>JASDFA010000038.1:0-1311820 GCA_035772735.1 Datura wrightii | reverse complement strand
GGAAGAAATAGTAAGAATTTCCCAAGATCTCGCAGCTACGGTTATCAAAGAAAGAGTCCGATTCAAAAGTTCTCGACAAACTCAGCCCTGATTACTTGATTCTTCGTCGTCGAGTGAGAGAAGGTGCCCTGGGCCGGGTCCGGTGGTGGGGTACAGACACAGAGACGTGTTTCAGTATCTGTCGAATACTTGAGGAAGAAGCAGAAGCTGATTCCTTTGTAGGAAACAATCTCTATTTATTCTGCTTTTTACTTATAAAATATTATTAGTAATTATATTGTTATTACTTACTTGGAGTAGTTATTTTGCGAGAAAATGATCAAAATCGTCCTTAACTAGTTAACACAGGGGGTTGGACTATTTTACCCTTCATATATATTACTATTTTTAGAGGGAGGAAATGTTTTCTAATTTTTACAATTTTTTATTAATTTTATGATTTTTTGCAAGAGATCTCAGAAAATAATGACAAGTGTTTTGAACTTAGGAAATATATATAAAAGATTAAAATAATTATTTTTTGTATATTAAGAATTATTTTAATTACGTGATATATATATATATATAAATATATATAAGTTAAATAAATTTTTTACATAGATTAAAGACCATTTCGATTACGATGTATATATATATAAGGAAATAAAATAATCCAAACCCCCATATATTAAGTATCTTTATTTTTCCTTTTTCTTTTTTTCTTTTTATGGGTCTTCCTCACCAATTCGGAAAAGTATTTAATTATCAGTATATGTTAAAGATAATATGGTAAATTGATAATTAATAGATTTACCTCCGGGAGAAATTGGCATAAATATCGAAAAATATTATTTGGTTTGCCCAATTTATTATATTTATACCTTTTAATTCTTGTGATATGTACTAAAAATATTTTAAAATTCAATTTAAAAAAATGTTGCATTCTACTTGGAAAAATTAACATTAGTACACTTTGTGGACACTGTATTTGTTCTGGTAAATTATTTGTAAACTTTTGAACTTAAGTTTTTCAGAAAAGTTTTTATTTTGTAGTAAAAATAATAATACTTAAAAAAAATTATTGGTTAAGGCACTTGTGGATAACTTTTTCTGAGAACACTTATGAATGTCCAGAAAAATATATTGGTTGAGCACCTATGCTTTTAAATATGCTAACTATTAGCTAGTGTCGATCGTTAAAGTTCAGCGTACAACTTTTTGAAAATTTAATTATTATAATAATTTATTAGTAAAATTTTAATATCACCTAATATCGTTAATTCAATATTTATACAATAAATATACATCATTCATTCTACTTAATTTATATTGTGAATAATAAGAAGACATTTTGAAAAACAGAGAAATTAAAGAGAACTCTTCGCAAAATGGGTGCTAAAGTAGTGCATTCGATTTAAGCATATTTTAAACTTCAAATTTTAGTTTTTTCAAACAAAAATAATGAATTAGTAATTAAAAGAGCGTTCAAACTTCAAAAACAACAAAAATGAAAATGAAAATTAAGAGTTTGTATTTTTCTATTTATATTGATGAAACTCGGGAATTAATCTGCTTATAAATGGTGAAATCATAGAAAGAGTAAATGAAATTCTTTTGTTGTATTTCATAGAATGAAAAATCGAACAATTACAATAGTGACTACCGTTATATATACATGTTAGTACCGACTAATTTGAAGTGCTAGTTGTCCACTACCTTCCACTAACTAACTAATTAATTGACAGTTGTGCAACAGCCCACTAACTACCTCTAACTAATCTGCTAACTGCACTGTGTTAATACTGACTAATTAACTCCAATGCCAATACTCCCCCTCAAGCTGGAGGGTGTAAAATGTTAACCACTCCCAGCTTGCCCATCAGGTATGAATGTTGTGCCTTGCTTAGCCCTTTTGTCAACAGATCTGTCTACTAATCTTCAGTTCCTACAAAGACTGCTCTGATGACTCCTTCCTTGATCTTATCACATATACAGTGGCAATTTATCTGTTACACCCCGTAAGTTTCTAATGTTTAGACGGCTTATTCGTACGTGGGTTAAGAGTTTTAAAGTGCAATACATACGAGAAAAGGGCCTGGGGAAAGGTCGGACGAGTACGGAGTCGGGACCGCACAGAAGGAGGCCGGGCCAGCGTGGCACGGACCCTGCCCTCCGCGATGGGCTCCGTGGCACGCCCGTAAGTTAGCCCAACAGGGTCCGTTCCACGGACCCCTGTCCACTGCCTCAAGTATATATATGTTCCGCCCTTTGATTTCATATTCATTTCTATATATATAAACGGCCAGAGAAGTGAGGCTACGAAGAAAATAAGTTAAATTCATCCGTTTAGGCCGCAAAATGCGGCCCGAATTCAAATTAACTTCGGGTATCAAAGTATAAGGTTGCAGGGAGCATTGCTACAGAGTTATTTTCACGAAATTCGCCGGGCAAATCGTAACTTTGTCGAGATAAAGTTGTTGAAATTGCTTTAAACTAGTGTCAATACGATCACAGGCTTAAACTAAGCATTTCTTCCTTCTGGACTTTCGAGAAATTATGAGTTTTCGACCGTGTTCCGTCAAGTTGAAATATAGTTAATAAAGTTATATATAAAGTTATTGTTTTCTCCGAATTTAATACTGAAACTAGTCATTTTCTTCCAGTAATATGATTGCAGTTGAGAAGAGCAGTTGAATACAAACTGAAACTCGCCAGTTAATCAATAATCGGTAAACGAGGTATATTAAGGCAGTTTCCTTCGGCAAGTTAGTTTTCTTAGCATGATAACTCAGTCTGAATCTCAGTAAGAGTATCAGAAGCATGTCTATTATGATTAGTTGTTGTTATTAGCTGAGATCTGTATTCCATGTTAGTTTGGGATGGATTATGCATGTATAGCCTTCATGACCGACCCCAGGGTTATTAGCTGTGTCGACACCCGTCAGGGGCGAGATGGCGACGCTCTACGGAGCAGTATGTCGTCCCCCAAGGACAAAGATGGGGTCCCGGGTCCTTATATGTTATGGTTGGCTTTATACACCTCCGTCGAGCCTGGTGCTCGGGGTGCAGATATCAGGAGTCCACAAGACTCAGACACAACTACAGTCAGGGGTAAAGCAAGCTCAATTGCAGACCCAAGGGATTGGTAGGAGGGCTATAGCTATTAGTTGACCTAGTATGACCGTGGATAGGGGTATATAAACTGAGGTGTACTCACCAGGGCTTATGGGGGCCCCGAGTGGGTTATTCTATGTTGGTTGTACCTTCCGGCTTATGGGGGTCAGGTAAGGTTCTTGTTTGCTATAGTTATTAATAAAGTTAGATAGTAAGAAGTTCTATTACTCAGGTATGATCTCCACTCCTTCATTTCAGTTATTCTTAGTCTCATCTCTTTATTTCAGTCATTTACAGTTGTCGCCTTACATATTCAGTACATATTGTACTGATGCCCTTTCCGGGGCGCTGCATTACTTGCCTGCAGGTACATATAGATGAGGAGCATGTCCCTCGTAGCTTTCATCCAGTATCACCAGAGCAGTTAGCTCCTTTCTTCCGGAGCTTATAGATAGAAGGTTTACTTCTTTTGATTGTACAGTTCATGGGTAGGTCGGCGCCCTATCCCGACCATCATATTACTCCTAGAGGCTTGCAGATTGTTTCTATTTCCCTGTGGTTAGCTGTTGTTGGCCGTGTGGGGCTCATATATGTTTTGGTTTACATGTTGGCTGTGTGGGGCCTTGTTTAGCTGATAGATTAGCAGCCTTGTCGGCCATAGCTTAGCTTAGCACTGATTTTACTTCACTGTCATAACTAGACATCACGGTGGTCTTGTCGGCCTGCATAGGATTCCTTGTCATTGCCTGTTTCTAGTTAGCTGTTTTCCTTTACAGGTGGCTATAAGGCCTTGTCGGCCGAGGGCTGTGTTTACAGCCGAGATATAGCCCGTTGTTTTCTTAATTTAAGAGTTAGTGTTAGCCCTGCACCAGAGGTGCTTAGGCTCAATCAGCTCAGTCAGTTCAGATCCTAGTAGGGAGCCAGGTGTCTGCCTCCCAAGGTGGGGCGTGACACTATCTCAATATGCTTTGTACGCTCATGAAAAATAGGATTGGATGCAATCTGTATTGCAGCCTAACTATCACTCAAGATTGTCAGTGGTTGTGTCACTGTAACTCTTATCTCTTTAAACAAACCTATTAGCTATGTAATTTTAGCTACTGTTGAGGCCATACTCCTATACTCTGCCTCTACCAAACTCCTTGACACTGTAGGTTGTTTTTTTGATTTTCAAGATATCAATGAGTTTCCAAGCTTGACCAAGTAGCTAGTCATAGACCTCTTGGTATTTGGGCATGATGCCCAATTAGAATCACACCGACATATAAGTTCTTGGCTAGGTGATGAGCTCATGAGAATCCCTTGTCCAGGTGCAGACTTCAAATGTTTCACTACTCTGATAATTGCCTCCCAGTGAGATTGCTTGGGCTTCTGCATGAATTGGCTCAGTGTTTGGACAGTGTAACTTACATCAGATCTGGTTAAAGTTACATGCAATAGCTTCCCTATCAACCTTTGATATGTATTAACATCTGCTAATAGAGCATCTTCACAGCATCCTGTTGCTTCATCAAACTCTGTTGTAGTCAATCTGATATTAGTCTCCAATGGTGTTGGTGAAGGTTTTGCTCCACTAAGCCCAACTTCTGATATTAGTTCCAACATATATTTTCTTTGATTCAGCAAAATACTAGCCTTGGATCTCAACACTTCTATTCCCAAAAAATATCTAAGCTCACCTAGATCCTTGATCTTAAACTTCTGATATAATTTCTCCTTTGTTGACTTGATTAGAGAACTACTGCTTCCAGTAATAAGAAGATCATCAACATAGACTAAGATAATTACAAGCTCTCCATCTTCCTTCTTCGTAAATAAGGAATAGTCATGAGTACTTTAAACAAATCCAATGCTTTGCAATGACTCTGTCAGCTTTATATTCCATTGCCAATATGCTTGTTTGAGATCATATAAGGATTTCAGCAGCGTGCATACCTTATGCTCCCCCTGACTTCTGAAACCTTCAGGTAATTTCATATACACCTCCTCATATAAATCACCTTGAAGAAAAGCATTAAAGACATCCATTTGGAAAAGCTGTCAGCCTTTAGAAGCTGCAAGAGTAATAACAGACCTAATTGTAACCATCTAGGCCATAGGAGAAAAGATCTCATGATAATCGAGGCCTTCTTTTTTACTATATCCCAGTGCCACCAATCGAGCCTTGAACCTTTCAACTTCACCATTTGCTTGAAATTTGATCTTGTAAACCCATTTTGACCCCACAGTATTTTTGCCAGGAGGGAGATCAACAACTTCTCATGTCTTATTGTTTTCAAGAGCATGTATTTCAAGTTTCATTGCATCAATCCACCTTTCATCTTTAGCAGCCTCTTGGGAAGTCTTTAGTTTAGTCAAGGAAGAGAAATTAGTGAGATAACATTGATATTGAACAGAAGTCTTCTCATAGGATAAGTACTTTGATAATGGATACTGACTGGCATGGCAACTGAGCTTGGACTTAGCAACATAATCTTTCATCCAGATTGGTTGCTTGGATGTTCTGATAGATCTTCTTCTGCCAGCATGTCGTTCATATGAGGGATCTACTTCTGAAACAGGTTCAACAGCATCTGAAGAACATAAATCATTACTAGGAACAGTCTCCTGATCTGCAACTCCCATAGAATCCCCTGATGACAGATCAGATGCTGGCAAGAAAAGTGAAGAAGTCACAGTAGAAGGCTGATAGACTCATCTTCACAATTGAATAACTCATCTTCACAACTGAAGGATTGCATATCAGTGGTAATATGATATGAAAAACTATTCTGTGACTTAAAAGGGAAAATTGTTTCCCTAAACATCACATCTCGACTAGCAAACAGTTGCTTGGAATCCATATCCAAAAGAATGTAGCCCTTCTGTACTTCTGAATAACCAAGTAAGATAGCTGGTTTTGCTCTTTGACTAAACTTGTGCCCTTTTGTCAAGTTAGTAGCATAGCATGGGCAACCTATTACCCGCAAGTGAGATAGGTTGGGCTTCTTCTGATATAGTAATTCATATGGTACACTGCCTCCTACTACAGCAGAGGGTAACCTATTTATCAGATACACAACAGCTTGTACACATAATCCCCAGTATCTAAGAGGAATCATTGCCTGAAATCTGAAGGCTCTTGCAACATTCAAAATGTGCATGTGTTTCCACTCCACAGTACCATTCTGCTGTGGAGTATATTGACAACTGCTTTGATGAATTATTTCTAGTGACTAGAACTGTCAAAATGGGCTGGCTCAACCCAACCCCAGCGGGCCAACGAGTTAAACAGGTTAGGACGGGTTGTCCCTTTTAACAAAAGGCTCTTAAAAATGGCAGTCCAACCCAACCCTAAGCAGGCCACAGGTTAGAACGGGCTGGCCCTTTAATAAAATCTAAACGTAATCTAAAACATGATAAATGAAAATTTGTGATTACTTAAAAATCACCTATCATTATAACAACAAGTGCATAAGATAATAATTAATATGAACCAAAAGAAGAACAAATATAATTAATTAGTCACTCACTAAAAATAAAGAGATAAAAAATTCACAGAGGCTGTGACTGCTCAAGAAGAAAAGTTGCACAGGAGCCAAAACGGCGAGAAGAAAAGCGTAGAATTTAGAAGACTTAAACCTAATTTTATTTGTTGGAAGTCTTTATCTTATTATTAATTTATTATATAAAATATAATCCTATTAAATATTAATAGTTCTAGACTTCTAGTAGTCTAGTTGTAGTATGTATGTATTGCTGTTGTACAAAAGTACAATGTGCATCTATTCATTCTTTTTATTTTATCTTATATTATTATTTTATTTTTTAATTAGTTAATATATTATTTATTTAATAATTAGTTATTTTTTAAGTTTCGCGGGTTGGGCTGGCCTCTGAGGCTCACGGGCCAAATGAGGCTAGGGTTTTAGGTCTCATTTCTAAACGGGTTGTAAAAAATGATCCCAACCCCACTTAATTAAAGGGTTGGGTTGGGCCAGTCTCACGGGCCAAGCCCATTTTGACAACTCTACCAGTGACAACAACAAAACCAGACACTGTGAGTTAAAGAATTCGGTGCCATTATCAGATCTAAGCATTTTGATCATTTCCCAAACTTATTTCTAATCATCATCAAGAACTGTTAGCACAACAATCACTTCAGACTTCAATTGCAACAAATAAATCCAAGTATATCTAGCATAGTCATCCACAATAGTCAAGAAATAATATTTTTTGTCATAAGTTGAACTTTATAAGGACCCCAAGAATCTTGATGTACAAGCTGGAAATGAAATTCAGTCTGAAAGTACTGACAGGAAATGGTACTCTAGTCTGCTTTGCCAAAGGACACACATGACAATTATTATCTACTCCAAAACTAGTACATTTATTCAGTTCTGGAATACTTTTCATGACTGACATAGATGGATGCCCCAACCTCATGTGCCATAAAATGGGATCATTGTTATTGTTAGTAGTGTGTATTGCTCTCCTATTCAACTCTATCTTCTTATTTGATCCTACTGGTCTCATTCCTTCTTTTGAGTTTCCATCTATCAGATACAAGCCTCCTTCCTCTTTACCAATCCCCTTGACCCTGCCATTGTAGAGGTCCTGAAACACACAAAAATCAGGGAAAAAAGTGATAGAGCAAGAGAGTTCTTTAGTCACTTTTGGCACAGACAATAGGTTGAATCTAAATTCAGGAACATATAACACACCCTTCACTGTCTCTTTATCAAACAAACTAGCACTTCCAGTATGTGTGACATTAGCCTTCTCTCCTGTAGGTAAATGTACCTTATCCTTTTTATAGGTTTCTACTACACCACTATTTCTTAACAACTTCAAATTAGCAGTAATATGATGTGTTGCTCCAGAGTCTACAATCCATTCATCCTGAGATAAATGAGACATTAAACAAGTAGCAATACATGTTAGGTTTATATGATGTTCTCTTGACTCCTTGTTCAACAAGTTCATAATTTGTTTGTATTGTTCATCGGAAGAAGGATTATAATACTGTCCTTGATGTTCTGATGATCCTCCTCCTCCAAAAGATCTAGTTTATGACGACGTTGTATTGTTGATCACTGGTGATGAGTCTCTTCTCCAACCTTCTATATTCCCTGCATTCTTCTTCCATCCATCTGAGTTACTACCAAAATAACTGCTATCTCCAAAAGTATTACCTGCATGATTTCTCCTTTGAAAACCAGGAGGATATCCAATAAGTTTGTAACAATTCTCTTTTGAATGTCCCTTCATTCTGCAGTGTTCATATTGCTCAAATGATTTCCTTCCCCCTGAAACCTCTGCCTCTTCCAGCTTGCATTGCCATTGTTTCCATTTTCGTAGTAGTTGCAGCAGGCAGATTAGCTGCAACTGCTTGCTGAGTCTCATCCTGAATTATCAAGGCATATGCCTGACCTAGAGTTAGTGCTACTGACTTCATGATAATCTGCCTTCTAGCTTGATCATATGAATCATTAATCCACTAAGGAAGTGAAGCAGCCTTTGTTGATTCAAGTATTCAATATAGTCCTTCGATTTTTTACATCCACAATTTGGTGCAGGAACCAGTACATCATACTCATGCCAAAGTTTCTTCAATTTGGAGAAATAAGCTAAACCAAAACTGGTACCTTGCAGTAGTGTCGTGATCTCCTTGTGGAATTGCCATATCCTCACTCGATTCACTCTATCAAAGCTCTCCTTCAAATCCTCCCAAACGAGATGTGCATACGAGGCATACACAATTCCATTCAACAAATCTTTAGAAACTATGTTCATGATCCACGAGAGAACAACAACGTTACAAGTCTCCCACTGCTTATGAAGCTCATCTTTGTATGACTCCTTCGTCCATGTTCCATTCACGAACCCTAGCTTCCTTTTCCCAACAATGCAATTCGCATGGATCTACTCCATAGGCCATAATTCTCTGATCCAGTGAGCTTTACGGAGTCAAAACAGCTCCAGGTGCATCAGCTCGGCCTAGGTAAAGAGGATGATTAACATCGATCTTAACTCATGTCATTGTTGTGCTTACACAAACAATTGCTTCAGCTCAATCTAAAAACAATCAGATCAACAAACAAATAACTCGTGAATCTCCTTGGATCTAACACTCTCATACCATGATGAAACTCGGGAATTAATCTGCTTATTCTTGCTTATCAATGGTGAAATCATAGAAAGAGTAAATGAAATTCTTTTGTTGTATTTCATAGAATGAAAAACTGTACAGTTACAATAATGACTACTGCTATATATACATGCGAGCACCGACTAATTTGAAGTGCCAGTTGTCCACTACCTTCCACTAACTAACTAACTAATTGACAGTTGTGCAACAGCCCACTAACTACCTCTAACTAATCTGCTAACTGCACTATGTTAATACTAACAAACTAACTATAACTCCAATGCCAATATATATATATATATATGGTTGAAGTTAGTGAGTGTCAGTGACTCCCCTATCCCCAAGGTAGGTTCATCTCCAAAAAAACAAAAATAGAATATACACTAATCTTACCTCTATTTTTATGAAGTAGAGTGATTATTTCTGACAAATTCTCGGCTCAAAAAGACAATCATATGACCTATGCTATCTAGAATATATTCCTTTTATAGTAGTAATTTATATTCTTCATTTCTTTTTGTCATACTCTTTAGTCTATTTATAGTGATAGCAACTAGCAAACATTATACTTGTCTTATGCAGTCATAAACCTCAATATAGCACCTCATAGTATATGACAAATAAATCTAAAGCTATAGAATCAAAATCTATCCTAATGTCTCCAATTAGACCAATAGGATTTAATCTGCTATATTGCTTCAACTTTTTCCTTTCTTCACAAAGCAGCATTTAGAAACTCCATCAATTGACAGGAACAGAAGTGCTAAAAATGAAACATGCCCACAGGATATTAACTACTTGATCAAAATGATACAACGGCTTCTACTATTAACACATTGTTTTAAGTTTTAACATTACAGAAAATAAGTTCAGTTCTCCTACAAGAAGAGAGTTTATTAAGGAAAGAACACTTTTCAAGTGTCTTTCTCAACCACCTACAAGTACAAGACTTGGACTAACAGTACAAGGTCCTAATTTCCAATCAGATTCTTGAAACAGTAAGTTATCAAGACATACCATCCAGCAGTAACAAGAAAAATGCCCAACATAACAAACAGAAACGCCCATCCAACCATTGAAACTCCGAAGCAAGCCATCACAATGGTAGGCACAAATGATCTTAAGATTGACCAGCCATCGACCCACTGCCCCTTGAACAGTACAAGAGCTCCAACGTTAATCATGTTCCAACGCATTGTTCCTCCATATGATAGCCGATTCAGGAAATTAGCAGCGAATGAGTGGCCGTTGCAACTGAAAATGTTGAAGGTTTTGTACTCAAAATTGCGTGCAGACAACCGAACAGCATCATCCCAACTTACTGCTGTCCCAAATTGAGTGTGTTGATGACCCTGCTTGCATGTGTGTCCACAAAAGTTGCTAGTGAAACAGCACTGTACAAACATACCAAAGTTGATAAAGAGAGTCATCATAACCTGTTTGTAAATTTTTATGAGTCATTGAAGAGATGCTACTGCAAAAGTGCACCAGTTAACTTTTCTTGCTATCTTCTCTTTATGGGGATGGGGTGGGACTTTGGATTGGATAAAAGTAGCCATGGGCACATACCTGCTGCCTGTCTACCTGATAGTATCTGGCTACAGCTCCGTATGAGAGATGACCGACATAAATCAAGTTAGCTCCAGAAAAATCTACAATGGTACCATCCTCCATGCATATGCCAACATGTCCGACAAAAGGGGCAAGCCATGAAACCACAGGGAGAGGAGCCCAAACAAGGCAACAAGGGAACTTTTGTTTCCTTGGATCAATTTCGTCTAGTGGCGATAAATCATGCTGAATTACTCGCGAACCACTGTCCCTTTCTACCACATACCTAGGATTTACATCCATCTCAGGAGATCTTATTGGAAGCATATTGCTACACTGAACTATTTCTCCTTAACCCAGAAGAATGAGATTCCCTGTCGAATAGGAAAAGGAATATCATCCCATTAAAACCTCTAGGCAAAAACTAAAGCTATATTCTTACACTAAAGGCTAAGCCTGGCTAGCGATCACTATCAACAATGGAGTTTCAGCCGTTGCAATTCAGGAAAGGAATGATGATTGATGATTCAGAATACAGTCCTAAGCTAAATGCTGAAGCGCAATAAAGTAAAATTAAGAATTACTCGACACAATTAAATAAACAATAGCAAACATTTGCTACTTTGCAGCTCCGACTCAGGGGCATAGCCACTTCTTACAGTCCAAAATAGCCTGAATAAGAACTCAAGCTACATGAAACAAAATCTTCTACCTGATCTATATGTAAATATACATGAAGATATTTGACAAGTCATCTCAGGTATCATATCTGACCAATCATTCTTTGAGATAAATCTGGCAGAACAGCAATTAAAATCACATTATTCAGAAAGCTTCTACATATACACGTACACTTTATTCTGTGTTTCAACACTCTTTTTAAGTTCAATATACAAATATGACTTTAATTTTCAAATATAAAATGAAGTCAATTGACCACAATGCTTCACAATAAGATGTCATGAGACACATCAAGAATGGTCATTGGAACAGCGAAGAGCTAGTTACTTCTAAGCTTTCTTAGACTGATGGCAAGAAATGATTGCTACAGGCTTAATGTACCTCTGAAAATATTACCGTAGTTGCAGCCGAGCCAAGACAAGCTTTAAGCTACTTGAGCTCAGAATTAGTCCAGCTCAACTCAACTAACTTTCCTGACTAGTAAGCTCAATATTCATATACATGTTCCACTGGGTGCATTATGAATTACAGCTTATGAACTAGAGCAACATTTTATGTCCTTTTAACCCTTTACTTTTCCATATAATGCATAAATTATTACTTTTCCATATAATGCATAAATTATTCTTTCAGAATGCAGGATATTAAATATGCACCTTTACCTATAAGTTTTCCCTTTCACTCTATCGGCTGAAGGGACCCTTATTTCTTCCTTTTTTTCCCTAATAAACATTGCTGTGGAAATCAACTTCCACCCACCTATATCCTATCAGTTTCAACCCTTAATAATGCCCTCCGTAATTCATAACTCATCTGCTACAGACTAGAAACACTGGCAAATCTAGAAAAAAATTCTGCCAGCATTTTGTGACACTATGAAAGTAACGTCAGGCTGTAGCTTGAAGTCCCCAGTTGGTAGTCGATATTATCACCAAATCAGCTAAAAAGCAAGATTTTCATAGGCCAATTACACACATGCATCAGTGATGCATTGGATAAGACTTGGAATTATAGCAATTAAAACTCCAGCACTGTCGCAGTTCCTTACCCATTGTATGTCATAATTAAAAACATTAATTATGCACTAGAAGTTGATACACAAATTTTTTAGTCTACTGATAGAAGCTTGAGCAGAGAACCTATTGATGAACAGAAAGGTTTTTGAGCTTAGAGTTTTTATTTTCTATTAAATAATAGCAGTAATTTATTTTCTATTAAATAATAGTAGTAATTTATAAGGAAAAAGCCCCCATAATTAGTATGTCAAGTGAAAGTAACCTCTATAGTAAAGAGAGTCTTATATAGAATTAGGTCGCACATCAAGTTTTGAATTAACTCAAGAAACACCAATATCAACACGCAAAAAAGGAAGAAAAAAAAATCAAGATGCTTTTAAGATAGATATAGTTCTACTCAGAAGATTCTGAATTGTATTCTTCTGTTTTACTTTTGGTGGAAACAGAAATTTATAAATGACTAGAACTCTATTTTAGAAGTTTTAAAATCCTTGTAAGAAGAATCAAGGATACACTGTATTTGCTTTTTGAATTGTAAATATGACACCTAGATCTGCCTTTGTGCCGGTTACCTTTCCGGGGAAAAAAGGAAAAGAAAAAAAAGAAGAGGCCTAAGCATTTAAACTTCGGGCTAGGTAGCCGTAACTCATACACTATGCTTGTTCAAATGATGCAACCAAGCAGAATACACATTTCACTCACTTGACTTGATTTCCGTTCATACTATCTACAGTTAAAAAGAAATCACGGAAAAATGTAACCCTTTCGCTTGTGTCACAGATTGGGGAGTGTAAGATGCAATATCTCTATAACGTATAAAGGCAGTTTCCAAAATCTAAGGGGAAGCAGTAGAGAATTGTAACTTACAGTACCATCTGGCACTGCTAAATTGCTAATCATGTTTGAAATTCGCTCTTATCAAAAGAAAGTAGAGAGAATATTGCAGTCATATTGAATTAATATTCCTTGTCTTATTTGGATAAACAATAGTACTGGATAACTTAATGTTTACTACTTTCTTTCTTTTTTAAAAAGGATACATTTAGGCATGACTTACACAATGGAAAAAAGAAGAATGAGTGTGAATGAAATCTATGAAATAAGGTACATTTATTGCACTGCTTGACACATTCATTAGGTTGTAACCTATCGGTGCCCTGTGTGACGTCCTTACTAAGTTGCTCAGACTCTGCACTTTTGGTGCCGCACCCATGTCGACACGACGTGGGTGTGGGTGTGGGATCTTTATCGGATTTGGTCAATCAATTTTTGGTACTTTGACCAAAATAAACAGATAAGGTTGGAGCAGATACGATGATTTTTGTAATAAAAACAAATTATGAGGTGAAATTGAAGAAAATAGAGTACCTTGTATATAGAAATTTCTATGTCAGTCCTTTTCTTATATAACCTTCTGAGATTCTCCTTTTGATCAATATTTTTTCCTAATATTACCATGTAAATTTTCCACATAATGCTTCATAATTTAGATACGACTATTTTAGATATTTGAATTACTTTTAGTCGAATTCCTGCACCCATAACCGTATCTGGATCCATATCTCTGAATCTTAAAATTTAGATTATGAATGATCCGGCCACTAGATCCGCACCCGTATCGGAGACCCGCACCCGAGTCCGAGCAACTTAGCTTCCTTATACAAGCTCAAAGGGGTGAAACTACTTGTGCCTTACATCTAATATGGAAAACTTAGCATTCACCAAAAAACCTTAATTAAAGAATTTTTTAGAGCTAAATGTCTTAATCCTTTGTTTTTGTGAAACTGATATGCTTAATCCTTATATATAGGGAAAAGAAATTTTGGAGCTCCATTTATAATCACATATAGGGGAATTACATCAATATAACTTTCATGAGGAGACCATACAAGATTTGGAAAAGGTTAAAGTTGAGGAGTTCCAATAGAAAATATGTTGACAATCTCAACAAGAAGAGAAGGAGTGGACAAGATGATATAAAGGGTGTCAAGAGAAAATTATTCCAATGAGATCATACTACACGGGCTATTGGGATAGAGTATGGTTCTTTTGGGTTATAATTGACGGTTGTTTTTGAATTCCATTTCGACTACAAAATCGGACAAGAGTTCCTTAGCATCCAATTCCTCGCAAATATTCAAAAAGTTTTAATTTGAATTAATATAGAACAGTAAATCCTAAAATATATATGATTATAAGCACTTATTAAGTAATATGTTGACATGAGACTCTTTGAGATTCATTCAATCTCTAATACTCCCTCCATTTCAATTTGTTTGTCCTACTTCCCTTTTAAGTCCATTTCAAAAAAAAAAAGCCTCTTTCCTTGTTTCTTCTTCTTCTTCTTTTTTTTTTTTGGTTGTAAATGGTAATTTTTTCAACTATATATCCACAAGTATACTACATCAAAACAATGTAGTCCCTCTCCAAAACTATTACAGCTTACTGCTTGAACTCCAATAAGTTCTTTTTCTTACAAATAGTCTAAAATATCAAAAATATCTTTCTATTTGTACTAACACTTCCTTCTTACACCAAAAGTAATAAAGGGATAAACAATTCATCTTGAATTTCTGTAAATTGTTCTGCTTGCCTTCAAAGCATCTCTGATTTCTTTCTTTCCAAACTGTCCACTATATACATGTTGAGACAATTTTCCATCTCTCCTACTTTTTTGTTGCATTGTCATCACTGTCCAGCATTTTAGAATTCCTTCCTTATTCCTTGGCTTCACCCATCTGATCTTCCTCGGACTAATGAAGATCTTTCACAGTTGATCTGTCCACTTGCAATGTAAAAAAAGATGGTTGATTGTCTCTGTTTGTTCCCCACATAAATAGAATCTAGAGCATAGTTGAAAATCTCTTCTTCTTTTTTTTTTTAATTCAGATTCTCATGTGTCAACACTGCTTCCTTTGCCAACAGCCAACAGAAACAATTCACCTTATATGGTACCTTCACTTTCTATACCATCTTCCATAGTCATCAGCCAAGAGAAATAGTTCAACTTGTATGGTACCTTTACTTTCTATATCATCTTCCAAAGCCATCCCTCCTCCTGTATGTTTGAGGCATTCAGGTCCCTATAAGCAGAACTGATAGTGAATATCCCTCTGCTATCTATCTTTCATACTATTATGTCATTTTCCCTGTTTAAATTGTTGAAGTGAGCAACTGTGTTGTAGAAAGCTATTGCCCTTTCCATTTCCCAATCATTTAGATGTCTACTGAGATGCAAATCTCATTCCTGTCTTGTCCACATTTCAGCCACAGTGGCCTGTTAATGGAGACAAAGGATGTAAAGGTCTGGACAAAGTTGTTTCAAAAGTTCATGTCCTATCCATTTGTCCTCCCAGAGAGATACTTTCATGTCATTTCCAACTTTGAAGCTAGATCTATTTAAGACTAGTGGCCAAAGATTCCTGATGGATCTCCAAATAGCCTCCATTTCATATTTTGTAGTGATTACCTCCTTCAAAAGTATATTGTCAATTGTTGCAAACTTTCATAGTCTTTTCATCATTAAGCTATTGTTCTGTAATTTCATGTCTCTTACACCCAGAGCTCCATCCATTTTGCTTCTTGTCAGCTCCTCCTACTTAACCAGATGAAATTTTTTCTTATCTTCATTCCCCTGCTAAAAGAAGTTCCTTCTAAATGCATCAATCCTTTTAAACACACTAGCTGGGGAGGGAACGACAAACTCATGTAACAAGGTAAAGCATCTAAAATACTATTAACCAAAGTCAATCTTCCTCCTAAAGAGAAATACTGACTTCTCCATTTGTTAGTTTCTTCTCACACTTTTCTATCACTCCACTCCAAATCCCCTTTGAATTGCTTTTGGCACCCAAAGGCATGCCTAAGAGGGTGTTTGGATTGGCTTAAAAGCTAGTAAGCTCTTTTAACTTTTTTGAATACTTGGCAAAACAATGCATAAAATAAGTTTAAAATTGCTTAAAGAAAATCAAAAGCCAAAAGCTGGCATCCCCAACTTTTTACTTTTTGGCGCAAAAGCCATTTTAGTTTGACCAAAACTTTTACCCTTTTATCCCGCTATATTTTTTCTAATTTCAATACTACCCTTACTACCGTAAAACCCTAAAAGTGTCTCTCTTCTCTTTTTTATTTAAGGGTATTTTAGTTATTTTGACCAAAAAAAGTATTTAACAGCACTTGCGTACCAAAAAGAGTCATACGTAGACTTGTGGACATTGTCTTTCAGCTAATAATTTGGCAATGATCTTGTAAACCCCCTATCAAACTAATAAGCCTGAAAGTATTCAGCTCCACAGCTTCCATCTTCTTAGAAATTTGAGCCACAAAGGTGGCAGTGATGCTCCTTTCAAAAATTTCTTCATCATAAATTTTGCACTAGTCGATGGATGATTTTAGGAGGGTTAAGGGTAGACCTAAGAAGTAATGGGGTGAGGTGATTAGAAAGGATGTGGCACAACTACAACTTACTGAGGACTTAACCTTAGATAAGAAGATATGGGGTACACGGATTAGGGTAGAAGGGTAGTAGGGAGCTGTGTGTAACACGGCTTTCGTCCTCAGGGGTAGGCCTAATTTTTGTTCTTATAGTTCCTGTCTTTCATTGTTTGTTCCTGCCTGATGCTACTTGTTTATTGTTTAGTGTATTGTTGTTCTGTGTTTTGGTGCGCGCACTAGCTGCTATTGATATTATGTGTTGTCTCTTGTGCTGTTATTTTGTTGCTGGTTCTGTTTCTCTTAAAGCCGAGGGTCTACCGGAAACCTCTCTACCTCTAAGGTAGTGGTAGGGTCTGCATACATTCTACCCTCCGCAGACCCCACTTGGTGGGATTATACTGGGTGGTTTTTGTTGTTGTAAATCCTGCACTGCTGCTACTAAATCTGAACTGATAATTGCCCCGCATTGATTGAAAAAGGTCATGGAAAAGCAATCTGGCATTGGTGCTTTATCTCTTGCACAAGCTATTATGCTTTCCAAGATCCCTTGTGTTTCAGAAAGCTGTTTTCTTCTCCAATGATGGAACAATTCCTCATGTCTAATTGTGGTCTCCGATCCTCTATCTCAGTGTATAACTTCTCATAATAGGCAACAATCTCTTTCTGCACCTCTTCTGGTTCAGATAAATTTCACCTCTAACTTTCAGGTTGTCAATTTTGTTGGTTCTTTTGTGAGCATTTGCAGTTCTGTGGAAGACATTTGTGTTTTTATCCCCCTTACTTTAACCGTGTTGCTCTGGACCTCTATCTCCATGCAATCTCTTCCTTCTTTGCTATGCCTTCAAATTCCATATTCAGTGCTAGTTCAGTGGCAATATCTTTCCTTTTTTGACAACTCTTTAATTCTAACTTTCTACATGGCATGTTTAAGACCACAAGATTAAAAGACATTTTGGTACATTCTACATATCTTTAGTTTAAGACCACAAAATTCAAAAGTCTTCTTTACTTTCTTAAACTCTGTGTCAAGTCAAAACCAAACAAACAAATTGAAACAGAGGGAGTACCTTTTTCCTTGTTAATAATGTGGCATGCTGTGTAAACGGTTGTTAGCATAAGGGAGGCGACAAATCATGACAAGCTGGTATTGTTTATGTAGAGACATGGAGAGTATAGTGCAGACGACCTATTACATTGTAGCCTCATATCACAATTATGATACATCTGCATCAGGATGGACATATTAAGATTTATCTCCAAAATTTTTTCACTTCACCGTGTTTAGTTTAGAAAAGTTCTAGCCATTTTAGGTTAGAATCATCATGTTATGAAATTGAGCTAACAAGGAAAAAATGTCTTATCTCTTTTGCTTTTTCCAAAATTAGTGGAGAAAGTACTCTTCCGCAAAATGGTTCATTTCTTCTAATTATGGAGAAACTATGACGGTCAATTATTAAAGAAGGCGTAATAGGAAAGTACATAAGGCATAAGCTTCACGATAACCATATAGGATTGGGTATAAGATAAGGTTAATTAGTTCCTATAGAAATTTTACAACACCTTTCTAGGAAGAGAAGGATCGACAATATGTTATATAGGGTGTTTAGGAAAAAGCATTTGTGACAATAGCACGTGGAGCTATTGAAAGAAAGAAAAGGAGGTGAGGAAGAATGTTTTGAATACCAAGATGCCAATGATTTCTTTCCATGTTGATAATGAGGGACGAGATGTCAATGGCGGCTAACTTAAGGGAACCCGACAAATTGTTACGAGCTAGTATTGCTCATGTGGAAAACATGGAGATGATACTAAGCTCCCTACATTGTGTTGTAGTCTCATTTCATAATCGTGGAACCTTGTTTTGGGTGATAAGAGCAAGATAAGCATATTCCCTATTCGGTTTTTGTTATAAAAAAAGATTAAAAAAGAAAGTCTGCCGATTTTAGTCTATTCAAGAAGTTTTAATTTGAAATAACATAGAATAATAAATCCTCAAATTATATATGATTATAAGTACTTATTAAACAATAGGTTATACGTTGATGTGGGAGTCTTTGAGATTCATTCAATCTCTAATAGCTTTGTTTCATTGTTAACAATGTGTCTATGTAAACAATTTACATACGGGAGGCGACAAACCATCACAAGTTGGTGTTGCTTATGTAGAAGACATAGAGAATATAGTGAAGACGTCCTATTGCTCTGTAGCCTCATATCACAATTACGACATATTTGTGTCGGGACGGACATGTTAAGATTATCTCCAAGGATGTTCCACTTCACCATGTTTGGTTTTACGAAAAAAATCTAATCATTTTAGGTAAAAATCATGTTATGAATAAGGGAAAAAAATTCTCATGTTTTTTGGATTTTTCAACGTTAGAGGAAAAGAAAAGGCTAGTACAAGATATTTTCTTCCACAAAATGCTAACTTGTTCCAATTAAATAGAGAAACAATGATGGTTAATTATTTAAGAAGGCATAATAGAAAAGTACATAAGACATAAGATTCACAAGAACCGTATAGGATTAGGAATAAGATGATGTTAAGGAGTTTCAAAAGAAAGTTTATGACACCTCAATAGGGAGAAAAGGATTGATAAGAAGATATGTAGAGTGCCCACGGAAAAACATTCACATTTACGACAATAGCACTTCGAGCTATTAAAGGAAAGAAAAAGGAGGTGTGGGACCATGTCTTGAGTACCAAGATGGCTAAAGGAAGTAGCTTTCTTTCCTTGTTGATAATGTGGAATAAGATGTTAATGTCGGTTAACTTAAGGAAAACCGAAAAATTGTTAGATGGTATTGATCATGAGAAAAATATGGAGAAGATACTAAGCACCCCGTATTGCATTTAGGGGTGTGCGTTCGGTATTTGGTTCGCTTTTTCAAAGTTCAGTTTCGCTAGACGATAATCCGATAATTAATAATTGAAAGTAGATACCAAATACCAAATTTTCTTCGTTTGGTCTAGTACATATTGAAGGGAAAAGATATTTCGACAACATATGTTCATAATTTGTCCAATATTTAACATGTTAGCTTTTAGAGAAATCACATAGAGGATAGATCTCCACTCTCAAGCCCTAACATTATGAATTTGGCATCACAAATCAATCAAGACATCCAAATCACTATTAACCATAAATATGATAAACAATTCATACACACAAACTTAAAAATGAATAAATTATGTTCTCAAACTTGGGTTCTTGGTGAATATGGTTAGATCAATTAGCTACGATATGCTTAGAGAATACTTAGGGTAATAATAATAATAATAATAATAATAATAATAATAATAATAATAATAATAATAATAATAACAACAACAATAATAATAATAATAATAATGTGTTGCTATTCACACATGGTACGCTAACTCAACCCCAAAAGCTAGCTCTAAGGGAAGGACTGTCCAAATACATATAAACAAACCGCCACTCTATTACCCAACCAATTGTGGGACTCTAACCCACACTAACACCCCCTTCACACTCAGGCCCCACGGGAGCGTGGACCGTGAGCCCAAACGGGGATGGACGTTCTAATACCATGTAAAAATATGGTAGCTAGGCGTAACTCAACCCCAAAAACTAGCTCATAAGGGGAGGATTGCCCAATAAGCAAATCACCCGTCCATTCCTCAATCAATGTGGGACTCTAACCCACTCTAACACCCCCTTCACACCCAGGTCCGACTGGAGCGTGGACCGGGATCCCAAACGGAAATGGACCTGGCTCTGATATCATGTAAACATTTGACATGACAATTGTGGCAAATCAAACTTCGGTACTTCGATTTACAATGCTTTATGCCCACCCTAATTGCATTGTAGTCTCATATAACAATCACGAAATTGTTATGAGTGATGAGAGAAAGATAATCATAGCTCTATCTCCACGACTAGTTTCATATGGTTGGTTTGTGTTATACAAAAGAAAAGCTCTACTCATTTTAGTTGAAGATCTTGTAAGAAATATAGGTAACATGAAAAACGAATTTTATCCTTTTTGGATTTTTAGCAATAAGATTTTTTATTTTGTTTTTATCAAGTAAATAAATTTCATTAATGGTGGGCCAAAACAAAAAGTGTCCCTATTCAAAAAGTATACCAAAAGAGTAGAAAACCTACAAAAAGATATAGTTCTCTATCAAAGATATCTAATCTTATATACCATATAGGACTTCATGGGTGCACCAAAAGAAAATAAGGGATAGAAGGCTACTCATCAACGAACAAAACTCGTCTCTACCCCTTCAAAAGCTCTTTTGTTTTTCTTTCCAAATAACCCACAAGATTGCTAGTAGAGCAGTAATACATGACATGTGTCTTTTCCTCCTCCTCCTACAATTCTAGTTGCGCGTTAACCTTGATACAATTATTGGCATCACCCATAAGATACCAAACCAACTAAACATTTCGCACCATAACCTCGAAGCTAGACTACAATAATGGATGTGACTCCTTGCACATGAAGCACCAACTAACACAAATGACCTTCCGCATCCTACGATTCAGAAAAAAAAATGGTACGAACAAAATATACCCATTTGTAAAATGGTCAATCTCTCATAATAACAAATAAATTATGGTGGCTAATTATTTAAAAAGGGCTGATATTTTTTAAGCTTCATGAGCGTCATTCAAGATTAGTGATAAGATAAAAATGAAGAGTTCCAACAAAATATATGATACTTCAATAAGGAGGGAAGCAATAGAGAAGATAATATTGAGGAGCTGGATGCGGATCATTTGCAATGAGACCAAGCTAATAAAGCTATTAGAAGGGAAAAGAGGGAGGTGTGAAAGAACAAATGACTACAATACCAAGAAAGTAGTTTTGTCTCTCTGTTGGCAAGGAAGGATGCTAATTCTCCTTGTTCGTAATGATGGATGCTATGGTAGCAACTATTAACTTGAGGAAAGGAAGCAACAGCTATGACTTACGAGTTTGTGGTTATGTAAAAGGATGGAAAACATATATATCACACACTTTTTCATTGTTGTCTCATTTCAACTCATGCAACCTTGTGTGCTTTTCTTTCTATATATTTGTGGTATTCGGACAACCTTGCACACACCCCAACTAATCCATCCAGCATCCTTCCCAACCCACAAGCACATATTGCCAAGATAATCATGCCCATTAAGGTTGGAACAATAGGCACACCAAGTATAGTATGGAATTCAAACTTGAGATCTCCATATTGTTACTCTAATGTCTCAACCATTAGGTCATACGCTTCAAGACATGTGTGCTTCATGTTTAATACAATGGTGTTTTCAAGAAGATGGGAAGTAGTGTCAAGCTGGGTTTACAGAAGATTGACAGAGAAAGGAAAGGCAGCTTGGCTAACTACACTATTGCATCCTTTGGGACTTCCTTATTCTTCCTTTTGGTTGAAAAAGTGTATCCTTTTAGATTAATTGGATCGGAAGAAATAGAAAACTGTTTAATATAGTAAGAATGATGTGAAAAAGTTATAACTTGTTTCTCTTCAGGTACATTACAGGTGTAAGAGTTCCCTGTTGTATAGATAGTTGAGTTAACTTGATAGACGAAAGTGGTTGAGCCATTCACCCAATTTAAACATCTGTTTTGTATTGTACTGGTGTGTCATTAATGAAATACTTACATTTCTCAAAAGATATAGACATAATTGCTTCATTAAGTATTAACCTATACAACATCTCTGACTACGAGTATGAAATGCACCCCAGAAAAAGATCATCTATCTTACATTCCCGTACTTACTTACTTTTGTCAGTTCTGAGTAGGAAAAAGTTTATAGGCAAAGATCAATCTGCTTTGATAATTCTGAAGGCAACAAAAAGAAATATGAAGAAAGATGAAACCCATTACATTAATTATGCCCAGAGTCCAATTTATATAAAATGGTTCTGTAAAGATTCAACGATTAACACAGGTCCTTTACTGAATTTTTTTTTTCCTTTGGAAATGGTAAATTTTCGTTCTACTGCATTACTCAAGCAGTTCCTCCCTTTTTTCTTTCACAAAATTCACAAAACTCTAACATCTGTTGGCAAATTAATATCAGGTTATTCAAACGCCCTTCTAAGTGAAAGTCACAAAGAAAAGAGAAAAACATGTTTGAGCTGATACCTCTCTCTAGCTCATCAACAACATAGCTGCAGAAGTCCATCCATGCAAATGTCAATGAAGAACAAGAAAAGAACTAGACAGAGGGAGAAGGGGCGAATAACGGCATTAGCACCAGTACTCTTGCAACATTAGATTCTAACAACAGACTGCCAGAAAGAGAAAGTCAACACTTCTTCTGAAACATCTGAAATACTAAAAAAAAAACTGATTGACATTGTATTAAAGGCTAATTTACAATTAGTTCAAGCTATTGTCCAAGTCTTTCACTAATTTTGAGCAATGATTGACACTTTTAAACTTGGATGCTAAGTGCTAACCCAATTCAAGAAAATGAGCACACTCCTTCCTAAGTTAGCCAAGGACAAAAAGTACTCAAGATGGATTTCAGGACCTGAATTCCAGGGAAAAAAGGTAGATACATTTGCAGTAACATAAGGGGCAAAAGAAAGTAGAGAACAATTATCGACCTTATTGTGTCTTCTTGGCAAACCAAGATGCAATCTTGAGAACTCCAAAGTCACCTATGTACAGATAAACCAACACCCAGTTAACAAACTTTAACAAAAACAAAGATCAACTTGTCCAATGTAAGTGCATTGGGTAACGTAAATCAATTTATAAAAATAGGGGAAAGATGAAAGAACCCTGGAAATTATAGAGTATAGCAAGACAAAAACCACAGTGAAGAAACACAACCATCAACTTAGATATCAACGAAGCGTTACGGTTATGACTTATGAGAAAGGGGAAGGCCCAAATAAGAAAGACTAGAAAACAAAAGTAAGTACTGGTCAGATTTTATTGTCCACGTGTCCTTTTTTTCTGTTTCTCTTTTATGTCCACTTCTGTCTTTTAGTTTATCAAGAAGAAGACAAGCAGAAAGTGGAAAAATGCATGAACTGAACTAAATATACGGATCAATTTTTGGCCATTTATACATGCCACGCGGTGGAGGCTTGACTAAGAATTCTAGTCCCAACGGACCAAGATTTGGATGAGGCCAGACTGACTATTTCGGTGGGGTTTAGACACCGCTTTGTAATTACACGGCATAGTAAATTTGAAAACTTAGAATGTCGTTAATGATATACTTTTTTATCAGAAAAGATAGATATAACTGCTTAATTAAGTGTAAATGTATAATCTCTCTCACCTATTCTTCATCTCCAAAAAGGAAGTCATAACTAGTATAAAGGCATCCTAGCCAAAATCATCTACCCCTAAAAATCATCTATCCCTATCTTCGTGTACTTGTACTTAACTACTTCTTTCAGTTTCCAAGTAGGAAAAATTCAATAGGTAAAGTCGTAAAGATCCGTCTGCTTTAATATTCCTGAAGACAACAAGAAACATGAAGATGAATCCCACAAAATATAACTTATGTCCATAATTACATTTATGATCCATAACGAAATTCATGGGGAAAGGTTCTTTAAAAGAGAATGACTAATAAGATCCTTCTTACTGCATTAGTCCAAGTAATTTGATCTCTTTTTCCCTCTACAGTTCACATTATTTTAACATCTGGTGGCAAATTAAATATCAATCACCTCTTATGCAAAATCCCGTCTCAGTATAGGACACAAAGAAACAAGAAAAACACTTTTGAGCAAGGACTTGCTGAAAAGAGATCTCTGTAGCTCATCTAGTTAACATAGTAGCTGCATAAAATCCCTTCATGCCAATGTCACAGAAGAACAAGACAAAGAACTAACAAGGGAAAGGAGGGAAATCAAAGGCATTATCACCACTAAACTAGAATTTTAGATTCTAACAAGAGACTACCAGGAAGAAAACATCTAATATATTAAACAAGCACAACATACGGACATTGTATTAAAGACTAATTTACAATTAGCCCAAGCTATTTTCCAAGTCTTCCATTAATTCAAGAAAATGAGTTCACTCCCTTGAGTCCTTCCTAAGGTAGCCAAGAACAAAAACTATTCAAGAAATTGGCTTTGCAAAAATAACAACAACATACCAAGTGTAATTCCACAAGTGGGGTTTGAGAAGGGTAGGATCAAAAGACCTTTACTCTATCTTTGAGAGGTATAGAGGTTGTTTCTGATAGACCTTCGGCTCAAAAAAGCAGAAAAGTAAAAGAAAAAGAGAGACAACAAATAACAATGCACAAAATAAGTGTAGCAACAGATATTAATATACAATGGAGGGGAAAAAAAACTATGTGATACCTAAATCTTACTACGAGTATGACAACACTCGACTAACTACTATCCTTCTGCCTTAATCCTCGACCTCCATGTCTTCTTATCTAACGTCATGTCTTCAGTCAGCTCAAGTTGTACCACGTCTTACTTAATCACCTCCCCCTTCTTCTTCAGACTATCTCTACCTCTTCTAATTCTTTTTATAGTCAATCTCTCACACCTCCTCACCAGCGCATCCTCGCACCTACTCTTCACATGTATACCCCATCTCAACCTCATTTAGCTCATCTTGTCCGCCAAAGAGGCCACTCTTGTCTCGTATAACTTAGTTCTTAATCATATCTATCCTAGTATGCCGACACATCCATCTACTTTTGCATAACTAACTTCCAAAAAGGCAAAATAATGCAGATGAATTAGCAGTAACATGAGGGGCAAAAAAACTACTAATACATATGGATGGCAACCTTAATGTGTCCTCTAGGCAAACCATGGCGCAATATTCAGAATTCCAGTCACCTAAGTACAATAATACCAACGCCCAGATAACAAGATTTAACAAAAAAAAAATGAAAAAATTTAAGTGCATTGAGTGATGAAAATCAAGAAACGATAAAAGGGGAAAATGGAAACAGCCCGGGAACCCACATAGTACAAACAGGCCAAGAAACATAGTGAAGAGACAATCAACAATCTAGATATCAATGAAGCGGTTACATTTCAGAGGAAGGGGAAGACACGACAAAGAAAAAACTAGTAGAAAACAAGAGTAAATGCCGGACAGATTTCTTTTGTCCGTTTTTCTTTCTGTTTCTCTATTATGTCCACTTCTTTTTTTGCTTACCGAGAAGAAGACAACCAAAGGGTGGAGAAATGCATGAACACTAAATTCATGCCATTGCCATTTACATCTGTCACGCGGCGGAGGCCCAATCGAGGACAGATTCATGATGATGGTCTGAGAAACTATCCTTGTTTCTCCCTTCTTCTTTTTCGGTTTCTCTTGTGTGTTCATATTTGGGGACTTACATTTAAATTGGCATAGAAAAAAGTGTCATATTAGAATTGACAAAAATGGTCCCTTGTTTTTGAGTTACATTCAAAATAATCTCTTAAAAATATACACTTAACAGTTTTGAACCTTTAAGTTTAACACGACTTAATAAAAACCCACAAGAGTCTCTTATGTTTGAGGTTAGGTTTAAACAGTCTCTTAAACATGCACATAAAGGTTTTGATCTTTGAAGTTTGTCTAAAGTTCACACTTTTAATCTGCAATAAAATATTTAATATAAATATCAAGAAAACCCCATCAAATCCTAAAATATGCAACACAAAAAATTATAGTAGACACTAAAAAATATTTTTAAAAATTAACAAAAATTACATCTTAAAAAGTTATACCAAACTTTAAAAAAAATATAGAAATTACAGAAATTATCACTACTAAAAACAAGCGAAAACCGCTGAACACAACTAAGAGATTCTATCGAAAGCAAATGATTTTCTGAGTAAGGAAAAAAGGCACATGTACTTGAAATAATGATTTATATATATCAATTAAATTTTGTGGTGTTAGTAACTAGTTTAAGTATCTTTATTACAATTAACTATTATTATTTTTACAGGTGTAAAATGTGAAATTAATAATAATCCACAAGTTATTCCAAGAAAAACATATAGACTGATTGAATTACTATACAACTTATACTACATATTACTTTCATTCGATAACAGTTTCTTGAAGACAAGGCATAAATTTTTTAAATGTATAATATTTACAATTATAGTCAACGTTATTCATATTCACATAGATCATGTGTTGACATTGGAGTATAAAAGAACAAGAAAGTTATCAAGCTAAATATTTAATATATAATTTTAAAAAAAGTTTCAATTTCTTGCTCATCCATAGAGTTCTTTCGGAAAAATATATATATTTTTTCATCTATGTGTTCTATATCAAAATTAAAGAAGAGTTGCCAATTAACAAGAATAAGGATACTAACATGCATCTTCAACTGAAAATTTGTTTCATGCAAAACTGCAATAACGATATTTGTTATCTCTCACTCACGCCTCAAAAGACATACCACCCTTATATAGATAAATGTATTTTCACATCTTCTTGATTCGAAATGGGTGGTAGAGAAAGATTTTTCTATGCAAGGTACTCCTGGAAACAAGTTTAATTTAGGGTGTGTTCGATATGGAAGAAACTATTTTTTAGAATATACTTTTCAATTTATTCATGCTCGATTAATCAATTTTTTTTATTTTTTTTACGAAAATAAGTTCCTTAAAATTGAAGAAAATCATTTCGCCAACAGAAGTAAAAAGAAAACAAGTTCTACAAGTAATATTTCATATTAATTGTTTGCTTCCCACTCCCCAACACACCTCATCTTCATCCCAATCCCATTAGCCTCCTCACCATCCACGCTCCTACCCTAACTGTTACCTCCCATAATATATTATGAATTATACAAATATTTTTAAAATAATATATAACAAACGTACAAAAAAATAAAATAAGAAGCTTATTTATTTTTAAACACACCCTTAATAGTTGAAGAAAACTCGAAATGTCCAAAATAAGCCTTATTCGATAATATATATAAAATATAGAGGGATTTAAATTATACTCAAACAGTATAAAACGAATAAACTTGATTTCGCATGGCCAAAATAATGAGAGATGTCATAGGATAACAGGAGATTAGTAAGGTTAATAAAACTATTGGCTAGAACTAAAGCAACATTCCTCCGTTATCGTCCAGCGGTTAGGATATCTGGCTTTCACCCAGGAGACCCGGGTTCGATTCCCGGTAACGGAATTCTTTTTTTTGTTCTTCTTTTTACACTTACTATTTTTTTTTTTTTTTCCTTCACGAAGTACAATATGAGAAAATAAAAACTAGATAGAAAATGCTCTAAGTTAAGTTAATTTGTTTTTTCGTGTTCACATTTTGCCATTAAATGAATGAATTCAGAACAAATAATCATTAGAAAAATGAAAAATCATTATATGAAATTAAAATGGGTCACCCACATGACATAAGTCAATTATGATTCTAATTTCATAAATTTATGTGAAAAATAATTGTAATAATAAGATACGCTTTTACAATAGGAAAAATATTAGAAATTTATGTGATATTTACTCAAAATGTGGCGGGAAGCAAGCGAAGACTAATTATATGTGTGAGAAAATTCTTATCCACTCAAAGGACAAAGTTGAATGTCCCAAAATTGAACTAAAATCTAAATTTTTTAACCAAAAGTATCAAAAGAATGGCTACTCTTTGTCTGTCTTCATCTTCTTCAGTTAAACTTCAAGAAATCTCCACTTTTATTCATACTTTCCCAGCAAATGCAAATCTCTCATCAAATCTACTTCTTTCTTCTCCCAGAGGAAGAAGACCATTATTTGATCATTTTCCCGTCAACTATGTACCGGAATCTTTGAAATGGAGGACAAGGGTTTCCTTCTTTCCGTTTTTCTCCTCCAAAACCGAAGACACGGAGAGCCTTAAGCTGGAGCTTCTCGAAGCCATAGCCCCACTTGATCGCGGTGCCGAGGCCACCCCTGAAGACCAAAAGCTTGTTGATAAGGTGGGTCACCTTGTTTAACGACCTCTGTTTTCTGAATTCTTCGTGGGTATTGTAGTTTCTGATGTTGTTGAAAGTTGAAAAGTTGTTATTTAGGAATTAGTTGCTGTGCTAAAGTAAATAAATGAAGTGTGTCCACTTGATATGAGCTAAAGATTGTATACGAGCGGTTCAGTATGTTATAGTAGAAGAAGATAGGCGTTTTGGGTTCAGTCTTGCTACGAAAGCTATGTGCTTTGGCTTGGAAAATAATTAGGTCACAGGTGAGGGACGTACTGCAGACGAAAAATAGTTAAATTGAAGTTTCTTATATCTAACAATTTAAGCTTAATTGGTTCGCATAATTCATGAAGAAACATGATTAGGATTTAGGATTATGCTCAGAAGAATTAGCAATATTATTATGTATTGCGGACATAATGAATGCAGTGAGTATAACTGGTGTAGTTGTCTTTGAGTGTGTGTGTGTGTGGGGGGGGGGGGGGGGGGATTGCTGGTTGATAGAGGGAACCCTTTGGTTTCTATCTTTCTGCTGGTGCATTACCAGCCTAATGTCTATGCAGATTGCAAGCAAACTTGAGGCAGCCAATAAAGTCAAGGAGCCCCTGAAGTCAAGCTTATTGAATGGAAAATGGGAGCTTTTGTATACTACATCTCAATCAATTCTACAAACCAAGGTCTAGTCTGATCTTATCTTCTTTCTGAACATTTGCAGAAGCTAAGATACTCCTGCTCATTTATCTGTTGGTTTTAGATTCATGTTAGTAGTGCAAGAAAAACTCTAGGGTGTACACAGAAAGGGAAAATACATAGGTAGTTAATCACTTCTACCCTTTTTTCCTTTTGTCTATCATAATTTAACTCCATAGGTCATTGCCCATAGGTTGGCACATTTTGAAGCAGTTTCTTGGCTTTCACTTATCTTCTTCTGACTAGTCTAAATGAGATAAGCAGAGGATGATGTCTATATCTAGTCACAATAAAGTTGCTTCTTCTTCATGTGATATCAGTTACTATCATTGTTTTAGGTGTAATCAGAAGCAAGTTTAGATCTCCTTTTTCGTCCTCCTTTAATTTTTACTCTAAAAGATATTATTGGTATATTTAGCATGCTGTAACTTTAAGTGCATTAATGTAGCCTCAAGAAATAGGGTCAGATGTGAGAAGAACTGTTATTGATGTAGCAGGGGGTTTTCCGCTTTCCTTCTCCTCCAACTTCTTAAATTACATACGGATATTACTTGGTTCAGTTTAAGATGGCTTCCATTTTGTGGTGCTTCCTCCACTTTCTGCATTCATTATCAAAATGATATGGTTGATTATAATTATGATAGGGGTTTCTGTGCATAATAATCTTTCAATACATAGTCATTGCTTTCAGTTTACTCCATTATTAATGAAGATTTATCATGCTCTTCTGGTTAAATCTTCTGATGACCAAACAAAAAACAAAGAATGATTCCATGCTTCAAATATCGAGCATAATAAGTGATACTCTCTATTTGCAGTGACATGTGAGAGGTTGCCTTTTAATATTTTTTCCTTCTTCTTTTGAGATTATTGGATGATTGATTCCTTTTCTCTTTCCTTCCATTTTGTATGTGTTGGTTTTAGATCACAATTTTCAATTTGTTTTCTCAACTCCAACCATCAACATTATGCTAAGATGTAGTCTAAAATGACATATGACAACAAACTTCTAAAAAAGAAAAAGAAGGCAGCAACATACGTTGAGCTATTCCTTTCTGAGCTTATGACCAGTATTCGGTTGTGGTTATTGTTTGATGTGCTTCATTTCTAACTGTAGTGACAAGGCTCTTGTTCGTTTATTATTGTCGCAGAGGCCCAAATTCTTGAGAGCCAATGGAAAAATTTACCAGGCTATCAATGCAGATACATTGAGGGCTCAGAATATTGAAACGTGGCCATTTTTCAATCAGGTTCCTTTTTGATCTCATAAAGAAATATCAAAGAATCTCCAGTCTTCCTTTTTTTTGCTTTGAAGTATTATCCTGTGTAATCTGTAACTTGTGAAAATTTGCCTGTTTCTCTAGTTATTGTAATAGTAAGGCTCAGAAAATCTAGACAATTAAGTTTTATTTGCAATTCAAGGACTACATTCTTTGAGCAGGAGTACTAGGGCTGCACCTCTGGTGGTTCGGTTCATACACACACATGTCCATTTGGTAACTTGATTTTCTGGCCTGTAATTTATATTGGGTTTCTTTAGTTTTGTCACCTTCTTGACTGTATGCAGCCTGCAGATCTCTAGAAGGTCTTTCTCAAAACTAATTGTGAACTTGGACGAAGTTCTTTTTGCGCCCCCCCTCCCCCCAACACACACGTTCTCTCTCTATGTTATGAAATATTTCCATAAATAAACCACACAGAAAAAGAGAAAGATTGATTTTGATCTCAGTATTAGTATGTGATTTAGTTATAATTTATAAGCTGTTGGGGCTGCTTCTTTTTATTGAAGTTTGCTGTGAAAAAGGTAAGAACAAAGTGATGCTCGATTGCAGTTGGGACAGATATCATAGGCTGTCTTTTGCTCTTTGAAAGTTGAAAAAAATGTAATTGTTATTGTCCTGGATTCAAAGAGAAAAACTCAACATATTGTTTAAGAAAGGGTTATCCCCTGCTAGTTACTATAAAAAGAAAATGTTTCATTTTGATTTTTTGCAATACAGTTGAAGTCAGTTTCCTATCATATCTGCAGGCCATTGCCAATTTAGTTCCTCTTAATGCACGGAGAGTTGCTGTAAAATTTGACTCTTTCAAGATAGCAGGTCTAGTAAGTAACCTTCATTTTGGCAAGGAAATTTAATTAGCCTGCATTCTATCGTATTCATTACGCAGCAAGACGTTTCCTCTTCTACTTCGTTATCAAGTATCAACAGGGAGACTGGAGACCCATACTGCACAACAACAATAACAACAACCCAGTATAATCCCACCAAGTGGAGACCCATACTACACATTATATTATTACTCTCTGTCTGCTGCTTTCTTCAGGACAGTTGGCGAGAAACACTAAATGAAATATGTAAAGCTTTGCTTGTTAACTTTTCTTTGATCAATCTTTCTTCTGGCTCGTAGATACCTATAAAGAGCCCCGGACGTGGTCGTGGTGAACTTGAAATCACATACCTGGATGAAGAACTAAGGTAAAGGGAAAGAACCCACTATTTTCAATTGTGTAAAGGCCGTGCTCTCTCTATTCTTATTAGGCATGAATCTGCTCTTTGCTTTTCTTTGGCATGCGAACAGTGAACTATGATGCATCTAGTGTGCTCTGGTAGCTAATTCTAAAAATAAATCTGTTTGTCCATTGCCTTCTATCTGGTTTATTTGTCATCTAATTCCTTGTCATGTTTAATTTTGTTTTCATGCAACACCATTTGTGGCAGGATATCAAGGGGCGACAAAGGAAACCTGTTTATTCTAAGAATGGCGGATCCATCATATAGAGTCCCTCTTTAAGCATGGTTGCTGTGGATAGTAATTGTCTCAAGCAGTCGCTTTTAGAACCATTTCAGTGTTGGAAGTAGTTCTCAGAAGTATTTCAGCTCATTGCTGGAAACAAGCTTGAGCAGATCTCCTGTCAGCAATAATAAATACTATATGCTTCATGGTAAAACTAAAACAGCATAGTCCAAGTGAGCTTGCTTGACATCTTTACTGAGCTATGATCGGCCATCATAATAGCAAATAAACACATCCTTTGTAGTTAGATCAAGCAAGTGCTTTTGGATCGGTGTATATTATAATTCATCATAACTATGATATTTAACTCTTCTTTTATTTTCTTGTCATTGAATATGATTTAGTATCCTTATTTTCTACCTGACTTTGTTAACTAAAGTTTCTATCTCTACCCCTGGTTCATTCAGAGCAGCAGCGAAAGAGTAGGTTTCATATTGTTTCAGTTCTTAACCATTAATTGTGCTGGGAGTTGAGTGATGAAAAAACATACTATGAATATCGTGATACCCAATGTTAATTGAGATGAATGGATGATCCTAACCTAAATTAAGTGAATAATTAAACTAAATCATCTTGTTTGGGTGTAGTTTAGAAATTTTGTGGTGGATCTAAGTCCACATTTATGAGATAACAAAGTAGCTTTAAGACGCCTTATTGTACGCTTGTGCACCAATGCACCCAATTTTAAGACTCAAAGATGTAACCTATGACAGTTCTGATTTAGCCAAGCTAGTACAATTTTTATCTAATTTCAAGAATGCCACTAAACAATAATAAACATAAAAAATATAATAATTAATTAATAACATTCTCAAAGTATACCATTTATAATTTCAAAAAAAATTATCAAAGTAAATATATTAGACAAAAGATACTATCATATACTAATTAGAATAATCATTAGCCTAAATGCTGCCGAAAACCAGTACACCACCACCATAAAAAAAAAGATATATCATCATTATTACTTCAATATTCGTTAAGACCAGAAAAGGACAAGAATCTTGATTGGAACTAACTCCCAATATGTGACAGGAATTTTTTAGAATCGCCGGAATAGACGGGCAAAGAACAAATTCCAATTAGTTCATTCGGTTTCCCCCCCGATAAATTCAACAGAGTTTCATGTTCCAAAACTCACAATTTTACAGAGCCCAGGGAAAATCAGTATACAAAAACAGTATCTACGTATGGACGAAAGCGATACGAATGCATACGAAACGCTTTACCCACCAACCATCTTCTTCGTCTCCTTCTTCCTCACAACCTAACAAATTAATGGCTTCAATCTCTTCCCTTTTCCTCTCAGGCCCTCGTCCTTTTCGCCCTCCTCTAAACCCTAAATCTAATCCCCATCTCGTTTTCCCACTCCGTACCCTCAATTTCTCCGCAAAATCTAACCCACCCCCTCCTAACCCAAATGCAAAACAACCCATCATCACAGAACCGCCGTTGCGTCCTCCTCCACCTGCGGAGGCTGAGAAGAAGTCGTTTGCGGTGGCCACCGGCGAGCTTTTCCTTGGCATTGCTTCCCGGGTTTTGAGGCGTGGGAATAGTATAGTTAATGGATGGAACGAGGAGCCGGCGGGTGTGACTATGTTCAAGGATGATGAAGAGAGTGAATCGTACTTTTTGAAACGGCGGAAGGAAGGGATAGCGTCGGTGGTTGAGGACCCGGTGCAGCCGGAGGTTGTGTGGGAGCAGACGGAGAAGGATGTGGAAGCTGAGAAGAGCCTCAGAAGGGTTACTAGCCCTGGGTTTAGCTTCTCTGCTGCTGGCCTTTTGTTTCCCTATCATCTTGGGGTTGCTAAGCTTCTCATTGAGAAAGGTTATATCAAGGTTTGACATTCTCTTCATTTTTTAGTAACAGATTGTTGCACAATGTTGGTCGAGGTTCAGCTTAGCGAGTACTATGTGCTTTTTGTTTAATACTCTGAGAATTTAAGTATGGACCTTCTCGTTTTTTCAAGATAAGTATTTTATTGAGCTTTTACCCTGATTATTCAAGGAGCTTGATTTGCTAATAAGCTTATTGTGTGTGAGAGGATTAAGGTCAAGAAGTTAAGAAAAATCTTATACTGGACATTAGCCACTGGTGGGAGGGTCTTGGTTGAATGTTTTATTGGGTTACAAATTAGAATTACAAAGATGTCTTTACACATCCCGAACATATTTCTTCTTTCCCAGGAGACAACACCACTAGCTGGTTCTTCTGCTGGTGCAATTGTCTGTGCAGTGGTTGCTTCTGGTGCCAGTATGCAAGAGGCTTTAGATGCTACTAAAATATTAGCTCAAGATTGTCGGCTCAAAGGGACAGCATTTCGCCTTGGGGTAAATGTCATGCAGAATTTCTTAATTGTGCAAGCTATAAAAATCATATTCATTCATGATTATGTGACAATTGACAGGGTTGATCTCAATCAAATTCTATGAAACAGGTTTAAGCTTTCAATCATAGTCTTTTGTTATAATGCAATAGATTAATTGAAAATCTTAATGTGTTTGGTTCAATCAAAGTGTATGAATCGGGTATATAACAGTAAGAAACCTGATGTGACAGGTGTATAGCAATTTTAATCATGACTTGATTTGTCCACATAAAATTGTGATCTCTTATTTGGAGGCAGATTGCTAATGTTTCTATTTCACTGGAAAATAGCTTGATGTGTTTAAAATTTGCTTATTTAGTGTCATTGAGATCTTCTAAAGTGTTGTTCGTCAGGACTAGTATTTAGCTTTTTGGTATTTAAATGTTAAAGCATCTAAAGATTGTCACTCTGTACCAGGCTGTTCTCAGAGAAATTCTTGAGAAATTTCTTCCAGATGATGCTCATATTAGGTGCAACGGAAGAGTTCGTGGTAAGTTTAGATGAACTTTGTTCATCCTAGTTGATACTTGAAGCTCTTCCGAAATATAACATGGTTTCTCTGAGTTGAGAATGATGTAGTCATTTCATTCCAGTTGCTGTAACACAGATACTTTGGAGACCCAGAGGCTTATTAGTTGATCAGTTTGATTCTAAGGAAGATCTTATCAATGCTGTCATTACTTCTTCTTTTATCCCAGGGTACACATTCTTTCTGGCTTTATTAGCTTCTCTTTTAGCTCACACTGTAATCTAAACCTTCAAAGTAACATGAATCACAGATATCTTGCTCCAAGACCAGCCACTGTTTTCAGGAATAGACTGTGTATTGATGGGGGGCTGACACTGTTTATGCCACCAACATCTGCTGCTCAGACGGTAACTTCTTATGAAATTAGTCAAATAGTCCGCTAAACTGTGTCCAGTCATGGCTACCTTTCTGTGTCATTTGTGGGTGCCAGTTGTGGGTTGATTTTGCTATTGCATGTCCTGTGCATTGAAATAATTTTGAAGAGGAAGAACATTTCATAGTCACTGACCTGTACTTCTAAGAAAAATGTTGCCTGTGACTTTGACATTTTCTTTTTCAAAAAAAAAAGGAGCGTGGGGGGACTAAAAACTTTTTCCAGAATTCACTCTATATCATAGAGAGTCACACTAACTCAATCCAACCCATTAGGAGATATTTATATGACCTTCTATACATTTATGTAATTGACTCAATTCAACCCATCAAGTCAATCTGATAACTAGCTATCAACTGAAGCCTTGTGTGCGGCTTTGGAGTTGGTTCAGAATTGCTAATATACACATTATGTTCTGCTGCAAATTAGTAGTCTTTCCTGTTTAATAAGTTATCTGAAATTAGAAGGCATTTTCCCTGTCTTCATGCTCGCCTAATGTAGCCTAAAACTATTAGCTGTATATTTGCAAATCTACTTGGGTTGCTGATTACCTTTAGTTCTTGAGATTTTATCTGCATGATTGATATGTAACCGACTTTAGTTTTTTGCACAAACTTAATTTCCTTGGTTTGTCCTTTTTGCTGTGTGTTCATATAAACTGTATTTTCCCAGTCCTCATCTTGTCGCTTTTCCGCCCCGGTTTCGTCTTCCATCATTTATTTGCAACAGTTCATAATTTTTTTAATAAGGTGGTATTTGGGCCAGCTTGTGTACACCTCAACTATACCACCTATACCTGCTACTTCCTACGGGCACAGGTACCAAGTGACTATAACACCAAGGTTTAGGCATGGGAAGTAATCACCTTGTGTTTTTGTCTCCACTGTGATTTGAACCCTGATCTCCAAGGTTGGTGCCCATTTCATTCACCACGATGCCACACCGCTGGGTGCTAACAATTTAAGTTTCTTACTTGCTAGTTCTACAATAGAAACAGCTGTGACTTGTCAGGATATTGATTTCTGCTCATATGATTCCTGGAGGTAGTTTACAATTGGTTGGTTGTATCCAGGTGCGCATTTGTGCTTTTCCAGCCGGTCGTTTGGGATTGCAAGGAATTGGGATAAGTCCTGACTGCAACCCTGAAAATAGGGCCACTCCTCGGCAGGTACTTGAGCATCCTACAGTCAATCTCCAGTCTTTTCTAATGATAGATCAATAACAAGTTCTCTCTCATCTATTTTTTTGGTCACATTTGCAGCTTTTCAATTGGGCACTTGAGCCAGCGGAAGATGATATTCTCGACAAGCTGTTTGAACTAGGTTATGCGGATGCAGCTGTGTGGGCCCAGGAGAACCCGGTCATGGACTTAGTTCAGGATGACAGTTCTTCCATAGGAAGCAGTCTTGCACAATAGCTTTATAAGGAGTGATTCAGTTCAAGAGTGTATCAGATGGAGATGATACACGGACGTTGCAATAATCAGCTCATAAAACCTGCAAATAAGAGGAGTCTCTAGGGTACACTTCAACAATGATGGAGCTGCTGCCCTAACATAGAGCTGATACTGGGGAAGAACGAAGAGGGTCAAAAACTGGTGGTAGGTTAGCAGCAAGGTTTTGTATGTATAATAACATTGCTAAGATGTAAATTGTATAGGAGGGGTAACAAAAGGATGCACAGAAAAACAGAAAAAAGAGCACAGGATTTTGGATATGGAGACTGTTGGGGCTCTACACTTCCTATATTATTTACTGATGGAACAAAAGTAGAAGCAGCCAACTATTTTCTCTAATTATAGAAACTCTCTAGTCATAATAGACCTTTTTCAGTTACAAATTGCTGTAGAGAGAGGAAGTTGGTGTAGTGAATATTCCACTTTGAAGTGAATATAGTTGTAAAATACATATTTGTGATACTCTCTAATATCAGCAAGATTTATTATCATATTGTATCAATTCTGAGTTTGTATTTCCTCATGGTCTAACGACAGTTTCTGTAAATTATTACCAAGACGCTGGATTCCATATGAGAGGATCAACATTGGAAAGTATGCTATGTCATTCTTGGTGTGGTCGGTACGAAACGAAAATCCTTTTTATGGAAAATACAAATTGTTATCTTATTTGTTTTCTTGTGTTCGATATGCAATTAAAAATATTATTTTAAGATAAAACTATAAGGATGTAAACTGAGATAGTTGGATAGGATGTTGGGGGTGGATTGGATGGTTGTGAGGGTGAGGAGACATGTGATTTATTTTTTCTGCTTTTATTATAAAAATTTTTGATTAATCAAACACGAAAAAATATTTAAAAGAGGAAAATATTTTCCACTATACCCTCTGTTTTCTGAATAAAAAAACAACAAAAATCCTCATACTCCAGATAAATTCTGGAAGAACACGAAAAAATATTTAAAAGAGGAAACTATTTTCCACTATACCCTCTGTTTTCTGAATAAAAAAACAACAAAAATCCTCATACTCCAGATAAATTCTGGAAGAAGGTTAAGTGGAGATGCGGGGTATCGATCCCCGTACCTCTCGCATGCTAAGCGAGCGCTCTACCATCTGAGCTACATCCCCATGTGAAATATCAAATTCCATATATATTACTTGATTTAGTTTCAATTTATTTGTCTTATTTTTCTTTGAAAAAAGAATGTCTATTTTTTTTTTTAGGACAACTCTGTAATTTTAACATTTTGCATAACATGTTTAATACCACAAGACTAAAGACATTTTGGTACATTGTATATATTTTAGTTTAAGATAACAAAATTTAATTTATTTTTTTTTAGTTTTCTTAAATTTTATGTCAAGTCAAAATTAAAAAAATAAATTGAAATAGAGGGAGTATGTCCCAATTCATGTACCTTGTTAAAAAAAAACACCTAATAACAATTTAATTTTAGAATGCTCCATTTACCCTTAATGAGAACTTAATTTGAATAAGAAGTTTTGAAAAATTTCATAATCAATCAAATATTTTACATAAATTGATAGAGAACGAGTATAAGAATCATCCTAATCTTTTTACTCCCTTTGTTTACTTTTACTACTCCGATTTTATTTTTCAAAAATTAAACTATGTAAACTTTGACTAATATTTTAAGACGTAAGAATTATAACTTATAATATGTTTTACATAATTTTTAAATATTTAAATTTAAAAATCAGGTAAATTGATTATTATAAAGTGAAATGTGACTGACAAAAATGAAGAAAGCTAGTAACAAAAAATGGAAATAGATTGCCCAGCTGTAGTGCTTTCCTTGTATAATTCCTATGTAATATTCTAAGCAAATGTGTGCTGTGAGTGACTCAGTACACCAATTGAGAATACAGAAAATTTGATTAAATATTATACCACATGTGAATCATGTGGAGCTGTAATTTCAACTTCATATTCAACCATATAATTTTATATACACTTTAAACTAGACCTCTTCTGACTTGTGAGTTATACTAAAATTAAGTTTGACATGGAAATTGCATATTTAATATTTATATTTACTAAAACACATAAACGATGGTAATAAATAATGTAATTTATCAGACTATATTGCTTTTGCAGCAAAGAGCAATGATATAGTAATAAAAAAATATTTCCTCTTCTAGACTGCATATTTACTCTTAATTTTTTTAAAAAATTTAGATATTTAGAATATTATAATTTAATTGATTGTTATAATCATCTTAAAAATTTTATCGAAAATTTCGTTCGAATAATCATTGGTCATTTAGGCGAGTTTCATGGTGATTTTAATTTGTAAGAAATAGAAATGTTATGAGATTGTACCCAAGATTGATAGTTGGGGGGCCAAATTTGAGTTTGTAGAGCTTTAAATTTTCATAAAGCTAAAAAAGAGATTAAAGTCATATACGATTTTAAATTTAGCACAAAATTTTAATTAAACACCTTAGTTATAATTTGTACTATTTAAATACCTACAGTACGATTTGTCTGTGTCATTTTAATATTTTTTGTTGACTTGATAAATTGCACGATTTACACATCAAATAAGCGCTTGAAAAAAACCAAAATATTTACATTTTTTTGTTAATTGATTTTGTTTCCTCTTTTTTTCTTCTTTATTTTAAAAATAAAAAGAATCAATTTTAAGTTTCTTTTTTGAATTTCAGTCATAATAGAAAAAGAAAGTCACTCCAATCCTATTCGTCTTCTTCTCCTCCAATGAATTTAAAGATTGTAATCTTAATGGTGTGAGTCTCTGACCAAAATTTATTTAGAAGTGGAAGAAGACACTGAATATATATTTTTTTTACTAATGTTTTTCCTTATAATTTATTATTAATTATTATTTCGAATTTAAATGTCAAATATCAAACTCTATTATATAAATTTAATTTAAAATGTGTAAGTAAAATTTGGGGTCAATATTTAGATGTGGCGTGTGACTCAGCCTTAAATAAGTGAAATTATCTGTTTTCCTAATACAATTAGCTAACGATCATTGACCTGCCAACTTCAGCCGAAAAGCAGACCGTACGATGCATTATTTATTATTTCGACGTCAGATCCTAAAAACTAAAAAAGAAAAGAAAAAAAAAAACAAACCAAAACAAAAAAATTGAAAGAAAAACAACCAAAGATCACATTGTCTTCTCCATAAAAGAAACCAAAAAAAAAAAAAAAACTACTCCAAACATCATCTTCGTCTCAGAATCATGAGAAGTAATCTTAATGGTTCTTGAAAGTCCAAAAAGATGCATAGCAAACTTGTTGCAGGAGTAGAACTAGTAAGCTCATCACCAGCTTTTTGTGGACTTCCTCACCGCCGTCATCATCCATTCTTGTCCAAGACTCTTTGCTGCACCAATAACTCGTCTTCTTCTTCTTCTTCTTCTTCGTCGGACCATAAGTTCAGGTTCAATCTTGGGGGTGATAGGAAGTGGAATTTCAAAGATATTGATGCAAGTGAGTTTACCAATTTCATTCCCCTCTATACTTCAATGTCTTTCTTCTTGGTCTTTCTGCTTTTTCATGTACTAGCGGTTTTAAGTTAATATCTTGCATCATAGTCCTTTTTAAAAATTATTATTCAAGATTTATTTGGTTAGGTACTGCTTCTCTCAAGTTTGATTTGGGAGTTCTAATGTCAGTGAAGAGTAAATTGGGAGATTTGGGAACCTCTAAAACAGAGCCTTAATTTCTCAAGAAATTTAAAACAATGGTTCAGCTAGCCAATACATATTAGTTCGAGATTGAGGCGTAATTTATCCATTGATAGAATTCAAGATTCATTGCATTGTATCGCCAAAGTGGCGTTGAATGAAATATATTGTTTGGTCGTGATAGATACCCAATATATGAAATAAATACAGATACTTGAAATTCGCAACCCAGTCTTACTCTTACACAAGTGTCAAATTAGCTAAAACCATCCCGGAAATCCCGTAGACTTCTTTCAAGAGTTCTAATTTGAAAAAGGAGATGAAGGATTGAGCTACCGTATGCAACATAATAGTGCTAGATCTACATGTACAATGCATGATGAAGAAAGAAAGTGGTAGATGAGGGAGGTAGAAGAAAATGGAGTTGGGAGGGAAAAGGATACGGAGGAGGAATGCAGGGAGCAAACCGGGAGGATGAAGAGGTATAGTTTGATTTTCAAGGATAAGGATATTGGAGCATATGTTCTCACTGAAGGTTGTGCCCCCCAAATTTTTTCAAGTGGGTGGGAGTTTAGCAGTGGGATCGTTGGTAGCAAAGTTTCCCAACCCCACTGCTTCAAGGGAGCAAAATGAAAGCTTCTTACTAAATCATAGTATCAGTTAATTAATAGATGATGAATATTCTCCAAGACATTTGCAAAGCTGAAGTGAATCACACTTTTAAGCCCTGGTTCCACTTGCCTGAGAATACCCTAAAAGTATATTGTGGGTAGGTAATAGTTGGATGGCAATAAAAGACTAGAAACTTTGTGACATGTGTAGGCCACTCTTTTATGAGGCGTTACTGATTGATCACGGGAAGAAGTGTGGTTTTACAAGGCCTAGAGTATGAGTATCTTTTTAAAAGGAAAAGCAGGCGTATATGCTTCGAAGCCCGAGTCAGGAGGGAGTAAAGTGGAAAAGTCCATGTTAACCCTTGGGGGGTTTGGAGGTAGATGACTACCATACAAAATATAAATATAAGTGCGCGCGCATGCGCACACACACACGCACTCAGCCTGGTAAATAAAGTGGAGAAGGGTCTGGGCAGGCCAATTATCCCCGAATTTCGAAGGTTGCAGTTGGTCCTAAGGGTTCGCCCAGATTGATTTCTTGTTCATCACAAAAAAAAAAAGGATGATATATACACACATATACATATGTATGTATTACATGTGTGTGTGCGTATGTGCAATGAACAAAATATGTAGAAATGAACACACATGCACACACTCATTCGTACTGTGTTTGTTCTACTTACAAAAGATTCTATGCTGTCAACTTGATCTGAGGAAAAACAGATTCTTTCTCAGCCTCTGGTGAGATGTAGTTCTGCAGAAAAAATTTCTTCTGTTGCCACTGGCCTCTATTCTTCAAAGTATCTGTGGTTGTTGGTACTTTTCCATGTTTATTTATGAAGCAGAAGTTTCATCCGAGGATTGGTTTATCACGGTCAACTTTCAGAATGACAATTTTAATGACTTTGATGCACCCTCTGTACAAGCAGAAACTCCATGTTAGGTTACTAAGTAAACAATGACTAAATTGGTTCAGTTCTCCAACAAGTAGCACTCTGAGTTTATTAAGTCTTGCTCTGTTATATTCACCTCCTTTTACAGGTATAGTTCAAGAATCAGTAAATCATTGGCTGTCAAAGACACAGAACTTTTGGAATGAAGTCACTTCACCACTGGTAAAAACTGTAAATGATAAAAGAACCAGTTTTCATGATGATACTCAAGATACGGAGGAAGTATTCATGGCTGAACAGACTGTTGATAGCCAAACACCTAATGGTGATCTTTCTGTTGCTGCCATTCTTTCCATTGAGCAATTTAGCAGGTAAGATACATTTTATGGTCTCATGTAATTGGAAACACTTATTTCTGCATCAAGCTGCTTGATTTTATGTGTCTATCTTGGAAGTGCCTGCTGTAAATGTACTTTGGGTTCTTATGTGTTGTGATGAATATCCTACCAAAAAGGTAGGCCCCCAGTGGATTTAAGGTAATTTAGGACATCTTCTCCTATCAAGAACTCCTCCTCTATATGTCTACTGAGCATGTGCTAGAAGCTTATTTGTACAGAAGAGAAATATTTTCCTAAAAGATATTCCACTAAGTTATTTGCCAATTTTTTTCCTGAGTTTATGGACCCTTAAATGGTCATTTTAGTCCCTTTACTAGACAAGTCAGTAACAGGAGATACTCCTATAATAATTCAGTATGAGAAGTTTGTCAGTGAACCTGCTCTTGAAACTAAATTTAGGTTTTCTTTAGGGGCATGGACTCTGCAGAAAGTCCTCTCTGGCTACTTTAGCAGTGCTATCTATGTTGACAAAGAGTGATTTTGGTAGAAAATTCATTAAGATAAAGTATGTCAGGATTGTACTTAAGCTAATCAATGAAATGTTCTGAATGGATGAATATAGAAATAATATCTGGAATATAGTAGGGGCAGAGAGAGTTTCTGGTTGAGTGTTGAAATGTGTAGAGATTAGGGGTGTGCAAATTAACGGTTAAACCAATAACCCAAACCGATAATTGAGTTATTGGATTAATGGTTTGGGTTATTGATTTAACGGTTTGATTATCGGTTTACTATCCCAAGTTATTGGGTTATTGGTTCGGTTATCGGTTTTACCACATTTTTTAACGAATTAACCGATAACCCGATAATAATTTATTAAATTATAATTTTAGCCTTCAATATATGAAGTATCCAAACAAGAAGATGAAATGAGTGTCGATGATAAGTGAAGGGGGATGGTATTGTAATTTAAATTAAAGTTGACTATTTTAGTTGAGCTAGTTCTATGTGCTTTTTCTCTTTTCACCCACTTTTTTCTAACTGAACATACGTATGACTTATGAGATTTTTCATGTGAGATCTTATCGGTTAACCCGATAACCGAACCGATAACGATCAATAACCGATTAACCAATAACCGATATCTTAACGGTTCTTTAACGATTTAGCATGTTTACAAATCGATAACCGATAAGTAAAACCGATAACTTCCAAAATCTAACTGAACCGACCGATACGCAGCCCTAGTAGAGATCGGGAAGAAAATAGATGGCAAAAAAACTCTGTTGGGCCGACATTGACACCAGGTGATGAAGTCTAGGGGAGCAAATGCGATTAGATACTCCAGTAGTCCTAGCCGTAAATGATGGATACCAGGTGTATGTATCGACCCATGCAGTGTTGTAGCTAACGTGTTAGGTATCCTGCGTGGGAATTATGTTTGTATATGTGACTGGATAAATGAGCAATCTGATTATCCCTTGCATATCTTATTTAATGGGAACAAATTGCTAAAATTAATAAAATAATAGCCTCTGTTTTTGTATATGAAGTATGCTTCTTGATGTTTGAATAGTGTGAAAGGATTGGTTGGTCTGTTGTAGTCTTGTAGACATGTTGTGAAGTAGGCCGTGCCTTTTCCTTTCCTTGGGAAAAAAACTTTTACTCTCTCCACATTTTCTATTTTGAGAAATATATGATGTTTGACTCACTTTCATTATAATTAGCCGAAGAATACGTAGTTTCTTTTTGACCTTGAGGCTAAATTCCAATGACACAGCTCTCCAACACGGGCAACCGTTTACACATCCAACCTTTTCAAAGTGTGTCTAAGACACTTTCTTTTTCTTGACCAGTTTTTCAAAAAATGTAATGTTGCACACCAATAAGGTCGTGACACATGTCATTAACTTTAAAAAAAATATAAAAATTACTCATACTTGTAACCCGCCGATTCACCACCACTGACAATACCACCACCAATTCCACCAGACCATCAGCACAACCAACAAAAATTACAACACTATCATCACCAATTTCACAAGCCGCTATCGTACCCCTTAGTTATTCTCCCTTCCATCTCAATCTCCCCTTCTGGCAACCACCAGAAAAACTAGAACCACCACCTTTGGATTGAAACCAAAGATTAGGAGTGCTGTCGATTTAATCCCACATTTTTCACTCTAAATTCATATCTAACACAAGAAAATTAGGACCCAGAACTCCAAACAATGAACACCAATTTTCAAATCCAATTCCGAGCTGAGAGCCCCAAAACCCACCGAGAACACCCAATTCAACTCTTGTCATCATTTTCTTAGTTTGAAGACCCCTTCCAAATGACATAGTTTGTGGTAAAGATACAATGTATTTCGATAGTAAAAACATGAAAAAGAGAAAAGGGGAGGGGGTTCCATCGGATAAGACAAGAGGGAGGGGGTACAGGGATGACAAAGAACATTTAAAGACAAAAAAATTATAACTAAATAATGAAAAAAAGATAAATATATTTTCTGACACGCCACTTAGATATGCATTTAATTTTTTTTTTCTTACAGTGTTCACGCGTCTCTTTTGTGTGCAAATCATGTGTGTGCCAAGTAATAAAAAAGGTGTGTCACAGGGATTTGGCCGCAAGGTCAGGGGTAAATTATGTATTCAGCCTAATTTTTTTGATAAGTCAGGTTCATGATAATTCTCCCCCATATCAATTTAGGTGAACCATCTGATTAGACATGAAATTCAAAATGTTCATTTGACTCGTATATAATAAAAGTGGTAGTTGCTCTTAAGGCGACACATGCAATGTTTGTTTAAATGAGAAAGCATGATATTAAAGTTTGATTGATTAGTTAAGTGTACTTATATTCTTGAAATTTGTGGAAGTTCCTAAAAAAGTTAGTTTATTTCCGCATTGTAATGTAGCAGCTGATATGTGGAGTATGCTCTTCCCAGTTGGACTAGCCCATGCCTAATAGTATCACGAAAGCATATGAAGCTGATGATCATAGAGAGTTGGAAATCCATCCAAAAGAAAACTTGCTTAATGGTGTCCGCTTCTATTTTTTTGGTGCATGAATGAAAGAAATTATAGATGTTTGGGTGGGATCTACTCCTACTCCTGTAGTTAAAGTTGCATGCTTATTGAACTTATTTAGTTGGCCCAATTAGGCCCGTGTATCGAGCTGTGATCAGTTTTTGGATTGTATTTGCTCCTTAGTTATAGACTAGCTTTTGCAAATGAGCAGATACTATCTCTTTTCCATCTAATCCTTTGTTTGCATCTTCTTGATGCTATTTAATGACATTATCCTTGCTTCATCCCCCCCCCAAAAAAAAAAAGCGATGGAGGGGGTAAAAAAAAGTTAACCTCTCATCATGTGGCACATTTAAGCACATTCCAAACTTGAGCATCTTTGAAACATGCAAGTTAGGATTGCAAAACTTCTGGTTGAGGAAATTTTCGAAGTCTATCCTAATCACAATTTTTGGTTTGGTCATTGTCCTAAGTAGACATCCAAATACCCCAGTCTATATATACAAAACTATGATGATAGAATGAGTTATAAGGGAATAAGAGAGACTTAAACTTATGGAGTGTGGAGGATGGTTGTCTCAAAATACCTGCATTCTCTTGAAATCCATGCAACGTTCACTAATAAGATAACAAAATAGAAGTAGAGGATTCACGTAGGCAAACTAGTTGAGATAAGATTTGGTCGCTGTTGTTACATTTATATTTTGGTTTGGTGCTGGTCAGGAGTTTGTTTAGTTTGGTTAGAGATTAATATTTCTGTTTAGGGATGAGTGATGTTTAGAGAACCTTTAGTTTTAGAAAACCCTTTTCTCTTTTATGACCGAGAAATCTATCTGTGGCCAACCCTTTAGGACTAAGCACAAGTGCACAACCTTCGGAACTCGGGAATAAGCTCACCCGTCTCTAATTTTAGAAAACCCTTAATTGTCCTAAAAGAAAGTGGTATTAGAATGAAACGCGCCTAAAATGAAACCCTGGTGGATAAGAGGATTCATGTAGCTGACTAGCTAGGTTGGATTGAGGGTAGTTGTTATTGCTATTATAGAGAGGGGGAAATGGAGTGGGGAGAGTTTAATGAAGAATCCAACAAAGTTTAATAAGTTGATCATGATGTGGTGAAACATGGGTTTCAATACTCTTGGAGTTAGGTGATGCAAAAATCTTTTGACATTTTTGCACATCTTTGTCCTTGCAGCCTTCCCTCCTTTTAGTAGTTATTCTTGCAATTGAGTGTTAAAATTGTGGACGTGAGCTTACTATTTTTGCTACCTGTGGTTAGCTTCAATACCCAACAAACCAATGATGAGTAAATATATGTTCTTTAAATTAAAATTTAGACTTGTATATGACATATGAAGATGTGCAGGATGAACGGATTGACTGGGCAGAAAATGCAGAAGATATTCAAAGCACTTGTTCCTGAATCTGTTCATAGTGATGCTCGCAGTTTGGTTGAATACTGCTGCTTTAGGTTTCTCTCAAAGGATACTTCTGTCCTTCATCCTTGCCTGAAGGTTTGCTGGCTTAACTATGTGTTTTCTTGCTAGTCCTTCATCAGCCATTTTTTATGAGCATAACATGTATACTTGTCCTTTATGAAACTGAAGTTCTTTCTCTTTGGAGCTAGAAGTCCTATGTTCAGCTTGCTCCTCTATCCCACCTCCTCCAATCCTATAAAGGAGAGCCCAATTTTCCATTTATTAGATTTAAAGTATCATGAAAAGTGTCTTGTATGGTTGAGCCCTATTCCTCGAGTGGTCTCTGTTTGTAACTCTTAGATGAGTTGAAGAATAGAAAATGCAACTCTTAGATGAGTTGAAGTATCTTTGTGATCCTGTTAGTCATCACCTCTTTCGATGTGGATGTTAAACCGTGTTAATTCTACTTTTGGTTTTAGTTTATTAAAAATAAAATCAATATCTTGCTGGATACTGTGTCTTTTACGATGAAGAACTAAAATTTGCTATTCTGTTGATTCAGCAAAATCTGAAAGTTGTAGTTTAGGATCAGTAAGTATTGGTTTGAACTTTTTTAGATTATGGAAGAGTAGAAGTAAAACAATGATAGAAATCTTGAAATCGCTCCTAGTTCCTCTAGGAATAGGAATGCTTCTAGTTAATTTTCCTTTCCATGCCTGAAGTCTCTACAATTTTGCATAAACTAAATACAAACTCAATAATTTCAGATAGGGATGAGTTGTAAAAGTTAAGATTTATATCTACTCAATTCATTAATATTTTCAGATGTGATTGCAGGAACCTGCATTCCAGAGATTGATTTTTGTAACTATGCTTGCCTGGGAGCAACCATATACGAGCAGAGGAGACTTTCGAGTTAAATTTGCAGAGAAGCATTCTCTCCAGGTTCTTTCTCCGCTCTTTAGATCTCGTAGATGATAGACTGTATGCGATGTGGGCCACTTTAAGGTTAGGTTGTTGGCTTTAGGCTGTTAGTGTTAAGCTGTTAGTCTAACTGTAGATGCTTTTCAAAGACAGCTGATGGATAAATAAGATATCATCACTCACAATTTTATGGCATCTTATATCACTCTTCTGATGATCTGCCAAAGAAGATAAATTTCTGGTGATCAGTATGTTCTAGAACTAGTAAGGTCAGTTGATACCATCTTTTCGAACTCTAATCATCTTGCCTCTGCCAAGAATCGGCATATATTCTGTCTTTTCTTTCTTCTTTTGCGTTCCTTTTCTTTTCTTAGTTAATTCTTGTGGTGTGGAAGGAGGGAAGGGTATTCTTTATATGCCAACCTTCTTTATTCTTTTCAATGGTTCGTTTATTTCAGTGAAGATGCCTATTTATCAATTAAGCTGCGGTTTGCTGGTGCTTCTCCCTAGAATTCTAACTTGGATTTGATAGATTGTGACACTATCAACAATAGGTTCTTTTGAACAGGAGAGATGGGGAAAAAGTCCTTCTTTCCCTTTGTGCAGCCAGATCAAGCTCGACTGTTGAAGTCTTAACAAACTTCCCATTTAACAGAGTATAATTTTTGGAGCTGCTTGTTGTTTTCCAAGAACAACCTGAAACATTTAGCAATGACTGAAACAGCATGTCACGGAGCAGAGTTGGCGCGGATGGCTACTGTTTTACAGCCTTCCAACTTCCAATTTTTGACCAATGTTCTGTGGCACGTTGTTGAGCTTGCTGAATCTCCTCTGTGGCACGGAATTGACTCCTAACACCACTTTTGGCTCATTTAACATCCCATATTCCAGCCTTGACCATCCATCTTCAAAAGTTAGCTCAATCAACTTCATTTTCGACCTGCACATAGCCTAATCATGTTTGTTAATCCTTGGGCGCAATTTATTCAAAACATACAAGAATATAGTTAAATTATTCTCAAACTAAGCTACAATTTGGGTAAAAACATGGCACTTGGACGTATAAATACACCCAAGATCACCACCCCACACTTATAACCTTGTTCATCCTCGAACAACCCTTTTATATCCCTGACATGAGTCAAACCTCGACTCACCAACTGAACTAGACCACTCACACCCGGATATGCTTAACATTTTAATCATGGCATGCAATTCATTCAATCAAGCATAATTTTGATTCAAAACATCCTCAAGTAGAATCACACACCTTAATGAATAGACTCTTAAATCGAAAATAGGCCAACATGGTTATATGCCGGTAGCGAGGTCGTTGGCTTCACCAAATTCTCACTATCAAGTGCCCTCACTTTTAAGTAGTGGCCCCGCTCTCATAAAATATTGTGTTCACATTGGGGCACATACAAGAAAAGGATTCGCTCACACTCCAAAAAATATTCCAAGCACACATAACATAACGATGGTTTGCCCATAGTGTACTATTCAATCAAACATGACATCAACTTGTAAGATCAAAAGGGCTTTTCAGGGTTGTAATGTCGGTTAAGGGGAGGGCAGGAACTATTTGGCTAGTGACTCTTATCCCTATGCACTTTAAGACAATTGCATATTTTACTCTTCATTGATTCACTTCTTCATCACCTTATTCTCCCCCATCAATTTCTACATTTTCCATCACGCATAATTCTTCTCATCCCTATTTTATTTAGTGTGTACCCTCTCTTTGTACTTACAATTATTTATTATTATTATTATTATATATATATTTACTTGTTCTTGAAATAGACGAGCAATTTGGGTACACACGCTACTCTTTTTCTCACCCACTATTTACCTTCCATTCTGACCACCACTTTTCTTGACATAAAATATCAATAAAGTGCATTAGGGCATATTTGGATCAAACTAAAATTGAGGCCATTCGAACAAAGGGGATTAGGCTAATTAGTGTTGTTTTTCCAAAGAATAGGCTTAAAGGCACAAAAGTGGTTTACTAGGAATACTATAAGGGTAGGTACAAATAATGGTGGATAATTTGGCTCACAAAGAATTGCCTTGATCATGTCCTACAAGTTCAATACCAAGTTCAACTTTTCACACACACGGGGCAAATTCTAGATGCTAATCTAGAAGGATATATCAAACTCTCACCCACACATGGCACCATGGCTAAAAAAGGCTTTACTTAGACTCTTTCTACTTAACACACCCATACTGAGTGGCAAGCACAATTAAGCCCTCTTTTTATTTTAGAGTTAAATTCTAAGGCGTTATGTGATTCAACCAGTACTCTCACTTTTTAAGCTCTTTCAATTGAGTGCCTCATCAAGTCTAGCATTTGACCAAGTGGAGTAATCCTTGTTCAACTAGCGATGGTTCAATTTCCTGCTAATGACTAATTTCCCTTAAGACAGTCTCCATCCATCCATCATAGGGAAAAGCCCCTAACTATGACTGTTATGGCTACTTAGTCCTTGAAAAAAATAATTACTACCCTATAGAAAATAATTCCTACTCGGTTCAAAGGGACTATCCTCGGAAAAAGCACCGAAAACAAAAGCCAAGGAACCCAAATAGAAATAAATAAATAACACAAAAAATGAAACAAGCAAACATTACTAACTATTACAAACAGAGTATTGTTTAGCTACCACAAATTACAAACCGAATGTTGTCTAGCTACCACAAATTATTACTGACCGAATTAAAATTTGTCTTCATATGAAAGTTCAAATCATGCAAAGACATCATAAGGAATACATCCCACCCCCACACTTAAAATTTGCACTGCCCTCAATACTTGCAACATAACAATTTAAGAACAAAGTTAAGGTGGTAAGAACTCTCTGATAAATTTGCAGTCCCATCATCCTCATCGGGCCCTAGATTCTCCTTACCAAGGTCAAAATCCTCCGCCTCATCATCATCAGACTCAATATTAGAGTCTACTCTGCGCCTCTTTGCATTTGTGGGCACATCATCATCTACTGGCTCCACGAAAGTTGGGCCAATTTTGCACATGGCCATGGCATGGGCATTCGGCGGAAAATCCCTATCTACTTGCCACAACTCATCTTCTGTCGCTACCCTGGGACCAATCCTTAGTTGCAACATCTGCCAGTCGAACATCCTGGCAGTCATCCTGAGCATGTCGCTCGGTGTGAGCACAGGGCCATAGGTGGTGTCAAGAGCCTTTGTCTTGGTCACATCCACTGGGTGCCTATCTACTCTTGGGAAATAATCCAGCGCCTCCTCCTTAATATCATGACCTCTCAGAAATCTGGTGATCAGGCCTCCAAACCCATATATGCGTCCCTGATGCAGCTGACCTTTTTCATAGCCGACTTAATCACAGCACCAACATTGAATTCCACATTACGCATTAGCGCGAAGACTAAGCTAACCCTGTCCCTGGTGACATCAGTCATGTGCACATCTGGTATGAGGCAACTCATACTATTTTCAACCACACATGAGCCTCCCTGTTCATTTGTGCAAACGGCAATGATTGATGATAACCTCTCTCCTTATGGCGAGTCCACCTTGCTGTTGATCTCAACCAGCATAGAATATGCCGAATTTCTGCATAAGGCGGTCTGATGTTGAGCTGCCTTAATTGGTGTGGATCTGAATCAGGTGTGTCCAAGATGGAATTTAGGTGATGAGCCTCAAATGGTACCACTTGTCCCCTGATTATGACTGAGTGGCTGTGAAGTGTAGGGTCCCAATTCGCGTAGAATTCCCTTACCATGTGCAAGTTAAACTCCCATGGCTCATTAAATATGAAGTCCACACCTAGAGTGTGTAACCTTTGCAATATGTGGGGGAACTCCCTTGCGAAACTCTCTCTATCTATCCGCTCATCCTGGAAATATTTAGATTCCTTATGCTTGTTGTACCATTTTTTTCCATCTCAATCACCCATTTGGTGTCAAATCTTCTCTTTTGGCCCCTGGGAACTGGTGGGGCTGCTGGAACAAAGGTACTTGTTCTTACCCGTTTCCTTCCTCCACTCGGCCCCTGTGGATCTCTTTGTGTATTAAGACTGTAAGGTTTTCCATTCTTGTTAATGGATCACCTAAAAGTTTCTTTCCGTCTCACAGGGGGTTGAGGTAAGTAGATCCCTTATCTCCCTTCCTCTTCATCATTGCCATGGAAGGGCTCAATGATATGTTGAAAATTTCTAATTTCTAATGAATGTATTAGAGGCTTTCAGGTGCAACCAGGAATGAAGGAATGGAGATCTCACAGCTTCTGTATGCTGATGACACTCATTTTTTGTGGTGCTAAATTAGAGCAAGCAAGGATGATCAGACTCATCCTCACAGTCTATGAAAGCTATTTCTGGTCTCCATGTAGATTGGGGAAAAAGCCAGTTATTATTTCCGATCAATGTGGTCCCGAACATCCAGGTGTTGGCCGATACCTTGGTTTCTGACATTGGCCTCTGCCTACAACCTATCTTGGGATGTTTTTGGGAGCTAAGAACAGATCCACAGTGATCTGGAATGGAGTAATTGAAGATGTGAGAAGAGGTTAGCAAGACGGAAGGCTCAATATTTATCTCTGGGAGGTAGGGTCACACTGATCAACAGTGTTCTTGATGCCTTGCCTACTTATGTTATGTCTCTCTTTCCTCTTCCTGCTAATGTTGAAAAGAGACTGAATTCTTTGAGGAGGGACTTCCTATGACGGGGTAACAAGAATACCAAATGTTTCCACCCTGTCAAATATCAGTAAGCAACTAGGTGGTTTGGGGATTAGAAATTTCAGACTTCATAAGTAATGCTTATTGTAGAAGTGGATGGAGATTTAATTCAGATACCAATGCATTTGGAGGCAGGTGATTGTTCATAAATATGGACTTTATGGTCACTGGACCACTGTGCTAGTCAACTCTCTATATGGAACCTGCACATGGATGGCTATCATGAAACACTGGGATGAGTTCGCTTTAAAGACTAGCTTCACAATTGGTAATGGAAGAAAGCTCTTTTTTGGGAGTGATAACTGGTTAGGGCATGGTCCTCTAAAAGACCTATTCCTTGACTTATTCAGTTTGTCAAGTGTGGCTGAGGCCACCCACCATACATGATGTTTGGAATTCACACTATTGGAATCTATCCTTTAGAAGATTGCTTAATGATTGGGAGGATGATAGAGTGGTCGAAATGCTGAAGATTTTGGAAGTCTTCCAAGGAACAAGTGGAAGATTTAGTCTCTTGGAAGGGGGAGAAAACAAAATTTTAACGAGCAAACACAGTCGGAGTTGTGACCTGATGGTATACAAAATTAATAATTTCATCGAAAAAAAGTAGTGGAAGAAATAATAGAGAGTTTTAGTGTAAAACCGGCTTGAATGGTTAGTGGGTAACTTATGAAGTCACATTAGCCTACACATCTCTATAACTCAAATAAGCGATGTGCATTTATAAAAAATACACATAGTACCCACCACTCTCATGTAAAAGTAGCCTCCTTAGAATTATATTTTTTAACTCATGTAATACAAGTCCGGTTTTTCGGTTAACCAAAGAACCGGGACCTTATAACCGAAAACTGAACAGAATACCGAACTTTTAAAAAAAAATAAAACCGTAACCGAATCGAAGAACCAAAATTTTTTCTATCCAAGGAAACATTAGATGTTTTGAGAACACTAGTAACTTTATACAGAGAATCAAGCTAATTTTTTTTTTTTCCATTTCAATTCTGGTGTAAAGATAATTATGTAGTAGATTCAGAATCACTTGTAGATTTTTTTGCTTCTCTATAGGACCTTAGCCTTTTGTAATTGCATTACTGCCAGTATCTTCTTGGTACTGAGGAATACTTGTTACCTTTATCCAAAAAAAAAAAAAAAGGTGAAGCCTCTTTGTGTTTGAGGAAGATTAATTATGTTTTGTTGCATGTACTTCTGTTGCTATAACCTAAATATATCTGTTTCTGCTGAAGCTAAAGAGGAGACTAGTTGGAGAAGAGGCTTTTGTTCGTATTGCTCCTGCTGTTGCTGGTATAGCTGATTGGACAACAGCACACAACCTTTTCAAAGCTCTTGCTGGTAATGATCGGGGCATCTCATTTACCTCATGGTCCACATACATCTGTGAACTTCTCAAGTGAGCATCCTCTCTTTTGAGTACAAAAGTTCTTCTAGTATGTTATGTGCATGTAACTGCGTAATTCAAATTTATGGTCGATTATTAGCTCACATACAGAAAACATCATAATTCATAAAGAATATCTAGTTTACTAACTTGACAAATCAAATCTGTAGTAGGATTTCTTGACAATACGTACTCCTGTTCACTTTTGCTTTCTGAAATTTAAATTGTTATGATCCCATAAGAGTTTGTCGTAGTACTTAGTAACTATTTCTTTTTTTAATAAAATATCAAATCCATGTAAAAAAGATATGCCAGAAAATCATTCCACTTGACTATGAGAAGTAAACTTATCACATAAAACTGAACAGGGCAAGTATTTAGCTTTCACATGAACTTCTGATTATTCATATGTGAAATCTCTTGCAATTTCTTTCATTTTCTTAAACACTCTAGTTGTTTTTTGTATGACAATGACATGAACTGAGCTTAAATGGAGAAATATGGTCAGTGAGGATTCAAATAGCCGACCTCGACTTGTTTGGGACTGAGCATAGTTGTTGTTGTTGTTATCGTCTTGACGTTCTAGTTGTTTGGCTTTATTAGTATTTGGAGTAGTTCTATCCTTTTCAGTAATAGGGAAAATTTAGTTATTAAATTTGATTTCTATTAAATTTTGTTGTCGTCTCTTGACTATGCTTGAAATCTGGAAGTCACTAATATAATTCTGCTGATGTTTCTTTTCTTATTTTAGAGTGCATGAAGGACAGAGGTCATACCAGTTTCAAGATCTCTCCCAGCTCCATAATGAGAGAATCTTGTGCATTGCTTCTGGTGGAAAACACCCTGTTCTTAAATGGGAAAATAATATGGCATGGCCTGGAAAACTAATTTTGACTGATAGGGCCCTTTACTTTGAGGTACTCATTAATAATTATATACTTCCAAAGAACTGTGTAAAAGTCTCATGAGATGTCCTAACTCATCACTGTGTAAGCGATTTTTGTGTCTTGCAGGCAGTTGGTTTGATGGGAAAAAGAAATACTTCAAGATTGGATCTTACAGGGGAAGGTTCACACATAAAGAGAACAAGAGTTGGGCCTCTGGGCTTTGACTTTCTTGATTCTGCTGTATCTGTCACTTCGGGTCCTCAGTGAGTAAGCTTCTCCAACCAATTCCATGTGTGTCTAATATCATTTTCTTTCTGTTTTACTTTGGACAGAACTTTTGTTGGCATTCCCAAGCCTTAAGTACAGCCTCAAATTAGGCCCACAACTTCATGACAATACATACATTTAATGGCCATCTGTCAATTGTTTCAGGTTCTTAAAGAACAATTCACATATATACAAAGTTCCATTCTTAGAACAAATAGCTTTCCAAAAGTTAGTGCTCACTTTTACACTTCTTCCTGTTTTTATCATATCTAGGATAGACATGTCATAATCTAATAGAGACAAAAGAAGGGATTGGCTGTGTCAACCATTATTTTCTATATTGAGCAAGAAGATCCAGATTAAGAAGAGGAACCGGTTCATCTAATCATACCTTGAATCATAACAGAATTTGACTGCTCTTTTTCTTCATTTGATAAGTACGAATCTGATTATGACTGATAGATATATGATATTCTTTAGGATATTTCACTTGAACAAAGCGCACAAGATTTAGATCTGCAGGGGTTTTCGAGTTGTCTTGCCTTGAGTTTTGTCACAAAGCATTCTAACTCTGCACCTTGAAATTTTTTCTTTAAAACCCTTTTGTTAATTCATTCTGTTATACATATTGCTTGAATGGAAGAGGCTAATCTAGGAGTTCAGACGTTTAGTAGAATTTAAGCACAAGTCTGTGGAGAAAATTTCATAGCTCAGTTTCTGTTAATTCTTTTCGAAGCTGGCTTGAACATAGATATACCATGCAGGAATTAGGGAGCGCAACATGCCTAGTAGATCAAGGAGACAGACTTAATTCTTGACTAACCTATCAAGAAAGCACTTCTGCCTACTTTAGCGAATGAATTAACTTTTCCTGGTCTTCCGAAACTTAATTACTAATGCAACTTTTGGCATTACTAAATTCTGTACTCCTGAAGTCGTCATAACTATTTTGTGTGTATGGATGTGTGTTGCATGTAAAACAAAAATGTTACTATATGCTGATGGGAACGGAATTGTCAGATTGTGATTGGGGCTGTCTTTCTTTATTTTCTTTTTTAAAATGTATTTTATAAATGTCATATTATTCCTTATAATATTTGACTGATAATAGTGGTATTATTTTGACTTCCTCAATCTTTTTGTTAAAAGAAACCACGAGCCATAAATGAGACAATCCCATTTAGGACAAAAGGAAGTAGGCCTGAAAATGTTCTTCATACATTGTAACTAGGGTGACAAAATTAGCCCATGAAAATATTGACCCACCCAACCCGCTCATGTTTATTACCTTATCCCATTTTGACCCATCTAATTCAGCCCATATAAAAGTTGGTTTAATATGTAGCGCAAATTGACTCATGAAAAACCTTGTCAAAATATTTTATAGAAGACTTTTTTTTTATTTGATATGTTATATATAGTCATAATAAATAAAAAGTCTTATTAAGTAATTAAACAAATTATAAGAACGTGAACAACGAAATTAAAACTTGGTAAGAGTTGTGGGTGGGTGGGTGGGGGGGGGGGGGGTTGGACAATATGAACCATCATTCAGCCCATTTTGACCCAACCCATTTCTAAGATGGTTTTGCATCTTGCAGAGGTTTTTCCTACTTTAGCTGATAAAAATTGCTTGTTAAATATATTGTGTTCTAATTTATTGTACACATATCAGGTTGGATACATGGATATTAGAATTTGTCGACTTTGGAGGAGAAATGAGGCGGGATGTGTGGTATGCATGCATCAGTGAAGTAATTGCTTTATACAAGTTCATACGAGAATTTGGACCTGAGGAAGGTGATCAATCAGTATACAATGTCTATGGTTCCCAGAAAGGGAAGGCAAGAGCAATTTCATATGCTACCAATGCTGTTAAGAGACTTCAGGCCCTTCAATATGCTCGAAAGCTCTTGGAGGAACCAACTAAATTGGTTCAGTTCTCATATTTGCAAAATGCACCTTATGGTGACGTTGTATTACAAACTCTAGCAGTTAATTGTTGGGGTGGACCATTGATTGCAAAAGTGACTGATCAAGAATATCAATCAGGGGGATCACCTAGATCTACAGATGATGCAACAGAAAGTAGTAATTATGTGTTTGACATAGATGGAAGTGTGTACCTGCAGAAGTGGATGAAGTCTCCATCATGGGATTCTAGTGCTTCACTTGCTTTTTGGAAGAACCCCCAATCGAAACGGGGGATAGTTTTCAGTAAAAATCTTGTTGTCGCTGATATGAATTTGATGGAAAAAGCAGCATTGATATGTAGAGATAAATATAAAGTAGCAGAGAAAACGCAAGCCACAATTGACGCTGCAATGATTGAAGGGATACCTAGTAACATTGACCTTTTTAAGGTTATCTTGTCCCTTTCCTTTCTGCTGTTTCTGTCCTCAATTTTTTCTGACTTTTGGATTGATTAGTCTGCGTTTATACATCTCGTAACTCCAGTATAATTAAACAACCTTTTGTAAAAATGGTCATGCATTTGAACATTTAAATGCTCGGTTATATTTAGGGGAATAAGCATGTTATATTCTGTAGGATTGCTATTCTGAAAGGACTTGTACTAGAATTAGAAATTTTTGAGAAAATAGAAATATCAAAGAAATTTATCCATTGTCTGAAGGGAACTTCTAATATTCTTCAAATATAAGCTCAAACTTGGTTTAGAATTTGTCTCTTTGTTGCCTAGAGTTTAGCGTTTAGAGGTATTTCATTGTTTATGATCCATCTAAGTCCTTATTTTGCTTATTGTCCTATGTTAGTATAGGAGACAAACTGGGTACCTACAATAAGCATCAAGAATCTTTAAGTATAAACATGCTCTGTAGTACTTGGTTTTTCGGTACAAAAACCATCACTTATAGTTGCTTAGGATTGCTTGAGACTTTTATATTTGTTTTAGTGCAAGATAGGCAAGAAATGTTGATACTATCTTGTGCTCGGCAAAATTATAGAAGCCTCACCGTACCCAAAGGCGTGGCCTAGTAGCCTATGAAGTTAGAACAAAGACCTGGGGAGGTCAGGGTTCTAATTTCAAAGAGAAAAAAAGTTAGATGACCTCCCATTGCTGAAGTCTTGGTGGACAGAGTTACCCAATACATGTATTATGGGAAGAAACATTTAGCCAGTGAATAGTGAAGGTGTGCGCAAGCTGGTCGAGTCACAACCTTTATCAAGTTTTAAAAAATAATTATAGAAGTCTCACTAGTTATAGCTATTGTTGCTGTTTCGCGGACGATTTATGACTTAAAATCAGGCAGATTTTCTTCTTTCTTTTCTTTTGAACTGAAATTTCGAGGACTTTACTTCACTTGGATTGAGTGTTAAAAACCACGGCAACACAACGTCTAGCCAGGGTTACTTCTCCCTTCAAGCAGAAAATAGGGAAAAAGTTCAACCATGATTTGGAAAAGGAAAAAGAGAAAGGGAAAAAGACCAACCATGATTTGCCAAAGAAAAGAAAACAACCTCAGAAGCTCATACTAAGATTTGAAAGGTAAGTATAAATCAATGGTCTTAAGTTGTGGATATGTTGAGTCTCAACCATCCTAGATGAATTTGACCGACTCTCTCATAATTGGCTTATGGTTTGGGAGGCGGTACTGTTTGGAAACACTAGACTAGCAAGGCTTCCATTGGCACATTTTCCTCCTAAAGTAGGAATAATTGTCATTATTACAATAATCTGGCAGTTTACATAGTGACTATGTGGAAGAGGACTGGACCCGGAGCTTAATGTGAAAGGGATGTGGCACTGTACTCTTTATCTAGTGAGAATATTCAAATCTGATTGGTTTGTGCTATTCAAAAAAACAATATCTTTTTTTTCTTTTTTCTTTGAAAGAAATTGGCTAGAACATCTTGTTATGTTCTGTGGTTTTACAAGTTCAGCCTTGTTATATTTTGACTCTGTTTTTCTCACTACAGGGTAAATTCTTTCATCAGCAGTTGGCTATTAACTTTTCCCTTTTTAACAAAAACTGATACTACAACAACAACAACATCATAGCTAGTGTAATCCCATAAGTAGGGTCTTGGGAGGGTAGGGTGTACGAAGACTTATCCTATAGTGTAATCCCACAAGTGGGGTCTTGGGAGGGTACGATGTACACAAACGTTATCCCTATCTTTGTGGGGTAGAGATGTTGTTTCTAATAGACTCTGGACTCAAAAGAAGTGTAATAAAAGTAGGATACATAAGAAAATAACAACAAAAGAATAGCAAGATAAACCAAGCAAACGAAGTAATAGTAAAATTGAATAATAGGGTACTATGCGAATACTAGGTTAAACTACTACCTAAGGAGAAGATGAGAAAAGGAGACTAGCTCCCTGCCTCTTCCTCGTAAAAGTACTCCAACAAGTGAATACCTACTATCCTAATCCTCGACCTTCAAATCATTCTATCTAGGGTCATGTTCTCTGTAAGCTCAAGATGTCATATCCTATCTAATCACCTCCGCCCCCCCTCCTCCCAGTTCTTCTTAGGCCTACCTCTACCTCTCCTTAACCCTGCTATAGCCAAACTTTCACACCTCCTAACTAGTGCCTCAGCGCACCTCCCCTTCACATGTCCCAACTACCTTAACCTCGATTCTCTCATCTTGTCTGCTATGGAGGTTACTCCCGTCTCATCCTGTATAACTTTGTTCCTAATCTTGTCTCTCTTAGTATGATTGCACATCCACATGAGCATCCTCATCTCCACTACCTTCATCTGCTGATCGTGGGTGTTCTTAACGAGGCAGCACTTCTGCCCCATATAACAATGTAGGTCTAACCAATAACCACCATTCTGTAGAACATACCTTTTAAGTCTTGATGACAAATTCTTATCACACAATACCCTGGACGTGAGCCTCCATTTCACCCATCCCGCTTCAATACGATTGGTTACATCATCAATCTCCTCGTTTCCTTGAATTATAAACCCAAGATACTTGAAACATTCTCTCTTGGGTATGACTTGTGTATCAATCTTCATTTCCACCTCCGTTTCATATGTAACATCACTGAACTTACATTCTAGGTACTCGGTTTCAGTCCGGCTTAACCTGAAACCTTTATATTCTAGGATTTGTCTCCAAACTTCCAGCCTATCGTTAACTCCATTGCATGTCTTGTCGATCAATATTATGTCATCTGCGAATAACATACACCACGACACGTCTTCTTGAATATACCGTGTCAATTCTTCCACCATTGAGGCAAATAGAAATGGGCTAAGGGTTGATCCCTGGTGCAACCATCATGATCGAGAAGTGTTCCGAGTCATCCCTGCTCCCACTGTTCTTACTCGAGTCCTGACAAGAATGATACTGTTTGCTGTTTTACTCATAAGAATTGGCTGCAAAGCTTAAATCTGTGGTTTTACAAGTTCAGCCTTGTTGTATGTTGTCTGTGTTTTTCTAATTCTACAAGTTTATTCTTTTATGAGTAATATGATTATTAATATTCTTCCCCTTTCTTTGTAGGAACTTGTGTTTCCATTGACAGTTATGGTAAAAAACTTTGAGAAACTTAGGCATTGGGAGGATCCCCTATTAACTGCCTCTTCTCTTGCACTCGCATATACGATTATATTCAGGTAAAGTGCATTGTGGTATGTCGAGAAGTTTACTGGCATCGGCCATCAGTATCTGGTTTTCCTGTACACCTTAATGTTTACTGAGACATGTGGAAGCATTCTATAGAATACGTATATGACCTCTTAGTCCAAATGAATATTTGCTCGTCTCTGGAGAAAACTTCTCGTGAATAAAAATTTCATTACTGGTCTTCATGATTTTTTCCTTTCTTGAACCATATGAACTTGCGATCTCCGGGGCTGTTGCTATCTTGCACTCAACTATTATGTTAGATTTATGCTAATTAAAGAGACCGTTTAAGTTACCATTCTAAACGTACCAAATGGTTTTCACAGCTTTGTCATCTAAAATTAACCAGCTTCTGAAAACCATATTCATATACCATTCTGAAGAGTTCCTTTTGCAGGTCGCGGAGGTTCATGTGAAATGCCACACTGTGTTGTACTCTTAACTTTCGCCCATCCGTGTGCATTTGGAAAAATATGGCATTTTATAAGTTTCAAATACTGTCTGTTGTTTTAGAGGATTATGTACAATGTTCAAGCACCTAACTAAACTGTTTATATTTATATCTTTATATACCATTTGAAAGAAAAAGGATAATGTACAATGCGCGGTGAGTATGGCACATGAATATCTATACATAATTAGGATGAATCATGGTAATTTGTTGCGGACTGTGTTAAATTAGTTACTCCTTTTGAGCATGCTCTTGAAGTTATTCTTTGTGTGGCTAGTTATCTGTCTTAATTGCATTGAGTTTCTTGACACTCGGTTTTCTGGGATCAGGAACATGTTATCTTATATTTTACCAGCAATGTTGATGGGCTTGGCTGCTGGCATGTTATTACTTAAGGGGCTCAAGGAACAAGGCCGACTTGGAAGATATTTTGGAAAAGTAACCATACGTGATCAACCACCATCAAACACACTACAGAAAATAATTGCAGTTAAAGAGGCCTTGCGTGAAGTTGAAAAGTATCTGCAGAGCTTGAATGTGTCGCTGCTCAAGATTCGAGCAATTATTCTTGCTGGCCAACCTCAGGTACTTCCAATTTAACCCAGGTTGCACCGAAAACAGGTCTCTATCTCTTTCAGTGGCCAAAGGAAGAATTGAGAAATATTGCCACTGCTATGCTTAAGATATGTGCTACTGACATGCCTACTAAGGACCTCTAAGAATAGCTTAGGAGTGTGAAACTTCTTAATAACCCAGCAAGAGTAATTGCTTCAATTATTTGATTCATGATAGCTACTTTAAAGAAAAATATTAGATCAAGTAAAGTAGATAGATTATGTGAGCCCTCTCAATTCCCTCCTTAATAGCAGAGACATCAATCAATTGTTTCCCTCAAAAAAAAAATTGGTGGACAATTGGAACTGCTTCTAGTATATTATCATGTCATAGGTGTGGTTGCTCAGGTGATATAACTTTTAAATCTGAGCAAAATGCATAAGTAAATATTATTCTATTCAATTAGTCTTATATGTTGAATTGATTCAGTCCTACAGAAGAAACCCTACTTTTTCCCATTTGCCTAAGCCTTGGTAGGCAGAGTTACCTATGGTGGGAGGTAGCAAAGGATCCAGTGGACTAGTCAAGGTGTGCACACGCTAGCCTGCACACAACCGTTACCAAACAAAACAAAACAAAAAATCTGTTTGCTAAACTTTTCTGTGGTTTTAACATACTAGTTAGTGAATACCCAAACTCTAAAGGTTCTTTTTTCTTTAAAACCATTTCATTCTTGATGGGAATTATTGAAAATACAGCTGTCCCCTTGTCCAGCTCCACTCATCATCAGAAGAACCTTCCTCATCCCCAACCACTTGCAACTCTCTCCCCAGTGCCAACTACTCACAACTCCCATAGCCTAATTCAATGCGATTAACCCTCTCGTCACATCCCCGTTCCTTACCCTCATTCTGATATCTATTTCCTCTTACATCTTCTATTTTTGGAGGGACAACTAGAAAGATAAAGTGAAAGCTATAAACCCGAAAAAGAACTTTTTCTAAAAAAGGAGGTAGGATAGGTCATCAGACATTTATATTTATCTTAAGTGTTTGACTAGAAGTGCAAGAAAGGAAGAGTGAGTTTAATGTTTAAACTTGGCAAATGAGGCACCAAAATTGAGGTTTTGCACTATAATTTAAATTGAATCCTTTTTCCCAAGGGACAACAAGTTCCTTTTATATAAGGAGAGTTAATATGATTTGTCTCTTCGTCCACTATAGTAACACTTAACTTGGGCTTTATCTCCTTTGAGAAACTTGTTTGGGTCAATTCCTGCTCACTCCCCTAGTTTCCTTCATCATATTCGAAATCATGAACACTCAAAAGTCCCCAAGCCCCCTAACCTTCACCTCTAACAGTTCGCTGTTGCTCTTTTGAAAATTTTTGGTTATGTTGGATCTCTTTCAATTGTTTTAGGTGCTCATTTGTGCATGTTGTGAGTTTGATGAGATTATGCCCAAACTGTTTCTGTGCATGGTCTACTTTGAGTAATTATTCTAGGGGCTGAATAAATTCTTAATGCTGCCTCTGCTATGTATGTTTGCTCCTAGGATTATAGTTTTAATTTTTATCTAATATTCCGTATTTGTTTTTACTTATTTGAGTTAATTTCATAATCTTTTTCAGATTACAATGGAAGTCGCTCTGGCTCTACTATTTGGTGCAACCGTTCTCTTAATTGTTCCATTCAAGTACATAGCTGCTTTCCTGATTTCTGATGCATTCACCCGAGAACTCCCATTCCGAAGGCAAATGGTTTTGAGATTCATGAGCTTTCTGAAGGAGCGGTGGGAAACGGTGCCTGCCACCCCAGTTGTTGTACTACCATTCGAGGATGATGAGTCTGATGCACCCCCCCAAAGAAAGGAGTCAAGTAGTGATGTAGCAAAACAACAGAAACAGTTAAAGCAGTAGGCGGCTATTGTAAATCTTCTTTTAGGTAACTTTCTTTCCTTTTCTTTTTCTTTGTTCTTTATAGTTGGTTATAGCAGGTGTGACAAGTCGAAGATTGAAGCAGAAACAGTTTTTTGCCCTTAAAAACAATATCATTTGGGTGGGATTTCATAATTTTGCCTCTTGGAACATACGTGATAAGAATGTGATTGATTTTGTATGAATGTCTTTCCTGTGATCTTATTACCCTCTTTTCTTCTTCCCTTTTTTTTGTTGTCGTGGTGGTGGTGGTGGTGGTGCGGGGGGGTTGGAAATGATCATCTGCAAAGCATAAAGAATAATATCCCAGACATACAGTTTTGCTGAGAATTATTTGAAGGCTATGATGCACTTTGGGTAAATGGCCACATTTTAATGCTCTCACACTTGTGAACAAAATTTCAAAAGACAAGGAAACGCAATCAAAATCCTAAATGAATGAGAAAAGTAAATGTAGTTGCCAACAGGTGTTAAAAAAGATATGAATCTGTACAAAATATTCTGTCAAAACATCACTCCTCCGAGGCTAATCACTGTTGTGAATCCAGCCATCAGTATATGCCTTGTTTTAAAGAGCGACTTCAATCCATATGCTTCATTACAAGTCACGTTTTGGCCATGATTTGTGCACTGTGTCTGGTTCCTGTAATCCAACACAGAATCTTAAATCAGCAAAAGAAAAGATCTTTTCATCCATGAGTGTTCAAAATTATGGAAGACTTGGTGATTTCTTCAATATGTCTCAAGTCTTGGTGGACAGAGTTATTCGGCACTTGTGATGGTAGAAGGTAATAGGTATCTAGTAGTGGAGAGTGCGCGCAAAATGCATGGACTTGACAAATTAAGATTCAGAATTGAGAAGGATTAGAATTGTTTACCTCGAAGAACAAAATGACACAACATAGTCAGTAGAAGAGCAAGTGATGATACTAGTTGGGTCATCAAAGGCAAAGCTATAAGCCACAGGGCAAGCTGTCTTGAAAATCCTTGAATAGTTTGTAGGCAAACATGAAACTGGACTACTAAATGTTCCCCGGCAGCAATACTCATCGGTGTTGAAGACGTTGCACGCGCTCCGGCAGGCGATCGTCTTGCCGTTTGGCTTGAGAGCTAGCTCAGAAGGGCAATTTGGCCTGAGATCACTGTCACAGCCAACAGAACTGCAATTTCCTTTGCCATTTACAGGTTTTACTACTATAGGCAAGTTGAACCCATCCACGAGGCTAACATCGTAAAAATCAGTTTCTCCAAGGGTAAATTCGGCAATTGAAGCTGGAGGCTGACCCGGTTCACTACATTTTAGACCGGTACCACACATACCGGTCTGGCACGAGCCATTGTTGTTCTTGTCAAAGTCGCAGCCGGTTCGACCCCATATACGGCCGCTCCACCCCGCCGGGGCGGTAAAGACGGCAGATTGGCCTTGCTTCAGCTCAAAACCATCTCCACTGAAATTGTTCTTAGGTGTAATTCCTGGCCATACTGTCTCTTTGCAGTAGTTTATAATGGTAATATTTGTACACTCGGACAATTTTACCCCTGTCACACTTAATTATGTCAAAACTCACAACAAAAATAGATGGAAAAAAGAAAATTATAATCCTTGCCCGAACATTGACACAAAAAGAGATCAAGTACTACCTTATAGAGCAAATTATAATTTTCAATATTATCATACACAATTCAAGAGAGAGAGTGAATACGATATTCAATCATTCCACCTATGTGGCGAAGGGTTGAGGAGCTCACCAAGTGAGCTACCTCACTAACTTCTTTCTATCTTATTAAAAAGCGAAAGAAGGAGGGATAGAGAAAGAGTATAACGCGTTACCTAAGGCAATAGCAAGCAAGAGAAACCATAGTTTGGAAGACGAAGTGAAGTGGGAAGCCATGTATATGCAAACTAAGAACTAACCAGTGTTAATTGTGCCTTGTGAGTTACAAATAAATGCAAGACAAGGTGAGTATATATATGTACAATGAAGAAAAAAAGTTAAGAGAAGAATACGTGCAGAAGAGAGTGAACATTAGAGGAATAAGGGCTTCCTTTCTTCTTCCTTAGATCAACTGATTCCTTACCTCCGACCTTTCTTTTTTTTTCCAACTTATGTGTTCGTTACAATTGTCTCTTCCTCTCTTACTGGTGAGCTACTTATATACATATATATATATTTTATAATCAAGCATAACACAAAAGTGCAAGAATCGTAATGGCTAATTTTCCTTTTATTAATACATGTACGTACTATGGGATTTTCTTTTAGGAGTCACAATAATTGGGCAAATCAGTTCTTTTTAAGGTGTCATTTGATATGGCTTTGCAAAATATTTTATTATATTTAGATTAGAAAGTAAAGCTTTCACAGTACCATCTACACCCAATTGTGATAATAGGTCGATATCCTAGGAAGTAAAGCTTCAAATCCCCTACCTTAATCCAAAGCTCAAGAATTAGTGGATCATAAGTTGATACTGCTTATGCAAAATCCTGCATTTGTTACTGCTTTCCGACAATGAAGTATGTACCTTCCATTTATTTTTCTCCTTATGCCAGTAATAAATAATCCATTTTGCTTTTCAGTTTAACCCCAATACCAGAGTGTTTTACAAGCTTTGATACAGAGAAGGATGAACAAACAAGTTCATTTTCTGCGTCTTTCTGTTTTTTCTCTTTTGATTACTGAAACATTGCCTGTAGATGAACAATATTTAGTTGAACAGATTCATCGGATCTTTCATAAGGAAAAATGGAAAAGCTGTCTTTAAACTATAAAGCAAGAAAATCTAGTATGTTCACCCAAAAAAAAGGTGAATTTTGCCCAATCAATTTCCGTCCATTCAACAAAATATATAACAGACAAATTTAGCTACTCTAAAATGAGTAATAGCTTATAGTAACTTGTAAAGAAATGAATCTTGAATTTAATAGAAAAAAATTATGTAAGTCTATTTAAGTCCATTCTCAAATCAACGTGAAATTCTAACCCCCTCTAATATAACTAAAAGTGCAAACTATTTTGTGATCCTTCAATGTTGACAAGAGTTCGGGGAATAGATAACATTTTGGTAAGGGGCATTTTACTCTTCTAATCCGAAACCCGTGTATACAGATTAGCTGATCCAGGGAATTGCAGAGCTAAAGTCAAGCTAAAATGAAAGTTGTTTCCAGAATTGAATCAAGACAGCTTATTCTTGTTAACATCTTTCCTCTTCTTTGCATAATTCTTGGAATGAAAATCAAGGAAGAGTGCCAAAAGGGAAGCATTGAAAACTGCATTGAACCACCATCCTCCGATCCCGGAGCAACCCGACCCGGTAATGTGGTAGTACAGCATCAGACCCGAAATCAGGAAACTGAACACGAATTGGATAATCTGACAGTTTGTGACCAATCTCTTCCACCATGGACGAAATCCCAAGGTACAGAGGAAGTAATAGGCGTACATTAGCACATGAACCGAAGCATTGGTAACAAGCGCCACTGGCAACAGAGTCTGGGAGGAAGAAAGCCACAAATAACACATGACGACCACAACCGCGTGGTGGTACACGTGGAGGAATGACAGCCGTCGAGATCGAGACCCACTGAGAATGATCAAAAGGGTGTCCAGAAATTCAACAATCTTTGAGAAATAGAAGATGTAAGCCCAGAAGAAGACGGGTCCACGCGGAGGAGTTTGATTGGCTGGGAAGCAGATGACCCAAGTCCAATCACTTTGGGGCATTTGGTGGAAGGATGAGAGGGAGCAGCCGACGGCCATGATTAGGGAGAGAAAGCAGAGGAAGAGGTTGTGGACGGCGGAGATGAAGCGGAGGGAGGCGGGGGAGAGTGTGGGGAGAAGAGGGAAATGGTGGAAGGTGAAAGTGAGAGTGAGGTAAGTGAGGACTGTGAGAGCGAGGAAAAGAGGTGATGAACCGAATGTGGAGCCCTGTTTCCATTGGAAACTGGTGATGATTGGATGATTGACGAGCCAGTAGTCAATGGCGGAATAGAGATTTTCCATTTCTGCCGCCGTACGCCGGCGACAATGAAGCTGTGAGACTAGGGTGACCCTTACTTATCTGTTTGGAAAGTTGAGATGATAACGAAGAGATAATGCTGAAGAGGTGATGTTATCCGACAAGTCAAATTGGGATGTAAGGCATCAAGAGCGACAAGTCATCCCCAAACAAATGTTTTTCTTTTGCCCAATTACAGTGGTCGTCTTTTTAATTTGTCTGTCACAGTTTGAGTTTGATATCGAATTCAATTTGTTTATTTAAATAAAGTAAAAAGATTTTTTTTTATTTTAAATATATCACATAAAAAATTATTTAAAAAATATGTTTTATAAATAAAATAGAAAAATTAAGACAAATAAATTATGATGAGTATATAAATATATGAGAATTGTCTCAATTAAAAATATATCTAAAATATTTAAGTTTTTTAAGTTTTTTATTCAAATTATTATATATTTATTTTTTCTACCTAAACTATCATATTGAATATTTATTAAAATATATCTCAGCTATCAATTGCTCACTTTTTTACCTAAAATATCGCTAACGGTCTGATAGAAAAAATAAACAACTTGATAATTTAAATGTATTTCAATATATATTTTGTAATAGTTCATGTACAAAACTCACAAATCCGATAATTCAGCGACATGAAACTCAAAAAACGATAATATTTTAAGTGTATTCGCTTAGAATAAAAAAAATCTTCAAAACTTATGATGTGAAACAAATCTTAAATATTTATGTAATAATAAGTTAATCTTATCCAAAAAAATTAGAAGTCCAAAATTAAAATTAAATTATTATCAAAAGATGCTTTTTTTAAAAAAAAATCGACTAAAAATAAAAAATTATCGCATGAATCGAGCTCGAGGGAGTAATAAATTAGAAACAATTGAATCACAAGCAACAACCTATTTTCAGGTTTTTGCGCCGGCTGCACCAAAAATGGGGCGATCTTTTATTTTTGCACCTTACTTTGGTGGTTTTAATTTTTATCATTCAATATTTTAAATACTAAAAATAAGATAAAAATATCTTTAATATTTTTAAAATAAAATCACAAAACAAATAAAATTCACAAATTGAAAAACAATCGCAAAACATAAGTTAGCCCTAGAAGACAAAAGTTCATGCTACTGAATTTCAGCCCATAGGTGTAGAGAAACTTGTATCCCAAGACATAATAATTTCATCTTATTGAACTTGTATAATCGAATGAACTTCTGCCCATAGGCATAGATTTTTTATTGAATTTGTGTCTCAAGACAAAACTCATGTTATTCAACTTGTGCCTATAAGGCTAATTGAACTTCTAGAGCACAATTTTAATTGCATGAACTTGTGCCTATGAGCAAGTTCAACAACATGAATTTACGTCTGTCAGGCATAAATTCATGTTACTTCTGCCTCCAAACACAAGTTCAATAACATAAATTTACGTCTATCGGGAATAAATTCATGTTACTTATGCCTGGAGGCATAGCTTGTATGTATTTATGCCTTAAAGCCTAAATTGGACAAAAATTTATGCCTTGTAAATATAATTCATATCTTGCGACTTTTATTTTATTTTATTTTTTTGTGATTAAGGGTATTATTTTTATCAATTAAAGAGAAGACCACCTGACCCATCAATTTTTGCAGTTCCCTTTTTCTTTTTAATGTTCCAAGTACTAACGATTAAAAAAATTTATATAATTAGATCACTTTTAAAGATAACTATTACTGTACTATATTATTCATAATAAGGATTCACGTAGTAACATGGTAAAAATAGTACTCCAATGAATCTGGATATCTGATCTCACAGGTAAAAATGTTTAAAATTCAAAATTTAGAAAATTTGCACTGGAGGAGGAGAAAACTAAAAGCTCCCATGCATTTGAATATTAAACAGAATAACAACGCATATTAATTTCTTGCCAAAACTTGCAAATTAGCTGCAACTTTTATGCAAATTAAAAGCTGTCTGAACATAGAGTTACAGTTGCCAATTCACTCCTGCTGTGGAAGTTGTACATGGTTGGCAATAGGAAAAACATTAAACAGAAAATGTGAAAATGACCACTACTACTCAGGTAAGGTGATCCTTGCCCAACAAGAAAACATGATCCTCATAGAACGTCAAAAAGAACAGTTAAAAGATAAAAGAGTGTAGCCATGAAACTACAGTATAAGAAAATTAAAGATGGATCAGCAATGTACCTACCACCTAGCCATTGAAAAGACTTGCAAACTTCAATCTTGAGATCTTTGTGCTCATATTACTAAAATCAAGAAAGGAATGAGGAGAAAAACTGAGAAGCAGCTTCCGCAGCACCCTAAGTAAAGTCACCTCATGCTGCAGTGGACAATTCTGATGATAATAATCAAACCTGCAACGCAGCTCTCTTTGCTTGGTAATTGGTGCTTTAGACCAAAACCCCTCATCCAAGACTTGGGTCAGAAAAACTTGAGCAGTACATGGTACTATTATCAATTACCTAGGCTCAACTTGCTACCTTTTTCCTGACTATTCTTTTTCTTCGAGCCTTAGGAGCTGATGTTTCACCCTCAGTCTGACCTTGTTTGATACCCAGAAGCCCAAGCCCAGAAACAATGGAACTCTTGGATATGAACCATTTTGAAGATGACTGCTCAAGCCCTCCTTCGGTAGGCCTACTGTATGCCTTCAAGACATCATCTGAATGAGCCAGTGGATCCACCTCCACACCAAGCCAAGCTAGCTTTGATGTCTCTCCTACTTGAACATTCAAAGCTCTGCGAACAATGAAAAATATTGTTAAAACTGGAAAAGAGCTAATCAATATACACCAGTATCATCACTAGATCAACGATATTGCATAATATATCCTGACCTCCAATCCAGGAAATTGCATATAATTTCACCTAGTCTTGGGATACATGTGGTAAAATTCTTTTATAAAGATAAAACTTGTTCTTACAGACCCACAAAAAATATGAAACCTGTGCAGTCATCAATTACTGCAGCGGAAGAATTCAAAAGATACTATAGACCTGACAGAAGAGCAAGTACTAACAGAAACAGGGAAACAAGACCAACTTTTTACTAATAGCAGTAAACAAAAATTGTATCAGTATTAAAAGAGGAAAAGGAAATTGAAACTGAAAAAAAAAAAACTAATTTGTGTGAGTAAATACCAAACATGAAACTGATTTGATAAAACTGAGTTTGCACAAGCTACCATCTACTGAGCAGCTAAATACCTCATGGCAGTGCTAAAGACGAGAGCCACCCCAATAACATCAAAGTAGTTAAAAACAGCTCTGTCAAATCCATTCAACAGCTGATAACGCAGGTTCGCATATACACCAAGGAAGGCCCCATAACCGAGCGCATTATTACTCATAGATGGGATAGACACTGATAACCTAGTCAATGGTAAACAGAAATCATCAGCAATGGACATATCTTACATTTCCTTTGAATGATAAATTAGATCCAAATAATAGACCAACTGTATAAATAAATGGTCAATATGCCAAAAAATGCTTACCTTCCATCCTTTTTACTGGCAAGAAGATTTGATAGAGCCCCCTGCACAGCTCCTGCACTGAGCCCAACCATACACAACTCTGCAGCCTTGTAGAAAAAGGAATGAATTCTCTTCTGCAAGTCAAATTCTCTTAAAGGGTAACTCTTTTCAAAGATATTGTTCGGCAGCTTCTGTAATGTGTTCTGCAAATCGTAACGGAAAGTATTCCCATAGGATTGACAAGGAGCAAGCGTCCAAAAAACAGCAGCATTGCAAGTCGTTGCAGTTAGGACGTTAAGAAGAGCAAGATCCCACTCCTGCTTAATCCTAGATCAAAGTAAAATAGAACATGTGCATTAAGTCAATCCACCTATACTGTGTTTTACCGAAAATTAACATTTATGAACCGAGTAAGGATGCCCCAAAGTGTGGAAGAAAGCCAACCCCCTCCCGCCCCAAAAAGAATAAATAAAATAACCGTAAGAACATCAAAAAAGAAAAAAAATACCTTTCTTTACGGTTTTTGACCTCCCACCACACTGAGCAACCAATTGTAATTGCTTGATCCAGAAGCAGCTTATTTAAGAAAGCCGGATCTGCAATCTTCCTGGCACAGAGAGACAATCCAAAAAAATAAGGCAACTGAAAATGTCGGCTTCAGTCTGTAAGAACTCGACATTATTTAGACAGCAGAACAATTGACAACAAAAATCTGAAATGCTTAGATGACATAGCCTAAGATGTCAAACTGCTCCATGGATTTACAAAGCTTCAGATTTGGGGCTGATATAGCCGGAGCAACTTTCATCCTGCAGAGTTTTATATCTTATATGTTTTGCTAGTGTGATTTGATCTACCTGGAAAATAGGTGCTGTCAATTTCCTTCACGTTTTTTGAAAGATAAAACAAGACTGCTGCTTCTTCCACAGCAGATCAAACCCAAAACTAAAAGTAAATGATCAACGCTGCCAACTCATCTCATTTCAAAATAGAAAACCGATAACCACATTTTGGCTGCAGAAGTATGGAGAAAGAAATTTCCTTTTTCAGATTTGTGTTCTTAGTTATTTTTGCAGTCTAACTGTTACATTGAATGTGCGGGGATAATGAGTAATAGTTGCTCTCTTTCACTAAAAATTCCTTCATGATCTTGAACAAGCGTGACAAGTCTTGGAAGACGAGTGCTTATAACAAAGCTTTAAATATGTGGATGATTGGATGATTGACAAGCCAAGAGTCAATAATGGAGTAGAAAGTTTCCATTTCTGCCACCAAACACTGGCAACAATGGGGGTGATGGAGCTCTGAGACAGAGGTTACATTCTTTGTTTCGAAAGTTGAGATGACAACGACAAGATAATGCTATAGAGGTGAGATTATAGATGTCTATTGGTGTTATCTGACACGTCAAATTGGAAATTTGACTCTTGTTTCTTTTGGGGTAGGGGATAGGAGGCATCTAGAGCAACACACCATCCCTTCAAACAAATGGTTTCATTTTCTTTTTTCCTTTTTGCCAATTATGGTACCCAATAAAATTAGAAACAATCGATTACAACCACCAACCAATTTTTCCAGTCTTCTTTTTACTTTTTAATTTTTGTTCTATTTATCAGCAGTAAAAATATTTATACAAACTTTCAACCTCGGAGAAAGCTATAGCTAGAGCCACTTTCATTCTGAAGAGTTTTATATCTTATAAGGTTTGGTGGTGTGATTTGAATTCATGGAAAATTGGTATTATCAATATCCTACAAGTTTTTGAAAGATAAAACAAGGATGCTCTTCCTGCTGCAGCAGATAAAACTCAGAAAGCTTTTTTTTGGTTGGATGAAGTGACTTCATTTAAAAGAATCAAGAAGATGCAGTAGTTACAGGATTTGTGATTGGAGCTTACAAAAGAATCTGGCTTCTATACAAAAAAAACAAAACTAACCAAAAAAAAAAAAAAGAGACACACTACGCCAGAGATAAAGAACTAACGAAATTCAGAATTTGATCTGAACTACTAGCTGAGTGCAAACTGAACCAGGATAATAAACTAGCAATACATCAGATCAAACCCATAAAATTTGAAGTGATGAAGCTGCCAACTAATCTCATTTCAAAATAGAAATCCCATAACAAAACCACTTTTGGTGCAGAAGTGTGGAGAAAGGAATTCCTTTTTCAGCTTTGCATTCTTAGTTATTATTGCAGTGTAACTGTCTCATGAAATGTCCGAGGCTAATAAGTCAAAACTGCTCTGTTTCACTATAAATATTTCATGATCTTAAACAAGCGTGACAAGCGTTGGAAGATGAGCGCTCACAAAGAAGGCTTTAATTTAAATATGTGGAGCTGATGAGTAAAAATGTTAGTGAAGCTAAAACAATAATGATTTGCAGTAGTGGCTGCAATGCTAAGAAACATACTTGAAGATGCAAAATATTTTGAAGGATCTTACTTTTTTTATAAGAACAACAGGGTATTATTTCAAACAGACGGAATAACCACTCTGATCAGCAATGATATTTCTGATATTCCACTACATAAAGTTTATCCAGCAGACAGATTTTTGTCCAAAATATTTGCCCTGTGGGGAGTTTTGAGTACTGTAATAGTGCTATATTACCTGCCATTGAATGCCCTGGATAATCCTTCAGGAAGTAACCGAGATATAAATCTAGCCATGGTAGGCCTAGCATTGTAAACAAGAAATTTCACCATTTGGGCAGAGCTGACTAATCCCTGGATGAAAAAGCAGAAACTAAAGTTAGACATAGAAATAATCCGACCAAACGAGACTATTGCATAGAATAATTTACCATTTCATAGGCTTGTCGAAGTCCAGGTGGTAAATCCATCATTGTCTTCTGCCACTCGTTCAGCACAGCATCAACAAATTTACGATCAAACAACTGGGCAACATGAAAAAACTTGTGAGTGACACGACACTGTTACAATAAATCCAGAATTAAGAAGAAGCAATTTTCCATTTGCAGAGGCCTCTTACTTCCTTCAGTATCATTCTTCTCCTAAAGAGCCCACCCTCATCTCCCTCATCACCGTCATCGAAATCATCAAAGTAATCATCATCATCACCATCATCATCACCTCCATCACCACCGCCGTGATTTAGATTCTTTCCCAAATTTCCACCTCCTCCGCCAGTTGAAAGCTGTGATGTGGCGAAATTATTAGCAAATTTGCTCAACCAAGTGTTTACTAAATAGTAGCACAAGGTTAACAATGAAGCTTAAGATCATGAAAGAGAGAGAGAATATTTTTCTCAACATAGTTGGATTAGAATGCTAATATCTTATATAGCAGCAGAAGCACCATCTCACATCATATATGCCGAACTAAAAAGTGCATTCAACTTTTCCTTCATTGAAAAGGAAAGATGCTAAAACCAGGAAAAAAAAAAGAAGCAACAAGACGCCTTTACCAAAGGCGCATACACACATCCCAAATCTAGTAAGCAACTTCAGAATTATGTGCTCTTGGACACATGTTGCCACTTTAGTGATACCAGACTCAATTATAACACTTAGCATTTAAGTGTGTGCAGTTTGTCATAGCTGGCCGGACCTTTGTCAATCGATTAAATAGCAATGGAAATCGCCCACACAAAAACTCTTCATTCCGAGTCTCCAGTATAACATGTGGGGAGAACAGAAACATCTATAGTCAGCTACAACTTTATTCTATAATTATGGCAGTGCCTTCATCCATTGTTAGGAGTATAGGAGATAACCACGTAAGTATCAACAGAATAGTTAATACAACAGAAGTTACAGCTCCATAAATCCAGAATAACATTGTTTTTCAAAAAACATTCCTTACTGATAGAAAGAACCCTCTTCTTGCTCCAAGAATAAAGAAAATGACAAATGACAAGCCTGAGATCAGGTGGGCAATTCCTAAAACTCTACACCAATCAATCAACTAAACCTCAAAACCCAAGCCAGTTGGGGAATGCCAAAAACTCTAGAACTCCCTGAATTTCAAATACTCAAATTTTTGACATTAACTTCTACTTCAAAAGAACCTCACTGCCTCTAACTTTAAGTCTTATTTCTTAGGAAAAGCTTTCTCAACTACCATTACATTATTTTACCTCCAATTTTAGCAATCAGCGGGAGCTATGATCAAATATTTGACTATTAGCACAAGTACATGACGAGTGCAAATTGATTCAGTTAGACAGGTAGCAAAACACGACGCTCACAAGGAATAGATGACAATTTCAGCAGAAAAATACAACCTATAATAAGTCAGAAAAAATAAAAGCAGATAAGAAAGAAGAGACTCTTCCAGTCAATACCTAGGAAGCTATATAAGAAAACGCTTAGCAAATGCAGCTACACAAGGAACAACGAGTGTGTGCTTAACTTCAGCATTTTCGGAAAATGCTTAGAAATATTTTGAAGTAAAGGAAAACAACAACTGACCTCGGGACTAGACCTGGTCGTCTCCTTCTTGGACAAATCAAGCTTTGATTTTTCCAGTGTAACCGAACCAAGCGAACTGTATTTTCCCCCCTTCATCACCGGCGCAAACATGATCGAAGAAGAAGACGACGAAGACGCCGGATAATCAAGCCCAGGTGACGCTTGAAAGCAGCGTTCCAAACCGTCAATTGGGTCGCCATCGACAGCGGGCGAGGCCGTAGCCTTGATAAGGCTGATTTTACTAACTTTGCAGGCTCTAACTGGGCGGCAGAGTAAAGGGGGCAACGAGGGTTTAAACGATAAGGGTTTTGAGGAAGGGATGATTTGGGTATTGATAAGCATGATTTGCGCTGTTTGGAATACTGCGAGATATAAACTTCCTTTTTCTTTGACAAAATTTAAGGATAGATTATCATAGGAGGGGGGGAATGGAGGAATGAAACTCTCTGAGAGTTCAGAGGTTGAAGAGAGGGGAGAAGGAAAAGGCGAGAGGTTGAGAGGAGTTAAAGGTTTAGAAGATGAAGCCGACTACGAGACAAACCCAATCCAGAATTGCCAGTGGATTCACCGTATTAACTCTTCTGCGTTCCCCCATTTGCTTTTCGTCTAAACCCCCAAACTCAATATAAAAGTTTTAAAAAGAAAATACTTTTGAATTTATGATTTTATAATAAATTATAAATTAATTTATAATGTGCAAAAATAAAATTATAAATAAATATAATAATACCATGTCTTTAAAATATATTTAAAAATAAATTATCATATAAATTAAAATACTGAAAATACTTTCTTTGCTTATAACGTATTTTAAAGGTGTGTTTGGTATGAAAATAAGTTGCAATCAAACACCCAAAAAAAGAAAATATCAACAGTGATAAAAAAGGTTCTCTTGATTAATATATTTTTTCAATAATCCACTTTAAAATAATTTATTTTATGGAAAAAGAAATTATATTTGTCTATTTTCATAAGTAAGTTATATTTGTTCTTCGTTATTATTTTTTACAATATATTTATCATTTTCATTCAACTTTATAATCATATTTGTTATTGTACTTTTAAAAAGACATATTTACCCGTATTGCATCGAATTTCAATATTACATCTCAATTTTTCCTACGTGACACCTACATCGCATATTTTTTTCAATTGTATCTACCAACATGTTTAAACTCTTTTAACTCATCCACATGATTCACTGAAAAATTAAAACCCTAAGTTTCATTGTCATCCATGGTGAATTCAATTTCACTGCTCAAAACTTATCCAAATTAAAACACATCTTTTATTATTATAATAAAATAATAATTATTTCAATAGTTTTTACTTATTACACTGATTTTCTAAGTCAGAAAATTGCAACAAAAAGATAGAAATAAATAAAAAAACTAGAAACAGGTAAATTTTTTCTTCCATTCCTAAGTTAAAAATTAAAAAAATCTGCTCCAAATATCTCATGTATTGAGTAAAAATATTTCGAAATCTATTTAAAAAATGGAGCATTAACTTTAAAAATTGAAATACGTATCGATAAGTTTTCAGATTTTTAATTTATTTTTTTGTTATTGTAATTTTTTTATTTAAAAGACCTGTGCTGTAATAAATAAAAATTATTGAAACAATTATTACTCTATTATAATAACAAAAGTTAGATTTTAATTTGGACAAGATTTGAGTGGTTTGAGATCATATCTACCGTAGATAAACAATGAAACTTTTGAATTTTAATTTTTTTAGTGGGTTGAATGAATAGGACAGGCGGATTAAAAGAGGTTAATGAATTAGTTGATTTAATTGAACAAATATGTCATATAAATGTGTCGTACATAGAAAAATTAAAATAATATATGTAGATTTAACACAATAGAGATAATATGACTTTCTTAAAAATATAAAGACAAATAAAACTCTAAAATTGAATAAAAATAAATAAATAAATTTTAAAAATATAATTAAAAGAATACAAAAACAAATATAATTTTTCTGTTTTTTTTTAAATATATAAAGAAAGAACAAAATGGTGTAAAGACTAGTCATTGACTAATGAAATATATTACCATATTTTTCAGTTTCAGGTATAATCAACTAGTTGGGGTGTTGTCCCATTAGTTCGTCGCAGTAGTAGAGGCATTAGTAATATCAACTCAATATAGGGAAATAAGTCCTTTTACTGTGATTTATATATGGTGAACAATTTCATTTTTTCTTAAATTTTTTCATGCAGTATCTCAATGTGATATGGCGTGAAAGAAGTTTAAGAATTAATTTTCTTTTTATAAGAACTAAAATTATTTTTTAAATTTTTTTAATCATATATTATATGAAAAAAAAAAGATTAAAAATGTTCTTAAATGTCCTTCTTCCACCTATTGGATCGAAATTGCCCTTTCTTCTATCCATTTGAATAAAAAGTGCTCTTAATATTAAATTTAAGTCTAAAACTATTCCTCCTTTTAAAGAAGTTAATGAATATATAAGTTTTAAAATAAAGAAATTACCCCTTGCTGTTAATGATAAAATAGAAAATTAGCATGTTACGTAAAGTGGGACGGCGGAGAAATTAAATAGTAATTATTATCTTGAGAGTTAGTCTTTTTTGTTGTTTTTTTTGTGCAATAATTCGAAAGGACGTATGTAACTGTAGCCGAAAATTAAAGGACCGGAGGGATCTATGGATAGATCTTTCGCGTGGAGATATTTTTGTTCTTGGCCAATATCTAACTTCTCAAATTTGAAGCACAAATCCTTAGAACCATGAAAGATGTTCTCTATGTAATAATAATTAGGAAAATACTTGTAGAGATTGAGAATTAAATGTACTTTTCTTTTTATTTTCTACTAACAGTAAATAAATAGTACTCAGTTATTTTTCTTATATTTGTTGTTCAATTTAATATGGGGCCAACTACGTAGCTGCAGTCTGTTAGTGTTAATTAATAATATTAGGATTGAGTGGTATATATTTCTGTCATTTTGTGTTGAATTTAAGTTATACATATAACTGTAATATTTTTGATCTTTCAATTACGAGTAAATTCTAATTTTAATATTTATGATATAACTTATTAAGAACATTTGATCGACTTTCTATTTATTAAAATGTGTAATTATATTTTTCATCTTTTTATGTAAGAAATACACACACACACATATATATATATATATGCAATTTCTAGAAGTATGTTATTCTCAAATATGGATTAATGGTACAAAACTTACTAAAGAGGAATAATTTCAGACTTATATTAAAAAAGATTTATATATATTCCACATTAACTTATATTAAAAGAAGAGATAATTTTAAACTTAAATTTAGTGTTAAGGGCATTTTTGATTCAAACAGATAGAAGAAGGATATTTTAAAATCATTTCTAACATGTTAATGATATATTATAAGATAAATCTCAAAAAAATATAAAAAGCCTCCCTCCAATCCGTATATACAACTCTGTTTTTTACTCGTACAATATATGACTTTAACTAGTTTTAAGCTTTCAAATAAAATTTCATACAACACGTGCCCAGGGAGAAGGGTGGAAGAAAAGTAAGTATCTTGAAAAAATATATATTTAAAAATCATGTATTAAAATTAATTAAAACACCATTTAGTGTTGCCAATACGTTTGTCTTAACTCTTATACTTTACTTTTGGCAGGAGGATTCATGAAGGATTAAGGAAACTGCAGAGAAATATCCTTCCACAGGAAAAAAGAATCTCTCCATGCAAAACATTTCCAAAAAGCCATCTTTTTTCTTGCTTCTCTTCTCTTCTTGAAACCATCTATAAAAAGAGCCTTTGTTTTTCTGTCTTTTGTTACATCTAATTTATCAATTGTGTGACACATATTATCTATATCCTTCTATAAAAGAACATGGCATTTATCCCTCGCCCTCGAGTTATTGTCAATGGAGTCCAGAGAATGAGGACATACCATTACTACTGGTGCAGACGTTGCCAAAGATCCATTAGGACAACTTCAGCCAATCCATTTGAAATTTTATGTCCTCATTGTTTTGGCCAAGTTTACTATGAACTTGATGTTACAAGGCCTAGGCTTGTACTTTCTGATGTCACGAGGCTACAACCACAGCCATCCTCGAATTCTCGCCTTCTTGATGCCTTGGCACTCATGATTGATCCATCAATTAGGCTACACAACAACAATGGTGATGAAAATCATCGGAGAACCAGACAACGTGCTCATGTCATTCTCCAATTTATTGGCCCTGATGATGATCAACCCATTAGGCCTGTCTCTCCTCAAGAGAACGCGTTTTCCTTGCCATCGATTCAAGAATTGACTCAGAACGATAGGCCAGGGCCGCCACCAACACCTTCTTCAGCAATCGATGCATTGCCAAGAATTGTGCTAACACCAAACCATTTGGAAAATGACTCTGTTTGTCCTGTTTGCAAGGATGATTTTGAAGTTGGGATAGAAGTTAAGGAGTTGCCCTGCAAGCATTTTTACCATTCTGAATGCATTGTTCCATGGCTTAGAATCCATAATACTTGTCCGGTTTGTCGGTATCAGCTGCAAGGATTCTCAAACAATGAGGACCAAAATGGTTACACTAATGAATTTAATGAACAAGAAGAAGAGGAGAACATGCAGAATCCTCTAACTTGGGGTTGGACTCAGGTTACCTCTCTATGGCCTTTTAATTTGCTGTCAAGTTGGAGACACAGATACTTTAACACTTTTGAGACTGCAACTGCTTCAGGTTTTCCTAGAGGTCAGATATTCCTAATATTCCCTCCATCCTGATTCCTTGCTTTACCTTTCCGAATTTAACTTATATACACTGACAGATCACCTAAAGAATAATATTTGATTTTTCTTGGACAGGGAGATCTTGGTGGAATCCTTGGATTTTCCCTTGATAATATGGTTCTTATTTCTCTGTTTAGACACAGTAGATTAGTAGTAGATTAGTAGTAGTAGTAGTTTGCTTTTAGTTCTTTGCTTCATTAGGTGCTAAACAGGTATGTTAACAAAACTATATCCTTTTTCTGAATCTGATGGATGGAAACTATCTAAGAATGGGGACAAAAGACAAGAGACTCCACCAGGTATGCACCCATCCTTCCCTCTCTGTCCAAAAGAAAAAGAATTAAAAATATATTCAATGATAATGTGAAATTTTTGATATTATTAAATGCAAATTAATTGGATATACTAAGTTGCTATTTTTTTTTTAAGGTTACTATATCAAATTTATTATGAAAGGTTACTTATTGCTGTAGGCTGAGGTAGAGTCTGAATGTATGAAATTTACTATGAAATGTTACTTGTTGTCTACCAGGATGTCAACTTGGGATTATGGAATTTAAAATGACAATTTGAAGTGTTAATAAGTTCTATAAACTTAATATTTATACATATTTAATGAATTTTTTAATATAAATATATTATTTGAGTAAAAATTATTGAATTCGACCGAACTTATATCTTTAACAAAATTTAATTAAATTCTCACGTAAATAGGTCAAAACTGAAATATGTTTTATTATATAAAAGTTGTAAAATCTCCTTTGAGGATGAACTCTATTGTAGTGATAGGAGATTCAAAATTACACGATAATGTTGATATTCTCATAATTCTTTTTCCTCCTAATATGTTTATGTGATACTTAGGGACTTAGGGAAAATTGTGTCTTTTTTGTTATGTAAAAAAAAATTTAGTGACTTTTATGATAGTTAGATAAAATTGATCGAGTATATTATTACAGAAAATTTTATTGCAATAAAATAAAAGTCAAAGTGATCATGTATAAAATTAACCTAGTACTAATGATTTTTAGATTTTATATTTCGACTATTAAAATTATGAAATTATTTTCAGTTAGAAATATGTCAGAAGAAAATAGTGAACGAAGTGAAGAACAAAGGAAGAGAAAGAGAAGCCTCACTATTTACAATGGGACTTTGGGGACCAAAATTTATATTTGTCCTTCATGGTCATAATTAAAATTTCAAAATGCATCATTTGTTGTGGTTGGTAAAGAAATGATTAACCAATTTCTTGTTAAGAAAAACTAGTGTTTTAGTAGGTCATTTTTTTTATATTAGGATAATTAAAAAGATTTCGTTGTATAAAAAAAATATAATAATAAACTTGATTGCGTAGAATTTCAAAAACTGAATTAATATTATGTAGAAATGTATTTTATGTCCTACATGTATGAGGTTCATTTTAATATATAAAAGAAAATTAAGTTTTTCTTGGATTTCAAAATTTCCCCACCTAAAAGAAAGAAAGAAAGAATAGAAAAAACTAGAAATAAAAATCAAATTATAGTAGTATTTAGTATTTACTCTACAAAGAGAACTATAGGGGAGGCATCTGCAATTATGACAAACTAAGAGGGATGTTAGAGTAATTAACACGATTTGCCAAGTCGTTAAAATAGCGGGTATTTGGTTCGGGTTTAGGATTTTACGAAGCCAAATGGAAATGGCGGGTTGGGCATCTCTTCCATCCAATGCCAAGTTTCCGCACACAGTAGCCGTATGGGGTCCCACAACCACCCACCTCATCACCAACGCCGCCGCTCTCCGCCTCGGTGACTTCCTCCACCGCCGTCTTCAATCCTCTATTAAGGTACCTTATGAATTTGCTTTGGTTTTTTGAATGTTGCGTGCAAACTGATCCATATGAAAGCCGAAAAAGGAAGAGAACACTGAGATATACAAGTAACTTATGCAACAATTGACCTAATTTCGTGAGTGCTTAGCATAATTATATTGCTGTTGTTTATTTTTTTTGATGGGCATATTTGTTAACCTGTCTTTCCACTACAAAGTTTATTTGGTAAGGATGAATTCAGCTTAAGGAAAAGAGAAACTCACCTTCAGAACATCCTTTTCTGTCAAATAGTTTTTTTTTGGGGGGGGGGGGGGGGGTTGCAATATCACGTATCTTTGTTCTGGTAAAGGAACCGAAAGTTTTTTTTTTTTTGACCAATGACATTGTTCACACGGATACTGAAGCATAACTCCTATATCCTGACATAAATTTGTTTTCAAGTAATTGAAATGCAAAATCTTTGGCCTGTGTCATGTCTGTCAACATGCTCATGTATTGCTTATCAGGAACTTGGAAAAGAGTGACAGGAATTCATTAGCAATACTTTCAATCAACTATCCCTCATTCTCAAGCTTGTTGGTTTGGCTGTATATATTTATTGGATGATTCATCATAAGTTGATTATTTTTGTTGTCCATCAACTACCAGAACCCACATCTTTTATGCGGGTCTAAGAAAATGACTGCAAAGCGTAGAATAAATAAGGCATTGGAAGTTCTAGTGGTAACTGGTAAGAGTCCTTCGGATGTTGAATAGTCTGGCCAACTCGTCCCATTGCACGTAGGCAGATTTTCTTTGATGTGTTACATGTCTCCTTATCCTAGCAGTATCAAGAAATACTGGAAAGGCCAAGATCTTAACCATCATTTTGCTTGCTGCACAGCATATTTTTTGTCATGTTCATGTGCCTAAATTGAAGGATGCATGGCATAAATGGACCCTTCATGGTACTGGATTCAATGTCCTTCAATGGTCACAAGATGTCTTCTCTGCCGAAGACATGAGCTTATTATTCTTCAGTGCTGATGAAAGTAGAAGGAAATTCAAAAGATTTCAGAAGTCATACTCAAATTCATCTAGATCATTCTTTTCCAGTGAAAGGAAATGGACCAATATATTCCTTGCACTTAACATATTGTAAGTTTTGTATTCTTAACCAAAACGTGAATCTTATGAATTTTTTTAAATCTTGGATTAATGTTTATATAAGTCAATTCAATTTTTTTCCCTTTACCCACTAAGAATGAAGGAAAAATCCCTCTTGCAAATGTGAGGAAAAAATAAAAGCAGAAAAAGGCACCTTTCAAGTTATGGTGTTGATTGGTACAAAGGACAAAGAGATATTGTTACAAAGAGAAACCAACAGTGTCTATCTAAATCACTGCAGGATATATATTGCACAAGTTGCAACAGGCGGCAAGCTTTTATTTTGGGGAGCTAAGGTTAGAGTGGATTAATTATGTAAATAGATGACTTATTATTTTCCATATCAACAATGTTCTTCGTGTGGTTGATTGATATGTGTTGCAGATCAACAGTCTCATTGATAAAGGGCAACAATGGAGGCTGATAACTTCCTCATTCTTGCATACAAACATAGTGCATCTCATGGTCTGACTTCACTTCATGTTTTCCTGGATTCCTAATCCATCTTTTGTCAAGGTTCTGAAGCAGATGTGGCTTCTTTCAGGTTAATTGTTATTCCTTGAATTCTGTTGGCCCTGGTGTTGAAAAAGTTAGTGGCCCTAGAAGATATGTTGCTCTGTACTTGACATCTGCAATTGCAAGTAATGACACATCACCATATATGACATTTATTTCAAAGAAATAACTCTTATTATACAGTGATTCTGATTTATCTTCTGAAAGAGATCAGGTTCAGCTATGAGTTACTGGCTTAGTAAGGCACCTGCGGTTGGTGCCTCAGGAGCAATTTTTGGATTAGTAAGTCATGCTATTCTTTTGCACTTTTAGCGGACTTGCTAATTGGTGCATGCAACTGGGGTTAACATTTCATGCTATTTCATGATTTCCTATCCTGGGGTTGTCCAACTCCTTGATAATTAAATGTATTCACTTCTGTGGACCCATTATGTATGTAATACTCCGTCACAGACTATGAGTATATATCATTTCTATTTTACTGGGAAAATTAACTTTCCTTCAAGTTGTAGTAGACTTTTTAAGTTTCCATTATAGTAGTGCATATCTTGGGATGCTGAAGTTCTGTTTCTACAAGGAATCTATTGAAGTATGGAGCTTTCTGAGCAGCAGTTGAGGAAAATAAAGAAGTGGACTTATTTATTTTTCATTTGTCAGGTTAAGAGATACTGATCTCCACGTTTTTGTGTCATTATCAGGTTGGATCTTTTGCGGTGTTCGTTTTGAGGCATAGAGGCATGGTCAAAGGCACTGAGGGGGATCTTCGATACATTGCAAATGTGATTGTTCTAAATATGGTAAAGCACTTTATTCCCTATTCAGCTCAATGCCCTTTTGTTGGCATTCACCAAGCCAGTAATAGAGGGCAGATCTTATTATCAAGCATTTTCTCCAAATCCGTACATTCTTGTGATCTCTCTCATAGGGTGAAGATGCTATTAGTGGTTTAAGGAATGAAAAGTAATCATAAAGAGTGCTCATATCTGTACCATAATACTTGCACGTCTATTGATTCATAAGTACCAAGTTTGATCTCTTTTCTTATTTTTTATTTTTTCCTATTTCAGTCCTAATTCATCAAGTGCTGGCAACCATTTTCCTTGCAGGCTATTGGACTATTGACCAAAGGGATCGACAACTGGGGACATGTTAGTAATATCTAACTTTGCCATCATGTTCTTGATCTGGATATATTCTCACCAAAGCGCTAGCTTTTATGACAATACATTTTATGAGCCTGCATTTTGACTAGTAACGACAATTAGTGGCACTGTCAGCATCTCCCACTTGCATCTTCTCCCTGTCTTCTCTTCTCTTCCTTTCTGTTGCTTTTTTTAATCTCTGGTGAGAGAAAAGAACAAAAAATCAAAAGATCGAGATCATTGCCTGTGATTTTTCACGTTATCCATTTCGTACGCCATATTTAAGAGCTTCGTTTTCGAGAATGCAAAGTCTCTGATTTCTCATGTTCTGACGAAGGTTATTCATCTCGTATCTGACGAAGGTTATTCATCTCGTACATTCTGCAACTTTTTCTATTTTATTTTTTGGTTCCAAGAAATTTATCTAGAGCCATCCCTTAGGTCCAACCTCAACTTTCTGCGAGGTTTTACCAAATCTCTATTTTTAAAAAAAAGTAGTATGGGAAGCTATTTCATTCCTCTTTTGGTTACATCCTTCTCTTTTTTTTCTTTTATAACTATGGTGTCTGTGCGGGCTAGCTTGTGCGCACTTCAACTGATCATGTCCTTCACTTCTTGTTTGTACTTCCTACTCTACCTCTTTTTTTTTCTTTTGCTTTTGTTTTTTCCTCCCTTTCACTTTGTTTTAAATGCAGTAGAAATGTCTAATAAGTATATAAATACATCCAAGTCAAATAATTGCTTTAAATCGGGCGTATGTTTTAATGATTGTCTGACTTTCAAATTTTTCTCTCATGAACATTTCAGCTTGGAGGTTTAATAGGAGGGGCTGCAACATCATGGCTTCTTGGCCCCGCGTGGAAGATTCAATCCATCTCCAGCGAAGGACAACGAGTTTTTGCTGACACGGCACCAATTTTCTTTCTCATTGGAACTAAAAGGGACAAGTCGTAATCCCTGCTATTCAACTGCTAGTGTGCCGGCTGATGTGACATCAAGCCTTGAGCACCTGCAGTTTTACTGATTTTCCCAATACATGTGCAAATGTGGCATCTATATATTCACACACTTGTGGTTGATTAATGATCCATTTACAGCTCTCTGCTGTATATAGTTTGCCTTCGTACAGGGAATATGTTATGTGACCAGAAAAAATGTCAGGAGCAAATTAGAGATGGTACAGCTCTTCGCCTCGCGTTCATTAACTGCAGATGATGGCCTGGTACGCCGCTGTATTGCACCTCAGTTTATCTGGCATTATTTAGGTCTTTAGTCAGATGCCAAGAGGTTCTTGGCAATCTGATTTAGGTAGCTATTGGTGTGTATTTAATTTACCCTCTAGTTTATGCTCGTCTGGCGCATTTGTACAATAATCCAGTTATTAAATGTTTAACATTTTATCGATTTTTTAATTCAAATTTCAGTATCTTTAGTTCCTAATCTTAGTTAAATGTGTGGAGTGGGGTCCTCTTTTCTTCCGAGGTACTTTGCTAGTGCTTGAAATTTGTTGTGCATTATGAGCTTGTTCTGTTGTAAGACGTGCATGCCACAATCAAAGACAGAGCCAGAAGTTCAACTTTATAAGTTCCGTGAATATCGGTTTAAATGATAATAACTGGGTTCTAAACTTTAAAATTCTAAACGTACTTAATAAATTTCTTAACACAAGACACATAATAACTGGGTTCTAAAGTTTAAAATTCTAAACGTACGTAATAAATTTCTTAACACAGACACATTAATTTGAGCAGAAGCTGTTGAGTTCGACCAAACCCATCCGGACTTCTAGCCCTACCCCTTGTCACAATTTCAAACACTCGCAAGCAAAAATCTGATATTTAAGTAGAGAAAGGTGAGGATGGGCTCATTATCCACCATGCGCTAGCTGTCCTTTAGAAAATTCTCGGTAATCCGAAAAAAGAAAAGAGGAGTTGCCAATCAGCATTTTGGATCATAATACATAAAGTGCCAAAAGGCTGATACTTTTTATCTGATTGAAGTTTAGCACATCAAAAGCAGCTAATTACAGCTTTATAAGTAAGAATATACATCATGTATACTGAGGTCATATATTGCTCTTTAGCATATTTTTGCAGCTTGTTCAAGATGAACCAACACATCTTACGACTGGTATCTCCTTGAAAACCTGCAGATGAACATGTATCTGAAACTGTTGTATACTTTTGAGTAGTCATTCCCTTCGGGAAGAAACATCTTTTAACGTCTTCATATGATGTCATTGTCTCAAACAGAGGCCTGCCACCTTTTGGCTTTGACCTGTGATTTCTTCTGTTCATATAGGGTTAACATGACTTGCCATGGTAACCACAAACTAGTTTGGCGGAAGATGCTATAATCCTAGTCGAATAAGTTGTTTGTTGCTAAGTATACTTCTCTTTTCTTCTTTGAATAAGAGAGAATTTTGTAGAACGAGAATAGGAAATTGTCACCATGTTCAACCAACAATATGAAGTACTGCCAATCCGAATAACCAGAACAAGCAGAGCTCATTATAAGAAAAGCCAGGTGCAAAAGCTGCAAGAAAGAAACCGAAACAAACAGCTTATGAGGAGCCCAAAACATACCATAAATTCTTGCAGTACTATAACATAAGGTCCACAGGGATATGGTTGCCGTGAAAGAGCTTCGTCCTTTTCACTTTAGATCTAGCTACCTCTAAAGCAGAATATGCTGTAGCTAAAGAGAGATCCTTGAGAAACAACTTAAAGTTAACAACTTCCGTATGTTCTTTAACCATTCCAAGAAAATGATAGATGCTACCCATTAGGTAAAATGTCAAAATGACAACGAAAAATGAAACATTGAGAACAAATATAAAGATCACACGAAGAGGAGAAACTTACATGATGATGAAGATGAGATTGAGGAAGACACTTGTGGAGGAGAAGGACCAGGAGACAGCTTCACCCTGGGACTTAATTTTGGAGGATAAGTCGGAGCATGTGATGATGGGTTTGCTGCCATTCCAGAACTACTTGCAGGTGGACCAGAGTTTGTCACAGGAGAAGGTGGATCAGCTATGGGAGATGGAGAACTGCTAGGCACTTTTCCACGAGCTGGGTCACAATGATACCTAGCATGTGATCGTAGAAATCCATGACAGTTGGGCAAGGGAGCTGGCGCTGGAGATGAAGAAACAGTCGGTGATGGGGAAGGTGACGGCCACAGGGGTTCATTTGGAGCTGGAGCTGGAGTTGGAACAGGAGGAAGAGTTGGCGGGGCGGCATGAGCAGTACGGTTTAGAAAGGAAGATAAACTTATTTGCTTCACTCTACCAAAAACAGAGTTATCAAGGCCAAGATTAGATGTAGGAACAGATCCCATAATTATTTGAGCCAATTGTTGTAACCTCTGAGGTTGTAGACTCCCAAAGTTTGAATATACTGAAGCTTCAACTATAACTGGGGGATCTTTAGTAGAGCCAACTTTATTTGATATCTGTAGAAAAATACGCTGGCAGAAATAAAGCAGAAAAATAAGTCAGATCTGACAGTCAAAAGTACAAATTACTATGGTAAACAGCATGAACGATCTCTTGGATACACCAAGATTCGTGACATATATCCAACAAATCTTTGTTACTTGACGACCATCAATCTCTTTATTCACCATTTAAGCAAGAAACATCCGACACACGCATTGTGTATCATTATGTTCCTTTTAGCATCAATTAGGAATTGTAATTCAAATAACACCCAACAAATATCTAAAAAATTTAAATAAGGAATATAACTCCTTTTCTTTGTAGCGACTCATCTACACTTGAGTAGGGTATTTATAATGTGAATAGGGGAATCGTCAAAGAGAGAAGAAAATAAAGGAGTAAACGTCGAAAAAAATATCCACTCAACAATTAAAACATAGCTGAACAAAAATATGACATTTGGAAGCAAAACTTAAAGAAACTCATTCTAAAAGATAAGAGGGAATATATTTAAAAAGCCTTAAGTATTCACGTCTTATAACTTTCATAATTAACGCCATTACCCCTGAACTACAATGTTCCCTATTTAAAAATCCTGGAGTGCCAAATGGCATACGGAGTAGCTTCACTCTCTTTGTGATGTGTGACAGCTAAAATTGGCCTATAAACAGCTGCTGCGTGGCATTTTTATTAATTAATTTTTTATTTTATTTCTTCTTTCTTATTTAATTTTTTTAATATCTTTTTTCTTCTTCAAATTCTACATCTTTTGCTGGTAAGAGTAAAACCTAGTTCAAATCCATAAGCCCAAAATAGAAGCAACCCCAAAAAGAAATTAAATAAAAAAATAAAATGAGTTGCAAATCATGACATAATTCAATTAACAACGGCAAACTCTTTTTTTTGGGGGGGTTCCCACCCGGTCTAGTACTTGCATTGGAGCCCGAATAATTCGGCTCGCGTGTTGCAGAGCCCATTAGTGGCAGTGCTCCCAACAGGATTTTCTCCATACTCAAGGCTTGAACCCGAGACCTCTTGTTAAGGGTGGAGGGACCCCAACCTTCCCAATTAAACTCAATTAAAACAACATAACCTTAAACTATAACCAACTCCAGAAAAATAACATAAAAAATCGAAGATTAAAGTGTAGAAAAATTTCCTATTTGTCCTTTCTAATCTCTTCTTCTCTTATCCAAATAGAATTTAATCAATATTGATAAAACCAATTGAAACCCCATAAATTTAAAATAACAGTAAGACCAAAAAATTAACATAAAAGAAACAAAAAATTGAAATATTAAAACGTAGAGCCAAGGAATAATTTCAAAAAAGCTCTAATTTTTTCAAAAGATCCAAATTTTCAATAAGCCCTTATTTATCGAAAAGCTTTATGTAGAAAATACTAAATTTTTAAACAATTCATCCCATCTATCAATCGTACAGTACAAATTTGTTTGGAAACTGAAGTTAGTTTTCACTTGTTTAATTTAGTTTTTAGGATTTTCTTCTAGGGGTAATAAATAGGAAAAATCAAAGATTGAACGGTAATAGAAATACCAAATAATTTAGGTATGTAAGTTGCAAACATGTAGCAGAGGTTTGGGGGAGGGGTTTTATTCTAAAGAAAATGCCACGCATCATGCCACGTGGCTGAAGTAGATACGAGTATGGCGTGTGAAACGCTCATCATTTCAATTTTTTTTTTTGTGGGGTGGGGGGTGGGGGGTTGGGGGGGGGGGGGGGGGGGGGGGGGTGGTTAAATATAGGATATTGTAGTACAAGGGGTAATAGCAACACTCTGTAGTTTAAGTGCACAACAACAACATAACATGAAATTTCCCTTGAAAGGAAATATAAAAGTCAAAAGCAAGTGCACCATAGACCAACTGAAAAATCATAAAACAACACTGCACTGCACATGTTTTTTATTGTTTGTTTCTCGTAAAAATGAACCATAGAACTGCTTTGTTGAGTTGAGATAGGTAGCATAACAGTAACGAAAGGATCAAGATTGAGGTGATTCCTAAGCCATGAAAAAGGAGTAAGCTAGACCAAAGAGGATGCATAGGTAGACAAAAGCATGGTCAGAAAGCTCGACGTAAATGTGTTTGCAATCTTGCCTAGATTCCAAAAGCAGACCAATCTAAACTATGCCCAAGTCTTAATTTAAGAAGCCTCCAAAATCTAACCCTTCACATTCATCCAGAAATGTCAATTCAATAACAAAAAGAGATTAGCAGATATAATCATATACCTCATCCACTCTGAGACGTAAGCCAAATATCAGTTGTTTCTTCAGCTCAATAAAATTTTCCCTTATTTCATCAATAGAACTGTGGAGAGTAAAATTGAAGAGGATATCAGGTAGGTTCCAAATGGGTAGGTGCTCGGGCATCATAGTGATTCCACCAGGACACTTCAAAACCTCAAACGAAGATGGTTGTCCAAATATTGAGGAAGTTAATGTCAAATTGGTATCTCGAAGATACAGTTCCAATAAAGCAGACTTCAGCAGACTTGAGGACACTGGAGTATTATAAGAATCAACCGGATGCGGAAGAAAACCAAATATTACATTAGTCTGGTTAGCCACACCAGCTGCATGCACAGATAGGACGGAAACCTGCAAACTTCCATTGTCAAACTGACTTGCACTCTACTGAAAAGAGACAGCATTGATAAACTACGATTTCAATTTTGAGGAAGATTGCAAACCTTCATGTTAGGGATAGCAATCTCTTCCAAGATATCATACTCCAGTCTCGCAATGTGGGGAACAATATCTGAAACCGGCTTCTCCAATCTGAAGTATGCTTGAGTAGTGGCTGAAAACAAAAGAACACAACAGCACTAAGACCTAAGGATGAGTTTAAATACCAAAGGCGATAAATAAATGAATGGGAAATCAGCCTCCATAGCTGACAAATCTGAAAGGTCACCAATTATTAGGAGATTATTCACATCAACCAGTCACATATCACAGAAATTGTAAAGGACATTGTCCTTGATCTGGTAAATTAAAAGGAAAACCAGAAGCATAAAAGATTGAACACTGACGTTCAGTGTACTGCCTACATCACTATAATCAATGGAGACACGAGCAAAGGAGAAGAGGCTTCCACTTTCAGCTAGAGTTCCACCAGCCAAGGAAAGCAGAGAGGTAATGTTGAGCCTGCTATTGACTTTTCAGGATGCCAAAATTCTGCAGAAAGGAATAAGTTTGTGAAGCAAGATCTTACAAGTTACAACCACACTTCCTGGCTATAACCAAAGTGATCATGATACCCCCCCCCCCTGCCCCAGTAGAAAAAAACAACTTGTATTGTCTGCTGCCAGAAAGAAAGATATTAGGACCTCCGTTTTACTAAAGATAGATAATATAGGGACCAATCTATCAGTATTTCCATCTCCTTTTACCATTTTTCCATTGAATGCGCCCCATTATAAAGCATCACCAAAAATCCTAAGCAGCTAACCCCGGCTCAAGAGCAAGAAGAAGAGATTAAACTGCATCTGAGCAGTCGCAGCATAACACATACTTTGAAAGAACAAATTAAGTCCGACAAAATTAGAACTCTGTGAAGCAGCAATAATCTTGAGAAACAAAAACAACGCGCCTACATGTATAAGCCTAAAAAAACCAAAAACATCCTGCTACTCAAACAGTGCAACGAAATACAACAATCAACCACTCAACTACAACTTAATCCAAAACTATTTGGGATCAGCTATATGAATCCTCTTCTATTTGGGCTGCTTCAATGTTAGAGATGTCTGAAAATTCTCAACCACTTGAAGATTAGGCATCCAATTGAGAACATTCCAGCATAGCCAAAAAGAATCAATACATTTTCTCCCTGATTATGCAAAAGAAGAACAAAGCCGATAAACCCACAAACCCTAATTGCACAGCAAAGTAAGAAGAATTCTGAAATTATTATGAAACCCTAATAAGACAGCAGTAGAAGAGACGAAACTGTACAGAAGTCAAAAGCACAGAGTTGAAAGCATAATGAAACTCACCGGCATGCTTGATCGCCTCTTTTGCGTCAAACCCAGATAGCTTAGAACGATGTGGAAGGATCCAGAAGACGGCAGAGAGAAAAAGGGCAATACTCAGTACCAAAACGGCGATACACTTGAAATTGAATAGTAAGCCGATTCTCGAAAGACCCATCGAACATCTCTGACAGAAGGTTCTAGAACCAACCCCATCGACGTTCTGCTGCTGCACGGGCAGTCTCTGTCCTTGGAACTTCCCCATGCCCAGAGCATCTGTAATCCGTGTCTCTCTCTCTCTCTATATAGAACCTCCACTACACCCTTTTTCTCCTACCTCTCTCTCTCTCTCTCTCTCTCTAGGAAATTTCTCTGTCTAAAAGCTGGATTGACAACTGGGTCTACTCAAAGCCAAGTGTTCATGGTGAACAGTGAACATACATCCCTTTCTTTAATACAAATTACAACAGTAGAATGCCATTACACTTCACTCCCACTACGCTAAAATGCTTTAAAGGTGAATTTTTTATTGGATTAGAAAAACGAATAGAATTGAATGATTCGGCAAACCAAGCGTTGGGTAGAAGCAAAGGTGAAAAAGAAAGGAAGAAGAGAAAGTGAGAAAGGAGTGGACGGGGGCTTCTTGATTTTTTTTTTTAAAAATAAAATGGAAAAGGTCAAATATATCTATAGTATCAAAACATTTTTAACTTATCTCATTTGAGTTCTCAATTAAATATATCTGTTTCGTTATACTTTTGATATACATATAATTTTAATTTTAAGAAGAAGAGTGTGTATTTGATTTTGAATTTGACACGTGTTTGTCCATTAAAATTGAAGTAGTAAGTAAACAACTATTTTTTACTTTTTAATTTCAATATGCTCTTATAGTGCATCTGGTTTTTCTTTTTTTTTTTTCTAAGAAGGACAATTATATTCTTATTATATTAGTGAAAGTAATTTAAATATACCCTTTGTTTGAGTTGAATCTAAATATCTTTGTCGTTATATTCCACATATTTATATTATTTCACTTTTAGATAATAATTAAAAAGATATTTGAATTATTTATTTTTTGTGAGTTTTTATATTTTAACTATTAGTTTTTTAAAAGAAAATATCAATTATAGTTAAATATAAAAATTTAAAATTAAAGTATGAAATTCAAAAAAAACAAATAATTTAAAATTATTACTTCTATTTTGAACAATTCAATTTGTTAAAGAAGATAAATAATGTGAGTGGATGAAGGTAATATTGTATTATAAACTTTTTCAGTCAAGTGTTAAGTTCAAGCAAAACAGTTAATTTATTGAATTTCGGCATCTTTTACTAGTTAAAGTCTATCGAATAATTTTATTCATTAAAATTTAAATAAATAAAATCTGAATTTTTTTTATATAAATAAAATATATTTTAATTAAAGGAAAATATAGCTATTTCTCACACTTTTTATGATGCTAATATTGTGGTTATCCTTTTGTTTCCCTTCTTTTTGACAATGCTTATATTTTTTAATTTGTGCATATAATTTTATTAATTTCTCTTCTTAAGAGTTACTCAATGTGGTAGGGAATCATTGAATTTTTATGAGTTGCTTAATGGTATGCAAAAAGGGTTAGCCATTGCATACACTTGGAACTTGATGATCATTTTGTGCAACTGTCAGTACTTTTATGGCAATCAATTCAAACATAGAAAGTGAAACAATCAAATTCTGATTGGACAATTAGAGGGGTGTCAAATGACTGAGTTTTACTGAATTAATTAAACGAAATAATAATACCAATTAATATAATCTTATAAGTGGGATCTGCAGATGATAGAATATGTATAGAACTTAACTCAGGGATAGAGAGGCTTTTATGGTACACCCTCGATCGACTTTATGAAAGACAAATCAAAGATATATAATAGCAGCACAGGAGACAACATATAATATCAAAACAACAACTAGTACCCGCACAAAAAATACACAACAACAATACACTAAAGGATAAACAAATAACAATAACCCGAAACAGACATCGAAGGACGAAAGTAAGTTGGGTCACTACTAGCCCAACTTGACCCGGTTTATTTGAAGAATTTTCGAAAGCTAATTAAAAAGAATATTTTTCACTTCTAGTTGATGATTTTTTAAATAATGATAGCGGAATTATAATGCTTTGACATGATCTTAGTTTGATGTCTATTTTTTTTTTTAATAGTGTCCGACAAACTCATTGATTTCAGCAGCAAGCACCCAAATCAAGTAATTTTTATTCCATATATTTAGGGAAACAACTCATTTAAAAAAAATTGTCATTAATTAAGAAAAAGAAAGTGACTTGGTTATCTTGCATTATAAATTGTGTTGGTGTATGATCAATGTGACTTAGTTATCTTGCTATTTTTATGATTTATGGTGTTCTCTATATTCATCTCTTTTTTTTTAAATTAAAATTTAGTTGCTTCATATCGATCTAACAACTAAAGTATTTATTGAACAGTTTTTGTATCATCGTATTAGTACTGAAAAATATTAAAGTGAGTTTCGCGATCGATAACATAACTTGATCAATAACTAACATGATAATTGTTAAGCTGAATCAAAGTAACTGATATCTTATTGGTTTGGTTTCAAATTGATTTAATACATGTAAAAAATCGATAAGTCAGATTGTTAAGCGTAAAAATCGAGTCAAATCACTTGATAAGCACCCTCACTTACTTGAGCTACTTATAAGTTGTCTGCTTAATTGCAAGTTTGAGAAAGATACTGCAAGACTTTTCAGAAAATTGTTGACAAACTGTCTACTTAAACTACTTGCAAGCTACTTATTTGATTGTAAATTTATCCAGTCAAATATTTGATAATTTTGTGAGATTAATAGTTAAAAAGGTTATTTTTAAAAATTATAATTACAAAATTTACAACTTCTTTAATAAAATTGCATAAATACAAACTATTTAAAAATTTTTCTTTTTAATTACATTTTGTACAACTTTTACTTTCCTAAAATATCTATTATAATTAAATATAAAAAAGATTATATACCTAATATAATAATTTAAATACATAAAATAATATGAAATATTCTCTTTTTCTTTCTTTATTTTTTTTTGCAGAAATTTTAAAAATTCTCCAAAAATCCCTCTATCTTCTCAAACATTTATTTTTTTCAAAAATTCCTATAATCCCTCTCTCTTCTCCATTTTTTATTTTTCTAAAAAAAATTCTATCTTCCCCATATTTGTTTTTTCAAAAAATTTTAAAATCCCTCTTTTTTCTTCAATTTTAATTTGATTTCCTAATAATCTCTTTCTTCTCCTTTTTTTATAAAGATGTCGGCAGTGCTATGGGCTTTGGCTTATGTAGATCAAAAATGATGAATGGGATTGTGGCACTCCACTCGCCGCCAATGCGGAAGGATGCCGTCAATCAATTGTGATTTATTAAAAATTAATTTTTATTTTATCGAAATATTTGAAGATACTTGAATAAAGTGTGAATTCATTAAAAGGTTCATCAAAGATATTTATGTATTAATAAAAATTGTATATAATATAAAAAATAGATGCATATATATACTTCAATTATATAATATAATATATTGATATACATATGCATAATATAATATATAGTATATGGTGTCTAATATATATTATATTCATAATCTTTATATGTGAAAGATTAAAGTAAAAGAAAAAATTATGGATGAAGAATATGAGAATAATATGAATATTTTTTTTAAAAAAAAAATAATTAATACATATTTAGTATATGTGTTGTGTCAAATTTTTAGTATAAAATTTATTAATAAAAATTGTGCATATATAAAAAATAGATGCACATATATGCTTCAATTATATAATATAATATATTGATACACATATGCATAATATGATATATAGTATATGGTGTCTAATATATATTATATTCATAATTTTTATATGTGAAAGACTAAAATAAAAAGAAAAATTATGGATGATAAATATGGGATAATATTAACAATTTTTTTTAAAAAAATATAGTAATACATATTTAGCATATTTAGAATATATATGGTGTTAAATATAATTATACATATTAAATTTTTACCATATTTAATCTACTTAAATTATGAAAGAAATTAAGACTTATGTCATTTATAAAAAACTACTATATTTACAATTTTTATTCATTTAATCATATATAATGTATATATTATATATTATGTAATTAAGAAAATATTTGTAACTTTTATAATTACAATTTTAAAAAATTATATTTATGTAACCTCCCCTTTCATTAGCTTCAAGAAATTCACATGTACTGCCCCTGCCATACGCACATAAATTATCTATATTATATTAAAAGTGTGAAAACCCTTTAAAATGTTGATTGAATTTTTTGTCCTTTATTAAAAGACTTCGCAATAGACAAAATTGTCATTTATAATATTTACACAATTATTATTTAAAATTGTTATTTTTAATTATTCCATCACCTTTTATTTTTGGCAAAACTCTATTTATGATGTAAACCTAAAAAAAAAAATTAAAAAAAATTCACTGAATCATTTTTTTTTTATAGGCAAGAATTTTTTTCTACCTTATTTTATTATATTGGGTTTTCTACTTATGGTATAAATCTATCTATAGTATAAACCTTTAAAAAATAATAACAAAAAAGTAAAAATTCTTCCACGAAAAATTTTTTATTTGAATTTTTTTTTGTTCCTTTTTTTAATGGAACAAAATTCTAATTGAATTTTTATTCTTTTTTTTTTTTCCTTTTTCATAGTAAGGAAAATATTGTTTCCCCTTTTTGATAATAATGTCCTAATTTATAAATTCTTCTACTTTTATAAAATGATTTATAATTACATAATTTAATTCATCAACTCTTCTACATCATCACTTTTGATTCAGTCTCCAACCTTGTATGTCTTCATATTAATCTATTTTTTTTTTCATGTTGTAATTTTTCTTTATATTGTGGATTTGAAAAGACAATAATAATTGTTATGTCAGAACTTAGATTGTCTCTTTTGGTTGAGTCTAACATTGATATTATGTTATATCCTTTAATTGAGTCTTATATTGATATTATGTGATTTAAAATTTATGTGTTGTAACTGACATTCTTCATCTACTCATTCTCAAATTTCATCTATTCAGGTAAAGTAATATCTTCATGATCTCATATTCTATATTTATATTTTAAATTTCTACATATAAGTTTGAGTTCTTATTTATTTTTATTATATTTTATACTTTTTATATATATTTTTGACCATTAAAGTTTAATTTTTTGCGGGGCTCAAAAGTTTGTACTATACTTTTCAATAATTATATTGAAAAGTGAAAAAAAAATATTTACAACAAGATAAGATCAGTTACATCATAAACGAACGCATTAACAATGTTAAACCTAATTTTATATCAGTAAATAAGGAGATTGAGTCACTTTTCTACCAGTACTTTTTTAAACAAAGTTCATTTGAAGATACAATACAATCTTTCGATGAAATAATCTTTGGTAATTTCTTTAGATTTCATCAACTAATTTAACATTTAATATATGCATAATATTTTACTCATATTTACTTAAAAAATATCATTTGTAGATATACTTGACATCTTTGTGAGTTCTAAGATCTTCAAGTGTGAAGATCCTCGGTAATGTTGATTGAACGTTTTGCTCTTCATTAAAAGACATTGCCATAGATAAAATTATCATTTACTATTTTTCTTAAATAATTATCATTAAATTATTATCCTAATGTTCAGGAGTTTGAAATTAATCAAAGTTGTAGGTATTAAATCTTTACTTATTTGAAGAAGGTAAGAACTCCTGATATTTAGTATTTTAAATTTGACTAAAATTTTATACTTAAATCTAACTTCCTTATTTGAACTAAAACTAAAGTCCTAATATTTAAAACTTTTAAAATTAATTATAATTTTGCTAACTTATATTTGTCCTTTATTTATCAAACTAATTAATTATACATCACAATTTTTCAACTCACGATAAGGAAGAATAAATTAAAAAGCATAATTTTATTATGCACTAATACATTGAATTTCTTATTTTTATTTTTATTTTTTTTAAAATTGTACAGTTGAAAAAATATATATATAGAAACACAACATACTTTAAGTTGTTTCAATCAATCAAGTGTTCTTGTAATTCACACTTTTTTAGTTAAATCTACACTATTTTTTTCATTTTAATATATGTGAAGGTATTTGATTAGACACATAGATTAAGACCAAGAGAAAAATTAAGTTGAAAATTATCTCATAAAACGTAAAATAAAAAAGTTAAAATTATATTATAACTAAATGTCTAAAGTACGAAGGCTCATAGCAAACTATCATTCACTTTTTTATCCTTTTAAAAATAGAGTTTTGATTCCACTATTTTTTATAAGTTTCTTAATTTGGACGATCAATTATAAAATAATAAATGCGTTTGTGATATGATATCAACAATTAGTGCCAAAGCAAGTCGTGAGTTGTGATATAATAACTTATGATACGATTTCGCAAGTGTTAATTGTTTAAATGAATAACTTACGTCATCGTTCTATTATACCATACAACTTTGCATTACAATACGTCTTCGTAATGTTAATATTTATATTAAATGTTAATAGTATAGTAATATAATTTTTTTTGTAATTATTAACATGAGATATACACATAATGCATGCATTTAAGTGTTCATGAAAAAATAAAGGATTTTCATCTTTCAATCAAACACTATTTCTATGACATTTTATTCATTGAAACGAATATTAGAACAAACTAAGGAAAGAACTACTGAATTAAATCACACTCTTAAACATAATAATATATTAACATTAAATTTATAATTTTCTTTCTAAATTCTTATATTGTTATATAAACACATCTTTTAAATATTATTTATGCTATTTTTAAAATTTTGTTCTTATTAATACGAGGGACACGCGCAAAACGCGTACACTAAAACTAGTGGAAATAATATAAACGAAAACAATGTATATGGTATAAATTATATATGCACAATTTATTTTATAGTTCAAGTCAACTTTCAAAGTCATTGACTATGGAAATAATACAAGTTACACGATATTTATATTAGTTATGTATTATTTTTCATCAACTAAATTATATGTAATTAATTAATTTTGCAGTTGCGGATATTTACAAATCAAACGTTAGTTAGAATTCATATGATTCTCTGTATGAGTAGTGTTAATATTTAATAGGTACTAATTTTATTTTATGTGTCAAAATAAAAGAAACAAATAAATTTATTTAAGGAGTTATTTATATGAACTGATTCAGAATTTAACTTTTATAAATTTTTTATTAAAATCTTAAATTCATATATGATAATATATAATAGGATTCAAATTAAAATACTTATATATATAGTAGATATTTAGTAACTATTTTAATATATAAATAGTGTTTGAATAAAATTATCTAAGATTTTTTTGAATCCACATCTATATTCTGAATTCATTTTTTCAGCCTGTTTATATATTTGACCTAAAGAAGAATTTAAAGATGACTAAAGTTGGCTTCCGTGTTTCTATCTCTAAGCATGTTGATTGGTAGCTGATTAGAGTTACGTGGGTGTTACTAATCATACATGAATTAGTTATAGAGAGAATTCATGTATTATTTTATGTGGAGGATTAGATATGCAGGATGCAATTATTCATGTATTTCACCTTTTATCCTGCATAAGATAATGCATAGATTTCCTTGTAACTCATACATGTATTAGTTACGCGGGTTTCTAAATTGCAAATCAAACACTGTATTAATTTTATACATGAATAACTTACCTTCTAACTAGCTATCAAACATGGTATTTCCTATGTATAAATTAATACCTGCATAATTTACCTTCAAACCAGCTACCAAGCGACGAGCCCTTAGAACTTAGAAGTACGTCTTGTGTTTAGTTCGTTATTAAATGTCTTAACTAAATTTTGAAATAGATAATCAGGTTTCACACAAGGTTAAGAGGATACCTAATGTCTTCCATTCAAATTAAAATGAACCTCCTAATCAGTAGTGGTAAATTTCAAGTTAGTGGATATATATGAATCATTGCAATTATAATTTACAAATAGTAGTAATTCTTTTTCTTTTCCTTGAAATTAAAGAAAGATTTTGGAACAAGTAAAATAACCTAGCACACCTAGAAAAAGACATTAGACATTAGAGGATTTAATAATAAAAAAAGATGTCGTTTGGAATGGTAATATATTTTTTTGTAAAATAGTTTAGGACCTATGCACGTTTGTTTGTTAAAAAATTAAACGCATGAATATATATATAAAAGAATAATATAGCATTTGATATAATACAAATTAAATAAGACGTGCTCAAACTATCCTTTGTTTGGTTAATATAAACAAATTTTAGGACAAGGTTCTAGTCAAGCATTCATATTAAATATTTAATTTGGTTAGTTCCAACTTCTAAACAAATATTCGAATATATTTAACCAAACTGTCCATTAATTAATCAGGCTATATATATATGTAGTTACTGTATAAAAATGTAAATTGTCTTAAATTATTATTAATCAAAATAATTAGATTATCTTAAAAGTCAATATAAGCTTAAATTCTAGATTAAGAAGACGTCTTTGGCAGCAGGAGGATAGTATTATTCTTAATTTTGGATTGTTAATCTCATGCCTTTTAATATTGCTAGGAGTGAAATAAACATTTGATCCTTCCACTGAAAGATCAAATTGATCTGAATGAGTAACTTTGCATTTCATGTACATGTGATCATGTATACAAATATACATATTGGGTGTGTAGTATGAATGAAAATATTTTTCATAATATACACTATAATTAATTTATACGTATCAATATTTAGTTAGTAAATAGTTGAGCATTATCTTGTTTTTCAATAGAATTAGGTTTGGTCATAAATATGGAGCATTCTCTCTGTTATAATATTAGCCTTATTTATGTAGCTAGTTTATTTCTTTTGATATTTATTATCGTGTGTTTCAGTTGTCGCACTATTTTATTGCTATTATTGTTTCTTTTCTAAATATTCTATACTATTTTCCTTATTAGTTGTCGTATTTTCTTCACAATCGTTATTTCTTTTTATAATTGAGCGGGGGTCCTTCAAAAACAATAACCTCTCTGTATTTTCATAAGGTAGGAATTAGGTTTGCAACACTCTACTCTCCTTGAACCCTATTTGTATGATTTCCGTATTTCACCGAGTGTGTTGTTATTGTTTCAAATCAAAACAGAACAAATAAAGTCATGAAAAATATTTATTACTCCCTGCGTCTCAAACTACTTGTCGTCCTCACTAGAAATATTTATTATTTTAAAATTTTAAAATAAAATGAATCCTTTTTTTTTTCTCAGTTTACTCTTAGAATTTAGTAATAATAGTTTGAAGACTATAAACACCTATTGTATCACATAAATAAAATAAATATTCAACAAAAAAAATATACATTAAAATATATAAATAACAATAAAATAATCAAACATTTCTCTAAATAGCGTGTAAATAAAAAACATAACAAATATTTAAACGGAGGAAATACATTTTAAGAAACAGAGCAAGTAGCTGTTAATATAGAAGAGTTATTATTTGTTACTATTAACAAAGATATATATATATACAATTTATCTTATTATATATATAAAAACTATGAATAGATATCTCGAATATAACAGGAATTTAACAGATTAGGTAAATTTAAATGTCTTTCTAGAGTAATACTACCATACAACTTTATGTTACAATATGCTTTTAATCCTAAATTCTCACTTTTAATTTTTTTCATATATCTAATATACCCACACACACAAATTCGTCGGCATGTGTATTGTGTATTTATAGAGTCGTCAAAATGGGTTTGATCCTTGGGGCTGGTTCAATTTAGCTTGCTATTAGTGTGGGGTTTGGGTTAAGATTTTTTAAGTTCATTTAAACTGAGACTTATAAACCTAGCTCAAAACAGCCCGCTGACCCTTGATACTTGACTGAGGCTGGGCCGAGGACGACCCGTGGGCCAAAAGACTATTTAATTTAAATTGAAATTTAAAAAAATATTGTGAAAAAAGAAGTAAAAACTAAGAGTATTGATTACCGAATAAGTCTTAATACCTAACACAATACTTTACTCATTTAGTGGTAAATTTCTAATATTAAAATTTCTACTCACCAAGTATAAAATTGCATCCATCATGAAAATATTTAAACACTTATTGCAACTCAAAATTGGTTGCACGACTTTACCCAAATTCAAAGTGGTAATATTTTTAAGTGAATTTAAAATTTGTTAATTTTGATATGTAGTTATTTGATAATGTTTAACTAATTAAATTTGCATATGAATGTAGACGAAAATGAAGATGCTAATTAAGATAATTTTATTAGGTGATTCAAATATGTTTGATGATGTGTGGGTATGGAATATATTATAAGTTATCGTAGAATTATGTACTTTCATATAATTATTTGCTAGAAATGTTAACAAATTGTTATACCTATAAATTTAAATGTATATTGAAAAAAAATTCTTATAAAAAAAAGGATCGAAAAAAATAAGGGCTAGCCCATCCCAACCACGGCTCTTTTAGGGTGACCATTTTAAGGCCCTTTAAAATGAAGAGTCGGCCCGTCATAACCCATCAAATTTCTTGGCCCACGAGACTTGGATTGGACTAAGTTGAGTTGACCCATTTTGACAGCTCTCTCTATATATAGTTTTATTTTTGTAAAATAATATCAATATTATTAAAATAATTTTTTGAGTGAGTAATTGATATGCATTAGATGCAACATATTCTATCGTGTACAGTTATTTCTCGTCCTACGCGTATACCAACAAGTGATCAATTCAGATAAATTAAAAATATTTAATTAGAGTACTACTTAATAATATATACAACTTGTTTGGCTTTTGTTTAAATCAAATAACACCCTACTTCATATAAAAGAACTACTAATTAATATCAATAGTTGATGTCTAATTTTGTGAAAATTTTAAATTATTTTCCTAATTATATAATAATATTAAATTTGTCAGATTCAGTATGATGTTATATGACTTTGTTCGGTAATTCAATTATTATACTAAAGATAAAAATAGAAAATATTGCATGAATATCTTTCGTACAAAATTATTTGTGGAGCTCTTGCATTTTTCAAGTATGTGTACTACAACCTGTAAGAAAATTCACAAGTAATGCAGTATTTATTTGTGCATGACAATTGTGAAGGGGTATTTGATTTAGCTTAAAAGCTGATCAAATTAATTTTTAAGTACTTTTTAATTTTTCATAGTGTTTGATTTTATCAAAAAGTATTTAAAAAAAATTTGAAAAGTACTTAAAAAAAGTTAAAAGTTAAAAGTCAAAAGTTAATAATAGATACTAACTTTTTATTTTTTGGCTTATAAGCTGTTCAAGTTTGATCAAACTATTTACCATTTTATCTCTATAATATTTTCCTAATCCTAATAATACCTTCACTCAAATCTTTGACAATTTTTTTAATGCATATTAGGAAAAAAATTATTAAAAAATCTGATGATAAAAAAAGATGAGGAAAAAATTGAGGTAGTATTAATTCATTAAAATTATTATATTCGATTACAAATAAAAAATAGAACAATGCTCCTAATAAAAAGTAAAATGGATATTTACCTAATGCTATTCAAATTATATATTTTAAAAATTGAAAATAACTTAAATAATTAATTTATATTAAAAATAAATAAATATAAATTAATTTAAATTTGAATTATTTTTAGAAATAAAAACACCACAGTAATTCATTTTTTATAGTGTTAACAACTTTATAGGCATTTCAGTCATTTGACCCAAATTAAATGCCTAATAACACTTATGTACCAAACACATCAATAACTTTTTTTCAGCTTCAACACTTTTATCCAAATACATAATTACTTATTCATAAAATAAATTTCAGCAGTTAAAATTTTTTAAACATTTATATTTTGACAGTCATTTTTTTCCGCTAAACCAAGTAAACTCTACGTTTGAAACAACTTTAAATTAGAAATACACTCTCTGAATCCTACCCCTCCATCTATTTACTTTCAGTAAAAGAATTATTCTTTCATATTCAGGAGCCAGCAGAAGAATACATAATTTGAGAAAAGGCTAATTTTTAAAATGCTTTTTTTTTTTGAGGATTTTACAGAGTACGGAGTCTGTTTGAGTCAAAATCCTCTAGCAAAATTTACCCGCACTGCTTAATTAAGAGATTTTAAATCTCTAAATCCTATACCTTCTTTTGATTTGGATAAACACAAATTCTCTCATTTTTCATAATGCATTTCTTTCTATCCTTTTTATTCCCCATCAAAAATTAGAAAAAATAATCGTGATCTCCTTATATAATTATCGAAAATTGAAAGCATAATAACATATAAGCAGGATTCGATGATAAAATAAACTTAAACATAAATTATTTTTCTATTAAATTTAAGATACTTTTTTTAAGCCATTATTCTATTTTAATAAACTTCAGCATTTTCTTTTTTGACCTTTCAATTATTGCAGGTAAGCCAAATTATGGTCATAAATTATTTCTTTGTAATTATCCTAATTCTATAATTATCCCATTCTTAATAAGGAATACAACAAATTTTTAAAAATTTACTTAATCTGAACACTCTTCATAAGCTATCAAAACTTTTAAAATTTTATAATTTCCTAAAAAAACATACTAATATTATTTTTCACTACAATAAAATAATCCGTATAGAACATATTATTATTCACCATTGTCTCACTTTTCAAGACATTAGTTATTCAGTTGACATTGAAAATAATAAATAACATTTGCAAAAAAGTTTAAATAAAAATAAAATTACTATAGATCGATGGACATAAATTCAAAATCAAAGAAAGTAAGATTAAAATTATTCAAAACCCTCGAGAATCAACATGTTTATTTAAGAATAAAAAAAAAAAAACCTACAAGACCAGCTCAAATTAGGGAGATCAATTTAATTATTCGTCTATGTTATAACATAAAATTCTTAAAACCTATTTTACTTTAAAAATATATGTATATTTTTCATTGTAATAAAATGAATCTGAATAAAATAAAATGATTTTATTTTGAATCAAATCAGGATTGAGTGATTGATTAATGAGTGATTAATACTCCTAATCTTATTTTAATTGAAAAATGTTTTAGGGAAAGAATACTACGACTTAGGATAAAATGTAAATTGTAAGATTTAAAAATAAAAGAAGTTAAAACGAAAACGTGGAGTAGTTAGGGCGCTTATTCGAATAATTTCAAAAAAAGGGCTCATAAACGGTCGAAAAATTCAAAAAAGTTCAAAAACGAAGCGGGTCATTTTTTCTGCATGCATGAAAAAAACCTACTTTCTCTCTCTAAAATTAAAAACTTTTTTGAATTTTGAAAACAGCTCAGCCCTCCATATATACCCGCGCCCTCACTTTTTGTTCACCTCCCTCCTTCTCTCTCCCTCTATATCTCTATTGAATAAGATTAAATCTGAGCATCTTCTTCATCGGAGAAAGCCTAAAACTCCACTGAATTCTTTTCTTCATTGTAAGTGTTTTTTTTTCTTTTCTGTTTACGATTTATCAGTTTTAATTTGTCAAGGTGGTCATTCAAAGATTTAATCTTTTTGGTTTTTTGAACATACAATACTTTAATGTTGTTTGCTAATCTGATGAAATTCCTATTAATTATTCATTATCGGTGCATTTCTTTATATGGGTCATCCTTAATTTCTGCTCCTAATTGGTGTGCTAGCCTAACCCCCCAGCTGGTGTTAATTAATTATCAGATTGAAGCCTTGGGCAGTGGATGTGTATAGGTGCATCTGCTGTCTTGATTTATAGTAGATGAAATTCTTATGTTTATATTGAATCTCCATCTATGACTGCAAAAGACAAATGGGGTGCATTGGTCTACTTTAAAATTCTTCAAATTTTCTTCTTGCCAAAGTTGGGACTTGGTAAGAATGCACAGACATGGGTTGATAGTATAGTTATCCATCTATATGTTTTGTTAATTTACTTTCATCTGACCCTTTAATAATTTACAGCAGTTGGAGCTGAGATTCTTCAAAAACCATATGCCATTTGAATTATCTTTCAGTTCAGTTAAGCCGAATAGTCTGTAGATCGATCTTTTTTCTGGCTTACTCATCATAGATTTAGCTAAAGATGCCAACTTTTTTATCATGTGTACTTCTTTGCGCACCTAATTAGCTAATTATCTATTGGTATGTGTTAGCTAACGATGGTTAATGTCTTTTTTTTCCTTCTTCTTCTTCTTCTTCTTCTGTTCAAGGGTTTTTCACAGATGAAATTTCTAAATCTTGTGTGATTTATAGATGTTTAAAATTTTGATGTTCCTTTTCTTTTGTTATGATTTGTAGCTGACCATAACCTGTTTGATATCTGTATCCAGAAAAATGGATGCGTTGCCTGATGCCATTGTCCCGTGCATCTTAGGACATGTAACCAATGCAAAAGATGTGGCTTCTGCTTCTTGTGTATCAAGGAGATGGAAGGAGTCAATTCCTTATCTCAATAAGCTTGTCTTTACTCGTAACGTTTTTGACAACCTTAAGAATTGCTCTCCTGATGACATTGTTGGACACATGGTTTCGTCAATTAATCAATTGGAAGAGCTTGTTGTATACTGCCCTTTTACTGGTTCTGGCCTAGCGTCTTGGCTTTCAGTGGCAGGACCTTCTCTACGGAGGCTTGAGCTAAAGATGGACGACGACCTCATTGATATGAGATCTTGCTCCAGGAAGTTGGACAGTATCGGAGCAGCAATGAATTTGGAGTCTTTGAAACTTTGGGGTGTGAATATGACCCATTGCCCGAAGTGGTACACTTTTAATAAGCTTAGAAATCTTGAAATAGTTGGTACAGTAACGAATGATTCTAACCTCCATGCTGTATTAATGGCTTGCCCCAATTTGAGTAACCTGTTGCTACTTGGTTGTGAGGGACTGAAACATGTCTATATTGAGCTTCCTCAGCTGGAGGTATGCAACCTTGATTTCAATGGCTTAGGTAACTGCTCCCTTACTGTCAATTCTCCAAAACTTCAACAGCTGGAAGTGCAAGGCTGTAGTTGGATCAGAGTCCTTGAGACTCAATTACTCAGAAACCTTTGCATTTCAAATACTTCAGGTACTGAAAATTCCTTTTATTTTTATAAACTATTTTAGTGCTCTACTTGCAAACAGCATCACATACAACCAACTTTTATTGTAGGACGGGTTATCGCTGTAGATTTTGGAAAGCTTGTAGCACTTGAGTCATTGGAGATGAGAGGAGTTCAATGGTGTTGGAATGCCATAAACAAAATGCTTCAATTGGCAAGTGAAGTCAAGCATCTGTTCATGAAGGTGGAATTCACCGGGGATTCTGATGCTCTTCAGCCATTTCCAGAGATTGACATTGTTGATTTCTTTAACAGCCACCCCAAGCTAATAAAATTTGACATCCATGGTGCCATGTTTGCTGCTCTTTGCCAGAGAAACAGTTTGAAAAATGTGAGTCTGCTGTTTCTCATTGCTCAAGGGTTCCTCATGGTGCAACTTAAATGTTTGTTTAGCTAGTTCATGACATTTGAAATCTTGGATGTTTGCAGGTGGACTCCAGATTTATGATCCCTTGCCTTGAAGAGGTTATAGTCACCGTGAGGTCGCCACTGAATGCTGAACAAAAGATGAGCACTCTAGAGTCTTTAATCAACTATGGAAAGAAACTGAGGAAGATGAGAATAAAAATTCTTCAGATGAAGAGCAACCATAGCAGTACAGATGATTTTTTTGAGGAGATCTGCAGATTCACAAGGATGAATCGCAGGATCGTTTCAATTGAATAAAGATTGCAGTTCTTTTCTTCTCTTTGATTTGAATAGGAACATTCTTGGACCATTTTCTTCAAAGTTCCTAGACATTTGTAGTTTGTGTTTTGTACCTTTCTAATTTTATAAACAAGACTTTGAAGCTCAGATGTTTTGCATTTTAAACTGGTTTTGATCAGGAAATAGAATGCCTTTGTTTTTTCTGGAAATTGAGATGCATTTGGCATGATGTTACTGCAAAAGCTTACATATAACATGTGTTACTTTTGTTACTAATAATACAGCGTTTCATTGCCATCTTTCCTACTCCGAATAGTTAGTAACCCCTTCACTTATGGGAAACTTTTATGTGGAATTTTTTTTTGAGAAATTTTAAAAAGTAAGCTTTTTCTCCAAACTAGTTTTTAAAAAAATTACATATTTAAAATTTAGAATTTAGAAACATTTTTAAAAAGTTTGATCAACTTTTAATTATTGCTTAAAAATATATTTAAAATTAATTAGCCAAACATAAATTATTTTTTACTAAAAAAATTTTTTAAAAAAAATTTTTAAAATAAATTGATTTTAAAAGTTTAGCCAAATAAATTATGACCATCACCACCACACTGATTATCATCCTCAACCACAATCACAATTCACAACCATCAATTACCACAAAATCACCCACAACTATCATCCTCAACCATAACTATCACCGCCATTGATCACTAAATCAGATGTCATGATAATTTGCTACCATTTACAATTATCACTATCAACCACCGTTATATTCACCAATCACTATCGATAATTACCATCATTGGACACCATTATATATAGCTAAATCACTGATAATGATTGACCATCACCCTTAGTTATAATTGTCATCCGCAACAAACTACGGCACTATCAATAATCATTGTTAATCACTACGGGTGGCCACTATCACATCCAACTACCGTAATCAATCAAAACCATCTTCATATTAATACGCACAATCACCGGGGCTTACTAACCACTAACCACCATATACCTTTTTTTTAAAAAAAATATTTTATTATGACATAATATTAAATTAATTTAATATTTTATTTAAAAAAAGGTATTAAGATATTAAAAAAATAAATAATTTTTTTAATTATTTAATATATTAAAACATAATATCTTAATATTCAAATACATAAAAAAAAAAATGAAGCCTCAGAGTATGCACGATTGCCTGTCAGATGGCATAAGAGGTCACTCGTAAAATTAGAATGTGTAACTTTTCTGGACAAGTTGGAAAGGCAACTTATGTATTTCCCATTTAAGAAAGGTATAATAAAATCTGTGATTGAAGGAGTCCATAACTTATATACTAAATTTATTTGATTACAAAATTTAATTTTAAATATATGTATGAACTTGGTAAGGCGGTTATCACTTTTGCCAATTTCAAATATAGTCAAAGAAACCTGTGCGAACTTGGTAAAATGGTTACACTTGTATCAATCTTAAATATAGTAACAACCTGTAGGAACTTGGTAAGATGGTTACACTTTTGCTAATTTCAAATATATCCAAGAATTTAATAAGTGCAACCCTGAAGGAACTTAATAAGATGATTACACTTTTGCCGATTTTAAATATAATAAACAAACCTTTACAAAACTTGATAGGATGGTTACGCCTATGCCAATTTTAAATAAAAATCTGAAACAGGATGCTGGAATTTCTATGACAACTTAAGGAATATATCATGAAAGATTCAACTCTGCTTTCAGAGAACAATGTCCACTGAAATCATCAAAGTCAAGAAAGTAGCAGAAAGTAATTCAAGTATACAATCAAATCTGTTATCAGATGCAGTAAAAGCGAGGATCCACTAATATCACATACTAAAAAACTCACTGCTTTCATAAAAGGTGTCAAACTGATGCTAGTCCTAACATTTTATCTGCAGTCTATAATGTGATTCCAACTCTGACAACAAAAACTCTAAATTAGCTTCTTCTTTTGGAAATATCGCTTCAGATACAAAATTTGTAAAACCGCCGCCAGAACACAGACTCCCAAGGATGCGATACTAAAGCTAGCAACCCGCGTATTAGTTGTTTCACTAACTGACCGCATCTCTGCTTCTCTGAAAGGATACAAGGAAGACGATATAAACGTGGAACAACAAGTGCAAGTAAGTAAGCCAAAAACATATTAAAAAAATACCTGCTCTTTAAGTAAATCAAATTTTCATGGATGGCCTCCACAGCTCCCTCAAGCTTTCTCAGCTCTAGTCCAATACCCTACCAGAGGCAGAAAGTTGAATAAAATTTCTAGAGCTTCCAGAAAAGATCTACTACTAATCTACTTATCAGGAAAAGAAAAGTAAAGAATAGCCAAAGTATGATCTTTTACCGATGTATCAATTGTACGGGAAGAGATAACAACTACATAACCCAAGCTTAAACAATTAGTTACAACACAAACTTATGTCACAATTTTCTATTGCTAAACTAAACTGTCCTACATAACCCAAGCTTAAACAATTAGTTACAACACAAACTTATGTCACAATTTTCTATTGCTAAACTTAAACTGTCCTACATAACCCAAGCTTAAACAATTAGTTACAACACAAACTTATGTCACAATTTTCTATTGCTAAACTTAAACTGTCCTACATAACCCAAGCTTAAACAAGTTACAACACAAACTTATGTCAGAATTTTCTATTGCTAAATTAAACTGTCCTGCTCTTGGACGAGTCATTGAGGTCAACTTCCATCACGAAATGCCGCTTCCACAAAGATTTACTCCTGATTCCTGAATGATTTATAAGGTGACAATTCCTACTCACAATAAAATCTTAATTAATTGCTAAAGCTTAATTAGTTAACTCCTTGAGCATCCTAGGTCACAAGGTCCACGAAGCCACCCTTCCACCCTCACAAGAAGGAGAACATTCATTTGTCCAACCACTTAGCAACTCCAGAAAACAATAAGCAAAGACACACAAAGGAATAAATGAACTCAAACCTCAGCATAAGGTCGTGAATTAAGCTTATATGCTCAGGACCACCATGTATATGTGGTTCATAAACAAATGGGTCTCCTACCAACTAAGGCAAAGTGTTCAAAAGCTCATAGAGGGCAATCCAGTGAACTAAGCTCCCGCTTTGTGCAGGGTCTGATGAAGGACCAGACACATCAGGATTGTGGGAAAAGATACGTTTTATGTGGTAGCAGCAAGCTTTACTCCCATTCCTAATTTTTCTTGGCTGCTCAATAGACTTTGAGAGTATTAATCAGATTACTTATTCTCCCTTAACTATGTTACTCAAAGTAAGAATCATCCTCCTACTCCCTCTGTCCAATTTCATATGAAAATATTTGATCGAACACAATATTTATGAATCTAACTTTCACTTATGTATTATAATAGTAATAACAGAAGAAAATATTGAATTTGCCATCAGAATGTTTGTTTGTTGAGAAATATCACATGAAAGATCAAATTTAAATAGTTAAATGGAATTTACATTCTAAAAATTTGTCAAACTTATACAACATGATATTAAATGGAATCGTGAGAAAAAATTTGGACGTCCTAAAATAAAGATGTCATATAAAATAGGCCAACACTTTTTTCCCTTTAAACTATGGAAATAAGAGATTTTACTTTTTGATGCCTTCTCCCCAAACCTCTTTGTGATTTCAAATCCAAGTTACATCTATGACAGTAACTTCCCTCTTTAAAGAACTCTAGCTTCAGTTATACCATCATTAAACTATGACATTTTTAACTCGTTAGTAAAACACGCTTCAAATTCATAGCTTTTAGATCCCTCGAGTTTCTGTACTTCCCAAAAATTAGTGCACCTTAGTTTTAGCAATTATGTTACAGACAAAGATCAAAACCTGAAAGGAGAACAAAGTCAAGTCCCACCTCTATCTTCTCCTTTCTGGCAACCGATTCCCAATCCTTGGCAGCAATTCCGGTTTTCCAGTCAAGGCTAACAGTTAAGCTCCCACCTCCTGGATTATGACCATGTTCAACCCAAAAACATGCTAGATAGTTTCCTGTCTCAGTTGTTGTGAAGGCAAACTGACCATGTGTCATGTTTTCCTTGTGATAAAGGGTGTTCCCAAATGGTGAGGAAACCTGCACAAGTAATAACACACCATAGGATTCAGTATAATAGCAGAAATGAGAAAATATGATAAATCAGCCACAACATTTCCAGTAAATTCGCACATATGTTCTAGCCTAACAGCAAGGGGGCTAAACTATTTCAGCAAAACCAAGTAAATAAACCTGAATCTCGAGAAAACACCTGCAGTACCACCTCACTTTTAAAAATACCTCCCAATGCCAGTTGATTATTATTATTATTTTTTTTTTTGGGTGTGTATGTGTGCGTGTGTGTGTGTGTGTGAGAGAGAGAGAGAGAGAGGGGGGGGGGTCTTCAAGCATAAGCCCACATGCTTTCATATTTGTTATTGATTAAGCGGAGCAATCAGGGATATATAAACAAAATACACTTCCCAGCTTATGAGTTAATGCTTTGTATCATCGGACCTGTCTAGACTTTAGTAGTACAATAGAACAAGAAGGTGACGCATTAGAAAAACATAAACAACTAAAGTAAGAAGATTATAATCATATAGCGTTTAAGCTGTTCTATGCAATCAGATGACAGAATGTTGGGAAAAAATTAGTCGAATACAACCATCTATTTACTTAGTTATGCGAGAGCAGGGTAGTTTAAGGTGTGACTATTGAAATATTTGCAGGCCTGACAAGGGATCTCTCTCATAATGCTAACTTACACATATACATTTTTCTCTACTTTCTCCATGCAAATACTCCTTCCTGCCTCCTCTTAACACACGGCAAACCGATAAAAACCTGCATGAATGTGACAGACGGTGCAAGGAAAAGAAGATATGCTGTGGATTGTCTTCTATCTTTTGCCGAAACACTGAAGACTTAATCTGCCTAATGCCTATAGGTATGGGTTTGAAAATCTGCATCATTGTCATCAGATAACTTAAGAAACTCAACTTTGACTATTTAACTATTTACTTCACTACTCTATAAGCAGGTTTCCTATTCTATGGACTAGAAAAAGGATTTTATACTGTATTTGTGTCAATAAAGATGATGAACTTTTTTTTCATATTTTTGAAGGAACCAAGACCATATCAGCAGCAAATAAGTAAATTCGTCACCTTATACAGACTACTAATCACACTCCTATGAATAACTTTTAGCAACTTGGCGCCTACTTCTCCAATAAGTTTGAGCTACTCTAAAGCCTCCTACACTTAGACAATCTAACTTTCTCTCCTTGGATTAAAACTTTGAAACAGAAAACAGCCTAATTAGCATGCACAATATTGTTTGCTGTGAACTTTTACCTAAAAATGGGTTAATGTAGTGGATTTTAAAGAGCTTTCCATACATTATGGAGAATTGGCATATTTTATTATTTGCTAATGGTCTACTTTGACACCGATGAATAGGTATACATTAATTGATCCAAATTGTAACTGCGTAAAATATTAATGGTCATGCTGACAGGAGTAAATTCAAGGAGCGACGGCCCTGTCTTCCCCTAATTACCAAAAGAGAGAGAGGAATCTATTATATGAAAACAAATTACTATATCCATTTACTGGTAAAAAGTTAATACAAAGTTTATCTTTATGTATAATAGTATTAATTTGAGGCAATCAAGGTTAGAGCGAGCACTGATTGCTTGCTTCATTTCAGCAAACTAGAATGTAGTTATGATGATGCAGAAGCAAGAGAAGAACCAGCATCAATTCAGGGGCATCATATCATTGGCCACACACAAGTGTCTAATATGCCAAGGCACCAAGTTCCTCGATTTGGAGCCTCTCAAGACCTAGTGTATGTGAGTTGCCAATGTAAACAGAAGCCTAGTGCAATAATTCATGGGAGGAAAAATCTCAAAAAGATGTAACCACCGGGTGTTGGTCCCAAAATTAGCAATCAGTCACACCAAATGTTTAGCCCTCCAAATGCCACATGTGCTAGCTATATCACATAGTATGGTAGGGTTACTAGCACACTCCTCATAAGACTAAAGTCTGGTGTCAAAGCAATTATACAACACATTTTGGACCTGTACTCAAGATCAGAGACATTCTGCCAAGTTTTCTTCACAAAGCTTCTATACATGGGACTTTTTTTTACTTAATCACAGACTAATAGAATAGGCGGCCTGAAACCCATTTTTCACTGCTTTTCGAATTGATATTTTCCTAATAGCACCTTTAGATCATCATTCAACAGACAAAGATTTGAATTTACCTCTTATAGAAATTTATCATGTATAGCACAACATATGCGTATGTTTCCATTATTCTCTCACATTAACTTAATTAAGAGTAACTAATTCTACTACTCATCCTTTTCAATTTGTTTGTTTGATTTTGACTTGGCATGGAGTTTAAGAACGTAAAGGAAGTTTAAGAACGTAAAGGAGACTTTTGAATCTTATAGTCTTAGACTAAAGATGTGTAGAATGTAGCAAACTACCCATTAATCTTGTGGTTTTAAACATGACATGTATGAAAGTGAGAATAAAAGAGTTACTATAGAATGAGACATTTTTTTAAATGGACTAAAAAGGGAAGTAAAACAAATAAAATTGAAACAGAGGGAGTGTCTTTTTTACGAACTCCTTACCTTAATGGCTGAGGAAGAGAATCTTTCTGAAATTATGACGAAATCCCCCTATTCAAACATACGAAAAGAGGGTTTGGCGTGGTTTGTTACCTAAAAACACCATCCTTTCTTATTGGTATTATGGAAAAGTCGAATTTCTCGATAGGTTTTCCTCTATAGATATTGATAACTGGAGTAGGTTAAACAAAAGGGCAAGCAACCCTGCGTCAGTGGCGGATGTAGCCTTTTGGCTAGGGGTTCATAGATGAACCCATAAACTTTCTACATGAAGTATACATATATATATGTAAAGACCTATTATAATCTCAACAAATATTAGATTTAAATCCATAATTTTAATAGTACAATGAGTTTAACGCTGAGAATCTTAAAAGCTAAATCCATTAAATTTAAATCTTGGATCCACTCCTGCCCTACATCTTTATTTATACCACAACAAACTATGTGAAAATGTTAGCATTGGATTTTTCACAGATTCATTTGTCAGTCTTTTTTACTGTACTTAAGAACAAGTCAAAATGTACTGAAGCATAAGAAAAGTATGCTAATAAATTAGTCATTTCCAGTTAAAAACTAATGAACTATCACACTCTTTACGTCACTGATAAATAAACAAACTTCCATTCCGGTGAAACTTTAATGTACTATAAGATTTACTGCAATGAATGCGAGAATATAAAGTAAGATCGTCTGCAAAGCTATCTTCTTGAAAACTTGGTAAAGGTATAAAACATTACCTAAATCGTAATTTGTTTGCAAACACTAGTCCATCAACTGGATCTATGCATTATAAATGGACAACGTAGAAAATAACATTAGCACACTTAACCCCAAAAATCCAAAACATCTCATTACTCCAGCTGAATCAGTTGAAAATCAATTAGTTTAAACTATACCCCTACCTCAAGTCTCCAACCTAGGAAACACCAGTTATCATCCTAACACATAACTAAAATGTGATCATGCTAAATTACCCTTAAAGCAAATCAAATCACAGATTCACATACACAAACAAGAATGGAATGGTTCGAGTTCCAACTACAACACCCTGTAATCTTTAGTGAGAAGATTAACTCGGCACTTGAGCCTGAAGCTGCTATACACGTGAATTAATCAACTGAGTCAAACAATTACTCATCCAAAAATCGAAAAACTAAAATAAAATTAGGAGTATGGGCTACCTTGACGGAAACGGTGGGGTTAGGATGGTTATGATCATCAGAGATGGCATAGTAATTAGCCAAAACGATGACGTTGTTGTGAAGTTCTTCGGAAACACACTTTGTTCCAGTCGGCGGCACAGTCAACCATATAGCTTGGCCCTTGTGCAATAAACACAGTACAATCAACAAGAACACCCACCTGCTCATGTCACCCATCATTCCCTTTTACTTATTTTTTTCAGAATTTTGACTGACAGAGCTTTGGGATGTTCAAAAATGGAATCTTGGAAAATCGGAGGAGGAGATCGATCTCTTCGCTTTTCATATATAGATTATTATTACCAGATGGAATGAACATATGTGGGTGTGATGGGTCTGATTAGCCCATTGGGCCTTATTTAGTTACAGCAAATCCATGGGCCTCTCTGGTTTGAATCATTTTACCTAATTATTTATCTAACATTTAATTATAAAAATATTTGAAAAAGAGAAGTAGAATTAAACTAAATAATTGCTCATCTGACCGTTTAAACTAAAAGTAGCTGACGGGTGTATCATTTGTATATAATATGTATATTTTATATATATATCGATTAAAAAAAGTAAATAATGAATTCGGCTGATAATTTATTTCCAAAATGCTCACGTCGAAGTAGAAAACAAAAAATAATTTTTGCAGGTCAAAAATATTCCAACAGTATACTCGCTCTGTCTCGAATTATCTATCAGATTTTTTAAAATAGTTATCTCAAATTATATATCATTTTAGAAGTTCAAGATAAAATAAAATATTTCTTTTTAATTTTATTCTTAGTAATAATTGTTCTTAAAGGTTACAAAAAAGCACCTTAACAAAGTAAATATTTAATAAAGAAAAATAATGTCTTAAGATATAAATAAGAGTGAAATAGTCAAAATCTCCTCTTAATTAATATTTTCCAAAAGAAAGTGTAAAAGAAATATGCAATATATAATTTAATTTGAGACGAAATAGTATTTCTTTTGTTTAATAATTCTCTATGAAAGGAAAACTTATGCTCTATGTTTTTTGTAAGAAAATTTTTATGTCACATAGCTTATATTTTGAGCTTGTTATTGATTTAGCTCATATTTATGTATAAACACCTTTTATTCACTTTTATACAAGATTGATATTTATATATTATATATCACAGTTATAATGTTAAATATTATTAAAATTATATTATATATTGACTACGTAAGGTAATATTTTGTATTAAATAATATATTTTTTAAAATTTGCCAACAAAAAGTACATCTTAAATATGAAAATATGTGAATATTCTTTTGTAAATTATTAAGGGTCTTTGACTCTTCACGGTGACGGTAGATACCTTCTTTCCTTTAAGAAGGCAAAAATATTTTTTAACTTTTAAGTTGGCATCCTACTTCTAACTTAAATAATTTTAAATTTAATTTTCATCATCAACATTTCAAAACAAACAAATAAAATAAAAATTGATCAGTTGACATCATACTTTTGGAGTGAAATAACAATAAAAGAGAAATTTATTCCAAAGAGGTTATTTTTGCCTTTCTAAGGTTGAAATTGATCTTGAAAACAACTAAAACTGTTCAATTGGGATAAAACAACTTTCTAATCCACTTCATTTGTCTCAATTAATGTCATATATATATATTTTTAGTCCATTTGGAAAAAAGAATATCATTTTTATATAATTAAAAATTTCATTTTACCTAAAACCATACAAATAATCAAAAAGTATTTCGAACCACAAATTTCAAAAATCTGAAAAATAAGACACATTATTTGCTACATTGTAGCAAGTAACTAAAAATTAGCTTTGTTCGTTGGAATATAATGTCATGCAGACCAGATTTTAGGTTATCTATCATTTTCTAAGAGAAACACAACAAATCCTCTCCAATGGATATCTTTCTTCTTTGCTCCCTATTAAAGTAGATGATATCTCAGACCTAAATTATTAACAATTACGAAAAAAGAAAAGAAAATAAGTGATTATGAGGTTTAAAGTAGTACTTATGTGATATTTATAATTGTATACTCATTGATATGAGGTGCACGTAATTATATTAAACGCGCAAAGACGAGTAGAATTAAAAGTGCCTAGCTAGGTTGCATTCCATTTTACATTTTGTATATGTGCAAATGCAATAATACTTTAGTGTTCCAGTATTATTTTCCTGCAAATACATAATCTAACTCAATGGAAGACCAGTTTCTCCAAGGCAAGACCATTTTAATCACTGGTACAACGGGTTTCTTAGCAAAGAGTAAGTACTCTATATCTTATCTATCTATATGTTTATATTACTAATTACTTAGGTACATGCACTAATGATCATCATATTATAGATAATTAATATTATTACTACTAATACTGCGTTTATTTAAATGTTAATCATGTAGTTCTCACCGAGAAGATACTCAGAGTTCTGCCAAATGTGAAGAAGCTCTACTTGCTAATAAGAGCTCCAGATTCAAGTTCAGCTAAAGAACGCTTTAACAATGAGGTACTACGTACCAAACAACTCTACTCCTATATGATCGTATACAGAACATTACATGTCCAAACTCATGCATGCATTACCACATGAGAATATCAGAGTTCACTGCTCAATATTGCAGGTTATAAACACGGATCTGTTCGGAGTTCTAAGGGAGAAGTTGGGTGCCAACCTACAGGGCTTTATAGAAGACAAGGTTTTCCCTGTTCCTGGGGATATAGCTTGTGATAGTTTGGGGATAAGTTCTGAGCTGAAAGATCAGATGTGCAGAGAAATTGACATAATTGTAAACTCAGCTGCAACAACTAGATTTGATGAAAGGTAGATAATATAGAATGAAATTTCTTTTTCCTAAAATTAAAACTACTACGTTTATTCCATATTTGTGCAGATATGATACTGCGATAAGTGTCAATGTATTGGGTGCCATGCATGTTCTCAAATTCTCCAAGCAGTGTTCAAAACTAAAGATGCTTCTCCACGTAAGCACAGGTCGGGCTCCATCATATATGTCCTTAACCAAATTTCATTATCATGTGACTTACGTTGGGCGTATTAACTTGATCATAAAGATTGATTCTTTTCAGCCTATGTTTGTGGGGAAAGGGAAGGACTGATACTAGAGAAGCCATTGAACTACGGCGAGACGCTTAATGGAAGCTCTCACTTAGACATACAAGCGGAGCAAAAGTTGGTAGAGGAGGCACTAAAGGACCTTCAACATAGGAATGCCACTGAAAAAGAAGTAACTTTAGCTATGAGAGTTCTAGGTATTGAGAGGTAAATGTTTCATAAAATCAGTCTCCCTCGTCGATACAAATATATGATATTCTCTTATAGCTGGGTTCATTCAATACAAGTATATATATGATTCTTAAGGGCAAGGCTACATGGATGGCCAAACACATACTCATTCACAAAAGCAATGGGAGAGATGCTTTTGGGACACATGAAGGAGGATCTCCAACTCATAATTCTACGGCCAACAATTATATTAAGCACTTACAAGGAGCCATTCCCTGGATGGATTGAAGGATCGAGGTAATACATGGAAGAAATTAAATAAGCGTAAGGCTTATTAGCAAACCAATATAATCTGCTTCTTCCTTCCCACAGAACCACAGACACGTTCATTGTTGGCTATGGTAAAGGAAAACAGAAAGTTGCAATGGGTGGCAGAGAAACCGTAGCAGATGTGGTATGTGAGTCGGTCATGTGTATATATAATTTATACCTTATGTCACCTGGTATTAATCAGTTCATCTACATACACTTGGAGTTCCTAAGTATTTACACTAATTCCTTAATGCCATCTTGCAATTTTGCCTAGATTCCGGCTGATATGGTTGTAAATTCAGTCATTGCGGCTATGGTAGCCCATCGAAATCCATCTTCCCATACAGTTGTTTATCATATTGGCTCCTCTAGGAGGAACCAATTCAAACTTGGCGATCTTATGCGAATTGGTGTTGATTACTTCAAGAAAAATCCATGGATTGACAAAAGAGGAAAGCCAGTCAAAGTGAAGAAATTTCATTTACTGGATAGCATGGCTAGCCTTCACAAATACATAGAAATCCACTACATGCCATCATTAAAGGTTAGCTTTGCATAGTAATGTCTTCTTAAATAAACTAGAAAACTCAAGATATATATTAACCAAAAGAGGGAAAGATCCCGATATGCAATATCTATAAACAAAGAATACAGAGTTGTTTATGAATGTTGATATGCACTTCAGAATTGATGACCTACCACTGGCTAAGTTTATAGTTTTAACATGTTTCAGATATTAAAGTGCGCAAACTTGATATTTTGTCAACATTTGCAAGCCCAGCACACGAACTTACAAAGAAGGATCAATCACGCCATTCGACTGGCTGAACTCTACAAACCTTATGCGTTCTTCAAAGGAATGTGAGTTTATTATTTGATGTCCTTTCCTTTCTTCCTCTTAATTCTATGCTCATATTGATTTAGACACCTCGATGTTTGAACTAACATTTGTCAACTTGTTCATGTTTGATATACTACTGGAAACTAATTAATCAAACATAAAGCTGTTCCAAGTTGATTTTCTAACCCCATTCATGCTGATTTTTACCAGTTTCGATGATACCAATGCTGAAATGTTGCGAATGGAAACAAGAGAAAGTAATGCAGATGATACATTTAATTTTGATCCAACAACCATTAAGTGGGAAAAATACTTCAAGGAAATTCATATTCCTGGTTTAGTTAAGTACATCTTCTAAGAAAGCAGAATTATGTGAATAAAGGTGGCTGATATGCTACTCCGCTTCCAAATAGAAAGCTGTGTTGCTGCTTAAATTCCATTATGAGGTTTTTAAGTGACTACCTCAGTTCAAGAAAATATTGGCAGAGCTAATTCTAAATAAAGGGGGCTGATAGATATGCTTCTCTGCTTAAATTTCATGATGTTGTTTTTGAGAGTGATTACGTCAATTCAACAAAATATTGAAGGACTGGTTTTGTTGTTTCACATATGATTTGTAACTAGCCATCAGCAGTCTGAACTCAAAGATCAGGTTTTTTCTGGTAGGGAAAAATTGCTCCAACTAATTTGAAAACAATTAAACAAAATTTATTCCAAGAATATGATAGTATTCATTATGCATTTATAATCCACTAAAAATCAACAGTTAAAGAAAATGAAGTTTTACAGGCAATTTAGCAAGTGTAGTAGTCCAAATTGAAGGAATGGGGATAATTAGTGAAAGATCTGTTAAGAAGGATGAACCTTGTTAGAGTGAGAAGAAATGGCTTTAATAGCAGATTTCATAGAGGCACCAGCAGAGTTAACAGCAACTTCAATATACTTTTTGGCAGCAATTGTAGCCAGTTTTTCCATAGTCTTTCCCATATTTCTAGCTCTTTCAGCAACACCCACAAGGCTATCATACTCAGATTTAGCCATCTGGTTCATTTCCTCTTCGAAGCGGCGGAATTCATCCATGGCATCTTCCATTGCAGTGTTGAGATGATCCTCTGCTTCTTTCATGTAATTCTCAGCTTCTTCAACTTGCTTTTCTTGATCCAATTCCATGGCTGCCCAAGCCTTGTAAGCTTCCACTTCGAAGAGCTTCATCAGATCATCTTCTATGGTGTAAGGATCGAAGTTCTTGTCACAGAGAGCCTGGTCCGAAAGAATGGCGAATTGAGCAAAAAGAGCCTCCATTTTTCCTGCTACTGAGTGTGAATTTCAGTGGTGAAGGAATTTATTGATTCCGTTGAATTTGATGATTGGAGAAGTATATAGAAACAGGAACACCAATTTGGTAAAGGGCTGAGGGTCTAATATTCCTTCTTTTCTTTTCTTTTCTTTTTTTCTTTTTTCTTTTTCTGAAAGCAGACTAACGGTTGAGTTGAATTTATTGTTTTATATTGCTTCTCTTTGTTCAAATATTTCAGAAAGTTATTAAATTATTTTTGAGATCATTTGATCATACGAGATAAAATTATAATTTAAATTTATAATATAAAATTATATAAAATTAAATTAAATTTTATTTGATGTGTAATTTAAAATTTTTAAATTGTATATTTTTTTTTCATGAATATAAAAACTCCATAAGTTATGAAAATAATTAAAATTTCTTTAATTTTTGTACAATCTTACCAAATAACTAAAAATTTATGAAAAAATATAATATAGTATATCAGAGTCATTCTAAAAAATATAACATTACTTCAATTCAATAAAAAATAAAATTAAATATTAGTTGTAGTGTACTACTCCTCTCACATACTTGACAAATTTATATCCGATGTAAATGGTTAGCAAAGGTTAGTAAGAGTGATAATATCAACAATAAATTTTATTTTACATCTAAAATAAATGATTGGTAAATATAAAATGATGGCTTTTTTTTTTAACAAAATATAAACTTCTGGGTTAATTTTGTATTTGAAAAGGTCATCTCATGATTTGAAATCTCAAATCAAATTTTTTTGAAAATTTAAAATTTTATCTCATAATTTGAAATTATTAAATGAAATCATATATTCATACGCTGATTTTATAATAAGATGTTATTTTATTTTACCTAAAAATCACAAGTTACTAAGTACATTTTTTTACTTTCTCAATCATGTATATATTTACTCTTTTGGTAAAAGTTCGAAACTTCACCATATTATATTTCAGAGAGTTTTCAACCTCCAAGACTCGGCTTGGAGTTCATCCATTTGTCCAAGTATGCGCCGAAGATGGTTTCAGATCAGAGAGATTGTATAAGCAGATTTCTGTATAGAGTGTTAGATTTGTTGGTCAAGGAGTGTAGGACTGCAATGTGGAACAGTGATCTAGACTTCTCTCGATTAGTTATATATGACCCAGCAGATAGAGGCAGATCAGATGAAGAAAAAGGAGAGAGAGACCAAGAGGGCGACAGGAAGCTTTAGTTTTTTCTAGCAAAGGTCTAGTGGTGGACATTGTCAGCAGTCCCACCAAAGGTCATCAGCCAGTGTGTCATCCAGATCAAGGTGTGAGCAGAGGGAACGACAATGTGTTAGAGATTCATTTGTAAGAAATTCAAGTTGTGTCGGATTTTTCATATTTTTTCCTAATTGTTAGATCTTATAAGAAAATTAAGTTAAACATTGATCATTGGATAAACCCATATAGTTTGAATTATTTTTGCGCAATTGATTTAGGCTACAATATTTTTTCTTTAGAACGTATTCAGTATGAAGAAAAAAATTTAAAACTTTTTTTTTTTCTGAATTTTCCTCTATATCGAACACACTCTTAAAAAAGGAAAAAGAAAAGATCAAAATCAAATAAGAAAAGTTTTGTTTCAATTTCTTCTCAAATTTTAGGGCTCATTTGGTCATGCGAGATGAAATCATGATATGAAATTATATGAGATGAAGTTTAAATTTTATTTGAACATGCAATTTAAAATTCTTAAGTTGTAATTTTTTTTTATCATGAACATGAAAACCCGATAAGTTGTGTGAACTATCAAAATTTTCTGAATTTTTATATAATAAACCAAATAAGTAAAAATTCATAACAAAGTATAATACAATGTGTTAAAAAGTCACTCTAAAAAAATAATATTTATTGATCGTACTTTAGTTCAATAAAAAGTAAAATTAAACATGAGTTGTAGTGTATTACTCTTTAATATAATCCTCCTACGTAATTGACAAACTTATATCCGATATAAATAATTAGAAAAGGTTGGTAAGAGTAATAATACTAACAACAAATTTTATTTACATCTGAAATAAATGGTTGGTAAATATAAAATAGTGGTTTTCTTTTATAAAATTAAAACTTGTGGGTCAAATTTTGTATTCGAAAAAGTCCATCTCCTAATTTGGAATCCTAAATCAAGTTTTTTATTTTAGAATTTGAGATTCCATTGCATGACCAAACCCTGATTCATCTCATACTTTCAAAATAGAGGAAATTTCATAAATGGGCAACAATTTGAAAGAAAATAGGTTTAAGTAGCAAAATTTACTTATTTACATAAAATGACAATATTTTATGTGTCATGTGTTGTATTTAACATAGGTAAAACGTAACAAAATATAAATATAAAATCTGAAATTTGAGTGATTTTAGAGATTATGTCTCAAATAAAAATTCAGTTATCATAAATCACTCAAGTGATAATTATTCCGTTCCATTAATAGTAGGATTCTAATAAAGGATAAAATTCTTATTTACCATAACATCTTGTGAAATAAAAAACAATTAACAAAATATTTTATTTCCTATTACAAAATAGCAAAATAAGAAAAAGTAAATAATAAATGAATAATTTGTATCATAAAATACAAATAAAATAAATACAAGATTATGTATTTGAATGTATGAAAATAGAACTAATACATATTCTGCTAAAATAAATATTTTGTAAAGATAAAAACATAACAGTTCCAAAAGATACATATCTGAAATATTTAAATGTATATGTATTTGAATGTATGAAAAATAGAACTAATATATATATTCCTGCTAAAGTAAATATTTTGTAAAGTTAAATACATAACCATTCCAACAAATACATATCTGAAATATTTAAATGTATATGTATAACATAATAGCATTATCGTGTAATAATGTATGATTTCATTTTATTCCATAAATACAATTAAACACATTTATTTGTTTTATGAATATATACCTCTTGTTAATTATTTGAGTGTTGTATTTTTCGCCATTGATGAAGCTTTGAATACTCAAAATACAAAACCTTAAAATTTAAAAATATACAAGGTTACAAAATTAAATATCTAAATACATATAATACATAAATTATAAAATGTACAAATATAATTTTCAAAATCAAAAAATAAATCAACTTGAGATTTCAAAATATCATAAAGATTTGAATTAAAAAAATAAATATTTTAGCGAATTAAAGAAGAAAAAAAAAATATTTAAAATTTTAAAAAGAAATCAGGAATGGAACTTAATTGATTTAACAAGATTATGTAACAATTGCGGTGGATTTTGCGAGGAATAATTAAAAAAAAGATATCTCGATAACGAAAACTATAGAAAAATCCAACGGTGAACAGTTGCCCAAAAGTTTGTGGGCAGTTAAAGAAGAAAAGCACGGGGTTGGGGATGAAGACGACGGAGAGAGAGGAGAAGAAATGAATTGGGTTCGGAAGTAAATTAAGAAACATAATAAAAAAGTAAAAATACAAAGTAAAAAAATAAAAAATGACACATTAAATGAAATAAAATTATTATGTGTAACTTTTTAAAATTATAATCATTATATCGAAATAATTTCTTAAATATGTTAATTTTTCCTTCAAAATATGAGATGAACATATTATTTCTTAAATATATTAATTTTTCCTTCAAAGTATGGGATAAAATTACATGTTCAGACTCCCTAGCTAGCGTAAAGCCCAACGGGTCAGTCTGCTTGGCCCATATTCACAACGAACAGCGCAAGAAGGGGGAGGAACCAGTAGCCATCTCTTTTGCTTCACCATTTTTGCAATGGCGCCAAACCAGTAACCATTTCTTCACCAAAATAGAGAAAAAAGAAAATTAAGAGACGGACTCGCGCTAGGGGATGTTTTGCTGCGTAAGTTTGCTAACTTCTGTTGAAAGATCCATTATATTTATTCGTTCCTCAGCTTTATTTACTTGTAGATAGAAGTTTATAGTGTGCGAATGTAAGAGAAAAATCCTTACGGCATTGGATCGTTACATAAGCAAAAATTATTCCATTGATTTCAACTCACAGAAGAATTACAATGATCCTCAACGAAATTGAAATGCGAAATTACAAGGGTTTGAATCTGAACAACTATCCAAATTAGCAAACTAAGCCAAGGCTGTAACCTCAGAAGTAATGGAACACCGGCAGTGAATTAGTAGAACTTTTCAAGTGTGTGTTTTTTCTAAATAAGATTTACAGTATCTACATTGTCCCTGAGTGTTGAGTTTCTTGTTTCTATGTGAATGACAATTTTACATATAGATTATTCATACTAGTATTGTTCTTAAATACTTTTCTGTTTTGAATTTAGTCTAAAAGATGAATACATCATTAAAGATCTTGCTCTTTTCTTTCTCACTATCAAACTAGATAATGGAGACTGAGTTCTTCCATAGAAACTAGAGAACGGAAACTGAGTCTGAAAGGTGAACACGTCATTAATTGGGGAATCCCATGTTTTTATTTTAAAAATACGATGAATGCATATGCAAATAGATGAAAAAGACTGGCTTTGAATAAATTTTGGAGCATCTTAATGGTTCTTAAACTCAGAATGTAGTAGCATACAGTTGGTCATTGGAATTGTTTTATGGGTAACTTCCATTTTGGGGGATTATTTTTTGCTTCTTTATTTTTGTCAGATTTTGAGAAGTAGTCCGCAACAAGTAGTGTTTTGAAGGAAATTGATTAGATTTATTGTTATCTCGTATCCTTTTTCTTTATGCTTTGATGACATACCAATAATTCATATTTTTTCTTTTTCCTTTCTTTTCTTTTATTAGCTTATAGAATGTAAATTTTCTGAAAGTATCATTATAAGTTGTGTTTCTTTAGCCAAGGTCTACAGAAGTTAAGTTTTAAGTATGCATGCTCTTAACCTTTTTCACAAAGACTCCATTTTCCTCAATCAAGGTGAGACTTTTAGCTTTCTTTACAATCATTTCTTTGTGAAAGATATGCGGAAGATTTCATTAGGTCCATTTATATTCATGAAATTATGGTCTTACTTTTGGAATTGATAGCCCTTTGGATCAAGTTAAGGATGTCGTTCATGAAAGGTGATTTATTAAGCAGAAGGAGTAAGCTTGTCAAAGGCTTCGCCAAGGCCGAGCCAGTCTGGCTCAAGTCTATTGAGCTGTACGTGATACTTTTCCTCTTTTTGTTTTCTTTCATTTTTCTTATTCGATTATGGCCTAATGGTTACCTGTTTTTGTTCAAGTTTTTGCATCTTCATCTCAAAATTTAAACTGATAGAGAATGGGAATTTTCATTTATCTCAAACACATCCTAGGTGTGTATGTGTTTTCTTGGGACAAACACCTGAAATATTTACGTTGATGAGTGGCAGTGAGACTTGAATTTAGGATCTCTACCATTTCTAATACTATGATAAAGTGGGTGCCAACCTCATCTAAAAGATTAATCTATTATAGAGGGACACATTCTTTTTATCATTAACTTTAATCAGTTTAGGTTTGCAACAGGTGTCTAAGAAAAGCGTTTGTCAAAAGTGCTCATAGGAATCTTGGGCGTGATTTTACTAGAGTTTATCTATTTTGCCTTGAAAATGAAATTGTTCTCGTAATGCTGGTTGTTGCTTGTAATTTGTTTGAATCCAGGGCTCCACCGGCAACACTCCCTCATGCCGAGAAGAAACTGAAACCCATCGGTTTACCCGAGGATGTTTATATCAAGAAGTTCTTCCAGAAACATCCAGAATCTAAACACGAGGATGCTATTAAGAATGGCTTCTAACCTAGTCATGGTTCTCAGTAGGTATTGTCTGGCTTCCACAATTATCATATAGTAGCATATAACATTCTCTGATAATAAACTACCTTTGAGGTGTATGCCGTGTTTGTACTGTTGATCTTTAGTTTAGGGTCTCAACAGGTTAATGTGTGGGCTTTAATAGTTTAACATGCAATATGCTGCAGATTGAGGAAAGAAGTGGGGGAGTGCTACAAATGTACATATTATGAGAAGTACTATATCGAGAAGTAAAAGATCATCTATGGTCTCAGAACATCTTATGTTGTGATGTGGAGGATAAAATCAGTCTTTTTTCGTTATAATTGGCATGTTGAGATTATAACCTTTTTGCACAACTGAGACTTTTTATTTTTGATTTTTTGACAGGATTTTTGGATTTGACCCTCCTCCAGCCTGTCTATTTGGGTGGCGGGTGCTTGAGTTAAAGGAGCAGGGAGTCAGTGAAGAGGAAGCTATGGCTGTTGCTGATGTACGTATCTTGTCTTTCTAAATTCACATTCGTTGAGGCTCGATCTTCTTCTAGGATCTCCCATTTGAAAACTGTGTGGTTTTGTTGTTATAGATGGAATATCGAGGAGAGGGAAAAGCGAAAAAGAAAGCGTATTCTCGACCGAAGCAGATTGCATGACTTCAAGGGAAGAAGCAACCTCCCAATCCAAATCCAAGTGCTATCAAGGAGATACAAGCTGAAGAAAGGAAGTTTATGCGCGATCGTTTCTATAACCCAGATATTCTTAAAATTGCAGAGAAACTGACAGAGGAGAGGCAAGCGGAGTTGCAAGATAGAAGAGGTGGAGGTGGCTGGTAAAAAAGCGCGCATGCTGTTGTTCTAATAGGTTTTCTAATTCTCTCTTTTGAAAGTCTATATTTGAGATATTTAGATCTTCGCCAAGTGGTTATACTTGGTAATTTATGATATCATGAGTTACTAGGCAAACATTTTCATTTCTGGTTTATGTGGTAGGGGCTTGGAGTCCCCCCATTTTTTAATCAAATTGAAGAATAATTGGTAGGAATCTGAATTTACTGATAAGAAGAGAAGCAATTTCTATTGATTATTACAAGCAAATAAAAGTAAAAACTAGAAGGATATGGTTAAACAATAGGTTATGAATTGAGCCTATTGTTATCCATTCAATGATTCAGTTGCTAAGAGATTAGGGCCACTAGCATTTAATTCGATTTCAGTTTTCTGTCCTTAAACAATAAATTTGTGATGTAATTAGCTACATCGAATAAGCATAATTATAAGCCAGATCTACCCACAAAATTGTCCCTGCATAGGATGAGGATTGATGGCTTTGACAAAATGCAACACTTTTGGCCCACTTCGCCACCTCCCAGACTTTCTCATTATTGAAAAAAAGTTACTCATATCGTTTTTGTTTCACACACTAAACACAACACGACTAATTCGAGTTTGTGTGGAAAAATTATTTTATGTTAAAGCTAAAACACTTCTTACCAAAAAAAAAAAATAATTCAATTTTCAAGACTTTGAACTTAAAATCTCCAATGAAAATGAAAAATTTCTTATGACTCCACATAACTATTGCCGGTAAATTTTGCTCTATCTTTTAGTATAGTTCTTGTAATTATTCTACCTTAAGTTAACTTTTCCTTCTTTTTTCTTGATCAAGGAGACATTAGATAGAAATTGGACACAAGAAAACTTAATTATTAACCAAAAAAAAAAAAAAAACTAGGAAAAAGGTACTTGTATAAAATTCAACTTAACCGTTGGTGTGCTTTCAAGGGCCCTCATCTACCACTCCTTTACCAAATTGGTGTTCCTGTTTCTATATACTTCTCCAATCATCAAATTCAACGGAATCAATAAATTCCTTCACCACTGAAATTCACACTCAGTAGCAGGAAAAATGGAGGCTCTTTTTGCTCAATTCGCCATTCTTTCGGACCAGGCTCTCTGTGACAAGAACTTCGATCCTTACACCATAGAAGATGATCTGATGAAGCTCTTCGAAGTGGAAGCTTACAAGGCTTGGGCAGCCATGGAATTGGATCAAGAAAAGCAAGTTGAAGAAGCTGAGAATTACATGAAAGAAGCAGAGGATCATCTCAACACTGCAATGGAAGATGCCATGGATGAATTCCGCCGCTTCGAAGAGGAAATGAACCAGATGGCTAAATCTGAGTATGATAGCCTTGTGGGTGTTGCTGAAAGAGCTAGAAATATGGGAAAGACTATGGAAAAACTGGCTACAATTGCTGCCAAAAAGTATATTGAAGTTGCTGTTAACTCTGCTGGTGCCTCTATGAAATCTGCTATTAAAGCCATTTCTTCTCACTCTAACAAGGTTCATCCTTCTTAACAGATCTTTCACTAATTATCCCCATTCCTTCAATTTGGACTACTACACTTGCTAAATTGCCTGTAAAACTTCATTTTCTTTAACTGTTGATTTTTAGTGGATTATAAATGCATAATGAATACTATCATATTCTTGGAATAAATTTTGTTTAATTGTTTTCAAATTAGTTGGAGCAATTTTTCCCTACCAGAAAAAACCTGATCTTTGAGTTCAGACTGCTGATGGCTAGTTACAAATCATATGTGAAACAACAAAACCAGTCCTTCAATATTTTGTTGAATTGACGTAATCACTCTCAAAAACAACATCATGAAATTTAAGCAGAGAAGCATATCTATCAGCCCCCTTTATTTAGAATTAGCTCTGCCAATATTTTCTTGAACTGAGGTAGTCACTTAAAAACCTCATAATGGAATTTAAGCAGCAACACAGCTTTCTATTTGGAAGCGGAGTAGCATATCAGCCACCTTTATTCACATAATTCTGCTTTCTTAGAAGATGTACTTAACTAAACCAGGAATATGAATTTCCTTGAAGTATTTTTCCCACTTAATGGTTGTTGGATCAAAATTAAATGTATCATCTGCATTACTTTCTCTTGTTTCCATTCGCAACATTTCAGCATTGGTATCATCGAAACTGGTAAAAATCAGCATGAATGGGGTTAGAAAATCAACTTGGAACAGCTTTATGTTTGATTAATTAGTTTCCAGTAGTATATCAAACATGAACAAGTTGACAAATGTTAGTTCAAACATCGAGGTGTCTAAATCAATATGAGCATAGAATTAAGAGGAAGAAAGGAAAGGACATCAAATAATAAACTCACATTCCTTTGAAGAACGCATAAGGTTTGTAGAGTTCAGCCAGTCGAATGGCGTGATTGATCCTTCTTTGTAAGTTCGTGTGCTGGGCTTGCAAATGTTGACAAAATATCAAGTTTGCGCACTTTAATATCTGAAACATGTTAAAACTATAAACTTAGCCAGTGGTAGGTCATCAATTCTGAAGTGCATATCAACATTCATAAACAACTCTGTATTCTTTGTTTATAGATATTGCATATCGGGATCTTTCCCTCTTTTGGTTAATATATATCTTGAGTTTTCTAGTTTATTTAAGAAGACATTACTATGCAAAGCTAACCTTTAATGATGGCATGTAGTGGATTTCTATGTATTTGTGAAGGCTAGCCATGCTATCCAGTAAATGAAATTTCTTCACTTTGACTGGCTTTCCTCTTTTGTCAATCCATGGATTTTTCTTGAAGTAATCAACACCAATTCGCATAAGATCGCCAAGTTTGAATTGGTTCCTCCTAGAGGAGCCAATATGATAAACAACTGTATGGGAAGATGGATTTCGATGGGCTACCATAGCCGCAATGACTGAATTTACAACCATATCAGCCGGAATCTAGGCAAAATTGCAAGATGGCATTAAGGAATTAGTGTAAATACTTAGGAACTCCAAGTGTATGTAGATGAACTGATTAATACCAGGTGACATAAGGTATAAATTATATATACACATGACCGACTCACATACCACATCTGCTACGGTTTCTCTGCCACCCATTGCAACTTTCTGTTTTCCTTTACCATAGCCAACAATGAACGTGTCTGTGGTTCTGTGGGAAGGAAGAAGCAGATTATATTGGTTTGCTAATAAGCCTTACGCTTATTTAATTTCTTCCATGTATTACCTCGATCCTTCAATCCATCCAGGGAATGGCTCCTTGTAAGTGCTTAATATAATTGTTGGCCGTAGAATTATGAGTTGGAGATCCTCCTTCATGTGTCCCAAAAGCATCTCTCCCATTGCTTTTGTGAATGAGTATGTGTTTGGCCATCCATGTAGCCTTGCCCTTAAGAATCATATATATACTTGTATTGAATGAACCCAGCTATAAGAGAATATCATATATTTGTATCGACGAGGGAGACTGATTTTATGAAACATTTACCTCTCAATACCTAGAACTCTCATAGCTAAAGTTACTTCTTTTTCAGTGGCATTCCTATGTTGAAGGTCCTTTAGTGCCTCCTCTACCAACTTTTGCTCCGCTTGTATGTCTAAGTGAGAGCTTCCATTAAGCGTCTCGCCGTAGTTCAATGGCTTCTCTAGTATCAGTCCTTCCCTTTCCCCACAAACATAGGCTGAAAAGAATCAATCTTTATGATCAAGTTAATACGCCCAACGTAAGTCACATGATAATGAAATTTGGTTAAGGACATATATGATGGAGCCCGACCTGTGCTTACGTGGAGAAGCATCTTTAGTTTTGAACACTGCTTGGAGAATTTGAGAACATGCATGGCACCCAATACATTGACACTTATCGCAGTATCATATCTGCACAAATATGGAATAAACGTAGTAGTTTTAATTTTAGGAAAAAGAAATTTCATTCTATATTATCTACCTTTCATCAAATCTAGTTGTTGCAGCTGAGTTTACAATTATGTCAATTTCTCTGCACATCTGATCTTTCAGCTCAGAACTTATCCCCAAACTATCACAAGCTATATCCCCAGGAACAGGGAAAACCTTGTCTTCTATAAAGCCCTGTAGGTTGGCACCCAACTTCTCCCTTAGAACTCCGAACAGATCCGTGTTTATAACCTGCAATATTGAGCAGTGAACTCTGATATTCTCATGTGGTAATGCATGCATGAGTTTGGACATGTAATGTTCTGTATACGATCATATAGGAGTAGAGTTGTTTGGTACGTAGTACCTCATTGTTAAAGCGTTCTTTAGCTGAACTTGAATCTGGAGCTCTTATTAGCAAGTAGAGCTTCTTCACATTTGGCAGAACTCTGAGTATCTTCTCGGTGAGAACTACAAGAATTTACAGTGACGGGTATTATTTATGAAGTCATCTTCTTACAAGGCACTGATAGTGCAACCTAAAGAGAGAGGAAGAGAGATGGAGAAAGTACTCTTTGCTAGGTAACCCGTTACACCGGTGATGAAAATGGTCTTGCCCGCGAGAAACTGCTCAATGCAGCACGATTCCATTGATGGTCAGTGTTCACGGAACTGAGCTATAGGTGAAGGAAATTAAATACCGTAAGTATTTACCTCACTTAACGACTCATACATAAGATATTATCAGGTTAAAAGTACTGAAAAACTATGTATTGTAGGGAAATTATGCTGGAAAACTAAGTATTGCATTTTCACACACACAGAAATCACCTGCACTTATAGTTACAAATAATAACATACCCGGTATAATTTTACTGGATGAAATTTATGATGGGTAGAGTATACGCAGACCCTACGCCTATTTTACCTAGGTAGATGCCAATATTCAATCAGAAAGTAATGCAGCCTGTCCAAATATTTATAGTGAATTACTAGTTTTAGATTGGTGCACCTCACTCTAATAATGGAGCTAGCTAGTGGCCTAAATCTAAATCTTAATAAAACACCTCTGAAACTTATATAATAAAATTTCACTAATCTTTATTTGAATTTTATTCTTCAGTCGTTTTGGGGATGCAAAATTTATTAATTTAGTTATTTTGGTTATGACTTGTAATCAATCTCATCTATATATATACCGAATTCTTTTCAAATTGAACATATAGGCCACCAATTTAATCTTTCTTAAGATATTATTGATACTCATTTTGTTAAATTTGTCAATATAATTTATAAGGAATATAAGTATTTAGAGAAGAATCATAGTCTTGTTATCTCATTGAGTATATCAAATGGAGTATTATTATATCTTACTTATAGCAATTTCTCTTTAACACATTTTTAACTACGTAAAAAGATCTAATAGTTTGTTTGGCTAAATTTTTAAGAGGTTAAAACTTTTTTTTTAAAAGTATTTATTTTTTTAAAAGTGAGGTATTTAGTTAAGCTTTTAAAAGAAAATAAGTGTTTTTGAAATTAATTGAAACTGTCTTTCAGAAACTAAAAAAAAATTAAAAAAATTCAAAAGCTTTTTTGTTTTAAAATCATTTTGGAAAAAGATATACTTAGAATAAAGTTTTGGTCAAATATTAATTGTTGTTCAAAAGTATATTTTAAATTAATTGGTCAGACACAAATTGCTTCTCTCTAAAAATATATTTTTAAAAAAATATTTTTTTAAAAAAATCTTTTCAAACTAAGCTCATTTAGAAGTATCCAATATAACCACTTAGATCTACGTTGCCACGATATTGTTTTATGAAAGCGGGCGGTTTAGAAGTAGTTAAATATAATTGAAGAGATGCGATGACACTCACAATTCTCAAAGAGAGTTAACAATGACATGTTATTATATTCAAAGGTGACTTTCTAGATTTTATATCTTTATTTTTTCTAATATCAATCCTTTCTTAAACCTGTTCTTACTATATTTTTTATGAGGAAACCTGGCTAATTTAAGTGTGTATTTTACTTTAGTTACTCTAGCATGATCAAAATTCTTATTGACATTATGAGAAACAGATTTTTTTCATCTCCAAATTTATAAGAAATTTATATCGTAAAATATGTTTTTTTTTCAATCAATTTTTCACTGGAGTCCCTAGAAAAACACATGGTGAAAAACAGATTCACATTGAAGTAATGAAAAATTCATGAATTTTTCCATGTGAAAATACTATTATTTTTTCTTTTCCCCATCGATATCAATGGAATAGCCACTTAATATTTTTAGGTGGGAAATTTCAATGGAAAATAGTGATTTTTAGTAGCGTGTGACGATATTAATAGTTATCTGAAAAACACAATATATAATTAGCCACGAGGAAAACATTTCGCAACAATTCAATATTAAAAATTATTTAATCCTGTTTTACGTGAGTTTAATACTGTTAAGATATCATATTAGTTTCAATATATAAACTTCTGCTTTCAAAATCATACAACATGTTGATCATATGTTGTGGCAATGCGTCAAGTTAAATTATTAAGGATCGTTAATTTATTTATGATATTAAAGTAAATAATCCCAATTTATACTCTTTTATTAGTACAAAATATTTAAAATAATTAATATGAAAATATTATAGTTATGTTACATCGTTTAAGTAAGAAAATATCTTATTTTAAATATTAAAATAATAATTAAATTATAATTATACTTACTATAAAAATTTATTTCTTGAAAAGTAGGTAAGTAGATAACATTTCATTATTTTTTATATTTTTTAATATAATATAAATAAATAAAATTATAACTAATAGTTTAATGCATTGGAAGATAAGAAATAGCCCGACGGCTTAGGCAGAATCCTACCAAAAGTTTGGCATGACAATATTAATTGTCAAATAATTGAAGTGTTAAGTCATGATTAATTTACTTATTTATTATATTAAAAAAAATAGTTTTATTTATTTATTAATGTAAATTAAAAGAAGAAAAATATCTTGTAATTTTATTTTAACATTAATTATTTATTTTTCAATTATATATATATTATAATAACATTGCAACAAATTTAATTAAACTTTTTGTTATAGTTTAATATGACGATTCATTTATTATCATTGCAAGTATAAATATATTGCAAATAATATATAACTATTCTATATGATTCGGAAATAATTTTTACTTTTATGGATAATAATTAAAAAGAAAACCAGATCCCAATTTGTCGAAATTTTAAAATATATAGTTTATATATAAAAATAAAATAAAATAATTTAATTTTTTTCACGTATAAATATTATAAAAAGAGATTGGTGAAAGTCAGAAACGTATATCTTTTTGCCTTTGTTATCATTTTATAGAATCGTTTTTTTTTTTGACATTTATAAATCTAATAAAATTTATTATTTATCTAGATACATAAAATAATTTTTTAAAAAAAATTTCAATCAAAATTTATCAAAATTATTAATAATTAATAACTTATTTAGTCAAGCTTATGAAAGGTTAAAAGTGCTTATTTTTTAAAAAAGTGCTTATTTTTTGAAGAAGAAAAAAAGTGTTTAACCAATTTTTTGGGAAAAAATAAGTGTTTCTAGGGAGTAGTAAAAACTGTTTTTCAGAAGTTAAAAATAGTAGTTTATCCCCAAAAATACTTATTTGAAAAGCACTTTCATGAAAAATATACTTAGAAACACTTTGCAAAAGTTTGGTCAAACACTAATTGTTGTTTAAAAGTATTTTTTAAAATTATTGGCCAAACATAAATTGCTTCTCAACCAAAAGTACTTTTTTGATAAGCACTTTTAAACTTCTAAAAATAAACTGATTTGAGAAGCTCGGCCACAAGGCTATAAGCTAAGTGGACATCTTTTTATGTAAAAGTTTTGCTTAGATTCTTATTAAAAGAAGTCTAAAATCTCTTTTTGATCATGTCAATCCGAAGATTAAAAAAAATGTTAAAATTACTCTAAACTTATTCCAATCATATATGGACTTTGCCGATAAAAATCGATCAACATATCATGTTAAAGTTTAATACTTTTATAATAGTAGGATAAATAGATATATAGAGTTTCTAATTTAGAACAAAAAATACAAATACAAAAGAAATGTAGAAAATTAGAATTATTCATGATAAAGAAAAAGTGATAGTTCAAAATTGGATGATCAGATTGAATAGTTTCCATCCAGCACAAACTATGGTTCATCTATTGTCACACCCCACCTTGGAGGGTATGACGGGCACTGGTGCCTGCTAAACTCTGGACTGCTAGATGGTCCAGCCTAAGCACGTCTGGTGCTTTTGGCTGGCCCTGACTCTATTCCAAGAAACCAACCGGCTATATAACGGCTGTAAACACAGCCTCCGGCCAACTGGCCTATAGCCACCTGTACCTGCATTATCAGCTAACCAGAACACATTCAATATAGGGGAGCCTATGCGGCCGACAAGGCCACCATGCTGTCTAGTTATCTGTAACTCAACAATAAAATACTGGATAGCTACGTGACCGGCAAGGTCACCACTACTGTCAAGATATGGCCCCACACGGCCAACATAAAAGAAACAGAAGTACTAACAGCTATACAACTGCACGGCCCCACACGATCGGCTCATCTGACCACAGGGAAATATATACAGGCTGCAAGCCTCTAAGAATACTGATAAGATGGTCGGGACAGGGCCCTGACCTACCCATGGTGTACAACAAAAGAAAAGGGATAAACCTCTAGTTATCTAGCTCCGGATAACTGGAGCTGATGGCCCTGTGAGCTGACTGGAATCACGAGGTATTGGCCCCTCGTCTATGAGTACCTGCAGGCAAGTAATGCAAGCGCCCCCACGGGGGTCAGTACCGCTGGTACTGAGTATGTAAAGCAATAACTGAAGAAATATCCCAAAACAACAATACAACTGATGAAACTGAAATAGGAAAAAGAAGATTAACTGTCTGATAATGTAAAACTATGCTTGCTCTACTATACTGAAAGGAGTAGGAGTCATACCTGGAGATGTATTGTTCTACTGTCGATCTACTCGTATCTAATGTAACATGGCATAGCATACAATAACATAACATAGCATACACAAACCTTACCCGGCCCCCATAAGCCGGGAGGTACAACCAGCATGCAATCTATACCCCTACCCCGGTCATCCCATCTCCTATAATAACTATAAGCATCCTGCCAGTCCCCTGGGTATGCACTTGGACTCGTTGAGCCCCTGACTATAATTGTACCTGAGTCCGGAGGACTCCTGAATCAACACCCGGGCGTATCCGCTCGACAGGGGTGTGTAAGGGCCGACCAAGGCACAATATGGGGAAAACTAGCATCCCATCTTCGTCCCCTGTGGGACGGCATGCCACTCCGTAGAGCAACGTATCCTCATCCTCTGGCGGACGAGTCGATACAGCTATTAACCCTGGGGCGGTCATGGATGCTAGGTAATCCAACCCCAAAATAATACAACGGTCTCAACTAGTAATAATATCTGCATATCCCACATACTGCAGCTAATAGTAGTAAGGTATCTGTACATACTGTGTGCTGAACTAGTGATGGTAATGTGTACGTACTTAATACATGCTGAAACTGATAATAGTATGTATGTACAAATATAATCTTCTGTCATACTGTGCTGAGTCTAACGCTGAACAAGATATAGTTTCTCTGCCGAAAACCATGTTGTATACTGAGTTTCTATAGTAACATGATTTACTATTTCTAACATGCTTCCTAAACTTCATTTTAACCTATCATTCTACTTCTGAGATGCCTTACAGATATTACATTGTTTTATTGGGTTTCAACTGAATACGATAATATCCTAACATTCTGTACTACATCACATACTGAGCATGCTGTGCAGTTCCTAACACTTGTGTTAGAATCTATATCGTGCTAGTAAGTTTCGTGCTAATTATAACCTGATGCTTCTAATATCGTACCAACATTCGTAATAAACATAATACATGACTTCTGAACATTCTACTGGCCTTTAAATTACTTTACTATACCGAGGTTACTAACTTGCCGAGGAAACTAGTTTTACATACCTTTGCTTCTGATTTCCCGACTAACTGGCGTAGCTTGGTCAGTATTTCAGCTACTCCTCCCAACTGCATTCATATATATATATATCAATCAGTACTAAATACAACTTTATTCTGAAGAACGGCATCACTTTCGATATAATTATAGCCTAAACTTAGGCCTATCGAAAGACGGTCGAAAACTCGCTATTTTTCAGAAGTCCAGAAGGGAGAAATACTCACTTCACAGCTAGAAACACATAGACACTAGTTTGGAGCAATTCCACTTACCTTAGTCCGGTAGCTCGACGATTCATCGACCGTATTTCACGAAACTAAACTCGTAGGAATGCTCTCTGCTACTAAATACCTCGGTATCTGAGGTTAATTTGAGTTTGGACAATGTTTGGCAGCGTAATCGGACGAAATTTTATTACCCTCTTCGTTCTTTTCTCTCCTATGGTTATTCCTCTCTGATTTCTGGAAATTTTCATAAGTTTAAATGAATTAAAATTGAAGTGGGGCTTTATATACTTGGGCCTGGACAAGGCCAACGTGTCACGGAGCCAACGCGGAGGCTCCACCTCCGTGACACGTTGCCATCGCGGAGGGGCTCTGCCTCGGCTCCTTCCGCGATGGTTCGACAGGTTATCCATCCGATCCTTTCCCGGGCCTTTCTCTAGCACGTATGGCTTTCAAATATGCCTAATCACCATGCGAATAGGCCACCTAGGTGTCGAAAATCTTACGGGGTATAACATCTATAATAATAATATTATATAAAACTGAAAAAATAATCACTTATATATTATTTATAAGTAAATTATTTATTAATTTTTTGTGTTCGACATGTAAATTCAAAAAATTATTCTGAAATAAAAAGCGGAGGTAGAGGATAGAGGTATGGAGTGGTGAGCTCGGGAGTTGAAGCTAAATTATGTTAGAGGCCATTACTAGGACACAATTAATGTGCAACATCATTCGTGATTCTTATTTTCTCTAATTTCATTAGAAAAATCACTTTCTCACTTATTTTAAGAAATTTATTTTTATAAAAAGAAAATGTCAAAATATTTAATTGATCAAATATTTTTCACTATACCAAATGAGTAATGAGGAATTAGTCAAGATAGAAAGTAATTTTAATTTTTTTTATAAAATTAGTAAGAAGTGAAAGAAGATCGTTTATTTAATTACTCAAGGAAAGATAACAGTTTCTAAAGAGTATGAATATAAGAAAGAAAAAAGTGTGTATTATGATTTATGATATATTTTGTTAAATATCTAAATTATATCCTGAAGAAGAATTAATATATAAGATAAATGTTAAACCGTAGATCTTTTAAAAGTAGAAAAGACCATGATAATTAGATAAGACGAGTAATTAAATCTAGAATTATTGTTGATACTACTCGAATCGCGATAAATATTTTAATCTTTTCTATAAATAAGAAGGATGATAGAATATTGATATTATGACTTTCTAAATTTATAAGGCTTCTTTATGTAAAAAATAATTATCTGCAAGAACACACACACACACAAAATAAGAAAATTTTTAAAAATATAGTATAAAATTATATGATCAAGATTATTAATAAAAAAATTATAAATAATAATTCTCCAGAAAAATTGAAGTACATTTGTTAGTGCATTTTATTAGCATGTGATCTTTAAAAATTTTGGGGAAAAATATGAAAAATAATCAATTATAATCAAAATTATTTATGAAGTTATTTTTAAAATTTTAATAAAGCAATAAATCACGAAAATACTTTTAAAAAGTTAATCAAAAAGAAAATTAAATTTTGAATTTTTTCATAAAATTAGTAGAAAAAGAAAGGTGAATTACCTTGATTATTCTAAAAAACGATAATAATTGTTATTAATTATACGGAGGAATTGAAAAAGCAAAAATTAATAAATGAAAAAGAGAATAAATAAAAGGGAGAACCGAGAAATCATGTTCGAGTGAATACAGAAAAATGTAAGATTATATAGAAAAAAATAATAATTATCAGAAAATAACAAAAGGAAAAAAAAATGGAGATCTAAAAGATATCAAAAGAAAATAGAAATATTTTTTTTCTTTTTTTGGTTTTTCAACTAATTAAATTCTTAAATTTTTGAATCTATTTTAATTTAAAATATTTACTAGTAATATTAAGAAAATAATTAAGACCAATAGGTTAAAATTACATGATTCTGAATTTGACATACGTAATTGAAAGATCAAAATCAAAAAAGATTATTTGTTCAATAATTGTTTGGTTGAATTTTCTTAAAAAATAGAGAAAAAAATAAAATCAATCGATGTGTAACTATCAATATTTTTTTATTAAAATTTTTTAACAATAATTATTTTACTATAGTTTTTTCTTAATAATTGTATGAAAAGCGAACAAATTGACTAGTTAATAATAATAGACGATATACATACAATCAATGAGTTGAATCATTCTAATACGAATATAGTTATATCATATATGTATAGAAAATATCAATTACTATTTTAAAATATAAGAATTAATAGTGAATTTACAATTTTAAAATTTAATAATAAAAATTTTAAAAATTGAACTGATTAAACATATATTTTAAATTTACCTTTTCATAATAATACGTTCATTCTTTCAAAATTTTAAATCCATGCGCGACCTAACTCAACTAGGTGCATTGTACATAGAAATTATATCGGTCGATTTGTCACTATTATTTTTTTTCTCCAACCTTTTTCTAAAGATTATAAATTCTACCAGAAAATTTATGTGTAAATTATATTTGTATATAACATACAGAGTCTCCTAATTTTCCACACAGCAATACTGTACCACCCAATGCAACTAGAGTTAAGACTTAAATAACATTAAAAACACCTACTTTTAGAGTTTAGATAGTGGTTTGAATTAATTAACTTAAAATCCATTGGAGTTTGTAATGGCACGTAGGTACAATATACTCCATCCGTTTTTTTTTATTTGTCACATTTTTCTTCATAAAAATTAATTTAATTAAAATTTAAAATTAAATTAAATTAATATTTTAAATATTTAAAATTATATGAAGAATATTATAAATTATAAATTTTCTCATATTAATATTGTTACACCCCGTAAGTTTCTAACGTTTAGTCGGCCTATTTGTATGTTGGTTGAGAGTTTTAAAGTGTCATACGTACGAGGAAAGGGTTCGGGGAAAGGTTGAACGAGTACAAAGTCGGGATTTCACGGGAGGAGGCCGAACCAAACTGCCCAGAGGGGAAAAGTGGCACGGAGCAGCCCCCTCCGCGTTACCCAAAGTGGCACGAAGCAGAATTGACGCGACTGGCAGAGTGCCACGTTGCCTTGTCCACCGCCTCAAGTATATATAAGTCTCATCCTTTGATTTTAAGTCATTTTCAATATATACACGGCCAAACCCGAGGGAGTACGAAGAAACCAAGTAAAAATCATCCGATTACACCGCTAAACGCCATTCAAATCCGAATTAACTTTGGGTACTGAAGTATAAGGATGCAGAGAGCATTGCTGCAAAGTTATTTTCGCAAAATTTGCCCGGCGAATCGTCATCTCGCCGAGCCAGAGTTGGTGGAATTGCTTCAAACTAGTGTCAATACGATCACAAACTTAAAGTAAGCATTTCTCCCTTCTAGACTCCCGAGAAATTACAAGTTTTCAATCATCTTTTGATAGGTTGAAATATAGTTACTATATATATATATATATATATATATATAAAGTTATTATTTTCTTCGAATTCATTAACGAAGTTGGCCCTATTCTTCCATTAATATGATTACAGTTGATAAGGGCAGTTGAATACGAGCTGATGCTCATCAGTTAGTCAGAAAACAGCGAACGATGTATGTAAGGCTTAACTCTCAGCAAGTATCCTTCTCGTACAGTGTTACGACTTATGTTCTCGAATAGAAATAACGATCTCAGAGGCTGCAGGTAGTTGCTACCATTAGATTGTAGTTTGATATGTTGTAATTAGTTGTTATTGATATACATATATGAATATCAAATATGTTGCGATTAGCTGCTAATACGGATTACAGTTATATAAATTCTGGTTAGCTGTTAGAAAATGTATACAGATCGTACTGCAGGACCCCTCGCTAAAAGGGAGCAGGTTAAATGTGATTCGTGTTATGAACTCTATAGAAACTCTTTTAGTTCTCAGTTTATTGTGATGGTAGACTTATATGTTTGTTGCGAGGCCTAGACTTCAGAAGCTCGTAAGAGTGAATCAGTTGGTTAAACAGTATGGGCGTAGTTAGACGGTCTAACGACCAGTTGGCGCCTGTATTGGCAGGAAAGCATCCCTAGAGGTCATTGACATTATTGCACGTTCCAGAGCCAGAAATAAAGACAGAATAGGTATATTCTAGAGTTAGCGACACTAGGGTTGTCCAGTGTATTGAGTGATCGTCAGCCATCCCTTTAGCCTTATCAGTGATTGTCAGTATTAGTCGACTTAACAGTTACCACGTAGGATGCCCAGCAAGCCAACCCAGTCGTCCGAGTCAGACAAACCCGTGGGTATCCCATTGAGGGGTCTACATCAGTAGTCAGTGACCGGGCCAGCACCCTAGCCGGTTCTTGTAAGGTATTCAGGTACAGAGTGTCAGGAGAGGGCCAGTCTATATAGAATTGCCTATAAGATTGAGAATTGCCCAGAACAGTAATATAGATTCGAGTGGATTTAGACAAGGCCTAAGGAGTCAGTAGTACTCTGCTAGTACGGTGTTAACCACAAGTTAAGGAGATCGGTAAGCTCCCTATGGAGGACCAGGGTGCCGATCGCGTAGAAGCAAGTTCGACCAAGCCCAGCCCTATAGTTGTTTAATTAGAAGAATAAAGTAGTTAGCTATCCGCAACCCCACAGTTATTCATGAGTATAGATGTTTGAGTGGGGCATTCAGAGTAGTGTTAGGCCACTTCAGACCTCGCTCTATTCAACCCATACTATTAGAGATCATGATCACTATCAGGATCCTCTGATCAAATACAGGCGCATGGCGTGCCTGCAGACAGCCATACAGGTTATCCCAGAAGCGAGTAATATTAGCGTTAGGCCTAGAAGGCCAGACACACTTTCTTTATACAGATAGATTGATGTGTCAGTATAGCACCTTGGTTGGGGTTGCCCTCAGTTAGAAGCCTTCTATGATCACCCCAAGGTTAATAGCTGTGTCGCTACCCGCTAAAGGCGAGGATACGTCACTCTACGGAGCGGCATGTCGTCAGCAAGGGACGAAGATGGGGATCCAGATCCTCATATGCCGTGGTTGGCCTTATACACACCCCCGCCGAGCGTTTACGCCCGGAGTGTAGATATCAGGAGTCCTCCGGACTCAGACATAGCTACAGTTCAGGGGCCAAGTAGGCCCAGTTGTAGACCTAGGGGACCGGTAGGTTGGCTACAGTACCAGTAGAGTTGTAGACACCTGAGTAGCGGTATATAGATTGAGATGTGCTCGCCAAGATTTATGGGGGCCTGAACGAGCTATGCTGTGCTGATTGTACCTCCCCGGTAATGGGGGCCAGGTGGAGTTCTTGTATGAATTCTTGTCTGCTAGCTGTAGTGTATAAATGTGTAAGTATGCAGACTTAGCTTATGTACATGTAGTATCAGTTAGATGCAGATTACGAATCAACAGGCGTACAAGTTAATCTTTCGGCCCTTGTTTTTATTTACTTCCAGTCCTATTCAGCTTATCTATTGCCTTACATATTCGATACATATTGTACTGACGCCCTCTTCTAAGGCGCTGCATTACTTGCCTGCACGTACAGATAAACGTGGAGCAGGTCTCTCGTAGTTCCAGTCAGCCGTACAGAACCGTCAGCTCCCTTCTTCCGGGGCTTGCGTGATAGAGGTTTATTCCTTTTATTGTACAATATGGGTAGGTCGGGGCCCTGTCCCGACCATCTTATTACTCCTAGCGGCTTGCAGGTTGTGTTATTCCCCTGTATTTTAGATGATGGGTGTTGGCCGTGTGGGGCCGTGTTTAGCTGTTCATTGGCGGCCTTGTCGGCCCGCATAGAACTCCCTATTATTGTTTATCTCTGGTTAGTTGTTTACTTTCACAGGGGCTATAGCCTTGTCGGTCGGGGGTTGTATTTACAGCCGTTATATAGCCTGTTGTTTTCTTGATTCTAGAGTTAGAGTCAGCCCTGCACCAGAGGTGCTTAGGCTCAGTCAGCTCAGCAGTTCAGGTCCTAATAGGGCACCAGGTGTCAGTCATGCCTCTCCAGGTGGGGCATGACAAAGATGATAGAAAAATATATTTCATACAGTTTTTAAATCTCAAAAAAACGATAAGCGACAAAAAAGAACGGAGGGAGCAGTTAGGCAACTCTGTTTTTGAAAAAGCAACCGTCAAAATGTTTGGCACCAAGACATAAAGTGATAATTAAGTCCCTTTCCTGTATTATATATATCAAAAATGAACACCTAGCTAGGGGTTCTCCTTGATCCAAAACCTTTTAATATATTTTTTCCTTCTCCATAATTTATAGATCTCTTCCTCTCATAAAAATGGAAGATCTTGGCTCGATAGTCCACTATTGGGTAGTTGACCACCCAATTATCAGTCAATTTGAATTTAAGCACGGCCAAACATTTGGTGCCACCTTGTCATTTCCCATAATGTCAAAGTTTATCTACTTGTCTTTCACTCTATCATCTCTCCGTTCCCCATCACTCCTCCCCACCTTTTCCGCCACTACTCTCTGCCTCATCCTCTGTATCCTTTCGCTTATCATAGTCGCCGGCTGCAGCCTCTCGGTCCTCCACCAGATGGCCCACCACGTCCGTGATGATTGGACCTGGACCGTCTGTTATAACAGGCCTCGAAGATCGATCTTTTTTTGGATCTACGTGTTTTATCTTTTCAAGATTCTTGAACTTTTAGACACCCTTTTAATCCTGCTAAGTAGGTCGAGATGTCGACCGCTGTCGTGTACCACCATGAATTGGTGCCATTCTGGTGCTATATTAGTGTTGCGACAGGGCAGTCCGTGTTTCATAATGCTTCGGTCCACGTGCTAATGTACGCTTATTATTTCCTGTCTGCTATTGAGAAAAGGCCACGGTGGAAGAAATTGGTGGCTGATGTACAAATTGGGGCAGTTCATGTTTTGCTTTGTGTGTTTGGGGAAAGCCGTTGTATATTTACTTCACTGGTGGTGATCACTTTGGGTGCTCTGCAGGGTTTGGTGTTTGGTGCTTTACTTTCAGTTTTAATCTCTCACTTTTAGCACTTTTTTTTTAACGTTCACTTCAACACCTATCCCAAGAAAAACCATAAATATAAGCTGGCTAAAAGACATAACTAATATTACTTACTAATAAAAGCGAATAGGGCTAAGCAGGTAGAAGTTCTTAAATATGTCTGCTTAAATTATTTCCTGTATTTCTTGCATATTTTCTTCAAAAATAAATTATTATTTTTTAAAAAAAATTAATGAATTCAATAAAGCTTTATTATTTCTTTATACAATTTCTAAAATATTAGTTCCAAAATTTGAGCCCCAACTGAATTTCATCAATTGCGGCCTTTTAAATAATTTGTTGTGACTTGTGAGTGTGGTTGGTTATAAATGTAATTAATCAGGAAAGTATTATATTGTTTTACTTGTATAAGTCTTAGGAAATTCAATTTTAAATCTATTTTTATAAATTTTTAAATTAGTTAGAACTTGAATATTTTAGAAGAAAGTTGTAACTATTTTTGGATAAAATTAAAAAATTATCTAATCACATGCCAAAATTTCATGCGTAGAGCTCGCAATTAAATAAGAAAATTGAAAAAAGATACTCATGAAGAGTATGATTTAAACACATCTTGCAGTAGGACAAAATTTCTCTATGGAGATTTAATTTCATAAAATATGATTTATTATAAATGAAAATACGAGTCATCGAGATTGTGGATAAATCGTGAATTCATTTACCAGACACACTTTTTTCTATCCAAAAATTAAATTGAAGTTGTAATAAGAGGAAGTTCGATATTTTGCATGTTTTCTAAGTATTTATAAAATTAGTGTATGTGTGTATATATATATATATATATATATATATATATAAAAGTCAGGATAGTTCGGGCGTCGCCCAGATTCAATACAAACAATCTTATATATTATGCAGTGGATAAGTTAAAAATAGTGATATGAAATTATTTGTTATTTTTAAAGTTTAAAATAATAGTACTTATTTTTGCTCAATCTAGCCGTAATAGTTATTATTCTTGAAGACCTGCAATGTCTCATATGATAATGCAAAAATAAAAATAAAAAATGTCCACAAGTTCAAAAAATTACTACGTCTTAAAATGTGTAAAAATTACTAAGTAATGCCCAATATATATTTTTTTATTTTTTACTTTTGAAAGATACACCAAAAAATACATAAAATAATCAATTATTACGGTGACAAGCAGACACGTTGACGTAGTCGTACCTGCTATTTCACTCTTATTAGTAAGAAACTAGTCTTAGTATACACATCTTATGTGTGTCCCTCATATTAATAAGAATAAATTTTTAAAATTAGCATAAATAATATTTAAAAATATGTTTCTGTAATAATATAAGAATTTTAAAAAAAAAGAGTTAAGGTCTAAAAACACACCTGAACTATACTGCTTTTGCGAGTTTAGTATCTGAACTATGCAAAGTTTGCGTTAGGTACCTGAACTATCACCCTTAAGTTGTTGAAACACACTTGAATATTTATATTACTTACGTATGATAGACACACCAATTTTATTTTCTAAAAAAATGTCATGTCATTGTCCACGTATTACTGTATTATTTTTGAGTTCCCTCCCTCCCCTCCCCCCGGTCCTTTCTCCCCTCTCTCTCCGATATCCCCCTTCCATACAAACCATGTCACTAGTTTATTTTCAATTGGGTCTTCTTTGCTCCTTTATCAGTTGGGTGAAAAAAATTAGATATAATGGATTATTAATTGAAAAAATGAAAGTGTGGAAGATAGATTGCTCAATTTGTTATAAAAATTTGTACAATCATCCTTGAAAAAAAAATTATAATTGTTTAAGAAGAAGGGATGAGTTATTACAAAATGAAGAATAAATTGAAGAAGGACGAAAAAGAAAAAAGAAATCTGCAACTTTGCAGAGAAGATGAAAAAGAAATGAAGAAGAAGAAGAGTATCTAAAGGTAAAAAAAAAAATTTAAAATAAAAAATAAAAATGCTTACTCAACAATTTATAGCTGTTATAATACCATGTGTTTCTATAACCTGAGGGTGATAATTCAGGTATCTAACGCAAACTTCGCATAATGCAGGTACTAAACTCGCAAAAAAGGGTATAGTTCAAGTGTGTTTTTGGACCTTAACTAACAAAAATAATTTAAGTTTTAAATAGATAAATGATCATATTTAAGAGTTTGATCCAATCTAATTATTCTTTCTTTAGTTTGTTATAATACTTTCTTCATTAAACAAAAGTATCGTAGAATCATCAATACTTGATTGAAAAATAAAGAAATCATTTATTTTTACATTACCACTTAAATATATGTATTTATACGTATATTTCACGTTATATTATAATAAAATTTGTATTATTATATACTATTGACGGATTAATATTTAATATAAATATTCTCATTGTGAAGACGCATTAAATACAAGGTTGTATAATATATTAGAACACATAGTATAAATTATTCGTTTAAACAATTAACACTTATGAAATTGCTTTGAAATTTATTACTCGCTTGTTTTGTCATTAATAAATTAGTATCATATCACAAATGTATTATTTATTTGTAATTGATCGTTAAGTAATTGTTATTCCACCAAACTAAGAAATTTTTTTCAAAATTAGTGATAAACAACAATTAATGTTTGCAAGTAAAGTAAGTTGTCTATATCATATTATTTGAGGTGCGACTTTCGAAGCCTGTTAACGCAAAATGCTTTGTGAACCAAGTTATAGAACTACTAAGGTGAAAAGACAGGATGTATTTTGACGAAATTCTCTGGATTCTAGGAGGACTATAATGAGGAGGACGACAGACCCGCTCACGACAATAAGGAGAAGCAGTGGTTCGAATCCACATCGTGAGCTTTAGTGCACAAGTCGTCGAATCCCTTAATTTGGGGCAATAGTCTCGACGACAAGTCATGCCTGTAGTTGTACATGCACATCTTAAGAAGCTCCCATGCTTCAAGATTGAAGTTTTCACCAGAAATCTCTGTAAAAAAAAGAACGACCTTTTTTTAATTATATTTTCAAAGGTTCTAAATATAAGATTATTTTACATTATAAGTATAATTTTATTCAACGTATAATTATTTATTAAGAGGTAAAATCTTAATCGCTAAATTCCTAAATATTAAAAAATTTTATAGTGTATTTCAGATAAGGAATAATTTAATATATAAAATTTAATTAATTTTAAAATTTTAAATATTATATTCGTAATTAAATGATTATTTTGTCAATTGTGAACTTTATTTTAAAGGAATAAAAAGGCGAGCAACATTTTGCTACGGGGTTTCGTACTTTAAATATTTAGTAATAACTTTATTTTAAACTTTTTATTTTACCGTTTATAAGATGATTTCATCAAAAAAATTTCTCTCTCTCTTTATCTATGCGTCTAATCAAACACCTTCACATAAGTTGAAATAGAAGAAATAGTGTAGATTTAACTAAAAAGAGTGAATAACGATAAAACTCGATTAATTGAAAGGGCTTAAACTATATTGTTTTTTTATATTTTCTTTCTTTCTTCGATTATACAATCTTTAAAAGAAAAAAATTAACAAATTAATGTAGAATGAAGTTACACTCTTTATTTTTTTTTTCTCGTACAGTAAGCTAAAAATTATGATGAATAATTAGTATATGAAAGAACTTTTGTAATTTGCCTTTGACGATTCGATTTATAAATCGTGTTTATCAAATGCGATTTATAAATTGCGTTCAGCAAATGCGATTTACATTCTTTCATTTATGATTTTTCTCTATTTAGATTTTTCTTTCGCCATCTCATATTTCTTTCCTTCCTTTCATTAGATATCACAAGTGAGTTATTGCATCTTCAAAGACACTTTTATCAAAAAGAGAAATCAAAAGAAGGATTCTCTTTTTAATTTTTGCGACAACAGAAGTAGAAAAGAGAAAGTAAAGGCAATACCAACAAACAAGCCATATAGAAGGATACGGATAAGGAAGTGAGGCATAAATTTATAAATTTGTGATTGTCGAACGCGGTTTATAAATTCATGGTTGTCTAATGTAATTTGTTCAAATAATGAAAGATTTTAGAAGTAACATGTCAATTTAAAGTACTAAATATTAGAAATTCTTATATTTTATAAATAAGTAACGATTTAATAGTTACAACTTTAATTAATGTTAAAGTTCTAAATATTAAGATATTAATTAAATAATAATTATAATAAAAATAATGAATGACAATTTTGTTTATTGTAGAGTCTTTTAATGAAGAGAAAAAAATTACAACTTTTAATAAGTGACAATTTTGTGTAGTTTTAATGTACGCATCTCGCGCGTACGGTGTATCCCTTATATTAGTAAGAATTTTTTTTTTAAATAGCATAACTAATAGTTAAAGTGATATGTTTGTATAACAATAAAATAATTTAGAAAGAAAATTATAAATTTTAAGTTGATAATTAATTATATTTAAAAGTTTTATCCAATCCATTAGTTCTTTCCTCTGTTACAATACTTGTTATGAATAAAAACGTCGTAAAAGTAGCATTTGATTGGAAGGTGAAAAATCATTCATTTTTTCATGGATACTTAAATGCATACATTATATATATATATATATATATATTTCACGTTAATTATTACAAAAAATTATATTACTATATTATTAACATATTAACTTTAATATAAAAATTAACATTAGAAAAATACAGTGTAATAGAAGTTGTATAGCAAAATACAATATATATAATATAAATTATTCATTTAAATAATTAATTTGAGGTTACTATACGAATTCTTAAATTTTAAATTTTAAACCTGTCAATGAGTTTTCAAATTAGCTAGCAGTTGAATATTTTAGAAGAAAGTTATGGTAGTTATTTTTGGATAAAATTAAAAAATTATCCTAAAACATGTCAAAATTGATATTAAAAATTTAAAAGGTTAAATTGTTCAAAAGGATTCACCTGCTTGCAAACATGAACCAGACAAGTTGCAATCGGTGCAATTGAACTTTATTTTAGGTTATCATTTAGATTTTGTCTATATTTTTAAAAAATTGTGCAAATAAAACTCTTGAAATTGACAAATCATTAAATTATCATCTAAACTCTAATCTCTATAAATATTTAAATCGTGGTTTAACGGCTTCTCTTATTGATTTTCATTTTTGTCAAAAGAGATTTTTAGATTGTGGTCAAGAAGGTTCATAAATTGCTTAGAGAAATAAAAAGGGGACTATTTACTAAATAATTGTCCCGATGATGGACAATCGGCAAAAAACTTCAAAAATACTATTAAAAAGGGATTTCTACATAAATATTGATCCAATTTATTATTTACTTTTTAAAAATAATACTCACAAATTATATGTTGATTATATATAAATATATATTCACTGGCTATTTTTAATTTAAAAGATTGAATGATCGACTATTTAGGTTAATTCTTCGAAGTTGGTCTAAAAAGTGATTAACGCACCAATTTTTTTAAGGAAAAATTACATAGCGTAGCATAATTATGAAACTATTATCATATAATGATTACAGTTTTAAAAAATTACATATTATGGTGTTATTTCATTTAATGTGTCATATTTTATCTTTTTACTTTGTATTTTTTTTACTGTGCTCATTTTCAATGCCGTAAAATCCTTCAATAACTGCCCAACTCCCCCTCTCCCCCTTCCCCCCCCATCTTCTCTCTCTCCATCATTCTTCATCATCAACCCGATTTTTCCTTCATTAACAAACCCACGATTCTTGCCTATCCGTCTTTCTTGTCTATAGAATCTTTTTAAATCAATTAAGTTCTATTCATGATTTTTTATTTATTTTTTAATTTAATTGTTTCTTTTGTAATTAAATCTTTATGATATTTTGGAATTTCAAATAGATTTATGAAAATCCCGTTGGGGTAACTTATTTTCTGATTTTGAAAATCATATTTGTGTATTTTTATAGTTTGTGTATTATATGTATTTCGACATTTAATTTTTTCAGCCGTGTATATTTTTTATTTTTAGGGTTTGTAATTTTTTTTAATTTCAAAGTTTCATCAATGACAACAAATACACCATCCAAGCGATTAACAAGAGGTATATATTCAATGGTTGGTTTAAATGGACATGAACCATCTTTTGATCTATTAATCACACGAATTCATGGTGAAATTTCAGCCGCACTTGCTCAATCTACTCCCATGATTGTTGAAAAAGAACAAGGTTCAAGAACAATAAAGAGAAAAGAGGTTCTTAAATCATCTAGCTCTTCAAGAAAGGAAGAAATTGTTGAAAAAAGAAGAGAATTTAAAGAAGTATCTTTGGCTTCTAAGGAAGGAACCCCCAAAAAGCCAAAAGCGACTAATATAAGCACAAAGGGCAAAAACTCTGTTTAACAAATAGACAAACATGTTTTGTTTCTTTATACATTTAAATACTTATATATGTATTTAGTTGAAAGGTTATGTATTTATCATTGCAAACTATTTATTTTAACAGAAATACATCTTAGTACTATTTGATATATTCAAATACATAATCCTTTATGTCACTTTCAGAATTTTATATATACAGGCACATTTAAATTCTTATATATGTGTTTTGTTGAATGGTTATATATTTATCAGTGAAAACTATTTATTTTAAAAAAAATACATCTTAGTACTATTTGATACATTCAAATACATAATCATTTATGTCATTTTCAAAATATTACATATAAAGATACATATAAATACACATATATGTTTTTTGTTTGAATGGTTATGTATTTATTAGTAGACACCATTTATTTTAACAAAAATACATTTTAGTATTTTTTGATACATTCAAATACATAATCATTTATTGCATTTTTAGAATTTTACATATACAAATATATATATATATATACATGTATAAGTATTTTTTTCTGTATTTTATGATACAAACTATTCACTTATTATTTCTTTCCTCTTATTTACTATTATGTAACAGAAAATATATTAATTTTTTTTTATTTTACAAGTTGTTATGGTAAATAAGAATTCTATCTGTTATTAAAATCCATTTATTTAAGGAACGCAATAATTATCACTTAAGTGAATAATGGTAACTGATTTTTTATGTGAAACATAATCCCTGAAATTACTCACCTAATCAGATTTTGTATTTGTATTTTGATATGTTTTACCTATAAAAAATACAACACATAACACATAAAATATTATCATTTTATGTAAATAAGTAAAATATTACTACTTAAGCCTATTTTCATCAAAATTGTTGCTATTTCTAAAATTTTCTCTTTTTTTACCCTTTTCCTTAGAGGTTTGACAAATGAGGCCCAATATCTAAGGCCCAAGACGCCAAAAAGCCCAAAGGAATCGAGAATCTGAAGAAAGCATATCGGTGCCATTCATTTCAAGATTGAGGTGGCCCACTGAATAAATCAGCGGAAAAGAAAAAGGGGAAAAAGGTTTGAGTCCATCTGTAATTTTTATCATTATCTGTGTCATTCACAAAAACCCTTATGCTCTCCTGCCTTTGATTTCGTGTACCCCCAAATCTCCCATCCTTCAACTTCACTCAAGTCCAAGATAACTCCACCCCCCCCCCCCCCCCCTTTTTTTTTTATTTCTCTATCTCTTTGTAGCCATGTCTGAGGTACATGACTCTTCAATTTCATAGCTTCTTGATTATGTTTGGTTCAAATCAAATCGTGTTTTCCATCATCAATTTGCTCTGTTTATTGAAGATTGGATTTATCATAATTGGGGGGTTTTTGAGATTTTTGTCAGACCCTTTTCCTTTCGTGTTTAAGGTTTAGTGGGTGTGTGGGGATTGCTTTTGCTTTGGTAAAATTTCTGGGTTTTCATTTTTGTTTTTTCTGATATTTTATATGTTTTTGCTTTCTGGGTTTTTCTTTTGGTTCATACAAGTATAAATTCATCTGTTTAATTTTTTCAGGGAGAGAAGGTTTTGCCGACTGCATCAAAAGGTATTTTCTGTCACTATTCTGGTTGATTGATGTTATACTGAATGTGTAATGTGCATATTTGTATGTGGATTTTAATGGATGTATGAACTTAACTCCGAAAAGGGATTCTTGAATGATGAGGTTCCACGAGGATAATTGTTGATCTCGTTAACAAGTGTGGTTACAGGGGGATGAAGTATGTGGCTGGAAGTGGGATGATTACATTGACATGAGCTATTTTAGTTGTTTAATCGAATTGACTTGTGTTGGAAATGGTTCTTGTAGTGATTTTTGTCTTGATAAAAGCACTATGATTAGAATATGCTGAATGAAGAAGCAATCGCGTGAAAAGTTAGGTCTATTTGGATGCTGTAGAATCAAGCAAAAAGTGTGCTACCAATGTTTGATTAAAAGGCACATTGACAAACTGAGTTGACATTTCTACTAACTTGGTTGGAAGCCACGTCTCGACTTCCAGTAATATTACTCGCTTAATTGGTGCATATGATGATTTGCTTAATCATTTAATTGGTGCATATGACTTGTCAAAAAATGTGAGTATGGCCAGATATTATTCATGCTTGTAATGAGCAATGCCTCATTCCAAACTGGTTGAGGTCGATTATAATACACTTGTGCACTTTCATGTATCTGTCGGTCAGTATCAGGATGCCAGACATAATACTTGTAGATGTCTGAATGTTGGTTCTTGCTAAAATTTGATATCATTTTTTGCCTGCTGTCTATCATTGTTTTGACACATCATTTTGTCTATAATTTGTATTTTCTCATGACCTGGAATTATCACATTACTGGTGTTTTGAGCTTTACAGCTTGTTGTACCTCCTCCCAAATATGAAACTTCATAACATCATGAGTGCTCTAGAAAGTTGTCTTGATTGTGAGTTCCTTTTGTTGGAAAAAGAAATTGCTATGAGGAACACTCCGTTTGAAGAAAGTTTATTTAATTTTTCAGATGAGAAGTCCGGGGCAGCTGAGAACAAAAAGCCTTCTGAGTCTTCCTCTGCGGAAGCACCATCAGGAGAGGGGAGAACAGCTACCACTGCGGCTGGAGCTGGGGTCCAAAATCCCTTTGATTTCTCAGCCATGTCTGGACTACTTAATGTACATACCCGATTCTATGCAGAATAAAAGTTTTGTTGTGTTTCAAATGTTTTAAATAGTAAAACTAATTGCATATTTAATTTGATTTTGGTTGAATGCATGGTGTTTGAGATGTGAAAGTACAAATGACTTACAAACTACTTTGATGCAAAACAAAGCTCCAGCGCTTGGTGATAACCTATTAAAATTGTATCTTAGTAATCAAAATAGAAAAAAGTCTGCAACCAATAAAACTTTTAATTTTGCTACTTTTCCGGTCATTTTCTTTTTGTTGATTGATAAACTTTGAATTATTTGTATAGTGTCTTTTGGTTTATTCTGCACATCTATTTTATGCTGTGGCTGGTGTAGGACCCAAGTATCAAAGAACTAGCAGAGCAGATAGCAAAAGACCCTGCATTTAATCAGATGGCAGAGCAGCTTCAGAAGACCTTTCAAGGAGCAGCAGTGGAAGAAAGTGTCCCCAACTTTGATAGCCAACAATACTACTCAACAATGCAACAGGTTATGCAAAATCCTCAGTTTATGACCATGGCTGAGCGGCTTGGTAATGCATTGATGCAGGTATCTTTTTGCTTCATGTTGTATGAGCCACTGGATTTCTAAATGAGAAATGATTCTTTTTTGAGTGATCGGTACGTGATTTCTTTACTTGTTTTTACTTCAGGATCCATCCATGTCTGGCATGCTTGAGAGTTTGTCAAACCCTGCTCAGAAGGAGCAACTTGAAGAACGGATGGCACGTATTAAAGAAGACCCATCACTGAAGCCAATCTTGGAAGAGATAGAGAGCGGAGGACCAGCTGCCATGATGAGGTCATATCTCCTATTTGTTCTGATTTGGGTTGCGTTAACTATTTCCTCCTCACTTCTAGTACAACAGAACTTTAGTGATATCCTAGACTTTATTAAGCATAGGACTTCACTAGCTAATTAAATGAATCTATTCGACATTCCAACCTTTGCAGAATGTAATCAAAACTTTTTCCTTGTCAAGTTTTAACTTCTAAAAATGAACAGACCGCCACAAATACTAATTTTGCAGGAAAGCTTTTCGTATGCAACAGTATGGTGATAAAATGAACATGTAATAGTTAAATTTGCTAAGCTTCTGACTTGAGGTGTATCTGTGGGGGTTGGGTGTGAGACATCTGGTTAGTAGAAACTGCAGTGCTTCCTGGTTTTTAGAAATTAAGAGAATAATTCCTTCTCATAAAAGAATTTCCTTTTGATTGTTCTATCTGCAGCAGCAGAGACAGGTAAAACTTTGCAGGGGGGTCTATTTGGTTGTTCTGGTGCGAAAAAAGAAAAAAAGGAGTGTCTGGGGGGACCAGACTGAGCACACAATAATTTTTTTCGGTTCCATCAGTTTGTTTTAGCGTCTCTTGGCTGCCCTTGTAGTATGAATATCTCAAATTGTTGTATGTTTTTTCTGTTCCATCCTAGACTTTTATAAAATTTTGGTTTTACGGCACTCATAGCATACTATGTGCACTATAGGCACTTCTTATTTGCAATTTTATGGTATTTTTCTACCTTTGGACAAGTAAATCACATATAAATAATTGTAGCTTTACTGAATTTTATGTTCTGCACTTTGGTCCTTGATATTTACCATCTTTAGCTTCTTTTCTGTGAGTATTTTTGCCTTTTCTGGTAGGGTAATACACCTGTAATGGTTGATTTTTTTCCTCCCCCTTTTCAGGTATTGGAACGATCAAGATGTTCTGAAGAAGATTGGTGAAGCAATGGGTTTCGCTGCTGCAGGAGAGGGTGCTACCTCTTCTGAAATACCTGGGCCAGATGAAACAGAAGAGGCAAATGAAGATGAATCTATTGTTCATCAATGTGCTAGTGTTGGTGATGCAGAGGTGCTTTTTTAAATTCAACTTCCTATTGTCGTTGGGGCTTAAATGTAGGGATTTGGTAGTTCTATTTTGCAATTTTGTTCAGAAACCTTTACTTGCTCAAAATTCTTTTTCCTCGTCTGAAATTACCCTGCTGTCAACTCTGTGCGTGCAAGAATGCTGACCCCGGCCCGGGCTGGCTTCTTGGGAAGCTCGTTCCCACCGCGCTCACGGCCCAGCTGGCCTGCCAGCGGTAGTGGGAATTCTCCCGTTCCCTGGTCAAAGACTTGGTTGGGTGCGGGATCCTTATATATAAGATCGTGATTGGATCCGCATATGTTTGGTAAAGAGAATAATCTTATCCTTTGAGAATAATCAAAAATGGACAGTGTCTAAGCAAAGTATCGGTCCTGCTCCTGGCTTACCCATCCTACGTAGACGAGTTACTTAAATATACCATGATCCCTTTGATGTGAACATTATTAATCCACTTTGGTGAATAGCACATTGCCCTTTTTTTTTTTTAATTTGCTTTTATTATGAACGACCCTTTTCATTTTTTCTTATATCAGCAAGCAAATTTTGTGTCAATATGCCTATGTTTTCCTTTTCCTTAAAATTGAATTATACCTATGATCACATTAGAGACTTCAGTATTGTCCATCTAAATACATAATTGCTTTAATTTGAATTTTAGGGCTTGAAGGCCGCACTAGCTGCTGGTGCTGACAAAGATGAAGAAGATTCAGAAGGAAGGACAGCATTGCATTTTGCTTGTGGATATGGCGAGGTAAGAAGAAGATTGATATGATCTTCACCTAGGACCTTCAGTATATTCATGTACACAAGTATGTTTCAGTTTACCACTTATATATTTCCAGCTTTCTAGGTAAATGCTATTTGGATTTCTTGTGGATGTATGAAAGTTTCGAAGCTTTCCTTAACGGGAATTAGTTCTTTCTAAAAGTACCAATTACTTCTCCCTCAGAATTTGTATACTTGGAACTCTTTTATATTTTACTTTTTCATTTAATTTTTGACCATTTCGGTTATTCTGAAAGCTTCCATATGTCCTGATGAAATTCGACCCTCAAACTTATCTTTTCACGTTTATAGTATGGTTTCTTTTCGGCTTGTAAAACTGTTTTGGTAAGAGCTTTTCTTGCTTCGGAGATAGAGTGACGAAAGCATTGCATTCTTTTTTGGTTTTACTATTACCTTGTTAAAAAAAGCATTATATATTTTCCGGGTTGGGGTGAGGTGCATAGTAATCGTATCATTTTACCAGCACTCATCAATCAGAAAAAAAGAACATGAAAAATTTCAACATCCACATAAAAGGAAATTTTGACATTGTCAAGATAGGAGGTTTAATGTTTGATTACATGTTATTTAAGAGTATATTACCATTGACATAAGCCAATGTTTCATCAAATTTCGTCAGAGTTAAATTGGTTCTTTATATTATTTATTTCAGGTGAAGTGTGCTCAGATCCTTGTTGAAGCTGGGGCAAAGGTTGATGCGTTGGACAAGAACAAGAATACTGCTCTTCACTATGCTGCTGGATATGGTAGGAAGGAGTGTGTAGCACTGCTGCTAGAGAATGGAGCCGCTGTGTATGTTTTGCTTTTCTATGATCCTGCTGATATCATTTTCGGCCCACATCTCATTATGCTTTATTTTCTCGTCCAATATACTACTACATTTGATGAAATGTTATATGCTTAACACATGCCAGCCGAATATAGTATGAAGGCTTTTCTTTATTTATTTGTGCAGAACTCTTCAAAACTTGGATGGAAAGACCCCAATTGATGTTGCCAAACTCAACAACCAGCAGGATGTCCTGAAGCTGCTTGAGAAGGATGCATTTCTTTGAACTGGCATGGATGTTGGGTCATGTACAATTGAAACTTTTGAATGTCACCGAGTGTGATTCAAGCCAAAGTTTACTTTGAAGAGCTTATCTATACTTGATGTGTTATCCTTGCCAGTGTATAATTTTATTGTTTCCTAAGATTGCCTGTTCAAAGAATTTCCTCTGGATGTTTTGTATTTGTAAACATCTTTGCTACCGTGTTAAATTAACCTCTCAACATTTTTTTCCGAACTGATATAGTAGGCTTTGTCTCTACCTTCACAAGGTAGGGGTAAGACTGCATACACATCACCTTTATCAAATCCCGCTGAATGATTTTTGTTGTTGTCGTTGTATAGCTGGCTTTGTTTGGCCGATGCAAGTTTAGTTTCCCAAAACTCTTGAAGACACCAGCCAAGAGATCTTTGTGTGGTGTGGGTTTCAAGGCGTTAGGGAATTTTTTTATAATGTTCAAGTCAATTTGCGTGCAATTAATTATCTTATTTAATACAACCTTGCTCATCAAAACTGAAGATCTCAGAAGAAATCATCTCAACATTTTTCTTAGGTGGTAGTACATTTAGCCCTTGAGGCTCGATTTATGGGTTGTATAAGGCCAATTTGAGCCATCCAAGTATAATTTTTTTTAGTCAACACTTTTATATAGTATCGAAGATGAGTGTAGATACATCTCTTTTATCAAGAAAAGATCAAACTAACTAAATGTTGAACACATCAAAACTATTAACAAAATAACAATCAAAGGCACTTTGATAGTAGTAATATATTATCCATTTGTAATAAAATTGAAGTTTTGTTCCATGGTCAAGAAGTTAAAACTACTGATTCATCATCCTTATAAATCAAGGAGGAAGGATCACAATCTAATGAGACATACAATCACTGAAAGGTGTAACACATAATTTGTGTTTACGATATAATAATATAAATTAAAGATCAATCCAAAAAGGTTTAAAACCCAATAAATATATTTATTTTTAATTCATAGGTGTTAAAGTACTTGTTCAATTTTTTTTCTTTTGTATTTGCTTTTTACGCACCTTTTCCTTGGTATAGTCATCGCTCATCTTCCTTTGCAAGCGACTCCATTCATCATCATCATAATCATCTCTCTCTCAGTATGTGCGGTGGGCGCTGTGTACAAGAAAACTGAACAAAGACCTATTTGGTATTTCTATCTTACATATCATTCAAAATCCCCAAAAGAGAAAGCTAAAAGAATAGACCCAGAAAAATATCCCTCTTCTCCCCTCTCTATTTCTTCACTTCCATTCCAAATTTAGGGTTTATTTTACTCATTCTCAATCGTTATGCCCGGGGAAAGATCCGTCTTTTCATTGTTGTAACAGGTAAATTTTCACCTTTCAGTTTACGGGAATATCTTTATATGTCTTTTTCAATTGCTGTATGATTATTACTTTATTGTATAAAGTTTGATACTTTAGTTTTTCTCTTGGTCTAAGGTTATGCATGTTTCTGGACTTATTTTGGGAAGGTGGATTTTGATTCTTGTTATTGTTATTACTATTTCGTTTTGGTCTAAAGTTATACTTGCTTTTGGAAATTGTTGTGGGGGTGTGGTTTGTGAAGCTTGTTCTTTGTGTTTTTGTTGGACTAAAGTTACACATGTTCTCGGAATTGTTTGGGTGGGTAACTGACTCTACTTATTGCAGGTGGATTTGTGGTTTTTTTAATATAGCTAGTTGAGGAAGAGATGGGTAGAGGCAGGGATAGGGATATTTCAAGGTCTAGATCGAGGTCGCCCGCATATAGGAGGAGATATTCACGGTCACCCTCGCCTGAGGTGCGCAGACATAGCCGCAGAAGCCGGAGAGATAGAAGCCGATCCCCTTATTCTCATAGCAGGTGATACCCATTTGCTTAAATTGATCTGGATTTGACGTATATGGATTTTCTCCTTATGTTGATGTTTCTGATTTGTATGTTTTATGTACAAGGATTTGTTGTTTATTCTAATAAATCTCACATGTGTTTGCTGATTCACTTACAGTTCAGGCAATGTGTACGTGTTTGATTCTTGAAAACTATTGGTTTTTGTCTACCGTTTATTGGATGGACTTGCTGCGTTGCTCAAAAAGGATTTTAGGATTTCGTAGTGACAACATTGGTCTTGGTCTAAGATGTGACGGGATTGATGATTGATCATTTTTGCTTGTATTTTAAAGACATTAAGAGGAACTTCTAGTGACTGGTGCATTCGTGTAGCACTAAGTTGTCCACCCAACTGTCGGGTGATAAATAAGTTTCAGAACAACTTTAACCCTTCTTTTGACAAAATGCCTCAATTTTCATTTCATTTGTTCAATTTCCTTCATTGGATATCTAGCTCTGTTCACAAGGGGGGAGATAGGGGGTGCAGATGTGTTTCGTGCTTCTGCTGCCACTATTGACTTCATTTTGTTCAGATTGGTATTTGCTCATCAAAATCCACTAGCTTTCTATTATTTGAGTTAGTGGATTTGTACAAAATCAAGTTATGTACTTTTCGAATTGACTTGTTACTGCTACCAAGAGTTTTCAATACCTGCGATCTCCATAGTTAAAATCTTTGTGGTTCTCGATGTAATATGTCCAAATTGTAAGCTGGTGGTTGGCTGTTCAGCTGCAAATTAGTCCTCGGTCAGACTGCAATTCTGACGATATGCATGATCCTAATGAGTAGAGCTAATAATAGAAACCTAAATGTAATAACCCTGCAAACTATGTTCTTCAGTGAGGAATTAAAAGAAGTAATTGCTTCCCTATGGGAAGCAAGCAGGTCATGGGTGCCGGTGAGTGTCCATTGGTTGCTCGATTGTGATATTAGCTGTTCCTATGATAAAAGACGGAGCTCGAGTTTATTCTTTGCAATTCATGAGGTAACTGTACATGCTTTAGTATCTAATTGATTTGGAGGACTGGTTAGTATGTCTGGGGATTTTCATGTTATCTGGTGCCAATATATGTTGTTACTTAAATGTCAATCATTGTTATACAGAAGACGAAGTCGTTCACTGTCCTCAAGGCGCCGCAAAAGTCGTTCTCCAGCCACCAGACGTCATAAGAGTCGCTCGCCAAGGAACCATAGGAGACAAAGAAGTAGGAGTACCTCATTGTCTCCTATTGGTAAATCACCTGGTTCAAGTATCGGATCGAAAGAGCAAAAGGATATCAGTGAAAAAAATAGACTCGATGAAGAGGAGAAGAAAAGGTATTGCTGTATTTGTAAAGATTTTCATTTTCTGTAGTTATTTCTGTCTTATATTTTCGCTTTCCATCTCTTTCTCATCTTAGAGCAAGCTATGCTTTTGTCTTTGAGTATAACCTATAGAGTTATGAGTTCTCTTATACACCCTTTTAACTTTTAAGCATACACCTCTAGTTTCTGTAATGTTTTCGTGAAACCAATTGTGAATAAATGGAACTTTTATTTTGAAATGTTTACGCCAAGGACACTGGAGGTTTTTTTTCTGATTAGTTCTGATGGACTGACCTTTGGAGATTACAGATCAGAATGTCAGTTCCTCAACTGCAAGATTTTTGTTATGAGCCTTATGATGAGGTAGATGTAGGATTAGATGGTGGAAATTGTGGCGCTTTAATTCACTGCCTGAAAATTAGAGGATTTTTATTGTTCATGAAAGCTCACCTCTAAAATAAACCTTGTCTGCGAGTGTTGAGTGGTACGTATTTGTAGAATGCGGTCAACTTGAATTGTTGCCCTTTTATTGCTCGTTACCGCTGTTTGTTGATTTTTGAAAGAAGGGGCCGAGCTTTGTATATTATCTGTATAGCTTGTATGCTTTACATTTTTATTTAACCTCCCGATCCTTCTAATTCAACATAAAGGCAGTAATATTCTTCCTGGAGTAAAAGAATTTCGTGAATCAATACCCCCAGAAAATGAAGATATAAAATTAAGTATTGCTTGCCTGAGCTCTTTAGCTATGCCTGTTGATCTGGGTTTCATTACACTCTTCTTCTTGCCTTTTTATTTCTCATAATAGGTAAATGGCTATAGGGTTGATGGAATTGAATCTGTCTATGTTGCAAGTGGATTGCAAGTTGCTATAGTACATGTTATATGGCAGTATAATGCAAAGAATGCAGCTGGATCACGAAGTAGCAAAACAAACATACAGCATGAGTGCTGTATGTAATAAGTTATGCCTTTTAATTGGTTCACCTTTTGCTAAATTATTTAAGACTGATAAAGAAAGAGAGAAAGGCAACCTTGACACCATGATCTTTGTTTGGTTATTTTGCCGTGCTGCCTATCAATGGTCTTAGCTGTCCTTCATTACATCAACAGATGTGGTAACTGCAAGGACAAATGTTACATGTATTTGCCCAAACATGATATTTTCATACCCAGCCTCACAAAAGTTAAATAGGACAGGCATAATCATGAATGTACTCTGTAATAAGGAACATTTGACAAGATTTAGCTTGGTCATTGTTTAGTGTAGATGGATGATGGTTCGAAGTTATTGCTTTAAACGTCTTGTCAATTTCAAGTTGGCTTGGAACAAGTTTCTGTGCTCCTGTTATGCTCTAATCTGAATCTTGACCAGTAGCTTCTGTCTCAAAGCATTGGGCTCAGGCTTCTTTTTGTCACTATTTCTGACTATTTAAGCTGACATGTTGGCAAGTTTTGGTCATCTATTTGACTCTTTTTTGTTTACAGTCTACTTTTTCCATAAAGCTTCAAGTGTTCTGGTATTAGCTTTAAAAATTGTGGTTATTTGACATTCTTCTCCACAGGCTTATTTGAAGGAAGTTACTGCTATATTCCATTATTAATTTTGATGATCAATTGGGTGCGTCGTTTATCTACTGTTCACCAGTTTTGATTCTCATTTGTTTCGACAGAATTCAGGTAGAGGTATGCTATAAAGCATTAACATGTATATTTAGTGCATATGTCAACCTGGAGGTCAGTCTGTTGTTCCTTTAGTTATACATTAAGGAGGAAAAAGGGCAATAATTCGCAAGTTAGTTCTTCCATTTATTTTATGAATCTGGGGAACACAAAAGGAGTCTTTGCTCTCTGCATCAATATTCCCACGTCTAATTTTTGCTCCTTTTCTCTCAGGCGTCAAGAGGAAGCAGAACTAAAATTAATAGAAGAAGAAACTGCAAAAAGAGTTGAAGATGCAATTAAGAGAAAAGTTGATGAAAGCTTGAACACGGAGGAGATCAAGCTTGAAATTCGAAGGCGAGTTGAAGAAGGTAGAAAGAAACTTGTCAATGAAGTTGCTGCTCAACTTGAAAAAGAAAAGGAATCTGCTCTTATTGAGTCAAAACAAAAGGAGGCAAGTTATTTTTGCTTAATAATATCTGGTTCCCCCATGTCATAGTCTTTTTTTTCTATATTAGCAGTTAGCATGTTTTGTACCCTGGATAATAAATTTCATGTCCTCTGCATCATAGTTTCTGTTGCAATTGTTTCTGCTTCCAAGATGGTGTCTGGATGTTCATCCTATCATAAAAGAAAGTAGTGCACTTAATTGTGATGGTTCTTCATTCCATCTATCATGAGCCTGGTATACGAGTTAGTCTGCTAATAATCCCATTATAAAAGAAATGATTAAAACACCACAGGAAGCTACAAAGAGGAGGCGGGTGCGGGGAAAGGGAGGCACAATTGTTTTGGCATAATCACAGCTTTAGTTTTCTTGAACTTATACTGGCCCTGCTCGCCCGTCCCATTCTACATTGAAATTTAATTCATTTCGGCAGTGAAAAGCTGACTCTTTTTTATTGTAGGAACAAGCTAGAAAAGAGAAAGAAGAGTTGGAAAGAATGCTTGAAGAGAAGAGACGAAAGATGGAAGAAGCTCAGAGAAGAGAAGCTTTGGAGCAGCAAATGAAGGAAGAGCAGCGTTATCGGGAACTGGAAGAACTCCAAAGACAGAAAGAAGAGGCTTTGCGAAGGAAGAAACAGCAAGAAGAGGAAGAGCGTGCTAAACAAATGAAACTGTTGGGCAAGAACAAATCCAGGCCTAAGCTGTCGTTTGCATTGGGTTTGAAATGATTAATGACTTTGTCATTGTCATTATTTATCATCAAAAGCAATCAAGTTTTTTTCAATTAGAGGTTGGGAAAACAAAGTTTTGTTGGATACTTTGGTTTTTCTTTCTTTTCTTCATCTGTAATTTGAAGTAGCTACTTGCACGAGTATATTGCCTTTGTCGTAGAGTCGGCTGATCAATGTACTGCCTTCAACTCTTGTAATTTGAGGCCTACTTTTCTAGCAACTTGGGTCATAGCCCTATTCCTCCCACTTTTACCAAGTTTTAGTTTTTCGTATAATTTGTTTAATAACCAAACAAAGTTAATAAGACTTCCTTCTTTATCTGTGCAGTAGATATCCATGTAGGCATAAGTTAGCTCTGTTACTACTGTTGATAAATAATGAAAACAACAATAGAGGTTTTGGTGTCTTCTCATGTGTGTCTTAAAGTCTTGGTTGACAAGGCCCATTCATATCTAGTCATTGGTCTGTACAGCCCATCTGTTAGTAACTAGCTAGGTCAAAGAAAATGAAGACTGAAGCACAACCAAATGGAGATTTGATTTGAAGCTTATAAGGTCGAAACATTTATAGAATAAAAAATGAGATTGAAGCACCATACAAGCTTATGAGTTCCAAACATTTATACGAATAAAAGACTCTCATATGAAGGGTTGAATTTAAGATTTTTTTAAACCTTATTTCAGGTGAATTAGAATATGTTAATGTATAGTTCGAGATCAAAATAAAATACAATTTGGAGGAAAATAGAATAATGGATATAGTTATTGTGGGTAAAGTCTTTAACCGCATCAACTGTACAAACAGATGATGTATGTTATATATATTTGTGTATGAACTTTTAACAGGTAATTACGATTAATTAACTCATATTTCGCACTTAATCACAATAAATTGAATCGATTTGATACAAATAATCCGTGGCAGCGATCTCCCGTGAAAAAATTAACCTTGTAATTATTTGATAATAATGTGCTGATTATGCACTTTTTTGCATTAAAAATTAAAAAGCGTGCAAAAGAGAAAATAAAGAACATTCACTGTTGATTCTAATATACAAGTTTGTGGTGATGAAAATGAGGAGTAGCAATACTTTTAATTCGTAATTTGTGGATAATTTATCTATATATGTATATAAAATATATGATAGGAATTAGCTGAATTCGAATAACAAATAGCTCACTATACTTCATAGTAGTTGCATTGTCTTATTTACTATAATGATTTAACTACTATTAGGTCCACAATAATAATATACTACACAAAAGTCCATCAACAATAATGGATTTTTAAAATATATACAAGATTAAATAGGGAAAATAAACGTAAAATTACTTAATTTTATAGTAATAGCTAGTTTTAATGCCTAAAATGAAAAAAGAATTACTTAATATTTTTAATGCCTAGAGATGAAAAAAAGAAGAAGATAATTACAGTTCTAAACACTTCGATCAACTAGCTAGTTTATAGAATATGTAAAAAATATATGGATTGTGTATACTTTTTAACATATATATTTCAATTATATAAGTAAATTAGTCAATCGAGCGATATATATCCCTAACTTTTAAAAAAAAAAAAAAAACCTCTATAAGAAAAATGCTGGGTCCGGAGTGAAAAGGTAATGTACCTAACCTTAGCAAATTCAGAACCAATTTCCTTACCTTTTTGTATATATTTAGGACTTACATACAAAAAATTATAAATTACAAATTTTCTTGTAAATACTATTTTTTAAAAATATATTAATAAAAAACTTCAACCAGAGATAAAATATTTTGATTCATCAAATTCCACAACTGCCATTTTGTAAGAAATTGAGTATGTAAAATTAAATTTAGTATGTGTATATTATATACTTTTTTGATCTGAAATAAATTTAAACGAAGAAAGATGATCAATGAGATTTCATGTAAATACATATTATTGTATATGTACACTCTCATCCTCATTTGTCTAACTTTCTTTTTGTTTTTGTATGTAGTGAAAAATTTGACATATTTTTATATTTATAAATTACTCCATTATTACTAAAAGAACTCATTTTACAATTAATGTGATATCTTATAAGCTTTGAATACAAAAGCAGATTATTTGGTATAGAATTGATACTTTTGACAATTTATCTATTTCTGACTTTGGAGTCTAATTTCTAAATTGGTCAATTAAATTAAAACAAACAGAATAGTAATATCGTCTTAAATTATTTATCGTGAATTTTAAAAATATTATAAATTATTTTTTATTTTAAAAATTTAAGATAGAATTAATTATATTTTTTGCATTTTATGTTTAGTAATAATTACTTTTAAAAATTACAAATATCTTAATTATATTGAGACGACACATAAATAGAGATTATATTTCCTCCATCTATTTTTACTTATCCAGTATAATAAAAATAGATGTCTATTTTAAAAAATTTAGAGATAATTTATCATCCATTTTCTAATTTACCTTTATTATTAACTATAGTCATTTTTTAAAATATTAAGTTTATTATATTTAAAGAATAATATCGTAAAATTATCATTACCATTTACTGCTCTCAAGGGGTGTGCCAACTTTTAAGTTAATATTGAATAAATAAAAAATAAATGAAGATTGTATCTTAAGATATAAATAGACATAGAATAATTAAATTTTATAAAATATAATACGATAAATAATTTGTGACGAAGAAAGGATATTGTTTTTTAACTGCGTAATAGATTTGTATGTTTTTTCAAAATGTAGTAAAGAGGAATTAAATGTTAAGAGTTTTGGGGGTAGTGAGCTGTCATCAAAAGTCTGGCAAAAAGAGAGCGACACCTCTTATCATTAACTCATTATTACTCTTTTTTTCTCCGCCTTTTCGGTCCCACAGTAAATTTTTTTTTAAAAAAAAATTTTTCCAAACATCAACGTTTCCCTGTCTTGTGTCGGTCTTTGCCTTGGGCCCCACTTTTCCCTCATTTGCTGGAGGGGCCCACAATTTTAACTAGTCTCTGAATTCTAAAAGAAAGGTTGTTGGGTGTGGGTACGACCTGTATTTATTTAATTCGGGTTACTTAAAACGGGTCAAGATCTGGCCCGTAGCGCGTGACGATCGGTGTGCTTAACATGCGAGTGGGCCTTTTCTTTCTACTATTGAAATGTTGGGTTTCGATAGAATCGTATTTGGATTTTGGAGTTCCGGGTCCTCCGGTACCGCTGACAAAACCCGAATCATTTTTTTTTGGGGAGTCAAAAACAAATTCTGCCTTTATTTTTATTTTGGTTTTTTTAAATCCATTGGAGAATGGAGATTGCTTGTATTTGTAGAATTGCAGCTGCAAAAGAGCTTACGTATTGACGCTTTCTAATTCAAGAATTATTTTATGCTTCTTTTACATGTTGAAAATGAATTATCATTGTTTTTTTGACTTCCCTCTTCTCCAAAAATATATATGTCAATATCTCTGTTTTTATTTTTAGAAAAATTTCAGGCTTGCTAAGGTTTTGTTCTAGCTTTAATTTGTTGGGTATATATTCATGGGAGATCGATAGAAGTGAGGTGTGAAAGACATTCAGACACTTTCAAGAATATTTAATTATGTCGATTATGTATAATTTTTTTTTTCTTTCTTTCACTTACATATGTATATATATTTAGATGTTTAAATAATTTTGCTATTTTCTATTTCTTTGATGATGGAGCGATCTCTTGAAAGAAGTTTTTTCTAATTTGGATTGTATATGATGCTAAGGGTACTTTGAATTATGTAGTTTGTTGATGCACCGATACAAAGAATTTAGTTTCGGGGGAAGAAAAAAATTACAATTGTTAACTTTAGTAATAAGGAGAGTCTCTTTACTCTATTCAATAAATTATGGGGTGCGGTGAGACTTTTTTGTAACAATCATTTTTTATGATAACATTTTACTAATTATAATAATTTCTTTTTGTTGAATTAATTTTTTTATATTCTATTCTATTCTATTATATGTTTTTTAAGATAATATTTTAATATAGAAATTAAAATATATCGAAATACACGACCTTGTTACTAAGAGATTTGTCTATATTATTTCCCGAGGGAGTTGAGCAAAATTTGTTCCTGAAATATCACTACAACTCACATTTGATTTATTAAGAAGTTAATTACGGAAACTGCCATTTAATATTTGGCGCTACCCTTAACACTATTATTATTGTTGTTGTTATTATTACTTTCTTCCTCCCATATTAATTGTTAATATTATTTAAAAATATTCATCCCAAAATACTTGTTAATTAATAAAATCAAAATATAATTAATTAATCGTTTTTCTTATTTTGCCCTTGAAATTAATTATTTTTAAAAGTAAATAATATCGAAATAAGAGTTAAGAATAAATTAGTAAAATATATAAATAAATTCTTATTTATGATTTTTTAAAGAGCGTTTAAAAGAAAATTGTGATAACAAATATGGGACGGAGAGTGTAATTCTGAAACCAACATTCTCTCATATCGTACTATAATCACAGATGAATTCATTATTTAAACTTAGTGAGTCCAATCTTTAATTTTGTTAATATTGAATCTAGGCTTTGCAAATTAGGAATTATGGATATCAGAGTTTATTATATATTAAATTTTTTAAAGTAACTTTTTGGGGTTACATACTCTGTATCGCGAAAAAACGTTGTGTTCTCTATTGAGTCCAGGGGCTTAGCTAGGAGGGCAAAAGAGGTTTCATCGAGCTAAATCTCCTTTTATCGAAAAATTATATTTTTCTTATTTCTACATAACATATGTTAAAATCTCTTAACGAGTATTCTATTTCTGAACCCGTAGCAAATATGATGCATCCATGCAACTCTAACTATTACGAATTTGAATTTTACGCAACTTTATTGCTACCTAATTGAATTTTTTCCTATTCCCCATTGAATCGATCATGTGATAGAGATAAAAGAACTATAATAATTGTGGTGGGGTTATAATGTAAATACATACAAAAAATTAGAGCCAAGAAAACATGAGTTGTGTTGTTGTTTTCTACTACTACTACTACTACAAATAAATTACAATACAAAATAGGGTGGGGAGAAGGAATTAATTATAGTAAATTAAATAGAACCACCACCCATATATATGTGTATATATTTATTTTTGATTTATTAAATGACTAGCTAGGAGCGTTGCAAACACGAAAAAAAACCAACAAGTGTAGCAATAAATATAAAATAAAATAAAAGAAGATGCCATCAGCCAGCATCTCCCCCCTATAAATCAGCAGGCTTGGGCTTCCTTTCTACCTAGGGTTTTTGAGTACCTAATCATCATCACCATATATCCCTCCCCTCTCTCTCTTTTTTTCTTTCTCCCCCACCCACTCCACCCTTTAGTAGGGTGGTGGGTGAAAATAGGTTTAGATATAATGATGATGATGGTGATGATGAAGAAATTACATGTGGTGAGTTTGAGGGGAATGTTGTCTGGCTCGACACAATTACTCTTCTATGTATGTGGTTTTGTTGCTTATTCATCGTTATAGCACGATGAATAAACAAAACAAATTTCACTTGTGAAAGGAAGTGAAGGCGTCGGACCAGGCTTCATTCCTCTCAAACCATATTCTGCTACTATACAAAAACACTAAAAAAAAAAAAAAAATCGTTTGTGTGTACAGGGTTGACTCTTGTAATTTTTTTCCTTTTTTATTTTTTTTGGTTTGTCTAAATTAAGGTTTTCTTTTTAGTATGTTTGTTCATGGTTTGTTGTATAATTTTCATTTGTTTATTGCAGGTGTTTGGCTGGTTTCTCTCTAGCTAGTTAGGGTTTCCTTTCCTTCCAAGAAAAAGAAAACCCCATGAAATTACATATATGTATACAGACACACCCTTAAGGTTTCTTGGTGCCAGATTTTCATCACCATGAAAGTCACTGCTGCTGGGAGGGCTTTTGAAAACAGTTGTTCAGTGTTTAGACAAAAGAGACATGTACACCAAAGTGTATATATTTAGGTGGCTAATTAGTTAAAATTATGGTGACACAGTGTTCAATATATATTGTAGTCTACTTTTAGTAATTAATAATTAGGTGGTTTTATATAATCGGCAGTGATTTAACTATTCAATTTTTTTGTTTAGTCTTGTTATATATGTATGTTAACTCACATGAGTCGTGCAAAGCTTGGTAGCTATAAAAATATAGACACCTTTCAATAGGAGTAGTTGATTTTTTTTTTTTTAAAAAAAAACCATGATAGAGCAGCAAATAGATTTGAAACAATTGAAATTATTTTTTTTTTATCAAGTAAAGGATGTCTTTATATAGCCAATTTAAAACAAAAAATTTTTACAATTTAAAATTCAAAAGAATTACAAATATCTCAACGTCTATGTATTCTTTCTAGATCTCACTTTGTAAAATTATATTGGACATATTATTATTATTTAAATATTAGTAGTATTAGCAGAGCTTAAATGAAGGGACGTGGTTCAATAATCAACTTTGACCTTAACTTGTTTGAGTTTGGACCTAGTTAATTATGAGTATAGTTCCGTTTAATTTGTTTGTCTTAATTAGTTACTATTTCTACGGTTAAACAATATTTTCTTTCATCATACTTTTCTAAAATATTTTTTAAATATTATGAGTTGTTAATTATTATGACTTATACTATCGTTTTTAAATATATATTTTTAATTTTAAAAATTATATATCCAAATTCACATAAAACGTTAATTTGATCCTCGTACTCCGAATCAAGGGGAGAAATTGATTTAACATGTTGGTAAGGAGTAGTTGATAATATAAGAAGTAGGATTATACATGATTTCTTGTCTGGGAGTAGACTTTTATTTGTTATATGTATATATATGATTAGTGATGAATGGCTTCACTTAAAGTAAAGAAAGACGGAGAAACTCCAAATTCTGTGTTTCAACAGCTTAGGTTTTTATGTATAATTTCTTTGAACAAAAACAAAACATCCCTATATATATATATTATATAGCTAGAATAGCCCCTATTCTCTGTTCCCCTACTCTCTTTTTTTTTTTTTTCCACCAGAAAAATTTAAACGTCATAGGAAATTAATTAAATCAATCACTTTTCCTCTCTGACAAACATACTCAATTTAAACTCACTCATCGATAAACAACAAGGAAAGCAGCCTGGACAAAACAAAAAACATATATGCACTACATAAATTGTGTTGACTTGATTTGCTTAGTGATTTAAAATACTACCATAGTATTAAATGTTAAAAGCTCCATAAATTAGATTGGCAACATTTGTTAATGTTTAAATGCTAGTGTGTAAAAAGAATTTTAAACAATCACGTGATCAGTTGTAACATAATTATAAGTAAAAAAAATACCTTTTTTTGTTGTTTTTCCCGGGAAGTTTTTACCCTTTTTGCTTCACGGACGATTCAAATTCACGTTTATCATCCGAATAATTCCTCTTTGTCAGGTCATCTATCAGGTAAATACATGTGCAATCATTATTTTTGGTGTGGTGATGACAAAAACGATAACATGCTGTAATAGGTTAAAGGATTTAAGTTATTAATTAAATATTTTTACACATCAGTATAACTGGCTTAAAAAGAATGTAACATCAAGTCTTTGTGAATTTGCACTATAGGCTTTAATTTCTGGTCGACGGGTGGGTCTTGTACTCGAGGGACAATCGATCTCCATCCATCGAGCCCAATGGAGGAAACACCGAGGCGTGCATCGCCCCCATAGAAATTGTAACATCATGAAATGATAATATTCTCTTTATTGATAGGAACATGATCAATTATCTCTTGTTATTTTTAATAGACTTAGCAATTAAAATGGAAGCGGAGGGAGTATGATTCACATACGTGAGCATGTAACTTAACTTGGATTGTAGTAGTGATAGTATTGAATGTTTGTTGGGAAAAGGAGCGTTTTCTGAATTGACTGAAGGAGAGCGTTGCGTTAGTAATAAATGGAGAGAGTTGTTCCAAATGCTGATGTGATCCCTTCAGCTTTAATGCTCTTTAACTTATTTATTGCATCACTATTTTACTAGGCCTTTTGCTATGTTACGAGGATGAAGGTCGTCCATCTGAATGAATGAAACAATTATTATTTATTCTTTTAAGTAAGTAATTTGTAACTGTCTTAATTTAATGGCTAAATATGGTTGTTGGATTTGGAAGCATTGAATTAGAGCATTGAAGATGGTGATATACTGCTTATTTTAAGGAGGGGTCTCTCTTTTTTATTCAGTTTTTGAAAACATAAAAAGATTCCGCTTGACTTCACATAGGTTTTAGCGAACAACAAACGTAACATGATGCTGTTCTTATTATTATTATTATTCACATTAATATATAAATAGTGAAAAAATCTTTAACTTTTATTTACGTGACCATATACACCATAGGATGAAGACTAGGGGTATCATTTGGTCCTATGCTATACTCCATTTGTTTCAAAATAAGTAGTGTTTTTAATCTGGGTATACCCCTTAAGAAAATTACTCATTTATATATTTTTGTTCACTTACCCCTAATAAATAACTTGAAAAAATAAAACTCTTTAATAATTTTTTGATTATGTAAAACTCTCTCCACTTAAATAAAGGTAAAATTGAAAGAACATCATTAATGTCTTCTTGATTGTGTAAAACACTATTTGTTTTAAAATGGAAGGAGCAATTTTAAGAGCGTGTCAACATGAAAATGTTGAAATTAAGAGTTTCCAATTGTAAAAGAGTATCAATTTTTAGAAGGGACGAGAAAAGGAGATATTGTCATGCAACTTGGAACGGAGTGACTAAATTGTGATCTTATCAGAGTTGAATTTTTGGTCATTAGTGGTTTTATTGACCGATGTCTCAAAATCTTTCAGATGTTTTGAAAGAATAAGGTATAAAAGGGAAGAGGAATCCAAACTATTTGTGTTTCTGTACTGATGGAGAAACAAAAGAACCCTATCAAAACAGTTATTTTCGACTGAGGCAAAGTTAAAATTCTTCTTTATGGAAACGCTGTCCATATGGTCACAATTCCTGGAATCCCATAAAAGAAACATTTTCCCATTGAAATAGAATAAATTAGAATCCACCATCCATATGACGAAACAGGCAGATTTGAAACAAAAAGCTTAAAAGCAAAAATCTTCAAGATAAATTAAAACTGAAGACCCTTTCGGCTACAAAACTGTTGGATCAAGTCAAACTGTACAAACTATGCAGTACGTACACAAGAATGGAATAGTGGTGTGCTGATAAAATTACTTTTCCATGTTATCATGAAAAGACTTTTTTCCATCCAGCTCTAATCAAGAAAACCGGAGAGCCTCTCAGCTGGAAAGCAAAAAGATATTTGCAACATAATTATTAGACTCTTCATGGTTCAACAGGGAACACTTTCTCCAAGAAATTGAGGAAACGTTTCGAATAAGTCTTGGGTTCAATTGCAGAGATCGACATTGGATCAAACTGCAACGATTTGTAGGTGTGCTCCAGTTTCTTTTTCATGTTGTACTCTTGCAGTATATCAATTATTCCGAGATATAGAACAACATCATATACCTCAAAGAGTTCAATTTCGACTGAAGCTGATTCATCCTGCATGACTTTTTGGTTTGCTTGGGCTGGCATGTTTACACCTAATTGTACCCTTAACCTGAAAAAACTGAAAGCTGTTAGACATAAGGTGAATTCTGCTGGACAGCAAATAACATGATACTGACTCTTCTAGTTTTCCTGAATGATATTGACCAAGGTATATGAGAAAACATTTCATGCTTGTAATTTTTCTTTCACTCGCACTAAAATGTAAAGGATGTTACTAGGACCCTTGGCATTCAAAGATCATTCCATAGAAAGAGTGAAGCATTTGACAGGTGCAGAGAAAAAACACGTCTTCCCTGTCTCTCTTTCATTTTTTCACCACATGAATATTCTACCATAACGGGTATATGCACTTAATCTCGAGTGTTTTGCCACATTTCTTTAAGCACACAACAATCCCTTTTATCAATCATATCAAAGGATAAATCTTAACATCATAAATGAAGCATGATGTGATACCAACAATTTCTAGTGGTTTCCTTGAAGTTGGTATTCTGCTATGCAATACAAGCCAGTTACAAGCTAGCAAACATGACGGACAGTCACATAGCCCATCTGGTGCTCTTCTTCCTATTTTCCACTGATCTGACTCCTTACTCTGTAATTCTTATTGCACCATTTATTTTTTTAACTTCACTGATTCTTCTGGAGATCATACTATGGTCTTCTTCTCTCTTCTTTCACCATTTGCAATCCTCCCTCTTGCTTGTCGTATTTTTTATTTTTACCTATCCTATGGTCCTGCTATTGTCCTGTATTTCTTCCAATCATCTATCCCCTTTCTCTCAGTACATTTCCTTGTCGTCTTGTTACTACCATTCACCTGCTGCTTAAAACTTTCATGGTTGATTTTCTTCCTTCCTCGTATTTCTGACTTTTCCATTTCTTGACAAGTAATATATACAGATTCTCACAATTTTCTCTGCTTATCTCTATCCGCTCTCCCAAGGAATCTGTTTGCATTCGTCTCTTTGTTTTATCTATTCGAGTGCCTCTAAGAAAATCCTATCGCTTGTGAATCGGGTTTTAGTTACATGTGCTGTGACAGTCCACTAATTTTGAGAAGACTAGAGCTTAATCATGCCTATAGAATAAATATTTGTCAGCATACTTCTGATGATGGCAAAGCATCCATGTCAGTCCTAAACAAAGGATAAGAAGCAGATGAGGTTACCTTCCAGTACCAGGCAAAAGAAGATCAACCTCCTGGTCACCAACGGACATGGCTCTTAGTGTACTTCCTCTTATATGCGGGCCTGGTGTAACACTGACAGAACCAGGTTCATGAGTTACTAAAATCAAACCCCTTGGTGGAATTGAGAGCTCCCCCTGAGATATCCCACCTTAATGCATTGAAATAAGAAGTCAATAAGCATTAGTATAACTAGAAAAAAGATGTCGTTGAGCATAAAGAACAAAGATTTCAGAAGAAAGTTCATCACCATTTTCAAGACCCCCCAGCCTATCAAGATAAATGGGTAGAGAAATGAGAAACGACATGCACGAAAAGAGGATAAACGGGAACTGACCCAGAAAATATAGTAACAATTCATACAGGCTTATACCTCTCATTGATTAGTCCCAAAGAACGATAGGACCAGAAAATAAGAGGAATAGGAACAAGGAAAGGTGCTGCATAACATGGACTTGGTGGGATGCCGAGAAAAAACATAACAAAAGAGGGATGGGTTTCCAAAGATAACTATTTCAGGCCGAAAATAGTAATACCAGACAAGAACTCTGCTACTATCCTGTGTAAGCCTGGACGGCCACAACAGAATAACCGAATCATACCAAGAAACCTCAAGTCAAGACATGAGCACCTTAAAACACCATGGATATCCCATGGAATCATGCAGTAACAGTTCCTATTGCATGATATTAGAGTAGCAGGAATTCAGCACCTAGACCATCCAAGCGTCTTTTACTAATCAAATTACCAAGTCTATTTCTCGAGTAACAATTACTGAACCAAATTAAAGATGATATAGATACTTTCTTTAGTGAGTTAACTTTCGGGTTTGCCCTGTGGAAAAAACCATGGTAGAAAATCACAAACAATGAGAAATATCAAAAATCTGGAGTTTAGCATAGATGAAATTCAGAAGATTCTGGGATGTTTGCTTGAGGTCGGCCCTTCCCAGGACCTTGCTTGAACGCGAGATGCTTCGTGAACCAGGCTACCCTTTCATTGGTAAATAAAAGAACAGTCCAATATGTTTATTTGACAATTCAAATTCACTAAAAGCACAGTTCACAATCATGTATGCTTCAAATTGAGAAGCTTAGTATGACCAAAAGTTAGAAAAAATTCAGGATCATGGTCAATCCTGGCAATTTCTACTATAGACAATCTGTACTACAAGTGAGTGAAGAGACTACTTGTGTCATTCCCTATGGAACCTGCACCTCTTGAGTCCTCAAGATTGTCCTGTGGATATACTTGAAAGTTTCTACAACAAATGAAGAAACAACTAACTCTGTTTTTTTCACATAACTAGTTGTGCTTGTATCCTCTGGACTCTTGTTTCCTCAAATGGGACAAGTAGATTCACCTTTTATGAGAATTCACAACAACCTAGAAAGCGATAAGAGGAGGTTTTTAATATTCAAATGGCACATCTATCCATACATAAAAATCACTAAGAAAGACATGCTGGCTTTCTATCAAGAGTACTTCTTCTTGAGCACCATCTCTCACAGTGCTTGGTAGTGTTTATCTAAATATATGTCTTATATAGGAAAACAAGAATTAATTTTTGATGCTAAACGGAAATTAATGAAGTCGATCCTCAAGACAAAAATAGAGAGTGCACCCATCAATAATAAGGACCTTCAGATGTTTGATTAGCATGTCAGATAGTATTTCGCTAATTTAATGTTACGGAAGTTTTAGATTATAAGAGCGAAGCTTCCTGAATAAGGCTGGAAATACAACTATGTTAAGTGAGAGGTCCATTTACAAAATAATACAGGTCTATTTGCAGCAGCTTGGGCCATGCTCGTATAGTTGGATGGGGGACGCCGTTCATAAGAAAGGGATATGGGTGAAAGGAAACATAGAGAGACAACCATTTTGATGATTACAAAATGACAGTGTGGTGATAATCTTATAATGTATCAACCTTATTCCCTTTATTATAGCAATTAACCATCAAAAAAGAGAAAAAGAAATACACTGGAAATCAGAAATACTGTTCATCTGAGATAACACCATAGCGAAGATTAGACCAAGAAATAAATTTTGCAAGACAGGTTTTACCTTCAACATGATCAGGATTAGTTTCAACTTTGTGCAGAGAATCAGGTGGCTCTAAAAGAGATAATAGATTCTCAGGAGCTCTAAAATGTAATCCCAATAGAAGGCTATAGTCTATAATGTTCTGAGATTCCAAAAATCTGCAGTCTAAAGATAATTGTCTGCAAAAATTTAAAAAAAAAAAAAAGAAGAAAAAGGATTGCTTTAGTTGATCAAAAAAAAAGAAAGAGGGGGGGACAACAAAAATATTTAAACCAAGGACAACTTGAAAGCACTTAACTTTCTGTAACCAACAAAACAGGAATTAATAGGGAAAACAAATGCATAGTCCTGCATAAACTTATCAACGGCATTCACGATAGCCATAAAAGGGGAGGAAAAAAGAGATCAGAGAAGATAAATTACATATGTAAAAGACACGTGCTGGGAGCCCCAAAAAGGGTCCTATTTTCCTTTTACAGAACTAACAACACAAACTGGTCTTTTGAGAACACCACATACTCTAGGCTACCAATAGAAATTCAATCAAACAACAAATCAATCAACTACTGTCTCAATCCCAAATAAAGTTATATAATTGGGTCTAAATTGTTATTAATAAGACTATAAAAGGATTCATCATAATTGGACCTAATTTTACACCGACTCTGAACCTACTACAATCTTCCTCCTTAACCTGGACTCAGGGCAGACTATCCATTGCAAATTAACTGGAGTTTAACCACAAATATCAGACTTGCAAAAAATAATCAAAGTCCACCATCCTCGACATATTAGTTTTGGTTTTCAGAAGTAGTTTAAAATTATTTGCTCCATCTTCAAAAACTTCAGTAGTCAACCATCACATAGAAGAGACTACAATGAATAAGAATTTTTAACTCCAAACTTAAGGGGATTACAAAACAAAGACTTACTTGAAAAGTGCCTCACGTAATAACTTGTCCATATGAAACTCATAAGTTAAATCCAGGTCTTTTAATGTAGTCGTCTCATCTACCCGATCTTTATTCGTAAATCTCCCATGAGAAGAACCTTTTAAATCATACCGGCGATGTATTCTCAATTCAGTACAAAACATATTCCCCATGACTACAAAGCGTACCTGAGAATGAAATAAGTAAATACTCGACCTGAATGATATGAGGAAAATGCATAGCAGCAAAGTCCAGTAGGACTTATGCCTGATCACTAACCTTTTTTCCACGTTTCAATGAAATCCTGTGCACCCCAAAAACTTTTGTTATGAGTGTGTTGTCATGTTCCTTTACATGTTTATAGTAATCCGGAAGCATCTTGAGTAGAGCCTACATGATATTAAGATAACCCATTTTAACAACCTTTCAGTTCACTCTCAGTTTATAATTGTTCCAGAGCAAGATAAATGGCAGAGATTCATGATTACTTAGTTCATTCCATCAAATTAGTTATAAGTACATCTTCTGCACGTTGGTGACAATAAAGAACATAACATTAACCAGAAACAGCAGTATTCTTGGTGGGAAAACAACACCATTCAGAATGTTTTCATTTCACCACCCATGTGATCTATCACACCAAAGAATATGAAATTCGCAAGGAGAACATCAATAATTCTATTATTAGTTACTTCTTTCATTTTTTGCCATAATGATTTTAAATGAAAAACCATATATGAGATAAAAACAACTTTTACTTTCCCAGTAACCTTTTTATAAAACAAGGTCACTTATCCCAGTAACTAAGTCAAACTCACTTACATAAACTGAGTTTAGGGTCAGAGCATCCATTTGTTTAATCCACACTTAAGCTCTGTTGCTTTATCAAAAAGAGAGAAACAGAGAGAAAAGTCCACACTTACGCTATGTTTGATTGAGGTGCTAAAATAGAAGTGGAAGGTTTGGGTTGTCTTCCAGTTAAAATTGGCCAAAACCGGATAGAATGGAAGGATCACTTTATCCTTTCCTGAGGTACAGAACAACTGGTAAATGATCATACTACCTAGGAGAAGAACCAGATAGTTTCTCCTTCATCCCCCCTCCCAAGATCTAAACATAGTGCTATTGGGGCCCCAACAGTGTTATCAAAAGCAAAAAGTGCAAAAAAGCTCTAAGGTCTGTTGAGGCTTTAAGCGCAAAGAGCAAATAAAGTGAGGGCTTTAATGAAAAAAGCACAAATGGAGAAAAAATTACAAATATATATGTTTGATCCAAAAATAATAATTTTAAGCACCAATGACAAATATAGGAACAAAGAAATTGAAAAAGAATTATGAAAAAAGTGAAATACTAATTGTTTAGTGTTGTCTCTTCAACAGAGACTCATTGGCAACGCAAAGCATCCCTTAGATTCTTGATGTTGACACTGAAGCGCACATTAAGCGAGGCGGACTGCTCAGCATGTTTTGAAGCTTGCTTTAGTGCTTAAGCGCGCCTTTCACAACACTGCACCCCAAGAATATGAGCAGGCTGGTCTACCCCACCCCCATCTTCCAAGTCAATGTAGAGAATTTTTCAGGAATTAGGATGAAGGAGGACTACAGAGATAGGGAAAGACATAAAAGAAACAGATACATGTGTAATTTAAAACAGGAATCATGAACTTGGCTTGACATAAAGAGTTGTATCTAATTTCAAAATGTAAGGGCAACATCTTGCTGAATTTTGAGTTAGTAAGAAGATCAGCAGATATGTGAATGTTGGAACAGAAAGTGAAAGAGAAAAGCTAAAACAGTTTAGTATGTATGTTCTCTTGTGCAAACCTTGAGCTCAGACTTCTTTAAAGTTTTGATCACAAATCTGTCATCACGAGAAAGATAGAAAAGGCTGCCACTTTTTCCAGGAGATGAAAGCTCTCTCAGACCATCATCACCACAGATGGACATCATATAGTCCGCAGCATCCAGCTTGAACAACTCTCTCAAATATCTGAACATGACATTATACGGTCACAGAAATCAGTCAAAATCTACAATAACTCATTTTTATTACTTTTTTTTTTTATAGCCGTGGTGTCCGGTCCAGCTTTCACGCGCCTCTACTAATTCCACGAGATACCCGCCACCTCCCACCACCAACAGGTATCAGGTAACTCTGTCCATCAGGGATGGGACAGATGAAAAGAGATCACCTAGCGTTTTTTGTCTCTACTGGGATTTGAACCTAAGACCTCGGGATACTTAACCCACTTCATTGACCACTATGCGACACCCTTGAGTGCAAAATCTACAGCAATTCATCTAGAGCTATAAGAATAGAGAAGCCCTCTAGAAGCTTTAGCTTATATGGTGAAAGAAAAATATGGATTTTCAAGAGTGGCAAATCTATATACTTCTAGATTTCTTATGAGATGGCTCGGGAGGCAGGAAATTAAAGACCCATGGCACAAATACACTAGGCTAAATCATAAAATGAAGAATAACGGTAGCAACTTTCAGGATAAAATAATCCAGAAAGAGTGAATAGACAGCAGCAGAGCCCAATCTCTTTTTATGTTCTTTCTTTTTCTTTTTTTGGTTAGGAGGGTGGGGAGCAGTAGGATTGCGCAAGGGATAGGGAAGGATATGCAGCAAATCATATGTAAAGATTCACAGTGATTTAAAGCAGCTTGCTTTGAATATAGAGAAGTGCCCTGAGGTTCTGAAAATACCTGAAAACCATAGGGCAATAATCCTTCCAATAAAAATCAACAGAATGATGTGAAGGTGTAAATTGGGAGCCCTTCCTGGGAAAGTACATTTTGATTCTTGCCTGATCTCCAAAGTCGGATTGCCTCACTTCACGGATAGGCACAGGATTGATCTTACCAACAGAATACCTGTAATTTCAAATACCAAGTAAACAAAGACTTCTATGGTACCAAGTGGGTTTTACCACTCATTATCAATAAAAAAGGATCATGATGTATGCTTACCTGATACCAAGTTGCAAATTAAGCATCAGATAGTAGCTCTTACGTCCTTCAAGAAAGTCCACACACGACTTCCTTTTTACTTCTTTTGCATGAAATTTACACCGTTGTTTACTTTTGCGAGATAGTTTACTAATATTTATAATCCTTTCTTTGATTAGGACTCCTTGAGTGTATTCCCTCTCATAAGCTACAGACCCCGTTTCCAGAAATTCAGTTTTGTCATCAAGCGAGCTTTGAGATAATACACTTGATGAATCACAGGCCATCATGTCTCTGCTGGAATCATCAAGGGCAATGTCTTCCCTCTGGGATGTAGTCCTCTGCGATATGCTTCCTGAACCTTTAAGTAAACTATAGGAGATTCTCTCCGAAAAACTACGCTTCACTTTAGGTTTCACAGACTCTGAATTAGAGGATGAAATATGTGACAGCCGCCTTTTCCTCTTCTCATCATACCTATCACTGCACTTCCTCAGAAAGCGATGCTTACTTGCAGCAGGATAAAACATTCCATGTCCATCTTTTAGCCCTTTAGTCCACACCCCAAAGTAGTAACTTCCATCAGCAAATCGGTAACAGCCTGACCCATGTCTTAAACCATTCAACCAATATCCATCAAAAAGATCTCCATCGAACCATTTCATAACACCTCTACCACACATTTTTCCATCTTTCCAGTTCCCAATGTACATGTTGCCATTACTCCATGCATATCTGCCGCTGCCTTCACGTACTCCCTCTTTCCAACAACCATCATAAATATCAGAATTCTGATACTGCTTTCTTCCTATTCCATGCTGGGTATTCATCCTCCAAACACCTCTGTATATTGAGCCATCAGATCCACTAAATACTCCAAAACCATGGAGGTAACCTCCAGAGAAATCACCCTCATATGAAGCTCCAGAAGGCCAAACAAGCCGTCCTTCTCCAGTCATTTTTCCTAATTCCCAACAACCATCATAAACAGATCCATCTGACCAAGTGTATTTACCTTTTCCATGAGGAAGCATCCCCTGGAAACCACCCATATAAGCGTCTCCATTGGAGAAGACCTTTTCAGTGATGCTGCATATAGAATTAAGAAATTAAGTACTCAATAAAAAGCTATGTAGGAGACACACATAAAGGAACCACTATTTGCTTATACATGGACGGATTAAGGGCTCCGATGTCTAAGTACCTTCCACTATCCTCCATGGCCAGTAGTAATCACCCTGACTTGTTCAAAGTTCCTTGGTGATAGTCACCGTACCATCTAAGGCGCCTCTCTGTAAGTGAAATAATCTCGTGAGCAACTTCAATGATTCTTATACCTCATTAAGCACATTGCCATGCAATGACAAGAACAATAGCATAAAAAGCATCGATTTAAGTAGCATAAGGTGCAACTGTACCCCTAACCACTTTACAGATCTAGTTGAGAGCACTTGTTATTCAGTGGAAAAAGAAAACATTAGTTAATTCTTTTTTTTAGAAGCACTTTAAAGAGTAATAAAAGTTTTCTGAGGAGTAAAATTAAGACAGAATATATGTGCTGCAAGTTTAGTTAGCATAAGAAGAAAAGTTGAGATGAGATTAGATGAGATTTTTGTGCTTAAATGCAAAAAATCTTAATTCTAGGCTCGATATTCTACAAGTATTATCGGACTATTATACGACAAAAGGATACCAACCTAAGTGAAAGGTAAGTTCTATTTTTCCGTTTGTACATGGGAATGAATGTTGGGTCTCTAGGGTCACAAGATTTCACAATATGAATGTCTCAGAAATATGAATATTAAGATGGATGTATGATCAGCTAAGATTAGACAAGAGAAAAGATGATCACATTTTGAAAATACCTTTTGAACCAAAAAAAAGGATAAATGAGATGTCATTTGAGATTGTCCGGTCATGTCCTACATCTATTTCCAGCTGCATCAGTCCTCAGATGTGAAACCATGGCAATTGTAGGTATTAGAAAGGGTCAAGGTAGACCTAAAATCACATGCCTATAATCTTTTTGAATCCACATAGACTTAGCGAAAATAGGACATAATGGAAGAAAAAGATCCTTATAGGTGATAATATTTAGTTATAAGGTTTGTTCATGTCAGTACGAGTCTTTAGGTTCATATTAGCTACGAGTCTTTTTAATTTTATTTAGGATTTGTATATCAGTAAAAAATACAGAAAATTTCTAGTGTTAGAGAACTTAAATCGTTGAATATTGGATTGAGAGGGGGTCTAAATGTAGTGACATGGACTGTGAGAATACATGTAGACGACCCAACTAGCTTGGTATTGAGGCGTAATTGTTGTTGTTATTATTACCTTTTTCCAAGTAAGTTTGTCATTCTACGGATAATAGCACTAAACCATCTGCTGCACTGCCAATGGAAGGGTAAAAGAGTGAAGAAGAGAAAAGTAGAACTTTTCCACATATTATCTTGTCTAGTTGGTGTTCATCACTTTTTGTTTCCTCATCACTGTGAAGGATAAAATGAAATCATATGCATATATTGTAAAAGTATTTATTTAAACAAGTAGCATCAACTGATACTCTTTAGTATTCACTCACAGCAGAGAAGGAACTTAGAGTTTCTCAAAGTAAAGCTTGGGGATTGATCTCTAACTAGAAGAGTGAATGCTCGAGCCAGAGAAGTATTCAGAGCGAGAAGCAGTGTGAAGAAGAAATAAATTGTATCCTCCTAATAGATGTTGATGAGGATATTACACCTACTCTACCAGGTGGGGATGCACATGTAACTTGGATAGTCATTAGATCATTCTAAGTCGAAATTGCAGTTGGAGTATCTCAAAGTAAACCTTGGAGTTTTAGAGAAGTTCTAGAAATCTCTATTGAGAACTTCAATTGATCATCATTACCCCTATTAAACCACTAAAAATGGTAAAATCAACAAATGGGCACTGAAGTTCTACCAGGTTCCTTTTTCAAAAAAAAAAATTAATCGAAAAAGCCCTTGTCAGCTTCTCATCCAAACCAATTACAAAGAAACATTTTTGTGTAGCAAGATCTAAACCACAGATGGGGAAAAGGATAGAGCAACAAAACCAAAAATTGATACTGGAGAGGTTTGATAAAATCAACAAATGGGCACCGAAATTCTTACCAGGTTCCTTTTTTTAAAAAAAAAAGTAAATCGAAAAAGCCCTTGAAGGGAAAAAGGTTAGAGCAACAAAACCAAACATTGATACTGGATAGGTTTTTTCTTGTTAAAGATAAAGAAATTGATATATGAAAAACTCTAGTGTTATTACACCGTATGCAGACTTACATCAGTTTACTGCTAGTTAGTGGTGGAAGTTCCCTTCCTAATTTATTGCTTGACCTTCAGTAAAATGAATATGTCATGCTACACTTTTTTACATATTCAAGTGGTATATGCGAAGGATATTCGGGTAAAACAACCTACTACAAATTTTAAAAACTACAAAAATCATGTATAACGCATTTAAGTATATAAAGTTTGCCATGCTTGGATCACATTGTTAAGAAGGATATGCCATTTTATCCAAGCAGAATCCTTGAAACAATTGCCCCATACCCAGATTCCAGAAATAGGCGCTGTTAATCACTTAATCTTAAAACACAATGTATCCTTCAGTAAGTTGTTAAGTTAAAAGCTAGAAGCTATGGAAAAAGTGATGGAATCGCATAATTAACTTCATTGTTCTGAAACATGGGTCCATTTTTATCTCACTATATAACTAGCATTCCACGAAAATCATACTGTTAACCATTGTCCACACACTTCAAGAACCACAAAATATCATTTAGAGGATAAATCTACAAAATAATATCGACATGGCAAGAAAGTTTCAGAAAAGGCAGATGCTCATACCAGGATTAAAATTGCCTTCAACACCAGGCAGTACTTCAGAATAACCTAACAACAGACTACTAGTACTAGTCAATCAACTTGTACACAACTCATTGTGTAGAAATTGGAACCAAACAGAAGAAGTTTGACAGCATTACACCCATATTTTCGTTCCTAATGTTCTCTCTATAGGAATTTAATCAGTCTAAACTTCCCTGAAAACTTTTTATCTTAACAGTTGATATCAAATTAAATCCTCAACAATCATAACTCTGTTCAATGAGCAGCTGAAAATGAGTGTGGTAGATACACCAACGAAGTCATCAATAGACTCAATGAAGAAACTATATAATTTACTCAATAACATAGCACATCAATTTCCCATCATTTGAGATCGCAAAATAAATCATTATTTAAATCAAACACTGTTGATGAGAGTAGAAATGCAGGAAACTGAGCATCAAATATCGGTGAACTCACCTCCAAGCTGCACCGAACGATCGCTCGTGTGCCTAGAATTCCACAGCCACCAAAATTTCAAACCAAAAAAATGAAGTTCAAATCGATAGCTAAAGTAGAAAGCGATTTCGAATTGACACTTCAGCTTCTTCCTTGAAAACAACCGCCAAAAAATCACCAACTTTCTCTCACTACTATGACGTTACCTACAAGATAGCAAAAGCTCTTTCTATCAAGCTCTGCAAATGACCTGAAGAGATTTCTGTTTGTACTTTTTTGGATTTTCAGTTGACGGACACTAGCCTGAAAAAGGGAGAACCCAAAAGATATTTATACTGACGTGTGAAATGGGTTGCGTGTCGTCCTCGCACGTAATGGCTCCACGTATTTCAATCGTAGTGGTGGAATATGAGAAGTAGCATGCTCTGAGTCGCAGGTGATTTTTAACGTTAAACTGCTTGTTCACGTAAAGCATATATACTTTCTCAATTTACATTTACTACTCGCTCTCCGTCTAAATTGATACAGTATTACATGAATGACGCACCTTTTTCTTTAGTCCGTTTTTAAAATTATAATATATTTTTATATTTAATATTTTTTTAATTTTATTTTAATTATATTATATTAAAAATAGTTATTTTAAAATATTTATTAGTTTTAAAATTAAAGAGATAATTGATTATATTTTTTTCAATTCTATTTTTAGTACTTAGAGTCATTTTAAAATGTGAATAGAATTATTATTGTATGTTTTCAAAAAATTAATAGAGTTATATTAGTCAAATTACCATTTCTATTAATTTTTTCTTAATGAGTGTGCAAATTTTATTCTAACAATTAAAATGAAAAAAATAATAATTAATATTAAAATATTAATTTCACCTTAAAGGGATAATTTAAAGTACACAAACATTTATGACTTATTTTATACCACAAATTTTAAGAATCTTCTGATATTTCTTAAATTTCGTATCTAGTTAAACTACATCACATAAATTGGGATAAATTGAAATGAAGGTAGTAATATAGTTTGAACTTTGCACGTCTTAAAAAATAATGATTGATATAAATTATTTATCACATAACTGATATTTAATTTTAGATCTTAAAAAAATATTTTTTAAAAAATAAATAATTAATATTGATAATAAAATATATTTTTTTAATATGCTAAAATAATAACAAAAAATATGTTTTTAATGTAATAAATAAGCAAAAATAAATGGGAGGTCCTATACAGTGGTAAGTACTATAAAACTGTTTGAATCTAATTAAGAATTTAAAATACTGAAAAACTGAACAAATAAGTGATTTTAATTCAATTATTATTCAAGGGATTTGATTCCTTCATCTGAACGAACAGCTAAGCTGACTTGGAATTACGGAATCTTTGTTTGCTCTATGTTGAGGTTAAAATTACTAACATCTAAAAGTGTGTTAAAATTATGTTTTCTATTATTTTTTTAGTATTTTATTTAACTCTAAAAAGCTATGATATATAGTTTTTTATGCATTAAATTGTATTTTAAAATATTAAAAAGTTGATGTTTAAAATATCGATCCTTTCAAATTCCAATCTGCTTCTTTTATATTTTTGTTTGTTTTGGGGGAGGGGGTATGATTAATTTGTGGGGAGGGGTGGAGTGTGATTAATTTATTCATGCACAAACTATGATAACAAACTAAAATAATACCATTTTAACGAATATTATCTTTCACTAAAAAGATATGATCTTCATTTGGAATATTGACTCTTTGAAATTCGTACTATGATGTGCTGCTTCTTACTTTAAAAAAAAAATAAAAAAAATTGGTCAGGTTTGTTGGATATGGTGTTATATAATATAATAATATATTTCATATAATTTTATAAGTGAAATTTAAAAAAGTAATATGCATGTATATTTATTTTTATTTGAAAATAATAGTGAGATTATTTTTAATAAATTTTTATTTCAAGTGAACATATTAAAAATTAAAATTTTATTTAATTATTTATTTATTTATTTATTAGTTTTGCTTTATTTTGATTTTGTCAAGTTAAAATCTCTGGGATGGCTCTAGTGGTTCTTTTGGCTTTGGACGAGAGCGGGAGTGATAAATAGATGGATTGAATTGCATTTGGACATATTAAAATAAATTGAGTTAATAAATAAATTATTCAAAAATTACTTGTAATGGTTTGAATTGAAATGAGCTAAAAATTGGACCATAACTGAATCCACTCAATTATTTTTAAGTGTTAAATTTTTGCCTATTTTTTTATAATTTATTTGAGTAACTAACAAGACTTTCTATTTCTTATATTATAACTATAAATAACATACCAAATGAAAAGTTTAAAAAAAAAATATTTAGATTCATTTCTTCTGGGTGAATTTGAATTGCATATCAATCCAAATTTAAAATTGACTGAATTAAACATATCAAAATAAACCAAGTTAATAAAATAAGTAGTTCATTAATCAGCCCAAATATATACAGATTGAGTAAATCATAATTTTATGGGTTAATTTTATCATCCATAGATGAAAGCATTAGGCCGGAAGGTTCAATTAAACCACCTCCGTTAAAAATTACATCATAAAAATTAAAAAATATTTAAACCACCTCCGTTAAAAATTACATCATAAAAATTAAAAAATATATATTTTTTCAAATTAATTGAATTTCTGAATGAGCCACCGGATGAGACCATGGATATCATGTGTCAATATTGTCCAAGCAAATAAAAAGAAACTAGAAATTTTTTAAGTAATATGATAAGGGGCTCTTTTGTTAATTTATTTGCCTTTTTTTTTTTTCCTTTTTGGTTAATGGAAGTGCGTCAATATCAACCGAAGTATAGTGACAGTTCTTTACACGTTAAAAAGAGTAGTTTATGTAGCAACATGACTAGGTAAAAATTTATTTTTTTGTTTTCATTTTTCTCTTTTTTGTTTTGGTTGGGTTATAAAAGAATATAAGTTTGTTAGGTGCCTCTCTCTTTCAACAAATATTTTAGGTTGTGTTTCTTTCAATTCATGAATATAAAGATAGATTAATACAGGTCTTTTTAGGTGGATATGACAAAACTCTACTGGTTAGCACATCTTCAATCAAAACAAAAGGGGTACAGCTAGCTAAATTTGAATTTATTATTTTTGTTGTTTTTCCAATTAATACTGTATGATCATCTGACATATCAATAATTCAATATGCTGCAAAAGGATTTTTTTTAATTATATATTTATTTGTTTATTTTTGTATACTTTAAGACAAAATAGAGTGACATTAAATTTTGGGCTCCTTCCGGGAAAATGCATGTAATTTCAAGTATTTTCAAATATGAAATGAAGACAAAAATATTATCTTTGTTTTTCCTTTTCGGGCAGAAGTTGGGGGTGGGAAGGGGCTATAGTCTGCTTGATTAATGAATAAGGCTTTAGATATTTTGGCAACTTTTTTTCGGTCTAATTATTTAATATTTAAATTTTATTGATCGATGAATATTAATTCAAATTATGTGGTATACTTTTCTATTTTAACGTAAACGTGAGACGGCGAGTTAAAGCGTAATTTCATGACCAATATCAAATGTATGCATCTTTGATTGTGACTTGTGATTCCCACATTATTGGCTAATATTACAAAAGGAAAAAAGATATTATGAGATTCTTTTGTAAATTTTCAATTGGTTATCATGAGGTGATTAGTATGCTTCCGAATAAAAAAGTATGTTCCAAAAGCAAAGCAACTTTCATTATCTAATAGAAACACAAAAGCAACGATTTAAGGAATTAATCCAATAGCATTTCGACTTTATTGATGTGAATAATAATTACATTCACTAGGCATAAATGTTATCTTTTGATTATGCAATTAGATTTAATTTTTAAATTTCTCATAGATAATATATTTTAAATCATAATTTTTTTTAAAAAAAATAAATTAGTTTCATATCTAATTAAATACCGCCGGATTAATTAAAATGAAGGGATTATTACATAAGTGATGGACTCACATAATTAACTTCATTGTTCTGAAACATCAGTTCATTGAAGGGTTCTGCGGAAAACATACTGTCCAACCATTGTTTGGTGGGCTGAATTTACTTATCTTTAAGGGTCGTTTTGTTTGGAATAAGTCATGTCGAAATAATTAATTTTGAGTTTAGTTATTTTAGGATTGTTATATTCTTAATGAGCAATAAAAAATAAATAATTTCAAAATTAATTTTTAAATGAGTTTATACTACTTTTGATTGGGAAATTATCCTGGAATAACTTATTCCGAGATTAGTTATCCCAGAATTATTATTCCACCCTCATTGTGGGTCCCAAAAAAAGTTATTTCGGGATAATTTTTCAATTAAACGGGGGGTAAATCCACTCAAAAATTAATCTCAAGAGTATTTATCCCTTATTCATCATTGAGTGTGGTATAACATTTCTGGAATAACTAAATTCGGGATTAGTTATTTGGAATAACTTGTTTTCCAACCAAACGATCCCTAAGTATATTTTGATCAGATTCATTTCAGTTCAAGTTAGGGATGCGCCGTCGATTCTTCAGTTCGATTTTATTAAAGTTCGGTTCAACTTTGGTTTGATTTGGTTTGGTGTTTCTAAGAAGATTTTTCGATGCAAGTGAGAAACAAAATGAAAACAAAATTATCAAAATGTTTGACATGAAACAAATGCGTTCAACAATGTTGTTTCATATAACTTCAACAATCAATAACTTAACACATTATATTAAACATTACCTATAAAATATAATTGAAAGTAGCCACTAGGCTACTAACACCTACTAGATTTTTTTAACACCAAACATTTTCTTGATCTTTCACGAGAAATGATACTCGAGAGCGAGATTTAGGCATTTAGCCTTTAGGTTAAAATATTGGTTTGGTTTGGGTTAAATTTGAAATGCCAACGGCCCAAATTATTTAGGTTTTAAAAAATGATTTAGGTCATATAAATTAAATATAAATATTATTTAAAAATACATTTAATAAAACTTGAATTCTTCGGTGCACCGAAAAACTGTGACTCTTATATCGAACACCAAACTGAAGAACCGAACTTTTTTTTTAAAAAAAAAAAGCGAACACCAAACCGAAGAACCGAATTAATTTGGTTCGTTCGATTTATCAATTATTCGTTATTTATGCTCCACCCTTAGTTCAAGTAATCAAAAACATGATTATTTATTAATCAGAATTTCTGACCATTCTAATTTACCCAAATTCAATTCAATTCATTGATTTAACCCCTAACTAATATCTATACCAAAGAGCAACCAAAAACTAGCTGGTGAAAGTAAGTGCAGACAGAGTAGGGCACAAGCGGCATTCAACTAATCCAGCGAAGCGATCATCAATAGACTCAACGAAGGAACTATATAATTTACTCAATAACACAACACATCATCTGGGATCACAAATTAACTTGTAAATTTAAAATCAAACATTGTTGATGATCGTAGAATTAATGCACAAAACAGAGCATCAAATATAACATCGATGAACTCACCTCACAACTGCGCCGACAACGCCGAACAATCGCGAGCCCTAGAAATCCTCAGCTACCAAAATTTCAACCATCAATTCGATTGCTAAATGTAGAAACCGATTTCGAATTGATGTACACCTTCAGCTTCTTAATTCCTTGAAATCAACCTCCAAAAAGATCACCAACTGACAATACCTACAAAAAGAAACTCTTTATATCGATCTTCTGAACGTTTTCTGCAAATGAGGATGAATATGTTTCTGTTTCTGAATATTTTTTGGATTTTCAGTTGAGGGACACTGCCCTGAAAAGGAGTAACCCGAGGAATTTATACTGACGTGCGAATTTGGGCTTCGTATTTGGGCTGAGTTGTAGGCGTTAAACTGCTTGCCACGTAAAGTACCAAATAGTGGTTACGTATTTGGGAATTTCCAAATTAAAATTAAGAATTAAATCAAAAAGCTGTCCACTGATCAACCACATATATCTAAAATAGTCGGCAAATATATTACATATATATTATTATGTTTAGTTAGTTTTGAAAAAATAAATTATAAATTCAATCGACTATGATAAATATAAAAAAAAAAGATTCTAAATTTTACAAATTAATTATTTAACGGGGTATATGATATGATTCCTCTTTCTTTCTGAGCGAACAGCTCAGATGACTTGGAATTACGGAATCTCTGGTTGCTTTATGTTGAGGTTCACACGAATTTTAATAACACCGTCTTTTTTTTTTTCGAATACTTTTTTTGTCAAAATGATGCTAATATCATTTAAAGTGTTAAATGAACTTCTTTTGTCACTGTTTAAAATAGTTTTATGTATTTTAGACTCTAAAATATTGTAATATATAGTTTTTTGTAATATATAGTTGTTTATGCATTAAATTGAATTTTAAATATTCAGAAATTTAAATAAAAGAAGTTAAATACAGTAATCCTTGAACTGCCAGTATACTCTTTCTTTTTCTTCCTATTTCTTTTAAGAAAAAAAACAAAAGGGATCAATTTATTCACGCACAAACTATGATAACATACTAATTAAAATAATATATTTTAACGAATATTATCTTTCACTAAAAAGATATTGTCTTCCTTTAGGAACGAAGGGGCTCTGTAATGGAATGGCTTTATTGGTTCTTTGGCTTTGGAAGAGAGCGCCTCGATATGGCAAAAAGAATTACCCGAATTTTCCTTAAAATTGGTTGGTTTTATTTTTTATGCGTTGACAACTGTATTGTGCAATATGTAAGTCTTTTAAAATTAATCTGAAGTCATATGAAATATAATTTTATGAATATTATAAATATAAAAATATAGATTTATGTATTCCAGCAAAAAAAGTTTTTTCTTTTTTTGTTACAACTAGAAATTTAATTTAATAACATAAAGGTGCTCTTTTATTCATTTATTTGGCTTTCTTCTCTTTTTGGTTATTGGAAGTGTGTTGTCAATATCAACCGTGATATATACGGTGACAGTTCTTTACACGTTAAAAGGATAGTTTATTTAGGAAGAAAAAAAAGAGTATAAGTTTGTTAGGTGCCTCGATCAATTTCAACAAATATTTTAGGTGGTGTTTGTTCCCATTCGCGAATAATATATAAGGGGTTTTGATTTTTTTTCAAAAATTAATTTTTCATGTTTATCTTTTTATATTTTTATAATAATATTTTAGTGTCATGCACATAGTAGATTTCAAGTATTGACATTTGATATTTAAATCTTATTTAGAAGTGTGTGTGTGTGTGTATAGAGAGTATGTATGTATGTATGTATATAAGTATATTCAGACAGACACTATCACTATAGCGAGATTTGATTGTACTCGTTTTTAGGTGGATCCTATTGTTATCTCTGTATTCAAAATAGTACTTCAGAAATACAAAAAAAAAAAAAGTAAAACGCTGAAGTTTCAAGCCCAACAGAAAACTATGTTTTCTTAAAAAAATTAATCCCCTTATAATTGTCTAAGATTTTGGATTAATTCCTCTGGGATAGAACTGAACACTGTTCTACAATACCAACAATAGAAATTATAAAACTTCATTAAACTCAACAAATGGAGTAGATCACACGACACTTAATTTTGTAAAATAAATGCAGAATTGATGATGATAATCTCTGTTCAGTGGCGAAACCTCTAAATTTTTATAGCCATCAAAGGTACGTGCATCAGAAAGATAAATTAAATTTTGAGCAAATAAATATCAGGAAAAAAAAGTAATTAACAAAAATGAAAAGTGATAATAGTAATCCATGCATGCATGCTGGTCCACTAAGACACGATTCTAATTACTTTCCTTTTTCCGTTAATTACCTTATTAGACACTATTCATTTTCGTGTCAAAGTCTCTATGGCTAACGAAAATGAATCTTGTCTAAAGTTATTAGACCAATAGAGAGTTTAGCCATATTCATAATCTCTCCTTTGTTCTATTGGTCTAATTACTACTCCTTCAATCTAAAGCAAAGGATACAGCTAGCTGGATTTGAAATGTTTTGTTGTGTTTTCCTAATAATACTTAATACTAATTGACACTTGATTATGAAACATGACCTTTTCTGTTTTCCTTTTTTTTTAAATAAATATTTTAGAATCGTGTCTTAATGGACCGGGCATGCATGGATTACTACTATCACTTTAAGACGGAATAGATTCAACTACGAAGCTAGGAATTTAGTAAGAAAATTCTAAAATAAAATAAATTTTATATTAAAGAGATTCAATAATTTATATATATATATATATATATAAAAATATTTCTTTTATTTATAGAGTCATTTTCAAGGAAAGGGATACAATACTCCATTGCAGTTGTCTGGCTCCGCCCCTAAATAGATTGACATAAATGTTTTGGCTCCTTCAGGGGACAATGCATGAGATGAACAATCTCCTAGTTTTTCTGATTCCCGATTAAGTGAATCCTAGTACTTAGTACTTTTCAAATATGAAATGAAGAGGGGAAAAGGACAAAAAGTAAAAAGGAAAAAAGAGACTCCGTCTTTTTGTTCCTTCTTATAGTAGTTGGGTGGGGAGGGGTCTGTCTATTTGATGATTTGATCAGTCAGTAGAGAAAGCTTCAGATATTTTGGGGTTTCTTTTCCATTCAGTATTCAACATTTGTTGATTGATTAATATGAATTCACATTATATTCTATTTATATATCATTAAAATATTTTTTTATTTTCTCAGTATGAATCAGAAATTTCTAATTAAAGAATGCCTCATCTTTTGTTGGTGAATATATCACAAATTACAACTGAAATAAAATGAGTAAATATTAAAGCTGAGGTGCGGATATCTCGCTCTCTTTAAGGAAATTCAAGCCCACTGTGGTGTACGCTTCACTGATCTAGCAGTAATACTCTTGACCTGTCCCCTTAAGGATACAACAGCCCAACAACGTCGTATGATTCAAACAACTCCGGATTAGTTGAAGAGTCCAAAGTTTCACCAAAGGAACATCTTCCTTCAACATAAAATTATTCTCTTTTATATAGTGAATTAGTTGAAAACTTTTTTTAAAAAAAAATTGTCTCGACTCTCTCTTTCACTACGCTAACCTCAAAATACACTACAACATTTTCCACACTTCTCATCTTTCTCTTTTTTTTACATACATTAACACAAGAAAGAAGACATCCTTTATATAGTGCAGGACTTTTTCCACAAATAAATGTCAAGAATATAGATAGTCATTTGAGGATTAGTGGGGATAATTAGTGATAAATTATGACAATAATAATTACATAAGTTACATCACAAAATAATAACCACTTTCTCTGCTTTATAACCACTAATATGCCATATAATTGAATATATTTAATAATAAAATATTTTAACTCCAACATCTTTCGATAGTGAAATATACCAACTATACGTCTATCCGCATCTTTGATTGACTTTTTGTGAATTTTGATTCCCAAATTGGCAATTACATAGTATTTAACTAACAATCAACCTTTGGAATTAGATTCTAAAGGGAAAAGGATCATATATATTTTCTCATCTACTTTTGTAAATAAGTTATAGTTAATATTTATTATACTCTTTTAATATGTTGGTTTTTTTCATTCAATTTTAAAATTATATTCGATCTTATACTCTTAAAAAAAAGTCATATTTATTTTATAATATTAAATTACTATGTCTTTAATTATTTGCCATTCATCCAACTTTAGAGCTTATTTACTTTTGTAATCTAAAAAACGTCATATTTATCTCTATATTGTATTAAATTTTATTGTTCATTATGGACCATGGTGGATTCAATTTCATCACTGAAATCTCATTCAAATTAAGATCCAACTTCTGTTATTATGATAAGTTATTGAAATAATTTTTATTTATTGCAACAATTTTAATTTTTTAGTGGGTCAAACATAGAGATTTAACTATTATAACTAGTTGTTAGAAAATCAATGTAATAAATAAAGATGTTAGAAGAACCTATTTTCCTATCGCAATGACAGAACTTGAATTTTAATTTGGACGAGATTTGAGTGGTCAAATTGTATCTAACATGGATGAACAATGAAGTTTTTTATTTTAATAATTTTAGTGGGCTGAGCGTATTAAAAAGGGTTTCAATAAGTTTGTAGATTTAATTGAAAAAGAAAATATGTCACGTGGGCACCGCATAAAAAAATTAAAGTCATATATGAAAATTTAATGCGATAGAGATAATATGACTTTTTTTTAGGATACAATGAAAAATATGATCTCAAAATTGAATTAAAAAAATAAATTAATTAAAAATGTATAGTGAAGAATAGATATAACTGATATAATCCTTTTCCCGATTCTGAATGGTAAAGTAGGTAATTAGATGATGAGAAAATAATAGTGTAAAATGTAAACTCTATCTTTTACCATCCTTTCAGTCGACAATTAATTCCATCTGGCACAAAAAAGGAAAAAAGATATGAGATTCTTTTGCAAATTCAATTGATTTATCATGAGTTGATTTCCATGTTCCCCAATAATTAATTAAATATTTCATTTAGAAAGAAAGAAAAAATATGTTCCAATCGTAAGTAATAGAAACACAAAAGCAACGATTTAGAAGAAGTCCAAGTAACATGTCGACATTATATTGTATATTAATGTGAATAATTATATTCACTAGGCATAATATTACCTTTTGATTATTCAACAAGATTCAATCACCATTATATTGACTTGATAGGTAGTAAAATATATTCTACTAAAAGTAAATTTTGGAATAAATCTTTAAGTAGGCTCGTACAATTATTCCTCTTAATTAGTTTTTGGCAACAACGTAGTTGATGTTGTGAGTCGCTTGTGTAATATTATATTCTTTGCACTGTCTGGGTGTGTTATTTTCTAATTTTTACATGTTTCATTGCTCCAATTTTTTCAAAAAGAATTTTTAAAATGAGAAAAATAGCTTCTCCGATAAAAATGAGAAAAATAAGTAGCATTTCAATAGATTGTATTCTCCGCATTCTCCAATATACTCATATTCACCCCACCTCTCATCCTCATATTCCCCGTTCCATCAACAAGTCCCATTATATTTATCTAAATTATATTTATATATATACATATATTTTACTTGTATACCGAATAATTTTTTCAAGTGGGTTATCGTAGGCCATCTGAAACTTATTCAAGGGTATTGAATATTATAGATGAAAGTAGAAAAATGAAAAGGAAAATAAATTGCGTGTCACTACTTCACTTTATTTCTTGACTTGCTTTATTAATGGACTTACTTAATTCAACCTAAATCCTCACTTAAAAATTAAAAAATTAAATTTTTTAAAAAAAACATTGTCTTTGTTAATATAATTTTATTTCAGATCAAAAACACAAACAATCATCATTCTCGTAATTTCATTATTACTCATTGTTAATTAAATTTTATAGACTTCATAACAAACAAACAAACAAAAAAATCATTAGCCTTCAAAGATCCATACTATAAAAATTTATCCTTAAACAACCAACATATTATACAGTATGTCAAGATTATACAACAATATATGCAACACGTATATACATCCATAAATATTAATGTTATACAATATCTATGCAATGTATCTAAATTGTATAAGTAGTGCATAACTGTGTGGCGGGATACAATTATTACACACGTTTATATTACACAAACATAATTTAACTCTCAGTAAATCTTCATTTTAACACCATTATCACCACACACACAAAAAAAGAGAGAAAAAAAGAAAAAGATACAAGAAGCACGTCAATTTAGAATAATATTAAACAATTTCCTAAAAAAATTATGTCACTACTTCACTTTATTTCTCAACTTGCTTTATTAATGGACTTACTTAATTCAGCCTAAATCCCCATTCAAAAAAAAAATTGTCTTTGTTAATATAATTTTATTTCAAATCAAAAATACAAACAATCACCATTCTCGTAATTTCATTTTTACTCGCTCTTAATTAAATTTTATAGACTTCATAACAAATCAAAAAAAAAAAAGAATAGTTTACTAACCTCTTGTCACGCCCCGCCTTGGGGGGTATGACTGGCACCTGGTGCCCTACTGGGACCTGAACTGCTGGACTGCTAAGCCTGGGCACATCTGGTGCCTGGCTGGCTCTATTTCATAATTCTAGAAACGAAGGGCTATATAACGGCTGTAAACACAGCCCCCGGCCCATTGGCCTATAGCCTCCTGTACCTGTACTAACAGCTGACCAGAACATATCAATTCAGGGGAACCTATGCGGGCCGACAAGGCCACCATGCTGTCTAGTTATCTGTAACTTAGTCATAGAATATTAGAAAGCTACGTGACCGACAAGGTCACCACTACTGGCAAACTATGGCCCCACACGGCCAACATAAAAGAAAGAAAAAGTGCTAACAGCTACACAACTGCACGGCCTTACACGACCGGCTCATCTGACCACAGGGAGATATATACAGACTGCAAGCCTCTAGGAAGAGCAATAGAAATGATCGGGACAGGGCCCCGACCTACCCGTACTATACAACAAAAAGGAACTGAAATACACCTCTGAAATTCAGTCTCCGGATGACAGGAGCTGAATACTCGATAGCTGATAGGAATCACGTAGTATCGCCTGCTCGTCTATGAGTACCTGCAGGCAAGTAATGCAGCGCCCCACCGGGCGTCAGTACCGCTGGTACTGAGTATGTAAAGCAATAACTGAAAGAAACATCTGAAAACAATAATATAACTGATGAAACTGAAGTGGAAGGAATAGATTAACTGTCTGATATTGTAAGTCATACCTTCTCTCAATTATACTGGAAAGAGTAGGAGTCATACCTGAGGATTGATCGTTCTACTGTCGATCTACTCGTATCTACTGTAACACAGTATAACATACCATAGCATACATAACATACACAAACCTTACCCGGCCCCCCATAAGCCGGGAGGTACAACCAGCACAGAATCTATAACCCTACCCCGGTCATCCCATCTCCTATAACCCTGTAAGCATCCCGCCGGTCCCCTGGGTATGCACTTGGGCTCGCTGAGCCCCTGACTATAACTGTACCTGAGTCCGGAGGACTCCTGAATCAACACCCCGGGCGTATCCGCTCGACGGGGGTGTATAAGGGCCGACCAAGGCACAATATGGGGAAAACTGGCATCCCATCTTCGTCCCCTGGGGGACGGCATGCCACTCCGTAGAGCGACGTATCCTCGTCCTCTGGCGGACGAGTCGATACAGCTATTAACCCTGGGGCGGTCATGGATGCTAGGTAATCCAACCCCAAACAATACAACGGTCTCAACTAGTAATACTGTCTGCGTATCTCACATGCTGAAGCTAATAGGGGTAAAGTATTGTATATATTACATGCTGAACTAATGATAGTAATCTGTACGTATTTAATACGTGCTGAGGCTGGTAAATATATATAAATATGAATATAGTCTCCTGCCGGGCTATACTGGGGCAAATGCTATATAAGATAGTGTTTCTGCTGAAAACTATGTTGTTTACTGAGTTTCTGTATTAACATGATTTCCTATTCCTAACATGCTTTCTAAACTTCATTTTAGCTTGCTATTCTATTTCTGAAGTGCTTTACGGATATTACATCGCTGTACGGGGTTTCAACTGAGTACAATAATATCTTAACATTTCGTATTACATCACATACTGAGCATGCTGAGCAGTTTCTAATACTTGTGTTAGAAGCTATGTCGTATTAGTAAGTTTCACGCAAGTTACAATCTGATGCTTCTAATACCGTATCAAGATTCACAATAAACGTAACACTTGACTTCTGAATATTCTACTGGCCTGTAAATTACTATACTGCACCGATATTACTTAACTTGCCGAGGGAACTAGCTTTACATACCTTATCCTCGAACTATCCGTCTGTCGAACGAGGTCTGGCCGGTACTTCAACTATTTTCTCTCAACTGCATTCATAAATATGTCAATCAATACTAAATACAACTTTATTTCAAAAGGCAACGTCACTTTCGATATAGTTTATAGCCTAAACTTAGGCTTATCGAAAGACGGTCGAAAACTCGCTATTTTTCAGCGGTCCAGAAGGGAGAAATATTCACTTCACAGCTAGGAACACATAGACACTAATTTAGAGCAATTCCACTCACCTTAGCTCGGTGGCTCGGCGATTCGTCGGCCGTATGTTACGAAACTGAATCCGTAGGAATGCTCTCTGCTGCTAAATACCTCCGTATCTGGAGTTAATTTGATTTTGGGCAACGTTTAGCAGCGTAATCGGACGAAAATTATATAATTTCTTCGTTCCTCTTTCTCCCTCTGCGTTTGCCCTCTGTTCTCTGGAAATTTAAATGTTTTTTATCACTTAAAACCAAAGTGGGGTTTTATATACTTGGGCCTGGACAAGGCCAACGTGTCACGGAGCCAACGCGGAGGCCCCTCCTCCGTGACACGCTGCCATCGCGGAGGGGCTCTGCCTCGGCTCCTTCCGCGATGGTTCGACAGGATTCTCGTCCGATCTTTTCCCTGGCCTTTCTCCAGCACGTATGGCCTTCAAATATGCTTAACCAACGTGCGAATAGGTCGTCTAGGTGCCGGGAATTCTACGGGGTATAACACCTCTAAAGATCCATACTATAAAAATTTATTCTTAAACCGCCAATATTATTACATAGTCTGTTAAAATTATATAACATTATATAGAAAATGTATATATATCTACAAATAACGTTGTACAATATTTATGCAATGTATCTAAACTATATAAATAGTGCATAACTGTTAATATATAATGTATAACTATGTATAATAGTGTAAATACAATAATTACACGGGTTTATATTACAAAAGCATCATTCAACTACCAATAAACCTTCATTTTAATACCATAATTACGACACACAAACACACACCCAAAAAAAAAAAAAGATACAAGAAGCACGCGAGTTTACGATCCAACCTATTTGAAATCGATTTACCGAACATCTATCAAAGTAATCTTCTTTTATTCGAGAAAATGGGAGGGACAAGAAAAAGAGAGAAAAACATGGACAAATAGAAATAGAAGGAAACATAGGGCCATTTGCAAAAAAGAACAAAGTGAGACAGAAAAAGGGTAATGAGTATTGGAGACGCGAGAGAGAAAAAGGGAGTGAAAATTAGGTTTCAAAAAAGTTAGCTTATATTATTGGGCTAAATGGGGTAATAAAATAATTATTATGTCAATTTTAATAAATTAAATGATTGAGGGATTCCATCCCTCATATCCCCCGTTCCCACCCAACAACTTCCATAATATTTATCTAAATTATACGTATATAAACATTTTTGACATAATATTTTCTATTCATGCTGAAATGAGTTGATCATAAGAAGTCTGAAACATATTCAAGGATATCGAATAATATAGATGAAAGTAGAAAAAAAAGAAAAGGAAAGACCCCATACATATAACATATGCAAGCACAGTAAGTTTATAAATATCTTTAAAGCCAGCAAGCGGGGTCATAATACACTTTTTGAGTTCATTGCACATTCAGCAGCGACGTTAAAATGCAAATATCTCGGAGTTTTTTGAACAAATATCCTTTAACAACAGCAAAACATTTGCCTAAATATATGATTTCGCCCTAGTTTTTATTTTGATTTCAGAAACTATTTGTCTTGAATTCCTCGATTGATTTTGGTCAAAATATCCAAAATCAATTGACCATACCTGGAGCCTGCCCAACTTAGTTAAGTTGACCATACAACAAATAATGTATAATGCTACAGAAATTATCTGCGACTTGCACGGTTGGAAGAAGAAGTTGATTTCCCCAGAGGAGGGAATTCATCTTCACCGGAGAAGCGCTTATTTGCAAGATGAAATTCAGGCTTGTCATTTTTACCATCTTTCAAGTGGTGCCGATTTCTTGAGCTGTTGTCCGGTGATGGAGGAACAAGCGGCTTGATTCCTGAAAGCTCTGGGTCTGGACGATACCGATATGGCAATTTTCTGGCATCCATCTTGCGGAAAGTGATGGAAATTCTGCAACAACAACAACAACAAAAAAGGACAATGGTGAAATCAGTGAGATAGACAAAAGATCAATTGCTTAAAATGAGCCAAAAATGTTATGGAAAAAAGAACAAAGAGTAGGCGCTTGGTCATACATTTCAAATATTTTCACTTTATAAAGTTGTATTTAATTATATTTTTGCAAAGAAAAATTGAAATAATGTTCGCGCTTGGATGCACTTAAATACAATTTCAAGAGTGAAAAGTGAGCTGGAAAACAAATTATAAGTTTTATCCAAATTTGAAATACAACTTCTAATTGGATTTAAAATTTTCACGATCAAACACCTATTTTTAAATAAAGTGAAAAATTATTCAGAAGCAAAAATGTGAATGGAGTAACTTTTATGGCCAAACAGATGAAGCTTGTGCCAAATACATGTCTGGGTAGTGGCTGAATATATTTTTAGAACAACTATTAATGAATTTTTTCTTTTTGATTTCATTCGATGCATTGTATTGAATAGGGCGCATTCTAATGCTCTCATACATAGAAGAAAGAAAGTGGGAAAACCTTTTAGCTGGAACACTAGGCACACAATGTTTAGCAACATCAGCTCCATTACCATTGAGAATGAGCACAGACCTGCATGAATTGAAAATGGAAAACTAAGAGGAAAATGAACATACATATGAGCATTCCCTGCTAACTCACAAGTCACAACAAATATGATAAGGCAGTGCAGAGGGAATTTTCATTTGGGATGGGAATGGGATCCATGTGTGCCTTAAATACGACTCCTCAAGTGTCTGTTTTTAGACCTCAGAAATTTTAATAGTGAATTTTATAATTTTACTTTCAATTAAAATAATATTGAAGATTGTAAAAAGAAACTACCAAATATTTATATAAAGATAAAGAAGAAAAAACTATCTGTTTTTGATCAAGAATATTTTAAAACTATAAATTAAACCACTCAAATTTTTATATTTAAAAAAAAAAAGCTTTTACAACAACATCCAAAATTGGTACTTTATCTCTTTGGATGTACTTCTACTGTATCCTCTTCTCTCAAGACCATCTAATATCTTTATTCATTCAATTTGTCAATTGTAAAGAAGGTTTGTTGACGATCCTCAAGAAATTATCAATCTCCCAATCTGGCTCTCGAATCCAATGAAGCCTTCTCCCAAACAAACCCAACGACTTTTCTTTGGCCCAACACCCAACCTACTTACTCCCATTATATACTTGATAAGTGTGATTCCTAGTTGCATTTTCCTTTTCTTGTTATCCAGACCTGTGTCAATATTTATTGGAGTTTAATTTCTGCATTTTCATATAATGATATCTAGACTTACCACACTACTACTTGTGGTTACTCCCAACAAATGGCTAACAATTGATTAACTAGAATTAATTCTTACTTTTATAAATCATAATATTATTATATGAACATAAATTGGTGTGCTTTAAGAATACTACAATAAAAGCAAGTATATATATTTAAGGTATCTTTTTAGAATTGGGCGGACTACTAATTTTATTGAAAAGTCCTTAATGGAACGGACCGAATTGTAGACGGTACTAAAATTTAACAAAGCAAAAAGAATGTGATGACGTACCCGAGAGGAAGAGGTAATGAGAAAGGACCAGAGAACTCTCCAGGATTAATAATCTTTAAGCTTGTACCAAAGACTATTTTACATTCTGCCAAGAAAGACACTGTGCAGAAAGGTCGAACAAAATCATGATGGTCGATATGAGGAGGAATGCAATCACCCTCATCATAAATATTCACAATGCAACTATCGGGTATACACGATGGAGGCAAAACATGCCATCTAACCATTCTCCTAATCATTTTCTTGAATAAAGGAGGCAATGGATCCACTTCTTCCTCTCTTACAATGCCCGGCGGATTACCATCTTTGTCCTGTTAAGGAATGAGGATCAGTACATAAAAGAATGAGATAAATCTGAAAAGAATTAGTCATATATCTCAAAAAATTAATAAGATAACTCTTACCACAGCATAATTATAACAACAACCAAATTGTATAGTGACACGTCCCTTTCCTCGCATCCACTTTCTTGGTTCAGAATATGTTCGTGCTGCAAAATGTTAACAAAAAAAATAAACTGAAACACTATTTTCAAATTTGACAAACATGGTTTCCATGTTTTACAAAGAAACATTCAATGTCCAATATTTTGAATGAAAAATCAAAGGAAAGCTCTCCATACATTCTTAATGTTTTGTAGCTATTACTCTAAATGGAGAAAGAAATAAACAACCACACTGATAAACAGAATTCATGACAATTACCTCTAAGCTGTCGATTCTGTCCCATTTTCTGAAGTTTGTAAACAAGTTCGACTATCTCCTTTTGCTCATCAGGATTGAAAACATTAGTGTGAAGCTCAAGCCCTTTAAGCACATTTATTTCCTTTCCACTAGCGTTCTCATAATAAACAAAATCCTTTCGCCTTCCAACTTGGCCAAATCTAATTAACTCTTGATCCTCCGATAAATCATCGTTTAGTTTAATCTCCAAATTTGAATGATTGAACACCGGTTGCTTGTTGTTTACCGGTTTAGACAAGACGCTAACAAATCGCTTCGGCATTCTTGAGTGAGTTGATTCGACAACTCGCGGAGAGGTTGTATGAGGATCAACATTCAGCTTTCTCTTTGGTGACACTACATCATCAAATGAATCCCCCTGCAACAATTCTGCAGAACTTTCTGCAACATTAACATTCGATATAATGACATTTAATCTAACCTTCCCACAAAGTTGAAAGAAAACTATGTGATATTTGGAATATAGTTAGTATTCCTAAGTACCAAAAGATAAATCACAACTACAGTCCTGCTTTTCCAAGAAGAAAAAAATCAACTAATTGTAGCCATTTCATAAATTCTCTATCAGAAAATATCACAATCTAAGCTTTAAATGGAATTATTCAGTAAATTCAATTACTATTCAGGAACTCGAGAGTGAGTTTGAACTTTCCTTAAACAACCATCCCTAACTATATAACCTTGAAAACATTCCCTAAATTAGAAAATCGCTGTATCTGTCTCGAATTTCTCTATCTAAAAAATCCTTATTTATACTTTAAATCCAATTATTCAGAAATTCAATTTCTATTCAGGACTTCTAGAGTGAGTTAATTTGATCCCCTTGCTTCTTCATATGTGTGAAAATCCTGGCTCTGCTGCTAATTATTCACAACCAGTACATTAAAAAAAAAAAAACCGTTCTTGAAACTTGAATCAAATTAAATCGGGAAAAGAGAAATAATTGGAATTTGCTTACTTTGATTAAGATTTTTTACACGAGCCTCTAAAACCTCTTCACAGTGAGAACATAGACCTTCAGACAAAACATCAACAATTTCTTCACGCGATAAATTCTTTAACAAAGCCCTGAAATCCAGCGACTCCGGCGCCCACCGGTTAAAATCTCCGGCCATGAATCTCACCCAATTCTTATTTCTCTGACCAATCTCAATCTAATTATGGTTTTTACTTTTATTTTTTTTTACCAGAAAAACAATGGGATTTGACGTGATAAATTAAAAAATCTGTGGATTATGGCAGAGTCTTGGTTTTTGAACAGGAAAACCTGAAAAACCTAAGTGAGTTAGGACTATGTTTAGCTGTATTTCCCAACTTTCTGGGCTTCTTACACACAAATGTTATGTAACAGCCCAGCGCAACATTATCTAGTCTAGCTTTAAAAAATAAAAGTTCTTTATTTGTTGAGTGTCGCTGATTCAATTTATTTCTCTACTTACTTTATTAATGGATTTTACTTAACTTAAATTCCTATTTTAAGAAAAAAAATACGTTATCCTTGTTAATATAATTTTATTTCAGATCAAAAATACAAACAATTATCTTTCTCGTAATTTCATTTTTACTCGTTCTTGATTAAATTTTTCAAACTTCACAACAAAAAAAATATCACTAGCTTTCGAAGATTCATATTATAAAAATTTATCTTTAGACCGCCAACATATTATAAAGTATGTCAAGATTATACAATAATATATGCAAGATATATATACATGATCACAAATAGTATTTTACAATATCTATGTAATGTATCTAAATTGTATAAGTAGTGCATAACTGTGTAGATACAATTATTACACGCGTTTATATTACACAAGCATGATTCAACTATCAGTAAATCTTCATTTTAACACCATAATCACCACACCCAAACACACACGCGCGCGCGCGCGCACACACACACCAAAAAAGAAAAAAAGGATACAAGAAGCACGCCAGTTTACGATTGAATAATATCAACCAGTTTCCTAAAACTAATTGTGTGTCACTACTTTACTTTATTTCTCAACTCACTTTATTAATGGACTTACTTGATTCAACCTAAATCCCCACTTAAAAAAATATTGTCTTTGTTAATATAATTTCATTTTAGATCAAAAACACAAACAATCACCGTTCTCGTAATTTCATTATTATTCGCTCTTAATTAGATTTTATTGAATTCATAACAAACAAACAAAAAAATACTAGCCTTCGAAAATCCATATTATAAAAATTTATCCTTAAACAGCGAACATATTATATAGTATGTCAAGATTATATAATAATATATGCAAGATGTATATACAACTACAAGTATTAATGTTATACAATATCTATGCAATATATCTAAATTATATAAGTAGTGCATAACTGTGTGGATACCGTTATTACACGCGTTTATATTACACAAACATGATTTAACTGTCAGCAAATCTTCATTTTAACACCATAATCACCACACACAAACACAACAAAAAAAAAAACATACAAGAAGCACACCAATTTACGATTGAATAATATTAAACAGTTTTCTATAAAAAAAATTGTGTGTCACTATTTCACTTTATTTCTCGACTCGCTTTATTAATGGACTTACTTAATTCAACCTAAATCCTTACTTTAAAAATATTCATTTTAGATTAAAAAAACACAATCACAATTCTCGTAGTTTTATTTTTACTCTCTCTTAATTAGATTTTACAGACTTCGTAACAAACAAACAAACAAAAAGCAGTTTACTAGGCTTCAAAGATCCATACTATAAAAACCGCCAACATTATTATACAATCTGTCAAGATCATATAACATTATATAGAAAATGTATATGCATCTACAAATAATGTTGTACAATATTTAAATAGTGCATAATTGTGTATATATAATGTATAATTATGTATAATAATGTAAATACAATTATTACATATGTTTATATTACAAAAGCATTGTTCAACTATCAATAAACCTTTATTTAACACCATAATCATCACACACAAACACAAATACCCCAAAAAAATACAAGAAGCACACTAATTTACGATTGTATCTTTTTTATTTCAAATCTTACGAAACATCTATCAAATTAATCTTCTTTTATTCGAGAAAATAGGGGAAAATAACATAAGAAAAAAGAGAGAAACTTGGAAAACTAGAAAAAGAAGGAAACATAGAAGGAGAAGGGGGGGGGGGGGGGGGAGGAGAGAAAAAGGGAGTAAAAATTAGGTTTCAAAAAAGTTAGCTTATATTATTGAGCTAAATAGGGTAATAAAATAATAATTATGTTAATTTTAGTAAATTAAATGATCGAGTGATCCTGAGTTATAACTATCATTTATTTTTATTATACAACTAGGTTATCGTATGCGTTTTTGCACGTGTTAAAAGAGCGTACCTCATTTGATAAAAAATACTATAAACAAAAAATGAACTTAGCTATAAACTATGTCACTATTTTCTTTTAAAAAAATCATTACTAAACCATCATTAAATACATCATTTAAGAAAAACCTTTTAATACTTAATTGGGTGAAAATATAAATGAAGAACAATGGTATTAATATCTAGTATTACATAACCTTAAGATCAGATAAAAGTTTACAGATTCTATCTCAAATTCCTGTAAGTTTGTCTCCGCAAAAAATATACGAACATCTATCATTACATAACATTAAGATCATATTAAAGTTTAGAAAATCTATCTCAAATTACAGTAAATTTACCTCCTCAAACATAACACCATAAAAAATATAAGATAAAAAAAATAAAATATTGACATTTTTTTTTGAAATAAGTCTACAATTCTTCCTTATTTAGAGTCTATTTGGAGATACATTTAAAAGTTGCTTTTAAGTACCTTTAGGCTATTTTGAAGTCTTTGGCAAAATTCAGATTAATTTTTAAATTAAGTGTTTTTAAGCTAAAAATAATAAATTGGGATTGTCCAACTTATTATTTCTGGCTTATTTTAGCTTAACAACTGTGTTGCTTTGATTAATCTATTAATTATTTTTATCATAAATAAATTACTTTTATCTGATATAAATTAAGCTCCAATACTTAAAAAGTACTTTGCAACACTTGGAGTTAAAAGCTATTTAAAGTCAGTCGCTTAAACAGGTTATTAAAGTAGTTTTGCTTTTAAAATTCTACATCAGTAAAATTAATTGAGAAAAAAATTCTAAGATATTAATCCGAAAGTTAATTTTAAATCTAAAATATAGAAAAAATATTATATACAAACACTAATATTTGTCAGCTTCGCGGTGTTTTAAATTTATCGGTCATGTTTAATTCTTCATAATCTAGGTAACATTAATTAATATAAAGAAATCTTAAACTAAAGTGAATCTAACAAAAGAGCGTATCCAAATTTAAAAAGTAATAAAATAAATTTTAAAGTCTTAAATTGTTAGGACTTTTAATATATGTCAAATAAGAAAAGATTTAAGAAGCAAATGCATGTCTCTCATATTAATAAGAATAAATATTTAAAAATAACATAAATAATATTTAAAAGATGTGTTTGTGTAACGATATAATAGTTTAGAAAGAGAATTATAAATTTCAAATTGATAGCTAATTGTGTTTGAGAGATTGATTCAATTTAGTAGTTCTTTCTTCAGTTTGTTTTAATACTTGTTTCAATGAACAAAAACATCGTATAAAGCGTTTGATTAAAAGGTAAAAAAAACATTCACTTTTACACGAGCGCTTAAATGCATGCATTATATATATATATATATATATGTCATGTTAATTATTACAAAATTTATATTACTATAGTTTTAACAAATTAACATTTCATATATAAATATTAATAATACGATGATGCATTGTAATACAAAATTGTATAGTGGAATGGAACATATATATAGTATAAGTTATCCGTTTAAACAATTAGCACTTAAGAAATCATATTGTGAGTAATTACTGGTTAGTTTTAGCATTATAGATTGATATCATATAACTTTATTATGCATTATTACTTATGTTGAGTTCCACCTCTTATATATATTCACACACACACATAACATAATATAAATTATTTTAATTAATCGAGTGTTATTGTTATTCTCTCTTCCATTTTTAAGTTAACTTTTTCAATTTATGTAAAAATAATTGAGTGGGCAGATAGTTTTTAAAAAAAGGTTACTTTTGAACTTAAATCATTTTATTAAGAATAAAGTGAAAACTAGATTAAAATTAAATTATTAGTAAATATATATATATATATAATTAGATTGACTAAACCAAAAAAATCTCACATAAATTAAAATAAAAATAATATTATAAAAATACGAAATCTCGATATAGATTTTCAGGTAGATCACATAAAACACACCCAAGTGAGTTTACCAAATTCTATGAAATCAAAATTTCTTAAATAATTTATTGTAGAAAAAGAGAAGGAATGGATTTTGGGTACTTCATATCCAAACAATGTGAGAGTTTGAACCAAGTTTTTCTCTCATTTTTTTGGCAATTAAAAAGAAAATGTGTTATGTATATGTAAAGGAAGGTTTAAGGTTAGCCAAGGCTTTGTGGCCAATACCTACATTATTTCTATGGTTAACGCTCAACTGCATGCTTTTTTCGTTGGTTTAATTTTGGCTATTCATCGTAATATTAAACTTATATATATTAATATTGATGCTCAAATTATCACTAAACCTTCAAATTTCATGAACAATTATCACTTATTTCTCTTAACTGATTGCAGGTCCCTCTTCAGCGGATGGATAATTTTTTAGTGCAGCATATCTACAAGGAACAAAATAAAATTGCTGATAAATTAGCTGCCATGGCCACCACTTTTACTGAAAGTTCTACATCTACCTTATTATTTTGGAAGCTCCCGCTATCCGTCGTGGACATTTTGCAATCTGATAAAAATGGGAAGGTTTTTATCAAACGGGTTAAGAGATAATCTCTGCACCCGACTGCCCAGTTTAATATTAGTACTGATAGACAAGTTATAAATAGTGTTTGTAGCCAGAATCTTTGTAGACTTTTGTTCTTTTATATAATATCCTTTCACAAAAAAAAAAATGATAATACAAATAAAAAGAAGGATAAAAGCGAAGAAGACAAAGAAGACGAGCCCAACGTGGCTTTTGGACTATAGATCTCTTTATTTATTTATTTAAAAATTTATAATTGATTTTAAAGTTTTAATTATTTATTTTTAATATAATTTAAATAAAAGAGATTTAAAAAGTAAAATTTTAATTAATTTTAAAATAAAAAATTAAGAGTTTTTACCTCTTACGAATAAGTAAAGATTTAATAACTTTAACTTTTATTAATTTCAAAGTTCTAAATATTAGGACAATAATTAAATGACAATTATTTGAGGAAAAACAGTAAATGACAATTGTTTATATTGTGATATCATTTAATGAAGGGCAAAAAGTTCAATCATCATTTCTAAGTTTCTTCACACTTTGATATGGTACTAGTGTCACGTGTGCATTGCGTCATTTATTGTAACTTAATTAATTCTTCAAATTTAGATTTCTTTCCATATATCGATAAATAATTTTTTTAAAAAAATAACAATAATTCTTTTATCAAATATATAGTCACAGTCGAGTACTAATTTTATTGGGTCAATAATTTGTGATCAAATTCAAACTTATTACGAAGTAAATATCTTATTTTTAATTTTGTTCGATCTTGAAAGATTCTTATAACCAGTACACTATTATCATAAATTATAGTTTGGAGTTGATTGGAGAAAATACCATCTCATGTTCGGACTACAACATTCTACTACTCCTACAATTTAAGTAAAAAAGAACAATGCTTCCAATGAGGTTCAGACATAAACACAAAACTTTTTTTTTATTATTTGCGATATTCTGGCACAACGTATAATTTCATTTATTAATTCTACATGTCTAAAATTTTGAGACCTTTTTTTCTTATAAAGTGCCAAAATAAATATATCTCCTTGATGATAAATGAAACGTCTCCTATTTTATCAACTTTTCTCAAAGAATTTATCGAATAAATTACTATTAATTAAAAGGCTCTTTTTCATATAACATTAATATACACTTGGTAATGCAAGTAATTACCCTCAATATGAATCCTTGATCATCAGTAGAAACACATCTTTATAAGTTTGGCTCTACGTAAAATTCACGTGACATAAATTTTATTGAAATTATTATTTTTCCTCAAGTGCTAGTCTACAAACCTTTAAAATTCTTGTTCTAAGTTTAAAAAACAATGCTACCTCCATATCAAAATATGTGTTATTTTTTCTCTTTTAAGAGTTAATTTCATTAATTTTCATAATTAAATTGAATTATATTAATTTAATATCCACACTATTAATATAGTATAAATAAATTAATTTTAAAGTTCTAAATATTAGAATAATAATAAAATAAAAATTACTTAAGGAAAATAGTAAATGTCAATTTTGTCTATTGTAGAATTTTTTAATTAAGGATAAAAAGTTCAATCAACATTCATAAGCACCTTCACTTTTAAAATAGTAGTGTAAATGTCTCGCGTGTATCTCCCATTTTAATAAGATAAATTTATAAAAATAGCATAATAATATTTAAAAAAATATGTTTGTATACAATATCAGAAAATAATGAATATTATGTTTAAGAGTTTGATCCAATCTAGTAGTTCTTTATTCAGTTTGTTCTAATACTTGTTCCAATGAACAAAAACGCCATAGAAATAACATTTGGTTGAAAGATTAAGAAAATTATTCACTTTTAAATGAGCACTTAAATGTATGCAATATATATATATATATATATATATATATATATATATATATATATATATATATATATATATATACATATATATTTCAAACAGAGAAGAATTCAATACATAAAATTTACTTAATTTTAAAATTCTAAATATTAGAAAATTAATTAAATAACTATTTTTTCAAATGTGAATTCTATTTTAAAAGGGTGAAAAGGTGAATGATATTTTAGTACGAAGCTTCGTACTTTAAATATTTAGTAATAACTTAATTTTAAATCTTTTATTTTACCATTATGAGATGATTTCAACATATTTCTTTTTTTTCTTTCTCTTAATCTATGTGTTTAGTCACTTTCCAATATAATTATTAAAAGGTATAGCATCACCTTCTGTGACATGCAAAAAATTAAACTCTAATGGTCAGAAAAATATATATATATATATGAAATATAATAAAATAAATAAGACCTCAAACATATATTTAAAATATAAAATATAAATAAAGAATATAATATGAAAAAGAATTATTACCTCTTCACCAATTAAAATTATAGTCATTATTGTGCCTTCCTTTGTTATCCTTTTATAACCTTCTAATCCAACTCCAATTACTAAGACATTTATTATTCAATGAGAATTATCTTGCCTTAAATTTTTAATTGATACAATTTCTTTCATGATATTCTTTTCAATTCCACTGCAAGATTATCTAAAACAAATTGTGCACAAGATTTATAATTATAATAAATTATAATTTTATAAAAAAAATTATTTTATGAGATGAAGAGATTATTTTACCTAAATAGATGAAACTTGTGATTGTATGAGTAGAAGAATGTCAGTTACAAGTATAACTGACAAATAGGCAGGTTGGGCTGAATTTGGTCAGGTCAAAATGAGTTGAGTTAATAAATGAGATTCATCCAAAAGATATTTGGGTTAAAACGGGTTGGGCTGAAATGGGTTAAAATGCGGGTCATAACCCAACCCACCCAACTCTAATTAAATTTAGTTGCTTTATTTGTTCTTTTACAATTTTTTGATAACTTATAAAATTAATATTTTTCTTTATTGTGACTAAATATAACATATTAACTAAAATAAAATGTCTTTTTGAAAATATTTTGATAAGATTTCTGATGAATCAATTTGGGTCAAATATCAGTCCAAACTTTAATGAACTAAAATGAGTTGGGCGGAAATGGGCTGGGCTAATAAATGAGCGGGTCAATTATCAGCCCAAACTTGAGCAAGTTGGGCAGCTTATGATCTCATGGGCTGATTTTGCTACCTCAGATTACAAATAACACAAAATTTAAATCACACAATATCAATGTAAGATCAATGTAAGACTCAATTAAAGGAGAAAATATAGTATCAATATTAGACTCAACTAAAAGAGAAAATATAGTATCAATATTAGACTCAACTAAAAGAGAGAATCTAAGTTAAATCATTTTGAACATGAACAACTTGAGCTTGGAATAGTAATTACTATTGTCTTTTAAATTCACAGCATAAAGAAAAATCATTTCATGAAAAAAAAGAAGAAGATAGATTAACACGAAAACACATAAGGTTGAAGATTAAATCAAAGGTGTTAATGTAGAAGAGTTGATGAATTAAATTATGCAATTATAAATTCTTTTACAAAAGTTAAAGAATTTATAAATTTAAAAAAATTTAAAATATACAAATATTAGGACATTACTATTTAAAAAAAAATCAAAAATAAAAAGAGAGTCGCGACTATGGAAAAAGGAAAAAAGAAAATATATATATAAGAAGGTTTAGAAGAGGTGATGTGGCATGTCTCTAAAGCCAAGAATGTCATTTATCTTTTTTCTCAAATTTTTGACATTTTTCTTAATTTTTTTTCTATTTCAATGATTTATTAGAAAACCTAAAACATATTTTTTAATTAAATTCTCTTAATTATTCATTTCTTTTTTAGTTTAGAAATCTCAAAGTTCATTGTTATTAATTTAGTGATTATCTATTATGCAATAAAATCTATATAATAATTTTTCACTTTTTTTCCTAATCATTTATCTATTTATTTTATTTTTTAATAACCTAAAAAGTCTTTAAATTCAAGTAATTAATTCTATCCTCCCACTATAATCATCTTTTTTATTGCTTTAGGTATCTTAATATTCATCTATGTGTTTTTTTACCTTTCCGCTCCCAACATTGCTTAAATTTTTTCTTATTGTTTTTGGCATTTATTTCTCATTAATCTCCTATTAATAAATATGTGGACATAATGGTGCAATTACATTCCAAATATTATCTATTTAAATATCAGCTAATGAATATATGGTGCAAAAATTTTCTTTCATGCTTCGTGATTAGATTCTTAGAGAACAGAATCACTTTTTCTGTTGAAGGCTTAAAGAACTATTAAGGTGAATCTCTCTTCTTCTTTTTATAATATATAACTTTGATTGTATGTCTTAATAATATGATATTAATTATTTTAAATGTTCATTCCACTTTTTTCATTTTAATTTTGTTTACGTAGTAATGATTTTCTTTTTGATTTTCATTGTTACCTTCATCAAGATGTTATAAAATGAAGGATTTGTGTAATGTACTCATATATAATGGATCATATAGATACGCTTTATGTACTTACGGTTAATTATTCTAATTTGAATATATAGGTTGGTATTTTATTATATTATCTATAATTTAGTTTTGTTATTTTATTACAAAAGATTATTCTAACATACTTCAATTTTTTTTTTGATCAGATAAACAAGAAGAGAGTCAAGACTCAAGAAAATGATAGCAGAAAGTGAAAGTGTAACCTTGAAAATTAAGGAGTGAGATTTAAAAGATTTTGATATTGTTTTATAAATATTTTGGTCTTTTATTTTCTCTAAGAAATTAGTAATATTAGTAATATTAATATACACCACTGAAAATAATATAACTTTAAATGATGTTGATTTAACTATTTTTAACTATTCAATTATGTGTAGAATATTGATGTGCCTTAAACAATTTGAAGACAAATTCTTTGTTTTTCCATGGAAATAGATGTAAAAATATCTGTTCAATTTATGCAATACAACAGTTTCTTTTCATAAAATGCATTTACAAAATTTTCTTTTGGAGGTTAGCAAATGATTATAGATCACGTTTTCAAAGTATTTATATATTTTATTACTTTTTCAAGTTTTTCCATTTTGAGATTTTTTTTTCATATATACTATATTTTGGTGAACTTATTTAGAAATGATAGGATTCGACCATCATGTCCTGCCCATTTGACAACTTTGATAATTTGAACGAACTACTAATTTTAATTGGATAAAATCTAAAGGCAAATCTCATTCTTCTGAATTTGGTATTATAGATGTTTAGATGATGATAAAATTAGATGACTTTAGGAGTAGAGGAGAAACTCTTGACAATTTGTATAGCATTTCTAAGAAGAATGATCATATTGTATCAAGATGAAACGACTTTAAGAGTAGAGAATAAACTCTTAACAAATTGTGCAGCATTTGTGGAATTATACTATAAAAATATGATAATCAGAGATATTAGATTGCCTTAAATGTAGTTACATACGACATATAGAAGTTTCTAACCTATAGACAACTCTCAAAGGATTTTATGTAATATTTATTTTTAGTTGAGTTTAATACATTTTAGTGCTTTTTAAATATTTTTTAATTAAATAAATTCAAAATAAACTTCACATATTGAAAATAAGTATATGATCCAAATAAATAAAATTTATTAATTAATCCAAATATATTATTTCTCGTAGAAAAGAGGAATATTTTTTAACTTAACTATTAGCATGTTGAGTGTTTGATAAATTGATTTATATTTTTTACTCTGTGATATTTTTCTTTTCCTGTTTTCCCCTTCTTACTTCCTTATTTTTTTCCTCTAAAAATATCAAATTTTATAGGTTATTATTTTTCTAACTCCCTAATATATTTATTGATAGGAGATTAATAGGAGTAAATGTCACAAAAAGAACGAGAAAAAAATATAGCAACGTTGAGAGTGGAAAAGGTGAAAGAACACACAAAATGAATATTAATATATCTATTAAAGAAGATTTTTATAGTGGGAGATCAAAATTAATTACTTGAATTTAAAGACTTTTTAGGCTATTAAAATAAAATAAATAGATAAATGAAGAGGAAAAGAAAAGAAAAATTAAAAAAACGATAATAGTCTTCTTATATGGGTTTTATTGCATAATAAATGATTACTAAATCACTAAATTAATAACAATGACCTTTGGGCTTCCTAAACTAAAAAAGAAATTAATAATTAACAGAATATAATTAAAAATAAGTTTTAGATTTTCTAATAAATCACAGAAATAGAAAAAAAAGAATGTCAAAAATTTGAGAAAAAGATAAATGTCATTCTTGGCTTTAGAGGCATGTCACTTCACCTCTTCTTGGCTTAGCTTTAATATATATATATATATATATATATATATATATATTAGTTCTCTACCTTCTTTTTTAGAAAAATAAAATTGTTATTTCACGTATAATATGTTATATAAAAGTTTAAGTGACCAAAACTCATAGAAAAATATATGTATGAAATTAAGAGCGAATTATATTTAAAAAAAATGAAATAAATTTTAACACTCAAAAATTTAATTAATCCGCGCAAAGCGCAGATGATTTCACTAGTCAAAAAAGGAAAGGAAAAAAATTGTAGAAGTTCCCTGCAATCAAAAAGGGGAAAAAAACTTTTCCAATTAAAAAGGAAAGAAAACTTTCGTGGAGATTTTTTTAATTTTTATTTTTTTAAATTTACTCTATAAATAAAATTATGCCATAAATAAAAAATTTAATATTATAAATAAGATGATGAAAATAATTAAAAGTAATATTTTGAAATATTACGTAAATATAGTAAATGATAATTTTATCTATTGTGATATTTCTTAATGAAGGATAATAAGTTAAATCAACATTTATAAGGGCGTTCACACTTTTAATATAGTATAAATCAGTCAAATATAATTACCAATCGTTCAATTAAAAGGATTAAACTAGAAGAAAAAGAAAAAGAAGAAAAGATAATGAATAAAATGACACAGTTGTTTCAACGAAGGGTCCAATTTGACATGCTATAGTTCAATATTTAGAAATTGACATCAAATTACCAATTTTAACATACATTATATGTATACTAGCTTAATGTATTTCAATTAAATGAGTGTTATACATACTGATACACATTAATATGTATCTATGTTATTCCATCTAGACAATTAGTATGAATAGCTAAAATAATATGTATACATATTATCAGTATGTACATTTGATCGAAAAAATATGAAACATATCAAAATGTATAATTAAAATAATGTGTATATATATTATTAATATATATTTCGGTCGATTCTATAGATAAAATAATATGTATACATATTATCAGTATATATACTAGGCTACTTTATAAATAAATTAATTTATGCATAACTTATCTCTATACCAGCTACCAAATAATTTTTCGGGTTATTGTTGTTAATACACTGTAATTTACTTTCATGTGACAAGCAGTTCCACATATTCTATCTGTACAGAAAATTCACTGATATTAATGGTTGGGCCCTTAGCTAAGTTGGACCGTCTTGTACGTACGGATCCTAAATCATACTCACTAACCAGACTGGGCCTGCTCCTGAACTCGGACATGGGCCAATTCTGGTGGACATGGACTTCGGGGAAATGCACAAATATTCACTTTTGGTGTTGCCATTTAATTTTGAAAAAATTACATAATATAATAATTACGGGTTATTTTAAAAATAATTATTCCTCGTGTCTCAATATATGTGATTTACTTTGACTAGATACATATTTAAGAATTATGAGAAGACTTCCGATACTTGTGGTTAAAACAAGTTACAGATGCTATAAATCATATCATTAAGGGTCAAATGAATATTTTAAAGTTAAATTGTAACTAAATATAGAAATATATCTTTTTTTTTTGGATTGACTAAAAAAGGAATATCTGTCGCAAAAATTGGGACATAGGGAGTAGTATTTATAACATCTCTCTCTTCTCTCTCGCGATCTCACTCTCCTCTATTCTCCCTCTCCCTACCTCCCTTCCTCCATCCATCCATCTCTCTCTCGTCTCTTCCTCCCAATCTCGCTTGCTTCTTTCCTCTCTCTCTCAAGATCTCTTTCTCTATTTCACTCTCCCCTCCCTCGCTCTCTTTCTCTTTATCTCTCCCTCGCTCTATTTCTCTTTCTTTTCTCTTTCTCTCTCATTTTCTCTACTGTATTTATGTATTTATGTATCACGAATTAGAAGTATACAAAGTTCAGGTTGCTTTGAGTTTTATAATTATCAACCAATTATATCAGGTTTTTAAATCTATAAATCAAATCAAACTAATAAAAGTAGGGTGTAGACGTCGAAATTTTATAAGATTCTACAACACCTCAACAAATACAGAAATAAAGAGAGAGAGATAAGTAGAAATACAAAATGCATGTATGAAATACAACAAATATAGTCGTCTAACACTTTAAATTTAGAATTAGAAATAGACAGACAGACAGACAGATATATATATATATATAGAGAGAGAGAGATATTTAATTAATCTGAATGATTCACTTAATAATTAGAATTTTAAATAAAGATTTAATATCATTAAATATTTTCATGTAGATTATTTCTCTCTCATAACTCTATTCACAATAATCAGTCATTACTCACCACTATCAATCATCTTTGTTTTTACAATTACCACAACTATTGCCAAACACATCATGTCACCAACCACTTGCCATCACTATCAACTACCTCTGTCATTACAACCATGATTGTCAGTCGCTACTATACTTACCACCTTTATTATTATAATTATATGTGCAACCATTTCCACCACAATCACTATCACCTACTACTAACCTCCTCCACCATCCCAACTAGCACAACCGCTAACTACCGCAAACGCATCGTCAATCATCTCATATTCTTCAGTTGTCCTCATCAACATCCCCAACTACTAATATGAAACAACTTTACCATCATAACTATCATTATCAACCGTCACTATCATGACAGTCATGAGTTACTGCAACACACACACATATATAACAAATGAATAGTTTAGTTGACTGGCTATTTAAATTTTTATATTGTTGATGACATTTTAATTCCTACCTTATAATTTTCTTTATCTCTCTATATATATGATAACGAAATGGACGCGGGTGGATAGCCAGTTTGCGTTTTGGAGTGCTAAAAGCCTCTCCACATAAAGCTAAAAGGAGGAGGCAACATATACGACACTGATGGTGACCGCACATATAATCCCATAACTGTCAAGTTTTAATTTATTTCTCAGTTTCAATTTTGGCATGAAATTTTAAAAAATTAATAAAATTATATTATTTAAATTATTATTCCTATTAATTATTTTTAAATAAATATTCAAATCTTATTCTAAGAGTTAAAAATGGAGCTATATTTCAAATTGTTTAGAAGTGAAGAGCATTAATTAATTAATTATTACTCCGATCCTACTTACCAGTCCGTGGCCTCTATAAATAGAAACAAGACAGCGTTTTTCAAAAAATATAGACTCGATGGATTTAATATTGGCATCGCAAAAAGCAGATAAAACAATAGTGGAAGTGGAAGGAGTTGGTGGATACTACACTTGGTCAAGTACCCACTTTCCTGCTCTTAGCCAGAAAAAACTTGCTGCTGGCTTGTTAGTTCATCAGCCTCGTGGATTTGCTCAACCTCACTATGCTGATTCCTCAAAAATTGCTTACGTTTGTGAAGGTATGACTATATACACATATAATTTTCATAAACTCGTTATAATTTCGTAATTATGGGTTGAATTTTGTAATATTTCCACAGGTGAGTGCATCGCTGGACTGATCTCACCAGAAGATTCAAAAGAAGTAGTCATAAAAATACAGAAAGGAGATGCGCTGCCAGTACCTTTGGGAGCAGTGTCATGGTGGTTCAATGGTGGGGACTCTAAACTCTCAATAATTTACTTGGGAGAATCTGGTGAATACACACCTGGAGAGTTTTGCTATTTCTTTTTAACTGGAGCCGCCGGTATTCTAAACGGATTCTCCACTGAACTCATAGCTAAATCTTTTCACATGACTAAAACTGAGTCGAAAAAACTCATAAAACACCAAAGTAGTTCGAATCTTTTAATTAAGATAAACGATGGGACGAAAATGCCACAACCATGCAGCAGCCTCGATAAACACAAGTTCGTTTTCAACTTTGATCACAGCGCAAAACCTTGTGTTGAGGTTAAAAATGGTGGGGTTTTAACTTGGGTAAGTTGTACGAATTTACCGCTGCTTGGAGACATTGGACTAAGCGCGCATCGGGTAATTTTAGAAGGGGGTGCTTTATTTGGTCCGGCTTTTACCGCGGACTCGTCCGTTCAATTGACTTATGTTACCAAAGGGAGTGGACGTGTTGAAATTGTTGGACTTTTTGGTAAGGTTGTTTTGGATGGTAAAGTGAAGGAAGGTGAATTGTTCTTTGTTCCGGAATTCTTTCCGTTTGTTGTGGAAGCTGATGAAGGAGGAATGGAGTTGTTCTCCGTGAAAACATCGTCAAAGTAAGTACCTAATTACGAAAGAAATTTTATTGAATATTGAGATCGCATTTCAAAAGTACCATACGTTTTTGCAGGCAAGTATATGGAGAATTATCAAGTGGAAAAAAATCAATTTGGGAAGCAGTATTTCCATCAATTTTAGAGGTCTCTCTAAATATGACTCCAGAAGCGGTGAAGTCTTTCAAGTCCAAGATTGCTAAGGGTGCAGTAATTGCCCCACCTTCAACTATTTAAGTAATCGTTACTTACTGCTTGTTAAACATTTGAGATCTATATATGTGTGTGTGTTTAACAAGTGTATAATAATGATAATATAATATGTAATTCTATATACGCTTGAAAATAAAATCGATGATGATGAATGCAAGCTTCTATGCTGCTGTGTGCATGTGCTAGTACGTATGTATGGATGGATGTTTTCTTAAGAATAAAAGGAAAATCTATATTTGGTAACTTATTTGTATGTCCAATTGTTGGCTCATGTTTACATCTTGTTAAATTAGTGTGTTTGAGGCATATTATATATTTTTTATGATAAGCATTAACCATAAATTAAAGCGATATATATATATACACACACAATGCAATTAATGTAAGTGACTTAATTAAGACGTTGTTTGGTTCAAATACTAGTTATACGGGAAATATAATGTAAGAATTGTTAATACAATATTAATAAGGAAGAGATTATATATTGTTATGGAATGATTAATAAAGAAAGAGATTTTTTAAATAATTTAGTTTTTACATTACTAATTTATCTATATTTATATTATACATATAACCAGATATGAATAAATTAAAATAACGTGATTAAGATAATTATTTATCTAAATTAAACTCAATATAAGAAAATCAAAAAATGAAATTTTATTACTTAAAAGTATACGTCGGTTATATTAATGGCTTATAAAACTAAAGAACTCATTCAATGTTTTGAAAAATATTTTTTTAAATCAATAATTTATCAAAAATATTTTTTTAATTCTCATATAATAATCTATTTTTTTCGACCTTCTGCTCGTGGAATAGGTTGTTGCTGTTGAAACTAAAGAATTCGATTGTAATTTTGCATAAAATAATAATTATTAATTGAGCATATTTTTTTTGAGAAAAAAAATCAATGAGTGGACTGGAAAGAAAGCAAGAATAAACTAAAAAAATAGTTTATTTCTAAAATTATTTATTTGAAAAATATTTTTGTAAAAAATATATTTAGAAATACTTTTTAAAAGTTTGGCCAAACATTAATTATTGCTCAAAAGTTTTTTTAAATTTATTGGTTAAACACAAACTGATTTTCACCAAAATACTTTTTTGATAAGCGCTTTTGTAAAAAATACTTTTCAAAATAAGATGATTTGAGAAGTTTGATCAAACAAGCTATTAAATTCAATATAAGAAAGTCAAAAAATGAAATTTTATTACTTCAAAGTATAAGTCAGTTATATTATTGGCTTATAAAACTAAAGAACTCATTCAATGTTTTAAAAAATATTTTTTTAAATCAATAATTTATCAAAAATATTTTTTTTTATTCTCATATAATAATAGAAGTAAAATTTACAAACATTCTATTTTTTTCGACCTTCTACTTATGGAATAGGTTGTTGCTGTTGAAACTAAAGAATTCGATTGCAATTCTGCATAAAATAACGATTATTAATTGAGCATATTTTTTTGAGAAAAAAAATCAATGAGTGGAGTAGAAAGAAAGCAAGAATTGTCAAGTTATTATTATTGTCAAGATCTAAATTATTAACTTGACACAAATATTATTGTCAAGTTAACAAGGTAAAACAATTACTTCCCTCCGTTTTAAAACAATTGTCGTGTTTCATTTTTTTTAAATTAATTTGACTAATTTTTAAACTTGGATTAGATTAAATTAATTTAAATTTTAAAATTAAAATTTAGATATTTAAAAACAATATAAAAAATATTATAATTTGCAATATTTTTTATATTAATATAATAAAAAAATACATATTAAAACATTGGTTAAAAATTATATTATTTGACTCTAAAGAAAAAGGAAATAGTGACAAATAAAAAAGAAAACCGAGGGAGTAACATTTATCCCCCAAAAAACAAAACGTTCCTTTTGGATTAACATTTTTGTCCAAATTTAGATACAAATTAGTGTTAAATGTGAATGTATTAATTTAATACTTTAAAAAACTTAAATACACAATGAATGCTGGATGTGAAAGTATTAATTTAACACTTGAAAAGCTTAGGCACACAATTAGTGCTAGCTACATATGGTTCCAGCTTGACTTCCATGGCTTTGTTTTTCTAGCGTTGGGATTTTTATTTTTATTTTTTCCAGAAGAGAAAATGTTTCTTCTCTAAATGGTAGGGAAATTCTTTGCACTGTGCCTTATGTAATGTTACTGGATAAATTTTCAATTAATACTTCGATCTCATATTAATCGTTTTGGCAAATTAAACTTATTTTAAAATTGTTTGTTTTAGACAAATAAGCAATCATTTATTACTCTTTTTTTTCCAATTTTAGAAATACTACTGCTCCGATTAGTGAATTAATTGAGACATTAAAAGGAAGAGGTAATAAGTTAAATATTCTTGTGATTAAAGTTGCGAAGTTTTTCTAAAGACATGCGAAAACTTAAAACATAACTATGGTCAGGAATTTATTGTTGAGCTAAATAATTTAAATATACTTTTCATATGACATGATATTAATTATTTATTTTTGATCGAATACGTGTGTTTTCCCAAAATTATCATTCAAATTTCGAGAGCTTTTTAAAAGATATGTATATTCCATTCTCGTTTTGTCTTTTTAATTAATTTGATTTCCTCATCATGCGTTGGAAAAATCCATTTTCAACACTCAGACAGGGTACCAATCAACAATTGATACACTTATTATTTGTAATTTAAGATCTGCTCATACTTATTATGGTATGAACACGTACGTGTATTCGATATTGATAAGTATGAATCTCTTATAACAATGTAAATAAAGTGATAGATTATACAAAATTTTAAGGAAAATACAAGACAATCTGATGAAAAAAAATAAATTTACTATTTTTAGTTATTACAAAATACAATTTTATTGAAAATTGATATGGGATGAAGTTAAAAGAATAGCCTCCGTTTCTAGACAAGAAAGAAATTTTTCTTTAATATTATTTTCTACTCAGTCAATATTATTACAAAATACATGATCATTATATGTTTTTTGTGACCTGAATCTGTCATTATGTCGTCTTATAAATAGTTCAAGAAGTAAGCACGAAGAAATAGAGAAAGTTGGAGCACTAAATATATTGAGACTATTAATTTTTTTTAAAATTATAATAATTTAATCTTTAAATCTATTTAATAAGACAAACAAGAGTCGAAAACCGCTTCACATCTATGGTCACAATGTATTCCACATTTTATTTTTAGATTGAAGAAAAAAGATATCTTCCACATTTTATTTTCAGATTGAAGAAGAAAAATATCTGCCACATTTTTCTTTTTGCTATTTAATTAAACATAGAGTTGTACTTAACAATAATGACTATAAATTGTGCCTAACCTAGTGAAACAACACAACAATTATCTTTGACTGATCACCCTCTTAAATTGGTAGGTGTATGATGGAAATATTTAAGTTATGTCTTCTTCCCAGACTGTAGTTTGGTCTGAATTTGTGTGAAGTTTTTGACTTTCTTGATCTTCTACATGAATTCACGATAGGATCTTGTGAAGTTAGAAGTATAATATTCTTTTTATTTGAATAAAAGAAATTATTGATACGTATGCAGATGATATATAAAACTATAACAATAATAATATGTATTAAATGTAATTTTAAAGGTAAGGTTTAAAAAAAATAAGATGCACGCAAATTTTATCCTTTTTTTTATGAGGTAGATGATATACAAAACTATATATATTAGAAATTTATTTACCTATGTTTGCTCAATTTTAAGGCACGAGAATAAATATTCTATATTTCGGAAAAAAATAATCTATAATAAGAAAGTAAAGGGGAGAAAAAGAAATAAATATTTTCTTCTGTTTATATTTAAGAAGGTGTAAAAGAATTGAGAAACTTAAATTTTAAGAATTTGTGTTCTCTTGGGGACAATAATTGTTCTCTCTCGATAATAACAATAGAAACAACTAAAAACTTTCGCGGTTTGGTTTGAGTAAGATTTTAGTTAAAATTAAAATTAAATAAATTTAGTTAATTTTTAAGTTATTAAAATTAAGTCAAATTAAATATAATAGGCATTTATTGGTTTTTATCAATTTTGACTTAATTTGATTCGATTATTTAATTTTAATCATATATAAATATTTAAATTCTTCTTTTTTACTATTATTTTTTAATATTAAAGAAATAATTAAATAATAATTTTATTAGATAAATATAACATCATTTTGTTAATCAGAATCGAAGGCTTCCAATGTGAATCCATTGCTATAAAGTTAAAAAATTCTTGAAACTTTGTCTCTTTTATGGTAAAAGAAAGACTGGTCAATTCTTATAAAATAAAAAAAATGTAATTAAATTTAGTGAATTTTATGGTAATTTTAATTTCTTTTAAAAAACTATAGATAAGTTGGAGCCTAGAATAAACCTGCAATAAAATGTGTACAAGTTCAAATAAATTAGAATAATCACCGGTATAAATAAGTTGAATCTACTTATTTATTTATTTTCTCTATTTAGAACATAAAATATTTCTTTTTTTTTTCTATTGTTATGCATTGGCCTTTAGAAAAATAATTTTTTAGCCTCTTACAATTTATTTCTAATTTTATCATATTTTTAATCTTAAAAAAAAGTTATTTTTACACCTACCATATTTGAAAAGAAATTTTCCTCTTTTCTCATTTCCTCCTGGTCGTTGTTCCCGCATTGGATTTTAAGAGAAGGTAGAGAAACGAGCAATGTACAAAATGGGCCGAATGATACCGATCAAAACACAAGTTTCTCGGACTTTTGGGTAAGACTAGAAATTAGAAAAGGACAAACTTCATATATATATATATATATAATAAAATATATTAAGATTTTTCAATTTATAAAATATAACAGTAATTATTTTTTTTTAAAAAAGAATTTACTCAAATTTTTGTTTAAAAATTTTATATATAAAATATGTATATCTTGCTCAGGACTTAAACATTTACTCGAATTGATATGAAATGTGTATATAATAATATTAACTTTATATAAAAATTCATATTACATTTTTTAAAAATTTAATACATCTATAATTAAAATTGTATAGTTTCATACAAATTTAATATGACTACAACAACATAAAATTAAATTGGTCAAATACATATACAACCCCTTAAACTTGCCTTTATTTTTTATTTGATACTTCATCTCATTCTTGTTCCAATTTAATCTTTCAACTATATTTTTCATGTTCCATTTAAACACAAAATACTAATTTTTATATTTTTATTTGTTTATATTCTTCAACTTTCATTTTACACATTAAAAATTGACGTATGTCCATTAATATTTGTAAGAATATATATAAATCGACTGATGTCCGTCAATTTTTTGAAAAAATAATAACTTTTTATAGGTTTTCATTTTGGTGCTCTAACTCGTCTTGTTCCATTTAACCATCCAACTCTATTTTTCGTGTTTTATTTAAACACAAAATTATTTGGTGTAAACTATTCAATGCATATCGATAAATATTATTTTAAAAATATACAAAATATTCATTAAATAACACCACATAGTTAATTTTTTTCATTTTCGTGTCATCTAAGTTTAACCCAATTATCCTGCTTTCTAATTTTTAACTCGCTCTAATACGGATAAAAAGAATTCATCTTAAATACGGGTAAAGAAAACTCTAATTTATTGCTAAAAACACTGCTACAAAACACTAAAATTTATCAGATCTCATCGGGCTGTCAATGATCTTTTAAAATAAGAAAACTAACGAACTTTAAGAAAATCGGCGTACTTTCGTCGGTTATTTTTTAAAAAAATGCGCAAAAAATCATTTTAAAATTTTTAAATAGATGGATATCCGTCGATTTTTATATTTTTTCTACGAACATTAGCAGATGTTTGTTGATTTTTAAAGTGTAAAATGACAATTGAAGAGTATAAATAAAAATTAGTTATTTGTGTTTAAATAAAACATTAAAAATAGAATTGAAGGGTCAAATTGATACGAAGCTAAAATGGAGGGCCAGAATGAATAATAAAGTACAAGTTTAAGGGTTATATATATGTTTGGCTAATTAAACTCATACAACTTTAATATAATTTTATTCAAAATCACATCAAATCTACATTAAATCGTCTTAAATTTGAGAAATAGACTCCCCATTGTATTCTTTAACTTTTCAAACCATACTCATTTCGAAATTATTTTGATGTTTCAAACTCAAGTTTCAATTTTAAAGTTTCAAGTTTCATATATGGTAGAAGTCAAGATTTAATTTGAATTTTTATTCAAAACCATATCAAATATACAACAAGTCATCCTAAATTTGAGATATATAAACTCTCTAAGATGTTCTCAAAATTTTGAAACTGCATTCAAATATGAAATTATTTTAATTTTTTAAAAATCAAATTGCAACTTTGAAACTTCAAAACTTCATCAATGACGAAATTCGAGATTTTAATTTATAAATATTTTTGATAAATTGGAGAAATAAAGAAGAAGGAGGAGGAGGAGATGTTAGTGAAGGAGAAGGGGAAGAAAAATATATATATTTTTTCTAGATATGTTATATTTTATAATATATTTATTATATTTTGTAAATAAAGAAAAATATTATCGTGTTTAGTAATTTAGAGTATAAGTAGACATGAGAGGTAAATTTTTCCATTAAATATGTTGTGGGCTATCAGCCCATGCTAATATTAACTCAAGAGTTGTGTGATAGCTGGTTAGAGTTATGCGAACATTAGTAATATATGAATTAGTTATGAGAGAATATATATACTATTTTAAGCAGAGATCAGTTATGCAACATTTATTTATTCATGTATTAGTTATTCATGAATAACTTATTGCACCTTTTATTCTGCATAAAATAATATATAGATTTCCTTGTAATTTATACATGTATTAATTATGCGAGTTTCTAAATTACAATCCAAACGCCGTAATAATTATATATAAATAATTTATCTTTTAATTAATTATAAAAAATAATATTATTTATATAATATTTAATATCTACATAATTTACCTTCAAAACAGATACGAAATGAGCCTTGAATATTTCTGGAGGGAGGGTTCATTTTGATAGCTTGCTGCAGGGCCTGGTGCACCCCACCAGTTCACTCCAATGTTGCTTTTTGGGCCTTGCAGTTTTTGTCTAGGTCCAATCTAAAACTGACAGTTTCTTTTCTTGCTAATTACGTGAAAGTTAATCAAACATCTTTTATAATATACTATTTTCTTATTTCAAAATAAGTAATATTTTAATATTTTAATTTTATTTTAAAATAAATAATATTTTTTATAATTAAGAAGATATTAATAATATTTTTTCAATTTTACTCTTATTTAAATGGAGAGAGTTTTACATAATCAAGAAAATATTAAAGAGTTATATTTTTTTAAAGATATTTATTAGGGTAATTGGGTAAAAATATATATATATTTTTAGAAATTAGTAATTTTCTTAAGAGGTGTGCATGAGTTAAAAACACTACTTATTTTAAAATGGAGTGAGTAATGTTTTCTTTAATATATACGTTTTTTTCTTCATGATTATGTGTAAACTAGTTTTACTGTATACAACTAATGCGTGTTCCTCATATTAATAAGAATAAATTTTTTAAAAAACATAAATAATAAATAAAAGATGTGTTTGTGAAACAATATAAGAAATTAGAAAGAAAATGATAAATTTTAAATTGATAAATGATCATATTTAAGAGATTGATAATGTAGTTTGTTACAATACTTGCTTCATTAAATAAAAATATTATAAATTAACGTTTGGTAGAAAAATAAAAAAGTCATTCATTTTTATATCAATACTTAAATGCATGTATTATATGGTCATCTAAGTTTAACCCAATTATCCTGTTTTCTAATTTTTAACTCGCTCTAATACGGATAAAAAGAATTCATCTTAAATACGGGTAAAGAAAACTCTAATTTATTGCTAAAAACACTGCTACAAAACACTAAAATTTAACAGATCTCATCGGTCTGTCAATGATCTTTTAAAATAAGAAAACTAATGATCTTTATTATAAAATTTGTAGCACTATATACTATTAACAAATATTACCATTTAATATAAATACTATTATTATGAAAACACATTGGATATAAAGTTGTATAATATATTAGAACATGCAGCATAAGTTATTCGTTTAAACAATTAGCACTAACGAGATCATATTATAATTTATTACTGGTTTGTTTTGGCACCAATAAATTGATATTACATCATAAATGCATTATTTATTTGCAATTAATAGTTAAGTAATTGTTAAGTCACCAAACTAAGAAATACTTATCAAAATTAGTGAAACAATTACTAGTGCTAGCAATTACGGCATGTTGTCTATATCATACTTTTGGTGTGCGACTTTTTCCCTGACCCCCAGAATGTTTCTTGCACGGGCTGTCATTTTCTCAAATTGTATTTTCAAAATTCTTAAACAGAAGTTTGCATTACATTATAAATGTAACTTTATTTAACGTGTAATTATTTATTGAATGGTAAAATCCTAATTGTTATACCCCGTAGAATTCCCGGCACTTAGATGACCTGTTCGCACGTTGGTTAAGCATATTTGAAAGCCATACGTGCTAGGGAAAGGCCCGGGAAAAGATCGAATGAGAAACCTGTCGAACCATCGCGGGAGGAGCCGAGGCAGAGCCCCTCCGCGATGGCAGCGTGTCACGGGGGTGAGGCCTCCGCGATGGCTCCGTGACACGTTGCCCGTGTCCAGGCCCAAGTATATAAAGCCCCCACTTCGGTTGGAAGTCATTCATACTTATAAAAATTTCCAAAGAGCGCTGCAAATAGAGAAAAACGAAGGGGAATTAAATATTTTCGTCCGATTACGCTGCCAAACGCTGCCCAAACCCAAATTAATCCTAGATACCAAGGTATTTAGCAGCAGAGAGCATTTCTACGGAGTTAGTTTTGCGAAATATGGCCGACGAATCGGCGAGCCGCCGAACTAAAGTAAGTAGAATTGCTCTAAATTAATGTCTATGTGTTCCTAGCTGAGAAGTAAATAATTCTCCCTTCTGGGCCGCTGGAAAATAACGAGTTTTTGACCGTCCTTCGATAAGCCTAAGTTTAGGCTATAAACTATATCGAAAGTGACGTTGCCTTTTGAAATAAAGTTGTATTTAGTATTGATTGACGTATTTATGAATGCAGTTGGGAGAAAATAGTTGAAGTACCGGTCGAGCCTCGTCCGACGGACGGATATTCAAAGATAAGGTATGTAAAGTTAAGTTTCCTCGGCAAGTTGAGTAACAGTGAAGCAGTATAGTAATTTACAGACCAGTAGAAGGTTCAGAAATTGATTATTATATTATTATGAATATTGGTGCAATATGAGGAATTTTGGGTTGTAACGTGCACGATACCTATCTGTACGATATAGATTTGGGCGTAAGTGGTTAAGGTTGCCCAGTATATTCAGTATGTGATGTAATATGCCAGGTTAAGATATTGTTGTGTTTAGCTGAAACCTCGCAAGGTAGTACAGTATCAGTAAAGCATTCCCGATATAGAATAGTAACTGTATATGGTTTAGAAAGCATGTTAGAAATAGGAAATTATGTTAACACAGAAACTTAGTGAACAGCATAGCCTTCAGCAGAAACACCCGCTTGTATAGCCTTTGCCCCAGTACAGTTAGACAGGGAACTATATTCACATTTATACTTACCTGTCTCAGCATGTATCAGACACTTACAGATTGCTATTATTAGCCCAGTATATGATCTATATAATACCTTACGCCTATTAGTTTTGGCTTATAAGATACACAGACAGCATGACTAGTTGAGACCGTTGTATTGATTGGGGTTGGATTACCTAGCATCCCTGACCACCCAGGGTTAATAGCTGTATCGACTCGTCCGCCAGAGGACGAGGATACGTCACTCTACGGAGTGATATGCCGTCCCGCAAGGGGACGAAGATGGGATGCCAGTTTCCCCATATTGTGCCTTGGTCGGCCCTTATACACCCCCGTCGAGCGGGTACGCCCGGGGTGTTGATTTAGAGTCCTTCGGACTCAGATACAGTTATAGTCAGGGGCTCAGCGAGCCCAAGTGCATACCCAGGGACCGGCAGGATGCTTACAGCCACTATAGGAGATGGGATGACCGGGGTAGGGGCATAGATTCTGTGTTGATTGTACCTCCCGGCTTATGGGGGCCGGGTAAGGTTTGTATGTGCTGTGTTATGTTATGTATGCTATGCTATGTTATATTAGACGCGAGTGGGTTGGTAGTAGAATGATACGCCTCCAGGTATGATTCCTACTTCCTTCGGTATCAGTAAGAACAGGTACGATCTACTTCATCAGACAGTTAAGTTATTCCTCCTACTTCTGCTTCATCAGTCATATTATTGCTTTCAGATGTCGTTCTCAGTTACACTATTTTAGTTGCTTTACATACTCAGTACCAGCGGTACTGACGCCCAGTGGGGCGCTGCATTACTTGCCTGCAGGTACTCCTAGACGAGCAGGTGATTCTACGTGACTCCCTGTTAGCGGTTGAGTATTCAGCTCCAGTCATCCGGAGGCTGAATTTCAGAGGTGTAGTTCAGTTCCTTTTGTTGTACAGTACGGGTAGGTTGGGGCCCTGTCCCGATCAGTTCTATTACTATTCCTAGAGGCTTGCATTCTGTATGAAATCCCTGTGGTCAGATGAGCCGGTCGTGTAGGGCGGTGCAGTTGTATAGTTGTCTTTACTCTTTCTTACTTCTGTGATGGTCGTGTGAGGCCATAGTTGTCAGTAGTGGTGACCTTGCCGGTCACGTAGCTTCTTTTTGTACTTTTTGATTAAGCAGCAGATAACTAGACAACATGATGGCCTTGTCGGCCCGTATAGGTTTCCCTGAGTTACTATATTTCTGGTTAGATGCCAAGACAGGTACAGCAGGCGATAGGCCAATGGGCCGGGGGCTATATTTACAGTCGTTATATAGCCCTTTGTTTCCAGAAATCTGAGTTAGAACCAGCTAGGCGCCAGACGCGCCCAGGCTTAACAGTCTAGCAGGTCAGGTCTTAGTAAGGCACCAGGTGCCAGTCGTACCCCCCCCAAGGCGGGGTGTGACAAACTTGGTATCAGAGCAGGTCGTATCCCAGGGAGTCTGCAAGCCGTGCTAAGTAGAGTCCTGTCCATGGATGTGTTGTGCACCACATACTATGGGTAGGAGGCTGCAAGGCATGATAGGATGGTTGTCTTTTATTCTGATTCAGTCGTGCTATAGAGCTGTACAGTATAGGGTTGAATTCCAAAAATCTTACTATGTCCTTTGGCTACAGATAATGTCAGATCAGCAATATCCCGTCACAGGTCGGAGCTTAGACATTGCTGCAGGGGAGGGCACCAGCAGGATGCCTCCCCCTCATTTGGAGACAGCCTGATCAGAGGGCCCTACAGAGGCTTCATCCCAGCCTCCTCAGCAGTCTCCACCACGTCAGGAGCCGTTTGGAGAGACAGTATCTTCAGCAGTCCCTATACCGATGCCTTCCGATAAGGAGGTTAGGAGTGCTGTAGTTATGATAGCACAGGTGATGGCTGCTCAGCGGCAGCAAATGCCATCCACAGTTGCAGAAGCATCAGGAGAGCCCGGTAGTTCGAGGGTCCGAGAGTTCTTAGCCTTGAATCCCCCACAGTTTACAGGCACGGACTGCACAGAGGACTCCCAGGATTTTCTGGATCAGATGCAGAGAATCTTCAGAGTTATGCATGCTACACCTACTGAGTCAGTTGAATTGGCCGCATTTCGGTTGCGAGATATTGCGGTGTTATGGTATGAAAGCTGGGAGAGGTCCCGAGGGAGAGATGTTCCCCTTCCCACCTGGTCCAGCTTTTCAGGAGCCTTTCTGGATCACTATTTGCCGCGGGAGATTCGACAGGCCCGGGTAGACCAGTTCCTACATCTGGAACAGGGGGCCATGAGTGTTCGGGAATATTCCTTGCGGTTTGATTCTTTGGCTCGATATGCACCAGCTTTTGTTGATACCATGGCATCCAGAGTGCACCGTTTTATTATGGGGTTGAACCCAGAGTATGTCGAGACTTATATCACGGCCACACTGCGAGAGGACATGGATATTTCCCGAATCCAGGCATTTGCCCAGAATATTGAGGGCATCAGACAGCGACATCGGGAGATCAGAAGGGTCAATCAAGAGCAGCGTCGCCGGGATAGGCCAGCTGAGTTACAAAGAGAGGCCCGGGGAGGACCTAGGCCACGATTGTCAGACAGGCCGCCCAGGCCTCCGCCTCCACCGCAGTCTCAGGGAGGTAGATTCAGTCGTAGAGGGCAGTCAGAGGCTGGTAGAGGTTCGCAGGCGGCAGACTCACCATCACAGAGGAGGACGGAGCAGAGTAGGTATACCCTACCACTTTGCCCTATATGTAGCCGATGCCATTCTGGAGCATGCAGGTACAGTTCCACCGCATGCTATATTTGTGGCCAAGAAAGCCATTTGATGAGAGACTGCCCAGCCAGAGGTCGAGAGGACCGGGACAGACAGGATAGGGCGTCAGTAGGGTCGCGAGCTACAACATCCTCGACTGGACGTAGGCCCTCAGTTTCAGCAGGCAGGGGTCGAGGCAGATCAGGGGCCTCCAGTACAGGTGCGGGTCCAAGCCGCACATATGCCTTACCAGGAAGGCAAGATTCAGAGGCATCGCCTGATGTTGTGACAGGTATGCTAACTATCTGCTCACACCCTGCTTATGTGCTAATTGATCCAGGGTCTACTTTTTCCTATATTACTCCATTTGTGGCACGAAAGTTTAGTATTGTACCAGAATCATTACAGCAGCCCTTCCTAGTATCTACGCCCGTTGGTGACTCTATCACAGCTAGCCGAATTTACCGCGGGTGTACAGTAGAGGTTGCTGATCGTCAGACCACAGTAGATCTGGTCGAGTTAGAGATGATAGATTTCGATGCCATAATGGGTATGGATTTGTTAGTACCATGTTTTGCTAATGTTGAATGTTGGACCAAAACGGTCCGATTCCACTTCCCGGGGGAGGCAGTACGGGAATGGAAGGGCAGCACGGCGACGCCAAAAGGTAGGTTTATTTCCTACCTTCGGGCGAGAAAGTTGATATCTAAGGGGTGCATTTACCATCTTGTCAGAGTTCAGGATGTCCAAGCGGAATCTCCGACACTCCAGTCTGTTCCAGTGGTAAATGAATTTCCAGATGTATTTCCCGATGAGTTACCTGGTCTTCCCCCAGAAAGGGAAATAGACTTTGCTATTGACTTGCTACCAGGCACTCAGCCAATATCAATACCTCCTTATCGTATGGCTCCTGCAGAACTCAGAGAATTAAAGGAGAAGTTGAAAGACTTGTTAGATAAAGGTTTTATCAGGCCGAGTACTTCCCCGTGGGGTGCGCCAGTCTTGTTCGTGAGAAAGAAAGATGGCTCGCTCCGGATGTGTATAGATTATCGGCAGCTCAATAAAGTTACAGTAAAGAACAAGTACCCGCTTCCTAGGATTGATGACCTATTTGATCAGTTACAGGGAGCCAGATACTTTTCTAAGATTGACTTGCGGTCCGGATATCATCAGGTCCAAGTACGTGAGAGGGACATCCCTAAGACAGCATTCAGGACTCGATATGGACATTTTGAATTTCTGGTTATGTCCTTCGGACTAACAAATGCCCCAGCAGTTTTTATGGACCTGATGAACAGTATTTTCAGACCTTTCCTGGACTTGTTCGTGATAGTATTCATTGATGATATTCTGGTGTATTCTCGCTCTGAAGCAGATCACCGGACTCATTTGCGGACAGTGCTCCAAATTCTTAGGGACCGCCAGTTGTATGCTAAATTTTCGAAGTGTGAATTCTGGCTTAACTCAGTAGCCTTTTTAGGGCATATTGTCTCAGATGCTGGTATACAGGTAGACAAGCAGAAGATAGAAGTAGTTAAGTCATGGCCTAGGCCTACCACCCCGACTGAAGTTCGTAGCTTTCTGGGGTTAGCAGGGTATTATCGGAGATTCGTTGAGGGATTCTCAACCATTGCAGCACCTTTAACTAAATTGACACAGAAAGCAGCAAAGTTTCAGTGGACGGAGGCATGCGAGCAGAGTTTCCAGGAATTGAAAGACAGGTTAACCTCCGCCCCAGTACTAGCACTGCCGGAAGGCACAGAAGGTTATTCAGTCTATTGCGACGCGTCAGGTGTCGGATTGGGTTGTGTGTTGATGCAGCATGGTAGAGTAATTGCATATGCCTCCAGACAGCTGAGAAAACACGAAAAGAATTACCCTACCCATGACCTGGAATTGGCCGCAGTAATTCATGCCTTGAAGATGTGGAGGCATTATCTGTACGGCGTCCATGTTGACATTTATACAGATCATAAGAGCTTACAGTACATTTTCACCCAGAGGAAGTTGAATCTGCGGCAACGCCGCTGGTTAGAGGTGTTGAAATACTATGATGTGAATATTCTATACCACCCCGGAAAAGCTAATGTTGTAGCAGATGCCCTGAGCCGTAAGTCAATGGGGAGTTTGGCGTATTTGCGATATGAGAAACAGAAATTAGCTAAAGAAATTCATCAGTTAGCTGGCCTAGCCGTTCGAGTAATAGAAATAGAAAATAATGGACCAGTAATTCAGAATTCTGCAGTGTCATCGTTAGTTACAGAGGTAAAAGAACGGCAGTATGAGGATCCCGATTTAGTCCAGCTCAGAGATAGAGTTCAGAAAGGTAAGGAGCCAGATTTTCAAATAACCGAGGATGGTGTGCTACATTGTAAGGACCGCCTTTATGTCCCGAATGTCGCAGGACTTCGTGGGCAGATCATGCATGAGGTACACTACGCTCGCTATTCCCTTCACCCAGGGGCGACGAAAATGTACCACGACATCAGAGACATCTACTGGTGGCCAGGTATGAAAACTGAGATAGCTGAATTTGTATCTAGGTGTGCTAATTGTCAGCAGGTGAAAGCAGAGCACCAGAAATCGGGCGGTTTGACTCAGGAGATAATAATACCTATGTGGAAATGGAAAGTAATAAACATGGATTTTGTAACAGGGTTACCCCGTACTAGACGCAGAAATGATTCCATTTGGGTAATAGTTGACAGGCTGACAAAATCAGCTCATTTCCTGCCAGTAAGGGCTACCTTCTCAGCTGAGGATTATGCCGAATTGTATATCAGAGAAATAGTTAGACTGCATGGCGTGCCGGTATCTATCATTTCAGACAGGGGAGCACAGTTTACAGCTAGATTCTGGCAATCGTTTCAGAAAGGTTTGGGAACGCAGATTAATTTGAGCACAGCATTCCATCCTCAAACAGATGGGCAGGCCGAACGTACAATTCAGACGCTCGAAGATATGCTACGAGCGTGTGTGTTAGATTTTGGGGGTAGCTGGGATGAACATCTTTCGTTAATTGAATTTGCTTATAATAACAGCTACCATTCAGCTATTCAGATGGCGCCTTTCGAGGCATTATACGGGCGAAAATGTAGATCGCCGGTGGGCTGGTTTGAGATAGGAGAATCAGCATTAGTTGGCCCAGACATTGTTCGGCAGTCCAAAGAAAAGATAAAGCTTATCCGGGAACGTTTACTGACCGCTCAAAGCCGCCAGAAGTCATACGCAGATAGACGGCGCAGAAATCTAGAATTTTCGGTAAACGACTGGGTATATCTGAAAGTGTCCCCGATGAAAGGGGTAATGAGGTTTGGTAAGAAAGGCAAGCTTAGCCCAAGATTCATTGGACCGTATCAGATTCGGCGAAGAATAGGCCGCGTGGCATACGAGTTAAACTTGCCTCCAGAATTAGCATCTGTTCACCCAGTATTCCACGTTTCCATGTTAAGAAAGTTTGTAGGGGACCCTTCTATAGTAGTTCCAGTCCAGGATGTTCAGGTCACAGAGGAGTTAGCTTATGAAGAGGTTCCCGTAGCCATTTTAGACAGACAGATTCGCAGGTTGAGAACTAAAGATGTTGCGTCTGTCAAGGTATCGTGGCGTAACAGAAATCGGGAAGAAATGACGTGGGAGGCTGAAGAAGACATGAAAATCAGATATCCTCACTTATTTCAGGCCTAGTCAGACGACAGGTATGTCCGTATTATTATTTACACAGTACTTTATGGTATGTATGTTGTAAATGATAAAGAAAGAAGTGATATTTAGTTGTCCAGTGGATTGTAGAATATTGTGTGCAGTGCCTGTATTGGACTTTTTCTGCGTTTCAGGTCATTGCGATAGTCCATATTACAGGGGAAACTCTGCCAAAATTTTCCCAGAAACTAGAGTGAACGGCTCTCTAGACAGCAGTATACATTCGGGGACTAATGTTCCTAAGGGGGGAGAATGTTATACCCCGTAGAATTCCCGGCACTTAGATGACCTGTTCGCACGTTGGTTAAGCATATTTGAAAGCCATACGTGCTAGGGAAAGGCCCGGGAAAAGATCGGACGAGAAACCTGTCGAACCATCGCGGGAGGAGCCGAGGCAGAGCCCCTCCGCGATGGCAGCGTGTCACGGAGGTGAGGCCTCCGCGATGGCTCCGTGACACGTTGCCCGTGTCCAGGCCCAAGTATATAAAGGCCCCACTTCGGTTGGAAGTCATTCATACTTATAAAAATTTCCAGAGAGCGCTGCAAACAGAGAAAAACGAAGGGGAATTAAATATTTTCATCCGATTACGCTGCCAAACGCTGCCCAAACCCAAATTAATCCTAGATACCAAGGTATTTAGCAGCAGAGAGCATTTCTACGGAGTTAGTTTTGCGAAATATGGCCGACGAATCGGCAAGCCGCCGAACTAAAGTAAGTAGAATTGCTCTAAATTAATGTCTATGTGTTCCTAGCTGAGAAGTAAATAATTCTCCCTTCTGGGCCGCTGGAAAATAGCGAGTTTTTGACCGTCCTTCGATAAGCCTAAGTTTAGGCTATAAACTATATCGAAAGTGACGTTGCCTTTTGAAATAAAGTTGTATTTAGTATTGATTGACGTATATATGAATGCAGTTGGGAGAAAATAGTTGAAGTACCGGTCGAGCCTCGTCCGACGGACGGATATTCAAAGATAAGTGTTGAATTATATGGGTCGACCACCTTACTCAGGACCAGGTCCCTCTATCAGGTTACACAGAGGCAGAGACACATGTACACGAAAATACAACAGTAAGAAGAAGACACACGAAGTTTTACGTGGAAAACTTCCTTGCTCACTGGAAGTAAAAAAAACCACGACCTACCTCGTAGGATTTCTCAAACTCCACTACTAGATCTGAGCAACAAAAGTTACAAAACCTAGTACACAACTAAGAGGTTAACCTCCTAACCTCCCACTTGTAATACCTCTATTACAAGACTTCAATATTCTCTACTTCAGCTAAAACTCAACTGAAATACAAGGCTAACTCTAGCCAAAATGTCTACTAGCTCTAGCAGACCAAAACGAGAAAAACAACTCATGAAAAACAAGAAAATAAAACTTGTACGAAATACAAGGTTTCTGTTTTGCAGTGCACTTCTTCTCCTTCAATGGCAGCCTCAAAACTTGAGTTATTTTTCTTTGATTCTTGCTGTGAAACAAGGAAACAATGGCTGCCTTTTGAGAGAAGAATAAGCTTATTTTTTAGATCAATTTTTCTGAATGATTTCTCTTGATGGAAAGAGTTGTTGGGTTCTATCCTTTATATCTTTTCAGCTTCCTTTCATCCACATGGGTAGAAGGAGAGTGTATTGATGATACCCACTAGCCACATGGATAAAAGGAGAGAGTAGTAATGATACCCACTAGAAAGCTCTCTTTTTGGTCAAGCACATGTGACCAACTTGGCCTAGGATGCTGCTATGATTCCATGCTGTGCTGCTGTGCACTTCTGCTCTCACCAACTGACAGCCAAAAAGCAAACTTTCCAACTGTAAAGTCTTTTCCCGTCCAGCTAAAAAATGAGTCACACCAGCACAAGGGATCAGGTCCCTATGTGAGGTTGACAGCATCAAAACCAGTAATCTAACAATTTCCCCCTTTTTGATGATGACAACCTTGACAACCTTCTTTGCACATTTTATCTAACACACTTCACAGTATTCCCCCTGTCAGCATAATTCCCCCTGTCATTCAGCATAATTCCCCCATAATTCCCCCTGTCTTAGTATCTTCCCCCTTTGGCATCATAAAAAAGAAAAGAACAGTAAACCAAGACAAGAATGATTAGGTGAGTTAACTCATGGCCACTGGGGCAACACTGACACTAATGGAAATAAGAAAGGCAGAAAAACTAATAGACAATAAGAACAATGCAACAGCCAACCCCTGCAATCAGAAAAGCATTACATTATCACTTAGCATAACATACCAAAAGAGAATCATACAAGAACTGTCCATAATCGTGGGAAAGAGAGCAAAACCAGGAAGGAGATAAAAAAAAATAGGAACATCATTTTGGGTCGGGTGGTCTGTGGAATAGGGCTGAGAGGCGATCATTGAAGGTTTCATGGGCAGTAAGCAATTTCCTAGTCAAGTCCTTGACCTCAACCTTCAGAGCTTCATTTTCTGCTTTGAGAGGATCATTGGCAGTAAGCAGTTTTTTTGGTTTAAATCCTTAATCTCAGCCTTTAAAGCTTCATTCTCTTCCTTGAGAGCAGAGATGGTGCCAGGGTCCTCTACTGGGTGCGCCCTCAGACGAACTATTTTAGCCTCCTTTTGGACAAGCAGAGCAGTGAGCCGTTCTATCTCCATATTGGACTTCTCTTGCGAGGCAATTAAGTCCGACACTATTGACTGACTCTGTGCCCTTCCGCGACGCATCACACATTCATATTCTTCCAGCGTCGAGAGGGTAAACATCTGCTTCTTTGACCCTACTATCCCCAAACCGCATTCTACACCAAAAAATTCAAAGACTTTGTTCAGCGGGAATCCATAAGCTAGACCATGCTTTCCATCTTTGACATGCATTATTTTGTGTATGTGATTGATCATCACACCAGCCAGGCTTATGGGCTGAAATGTGCTGAGGGCTTCCATTAGGAATAGATCTGCAACTCCTGCCACAGTCCTCTTCTCTGCCCTTGGTAGAAGTACTTTATTTACAAACTCAAACAGCAGCTGATACACACCCTTCATTTGTTTCTTGAGAACTCTCTCCCCTGTGACTCTGTCAAGCTTGGCAATCATGGAAATAAAACGCCTTTGCGCACATTCTCCATCGACAGACCTGATCCCTCTATTAGGAACCTTAAGAATGGAAGTGAGAACCTGCTCATTTATCATGAAGGTGACTCCACTCACCTTGCTGTAGATCTTAGTACCATTATCAGCAAATTCCAGCTCATGATAAAATTCCCTGACCTCATTCTCATGTAAAACAGGAACTGGAGGAACAAATAAGTGTCACCAACTTTGGTAATTGACCATTTCCACCAGCTCAGCCATGCCTTCCATGTCACAAATTTCAGGATCAAATACCCTGCCCCGTAACACCTTTTGGTTCTGCAAGATAAGCTGCCTGGCTTCCCTGGACAGCTCAGTAGACTCATTGGTCCTATCTCTGGAAGAAATCTGGTGAGTAAGAGATGGAGGAATAGGAAGTTTGAAGAGGTTATTTGCAGAGAGCAGTTTAAAGAGGTGAGAGGAAAGATGGAAGGTGGAAAGGGTTTTAAGAGGGGTTATGACACGTCTAATCAGAGAGACTTTTGAACTGGATGTAGATATAACACTTACTTTATGACCGGATACCGGAAGAAACAAGCGGGAAGGGCAGTTCTTACAATATTCTCAAGATATGTTTATAAGTGACAAAGTAATACTGACCTGATAGGACCTGGTCCCCTTATGAGGTTGAACAGGCAGTCCAAAGTCCCTGACTTGTCTAAGTCCAGCCTTCCTTACATCCACCATGCGTGTATACCTAGGGAGGTATAGAACTGAGTTAGACGCATCCACAACAAACTAGCAAGGATACCTGCATTCAGATCATAGCCAAAAACGAGAGTCAACACTTAGACAGAGAAGAGGGAGAATTTAATTCATTTTGATTAAGCCCAGCCTTAATCTGTTTTTATCAAACTGGTCCCTATTCAAGGCTTTGGTAAAGATATCTGCAATCTGATCTTCTGTCCTGCAAAATTCCACACGAATATTTCCCTTCTCAACATGGTCTCTAAGAAAATGATGTCTGATGTCAATATGCTTAGTCCGCTTGTGTTGTACTGGATTCTTAGCCATATTCAGAGCACTGGTGTTGTCACACATCAAAGGGACACACTCGGTCAGGACTCCAAAGTCTTCCAGTTGCTGCTTGATCCACAGTAATTGAGCACAACATGAAGCAGCAGCCACATATTCTGCTTCAGCTGTTGAGAGTGCCACTGAATTTTGTTTTCTTGATCCCCAAGAGACCAGTGAAGAACCCAGAAAATGAGCCATGCCTGAGGTACTTTTCCTATCAACCAGGTACCCAGCATAGTCAGCATCAGAATAGCCAATAAGTTCAAAGGAACCTCCAGATGGATAGAAAAGGACTAAATCAGAGGTCCCCTTAAGATATCTGAGAATTCTCTTAGCAGCCTTCAGATGAGATTCCTTAGGACAAGCTTGGAATCGAGCACACATACCCACACTAAACACAATATCTGGCCTGCTGGCTGTTAAGTAAAGCAGGGAGCCAATAATGCCTCTGTACATAGTTTCATTTACTGGAGGACCGGGTTCATCATTATCCAGTTTTGAAGCAGTCCCAATGGGAGTGTCAATTGGTTTGGCACTTTCCATATGAAATTTTGTGAGCAGGTCCTTGATATACTTCTGCTGACTGATGGCTGTTCCAGCTTTGTCCTGCTTGACCTGTAACCCCAGAAAGAACATAAGTTCTCCCATCATACTCATCTCGAATTCACTTCCCATGAGCGTTGCAAAATCCTCACAGAGTGAATCAAGAGTGGCTCCAAATACAATGTCATCAACATAGACTTGAGCAATAAGCAGATTTCTTCCTCTTGTTTTGAGAAAAAGAGTGTTGTCAATTCTTCCTCTCTTAAAACCATTATCAAGAAGAAATTTTGATAGTCTTTCATACCAAGCCCTTGGAGCCTATTTCAGTCCATACAGTGCCTTGTCCAGCTTGTATACATGATGAGGTCTATAAATATCCTCAAAACCAGGGGGTTGTTTCACATACACTTCTTCCTTCAAGTACCCATTTAGGAAGGCACTTTTGACGTCCATTTGAAACAATTTAAATTCCATGAAAGAGGCAAAGGCAATCAGCATGCGAATGGCTTCCATTCTGGCTACTGGAGCGAATGTTTCATCATAATCAATCCCTTCCTCCTGGTTGTACCCTTGAACAACCAGTCGAGCCTTGTTTTTGACTGTGACCCCTTGCTCATTTAATTTGTTCCTGAAGACCCACCTGGTTCCTATAACAGTTCTATCAGATGGTTTTGGAACCAAGTGCCAGACTTTGCTTCTTTCAAATTGATGCAGCTCCTCCTGCATAGCATTCACCCATTCCACATCCTTCAGTGCCTCCTTGATGTTCTTGGGCTCAATCTGTGATATGAAGGCTGATGAGGCAAATGTGTTTCGAGTTTTGGATCGGGTCTGCATTCCTGAGTCCAATGGAGACATTAAGTTGTCAAGAGGATGAGAAGATTTGTGTTTCCAGTTAGATCCCTTTACAACAGATTCTTCAGAATTGGAACCAGTTCCAGCAGATTCTCCAGAATTGGAACCAGGTCCCTCTTCTGGGTTGCCTTCTGCATCATCTTCCTTTTCTGCCTCCTCTTCTCTGATGTGTTCTGTTGCTTCATCATGAGTGGTCTGATCTCCATTCTGCAGGGAGTTCTTTGTGATGTCAGGTTTTTTAGATGAATCATGATTGACATCATCTCTTTGGAACAGCCACAGTTCCTCAAATTCGTCCTTACCCAGTGCTTCCGTGCTCTTCAGCTTCCCATTTTCATCAAATACGACATGGATGCTTTCTTCAACACACTGAGTCCGTTTATTATAGACTCGGTATGCTTTGCTATTTAATGAGTATCCTAGAAAAATTCCCTCGTCACTTTTGGGATCAAATTTTCCTAGATGGTCCTTGCCGTTGTTTAGCACAAAACACTTGCATCCAAAGACTCTAAGGTAGTTCAGCATCGGCTTCCTTTTATTCAGCAGCTCATAGGGGTTTTTTCCAAGTAATGGCCAAATTAGACACCGATTGACCACATAACAGGCCGTGTTGACAGCTTCTGCCCAGAATGACATTGCCACTCCTCCATCTATGAGCAATGTTCTAGCAATATCTGCAAGAGTTCGATTCTTCCTTTCAACTACTCCATTCTGTTGTGGAGTCCTGGGAGCAGAAAAGTTGTGACTGATTCCTTTGGCAGCACAAAAAGCTTCAAATTTGGCATTTTCAAATTCAGTTCCATGATCAGACCTGATCCCTGCAATGTTGCAGTTCAGCTTCACCTGAATTTGGTTTGCAAATGACTCAAAGGTGGGAAATGTTTCATCTTTAGTGCGAAGAAACATCACCCAGGTATATCTTGAATAGTCATCAACAATTACAAGGATCAGCTTCTTTCCTCCACGACTTGCAACCTTTACAGGTCCACACAGATCCATGTGTAGTAGCTCCAGGGGTCTGGAGGTGCTCACTTCCTTTTTGTTCTTGAATGAAGACCTGGTGTGTTTCCCTTGAACACAAGCATCACAGATCTGACTCTGAGCAAATTTCACCTTTGGGAGTCCTCGAACCAGGTCCTTGGATACTAGCTTGTTGAGAAGAACAGAACTTACATGTCCCAACCTTCTGTGCCACAAGGTAGCTTCATCCTCCACCACGCTTAAGCAGTTAAGCCCATTTCTAGCAGCTGAATCAAGATCAGCAACATACATGCTCTTGCATCTGTTTGCGGTCAAAACAACTCTTCCTGATTGAAGATCTGTCACTGTACACTGGTCTGAAACGAATTTGACTTCATTTCCTTTGTCGCAGATTTGTGAGACACTCAGGAGGCTGTACTTCAGTCCATTTACATAGAAGACATTTTCTATGGCATGGGCAAGTGTCTTTCCAATCTTCCCAACACCAAGAATGTGTCCCTTTTTGCCATCCCCAAAAGATACTGAGCCTCCCTGATATGCCTTGAGTGAGAGAAAATTATCAACATTTCCAGTCATGTGCTTTGAGCAGCCGCTATCCATATACCATTTTCGACTGCTTTCTCTCACTCCTTCCTGCACATATAGATTATAGATTAGACTTGGGAACCCATTTCAGCTTGAGTTCCCAGTACCGAGACAGAGGATAAATCAATTTTCTTTTGGACCACTCAGGCAGCCTGATCTGAGACATTTTGGAACCAGGTCCCCTTATGGTCCCTAATTCTCCTTTACTAATCACCGTCTTTCTTAAGGCTGCTTGCCTCGATACACAGTTAGACTTAAGGTGCCCATTCCTACCACAGTGTGTGCACAGCAAATTATCAGGATTAGATCCATATTTACTGTGAGGATTATAAGGAGGACTACTTTTCTTATAACCTAACCCTTTACCGGAGTTAGATCTTTGTCCGGTTAATTTTTGTAAGATCTGTGAAGAGGCATTCCATTTAAGCGATCTCTCAAGCTCAGCATTCAGTTGGATCACATTTTTCTCAAGCTCAGTGTTTCTTTTCATTATTACAGTGAGCTCATCTTGTGACCTTTTCAGTTCAGCTTCGAATTCTTTTTGAGCATTTTTCATGTCACTAGTCCCTCCCTTTTTAATAAAGGCATTTTGCTCATTGACTAGCTCTTGACATTTCTCTTCTAGTTCTGCCAAACTTGAGATCAAGTTCGCCTTTTCTAGCTCAAGTTTATCTATATATTGATTCAGACTTTCCTTTTCTTTGGTAAGATCATAAAAAGAGTCAATTAACACACAAGCTAGCGACCTCAATTCTTTCCCATTATAGTCTTTTAGATTCTTTTTAATGTCAAGGAAAGTTACCTCTTCATCTTCATCTCCATCCAAATTTGCCATGAAGGCAAACATTGAGTCAAAGGGTGAGTCATCATCCTCCACAGCCATCATAGAAGCATCTTTCACAGCATCCTCCTTATCAGATTCATCTGAGGAGTTCCCCCAAGCAGCTAGAGCTTGCTTGACTATATTGTCGGCTGCAGCTCTTCTTCTGAACTTGTCAGGGACTCGGTCCTTCTTTTGGGCCTTTTCGGCAGTGGTTCTCAGATACTCCTTGTAATCCATCTTATGCATCGGACAGTCCTTGATAAAGTGACCTGGTTTGCCGCATTTGTGACACAGATCATTGTAACCAGGTCCCTTGTTCGAGCTTGTCCTCCTAGGAAGGCTGCCACTTCGCCTAATCATTTTCTGAAACCTTCTTGTTAGGTAGGCCATATCTTCATCTTCTTCGCTGGAGCTTGCTTGAGCTCCTTTAAGAGCTAATCCTTTGTCCTTCTTCAGGTCACTCCTGCTCTGGTCCTGCTGCCTCTTGAGCTCATAGGTTTTTAAATTGCCTATGAGTTCATCCATCGTGAGGACTTCCAGATTTCTAGCTTCAGTGATCGCATCAACTTTACTCTCCCAAGACTTGGGGAGGACACTGAGTACCTTCCTGACCAGCCTGCTTGGCTTGATCACTTCTCCCAAACAATAGAGCTCGTTAGTGATGGACGTGAGTCTGGTATGCATCTCTTGAATAGATTCACCTTCCCTCATGGAGAACATTTCGTATTGAGTGGTAAGCATATCCACTTTGGACTGCTTGACCTGACTGGTCCCTTCATGAGCGGTTCTGAGACAGTCCCATATTTCCTTTGCAGTCTCACAAGCAGAGATTCGATTATATTCATTCGGACCAATACCGCAAACAAGAAGCTTCTTAGATTTGTAATTCTTTTCTATGAGTTTTCTGTCATGATCATCAAACTCCTTTCGGGTTTTGGGAATAGAGATGGTTGTCTCTCCTTCCTTTACGGTTTTCATTGGTACATAAGGTCCATCCAGTACCACATCCCATAGCTCACAATCTTCAGCCATGATGAAATCATGCATTCTTGTTTTCCACCATCCGTAATATTGGCCATTAAACCTGGGAGGTCTGGTAGTAGACTGTCCTTCTTCTAAATTTGGTGGTGCTGCCATATTTTACAGGAGTCTTTCTAGGTGTTAACCTTTTAGAAAGCACCTGCTCTGATACCAAATGTTGAATTATATGGGTCGACCACCTTACTCAGGACCAGGTCCCTCTATCAGGTTACACAGAGGCAGAGACACATGTACACGAAAATACAACAGTAAGAAGAAGACACACGAAGTTTTACGTGGAAAACTTCCTTGCTCACTGGAAGTAAAAAAAACCACGACCTACCTCGTAGGATTTCTCAAACTCCACTACTAGATCTGAGCAACAAAAGTTACAAAACCTAGTACACAACTAAGAGGTTAACCTCCTAACCTCCCACTTGTAATACCTCTATTACAAGACTTCAATATTCTCTACTTCAGCTAAAACTCAACTGAAATACAAGGCTAACTCTAGCCAAATGTCTACTAGCTCTAGCAGACCAAAACGAGAAAAACAACTCATGAAAAACAAGAAAATAAAACTTGTACGAAATACAAGGTTTCTGTTTTGCAGTGCACTTCTTCTCCTTCAATGGCAGCCTCAAAACTTGAGTTATTTTTCTTTGATTCTTGCTGTGAAACAAGGAAACAATGGCTGCCTTTTGAGAGAAGAATAAACTTATTTTTTAGATCAATTTTTCTGAATGATTTCTCTTGATGGAAAGAGTTGTTGGGTTCTATCCTTTATATCTTTTCAGCTTCCTTTCATCCACATGGGTAGAAGGAGAGTGTATTGATGATACCCACTAGCCACATGGATAAAAGGAGAGAGTAGTAATGATACCCACTAGAAAGCTCTCTTTTTGGTCAAGCACATGTGACCAACTTGGCCTAGGATGCTGCTATGATTCCATGCTGTGCTGCTGTGCACTTCTGCTCTCACCAACTGACAGCCAAAAAGCAAACTTTCCAACTGTAAAGTCTTTTCCCGTCCAGCTAAAAAATGAGTCACACCAGCACAAGGGATCAGGTCCCTATGTGAGGTTGACAGCATCAAAACCAGTAATCTAACAATAAGGTATGTAAAGTTAAGTTTCCTCGGCAAGTTGAGTAACAGTGAAGCAGTATAGTAATTTACAGACCAGTAGAAGGTTCAGAAATTGATTATTATATTATTATGAATATTGGTGCAATATGAGGAATTTTGGGTTGTAACGTGCACGATACCTATCTGTACGATATAGATTTGGGCGTAAGTGGTTAAGGTTGCCCAGTATATTCAGTATGTGATGTAATATGCCAGGTTAAGATATTGTTGTGTTTAGCTGAAACCTCGCAAGGTAGTACAGTATCAGTAAAGCATTCCCGATATAGAATAGTAACTGTATATGGTTTAGAAAGCATGTTAGAAATAGGAAATTATGTTAACACAGAAACTTAGTGAACAGCATAGCCTTCAGCAGAAACACCCGCTTGTATAGCCTTTGCCCCAGTACAGTTAGACAGGGAACTATATTCACATTTATACTTACTTGTCTCAGCATGTATCAGACACTTACAGATTGCTATTATTAGCCCAGTATATGATCTATATAATACCTTACGCCTATTAGTTTTGGCTTATAAGATACACAGACAGCATGACTAGTTGAGACCGTTGTATTGATTGGGGTTGGATTACCTAGCATCCCTGACCGCCCAGGGTTAATAGCTGTATCGACTCGTCCGCCAGAGGACGAGGATACGTCACTCTACGGAGTGATATGCCGTCCCGCAAGGGGACGAAGATGGGATGCCAGTTTCCCCATATTGTGCCTTGGTCGGCCCTTATACACCCCCGTCGAGCGGGTACGCCCGGGGTGTTGATTTAGAGTCCTTCGGACTCAGATACAGTTATAGTCAGGGGCTCAGCGAGCCCAAGTGCATACCCAGGGACCGGCAGGATGCTTACAGCCACTATAGGAGATGGGATGACCGGGGTAGGGGCATAGATTCTGTGTTGATTGTACCTCCTAGCTTATGGGGGCCGGGTAAGGTTTGTATGTGCTGTGTAATGTTATGTATGCTATGCTATGTTATATTAGACGCGAGTGGGTTGGTAGTAGAATGATACGCCTCCAGGTATGATTCCTACTTCCTTCGGTATCAGTAAGAACAGGTACGATCTACTTCATCAGACAGTTAAGTTATTCCTCCTACTTCTGCTTCATCAGTCATATTATTGCTTTCAGATGTCGTTCTCAGTTACACTATTTTAGTTGCTTTACATACTCAGTACCAGCGGTACTGACGCCTAGTGGGGCGCTGCATTACTTGTCTGCAGGTACTCCTAGACGAGCAGGTGATTCTACGTGACTCCCTGTCAGCGGTTGAGTATTCAGCTCCAGTCATCCGGAGGCTGAATTTCAGAGGTGTAGTTCAGTTCCTTTTGTTGTACAGTACGGGTAGTTCGGGGCCCTGTCCCGATCAGTTCTATTACTATTCCTAGAGGCTTGCATTCTGTATGAAATCCCTGTGGTCAGATGAGCCGGTCGTGTGGGGCCGTGCAGTTGTATAGTTGTCTTTACTCTTTCTTACTTCTGTGATGGTCGTGTGAGGCCATAGTTGTCAGTAGTGGTGACCTTGCCGGTCACGTAGCTTCTTTTTGTGCTTTTTGATTAAGCAGCAGATAACTAGACAGCATGGTGGCCTTGTCGGCCCGTATAGGTTTCCCTGAGTTACTATATTTCTGGTTAGCTGCCAAGACAGGTACAGCAGGCAATAGGCCAATGGGCCGGGGGCTATATTTACAGCCGTTATATAGCCCTTTGTTTCCAGAAATCTGAGTTAGAGCCAGCTAGGCGCCAGACGCACCCAGGCTTAACAGTCTAGCAGGTCAGGTCTTAGTAGGGCACCAGGTGCCAGTCGTACCCCCCCCCCCAAGGCGGGGTGTGACACTAATCGCTTTTAACTTTTTAAATATTAAAATTTTATATATGTTGTAAATAAGGAAAGATTTAATATATAAAATTGAATTAATTTTAATATTTTAAATATAAAGAAAATAATTAAATGACATTTTGTCAATTGTGAACTCTATTTTAAAAGGATAAAAAAGTAAACAATATATTTTAAGGGGCTTCATACTTTAAATATTTAGTAATAAAATTTTAAACTTTTTATTTTAATCTTTATGATATGATTTCAGCTTAAAAAAATTTCTTTTCTACAAAATTATGTGTCTAATAAACACCTTCACATACATAGAAATGAAAAAATAGTATGATTTGATTAAAGAGAGTGAATAATAAGATCACTCGAATAATTGAGACAACTTAAAGTATGTTGTATTTCTATATTTTTTTTTTGATTATACAACCTTAAGCAAAAAGAAAAAAAGAGGAATTTAACGTATTAATGCAAAAAAAATAAAATTACACTCTTTAATTTATTTTCTGTTATCATGAGTGAAAAAATTATGATGAATGATTAGTTAGTTTAATGAAGAATGAATTGTTGTAAGTTAACAAAATTGTAATTGATTTTAAAGTCTTAAATGATAGGACTTTAATATATATATATATATATATATATAGTGATAAACACGATTTATAAATTGCATATAACAAACTTGATTTATAAAAATCACATTCTACGAATACGATTTATAAATCACATCCTTTTAAACACGATTTTAGATCTCTTAAATGGTAGGACTTTAATATATTTTAAATAATGACAAACACGATTTATAAATTGCATACAACAAACTTAATTTATAAAAATCGCATTCTATAAACACGATTTATACATCGCATTATTTAAGTAGTACAAATCGCATTCTTTAAACATGATTTACTCAAAGAAGAAAAAATTTAAGAAGTAATATTTTAGTCAAATTTAAAGTACTCCCTTTGTTCCATTTTGTCACGCCCCGCCTTGGGGGGTATGACTGGCACCTGGTGCCCTAGTAGGACCTAGACTGCTAGCTGGTGAGCCAAAGCACATCTGGTGCCTGGCTGGCTCTAACTCAAATTTCTGGAAACAAAGGGCTATATAACGGCTGTAAACACAGCCTCCGGCCAACTGGCCTATAGCCACCTGTACCTGTAATAGCAGCTAACCAGAAACATACTACCATAGGGGAAACCTATGCGGGCCGACAAGGCCACCATGCTGTCTAGTTCTCTGTAACTCAACAATAGCATGCTAAATAATTACGTGACCGGCAAGGTCACCACTACTGACTAGTTATGGCCACACACGGCCAACAGGAACTGAAATACTAACTAACTATAACAAACTACCTCACACGACCGGCTCAACTGACCACAGGGAAACATATACAGACTGCAAGCCTCTAGGAATAACAATAGAAATGATCGGGACAGGGCCCCGACCTACCCGTACTGTACAATAAAAGAAAACAAAATACACCTCTGGAATTCAGACTCCGGATGACAGGAGCTGAATACTCAATAGCTGACTGGAATCACGAGGGATCGCCTCCTCGTCTATGAGTACCTGCAGGCAAGTAATGCAGCGCCCCACTGGGCGTCAGTACCACTGGTACTGAGTATGCAAAGCAACTGAAGTAATACAACTGAAAACAACTGAATATAGATAGCATAACCAACATTTCTGTATAGCAGGAGATAGCTGAATCTGAAGAAGCTGATATAAATTGACTCAAGCTTTCTGTACTAATAAGGCGAGGCGTACCTGTAGACGCGATGGCCTGCTGTCTAGTAGCTAGTATATAATATATAGAGCACATAAATAGATATACAAGTAGCAAGCAAGAGCTAATACCAACCCCCATAAGCCGGATGGCGCCAAGCAAGCAAACAATCTATATACCCCTACCCGGGTCAAAACCAACCAAAAATAAGTCACTCCACTCATCTGATAACTGTGAGCTCCTTCTATCGGCCCCCTTGGGTACGTAGCTCAGGCCTTGGCCTCTGACAATAAACTGTGTCTGAGTCCGAAGACTCCAACCTCTAGGCGCAGGTGCACGCGGGGTGTGTAATAAAAACTGCCCCTGGGTGCAAGCACGCAACAGGGTGATTTTATAAAAATCTGTATCTGAAACTGCCCCCGGCCACAAGCGCACACAGAGTGTTCTGCCCCTGTAAACAGGGTGGACTGGATCTGCGCAGAGTAAACTGAACTACCCCTGCAAGCAGGGTGGTCTGGACCGTATTATCATGGTGGTCAGCCATCATCGTCCTCTAGGCGGACGGCATCGCCCAGCTGGTGGCGGTATCTGAATATGGTATCGACACAGCTATAACCCAGGGGCGGTGGGGATGCTAAAAGGGACACCCACATGCCACAATAAGTCTCAACAAACAAATAGCACATAAAAATAGCAAGCATGTATAATTGAAAAGACTGTCTGGAATCTAACTTCTTATTCTGATCTGTTTCTATACCGAACTGATTCTTTACTGACTATACTGATTTTGTATTCTCTGTTTAACTGTACGGCTAATCTATAGCCAAGATACTATCTGTCTGAATGGCTAATCTGTAGCCAAAACTGTCTGTCTATCTGATCTTTCTTTACTGACTGTTATTATGAAAATTTGTTCCTTTTTATTCTACAACATGCTTGCTATTCACATAATAGGCTGTACTGAATCTGAACTACTAACTTGCCCTTGGGCACATGCTTTTCTACTTTCAGACTGAATATGATATCACAATGCGAACTAGGTTTAAATGAACTTGCACAATACTTAACATTCAACTTCCGGGAATTCTACTACGGAGTTTATGGTACTATACAAGGCTAAAGCTACTAACTTGCCGAAGGAACTAGCTTTACATACCTTAACCTCGAGTTATCCGTCTGTCGGACGAGGCTCGGTCAGTACTCCAACTATTTCTCCCAACTGCATTCATATACACGTCAATTAGTACTAAATACAACACTATTCTGAAGGACGACGTCACTTTCGATATAATTATAGCCTAAACTTAGGCTTATCGAAAAACGATCGAAAACTTGCTATTTTTCAGAAGCCCAGAAGGGAGAAGTATTCACTTTACGGCTAGGAGCACATAGACACTAGTTTGGAGCAATTCTACTTACCTTAGTCCGGTAGCTCGACGATTCGTCGGTCGTATTTCGCGAAACAAAATCCGTAGGAATGCTTCCTGTTGCTAAATACCTCGGTACCTGAGGTTAATTCGAGTTTGGACCGCGTTTGGCGGCGTAATCGGACGAATTTTAGTAGGAGATCTTCGTTTTCCCCTTCTCTCTAATTACTCTCTGTTTTCTACTGGAAATTATAAGGAATTTTAATAAAAAATCGAAGTTGGGCTTATATATATAATGGACACTATAAATCGCATTCCTGGAATGCGATTTATAAGTCGCAATTCTGGAATGCGATTTATAAGTTGCATTCCTGAAATGCAATTTATAAGTCGCATTTTGCCTTGCGACGCGCCGACTTGGCGCTTGTCCGATCTTTCCTCGGGCCTTTTTCTAGCATGTATGGCTTTCAAATACTCTTAACCAACACGCGAATAGGCCATCTATATGCAGTGAATTTACGGGGTATAACACATTTTAATTGCTAGGTATACTAAAAATAGTTGTTTCAAAATACTTGCACTACTAAAATATAGTCAAAAAATGAGGGTTAATTTCGACGGACAGAGTCGATTTTTTGGCTAAAACCGACGGACAAAGGGTCGTCGCAATATGTCGCGTCGAAAACAAAAAACCGACGGACAGCATCAGATAATACCGACGGACGTCCATCGATTTGGTGAATTTTAATTTCGTGGGTTTTTAAAATACTACCCAACGGTAAAAAAAATTACCGACAGATACCGTCAGTAAATTTTAATTATTAATTAATTTTTTAAATCATATGTACCGACCGTGTCCATCGGTATGTTCTTAGTTTTAAAGAGCATACTGATGGACACTGTCGGTTTGTCCGTCGGTTTTCTGATTTTTTGTGGTATATATTTGCAGAAAATTGACGGACTTACCTACGCTGTCTGTCGGTTTTCTGCAAACGTACTAGCAACAAAAAGCTGCAATTTCTGCATTCCCACCTGCCAAATTAAAAATCAATTCAATTTCAGCTAATATCCAGCTCTAATTGCTGCCAAAACAATTTCAAATGAACAAGAACATCAATAACATAGTAATTATCGAATTAATACATCAAAAACAACACTAGATATCCACCAAAATGATCAACAAAGTTTAGAAATATCAAAAAATATATACAAAGTTTGTTTTCAATTTACAATAGTCCTAACAACTAAGATGTCTCTTCGATATGAGAAGGGGAACGTCGTCTCCGCATTCCACTAGTTAGGTTGTTCACTTCTACCTTGAGAGCCTCGACAGTATGACACATCATGCTACTCTCTGCAATGCGTCTTGCCTCTGCATCTGCCAAGGCACGTGTAAGCTATTCAATCTTCTGCGACATTGCAACGATCTGAACACCATCAACCGCCTCGGCCTGACTAGAAGAGCCAATACATTCCAGTACGGACTAAATCCGTCGAACTGGATTTCTAGATCCTAGGCCATAGACTCTCCCCTTTTGCCTTTCCCCAGCCACTTTTTTAGTCCAAATTTGGATAGCGACATTCGGTGGAGGCTGGGTCGGCCCACCTAGGGCTTCCTGAGTCTGTCTGTACTTAGACAAGAGTCGCTGATAATCCATCTACATAATTAAAAAAACGTTAATTAGTATAATATGGTTGTTCAAATTAAATTTAACATATTACTTATATATAATATTTATGAACTTACATAGACTTGATCAGCTCTTTTTTCGACTCATGTGTCAGCATCAAACTCATTCTTCTTCTTCTTTACGTGGGTAGCCCGAAATAACTCCTCCTAAGTAGGGTCACGACCCAATTTTTTGGCTTGCAAACAAAATTAATGTAATCAAAGTAAAATAATATGTAAAATTTAATCAAATTTATATAAGTATTAAATATAATAATTACTTACCAATTCTCTAGCTATCGTCCCTTGGCTCTTTGCACCTCCAATGTGCAACGAACCCTTTTTCTTTCACTCCTAGCCTTTTTCGCCTGTTCATACTTTGCCTTAGATTCAAGCGTGTTTTAATATTCCTGAAGCGCCTCGAAAAGATGAGGTAGCATCCATTCAGGCCTCTTGTTCTTTAATCTTGCATCCCTAAACCAATCTGACATCCTTGAACTGTCTTTTCTCTCGTATTTTCGTGGTTATCTTTTTATCGTGCTGAGGTAGCCAAGCACACAATGTCTGTAATCAAGGATCAAAAGTGTTAGATGATACATAATAATCACGGATCAAAGAAGAATTTTATAAAATAATAATTTATTTATATACCTTAAACTCATTAAACATGGCATGTCGAACCCGATGTGGTATTTTAGTCCAACTCGGATAAGGTTGATCATATATCCTTCAAATGCTCCCCCTTAGATGATTTTCGGCCTCTTTTCCCGGATGAAACCTGTAAAAATGACAATAAACATGTCAAGTCATAAATATAACATTAAGATTAAATATTATAAATCTAAATCAAAAATAAAATCAAACTTACCCCAATCCATCAGACACGATAACCAGTCTACCGAGACAGTCTATATCTCCTGGCTGTGGCTCTCCATCTGCTGGTGCCGGTGGTGGTGTCGGTGCCTGTGTCGGTGCTCTATATGACTGGGTCAAGGGTGGAGTAGTAAAAGAACCCTGTGAGTCTGAGTCAGAGCTTCTATCTCTGAGTTGCAAGCCAACCATGTCAGGAGATGATCCAATCGGAAAAGGAGTACCGGACGATGAATATGTCGAGTTTCCCCGTGGTGGACGAATGCCAGGTGTAGGCATGAAAGTGTGAGAAGTAGTAGGAAATGGAGGCAGAGATGAATGTGTTGGATGCCCAGTACCATAAGGGACATAGGACAAAGGTGGAGAAGAATGTGTATATGGAGTAGATGAAAGGCCACCCGAAGCAACACTAGAATCTGGTCTTTTATGTGTTTTCCTACTACTCTTACTCGATTTACTACCCTTACTAGTTTGACCTCGATCACCTGACGACATCTACATACAAGTTTACATGCATTATAAAATATAATTAAAATAATAATATAAGTATATATTAGATATAATAATTACTTAAAAGAATTAATTACGTTACTTGCTAATCATCATTCTCCCATTCTTTCTCCTCACTTGTTTCATTTTATCATTCTCCCATTCTTTCTCATCACTTGTTTCATGATCATGATTTGATTCTTCCCCCTCACTTGGTTCATTTTTATTATCTGATTCATCCTCAACTTTTTTAATTTCAATTATTACATCATCATCAGAAACTTCTTCTAATATGTGTTCATCATGTTCTAAACTTTGTTCTAACCCAGCATCCACAGTTTGATGAACAACCGTCAAATCATTTTGGTACGCCACATCCAACACATTATCAATATCTATCCGACCCACGGGCTTAGTCTTTATAACCACCCACCAATCAGCCTTGTCTCTATGCAGAGGATATGGAGCATAATACACCTACTTAGCATTTTGTGCAATGATGAAAGGATCATAACGGTCATACTGTCTGGTGTGCTTAACTTCAGTTATATTATGTTGTTGATTAACCCTAGTACCTCTGTGCGATGGGTCAAACCACTTACACCGAAATAGTACTATCTTTTTCTTCGGCCATCCAGCATACCTAACTTCCATTATCTCTTGTATCACACCATAATAATCAATAGTTTGACCATTACCGTTTACTTCATCTTTAACGCATACTCCACTATTATTGATTTTCTTATACTTGAAAGTTTCCTCTGTTTGAAACTTAAAACCATTGACACAATATTTATGTATGGACTGAATTTGACTATCAGGCCCGAGTGCAGCATCACTCACAATTTGCAAATGTTTAATATTGTTATTTTCATCATGAACCTACATAGTCTTTCAGCCAATTAGAGAACCTCGTATATCATCATTACCCCGCTGTCCTACAAAGTAACAGTTCAATAACGTTAGTTTTTAAATTAGTTTAAGCATTAGTATTTAAATAATATTATTCAATAATAATATGTATGAACTTACTAAAGATATGGTCGTATTTCGGGGCAATTAAGCAAAACGTGTGTCACAATAGATTGCATTTCCATACTACTCAAACCTCGTCTGGTTCGTTTTTTAGAACCTCGATCTGGTTGATTAAAAATTGAAATTGAAGGGTAGCTTGGATCAATATCACCATCTTCATTGTGGGTAGGCCTATTTCTTAAAGTTGACTCAAAATAGTAAGAACAAAAATGAGCAGTTTCCCTTGCAAGATAAGCTTCACAGATAGATCCTTCAATCTTAGACCGCTGCTTAACAGTTCTTTTACACTTGCCAATAGTTCTGTATAAAATTTTGATGTTAGTAATTTTGTCAAACCAACTTAAAAAAAATAAATTCATTGTGTACAAAGTCATAGTTTTAGTACCTTTCGAATGGATACATCCATCTGTATTGAACTGAGCCTCCAAGACGCGCCTCATGTACGAGGTGAATCGGTAAATGTTCCATTACATCAAAGAATCGGCATGGGAAGATCTTTTCCAACTTGGTAATAATCACAGGAATATTTTCATCCATCCTTTCTAAGTTATCCTCCCACAGTATTACTACACAAATCTTTGAAGAACAAACTTAGCTCTGTAATTGGCTTCCATATCCTATGAGGTAACCGGTTAAATGCAATAGGAATCAAAGTTTCCATGAAAACATGACAATCATGGATTTTCATACCACACAACTTCCCTTCGTTCATATCTGCACGCTTTCCCAAATTTGAAGCATAGCCCTCAGGCATCCTCGAATTTTTAACCTACTCAAAAATATCACGTTTTTCATCCAATGTGAATGAAAAGCTCGCCTTGGCTTTAACAATTTATTATTGTGTGTTTCTTGCAGTTGTAGTTCCTTTCTTCTGCAATATTCTTGTAAGTCCATTCTAATCTTTAGATTATCTTTTGTCTTATCCTTAACATCCATCATAGTGTTGAACAAATTATCAAAATATTTTTTTTCAATGTACATCACATCAAGATTGTGTCGTAAAAGGTTGTCCTTCCAATACAGCAACTCCCAAGATATGCTCTGTTTTGTCCAATTATGTCTAATACCATATCCAGGAAGTCTACAGGTGTAGCATCTATAAGCTTTGGCAAGTGACAAACTCTCTCCCAAATTTCACTTGCTGATAATAATGGAGGTGGCAGATCATTTTCAACCTTATTTTTTCGGAAGGCATGTTTCATTCTTCTAAACTCGTGATCCACTGGCAAGAACCGACGATGACAATCAAATCATGAATTTTTACGATCATATTTTAATGTGAATGCTTTACTATTTTTTCATGCAATATGGGCAAGCTAATTTTTCAGCGGTCATCCAACCAGACAACATCCCATACGCCGGAAAATCATTTATGGTCCACATTAAACAAGCACGTAAAAGAAAATTCTGCTAGTTGATATGTCATAAGTCACTACACCTTCAGACCACAATTATTTTAACTCATTTATCAAAGGTTGTAGATAAACATCAATCAAATTCTTTGGATTGCGTGGACCCAGGATAATACAACTTAGAAATATGTAGGGAATCGTCATACACATTTCAGGTGAAAGAATATACGGAGTAAGGAATACAGGCCAGCAAGAGTAGGGTGCAGCAGAAACAGAGAATTGTGTAAAACCATCTGCACACAAGCCTAATCTAATATTTCTTGGTTCACTAGCAAAATCAAGATAAGTTCTATCAAAATGTTTCCAAGCTTCTCAATCTGATGGATGAGACATAACACCCGGAGCCATTCTATTCTTACGGTGCCATCTCATATGCGGAGCAGAACTCATCGATCCGTACAACCTCTTTAACCGAGATATAAGAGGTAAACAATGCATTGCCTTAACTGGAACCATCTTCCCACCAGGAGTCCACTTAAAACAAATATTTCCACAAAACTTGCAACTTTGTAGATCCCCATCATTCTTATAGAACAACATGCAACCATTTTCACAACAATGAATTCTATCATACGACAATCCTAACTTGGAAACCAATTTCTTTGCCTGATAGAAATTCTTAGGTATGTTCAACTCAGGGTTAACGAGTTCCGCCAAAAGACCAACCATAGAGTTCATAGCAGCTTGAGGAACACTCCAATTTGATTTGATATTGATTAGTCTAACTTCAACGGACAACTCAGAATGCAGACTCTCTAACATAGTGGACGACTAGCCTCTTCTAGTTGTTCGTAAAAACGCATTGCTTCTTTATTGGGAGTTTCTTTGAAATATTGTTCGGGTTCCATCCCATATTGTATTCCAAACGCATCATTGACCATTTCATGCACTCTCTCATGTTGAACACTACTTTGATCATGTGCAGAGCTACTACTTTCACCGATCAAATTATAAAATATACCATTCTCTCCATCAGTCTCGCCATGATCAGTCCACATAAAATATCTAGGCTTAAATCCATAACGATAAATATGAACTACAACATTATCAGGTTTTAAAAACTTCATGCAATTTAATCGCTTACAAGAATACCTAATCAACCCATCTGTTTGAAAAGGGTATAGTGACATTGCATGGTTGATAAATCCTCTAACACCTTCAACAAATTCATCATTCATGCCCCCACAATTTGCATTAGTTCGATCATACATCCACAGACAATGATTCATCTAAAAAATTAAAGATATTAGATTACACATACAAACTAAAATTAATTAATTTGTATTGATAATTAAATATTATTATTTAATAATCACTAATTATGCAACAAACATCCTCCAAAAGTAAGTCAAATTTTAATGAAATTATTGAATTAATATTTAATAATTAATTACTAAAATTATATGTGGTTAAGGAATTTGATTATTTAATTATAAATTTTTGTAATTATTGAATTATGAATATGAAATTTTAATAATTATTAACTTTACATTATTATATTATTTTTGATATATAATTGTTATTATTGAATTTTAATATTGCTACTAGTTATTTTTGATAAATTTGCAACTTGACTTGTAACAAAGTTTCAAAACCGGCGGACTTTAACAATGTAATAAAATTTCAACTAAATCGAATAATAACATTATCAACAAAATTTAACAAATTAACAATGAAATCTAACAATCTAATAAAGATTCAACTAAACCTAATTAACAATCTTAAAATTAACATTAATAATAAAATCTAATAATTCTAATAATTTAACAATAAAATCTAACAATCTAACAAAGTTTCAACAAAATCTAATTAACAATCCTAAAGACAATATTTAGAATAAAATCAAAATATTCTAACAATTTAAATAACATTAAAAATATAATAATTTAACAAATAGCAATACAATCTAACAATTTAGCAAGGAAATTTAACAATTCTAACGATAATATTAACAATATAGTAATTTAACAATGACAATAACGATGAAATCTAACAATTTAACCTAAAATCTAACAAAAAAGATCTAACATCAAAAATTGAAAAACCTAACCTTCAAATATGGCAGTGGGTCGGATGAGTCGGGCAGTAGGGTGGGGGAGGGGGTTCGTCGCCGGCGGAGCTGCGGAGAGGAGGGTGGACGGTGGGCGAAGACGGGAATCGTCGGAGAAGATGAGAGAAATGAGAGAAAGAGAGAGAGAGAAATGGGGAAAAAGGGGGGGGGGGTCGGGGTCGATTAAATTCAAAAGAGCGACGGACAGGGTCGACTAGTCCGTCGGTTTTTGGTCAAGATCAAATCAACTCATTAATTGAAAAACCGACGGACTACTTGACCCTGTCCGTCGTTCTTTTGAATTAAATTATTATAAATTATTATCTTCAAAAAAACGACCCTGTCCGTCGGTTAACTAAAATATTTTTTAATTCTTTTTAGTAAATATCAACTGTATCCGTCGATTATCTATTTGGTGAAAAAATTTGCAAAAAATAACGAGGGAGTAGCCGACGGACACAGTTGTTATTTTAATAAAATAATTATAAAAGAATAAAAAATGAGAAAAACCGACGGGCAGAGTCGGTATCCCACACGTTTATTTGGATCGACGATGTCCGTCGGTATCTGACCCTCGTTTTTTGCCCCCTTTTTTTATAGTGTTGCTAGTTTTAAAATTTAAGAGATAATTTATCATGTTTTTTCAATTCTATCCTTAGTGTTTAGAGTTATTTTAAAATGTGAAAAGAATTATTATTGTATATTTTTAAAAAATTAATAGGGTTATATTAATCAAAAATCAAACTATCATTTCTATTAATTTTTCTTAATGAGTGTGCAAATCTTATCTTACAAATTAAAATAGAAAAGAGGGAGTACTAAATATTTAGAGTTCTTACATTTCATAAATAAGTAAAGATTTGATAATTACAACTTTAATTAATTTTAAAATTTTAAATAAAAAGATAATAATTATATAAAAATTAGTTAATAAAATAATTAATAATAATTTTATCTATTATAGAGTTTTTGAACGAAGGGCAAAAAGAATTCAATAAATATTTGTGTGCGTAGGTACTTTTAATATAATATGATTTTTTTTTTCTTAAAATGTCCAAACGGCCTAAACACTATGTAAAATGGAGTAGTAAAATTAATCAATGGAGATGAACACTTCCCCACTGAATTGATTCAGAATAAACGATGTTGAAAATCCTCTTGCTACCGCTGTACCAAAATTCATTTCCGCCATCTACTTACGCACCAGTTTTCCAGTTCTTGATTGGCAAGAATGTCGTCAAACTTGGCCAACAAGTTCACGCTCACATGGCCGTTCGAGGGATTTCTCCCAATGGATTAGTCGCAGCCAAAATGGTAGCCATGTATGCCAGCTCCGGTGAAATCGACTCCGCCTCACGTGTCTTCGATAATGCCACTGAACGCTCTTCGCTTCTGTTCAATGCCATGATTCGAGCACTCACCCTTTATGGGATTACCAAAAGAACAATACAGCTTTTCTTCCAAATGCATTCCTTAGGCTTGCGTGGTGACAATTTTACCTATCCCTTTGTTTTCAAGTCATGTGCTGACTTGTGTGATGTTTGGTTCGGCAAGTGTGTTCATAGCTTGATTTTGAGGTGTGGTTTGGTGTTTGATATCTACGTAGGCACTTCTTTGATTGATATGTATGTCAAATGCGGTGATTTAATTGAGGCTCGTAAACTGTTTGATGAAATGCCGGTGAGAGATGTATCGAGTTGGAATGCATTGATTGCTGGGTACATGAAGGATGGGTTATTCAAATATGCTGAGGAATTGTTTGAGGAAATGCCAACTAGGAATATAGTTTCGTGGACAGCTATGATTTCTGGATATGCTCAGAATGGTTTAGCTGATAAGTCGTTGCAATTGTTTGATAAGATGTTGGATCGTGATTCTGAGGTGAGGCCTAATTGGGTGACGATTATGAGTGTCTTGCCTGCTTGTGCACACTCGGCTGCACTAGATCGCGGGAGGAAGATACATAGTTTTGCCAGGGAGACGGGATTGGAGAAGAATCCTTCAGTGCAGTCAGCTCTTATATCCATGTATGCTAAATGTGGAAGCTTGGTCGATGCTCGTTTGTGTTTCGATCAGATAAACCCACAGGAGAAGAAGTTGGTCGCTTGGAATACAATGATTACTGCTTACGCATCCCATGGTTGTGGGCAGGAAGCCGTTTCAACCTTTGAGGATATGTTACAAGCCGGTATACAGCCTGATGGAATCACATTTACAGGCTTGTTATCAGGTTGCAGCCACTCAGGTCTTGTGGATGTTGGACTGAGATATTTCGATTGTATGAGTTCAGATTACTTTGTGGAGGCGAGACATGACCATTATGCTTGTGTGGTTGATCTTCTTGGCCGTGCTGGACGATTGGTGGAAGCATATAACCTCATATCTCAAATGCCAATGGCAGCAGGACCAAGCATTTGGGGTTCCTTATTAGCTGCTGGTCGAAGCCATCGCAACTTAGAAATTGCAGAATTAGCAGCTAAAAAGTTATTTATCTTGGAACCGGACAACAGCGGGAATTACATTGTGCTTTCAAATATGTATGCAGAAGCTGGAATGTGGGAGGAGGTGAATGACTTAAGGATCCAACTGAAATCACAGCGTATTATGAAGTGTCCTGGATGTAGTTGGATTGAATTTGATGGGAAGGCCCATTTGTTCCTTGGAGGAGATACATCTCATCCACAGGCAGAGCAAATATACATGTTTCTTGAGGCACTGCCCGCTAAGATAAAAGCAGCTGGTTACATGCCAGATACTACTTTTGCTTTGCATGATGTGAGTGAAGAGGAGAAAGAGCAAAACCTAAGTAGCCATAGTGAGAGGCTGGCAATTGCCTTTGGAATTCTTAATACAAGCTCAGGTACAGTTCTCCGCGTGACAAAGAATCTTAGAATTTGTGGAGACTGTCATACTGTCATAAAGTTTATCTCAAAAATATATGAAAGAGAGATCATTGTAAGGGATGTGAATCGGTATCATCATTTCAAAGATGGTTCCTGTTCCTGCAGAGACTACTGGTGACTAAAATGATGATGTAGGTAATTGATACCTCTAATTTATCTGTTCATGTCAAGATAACAAACTCAGATTGAGAATTTTTGAAGTCACTATGTATAACCAACTCGGAGACTACCCACTGTAATGTCTGCCTTGTTCACTGTCCACTCTTGGGAGGAAATTATTAAGCTCCAGTGGCCTTGAATGTTTATTCGTACACAAGCTATCTCGTCATTGAACTGTCACCTGTTGGTGAATGACAAGCCTCAAAGTTATGGGAAGTTTGTATTACGGAGATCTTTTATGTTGAGGATGAAGTATCCCTCCTGGAAAATTGTTCACTTGGTTCCCTCAGTGAAGACTTGTAATAATCTACTTTGGGAGAAGCCATTTAAAATTTCACAAAATGACTGGTGGTAGAAGAGAAACTTCATCGTGGTGTATCATATATCAAGTTTGGAATCTCCATTGCTGCTGAGACACCAATAGTAGGAACTTGTTTCGAGGATGTCATTCACCGTTGCTAGGAAGCTCAACACAACAATAAAATCCTAGACCTGGTCTGGCCTTGTGGTATAGTAATGCTCTTGGTTACCTCAAAACATAGAGAAGCTGAATGTCCCGGAGTCAATTTGTTGACCAAGATATCGTGCTTATAGCATATGCATTAAATTCAACAACTCGTCAAAGTGAAAAAGATGGACAAATGGAATGTCCATCAAGTTAAGCGAAATATGAAAATGTAGGTCATAGGAATTGAATTATGTTTTAAGGTTCTTACTATGGACTGTCATTTATAATAGAGGTTATTGACATATTCAGCAAATTGTAATTTGTACATGAGTTGTACTCTTCCTTGGGTGCTTTTGTAGTACGATCAGTTTCACCTGCCCTGCTTTGTAGCTAATGGCTCATTCCTTGAAAACAAAAACGAAAAAAAGTAGTATAATTTAATCGAATGGTTTCAATTTGAAAAACTTTCTCCTGGTAGAAGACACTGTTTATAAAAATGATCTAGGAAAAAAATTGCTCCTTTTAGTTATAGCTGTATAAGCTTAGTGGAAATTTTGCACCGCTGAGAAATAAAAAAAAAGAAGAGCATTTTGGCTGTATAAGGTTAGTGGGAGAGAAGGAAAAAAGAAGGGGGCGAAAAAAGCGAAAGGGGTGAGACTTGAGAGAGGCTCGAACTCTCGACTTCAGGGTCACTCAGAAGCAATGAGACCTACGCCGTTGTTGTTGAGGAGCAACTAAGCTCTACCTGTACTTCAAAAAACTTTTCCCCAAAGAACACAAAAGGTCCAGCACTGTAAGGTTCTCAAAAGTATGAATTTCAATGATGAGATAAAAACACGTATATGATTTCTTTGAGAGGAGAAGCAGAGTTACTTCTCCTTTCTCCATTCATAAGAAATTGAAACTAGTAGAGTCTATTCAACTCCGTGTTTTTCCTCTTTTGCCAGTACTTTCATTAGCCATAAGGTGGTCTATCATTATATTGTGTTATAGAATTGAGTTCTGGGAGTGTTTGCTCCGTACTCTGCTGCCTACTTGTTCCATTAGTCCAAAGTAAATTTGCTCGCCTTTAAACAAGTTAACCAAGATAAGAAAAATAACGTCAGAGATCAAGCGTTCTTATGCCACCACTTAGTAAAGGTTACATACTTTATCTTTCTTAACTTCGGATGATTATTCTGGTATTGATTCACATGTGTTCTTTTGCCTCCCTCGCGATTTGATGGCTTTGCAGTAAAATGGGGATAACCAATCTGACCATTGCATGTTTAATACAAGTAATGTGAAGTCGGATCAGCACTATAGAACCACTACTGATACAGTACAAGCTTCAACTACAAGCGACTGTTAAGCGTTCCTTTAATATGTGTGATGTATGCTGCTGGCAAGGCTCACGGCCCAGACATAATCTACATGGCACTAAACTTCTTTTATACATTAAACGTGTTTTGTACACATTGATTGAAAAAAAAAAAATAGAAATCTTTCTTTCTGATGCACGGGGAAGTAAGTAGCAGAGTAGTTGTTTCCAAACACTTGTTTTAGCCCTCTTTTACCCTGTTTATAGTAAACTAAAAGAGTGTGTCAATGAGTGACAAGCACTCCCCTTTTCAATGAGATTCCTCAACTGCGACACTTGAATAAGTACAAGTGTGACTATCCACTGCTCCTCCATTTTCTTTTGCTTTACTCCAAGATATTCTCCAGCTTCGAAATAAACTGATCCTGTAGGAGAGTGAAATGGAGTCATGTAATGTAAATGACAAGCTAGAAGTGAGGATTCAGAGAGAGGGGCGACTTTACCTATTTGTTTCAATGTCCCTTTTGGCAAGCATTAATGTCAAGAAGACTGGCACCATTGCAGCGCATAAATGTTTGAGCGTGTGGCCACTCACAATATGATGAGTCCAGTTGTAGATTGGCTTATCAGCTGCTTCTTCAATCTTTGCTAAAAGATAAAATCCTACATTATGCAGAAAAATCTCATTTGATATGCTGCCGGAATGAGATCACAGAACCCAAAGGCAAAAAAATAAATAAATAAACCTGCAGCCCACAGCCAATAAGTGGAATGTGTGTACATCGGAGGTAGCAAAATAGCCATGAGTGGGATGGCTAGGCACGGTACAAATTGCACTGCCGCATAAGGACGGAGATCATCAAAGAACCTTCAGAAGGAAAATGTACAATCACACAGCAGTTCTAGCTGAAAAAAACCAGGGATCTCAAGAAAAAGGCTCCAGTTATTTGTGAGTTTGGCACCAAATGGGCACTTAATTTGGAAATTAACCAAATAGGACAACTCGTTCATAATCCAATGAGGTGTCAACAATTTTTAGAACATTTTTTGAAATAATGAATTTAATATTCTATAGGACCTTGTTGGCCTACCCGCGAGGTCCGTATTATTTTATTTTATTTAAAAAAAAAATGACCTCGATCTTTCAACGAGGTTTGAAAATTTTTCGTTTTTTATATTCTATAGGACCTCGTTGGGCTTCCCATGAGCTCCGTATTATTATTTTTAAAAAAAAATAAAAAATAAAAATTGAACTCGTTGATCTTTCAACAAGTTTTGAAAATTTTTATTTTTTTTAATTTTGGTTGGACCTTGTTCAGCTATAAACAAGGTGTAATATAAAGAATATTATCAGAATGTAATGTCGCGAAGGCCTCGTTCACTATTGAACGAGGTCCTACCTTGGAAATTCTTGGAAATACAAAGCTAGCTCCGCCTTGGAAAAATTAGGAAGGCTTTCTGCTGGTAATTGTTGCAGTTACGTGAGTTCTTTATTACCCTTACTCCATAATAGCGTTGCTTAAGATTAACATATGATATTCATCAGTATGGGTTCATTTCCCCTCAATGATATTGACCTATTCCCCCATACTGCGTGATCTAGGTTTTGTTTTTTAAATTAATCATGAATTGGAGCAAAGGTGTTCGGAGAAATGCCTTAATGAACTGCCCTCTTCAGCCTCTACTAACTTCTAACAACAAAGAGGCAAACCCCAAAAAAGCCATATGCAGCTCCAGTTTTTCATGGTCATTAATTGAAGGGGAATTGATGGAAGAAATGTGCTAATAATATTTTCATTTAGCGCGAGATAGAATAGAAGTTCCTGTTAACTTAATGATGAAGTGAAAGAAATTTATATGGTTGATCCTTCAATTGTTTGTGTTCTGTTATTTACTGATAGGACCTTGTTCAACAGGGAACGAGGTCTTTGAAACATTACAATATTCTTTATATTACACCTCATTTATAGCTGAACGAGATTCAACCAAAAATTTTAAAAAAAAATTTCAAACCTAGTTGGAAGATTAACGAGTTCGAATTTTATTTTATTTTATTTAAAAAAAATACGGACCTCGTGGGAAGTCCAACGAGGTCCTATAGAATATAAAAAATAAAAAATTCCCAAACCTCGTTAAAAGATCAACGAGTTCAAAATTCTTTTTCAAAAATAAGGTAATACGGACCTTGTGTGAAGCCCAACGAGGTCCTAAAGAATTTTTTTTTTTTTTATTTTTAATTTCCACAAACGACCATTCAAAAATTGTTGACACCTCGTTGGATTATGAACGAGCTGACCTACTTGGTTAACTTCTAAATAAAGTGTCCTATTTGAAAATTTGGCATTACTTTGCTGCCCATTTGGTGCCGGACTCGTTATTTACTATGTATCTACACCATCCACTTCCCTCTAGCAAACTTAGAAAAAAAAAATGCAAGAAAAAGCGAAATCACGTCCAATATAATATAATTTTGGATAAACAAAAACCGGGAATCAATTCAATAATCTTCCTAATCCTAGCTCCGGCCTTCTACCAAGATGAAACTCAAGGAGGATAGCAGGAATGTTATAATGTCCTGACCAACTCAGTAACAAGGGAACTTGGAAACAAATATGGGGAAGCCTCTGAAAGTGGCTCGCTTACTTGGATAATCACAAATGATGCACTGTCTATACTACCTGATGCACCTACCGAAAAAGGAACTTCAGTATGTGCAGTAGATATAACTTATGCAAAAGCTGTGAAGAGAACTTAAGCATATAATTGCGCATTGTTCTTTCAAGTGGCAGTTATGGTGTTTGTTTCTGAACCTTTTTGGTGTCACAGTGGGTGATGACTAAGGAAGTTAGGCACTCCAGTAAGTTGGCATGGACAGAATATAAGGAAACCATTGAAATCAACATGAATGACAGTACCCTTATGCACTCTATGGATCATCTGGAAAGGAAAGACAAGTGTTTTGAAGGAAGATCTGAAGCTAAACAAAGTGTAAAATGTAGAGGCTTACAAATTTTGGTATTTGGCTTAAATGCAAAGTATACACACTTCGTGCTGCTTTTTAGAGTAATGTAATTGTCTGATTTATCTAAAGAAAGAACGAAAAGAAGGAATGCAGTAGAAGAGGACCCTAAGAGCATATTATATATCCAAGGATACACTTTGCAATTCTTCAACTATTGCTTTTTCTTTTTTTCTTTAAAAAGTGACTCTTTTGGGGTGGGAGGTAGTTGGTGGGGAAGGGAGGAGTTTATTAGCCATTGTTGAAATAAGAAGCTTACCTCCAATACATGATACTAATTACGCCGGCGAGAAGCAATGGAATGAGAGACACAGTTCCCTTTCTCTCATCTATTCTTTCAATAATAAAGATTCCAATGATAGACGTAAATGCAACAGTCATCTGCAATAGTGAGAGATAGCATTAGGTGTCAAAAATAGGCTCACAGAAGAAAATTTAATAAATAAAAGCTTGCACCTAACATTTAGTACTTAGATAACCTACTGGCAATCTGTCCCACACAAGACGAGCATCATTTGGCTTGAGATGATAGTATGAGGACCCAAAAGCAACAGCTGCCACACCAATATAGAAGCACGTCCAACCCCAAAGCTCTCCTTGCAAGCTTCCAATGCACATGTCAAATCAAATTAGCTTTTTAAGTACTAGATATATGGACTAGAATGCAGAACCACTAATTCAAAGCCTTAACCATCAGCAAACCAGATCTCAACAGTTTACCTCAGCTTGAAATAGTTACCATGATGGCAAAGTACAAGACCTATCAGACCGATCACAAGGAAAGGGAAATTTGAGACCACATTCAGTGCATTGGGAATCCCTACATAAGAAAACAAAGGCATGAAAAATTGCAGCAGCAAATTCTAAACACATAAATACCACCTACTAGCCAAGCAAAATGAACCGCTGACATGAAAACAGGACTGGCAACATTAAGTTCACAATTAAAAGGTAAATCTGATTTTACATATTGTGTCAAAACTAAGGTGAATTTCTGTCATCATGGAATTCAAACTTGTTAACTTCCACTGCATTGAAGAGCAAACAGACAAAATATCTGCTATTTTAACTCAAAAAGTTGCCAAATCCGAGTGGACACTGGTAAAATAAATCCAATAATATAATCAAGAGCCTAGACGCTGTTTTTGGTGATTGATACCCTAGAATTCAATTTGTATCACGGAGTTACATAGTGGGCACAGAAAAAAAAAAGAAGGAAAATAAGTGTAGGGACAACAGAGGAGATTTACCAAAGGATAGTTCACATTTTCCAATCAGTTGAAACGTATGCAATTGGGCCTTATCGGCAGAAACAAATCAATTTAGATAGTCCCATCTAAGTTCACTATGAACATTTAGGTACTTTTGTGAGAACTATGGACACTATCTAATAGTAAGAAGTCTAAAACAAATTCTTTTTACATACACTCAAAACACTATTGGTCATATTGCTCTTTATCAAGAAATCGAAGAAGCTATACAGGGGTTTTCTCAAGCCTATGCATACAGTACCTAACGTAATTGTATGATAGCAGTTGGGCTTCAGACTCCCCTATTAAGCTAGGTCCACAGTTCCAGAATTTATATACAAACTTAAATCGATAAACGGAAGTTTCGCAATCATATTCTCAAACCCATTGTTAAATCTACTCAGTGAAATACGGATATTAGAAAGAAAAAAGGATTATTCAAGTGGATTAGGTGTCCATGATATTTTACTTGTAATTTGCTTTAACACAAATATTCAATAGAACTTCCAGTAATAGAGAATCGAAGATTGGTACTGTGTCAATAATGTTGAGATGAGATGTCAAGTGAGGTTACTGTTATCATCTGGATTCTATTTTAGAGCAACTCTAGTTTGAAGGTATTTATCCTAGTACCTCATTGAGTAACACTTAAACATTAAAGGAGAGAGCGCAACATTTAATTCATGTACCTGAGTATTAAAATTTTCAAATTCCCTATGATCATATGCATAAGAATGGGCAAACATCAATTGCCAAATAGCAGGTGCTAAGAGAACAGTGTACACTATGCTTCAGTGAAAAAAATCAGCATATAACAGAGAGAACACAAGCATTCTGCTGCACAATTTGTTCCCCCTGAGTATCTACTGGGAACTTCAACATTTTCTTGTTCTTATTTCCTCGATTTAATCATGTTGTCACAAGCCAATCTCAGAAGTCCCAACTCCGAATAAGAAAATGATCATAATCATCATTATTTCGACATGAGATTGGATCACAATGGAACAGATAAAAAACCAATTGAAAAAATAAATATGTTATTGTCATTCATTATTCAGAACTAAGATTAAAACAACTCGCATACAGGCAGCGAAGTCCTCGGCCAGAGAGATCCCCATAATAAGGATACAGCAAAATGAGCTAATATTTTATTAAAAACAAAGACAAATTTAACCATATTTTGACACTGATATAAGTTCAAGACTCCTAAGCAACTAGTGAACCGAAAAAAACTAAGCAACAACAACCGATTCATGACTCATGACCTAGAACTCTTTAACAGTATCGCAAATAGAAAGCTAAAGGTCCAAAAGTTTAAAGGAAGAAAAATCATAGAATTACTAATATTTAATGATGCGTATACCTAGAAACTTGCGTTGATCGGCGAAATTATGATATTCTTGAGACTGAGGAATTGCTGGAGTAACAATCATGAGCACTATGAAGCAGACGATTGCAACTCCCCATGCCCAGACACTTCTCTTCCTCATTTTTTTTTTTGGTGTACGTGTGCCCTAATTGTGAGGAAGCTCAAGCTCTGCTCAGAGAAAAACAGAGATTTTTTCTGGTTATCTTTTTTCAATGGAAGGAAACTTCCTCGCTAAGCCGCTTGACTTTCAGAAATGGAATTTTTTCGCTTAATCCATGTGAGTTTTGAGATTTTCCAGTTAGAACTGTTTAGTTAAAATATTTAATACCAAGAATAAAATGAGATAAAAATAATTAATTTTATCTTAATTTAATAAAATAATAAATATATTAAAATAAGTATTTTTTAGTAATCTGGATAATTAATATGAAATGAAGGGAATAAAAATTATTTTCTCTGTTTATTTTTATTCGTTCATTGTATTAAAAATATGTGTGCATTTTTACTTTGCTATTTTAATTAAGAAATTATTTATCGCTTAGTTTTTAATTTACTTTTATTAATAATTGTACATATTTCTTAATATATTTTTTAAATTATTAAATTTATTACATTCAAAAAATGTTATAATAAAATTTTCTTTCTACTTATTACTCCTTAAGGAGATATCAAGTTAATATTGAATAAGTAAAATAGATGAAAATAGTATAATAATAATAAAATAAAAAACAAAAAATCATAATTTTCATGAATTTTTTCAATTCTAAAGATTGACAACAATATATTTTAAATACTTTTAATTTATTAGATATTGTACTCATACTAGTTGAAGGAACTCATAATATATAAGTAATAAATTGAATAAAGAAGTAATTGGGCTTTGAAAGATATTAATCAATTTATTTTTAAAGATATTAGGTACACTCTGTGCTAGTCTATTAAAAGTCATCCTACTAATAAAATTTATACAAAATTAAGATTTAATACAAACGCCAAATGAAAGAAAAAAATATTATTATAAAAGTGACTTCTGCATGCGTAAGAAAAGTTTAAACAAAAACTTAGAATTAAGAAAGAAATTGAGAAAACTTATTCATGAAAAGAATCTTAGTTGATTGTGAACACTTTATATAAAAATTATTTTTTAAGATTAAATTCATTAAATAAAAAATAGATTTTAATTTTTAAATAAAAATATGAAGAATGGTGTATCAACACATTAGTTGTAGATGAAATAAATAATTCAAAAGTACATGGATAACAAGAAGTAACAATCTCAGCACATAACAATTAAAAATTTTAAAATTATATTTCGAATATATGAAATAAAATTTTATTTTAGGCATTTAGCATTTTTAATTTTCATTGTTAAAATTATTACTTCAAATTCATTTTACACTTATCTAAGAAGTCATGTATGATTTTAAAATTTAATATGTACTTTTATCTTTCATCTATATTAGCAAGGATTTACTTTTTCGTCTTTAATAATCATCTAAATATTTACCTGGATATTTCGCTATCCATTTTTCTTGGTTATTTTACAAAAGAAGAAATACTTCTTCAAGAATCAAATAATTTTCAATTCAAACAAATTTTAATATAAATTAAATGAAAAAATGTCATCAGGAAATAAATTGTCTTCCAATGTGTAAAAACAGTTTTAATATATATTATCTTTTTTGGTGCAAAAGAGATTGCATTCTATTCATAAGGGCATACACCAACAAATTAGTATTACAAATGATATATCTGTTAGTAGTATTATAAACAATTTTGGGGGCATTCAATATTGAATCGTTATAAAAGAAGAGAATCTCAAAACCACGGGAGCTAATTATATCTGGATCTAGTGCTTTGCGACGTGATAAAAATAGGTGGTTGTTCTAAAACGACAACATAATGAGAAGTTGTAAGATAATTGTTTTCTTTAGCAAGTAATTTTCCACTATGTTTTGCTCCCTATATGCATGTTAGATCAACAGATCATTCAATTTGCGAAAGAAGTACCTGCAATCCGGTAATAAGATTAACATATAATTGATTGATTATTGTTGAGTAATGTAATACCTCATGTGCATTGATATCTATACGTAGATGCCATAGGGCTGTGAAAATTATGCTATCCTTAATACGCAAATCCTATAATAAAGTGGAGTGTGTATTTGTCTCTATAAAGTAAGCATTTAAAATGGAGCCATAAAATCGAATGATCCAATTTTCCAAATGATCCCTAAAAATTTCACCTATTTCATTGTTTGGAAACTTATTCATTCACGAACCATCCGTATCCGGATTAGTAGTTCTGAAAGAGGGGCTTCCCAATGTATATCAATTGACTATTTTGGGAGGGGACTTATGTGAGTATTTGGTTAAATAGTCTATTTTAGTAGTCATTTGCAAGATAAGAGAAATAGTAGCATGTTGGTTTGAATATATTATGATCACGAGTAATTTATAATGTTAAAAGACAGACAGAAATAAAAATATCTTAAAGTATATATGAAATTGATTAGATTTGTCATGATAAGTAAGAATAACATGAAGTGCATTTGTGAAAGAGCTATCACGTAGCAAATGTGTCGCATGCATTCTCAATCCTAGAGATGTCCAATGTTGTATATCATTGGAGTAGTGAAATAAAATATGATGCACAATTTTCAGATTGAGTATGACAAATAGAGTATATTGGAGTAGAAGTTAAGTCAATTTTGTGAAGACACACTCGAGTGGGCAACCTGTTACGACTATAAAGCCAAATGAAATAACAGTTTTTGGGGGAAAATTGATAAACATCAAAATTCGTTTAAAACTGTGTGTGCATGAATTGGATTGTTGAAGTGAATAATAATGGATTTAATAGTGCACTTATCGCTTTGTGCAAGAGTCCAAATAATGAATTCCTCTTGATGAAGTGTAAAAAGAATGTAAAGTTAATTATAAATATAATTTTATGTGATATACAATATATCTGCACAGTAACAAAGTGATCACCAATTCATTGTGGAGCTTTGTGTTTTTATACTAGCACTAATAACATCCACAATTTTTAAAGCGCATTTGATAAAAAGAAAATTATTTTTTATAAAAAATGTTATTTTTAAAAATATTATACGTGATTTTTTTTTAATATTCTATTAATGAGAATGTTTTGATGAAATTCCTAAATACTATAAATTAAATTTAATGTTAAAATAGTTATATGAAAAATAACTTCCATCTACAATTGAACCAAATTAGCAGTAAGTTAAAATTTAAGAAAAATACTACTATCAATTAAATATCTTATTGGTGTTCTAGAATAAACAAATATTTTCAACCAAATTTTATAGCTAAAGTAAAATGCATCAGGGAGAATATCAAAATCGTAATTCTATAATCAATTTTTTACTAAATATTTTTGAAAAATCTTGTATTCACCATCTAAACATTAAAATTAAAATATGTAAAGAAAACATTTATTTCATACCAAATCAAGTTGACGCATGTCGACGACGTTCCCGGCAATGTAGACAAGCAAAGCCCCGTCAGCGCGCAGCCCCACAATAGAAAGTCACAATAATCCCCTTTCGTTCTCTTTGCAATATATAAACCAAAACCCTCAACTCCCGCCGCAGGGTTTCTCTCCTCCACAGCCGCTTTCATCTTTTCATCTCCCTACAGAAAAGCTCCAACACTCCAAGGGATCGAAGAGAGAGCGGGTTTAATCATGGCGCAGTCACTGGAGCTATTATTGATTCAATTTCTGATGCCTGACAATGACGCCAGAAGACAAGCCGAGGACCAAATAAAGCGTCTTGCGAAGGATCCTCAAGTGGTTCCGTCACTGATTCACCATCTACGCACCGCCAAAACGCCTAATGTTCGGCAGCTTGCGGCCGTACTCCTCCGTAAGAAGATCACTGGCCACTGGGCTAAGCTATCTCCTCAGCTCCGTCAGCTCGTAAAACAGTCCCTAATTGAGAGCATCACCGTGGAACACAGGTCCTTTGGTTCAATTTCTCTCACTTTTTAGTTTCAAGTGCACTAATTATATTTTCCGTATCCGGTGCAGTAATTGACTGAGTGCTGTGCACGACACATCTTGCTATTTATTGATGATCAGTATTGTAACTTTCTTTGCCTCAACTAATTTTCTAGTCTCCTCTATAGAGGTTTACATGCGTTTTTGTATCCACATTTTTTGAAAAAACACTGTGGTATTGCTTTATAAAGTCTGCTGGACTAGAATGAACTGAGAGTTCCTACAGTTCTCCAATACCCTATACTTCTGATCAAACTATAGAGTATAACACATGTACTGTTAACGGTATACAAGGTTTAAATCATTTTGAAAGAGACTATCTTTTGATTGATGAAGTCAATTTTGTTATCTGATTATTCTCACTGATTTGTCAAGCAAGCTGATTGAAATAGAGTTGCACGGTAATTTACTCAAGATGCATATGTGTGTCTGTTTGAGAAAAAAAATAGATACCTTTACATATTTCTCCTTTTTTTTTGTTTTTCGGGAGATGCATTGAATTGCCTTACTTAAAGCTGTTATTAGGCCTCTAATGGAAGCTTTGAAAGATGATATTTTGCCTGCAAATCATACAGATCTAATGTGATGCTCATTTTTCAGTCCTCCTGTGAGGCGAGCTAGTGCAAATGTGATCAGTATCGTTGCAAAATATGCTGTTCCAGCTGGAGAGTGGTCAGATCTGTTGCCATATTTGTTCCAGTGCAGTCAAAGTGCACAAGAAGATCACAGAGAGGTATCCTATACTTGGTTGCCATCACATGTTTAGTTAGATGAACACTTGATATGGCTCCTTTCTTTTATAGCTTTTGGGTTGGCATACATGAAAAGCTTCATACCTGCTACCCAAAAACGTTGATTGCTGTATGCCAATAAAATTCCTTGCATTTGCTAGATTTATTATTCCAAGGCTATTATAGAAATGTGATGATACCCTTATGTTACAATTTCCATTAACAGTTTGTAAATTTCAAGTATAAGTGTTAACACATCTACCCTTTGGAAAATAGTACTTAATTTCCCCTCAGACTGAGTATGTAACTTCATTCTGAAAATTCAAAGTGTTTGGCAGTTTCAGCATACTGGTAACTTTTGTCTGAATGCAAGTAACACTGAGGTAGAATGCTGGTTAAACCTTTGTCAGCTCCTTTTATCTTTCCTAATGAGGATTATTTGGATGGAACTAATGGGAAATGGGATTGAGGACGTGGGCCAGAAGGGTGCTCCAATTGGGAAAGTGAGAATAAGCAAACAAAATAAAACTGTCACCATCTTTTTTTTTTATGGAAAGGTAAAAGAACTCAGTATTGTCACCACATCTTATAAACAGGCTGAAAGAATTGATTCAGTGCAAGTTGTATGTTTTGAATTCAATCTGCGATCAAGATCTCTTGATTAAAATTGTTTATGTTAGCCATTTTAACTATTTATGTAACTTCTTTTGGAGTGAATAATGTCCTCAACTATAAAACATGAGCATCAGTTAATTGTTAATCCACGTAAATAAAATGTTGCTGTCATCAATCTTCCTCTCCCTTTGGATTGGGATAATGATGCCCTCTGTTCCATCTTCTGCAGTTATTTGTAGGATTATTTTATTGGACTAATGGGTTGTTTCACTGTTTTGATGATGCAAGGTGGCTTTAATTCTTTTCAGTTCCTTGACTGAAACAATTGGGAATTCTTTTCAACCATATTTTACTGATTTGCAATCATTGCTGCTTAAGTGCCTTCAAGACGAAACAAGTAATCGTGTCAGAGTTGCAGCTCTCAAGTAATGTTTGTTTGAAAATCTTTAGAACTGCTGAATTTCTTGATCCAGAAACTACATATTATAATTCTTAACCTCAAGTGGAACTAAATCATGTTAACAGGGCAGTTGGATCTTTTCTAGAGTTTACTCATGATGAGGCAGAAGTGGTGAGTATGTTTTGTTCATTATGCTATCTTATGGCTCATGCAGCTTCCATATTTCAAATTATTGTAATTCTTTTTAAAAAAATATCGTTAAAACAAACTTGGTGTAGAGACGGGACATTGGGTGAAATTGTTGGGTTCACATGAAATTTTTTGAATCTTGAGAATATAATTAACAATGCTTGTTAGTTTTTAAATATCTTAACTACCATCTTATCCTGAATATGCGTCTGCTTGTGTTTCCTGCCTGCAGATCAAGTTTCGAGAGTTTATACCTAGCATTTTGAATGTGTCAAGGCAGTGTCTTGCTTCTGGCGATGAAGATGTTGCTGTGCTTGCTTTTGAAATATTTGATGAGCTAATAGAATCTCCGGCACCTCTACTTGGGGATTCAGTTAAAGCAATAGTTCAGTTTTCACTTGAAGTTTGCTCAAGTTCAAATTTGGAATCGAACACACGCCATCAGGTAGGAACATGATATGGTTATAGCTTAGTGAAACTGTTGGTACTTGGATGTTGTGATGTTTGTGTAATGTTTTTGCCTGTTCAATGTATGTTACTGGTTCTTAAAGTGTTTTACTTTGAATTGTTGGTTCGTTTTTCAGGCTATTCAAATAATCTCATGGCTAGCAAAGTACAAGTCGAGTTCCCTTAAAAAGTATAAGCTAGTAACACCAATTTTGCAAGTTATGTGTCCATTGCTTGCTGAGTCTACAGACAGAAATGAAGATGATGATCTTGCTCCAGACCGAGCTGCGGCAGAAGTAATTGATACCATGGCTCTGAATTTGTCTAAACATGTATTCCCACCTGTTCTTGAGTTTGCTTCTTTAAGCAGTCAAAGTCCAAATGGGAAGTTTCGGGAAGCTTCGGTTACTGCTTTAGGTGTCATATCCGAGGGTTGTTTGGAACTTATGAAGAATAAACTGGAACCAATTCTACACATTGTCTTGGGGTCTCTGAGAGATCCTGAACAAATGGTTAGAGGAGCTGCTTCATTTGCCTTGGGCCAATTTGCCGAGTATCTGCAGCCTGAGATAGTTTCTCACTATGAAAGTGTCCTCCCATGCATTTTAAATGCTGTAGAGGATGTATCTGATGAAGTTAAGGTGCGAACATGCTAAGACATAGTTAAGTCCTTCCACTGGTGCCTATTTCTTCAAAAATGGTTTCTGTTCCTGTGCAGGAGAAGTCTTACTATGCATTGGCCGCATTTTGTGAGAACATGGGTGAAGAAATTCTTCCTTTCTTGGATCCTTTGATGGGAAAATTACTTGGTGCTCTCCAAAGTAGCCCTCGCAATTTGCAGGAAACTTGCATGGTAAGTGTCTTTTCAGATGCTTAAAATAACTTTTTCTCTAGTCTGAAGTTGCATCACCTCGTGACAACCTATTTTCTCCTTTTATTGCAGTCTGCTATTGGTTCAGTTGCATCGGCTGCTGAACAAGCATTTGTGCCCTATGCTGAAAGTGTTCTAGAGTTGATGAAAGTTTTCATGGTGCTTACAAATGATGAAGACCTCCTTTCACGAGCTAGGGCTACTGAATTGGTTGGGATAGTTGCAATGTCTGTTGGCAGGACAAGGATGGAACGAATTTTGCCGCCTTTCATTGAAGCTGCAATTTCAGTGAGAAACTTTATAAGCTCTCACATTTAAGGTTGCTTTCAAATATACAAACAATTCTTGATAGGTTTTGATGCTATCAGGGTTTTGGTTTGGAGTTTAGCGAGCTTCGAGAATACACTCATGGTTTCTTTAGCAATATAGCAGAAATTTTAGAAGAAGGATTTGCTCAGGTATCATTGATGTTTTTGATCTTTATATATTACATGCTATTTTCTCTTCTAAAACCTTCTTTTTTTGATACAGTACCTTCCACATGTCGTTCCTCTGGCATTCACCTCCTGCAACCTAGATGATGGTTCTGCTGTTGATATTGATGATTCCGATGAAGATGAAAATGTTCATGGATTTGGTGGTGTGTCATCTGATGATGAAGCGCATGATGAACCTAGGGTTCGTAATATCAGTATAAGAACTGGTGTATTAGATGAAAAGGCAGCTGCAACTCAAGCCCTTGGCTTATTTGCTTTACATACAAAGAGTTCTTATGCGCCGTATCCTTTTCTCAATACGTACAAAATTTTATCTTGTTTAACTTTGATGCTAATGGTTTTCTGGATTCCTTAATGTAACTCAAGTTACTTGGAAGAGTCACTGAAGATTTTAGAGAAGCATTCTAGCTATTTCCATGAGGATGTTCGAATGCAAGCCATTATTTCTCTCAAATGTGAGTAGTAATGGCTGCTTTCTCTGTTGATTTCATCTTAATGTTAGCATTTTGCTGGTTGAATGCTTCACATGGGGTATATATGTTTGTATGTTGATAACATATCAATCTGTCTATAGCTATTTCATGTGTTATCAGAAACATGATTTTGAATTTTGATATGCAACTAAGTTTACAGGGTTTATAAATATCTGATACTAGTTTTAAGTACTGTGGTAATTTGTAAGATGGTGCCATTTTATTTTCAAAATTACTAGTACAAGCTAATGCTAGTCCATAAGTGCTCTTTTCTGGATCTCTTTGATTGCAGATATTTTAATAGCTACACAAGCAGCATTGCAAGGTCATAATGTGAGTAATGATTTATATCCATCCATCATTGTTGTATTTAATTTATCATTTATAATTGCAAGGAGTTGATGCTTTTTGTCGATCGGCCTTTTCCAATGGATTTTTGACAGCTGTATAGTTCTAATGATGCATCTGCTGTGATAATTTATGAATTTCATGTTTGTTGTGGTCAATCTGCTGAAGATTTGGGTGAATCAGTTATTCTTAAGTAGTGCTAGAGCTATGTGCCGTAAGCCTGATATACAACAAATTTTTCTGTGTTTTCTTAAGCGGACTCTTCTGTAGTTAGTTTGAGCTTGCATAGCTTTCTCCTTGCTAGTCCTGCATTAAAACTGAGGGGGTTATCCAGGTTCTAAAGCTTTGGTAGAGGAACCCATGAGGCTCAACAAAGATCCTAGGAATCTATATGTGTTTAGTTTATATTGTCAAAATGATCCATTTCCTTGACAGAACTGTTTTGCAAGTCCGTTACATCAAAAACATTATGTCATGCAACTTGAAAAAGGATTTAAGCATGATTCAATATCCTCATATGTAGACAGATTGCCGAATATTCTCATTTACAGTAACGTAACAATATCCCTCGACTGTAGTCTCGTTCAGTTTTGAAGCTAGATTTCTGTAAGATATTTTTTTAAACATCGTCACTTTTAGACCTAAACTTGAAAAAGATATAGAAAGCTGAATTTCCTTAGAGGAGGGGGGGGGGATTATGTCATGCAACTTCCTGGAGTTCCTAAACTGTGATTTTCACGTAAGAAATGCAAATTCTCTGCTAGTAGATGAAACTTCAAGAACTGCTTTCTCCCTCAAAGTAAATGTAGAAATCGAGGTATTACATGGCTACTTTTTGTGGCGATGCTATTAAATAAACAGTGATACTGTTAAAGCTTGTAGTAATGCACAGCAACAACTCCTGGATAGAAACAAGCATCTGAAAACTTATTTAGTATAGGTTGAGCCATTGAAGTAATTGTGCTGCCTTAGGCTGAAGTTCACACATTTTACAATTTAATTACTATGTTTATTAAGCTTTCAATGAAATTAGTGATGTATGATAATATCTCTGATGTTAAGGGCTGCTTCATCTCTTTTTTTTTTCCCTCTTTGGCAGGAGGGAATGACAAAGACAAAAGAAGTTCTTGGTATGATTTATATTCTTCGTGTCGGTCATATAATCTGTGGTAAGTCTATCATCTCACTGTTTAATAATGTTTTGCTTTGCAGATACTGTGATGAAAATTTATATAAAGACAATGACTGAAGATGACGACAAAGAAGTTGTCGCACAAGCTTGTATGGCTGTTGCTGACATCGTGAAGGATTTTGGTTACATGGCTGTTGAACCCTGTAAGTGTGCACATTTTGGTTCCTTCAAATTCTCCAGTCACTAAAAATAAATGCAGGATTAACTTGTTTTTCCCGTCTATAGATATCACTCAGCTTGTTGAGGCAACTGTAGTTCTGTTACGTGAGCAGTCTGCTTGTCAGCTCGTAGAATCAGATAGTGAAGCTGATGATGATGACACTGAACATGACGAAGTGCTAATGGATGCTGTTTCTGATCTCCTCCCTGCATTTGCAAAGGCCATGGGTTCCCATTTTGCTCCAATCTTTTCAAAGCTGTTCGAACCTTTGATGAAATTTGCAGTGAGTTTGGTGATGCTTGCCCCCCCCCCCCCCCCCCCCCACACACACACACATTTTTTTGTCAAGTTCTTCATATTCTTCATGTTTTATCTGTCCTTTGCTGTAGAGATTAGCTTTAGTCGCAGTGTGTTCAAGTACTAATTCCTGCAATTGCAGAAAGCATCGCGCCCACCTCAAGATCGGACCATGGTCGTTGCAACCCTTGCAGAAGTTGCTCAACACATGGGTGCTCCTATTGGTGGCTATATTGATGTAAAATATAGAAATATAGTTACTTGGTTCTTTTCTTCTCCTCTCAAACACACACACACACACACACACACACACTCTTCTAGATAGTTCTGCAACTGAATTAGGGAATATTAATCATGCTTCAGACTGTGATGTCCCTGGTACTTAAAGAATTAGCTTCAGCGGATGCTACAAACCGAAGGAATGCAGCATTTTGTGTTGGCGAGTTGTGCAAAAATGGTGGTGATGCTGCTTTGAAGTATGCTTTCGCTTGCACACCTTGTTTATCTATCTACTTCTGTTCCTAATATATGTTCAGAGTTTGCGGGGTTGTAGCCACTGATTTATTTACCATTACCTTCTTTGTTGGTACATCTAAATCTGATTTATTCACTGTATTCTAGATATTATGGGGATGCCTTACGGGGCCTTTATCCATTATTTGGCGAAGCGGAGCCAGATAATGCGGTGAGAGACAATGCTGCTGGTGCGGTGGCAAGGATGATAATGGTTCATCCAGAGACAATCCCATTGAATCAGGTGTAGAATCTGACCTTTCTATTGTTTTGGGCTTTGAAGGTTTCCCGCTATTACTGTGGTTGTTATATGTTGTTGTACTTTCTTTAGGTGCTACCTGTTTTCTTGAAAGTTCTTCCTCTAAAAGAAGATCATGAAGAATCCATGGCAGTCTACAGTTGCATATGCAATCTTGTTTTGTCTTCTAACTCTCAGGTATTTTCATGTCTCATCCAATATGTCGTGTTGATATGCTTTTCTTGAGCTGAGGGTCTATCAGAAACAGCCTCTCTACCTTCACAAGGGAGGGGTAAGGCTACGTACACACCACCCTCCTCAGACCCCGCTTGTTGGATTACACTGAGTATATTGTTGTATCTTATCTGTCATGTTACTTATCATTCTTGTCTCCTTTATGTCTCCATCTTATGTGGAATGTAATATTAAACGCGTCTTTACTTCTGTTTGTTTTGTGAATATGCAGATCCTATCTTTGGTTCCGGAGTTGGTAAATATTTTTGCCCAGGTTGCCATGTCACCTGTTGAAACCCCTGAAGTCAAGGCTCATGTCGGAAGAGCTTTTTCTCACCTAATTTCGATTTATGGTCATCAAATGCAGCCTCTTCTGAGTAATCTTTCACCTGCACATGCTAATGCCCTTGCAACTATTGCATCTCAGAGCTGACATGTAATGCGCCTTTGAGAAGAGCAAGTTTTATATCTTGTGTTCTTGAAATATTGAAAATCATATTCTTTGGACATGCATCCATGGTGGAAGAGCAGCTAATTAGGCTGATCGCGTCCAGGTATAGTCTTATCTAGACCATTGCTATCATTCTTCCTCGCAACTAAAGGTGGAACATACATGTTAAGTAATGCATCTCAACCAGCAATTCATATGTCATTATTTTAATCCAATTATCGTTATGCAAAAACAAACCTTAGATATCCGTAGTTCCTTACTCAACTGTACTATTATCATCTACCTTACTGGTGATTTATTTTGATTTGCGTTAGGTGCATCTATTTATATTTTTTTGCAGTGTGATTTGTTCACTTTATTAAAAGAAATGTTTCATTTAAGTATGCATGTATGAGCAGTTTTGCTCATCTTCGCCTCTTGTATTCTAAAACTTCCCCCCAAATTAACTTCACGCTTAATTTAGCCTGTCTCTAAATATCCAACTGAAGTTGTAATAACAATTGAAATCAAGCTTTTTGATATTGTGTCCGCTATGCATCCCTCATGATTCCTCAAGCTGAAGTATAATAGGCTTTCACGTGTACTGTTCCGTCCTCTTTTTCTCCAATAATGTTCCATACTTCGAACAAGTCATAAATGGATGTGTAGTTCTGCTTTCTTTGTCTATAAAAGGTAATCTCCTGAAACTTTTGTAAATTTTTGTTATTTTGCAGGTTTGCGTTGTTTTATTTTTGGTCAGGTGTCAAAGTTTTCCATGGAGATGCAATATCTTCCATTTTGACATATTCCACAGAAGAGTGTCTTTTTTTTTTTCTACTTTCAGGGTGAGTTATGGAGGAGAGGATGGGGTTTGTTAGCCATTTTTAGATTGTTTTATTTATTAGTTATAAGGTGTCAAAAGAAAGAAACTAGGAAAAGAAAGGGCTGCTGGAAGTTATGTTGTGTGAGGTTTCTTATACATAGTTCTTTTTTGGAAAAAACTTCGGTGTGTATATCCACAATTCTTTGATGTTGCTGTATAATTTATGACTTGCTATTGTTTGGAACAAAATTTTGTCATAGTGAAAGTGTTCACATTATTGTTTATTGTGAATGATTTACCGTTTGTAACTTTCATCAAATTCGTTATGAAATCTTTTGTAGAATACTCTTCGGATACCACCTAAGAGTAGAGAGTCCCTCTGCGTAATAGCAACCTTATAAATTCGTATTTATATAATATCTATCCTTTGGATAAGAAAAAGAATTTTGGTGTTATGGCATAATTTTTTATCCTTTACTTGCCGGCCGATCTCACTCTCACCCCCCAAAAAAAGAACAAAGAAGAAGAAAATAATTGTTTATTGATAACATATGAAGTTGTATTTCAGAAATTGTGTTATCAGAATTTTAAATAAGACTCTGGTAAAAAGATATTTGTTTGTTAATGGTTAGCTCGGAGACATAAATATTAATTAAATCTAGATTTGTTGATGGATTGATCTTGTCGAACTCGTCCGAATTCGATGTTCGAATACAAAAGTCCACTTTATTTACCTAAGTACTGAAAAATAGTTTCAGTTTAGTCTTGATTTTTTATTTCCCGTTTAATAACTTTTTATAAAATAGTCTCTGCTTTAGAAATATCGCTACGCAAAATTTTTATTATCTATCCGACATAAGTTGGATAGTGAGCAGGCACAGTTGATCATAAATTTTGTGTTTAAGAAGTTTGACAAATAACTCAATATTTTTTTTATGGAAATAAAATCAAGACAATTAGAATAGTCTTACAATTAATAAAAAAAAAAATACTAATATGCTATAGAGAAATATTTCAAAACAACAGAATTACCGAACCGGGAAAAAAAAAAGGCACCCAAATTAATGGAACAATTATTACACCATTGAGTATGTGTTCCTATAAAAAGAAAGTGGGTGGTGTCAAATTCCAAATGATTTCAGAGAGATGACGTCTTGCTACACTGCAAACTTGTTCTTTCCTTCTCATCCCTATTCTTCTTTATCCATTCTTGGTAATCATAGACACGCTCACTTTAACACTCCATTAGCTTACCGGCCGTACTTCAGTCACGATGCGTCGCCGGCGAAGATTAATCGGCGGCTTTCTTTTTCTTCTGCTGCGCTGCCGTTCGACCTTTCTCCTCCTCCCATCGACCACGACCTACTCGTAAGTATGATAAATACCAAATTCTTACATTGTTGAATGAATCCAAGTTGTTTCTTAGTGCTTTTGAGTTGGTAATTGTTGATACTTGAAAGTCAATTTGATATAGCGTGTGAAAGAAGATTGATTCTGGGCTTTTACCAAAGTATAATAATCTCCTTCCAATTTATTTTATGTAATTGTCTTGTTCAATGTACTATCTTGCTGGGTAACATTACTTGGAATATTTTGGATTATCGATCCTAAAGCTTGAAAGGAGGATATTAGGGGAGTTCTTCCCATTTGTCAGAGTCTTGATGGAGTGAGTTGCCCCATACTTAACTACCTGTTGTGGTCGGAGACAGCAGGTACCGGGGATTGGTTGTGGTGCAGTTGCTGATCCGGATATTACTCTTATAGGAAACAAAAAGAGATAAACTTGCCCACTTTCAGAACCTCACCAAAGGAAATAAATTTTTTTTTTAAAAAAAAAAGAAAAAACAAATACTCTAATGTAATAAAGAGGGGTTTGGGAGGGGTGGGGGGAGAGAGGGCTTGTGGGTAATGGGTACCCCTCCAGCCAATGACTCAATTCACCCCTGCTTGAAATGTCTCCCTTCAGGATGCAGTTAGACTTAAAAAAACTATTTTCTGAATAATGAGGATTCAAGAAGGAAATGTTGTTATGTCTGCTAAATGTTTCCTGATGAATAAGTGAAGGATGAGAGTCACTGATCTGATGCTTCTACATGCTTTTGTTCTTGGTCTCCTTACAGTTGTCTTTCACTTTTATTTACTTGTTTTACTTTTTCTTCTTTTGCTTCCTACAGGATTCCATGACAGTTGCTGGGGCAAAGGTATCAGAAGATGGGGCAATAGGAACATTCAATAATGAAGAGGAGGCATTAGATGCTGTTGACAATAGCGTCACGGTGTGTATCTAGCTTGATTCAGGTTTTCTCGGTAATTTAGTTATTTTTTTCCAATTAAAAATTTCCTTGTTATACGAATTTCATCTGTTGATTACAAGATTTGTTATGGTCCAATTTTTCCTATCATATGTTGTATATTTACTTTGGTATCTGGAATTGAACCTGCGCTTTCTAAGGGACCTTGTATACTGCTCAGCTTAGTCTTGCAAAGTGCGACCTGATGGTATCATTCATTTTGTTCTAGGTTGTGGATCTTTCACAGTACGGCAGGATAAGAGGTAAATCCATTCACACATTTTCATACTGAAAATGATTCCGTTTTTCTTTTATGAGATAAAACTCTAAGTTTAATCTGCAAATAATCTATTGGCGTGGAGGAATAGAGGTTAGGTTAGTTGTTTAACATATCTAAAAGTAAGTCTATTATCCACCTTCCTCTTCTAATAAAATAGTAACTTCTTCCCAACTTTGAATTATGCGATTCTTTGGAATGTGGTTTTATTCTTATTTCCTAGTGCAAGTCAGGTAATGGATGTGAAAATTACTTTTAACACTTGTTCTCGTGCTAGTTATGTATTCTGGACTGATTGGAAATAAGTTTTTCTACTTAGTCAGATATATTTTAGAGGCTACTTATAATAGTTGTTGTTTCAGCAATCTCTGTTTGTCTTTTCATTTCACCCAGTTAGTGGAGAAGACAGGGTTCAGTTTCTTCACAACCAAAGCACTGCTAACTTTGAAATTCTTCATGAAGGGCAGGTATTTACTTGGTTTAGGCAACTCTAGGTTGATGAAATTAGCAAACTCCATTAGTGTCCTGCCTTATATTTCATGCCTGGGAATTGTAGGGATGTGACACTGTTTTTGTGACACCAACTGCGAGAACCATCGATATTGCCCATGCCTGGATTATGGTAATCCTTCATAGTTCCCTTGCTGAGAATTAGTTTCTTGTGCCTAACTATCATATATTAGACTATTATTGAAGTGCATTTTACATTTCACAGAAAACGGCAATCACATTGGTGGTCTCTCCAGTGACCAGGGAAAGGATAACCGATATGCTTAAGAAGTATGTCTGGAACTGGCATGCTTTTGCTATGGATTGCTCTCGCTCTTGCTTATCTATGCTTGAATAGTTTTATGGGGCCTAACCAGTTGTGTTTACATTACTTTGTTGCTGATTTAACAATATGTCATACTTCTATTCATAGGTACATATTCTTTGCGGACAAAGTTGAAATTCAAGATATTACCGAGCAAACGTCCTTGTTCGTACTAGTAGGGCCCACAAGTAACCAAGTAAGAACTATGTCTTGTTAATCGTCAAACAAAGTGATAATATTTGTTTTTTTTTTTTTGCTTCTCTTGAAAGCTAAAACTAACTTTTGTATGTAATTGTTTACAAACAGATAATGGAAGCTCTGAGTCTTGCTGACATAGTTGGACAACCATATGGATCACATAAGCATTACACTGTAATTGGATACGTCCTTCTCTGATTCATCTTTTGGACAATTAATTAACTTTCTCTCTTAATTTAGGTTTCAGTTTTGACCTAGCTACGCGTCTTAAAGTAGATACTGAATCACCCAAGTTAAATTTAATGTGACATACATATATTTTTAGTGATTATTTGATACTCCTTTTAACCCATATTGTTTGATCTACTTACTATCTAGTCTGTGCTAGATATAACTTCTTTCCTCAAATTGCCAAGTCCAACAATTCTAAGAAGTCAGATTACATATCATGGTATAACTTCTTATCGGTTTGTATTTAATGTGACTTCTTCATGCCCTTTTCACATCTTACCACCAATATTCTACATATATTTACTAAACAGATGAGTATACTAAGCCATTCAAGCATTGTTCTCTTAAATTCCATTAAAGTACAAGTCACACGAAAGGGATCAAACTGAACATTCAATTAAAAGAACTACTTGTCATTGGTAATAGCTCTGACTATTAATTTTCTCGTAAATAACCAAACAACTAGTTTGATAACAAAAAGATGCATGTAAAATGGTGATTAGATTGTGTCTAATAATCCAAACCTGAACAATCATTTCCAATGTTCTTTTCTCTTTTTCAAAGGAGACACATTGCTTTTGATCACATTGAAATATTCAGATTGCGTTGGCCTTCTGTCATTTTTAGTTCATGCATCAATTCACCAAATTCTCACTTGTATTATTAAGACACATGAGTATCTATCCATTTAGTTGTCATTTCCAATTGCAACTTCTTAAGTCAACCTTGTGCTGCATTCATGACTGTTCTTGTATTGTCAGAATCGACCTTCTCAATATAGAATATTTTACAGCTTCTCAGCCATTTGTCTGCAATATCTGCAATTAATGTCCTTTCTTACCACTGAAGTACCTGCTTGTTAACTTCTCTGCTGTTTAGCTTCTGCTGGTGTAGTTATTCTATGTCTTATATGTTGTTAGATTAATTGCAATATCTTGCGCATATTGACGTGCCTGAGTTTTCCAAGAAATAAGAGGTTAAACATTTTACTTTTTCTTATGAAATTCATTAACATGTGAAGGTAAATGGAATGCCAATAACTGTGGGAGTGGGAAATATCATCTCTGAAGAAGGTTATTCACTACTGATGTCTCCAGCTGCTGCTGAATCGGTTTGGAAAGCTCTTCTAGTTCATGGTGCTATCCCAATGGGTTCTAATGCATGGGAAACCTTAAGGATACTTCAAGGTAATTAGAGACAATTTGGTTCTCTCTTTCTATTGTTAATATTCCAGGTAATATCTTCTGTTGAGATCATGATTCCATTGTGTTCTGTCCACCTGTTATGCTTTAGGTTCATGTCCTCAAGTTTCGAGCAATCAACATCCTGTCTGATTTAATTCCCTATATTGATGCAGAAAGCTTTGTGTCTTAATCTATGCAGGAAGACCAGCTCCTGGTAAAGAGCTCACAGATGAGTTTAATGTTCTAGAGGCTAATCTGTGGAATGCTGTTTCTCTGAATAAAGGTTCAGGAGCTCCTATTTCTATACCTATGCTTCCTTCTGTTTATGGTTTCTCAAACATGAGAAACTAATTTCAGGGTGCTATAAGGGCCAAGAAACCATTTCTAGGCTTGTAACTTATGATGGAATCAAGCAGAGGCTGTGGGGAATACGTGTATCATCGCCTGTGGAACCTGGTAGCACTATCTCAGTCAATGGGAAAAAGGTCGAGCTTTTCTGATTTTCCAATATATTGTTTCAGTCCCTTTGTGATAGCTACATTGTTACAAATTAGCACATTCACCAGTTGCATTGTTCTGTGTTGCAAATGAAATGCATCAAACAAAATTAATGCCATGTTGAAGAATTGTCTAAGACTACTATAATTGTGATGAATAGCAGCCAATACATGGCGTGCACATCTTGTCAAGTGCATTACTGAAATCAGATCTCCATTATTTTTCTATATCCATACTATTATGACCATTTGGAAGGAATTGCCAGAATGATGGTGCTATGAACTTCGGCAGGTTGGCAAGGTGACAAGTTTTACAACTGGTAAACGAGCGTCTCAGTCCCTCGGACTTGGCTATATCAAGAGGAAAGCTGCTTCTGAGGGAGACAGTGTAATTATTGGTGATGATGTTGAGGGTACAGTGGTTGAAGTGCCTTTTCTCGCTCGTCAAATCCCTCCATCCTAGAGCTGAATATAGACAGCATGACCTCTGCTCTCTGTGTCAGCAAATGTAGCATATGTGATACAATGACTTACCTTTGCCTCCAAAAAAGGCTTATAAATGTGTTAGCGCATTGACTGTGTGACATCTGCTACCTGATTTGAGTGCTTGTTCCATTAGATGATGGCGCCCTCGAAGACCTCTTAAAGTTGCTTACCAGATCTTTTGAGCCGTTCAACATTTTTGCTTCATTGAAGTTGTCATTATAGCCAACTGCTGGCCTCTCCGTCGACACTCCAGAAGAAAGGAAATTAGGGAGCTGAGGAAACACCTAGACGACACTATGGGGGTGAGTGGGAAAAAAAGAAGAAGATTCAGATGTAATTGAAGAATATTATCTCTCTTTCAGTAATGTCATGAATTTACCTCATCCTCTTAGCCATGAGCCATTAACCTGGTGACCTTTTTTTGGCAAAAAAAAAAAAAGAAGGAAGAATAATCATAAGCCAACAGTTGTTATTTGCTGTGATTGAACCTACTTATGGTAGGAGACTATTGAGGTCTTTCTTGAAAAATGATAAGAAATTGTTTTCACTAGTAGCTAGCTATTTTGACAGTGAACTTAAAACTTTAGATGAGACTTTTATTTTTCCTTAATAATGTTACTATTATACAAGTAACAACTACTCCTACTAACTATTAAACTCAGAGGGTCCCCACTTAAACTAAGAAGATTTTTAAATTTAAATCAATTTCATCTTATTGTAGAGTCCTCCATTGATCCATTACGCCATGATTCACGATGGTTTAAAAAAAATATTTATTTCATAGTCATATTGTAGTCCGTAGAGATTATTTTTATAATATTAATATTAGTTTAATTTGTTACAACTTTTATCAGGTTAATTTTTGATATGTATCATAAAAATTTATCTTTACCTAATTGTGTGAATATTTTTTTTTCTCTTTAGCTACTAGTATCATTTATTTTGGCCGTTTTTTTCTCATTAATAATCCCCTGATGAGGTAAGAAAGGCAAAAGCATAACGTCAAGACGTCAAGATTGAATCCGTAGAGAGAACAAAAACAAAACCACAGTGCGTTTCCTTGCAATTTCACAAGCATATAAATCATATCTCAAAATCATATTCCTTTTTGTCTAGAGAAAGAATCAGTCGAAAAAGAAAAAATGAATGATCATAGACCATTAAAAGAATATTGGTGTTGCCAGTTTAACTTTAATTACTGGAAAATAAATTCAGAAATCAACTTGAGATTATCATCATGTAGTAGATCCCGTCTTTAATGAATACTTAAAAATTATTTTGTTTGACTTTCAAGAAAATATTTTGTAGCAACAATATAGGAGGTGAGCAAACATATTGTTCCTTTTTAGTTTAGTGATGACATCTAGCAAACAATTAGAAAATCTCTTACTAAACTTTGATGTTTCTAGGAAATCACCTAAATATTTCTTTATTATCAAAATTACATTATCCCAAATTGTCATCTATTTCTTGATGCACGTTCCTATTTGATTCTTCCTTGTCAGTTAATTTATAAAGTCAGCCGCCTTTACAAAATTTTAAGATTCAGAAACAGATAATGAACCTAACCTTTGACTCTGGCACACCCATTGACAACTACAAGACTCCACTGGTAGATCATCAATCATCAAAAACACTTCCGGGCACATGATTCTGTGAACCAACAAAGAAACACAAGAAACCCCTTTAAAAATGGTTTCTTGAATCCAAAGATCTCATTTTTTCCCCTTTATCTCTAAACTCCTCTGGGGGAGATAGATAGAGAAGTAAAGAACTTAGGATGAAAGGTGACTTGTGGATTGTGTGTTTGTTGTTCTGTTTATTTTCTTGGGTAGCTTCAACATCAGCTCAAAATAGCACCAGCTCGTCTGCAACTTGTCCTTTAGATTTTGGCTATGTTTTGAGAGTCCCATGGTCCAGTTCTAACTGCAAAGTTCTGAATTCAACTCCTCAGCTTACCAATGGTTCTGATATTCCCACATCAAGCAAAGGCCAGTGTTGCCAGAACCTTTTGTCCCTCTTTGGGGTTGCTATGGCACAACACCTTAAAGAAACTTCTCTTTTCCGTTTACCCAATTTGGAAACTTCCGTTTCTTGCATCCAAGAATTCCAATCCAAGCTCAACTCTTTGTCTCTGCCTTCAAATCTCACCTCTTTCTGTTTTGACCCTCTTCAGTTTGTCATTACACCAAACATTTGCGCCTCAATTCAGACCATCCAAGATTGGAAACAAAAGCTGGGGCCTTCAACTGTTCTGGATTCTGGTTGTAGGTCTAATCTTGAGGATCTTACTGCCTGTGATGGTTGTGTAGCTGCTGGCTTTAGAGTTCAGCAACAGTTGATTGCAATTGATGGTAATGCATCTCATTCCACTGATTGCTTTTACTTCACCATTTTGTATGCTGCTGGTTTTATCAATGAGTTTGGTCCTGAAAGTACTGGTGCCATGTCATGTATTTTTAGTATTGATTTGAAAAATAATAGTTCATCAAGCAACCGACATTTAGCTCTAATCTTTGGGTTGGCTGGAGCTGGTATGGCAGTATTATGCATGTCTTTGGTATTGGGGTTGTATATCTGGTGGAACAAAAGGTGGAGGAAAAATGATGATGTGGAAATGGAAGATACGGTGTTTAGGCGAAGAATGAGGCCTAATACTGCTGTTTGGTTCAAAATTCAGGAGCTTGAAAGGGCAACCGATAATTTTTCCCAGAAGAATTTTATAGGGAGAGGTGGATTTGGCGTAGTTTACAAAGGATCTTTAGCAGATGGGACTGTAGTTGCTGTCAAAAAGATAATAGAATCTGATTTTCAAGGAAATGATGAGTTCTGCAACGAGGTTGAGATTATTAGTAACTTGAAGCATCGTAATCTTGTATCACTTAGGGGATGTTGTGTGACTGATGAGAATCGGGTTGGAGGTGGGGAGAGTGAAAGATACCTGATTTATGACTACATGCCCAACGGGAATCTTGATGACCATTTATTTGCTGTAAATCAAGGAGACATGCTGAAGCAACCATTGACTTGGCCTCAGAGAAAAAACATAATTTTGGATGTGGCAAAAGGACTAGCATATCTGCATTATGGGGTAAAGCCTGCAATTTATCACAGGGACATTAAAGCTACTAATATTCTGTTAGATGTGGATATGAGAGCAAGAGTGGCTGACTTCGGGTTGGTTAAGCAAAGTAGAGAAGGACAGTCTCATCTTACAACCAGAGTGGCAGGAACACATGGCTACTTAGCTCCTGAATATGCTCTCTATGGGCAATTGACTGAGAAGAGCGATGTTTATAGCTTTGGAGTAGTTGTTTTGGAAATAATGTGTGGAAGGAAGGTCCTTGATTTCTCTTCAGGGTCGCCTCGTGCTTTTCTGATCACAGATTGGGCTTGGTCGAAGGTAAAAGCTGGAAAGATAAATGAAGTTCTGGATACCATCCTAGTAAAGACTGAGGATTCTGTTAGCGCAAATCCAAGGGCTATAATGGTGAGATTTCTCCTCGTTGGAATATTATGTGCTCACGTGATGGTGGCATTGAGGCCAACTATATTGGATGCACTGAAAATGTTAGAAGGAGATATTGAGGTTCCAGAAATTCCAGATAGACCAGCACCACTTGGACAACCTTCATTTTATAATGCTAATGGTAACACATTCAGCATATCACCAGCCTTGAGTTGCTTGCGACTACCTACTGGAGACATGCTCAGGTGACAATATGAGGTTTTCTCATATTACATCATTTTCTTGCTTATTGAGATTAAGAGAAAGCTAATTAAATTTCTGCTTGAGTTGAACCTGGGGAGCTAAGAGCCTTGAGGAACTTTTCATCAAATAATATTAGCTCGGAGACTTCTATTGTTTCCGATTTCCTGTCAACAGGGGCATACTTAGAAATCTCAAGTGTAGAATGAAATCAGAAACAGCATCTACTTGCACTCCAGCTAAACAAACCAAGAGGACTTGGAGTTCAACTAGATTGTCAATTCCATGGAAGACGAAAGAGTCTTTTTGGCAGATGTAAGACTTTCTTCTTTCTTTCATTCTTTCCAACAGCCTAGAGCTTTTGACAATCTTTGTTTTAGGCGAACTGCAGATTTTCTTTTGCTTTAGTTTCTTTAAGAGGTCAATCAGATCTTGTAAAAATTAGTAATAGCTGGTATTCCTCTGAAATATAGCTAGCTTGCTTCCGTCAATGCCACAGTGCGCTGCGATGTATGTTGCAGTCTGTAAATTCATATATCTACATTATTTATGTTCCCCATCTCTTGAGACAATATTCCGTACCATACTGTTTTCTTGCCAAGGAGACAGAGTGTGTTACATTAAAGTTATGGATAAACAGCCAACTATACTATGCTAGTATCATGTGTTCCTCACACGATTTAATAATTCAAATGCCAGTAATATGTAGATTTCTTCATTTTAAAAGTACTGCTTTCTTCTATTAGTGTAGAATTGGACATGGTTAGTAGAAGTACTTCTTTCTTCCATCGTTTTCTTTTATGGAAAAAAGTCAGCGTTGTGCTTGTTTAGTCATAAGAAATTTGTTGAGCAATGCAACTGTAAATAACTCAAACTCAGATGTCATGGACTGAATTTCAGTGGTCAATGTTGTGCCTCTCTGAACTCTGTTTTGCAACTATTTACCAACTTACACAAGGCTGCTAATGATACATTGTATAGGACCTAATTCCATATCCAAAGTAAAAGATCAACTGTGTGTTTCAGTTTAATAATTAGTCATATCAATAACTTTATTTTTTAGTTTTTACTTTCTGCTTTGTCCCCATTGTCTGATGACTTATTGTGAAACAAGTAAGAAACCATAAGAGAACAACAATAAGTGCTATGTACTCATTAATCTTCCTATAAAGTTGTTCTTGTTGACATGCCTTGTTTTGACTTAAACTCAAATACTGTTCTTCCAGATAGTCTCACTGAGGAGCCTGTTTTTGCCATTTACAGTGAATTTTTCTATGTAAACTGTAACTATATTTTCTGAAATAGAGGGTCAGCCTCACTTGATGAACTTCTTATGAGTTCTTTGCTAAATTCATGTTTTATGAATCTATGGGGGCTACCCACTCAAAAGAAAAAGAAAGAGATAGGTAGCAAAGAGTAATTTAATGAGGTGGAGCTAGCATTGGCTCATAGTGAAATTGAAATGAATGAAAAAATAAAATAAATGTTTGAACTCTTCATTCTTTACTTCTTTTCATAATATTTTTGATAAAATAATAAGAGGAAAGGGTCCAAAATACTTCTAAATTATTTTAAATAGGTTAAATTTATTTTTCGTTACGTTTTTGGATTAAAAATATTTTTATCGTTATATTTTTGGCTCAAAAATACTCTCCGACTATTAAAATGGACCAAAATACCTTTCTTCTAGCGGTTGTTCAAAAATGAGAAAAAATCTTTTTCATATGTCGGGAAAATGTCGTTCTGGGTTAATTTTGTTCTTCGAACCATTTGAAATGAGATAATTTTGTCATCCATTTAAAATTTGGGACAAGTATTCTTAGTTTTTAAGATTTGAATAAAAATTTATTTTAGAAATTATGAAACTAATTTAAATAACAATTTTTATACAATGTCAATTTTATAAAATACAAAATTTAATTACAAAAAATAATTTTTTAATCTATTTTTTTTTGTAAAACTATTATACTGGCATTCAGCTGAAATTTGAAATGACTTAAATAAGTAAAAAAAAAAACATATCAATGTATAACTGAAATATAAAAGATAATTCATACATAGAATAATCCAAGCAAACCCACTTAAAATCTTGGGAAGAGGCATAAAATCCTCCCAAATTTGTCTGCATAACTCAGTTTAGCACTTTAACTTTACGAACGTTTATTTACCTTCCTATTTTAATCAAAAGTGAATTAATACCCCTTTCTCAAAACAATCCCACATTAATGAATATGAGTGTTATACACGCGCCACCCAATTTTTTAAATTATTTTTATTTTTTATCATTTATTTTATATTTATTTTAGTTTTTCCTTTCTTCTTCTTTTTCCTTGTTTTTTTTCTTCCCATATCAATGGCAACACATTCATGGTTGAACTTTTCTTAATTTCAAATCTACAACATACACACTCGTACCTTGCTTATAATTGAAAGAGCTTCTCAACAAGATAGTTTATAGATGAGATAAACAATTGCATTGAAGAAAGAAAAGTCACCGGAATTCGATTTTTCCCGGGTGAGTGCGACAATTTCAATCTCAACTTTTAGATCTTAAATTTCGATTAAGAAAAGGGAAAGATCGAAGGAAAGTGTTTTATCAATATTTCAAAAATAAAACATATATGGGTCAACTTCATCGCCAAAAATGGTATCGATAAATAATTTTTCTGGTCAATCAAACCCACATATGATCTGCCTATAAAATAAATTTTTATAATTTTATTATGTTACAATATTAAACTTATCAAGCAAATTTACCTTTAAATAAACAAAAAAAGAAGAAGAGAATGATATGGAGGATGAGAAAAGTTATTGAAAAATTTGATATTGTATTGAAGAAGAAAACAAGAAAGAGAACATAACCATAGGAACAAAGAAGAAGAAAGAGAAAGAAAAAAAAAGGAAAAGAAATCTGAAATGAAAATAAGAAATAAAGAAAAACATAACTAAATATAGCTAATTGCATCATCTAATTAGAAGATGACACGTGGATAGCTTAAATCATATTTAATATTTTTTACTCTTTTCACGCGCTTTCCAATTTATTTTTTTTTAAATATCACGTTACTTATTAAGGAGTTATTAATTCACTTCTGATTAAAATAAGGGGATAAATAAACGCTCATAAAGTTAAAGTGTTAAACTGAGTTATGCGGAGAAGTTTGGGGGGTGGGAGGGGGGGGGGGAGATTAACGAATAAGTCTTAATATCCTACACAATATTTTACTCATTTAACGTTAAATTCTAGTTACCAAGTACAGAAGTTGCATTCATGATAGCGATTCAATTTAAACTTAAATTTTTAAGAAAAATTGTGAAAAAAATTAAAATTAGGAATATTTATTATCGAATAAGTTATAGTATTTTACACAATAATTTATTCATTTATCATTAAATTTTTAATCACCAAGTCTAAAAATTGCATCCATCATGTCAAACGCTTGTTGATACTCAAAATCGATTGCACGATTTTACCCAAGTTCAAAGTGGTTTGAATATTATTAATTTTCTTTATATATAGTTATTTGATAATGTTTAACTAAATAAATTTGCATATGAATGTCGAAGAAACTGTTAATTAAGACAACTTTATCAATAAATTCAAATATGTTTGATGATGTATTAGAATTGAATATGTTATAAATTATCGTAAAATTATGTACTTTCATATAATCATATATTAAAAATGTTAACAAATTGTCAAATACATAAGTTTGAAAAGAAATTTTCTTATAAAAAAATTTAGAAAAATGAAGGACTAGCCCATCCAGCCCATGACTTTTTTAGGATTGGGTTGAGCTAATCATTTTAAGACACTTTAAAATAAAGTAGCAATCAATTCTAGTGCATCAAATTTCTTGGTTCGCGAGATTTTGGCTGGCCTATTAAACCACAAAGGTATATAAGCCTAACCAATGAACATTTGCCATATCAGAAATTGAGCGTAGGTATTTATGAATTACCTAAACTACCCTTGTTTCCTTCGTACAAGAGCGAGAAGTCCATGACTTATAAAGTCTCCCCTCTCCGATCGCAGGTGCAGATTTGTGTAACGTCGGACTACACTGAGCCCTAACACTTTTTGTCACTCTACTTAGGACAAAGTCTTGATCTGCAGTTCAAGAATTTTGCTGATTTAAATAGGAACCCACCAATGCATCAATCTTGATTGTGGGATTTTCTTGAATGGCTTAACCGTTCTGATGAATTGGAAACATCCTGGTATTCATCAAGATTCAAGAATGGAGACTCGTTTCAGATTTGGGTTTTGGGTTGTGATCGCCGTAGCTTTCAGTATTTGCCTTTCTGGGCATTCAGTTTCTGCGGTAAATAGTAAACCCAAGAACGTTCAGGTTGCACTCAGGGCTAAGTGGTCTGGTACCCCTGTACTCTTGGAAGCCGGGTATGTATTCTTCAACATTATAGTATTTGTTAGTATTAGATTGAGAGGGAAGAAAAATGGCTTTCTATTAACTAGTTTGGTATTGAAGCGCAGTAGAAGTTGTATTGCTTTTGGTTGCCTTTTGCACTTCTCTTTTAGGGATAAGTGTCAATGACCAACTTATCGAATGCATAGTGGTTTTTCTGTACAAAGCAATTTGGGGACTGAACTGTTGCTGAGTTTCATATATGCATGTGTATCATTCCAAATCTAGCTTAGGCTTGGTAAACAAAGAGTACAATGGCTACGCAGTAGTTTGTTCTAGAGTGTAGGATTCCTAACTTTAAGTGGAAGACAGTATTTTCTCTACTTCAGTGCTTTTGTGGGTACTCTTTGTCCTCTTGTTGATAATCCTTCTTTCTCCAGTTAAGAAAAGTTTGCTGTTTCACGTAAGTAGATGTGTTTCTATGAGAGTTTAGCATCTGCACGAAGTTATGAAGTTGTAGTTGTTCTAGTATACAGAAACACTGTTGGAGAATAGAGGAGAGGTAAAGTGGTGGGAGGTATTCACAGAGTTGGAAAACTTCTATTGTTTGCTGTTGGGTGAGGGGTAGTGTATTGGAGGACAATTTAATTTAGTGGGAACGGGTTGGGCTTATACCTTTTTATCTTTTATATTCGAGTTCTTCCGGATATTACCCTTCCACCTCTGCATCCCCCATGAAAATCAAGAAGGGTACACCTCTGTTATGTTCTCTCTCCAAGAATGGCTTTCACTTCCATAGAACCTGTAACAATCTTTTGAATTCCGTTTACAGACTATTGGTATATCTGATTTTCAAGGCTGTCACTATGGAGGTTCTATCATGATCATGGATCTTGTTTTTGCATATCTAGCCAATATTTCAGACATGATATGTGCATACATATCTCATTACTTGTGTTTCATTTTGCCCATATGCCATTGAGAGATGTCTAATTGTAGAAGGCATAAAGCAAAAACCTCATAGTTGGATAAATGGTTTAGGGAAATGATAATAATAAGAGAGTAAAAACCAAGTTATACAGTCATCTAATTCCTCTTTCTATGTGTAGGTTTGTCTGATAGAACCGAGTAAACTGCCATGAAACTACCAGCTTCTCTTGGTGATCTGAACACCTATGTAATCTTTTCTTGGGGAGAAAATGTAATGAAAATTTATTTAAAGACTAGCACCTAGAGAGTGCAATGATGAGAAGCACAACTATTAGCCAATATGCATCTCAATACAATAAATACATGTGAGAAGAACCAAGGAAATCAACCATCGCATCTCACTACCCTCGTCACTACCACACCAACCACCTCCACGATCACAACTATCATAATATCAACTACTTTCACTACCATTACCAATCACACTATCAACCACCATGACTACCACCACCAGTCACTGCCACCAAGTACATCCACCATCACAACCAACCACTAGTCCACTACCACGCATTGCCAAGCATCACCACTCCATCGGCCGGTACGACCAATCATGTCAAGCATAACAACCATCACCAACTCCATCATTTTCAAACATCACCACCGCTGATCCTATCGCACAACAACCACTGCCATCCGTCACCATTGCCAAATACCACTACCAACCAACACCGTATAACCTAATAATTTATGAATATAATATTTATATTATTTTACTTGAATTTTATACGGCTACTAAGTATGGCCTATATGTGGGATCAGTTCCCCCCTCCCCTCAAACAAAAGGGATGTTATGTATATACAATTTTTGCAAGGTCTCGTCTTTTTTCTCTTTTTCTCTTTTCATGAACATTTTGTTCATGTTGATATATCCATCAATAATTTTATGTATTAAACTTCTATTTGATTTTCGATATCCTAGCTATTCACTTAGTTTTTCCAAATTTCTTAGTAAATTATGTAAAAGTATGCTCTTGCGCATAATTTCAAAAAAAAAAAAAAAAGGAGAAAAGAATACTTAAGATTTGCAAAGAAGCTAAGGACCCTAATGTAGACTGTGAAGCACTGTATTGTTAACTGGGCTGAAGGGACCTAAATAACGTCTTTTATATTCAAGTATTGGAGTGATGTCCATAGAAATCTAAGTAGAGTTGATAATGTAGGGTCAAGAATGTTGATATTCCAGTTATTTCCTTTTCGGTTGAGCACTGCTAGTTTGGAGTGTGGAAACGTAGAGTTCTGTATTTGTTTTCTTATGTAGTGGTAGGCCACAAGGAGTATGTTTAGTGAGAGATGTTTGACATATTTAGTATTTCTTACGTTGTTCAGTTATTGGAGACCTGAGTCATTATAGTGTTTAAGGACATTGTTCCATGGAAAGTACTGTCAACTTTAATACTAGAATATAACATGTTTAAAGAAAGGGAGGAAACAGATTGGGTGATAATTGCAGAAGAAAAGCTACACACTGTAGGTAAGTTAAAAAATGGATGCTTGCAGCAGTTGCCATAATTGTAAAGAAACATGTCTAGAAAATCAGGGTTATGTTCGAGGAAAAAATAAAGGAGGAATTTACTATAAGAATAAGTGATGCAGGGAAGTATAAATATCTTGGTTACTTGTATCATGCATGAACAAGTGCTTTCTCAGGCACATGAAAAAAATGTATGTACACATCACGGATATACATTTGGAGACATCCAACAGAATTGGAACAATATAGAGAAGATATGTAGTTATATACCACATTGAGGATTCTTCCTTGCCAAAACGTACTCAACTAGTCTTCTCACGGGTTTCCTCGTATAGGAGCAACCTGTGCCTTCTCCTTTTACATTTTATGATATTCGCTCATGATGGACAGGGAGTTGCTATCCAAGGAATCTAAGGACCAGTTTTGGGATTTTATCGAGTTATGGCTTCACTCTGCAGATGAAAATTCTGACTGCCATTCTGCCAAAGATTGCTTGAAGAGAATTATAAAATACGGGAGGTCTCTGTTAAGTGAATCTTTGGTAGCAATGTTTGAGTTATCTCTCACTCTTCGGTCAGCATCTCCTAGGATAGTGCTTTATCGTCAATTGGCAGAGGAATCTCTTTCTTCTTTTCCACTTGCTGATGATAACAGCTCAAGCTCTCCTGATGGAGTAGTATTTCAGCAAAGTGATAATGCAAAGAACAAAAGGGTTAACCCTCTGCTTGTTGGTGAGAACCCAAGAAGTCCTGAAGGGAACTGTTGCTGGGTAGACACTGGTGGAAGACTATTCTTTGATGTTGCTGAGTTGCTAGTTTGGCTGCAGAACCCCAAAGAAGTGTAAGTCTTTCTGACTTTGTTTTCTCTTCACGAAACATAAGGTGGTGGTATCGTTGATTATGTCCAGATGTATGTGAACTCTGCTGATCTTTAATATTGGCTAAATATATTTTGTATGCAGATCTCTCGATGCATTGCACCCCGAGATTTTTGAGTTTGATCATGCCCATCCAGATTCAAATGTAGGAAGTCCGGTAGCTATTTTATATGGTGCTCTGGGAACCTATTGCTTCGAACAATTTCATCGTACCTTGGCCGGGGCTGCCAGAGAGGTCAGCTACCATGCCTCTATAAGCTATCTCATCCTTTGTGCTTATTACCTTTCTCGTGGACCCTCCAAAATGCAATCAGAATGGTTGTGCACAATTTGGATCCTCTACAGTATTTTCTTTAAATATATGATTACTATCCATGACATTGATAAAAGCATATTCAATCTCTCTTTTTGTCTGCTATTCTCTAAAAGAGAAGAAACATGTCTTTTTATGATACATCTGTTTGCACCTTGAGAAATAAAAAAATTAATTCTCCAATATAATTAAGTGATAAAAGACCCTGAAATAGTGTAGAAACTTGTTAGATGACAAAAGTTGTGTTTTTTTCTTTATCAGAGGTACCCTCACATAGGTTCCATTTTCATTAATTATATACATCAAGGGCTATAGAGGAAGTAAGGTAGAGCCTTAGTGGGTGCTCTTGGTCATCAATATGCTTCTTGTACGAAAGAAGGAGCAGATAAGATTTGAGAATGAGTTGCTTGTATTATCTCTTGCCATTGGAGATATTAGATAGTGTTTGTGAAAAATTTTAAAGAATGAAAATGTGTAGCTACATCTCCCAAAATTACACACTTCCAGGGATTCTAAATCTTTCCTCATTTATTAACGTGGACTCTTGCCATATTTAAAGATTCTTAACACTTCCCCTTAAGTTGGAGTGTACATATTTTATGCTTTTGGCTCGCCGTAAATTTACTTAATTGTGGACCATTGGGATGATTCTGTAATAGTACAATCTTTTGTTGAATAAAGCGACAGTCTACTTTTAAATGCTTTGTTCTTTTGTGAAAGACTAGAGTTGAGACAATGTGAAATGCTTCCTGATTGGCCAGTGGGTACTTCTGCTTATAGCCCCGTATTTTTCTGGATCAGCTAATGAATGAAGCGTTCCAATTCTTTTTAGTGTTCCTCATTATGACTTTTGTTTTATTTTCATTTTAATCAATTGAAACATTTGAATTTTTTTACTTAAATGCTTGCTACAAAGAAGGGGGGTTGAAGGGTTCGGGTGGGGGTTGACTAATTCACTACCCTTGCCTATGAGACATATCAGTGTTATATGATGTTCGTTACAACTAGAGAAAGAAAGTAAAAATATTTTTTTTCATCATCTCTGTCCATTTTTGAGGCATTGAAGATGTCCAAATGGTGTCATACTCTTCTTTACTTTCTCTTTGTTTCGGTTCTTAATCAACCAGGGGAAATAGCTCCTAGCTCTGTTATTGTGCTCTCCCTCCTATTACTAAAGCCAAAAATAGAGTTATAATCTGTTCTAGTGCTGACTATCCAAAAATTATCACAGGGGAAAATCTATTATGTTGTTAGACCTGTGTTACCTTCTGGATGTGAATCAAAAAGTACCCCCTGTGGAGCTTTTGGTACCAGAGACTCCTTGAACTTGGGTGGTTACGGTGTGGAACTAGCACTGAAAAACATGGAATACAAGGCTATGGATGACAGCACTGTTAAAAAAGGTAAGTTCTGTTGTGCACTCATCTGAATCTTGCTACTTGATGTAAGCAGTGGTACTGATGCGATAATCTCCAACAGGGTGTCAAATGTAATTGTGCCAACTTAGGCTGTTTTACTACTTCCTATTAGATAACATTGCTTTTTCTAAAATGGGAAGACTGACACTCTTTTGTTTCTGGATCTTTTTCACCTTCATTACCAATTGCCATGGTTGAGCGGAAATTGGTTGGATCAAGGACAAAGTGACTGGATCCCTTAGATCTCATGATTGTCCCAAAAGAAAATCAACAGAAGAAACGTCCTCTATTTTTATGATATCAAGGCTAAACTTGTCTTACTCTTCATTCTTGCAATGAATCTCAGAGACTCATTTTTTTGGTATATTTGTTTCCAGTTCTCTTAGATAGTGTCTATACTTATGTCAAAAAGCAGGCTGTCTTGTCTTAGATTGACACTGAAAAGGGATTCATTAGTTCTTTGGTTAATGCTTTCCTTTCCCTGTAACTATGCACCTACTTGATGCTCTTTTGTGAATGAAACACCTCACTTTATCACACAAAAAAAGGCAGGCTGTCTTTTAGTTTTCAGATTGTCTGAAAATGTTTTCTCCAAAAAGCAGAATTTTAGGATTTGAAATATACTCGTATCTGTTGAGCAAAACTTTGGGTTTTATAAGATCCGCCCACTCAACTTCTTGGAGAAATTAGGAGTTAACCTAATAGTGGTGCTGATCTCACATTTAAAGTTACTGCTTTATTCACATATATCTGTCCCATGTCCTTTGCTTCTTTTAATACCTGATTAAAAAAAAAATACAATGTCCATGCTTCTTTTATCTTTTGTTTAGCAAAAAGTATCTAATTTTATCAATTGCTGCAGGGGTCACTCTTGAAGATCCTCACACTGAAGATCTTAGCCAAGAAGTCAGGGGATTTATATTCTCTAGGATTCTGGTTTGTATCAACTTTTCATATCTCAAACTGATAAATAAACTTAAACAGAGTTTTTTGTTGAAATTATTGCCTTAGAACACAAACAGGAATATGATTAAAGCTACACAGTAAATGTACTTGTTAATGACATTGTGGAAGTACTGTTCTGTAAAGAAATAACAATGTTGCCAACGAAAATGATGTTGACAAACTTTGCTGACAGCATAAAGAAGTTCTGGGTAGATAAGAAAGGATGATAACTAAGTTTTCTGACAAGTAAAGTAAAAGGAAAGAGTGGTGGTATTTTATCACCTTTCCCGCTAAGATGATTTAGTGGAGAATATAGTGTTCATCTAGTTTGAAGCTCTTAAAATCTTAAGAAAAATGTCATCCTAAAATAAGTTTGCTTGACCAGTTAAATAATAATTCACTGAAGGACAAGTTCAGAACCTATATTCTCCCCTTAAGTAAAAGAAACAACACGGTGGTGTGCTTGAGTGGATGGATCACCTTTGTTGATAGTAACTTTGGTAAAGTGCTGTCTGTTTGACACAGTTCCTCAAAAATTTCTCTCTTTGTTATTGTATGTTTATTCCCCTCTTTTAAACTTGACGTGGTAAAGCTATGCAGAATGAAGTGTCAGAGTCTCTCCGTCATTCTCTATTCTGCCCTTTCCTCCATACCATTCTATATCTTCCACCACCTTTTGACCTCTTATTTGAAGAAAGACGGAGGATAGAGATCCATCCTTCTACTGCTGATTTCTTCTCCTCAATATGGAAAAAATTATCTAAAGTCACCAACTTTGTCAAGAAAAAACTGCATTTCCACTCTACCATGTACTTTATTGTGCACTTTGCCGCTTAGAGAAATTCTGTGGTCTTTCGTAGAAAACCATCTATCTTTTTAAGGTTTTCTACTTTTCGGTATACTTATTATATACTGGAGCATTTGGTCCTTCTTTTGATGAAATTTATTACTTCATCAAAAAAAAAAATCTTACACTTTGTTCTTCCTCCAATGAAAGCACAATGTTAATAATGAAGGGCAGACTAAATGCAAAAACTATAGCTGAGATGCAAACAAGACTCTTTTTAAATATTATACTATGGTTCATGACTTGTTAGATTAGCTTTTAGAGTCAAGTAAAATCTCTTTTGGGTGGTTGTAATAGTTGCATGCCATCCACCCTTCCAAGGCTGTAGTCATTGAAGAACTGATTCTGTCTTCCCATATCTGCAGGAGCGTAAACAGGAGTTAACATCTGAGATAATGGCTTTCAGGGATTATCTTCTGTCATCAACAGTTTCTGATACACTTGATGTCTGGGAGTTAAAAGGTGATGATAACCTTGCTATTATGAGCCTAGAACTTGTCAATATTAGAAATGAAGCTTCTTTTTGATTAAGCTAATCTTAAAATCACTCCCTTTGTGATGCCAAATATGAATAAACAGATTTAGGGCATCAAACTGCGCAGAGGATAGTTCATGCTGCTGATCCTTTGCAGTCAATGCAAGAAATTAATCAAAATTTTCCTAGTGTTGTCTCTTCTTTATCTCGGATGAAGGTAAAATATTTTTCAGTTAGCATATTTAGTATTCCAGTGGTAAATATTTTTCTCCAACTAATGTGACATTTATTAGGATCTGATCATTTGATATGTTTTTAAATTTTACGCAGCTCAATGAATCTATCAAAGATGAAATTGTTGCAAATCAGCGAATGATCCCACCTGGAAAGTCATTAATGGCCCTGAATGGTGCCTTAGTCAATATTGAAGATATTGACCTTTATCTGTAATGCTTTCACTTGCTTCTAGGCCATCTTCCCCTATCTCCTCCACCTTCTTCCATTAATTTTCCATCTGCGTAGTTCATTTCCTGCAAAATCTGTTAATATGTTATATTATTAAACTGTCAATATACGGGAAGAAGAAAAATAGAGATGAATATGTACAGAATTGGGCCCCGTTTGGACATTATTTTTTTTGCTTTTTTTTTCCTTTTTCAAAAAACCTGTTTTTGTGTCAAATTTTTTACTCCAATTTGAAAAACAAATTTTCAAGTTTGAAACATATGTCCAAACACAACTTCAAATTTCAAATACCTTTTCCAAAAACTCAACTTCAAATACTATTTCTTTTTTCCTTTTTAAATATCACCTAATTCATGTCCAGGCGTCTACACTTAGAGTCACGGAGATGATTCGGTTGAAACAAGTAAATACCGGAAATAACAACAACACAACATACCCATTATAATCCCACAAAGTGTGGTCCGGAAATACTGGAAATAAAGATGTTAAAATTTCCCTTAGGAAGTGATCAATATTGTTTCATCCTTCCAATGGTTTTGCGTCTTTTGACTTTGTTTGTTGTTTTGATTTCTCAATAGAGACGCAGAATCAGTTTTCTTGAAAAATGACTCGTTTTGAGGCAATTGCAGATAACCCTTCTTTGTGCTTAGGAAGTCAATTATTGGCATGAGAGAGTGTATTTTGATTAGAATCTAAAACACAGCATCTAGCAATTGGATAATGATTATGTGTAGAATGGTTCTCATATATAATCCTTGCCTTACGTATTTGGAGATCACTATTTGATACAACTTTGGTTGGCCTGGTGAAGGATTGCGATGGGTTTTGTTACCATATTCCACTGTTTTCATATCCCGTAAACTTATATCCACGTTTCACCGAAATCTTATTTGTTTCTTTGTTTGATTATCGAGAAATCCGTCCTGGGTAATGTGTTACCTTAGGACTAACTGCAACCTTCACAACTCGGGGATAATGGGCCCGCTTTTATACCCATCTAAATACCAGGCTTAGTTCGCATGGCTCTGGGCTTGAACCTGTGGCCTAAGTCATAAGTCCCTCAACTTTTATCACTTGAACTAAGCCCCGGGACAGTCAAAATCGTATGTGATTGGAGGACTTACGCTCTTAACTGGTCTTATTACTTGTCTTCTTGCTAAAAGACCAAATATTGGAAGTTCTTGAACAAAAAGCAAGCTACTACAACATTACACCGCCTTACCGCTCAACATTACTATCTCAAAATATTGCATTTAGAATTGAGAACATTTAGAGGTATGGACTAAAACTACAATATTGAGTTATAAGAGTTGATTGGATAACCCACCCCTCTAGCCTTGTTGTTTCCCCTGTTCTTTAATCCCCTCGAATTTTGAATTCACACAAGTGTCAACTGCTCTTGATGCAGAGGTGGATGTAGCATTTCAGTACCGGGTTCCAATTCTTTGACACAGAGAAAAAATTTCTGTATAAAAACCCACTGAAAACCTTAGAGGTTGAGTCCGTAGAGCTAAATCCTGCATCCATCTCTGTTTATCATAGCCAATTGGCCACAACTGTTTTTCACAACTGAGAGGCAAAATAAACTGACAACGGAAATTTATTTCATTATTCATCCTTTTTGTTTTTTCTTCTCGCTGAAATTTACCGATTTTCTACTTCTGCTTTCGTTAAGGGTTCGTTATCTTATTTCCTGTGCATTGTTTTCCGTGCTTGAATCCATCAGTAGTGGAATTTTGTGCTCTGGATTGTCAATTAGCCATCCTTGGTTTTAGAACTAGCTGGAAATAAGTGGTGATGGCGTACCAGATGGCCTGACAATATAACTCACCCTGTGAACTGTTATTTGACAATTTGTGGCTTTGTGCTGTGTTAAGCAGACCATGCCTACACTTTCACACCGTCAATGCAGCGATATTAAATATCTGTCAACTCTTGGAAATCACCATCCTTTGTTACTATTATATGTGCTTCAACAAAGGTTCTCTGAGTGTTTGGTTATATGGTTAAGACATGACTTTTTTGACAAAACAGAAAATGTTGTTTCCCAATGATTCCCTTGATAGTTTGCTGCTGATTTTACTTGTAAAACTTTTCTTTATGATCTCCAAGGCGCTTCACTGTGAGAAGCGGAGATCACCCTTTTTCCTCTTGGTTGAGTTTAAGAACTTCTGCAATTTGTTTTCCAGGCTGGTTGACATGGTCCATCAGGAGTTATCATTAGCTGATCAGTACTCTAAAATGAAGGTGCGAAGCTCTAGAACTTTCTCAAGGGCATGCCTGATATAAATGCCCTGGGTTTTGACATGTTTTCTAGTTATCTGAGATTTTCTTCTGATGCAACCAGTAAGCAATTACGTGATTTACTGGGGGAGGGGTGAATACCCAGAATGTGCCGCAGAAACATCTTGCTAAGGAGACTAAAATGCTTAATACATTTTATACAGTATGTTCTGTCATTTAGAAGAGAAGTCTATAATGCTTGAACCTTAAATATGGATGAAGTTTGCCTCATCTTTTCAATTACAAAAGGTAGCGACCTAAGTTGGCCATTATATTATGTTGCCTCAGCTTCTGCTTGTGGAGAGTATGCTCAGAACCTAAAATGTCATCGAAACTTTCTCATTAGATGTGCATAAAATGTATTTTATTGCAAGTTGTAGCAAATAGATCATTCAAACATGGGAACTCAACATGTGAGATGAAGCTTCTTGGTATTTGATTTTGCATACCCTAAAAATTATCACTTGTCTTTTGCCTGTAGGTTGTGCATTGCATCGATGTTCACGTCTCAACCTTTATTATTTTTATATCCCAAACGTCTTTGGTGTTTTATTTTTCATGGCTGTTCTGTTAAGCAAAAGCCCATTCAGTAATTGTTGCTTGAGAATTTCAGATTCCTGTCAGCACCGTGAGGAAGCTCCTTTCAGCACTGCCCCCTTCTGAGTCCAGTACATTCCGTGTTGATTTTCGCTCAGATCATGTTCATTATCTCAATAACTTGGAGGTTGATGAGATGTATAAACGTTGGCGGAGCAACTTAAACGAGGTACCTCATTTCTCTGATCTTCGGATTGTGCTTTTTGGCATCACTTCATTAGCTTTTAATTTTCTAACTGTCTGCATCTTTCTGCTTTAGATCCTTATGCCAGTCTTCCCTGGACAAATGCGTTACATCCGGAAGAACCTCTTCCATGCAGTTTATGTTTTGGACCCTACCTCCATTTGTGGGCTTGAGGCAAGCTCTATCATTTTGTGAACCCAAAAAATGTTTTTCTGCTCATTTTTTTTTTAATTGGTTATGTTTTGTTGTTATCCAATCAATAGTGATAAAAGAATATGAGTTGACAGTTTCTCTACAATTTGCAGATAATTGATGCAATTGTTTCAATGTTTGAGAATCATATTCCAATGAGATTTGGAGTGATATTGTACTCTGCAAAGTTAATTAAGGAGATCGAGTCAAGTGGTGGTGTACTTCCCTTTTCTTATAGGGAGAAGGATAGTCCAAATCAGGAAGACCTCTCCAGTTTGGTAATTACTCAAATCTCGTCATAATAGCTAGTAAATGGTTGCATAAGATTATTTGGACTTTTTAACTCGTGCTTTTCGTTCTTGGTATATGCCAAGTGACCCAATGTTTACAAGTAAATAACTGTCATGGTAGAGTGGATTGGTTATGAAGAAAGTGCTTTCAGATTAACAGGCGTAGAGTCAGATTACATTTGCTTAGATTTCTATGCCTTATTTTCCCCTCATATGGCGCAGAAATTCAATGGAAATGTTTTCCGGATTCATTACTAAGGAGTGTGTACAGCCATGTAATAGTAACGGGATCACCTGCTTTTTCCATCTTCCTATATTTAGACATATCATACTTCATGTGCCGGCTTTTGCATAAAATTTTGTCTACAACATACTTCTATAAGGTACTTGTCATATGAACTAATAATATCCTACTACGTGCTATGCTGATTGGTATCATGTAATTAAAAGCTCAAATGCCTAGCAACTTATATAAGTTTTTAATTGGACCTTACTCTAACAGCTTGGTGTAAATTACATGCATGCATATAGTTATTTTTCTTTTTTTGATAGGTAAATAGCAATGCATGCATAATGCTGATATTGGTAAACTCAGCACCCTTATGCGTAGAGTCAACTTATTACAAAATGTGAGCAGTTGATGATATTATTACTTCTTTTAGACATTAACTTTTATAAGAGCTCTTTTCACATGTAGCTACTGTACTAAGATACATGTTGCTGTGGTTGTAGTACTCATCTATTGCACTTGCTGGGTGCTATTCTTTCATAAAATTTTCATTACATTTTGAAAAAAAGGAACTCTTTTCACTATCTTTCTTTTGTTCCATTTACAGTTTTTATTGCCCTTGAAGTTCCAATTTTGTTCTTATGCATGTGAACTGATGAAAACCGTAATGTTTCTTTGCAGATTATTCGTCTTTTCATCTACATCAAGGAAAACCGAGGAATTGCAACAGCTTTCCAGTTCCTGAGCAATGTATGATTTCATTACTTTTTATTCTGTATACTGCCCATTAATGAATATGTTAAGCTTGCTGGGGGTGCCAAATGTGTAATTACTTAGTATGTGAACAGCTGCTCCTGAAGGTTAACAAGTTGATGCATAAAGGAGTGTCTGATAAAAAGCCCAAAATGCAAAACACTTGTTTGCCTTCTGAGAAGAACTATTTTGTCTTAGCTATAATTGCCTATTACTATCTTTTAATCTTCCATGTAATTTCTTCATGTTACCGATCTCTGTGTTTCCAGAAGTAATCTTTTGTGTTCTGTGAAATTGTTTAGACATCATCTTCTTTTATTAAGAAAAACTTATATTTACTTATCAAAGAATAAAGGAAAACCTGATTCTAATGTGCAACTTTTATCATGACCTGCACCTGCCATAGCATCGTGTCCTGTTGAGTTGTATAGCTAATCAGTTCCACTGCTTGTCATGCCTCATAGGTATTTTTGTTCTACTGTCATATTCTTCTTCCTTCCTTGCTACAACGGCTTTGCTAGTGTAGATGGTTGGGTTTTCTTTTTTGTAGACATCCCTATTTTCAGGTGGGTTCTCTATATTTTACATACTTCTCATATATAATATGGATTTTCCCCCACAACATCTATAGAGCATTGCTCCTCATAGAAAAATGCCTTTACTAGTGTAAATTTTAGAACAATTATGTCTGGAGCATGTCTGATGAGGGGGAGTAATGGGGCTAGCTCCTTTTGTTTTTCCTGTTGATGCCTTGTTCTTCTGGAAAATGGCGGTGATTCATGTCTGGAGGTGTATGGGTTTCAAATTTAAATTTTTTTTACTATTTTACTTTGAAATTGAAAAAAACTTCTTTTTTTATTATTTTTTTATTTTTAAAACATTACCTTTCATCAAAAAAGAAAATCTTTTTTCATTTTTTCTTTTACAAAACTTTTCACTATTTTACTTTTGAGTTTTTCCTGTTGCTCCAGTAGTGTTTCTGGTGTATTATATATGCAGTTAAGTAACAGTTTCACCTAGAAATGTAGGTAAACAAATTGCGAATTGAGTCAGCTGCTGAAGATCCTCCTGAAGTACACCATGTCGAAGGGGCATTTGTGGAAGCACTGCTGTAAGTCTACCATTTTCAAGCGTCCAGTTCATTTTTCTGCTTTTTTTGTTGAGATCTGCATGCATTACAATGGCTTCTCATTCCTAATTTCTTGAGTTGATAGATTGTTTCTTTCTTAATTTGTGTTCCAAAACATTTATAGCTAGTGTCTTTTTGTAGACCTCAGGCTAAAACTCCTCCTCAGGATACCTTACTGAAACTGGAGAAGGAACATACTTTCAAAGAACTCTCTGAGGAAAGCTCTCTGTTTGTATTTAAGCTAGGTTTGGCTAAGAGGCAATGTTGCCTCTTGTTCAATGGGCTTGTCCATGACCCTACTGAGGTATAACCATATTTATGATCGCATATTCAAAGTATTGGAAAAATGGATTAGTGTCTGATGTTTTTAACTTTAAATTTGCATCTCTACTTAACGTTGCGCAACTAATTTTCCAGGTACATAAATGGTCTCAATAATTGCCTCTTTTACCATTTTCTGAAGTTTGGTTCACTGTTGAAGGGAAAAAGGAAAATCTCCTAGACAAGTGTGGCATATAGTTCTAGGAAAATGATTATGTTGGGTAATTTCTTTAGGAAATAGGATTTGCTTTTTGAATGTCATGGTCTCATGAACTGGCCTTTTCTCTATGTGCTTCAGTTACTCAAAGATAGATATCTTTCCAATAATTATGGAATTTGCTTTTGAGAAAGGTTTAGGGAATGCGAATTTTTCCTTGGAGACCTGATATACGAGATACCTATTGGCAACTCATGTAAATTTATTTCTAATTTTTCCTGTTACTAAGTGATTTCAAAGCTGTATAAGCTATATCAAGCTGAAAAATTCATTCTGCATCTCCGTTGGTTATCTGTCTATTGTAGTATATTTCTAGGAGGATGAGGCTGTCCTATAACATGATATGCCCGGAACTTCTTCTGCAGGATGCTCTTATGAATGCTATGAATGACGAGCTTTCTAAAATACAAGAACACGTTTATTTTGGCCACATAAACTCTCATACAGACGTCCTGGACAAGTTTCTGTCAGAGAGTGGTGTGCAGCGCTATAACCCACAGGTACAATTCTTTGTTTTCCCAAAATATGTTGCATTGGCTTTTGTATTTAGTGCCTGAAATAATTGAGTACATTGTTGTCTCTCTGTTGACTTAGATTATAGCTGAAGGGAAAGTCAAACCGAGATTTGTATCTCTTTCTGCTTTAATTCTTGCAGACAACTCATTTTTTAAGGAAATCAGCTACTTACATGCTACAGAAAGTAAGCTATACTCGGCCTAACACTATTGTTAATTTGGAACATTTTTGAGTATCTCTTTCATTTGTGTTGTCTTAACTTCTTTTCCAGCAATAGATGATTTGAAGCCTGTGACTCATCTTCTTGCTGTCAATATGGCATCAGAGAAAGGGATGAGATTGCTTCATGAAGGAATACATTATCTGGTAGTTCTCCCTCTCCCTCTCTCTCTCTCTCTCTCTCTGTATATATATATATATATATATATATATATATATATATGTATGTATGTATGTATGCATGCATGCATGTATATGTATGTATGTATGTATGTATGCATGCATGTATATGTATGTATGTATGTATGCATGCACGCACGTAGTATGTATATACGGCATTCTTCATCATTTGTTATTTCTGAATACTCTTGGTTATGGGAATTAAGTATTTGGATTCTTCTGCAGATGGCGGGCACCACAACTGGACGCTTGGGAGTGCTGTTTAACTCCATTCAGGATCCTCATTCGCCAAGCCTTCTTTTCATGAAAGTTTTCCAAATCACAGCCTCATCATATAGGTCTCTACTGATTCATTTTCATCTTCTTTGGGCACTGTTTTTTCCTTAATAGCTTCATTGAGCTGTGCCTTTTTTTTTTCTTTATCTTGCTTTGAATGATGACTTGCAGTCACAAGAAAGGCGCTCTGCAGTTCCTGGACCAAATTTGCTTGTTTTACCAACATGAATATATGCATGCATCTTCTGCGGGCACTGAAAACAGTGAGGCATTTATGGATAAGGTCTTTGAACTGGCTAATTCAAATGGATTGTCCTCAAAAGGACTCAAGTCTGCTCTTTCTGGACTTTCTGATGAGAAGTTGAAAATGCACTTGAATAAGGTACATGACTATTCCTGGCTTTAGTTAGTCTGTTCAGTTAGTCTGTTCAACAACTCATCCAAGGCCGCTTTAGATCAAGATCAAATCATCCATGGCCTTGATTTTATATTTAATCAAACATCCAATACATGGGAACTGACCAATATATGGGAATAAATTCCATGGGATATAAGTTGCAAATGCTTAGAATGCCATTTGTATCTGTTTCTTTTATAATATCTTAGCTATGCTTAGTTGAAATGCTTTGGAACATTTCCTAATAATTGTGTGGACAACACAGCAGAATTTGCTTTCAGCCTACTTCATGGGTTAGCTGTCTCAATAACTAAATCCTTCCATCAACCGGAGTGCTAAAGTATTTTACCTGTTAACGAGTATGAACTCTTAGTTTCAGTTGGGTGCTATGTGGCTAAGGTTTTGATTGGATGCATGCTTGCTGAATAGGCTCTTCATTTATCCTTCATTTTCAATACATTTACAGGTGGGGAAGTTTTTGTTTGGACAAGTTGGCCTGGAGTATGGTGCCAATGCAGTTATTACAAATGGGAGAGTAAGTTTGACCTGTGTGAATTGCATTAATTTGAAGTGCGATTTCTTATGGAACTTTTTTCCTCCAAGACTATTTTGATTTTTGAGATCCCATCGTCATGATCTTCAGAATGTTAGTGTGCTTTGAAGATACATTCTTTTAATCAGTTTTGATTAACATCATATTGTTCTGTGTTAACTCAATGTTCTTTGACTAATTTGATAGGTGATTAGCCTGGTTGATGGCTCAACATTCTTGAGCCATGATTTGCAACTTTTAGAGTCTCTGGAATTTAAGCAAAGAATAAATCATATAGTGGAAATAATTGAAGAAGTAGAGTGGGAGGACATCGACCCTGATATGCTAACAAGGTTTGTGCTTTTGTGTTCTTCAATGTGTTCCCTTCTTGCTTTCTTCTCTATTGCTAATTGTGAACACCTGCTTTGTGCTTATAAGGAAAACCTGAAAGTTGTTTTTTCAAGTTTGATACCCCTATTTCCTCTCAAGAAACAAACTGCTTTTCCCTTTACAAAATATGCTGCTAATGTTTGCATATCTATACTATATGCAATCCTGTATAATGGAGCTACCAGATATGAGTAGTGTCTTCAAGTTCTGCAAACATCTTCTTAACACTGGGTTTCTCAGAAGTCAGATGATGGCCTTACAGTCAACCACTGTTATTCACATATTACGCAGTCTGTAATCCCACAAATGGTGTCTTTTAAAGCTTTATGCCACTGTTAGATGACACATTCCTGTGGCTGCTTTCAAGAAACTGGGCCTTCTTTTGTCAATTTTTATACAAGGTCTGATATTGTAATTTCTGTAGAGGTCTATCGTGTATCTTTTGTCAACTAGCCTTCGTAATGACTGGGGAATCTTAGTAGTCCAGTTTGTTGGCCACATGAACTTCACCTTATTGGTGAAAGTTTGATTATACCTACCATATGATTCTCTCCCCCATTTCCCCTTCCCCTTTTCATAACTCGGTACTTTGGGTCGTATCAACACAATTGTCTTTTCTATCTGAAGTTTTATTCTCTTTGACTGGTAGAATCATTCCTCAGGATTTGAATTTTCATGAACCATTCTAATAATAATTTACTTTTAAGTGTTGAAAAAGTGCTTGACCAACTACCAACATAAGAATAAATATAGACCTTTGGTTTATGGACCTAGTTATCATTCAACAATTTCGCAAGGGTCATCTTTATTGAAGAAGCTAATTGGGTGGTTGTTATTTCTTCAATTTTAGGTTCTCCACACTATTTTTCTTCATTGTGCTAATTTTTTTGTGATATTGTAGTAAATTCATCAGTGACATTGTCATGGCCGTCTCATCTTCAATTGCTATGAGGGATCGAAATTCAGAAGGTGCTCGCTTTGAACTTCTGTCAGCAAAATACAGGTAATACATGTCAAATTCACCATTTTATGAATACACATTTGATTGATGATATGGATTTTTCTTTTTCACTCCAAGAGTTATATATAAGGGCAGTGTTATCAAAAGTGAAAATGCAAAAAAGCTCTAAGGTATGTTGGGGGCTTTAAGTATTTGCGTGGGCTTTAACGAGAAAAGGCGCAAATGGAGAAAAAAAACACAAATATGAATGTTTAATCCAAGACTAGTAATAATAAACATGAATAACAAATACGAACAAAGAATTTGAATTTTATTTTTATGATAGTGGAATATCAATTGTTTAGTATTGCCTCTTCTGGGACTCTCATTAGCAAGGGAAAGTATGACCTAGAGTCTTGATGACGACATTGAAGTGCACATTAAGCGGGACGAAATACTCAACATGTTTTGTGCCACGTTTTGGGCGTGCGCGCCTTTGAAAACATTTTTTCAGTCTTAATAGGCTAATAGACACTTGCTCTTGCAGATATTTTGTTCTCGACCCCGCAAACACCAATGGGTTCTCATCCATTCAACTTGAGCGAAACAAGTACTCCCTCAGTACCAATTCATATGACACACTTTCCTTTTCAGTCGGTCCAAAAAGAATGACACACTTTCTTATTTGGCAAATTTTTAATGGCACTATCAATATTTTACCCCTGTTGGGTCCCACCTATTTGTCAAAAAATCCACAAAGGCTTACTCTTTTATTTAAAATATTCATTTATTTTTAGGATAGATTTGGAAAATTACAAAAGTCTTCCGATATTTCTTAAACTTCATGTCCAGTCAAACTACATCACATAAATTGGGACGGAGGGAGTAATTCAAAGCTCCTGACTACTCATAGGAGTCTCAAATCGAGACAGTTGGCAAGAAGAGGAAGACAACAATAAATCTTCCTTTGACCGCAAATAACCACATTACCCAGATTCTTTTGAGGAATATGCTTGGTGAGTCTTGAAGATTAGGTCTAGGGTTTAGGTTAAGTTCTCTGGTGAAGAAGAGTACATACAAGATCTGAAATTCAGTGAATTCTTTTTTGGAAGTTGGGTTATGGTAGAGGATCAAGGTGACAAAATAGAAGAAGGAAATGGTTTTCTTTGGTTGTGGTCAATGAAAAATAGCATTTGCTTGATGTGGATTTTTAGATGAAACGGTGGTTCACCGATGGGAGGGGTTAAAGAAAGAGAGTGGTGAAGAGGAAAATTAGATTAAGAATAGATTTTAAATTTTAATTTACGTTTTCCTTTTCTTTTTTTCTTCTTTTTAAAATCAAAATCATTATATTCACTGTAGTTACACACGAGCATTGTCCAAATCAGCTAAATTAATGCCGTGTAATCTTGGTCAACAGTTCATAGTCATTTAGAACAATTGTTTTGATCAAGTTGAAGTAACTGTTTCAGAACTCGTAAATTTTTATTAATGTTGGACAATCCTGTATACAAGAAATATACGAAAAATAAAGAACCTACACAATTATGGCACCACTTTTTACCCAGAAATTGTTTACTGTTCTGGCTGATTTTTACGATTTCACATGATCTTCTGTTCTCCACGGTCCGACTCTTTGAAAATAAATTGCCGTGTTTAGGTCCATACTAAGTAGAATTCGTAAACTATGCAAAGGCTCTTTGAATAATTTTTAAAAAAAGTTTTTAGCAAGAAAAGCCAAAAACAATTCTCAACGCCCTTGATCAGATGCCTTTATTCTTTCTTATTTTTAGGATAAGCAAACAGAAATGGGTTTTTCACCTTGAGTTTGGCGGAAGTTCAAAAAGTCAGGAAAAATTATTATGAATTGCGTAAGAATACTATCAAAAGGGAAAAGGACCAAAGATACCCTTGAACTATTTGAAATAGTTTAACTTTATCCTCCGTTATGTTTTGGCTCATAAATTCCCTTGTCGTTAGTCAACCAGCTCAAAAACGCCCTCCAACTAGCCAAATGACTCAAAAATATTCTTCCTACTAATGGTTACTGCAAAACAAGAAAAAAAAGGCCAATTTTGGCCTTGAAATATTTGAAATGAGGCAATTTTGACTTCCATTTAAAGTTCAGGATAAGTGCTTTTAGTTTTAAAGACTTGAGTAAAAATTTGTATGGGAGATTATGAGATTACTTTTACTATTTCAGCTGATAATTTATATGCAATGCCAATTTTATGTAATAAAATTTATTACCAATTCTAGTTTTTCAATTAAACATTTATTCTACTATTTCCTTTCAAAACTATTATATGCTCGATTGAGACCGGGGATGACTTAAGATACCATAAGTAATATTATGTGCCTAGGTTAATTGAATTTTATTTCGTTTATTATATCATTCTAAGAATTAATAAAATGAATACGTTATTATTAATGTAGAAAAATAAATTTTTAAATAGTTATGTAAGAAAAAGTATATGATTTCATGTTCAAAAATTAATAACACATACCTAATGCGTAAGGAACCAGAAACAAAAAAAGCTATATATCTTTGTACAAACACAAGCTAAGTTGTTCAGACTCGGGTGTGGGTGTCCAATAAGGGTGCGGATCTAGAAGCTGGATCCTTGATGATCTAAATTTGAAGATTTAGGGAAATGGATCCAGATATGGATAAGGGTGCAGGCATTCGACTAAAAATAATTCAAATATCTAAAAATAGAGTTATATGTCTAAATTTGAAACATTATGTGGAAAACTTATACGGTAATATGAGGAGGAGAAAATATTGATCAAGAGGATAATGGTAGAAGGTTATGTGAGGACAAGGCCTGACATAGAAATTTCTATATACAAGGTACTCCCTTTTCTTTAGTTTCACCATAGAATTTGTTTTGATTACAAAACTCATCGTATCTGTTCCAAACTTCTCTGTTTATTCTGGTAAAAGTACCTAAAATTGGTTGACCAAATCCGGTGAAGATCCCACACCCACACCCACACCCACGTCGTGTCAACAGGGGCGCGACACCAAAAGTGAAGAGTCCGAGCAACTTATAACAAAAGTAAAGGAATTAATTGACAATAATAATTATAGAGAGCTAAAACCTTCAATTAATTAAACCAAAAGACTCACCAATTCTATAAAGATACCATCAAGAGGAATGAATCCTCAAGCAAGCAATCCCATCAACATTGGGTAGCAACAAAGGCGCTAGCCTCAACTCTCGAAAGAGTATCACTCATCAACATTCAATATGTTAAATAATCTCCCTTCTAAATGAGCTATTCTCACCTATTCTAAGCTAGCTATTAGACAAATGCCCAAAAGTGGCACCCAAGAAATTGCAGAAGTGGAACTCGAGCCGCCGTGACATACGAGTCATAAGTGGGATTCACGGTCTGTATGTGGCCATCGTAGCTGGGAAAGTCTACCAATTAAGCCCTCCGTACATGACTTACGGGCAGTATGTTGAAAGTACGGTCTGTATGTGGTTCTCTAAATGCTAAACAGTAGCCAACCTTTCCTATCTTCTCAAGTATGGTGCAGGTCACGGGACGTAAGTGGACTCATCCGTAACTGACAATTCTTGCTCCGTATTCAACTTACAGTCAGCGTACAGTCTGCAGATTTCACTTACGGACCACCGTATGGCTCCATATGTGGAGTCTGCACTCCCTCCTTCTCCTTGCTCCATGTATTCCTCCAAGAGAAGCCTTGTACTTTCATTTTAGCATGTTGTTGGCCTTCAAGCCTTCAATCCAAGCACCCCTTACGCCTCCAAAGTAGTGACTTGATAAAAAGTTGTTGAACTCCTTAGCTCGGCTTCGTGTGCAAGGGAAAATTGACCTATTTTTTCTTGTTTTGGAGCAATTGTTAGTAGGATGAGTATTTTTGATCCATTTGGCTAGTAGGAGGGCATTTTGAGATAGTTGACTACTGACAAGGGCATTTTTGAATTTTGAGCAAAAAAACGTAACGAAGGGTAATATTGATGTATTTCAAATAGTTCTGGGGTATTTTTGGCCTTTTCATTATCAAAATAATCAGGAATCTCAACTAAATGAAGTTTTCCTTGTTAGTAACTCCAAACTCTTATATAAAGAGACTTCTTGTCTGCAGTTAATTCTATATTTAATAAGGATTTTCTTTGTCACTTGGTCTCTTTCACATTACTATTTTATGGTAATTTTTAAAGTTAAAATAACCTATCTTTGACACATGGACATAAAATATACTAGTCACTAAAGTATAAATTATTGAAAAAAAACATGTTATGTTTCATATGAAACAAACGTTTATGCAAGTTATTTCAAATGCTTAAGAAGTATAAGAAATGAAATGTTCTAGGGCACATGGGATGAATAATCAAAGGCATTTGAGACATTTTCTCCTCATTGTTACCTGGAAGCTTTTAGAGTCTTCCTCACCATTGCAAGTGCTGAGATGATTCCCAACCTCATGGTCACCCGGGAGCTTTTAGAGTCTTCCTCACCATTGCAAGTGCTGAGATGAGTCCCAACTTCGCCTTTTAAAGCATTGAATTACAAGGACATATGACTTTGGTAGCATCCTTTCATTGTGGTTGTCCACCTTGCATGGTTCTTGCAATTTGAAATCATAGAAAGCAAGAAGATTGGTTAAAGATTTAAAGTAGGGACTGGAAGAAACAGAAACACTGAGCAGAAAGATACTCCTCAGCTTGATTCTGTAAAACCAGGATATATACTTCATAAACGCGCGAGTGCCATATTTCAGAAAGAGATGCAGCTGGGTAGTAAGATTTTTCCTTTATGTCACCAGTTGTCTTGCCTACCTTTGAATATGTTGATAAGCTGCTGTGAGAAAATATGTATCTCTGCTCAAGTAGGCATGTTATAAGTTGTTCTATCTTCTCACTATCCCAAGATGCATACCTCACTGTCATCTCAATATTGTCTTTCTTCCTTGTGGCATCAAGACTAGATTCTAGTTTCTTTACTTTACTCTTGTCTTTGGGGTCTGAGGAGGAGGCAGATGGGCTCTTATTGTTTAGTCTTGTTTAAGGTTGGGCTTGCTTAAGGGTTTAAAAATATTTGAACCTAGAGTGTACATAAATTGTGCAATGTGCTCGAAGTTCAGTCATGTGTAAACATGCATCTATATGTAGAAGATGCTTTATCAAACAAAAATATTCTGGAATAAGCCATGGACGTCATGTTGATTCCCTTTCCCTGAAAAAACGAAGAACACTCTATTGGAAGATGCACAATTTTGGCTCATATGAATTCTTTCTATTTTGGAATTTCCATAATATTAAATCAATTTTCTTAACGTGTTTTCTCGCAGTGCTGTTGTTTTAGAAAATGAAAGTTCCAGCATTCATATTGATGCTGTCATAGACCCCTTGAGCTCATCTGGTCAAAAGTTGTCTTCCCTTCTTCGGCTTGTGTCGAAGTCCATTCGTCCAAGCATGAGGCTTGTTCTCAACCCCATGGTGAGTTGATTTCCTTGAGTAGTATATGACAACTATTGAAAATGATCACAACTTTATTTATAATTCTCAGCACTTTTCCATGATTTGGTACTGCCAGTACTGTACTGTGCTCTACAATGTATCACTGAGGGGGAGTCCTGGGCATGACTAATGAGATTTTAGGGTCTGAAGACATCTTTGTCCTTGGGCTTGGTCGCATGAAAGATGCATTGCATCAGAGAAGAAGGAATATTAGCCAACATCAGGGCAAGGTTTTATAATCACATGTAGGGTGCTAGACAAGAAGAAATGATAGGTTTTAAGCTCAACAACATAATGATGGTAAAATGGAACATTTCAGAAAGAACTTACTTTTCATTTATTACTTAAGGTGCGCGTTAGTTGACCTAGACACCACAGTTATAAAAAGATACTTTTCATTTTGCAATCCTCTAGGGTTCTTTTCTTCTTCTAGATCTCTCATCCTTATTCACCAATGAAAGGAGCGAAAGATACGGAGTCTAAACTGTCTCATATATCATTCATATATGTGGTGAATGTCCATGCAGAGGTTAGAAAGGAAAGGAAGTTGGATAGTTTCTCCTTGCTACTGTTTGAGAAGATGAAACCTAGTTTTGAAGCTACTGAAACTTTTAAGCAGTTAAAGTTTGAATTGTGTGAGATGGCTGAATCGAAATGTAGGGGTAAGGTCTGCGTACATCCTACTTTTCCCATACCCCACTTGTGGGATTGCGCTGGGTATCTTGTTATTGGCTGAATTAGAAGATGGTCTTTCAAAAATTTTATGTTCATTTTGTAATTGGGATGCTCCAAATATGAATTGTTAGTACTCTGGCTATCTTGCTCTTGATAGTCAGAAAAGGATGCTGAGAGTTTCAGTGGAACCTTCAATATTTAACTTGCTCATTTAGCAGGCTAAACAAATTGTAATAACAGTCAATCAAAAGTTGGTCTTTACAAATTTCTACTTAGTTTAGGTTTTAAATTTAATAATTTGCATCTCGTCTATATTACTCAAATGGAACATCTACAATGTTTGCATGTCATGAGGTATATTGCCTCTGTAATAATCTTATGAAAGATCTCAACATAATGGCTTTGTTGGTAAAACTCAGGCATAGGAAGTTCACAATATCCTTCTTTACTTGCAGAGCTCACTGGTAGATCTTCCATTGAAGAACTACTACAGATATGTTATACCAACACTGGTATGTCAGAGCAACTTATCTTTGCAAGTGCTAGAGTCATTATTATTATTAATTTTTCTTTTGATAAATTGGTCCTTCAGACATATTCTTCTCCCTGTCTCATTTTTGTTAAATTTTGCAGGATGACTTTAGTAGTACAGATTACACCATTTATGGTCCCAAAGCATTTTTTGCTAATATGCCACCTTCTAAGACGCTTACTATGAATCTTGATGTTCCTGAGCCATGGCTTGTTGAGCCTGTTGTTGCTGTGTGAGTATTTCAAAAGATTTGGAACTTATACTAATGGCATATTTGCCAGGCTACGTAGTGATGCCTAATATCTGCCTAAACTTGCAGCCATGACCTAGATAATATATTGCTTGAAAACCTAGGAGAGACTAGGACACTACAAGCAGTGTATGAACTTGAAGCACTAGTTTTAACAGGTACTTGGTTCTCCTCTATTTGATGTAATTGCTTTAGTAACCTGAGATATTGGCTAAAGAAGAACACTACCATGGTTCCACCCAAAATGAGTTAATTGTTCTAGATTCTAAACCATTTGATCAGGTCATTGCTCTGAGAAGGATCATGAGCCTCCTAGAGGCCTTCAGCTAATTCTAGGCACTAAAAGTACACCGCACTTGGTTGACACACTGGTCATGGCCAATTTGGGTTATTGGCAAATGAAAGCGTTTCCTGGAGTTTGGTACCTGCAGCTTGCTCCAGGTAGAAGCTCGGAGCTTTATGCTTTGAAAGACGATGGTGATGGTGCTCAGGAGACAACTTTATCAAAACGGATCACTATAGATGATTTGCGTGGTAAACTTGTTCACATGGAAGTGACCAAAAAAAAGGGCAAGGAACATGAGAAACTGTTGGTTTCTGCTGATGATGATAGCCATTCACAAGAGAAGAAAAAGGTGACAATTCCCCTTTGTTATTTTGTAAAACATTTCCCTTTACAGAAATTTTATCATGGGTCTGTAACTCTGAAATAATAAGCTGTAGGAATACTAATTTTCTTGTTCGCAGGGAAACCAGAACAGTTGGAATTCTAATATTCTTAAATGGGCTTCTGGATTTATCGGTGGCAGTGACCAATCAAAGAAGAATAAAAACACTCCAGTGGTAATTCCTCAAGTTTCACTCATCACATTTAGTAATCATACTCAATGGGGTTATCTAGAGAAAGTGAATCACGATGGTTAAACAGTTTTCTATTCCTTGTCAAGGAGCAGGTAACCGGTGGTCGTCATGGGAAGACGATTAACATATTCTCTGTTGCTTCTGGACACTTGTGAGTTTTCTGTTGTGTATTCTTCTTTTTCCCCCTGCATTTTGATTCTCCTGAGGTGGCCCCAACTTATTTTGTCTAGTATGATGTCCACTCCCGGTACTAACCCTGTTCTTTTGTCTCTTCTAGTGCTTTTAATTTTTTCATTTCTAACAAGAAAAAGAACCCAAGATAGAAACAAAATATTATTGCCATGTTAATTTATTCTCATGTCTTTGTTCTAATGTTATATTGCATATCTACTTTCCTGACAGTTTTATGGGGAGTAGTATAGTTTTGGCCAGACTTGTATTTTACTTATCAAAAAAGAAGTTTAGGTCAAACTTTAATATGCTCTCCCTAATTTCTCTGCTTCTTTTGTAGTTTCAGTGCCTAACAGCTTTAAGATGTACATTGCAGATATGAGCGCTTCCTAAAAATTATGATACTAAGTGTTCTGAAGAATACTCAACGGCCAGTGAAGTTCTGGTTCATAAAAAACTATCTTTCTCCTCAGTTCAAGGTTCGCTTACTTCCATTCTTTACCTTTAATTCTTTCTAGCAGCCTGTATCAATCTATAAAGTTTACATGTTGAACTTATGAGATACTTTGTTCTTTTAGGATGTAATCCCGCATATGGCTCGAGAATATGGTTTTGAATATGAATTAATTACCTACAAATGGCCTACATGGCTGCACAAACAAAAGGAGAAACAAAGAATCATTTGGGCATATAAAATTCTGTTTCTAGATGTAATTTTCCCCCTGGCACTGGAGAAGGTATTCATATTCAATACATTATCCCTACTAGGTAGTTTTTTTTGTTGTTGGGAGCTTATAGTCGATTGAACTTCTGTAATGTGTTATCATGCAGGTTATCTTCGTAGATGCAGACCAAATTGTAAGAGCTGACATGGGAGAACTTTATGACATGGATTTGAAGGGACGGCCTCTTGCGTACACACCTTTCTGTGACAACAACAGGGAGATGGATGGCTATCGCTTTTGGAAACAAGTATTGGCATTCTTTCTATCATCTTATCACTTCTCTTTCAGCTCACTCATTTTTCCTTTTAACCGAGAACTGAACTGGTCATCAGCTGTTCAGGCTTTTGCATATACTGGCTAAGCTGTTCACTAATGATGTTAGTATTTATTGAATAGGGCTTCTGGAAGGAGCATTTACGAGGAAGACCATATCATATTAGGTATCATTTGCTCTTATATATTTAATCACAGATATATTACTTGTATATTTGTAAAATGAACAATCTTTCCATGGTGAATGCAATCTGCAGTGCTTTATATGTTGTCGATCTGCTTAAATTCCGGGAGACTGCTGCGGGAGATAATTTACGAGTGTTTTATGAGACCCTGAGCAAGGATCCAAACAGTCTCTCAAATCTGGATCAGGCAAGTCAATGCTTTCATATATTTATCATATCATTCTACAAAATTGGCTCATCATAAGCATCTCCTTTTTTTGTGTTAACCTACTTGAAGCAAGCGATAATGTTTTGGTTTTGAGGGCACATAGTTTCTTTGCATTCTACTTGCTGCTTTCTGCTAGTGTACGCAGTGGAAGTAAATTTTTTTATATTTTAAAAATCAGATATCTTTCCGTTTTGAATGTCTTCTTCATTTAAGATTAGAGGAACTTAAGAAAATATAGAGATCATTATCTATAAATGGAGGAGATAGTTTAACATTATTATCCTGACCTGCTTAGGCCTAAGATGCCTTTTCTCCACCTGAATTTTTTGTTCAGCAACTTATAACTAGTAATTCGCACACTTCTGCTTTTATACTTGCTCTTGCATACTGATTACAGTAGTTATATTCAGGACGTATTATTGGTAAGTGGACGACAACCAAGTAGACCTAATATAAGTTATGTCAATGACAAATTACACCATGCATATGTTAGGTTAAAGTTAGTATCTGCCCAAGCATTTCAGGATATGATAAAATTTCTTAGCTTCTACATTTCAATATAAGTGGTTGAGACATTGCTGCAAGCTTTATGTTTTCCATAACATGATGATTATATTGCTCTTTACATTTATATTGTGTTGCTACTGACAAGAATACTTGTATCTCAGGATCTTCCAAACTATGCTCAGCATACTGTACCCATCTTTTCACTCCCACAAGAATGGCTTTGGTGTGAGTCATGGTGTGGTAATGCAACAAAGCCCAAGGCAAAAACAATAGACCTCTGCAATAATCCCATGACAAAAGAACCCAAGCTCCAGGTAATAATTGAGCTGCCTCATGGTGTCAATGGTCTCATTATCAATAACCCGACATCTTCTTCTTGCAGTTTGTCCTTTGTATCATTTGCTCCACCCTTTTTCTTGTAGGGCGCCAAGAGGATAGTGACAGAGTGGCCAGAACTTGACTATGAAGCAAGACGCGTTACCGCAAAGATCTTGGGTGAAGACTTTGATCCCCAAGAGAAGGCAGCGCCACCTGCTGAAACACAAAAAACCATTAGCGATACTCCATTAGAAGATGAGGAATCCAAGTCAGAACTGTGAATTTGATGCGAGGCAAGTATTCCTGGTGCTTTGACACCTTCAGATCGGATAGATGTTATGTGTAGTCACTCTTTGGTGCATCTCAGCTACCATGGTAAAAAGGGTAAGAGCAGAGTTTGTTGGGAGTGTCTATTGAGGCAGAGACATTGAAAAAATGAACTAGTTAAGAAGGCTTAGATAGATGCACATTTAGGTGCCAAAAGGATACTAATTATTATGAACCAATTTTGTCATTCGCCCCGCCCTTACTAGAGAGGACGCTGTTATATGAATAGATAGTTACAGAAGATACTTGATAAAGGACACTGTAATATCTCCAATTTATTCTGCATTTTTTTCACAAGATGGGGCAGCTAGAAAACAACATTCAAGAACTTATATTGTAAAAGGTTAGACCATTCTGCAATTTTGATATATGTAATATTGAGGTCCACAACATTGCAGTACCTGAGCAGCAGCTAAATTACTCCAACCTTCCCCAACCAATGTCAGTGGAGAAGTGACATGTGAATCTATCAGGTTGTAAATATGAGACTATTATGTGATTGTCATTCTTGAGTTTAAGTACTCCAAAGTCAGCCACTGAAACTTGATAACAAGATTTGGGTGTTGTGTCGCTCAAATAAATAAATACAGTACATGAAACAGTACTTAGCGCATAAAATTTGTTTTCAATTGTTTTATGGAAGTCATTCGTAAAGGAAAAAACATTTTTATGGCAAAGTCGTTTTTAGTATTCTGTTATGTATTTTTAATCACAAGTGGCTTTTCAATCATTTTCCTTGCAAAGTTGCTCATCATCATTAGGAAAAATTACACGATATTTACAAGAATAATATAATATTTACATAATATGGACACAGTTTCAAATAATTATAATAATTAACTATATTCTAACTTAATAGTTATTTACTGATTTTAACCGTGTATTTGATAGCTCATTATAGAAGAGCGAATTTTACAGCATGTATCAATATCTGTTCTTCCCAAAAAAAATTTTCTCAAAATAACCAAATTTGCAGAAACCCTCTACTATCCTCAAATTACACGATTCAAGCAGTTTCAAAATCAAATAAAATTCAGGTAACTTGCATTTGTAATTTCATAGATTTTTTTAGTATATCTTATGTTATTTGTTATATTTGTGTAGTTCACTTTTAATTGAATGTATTTTTTGTTAAGATTTTAAAGTAGAGTATTTGTCAAAGCTTCTTCATGGCAGATTAGCCACTGATACAAATACAATTAGTATATATTAGTGTATAGATTGTATCATGTTGAAGTGAATACAAATTTTTCATATATATTTTCTGTAATAATTACAAATGTTTTAACAATAAAAAATTTTCACATATATATGATGTATTTTTTGTTAGGATTTTATAGTAGAGTATTTGACGAAGCTTCTTTCATGACAGATCAAATATTGATAAAAATGCGATCGGTGTATAAATTGTATCATCTTGAAGTGAATACAAATTCTTCTTAAATATAAATGTTTTTAATAGCAAAATTTTTTGACACATATATTATATTGAATCCCAACTATTTTCAGAGTCCAATTCTGTATGAAAGGTTGACTTTTAATGTATGTATTGATATGTAAATACTAGGATATCCAAACAAATACAACATATAACAACATAAAATATAGCTATAAATTGTAATTAATAATAATATTATTCTAGAAGCCTTTTTTTATCGTAAGTTGGCCAGTAAATTTCTCTTATTATTACTAAAAGGCCACATGAACATTCTCTAATTTGCTAATAATATTATTAGTCTATAATATAAATATTTTACACTCGGCACGTGTAAATTGTTTTCAAATCTATTATGTAGGAGATTGTTTTATAGAAGTCATTCGTAAAATATATTTCACGAGCAAATCGTTTTTAGCACCGTCAAAATAAGTGATATTTTAGCATTTTAATTTTATTTCAAAATAAGTGGTGTCTTATGTAATTAAGAAGGTATTAATAATGTTTTTCTAATTTTATCTTTATTTAAATAGAAAGAATTTTACATAATTAAGAAAATATTAAAGAGTTATATTTTTTTCAAGATATTTATTAGGAGTGAGTGAATAAAAATACAATATATGTTTAGGACTGAGTACTTTTTCTTTAAATAATATAAATATTTCACGCTCACCAACCAAACATTGAAAACATTTTTCATAGAAAAGATACGTCGTACCAAATCACCACTCAATTATTTTGTACTGCACTTTTTCTGAGCTACCCTTAGATGGGATCTTGAAACACATGATACAAGTTGCATTCCTCTTGCGATTGCAATTTTCCTCCATCATATTCAACAGGTCTTTGAGTACTTTTTCTCTTTCCTTAAAATTGTAGTCATTATAAAAATTCTTATTACTCTCTTGATAGGAGGAGTGATTATTGTTTGGGCTAATTTGAAATCCAAATTTTTTATTATTTGGTTTGAATTTTGAATTACAAATTGAGAGTGGATTTTATTTTTGAATTAGATATGAAATTTAGTACTATGAATTTTTGAATATCTGAAAATTTGAAATCGTTAAATCTTATATTTAGTTCTACATGTGTTGTATGGGTGCTCAATATTAATAAGTTCAATTTTCAAAAGTTCAATAAATTAGTATGTTACAATTCTATCCATTATAGGATTAAGTCTAATATAAAATTACACAGCATAGGGTGACCTCAATCCTTGTTAAGGGCAAAAAGTTATACATTCTAAAGAACAAAGTATTATGTGAAATGAGGTTATTAATTATGTGAAATGAGGTTATTAATTATTGTGGTCTGTCTTGAAGGCTCACAAGTCAAAATTGAAAATTCAAAATATTTAAATTAATTAATTAAAAATTAAACTTAAAAAACTTAATCTAACCTTATTTGAATTGTAATTGCTTCGATATAAAATTCTCATGAAAACGCCCACCCATGACGCCGTTATCTCATACGGCTCTTTTATTCTTTCACATTTCCAAAGAAAAAAGAAAAAGAAATCCGATGAGAATTACTAATTTTTTTTTGTGTGTTTCTTCATAGAAATGGCCATGAGTGCATATCAATTTCCCTGTCACTATGCTGTCGTGTCTCACAGCTTTTTCTGATAGAAAGTTGTGTGGTCTTTGTCTTTCTTTTTTACTGAAGAAATAGATTGGTATACTCACTCATCCGTTGGGTAGGTGGTTTGTTTCCGTGTTGATATTTCAAAAGCCAAAACTCTATTTCGATTAAGCAAATTATTTAATAAAGTTAATAGGCAAAAAAACACATAATGAAATACTATAATTTTTTGAGTTTTAGACATGATCTATCACTATAATTATTTGAATTATTATTAATTATTTATCAACGAATTTCTTACACAAATATTATTTTTAAAAAATATAATTATAAAAGTTACAACTTCTTTAATAAAATTACATAAATACAAACTATTTAAAATTTTATCTTTTTACATTTTGTACAACTTTTACTTTCCTAAAATATCCATTCTAATTAAATATTTAAAAAAATTATACCTAATATAACAAATTAAATACACAACATAATATAAAATACTCTCTTTTCCTTTTCTTTCCTTTTTTTTTTGCAGAAATTTTAAAAATCTTCCAAAAATCCTCTATCTTCTCCATATTTATTTTTTCAAAAAATTCTATAATCCCTTTTTCTTCTACATTTTTTATTTTTTCAAAAAATTCTCTGTCTTCTCTATTTTTATTTTTTCAAAAAATTCAAAAATCCCTCTTTCTTCTCCTTTTTTTTTTAATAAATCAGTTGTGATTTATTAAAAATTTATTTTTATTTTGTCAAAATATTTTAAGATACTTGAATAAAGTGTGAATTAATCCAAAGGTTCATCAAAGATATTTATGTATTAATAAAAATTGTGATATAAAAAAATAGATGCACATATATGCTTTAATTATATAATATAATATATTGATACACATATATATAATATAATATATAGTATATGGTGTCTAATAAGTTTTATATTCATAATTTTTATATGTAAAAGACTAAAGTAAAAGAAAAATTTATGGATTAAGAATGTGAGAATAGTATGAACAATTTTTTTAAAAAAATATATAATAATACATATTTAATATATGTATTGTGTTAAATTTTTAGTATAAAAATTGTGCGTAATATAAAGATAGATGCACATATATGCTTCAATTATATAAAATAATATATTAATATATATACATATAATATAATATATGTTGTCTAATATATATTATATCCATAATCTTTATAGGTGAAAGACTACAGAAAAAGGAAAATTTATGGATGATGAATGTGAGGATAATATTAATAATTTTTTAAAAAAATATAATAATACACATTTATCATATTTAGGATGTATATAGTGTTAAATATAATAATACATAAATTTTTACCGTATTTAATCTACTTAAATTATGGAAGAAATTAATACTTATGTCATCATATTTATAATTTTTATCCATTTAATTAATGTATAACGTATATATTGTATATTATGTAATTAAAAAATAGTTGTAACTTTTGTAATTATAATTTTAATAAGTTGTATTTATGTAACCTCCCCTTTATCAAAATATACTCCAACTATCGATTGTTCTTTTTTTCTACCTGAAATATCACCATGTTCAAGTAGGAAAAAAAAACACCTGATAGTTGAAGTGTGTTTTGCTAAACATTTAGTGATAGTTTAAATAGAAAACTTACACATCTATTCATTCAAGTATGAAATTCGAAAAATCAAAATAAGTAAAATATATTTTTGACCCTTCGTTCTATTTAATTAATACTATAAGTTAATGTGGTTTTTGAAGATTAAATTTCTCTTCTCTGTCACAGCATTTATTAATTATATTATATATTTGAACTTTTACCAATAATGGAAATTAGTAAACTGTATGTCGTGAATCACACCATCAACAAACGACAACCTCTTACGCACACTAGAGGAAGAATGCTAATAACAATAATTAAAAAGAAAATCAATATAAGAAGGTGATGTGTACACAACTTTACTTTTATATTATAAAGATGTTTATTTGTCTTGCCCATAAAACAAAATATAACTATTTTTGCAAGATATACAAAAATAAGGATAAAAATTAGATAGCAATCCCATGAGGGATATCTCCAAGTAATTTTATGAAATTTGCTTGTTCAAATAGGTCTTTCACCCTTGGCCTTATTAAGATTCTTTTTTTTTTTTCTTTCACGTAAATTACAAGAGAGGTAAAAATCTAATTATAAAACTCATTAATAAAAGAATTAGTAGAATTCAAACGCGTGATTCAAATAATAACCTATTGGTTAGGAAAGTGCTACATGACCCTTTTGGATTTAAGATAACTCACAATATCAAAATCAAGGTAAAGGACAGAGGGGGTGGGGTAAAGAGGGGATGTGGATTGAGACAGTGCATCAAAAATAAGACCACACTAATTCACCAGTTTCTTGCGGACTAGTAAAAAGACTCATACTTTGGGCAATGGTTCCTTTATTATATAAAAGTTATTATCGTATATTAATTTGAAATTGTTATAAAAATTGATAAATCTTGAATTCATGTTTAATTGCTTCTCGTCCTCCTAACCAACAAGAAGTTCAACAACAAGAGGTCATGAAATAAAATGTTACGATTGTCTTATAAATTAGGCATGATGAGAATATTGTCGAGATTAATTGGAGAATATGCTATATTTTATCCCAGACAACATGGATTGAAAGGCTAATAGAGTATAGTTAGTCAATTTTTAAAGGAAAGAGAGTTGAAGTCAAATTTATACATTGTACGTATGTGAGGGACTCCTAATAATATCCATTAAATTGAATGCATGTGTTAGCTAATCCACTTGATAATTATATGGACATAAATTAAACCTCTAGAAGAACAAGAATAAAGTTTAAAATCAGCAAATTCCTTGTCTGTCTAAAACATGCAATACAACCGTATAAAGACAATATGCCTAGTAAAGACATCATGCAATATTATTGATACCAAAATATCGACATTTAATTGCATAAGCTCGCTTTTAAATAGACTGATCTTTAATTTTTATTTTTAACAATTAAATTTATATTTAGTGCAATATAATTTTTTTTAAAAGCATGAGGAATAATTTCTGGAATATTATGATAGTGAAGATATGAATTTATGCCCCGTAATTATTATTTTTTTTTCTTATTTTTTAGTAACAAAAATAAAACACCAATGCAAATGACCCTGACCCACGTAGCTAAGTTGGAAGACCAATTCCAAATAACGTGTTTTTCAAAAGTAAATATAAAGCAAACTATAAATTAAACCTAATACATTTTTCACCAACTAATTAATAAAACGCCTACCCTATTGGCCGCCCCTCCCCCAAATTCCCCAAAAATAAAGTATAAAAGGGAAAAATAAAATAGTTTTATTCCTATGAATTAATTAACATAAAGTCTTGAACGTGTAGTAAATTAGATCACTCAATTAACATACTAAGATTACCATTTTGGGAAGTTAATTTTTTATCAAGCATCCAACTACTAAATCAATTTTTTTTAATACAGAAGTATCTTGGTATAATTAAATACAAAACATTTTAAGCTTGCTGTCGAGTAATTAATTATTCGTTTAGCTGATCTAATAGCTATAAAAGTCAACTAAATTGCATAAAATGAATGGATCAATATCATTTAATATATTATTGTAGGCTTAGGGAAAAGGCAAAGCTAAAAATCGCGTATACGAATTTGGCTGAACTCAACAATTTGAGTTCGAACCCATATTTTTCTTAAAGAAAATTTACTAAATATGTATAAAAATAATCTCAGAACCTAATTATTATATTGCTATCCTAGAATTAATATAGAATGTTTAAATTCTGACTCCACTTTTGTGAGACTTCATTTTTATTAAATTATTGATTAAATTATAATAGTTTATTTATAATTACTTTATAATTGATTTGAATGTGTTTTAATATTTTTTATGTGGCTAGGTATATAGAATCTAAATTCAAAACGTATTAACTTGTCTTCTTAAGTTCCACCTTAAAGAATCATACACATAACAATGAGTATAAGCAATATATATATATATATCCATCAATTCATCTCATCTAAAATATATGTAGTACCAATATTTGTCTTGTACAAAGAAAAAGTCGTTACATGTCAACATGAAGTTGATCTTTGCTTCATAAAATAATGTTAAAAAAGACACTGTAGTGCAATTGAGTCCATGTCTCGACAGAAAAGGTGTGTGTTGAAGAGGGCCCCTCCACTATTCGACATAATATCACATCTCTCCAACCATCTTGATTCATATTTAAAGACCTCATCATAAATAAATTTCAATCAATAATGCACTAGTTAGTAGGTAGTGCAATTTCTCACTAGGTTACGGAGGAAAATATATTTTAATTTTTTCATGTTAAATTAATTAAAATATTATTTAAAAATATAAATTTTTTAAAATTAAAAGAAATTGTATTTTGTATTGACTGTATCGTCGTCATTCTCAAACATATTTTATCTTCAACTCACTTCCGTATCTCTCAACCCTATTATCTCACCCTCATCTTTCATAATATTATCTATAATACATGTAAATATATTTTTAAAATAATATTTTTTAGTCACGCTGAATAAAAGCATATTGCATAGCATCAAGGGTCCAATTTCACACTAAGGCAATTTTCCTATAGCATCTTTCAAAGGTCAGTTCTGACATAAATATCATAGGACCACATATGGTCCACATTCCATTCTTTCCTAACACACACCACAATTTAATCAGCTTTCTATGTATGATCACCAACACCATTTGCAACCAAAATAGTGCTTCTAGCTAGCTCTATTCCTACTATATACTCTCTTCTCTCTTGCAATTATTCATCTAATTAACTTTATCAACCCCACATGCAATTGTACTACCATTAACTTTTTTGCTTTTTTTTTTCCTCATATAGGTATACATCTCTTTTTTTAACATCAATATGCAAATGAGTCATTCATACAATAGCTTTAAAAAAAACATGATAGTTGAAGATAGCCAGAAAGAGCAACATGCTGTGCTAGATGATAGCCATGGGAGTAGCAATTCAGGTACTACTTCAGATGATCTCAGTTTCCGGAACCTGTCGAAGCTCATTCTCCCTCCTCTTGGTTCCAATGGTTACAACCAAAATCAAACTCAGCACAAAGGCTTTATCATCACTCCTATGGATTCAAGATACAGGTTCGTAGAATTATAACAACAAGTTTAACTTTTATATACTAACAGTATGATGAAATAATATTTACACTTTCAGATCGCCTGTATAGCTAGCAGAACCAGACAAATTAAACTCATTTCTAACCATAGTATGTACCAATATGTTTTCATGACATCCCAAAGAATCCTGTCCCTAAACGAAGAAGAAAAAAAAGGAGTGGCAAATTCTAAGAAGAAATAGAAAATAAAAAGGAGGAGGAGGAGGAAAGTTGTAGATTTTGTATAATACTTCCTCCGTCTCAACCACCGTAGTTTGTCTGAGCATCAAGTTTAAAAATTATGAAAAAACTTTTGAAATTTGTGATCTAAAATTTGTAATAGATGTTTGTTTGATTAGAAATCTTTCTTATGAAATAGATATTTTAAAATTAAATTATTACTCAATATAAAAATATATTATTTTTTTTAAAATTATCTAAAAAGGAAAGTGTGGAGAGAGAGAGTGTATCATTTATTGCATTTTCTGAGTCTGAAATAGTACGTACAACTACTAGAAGCTCTTGTGTATTGATGAAGTGTCATCCCAAAAAGTAAAATTTTTTTAAAAGAAATCTAGAGATATGACCTACTTAATTAATTTAATCCTAGTAAGTTTTTGTTTTGCCTGGTAGAAAACCCTCTATGCCGGAGCCACTTTAATTTTATTTATGAAGTAGGGTAAGTTGTTTTTTTACGCGACACTACTATGGTGAAAGGTGAACGCGTCCGACATCAATGAAAATCATCACTGCGCATGATAGTTACAATATTGATAACATTATCAAAATTAAACCTCTATTTTGTTTCTCCAAGTACAATTTTTTCTTTTTAACTGAATATAAATATATATGTGTGTGTGTGTGAGTGAGATGGATGTGTAAATTATATATATGCAGGTGTTGGGAGACACTAATGGTGATAATGGTGGCATATTCTGCATGGGTATGTCCATTTGAGATAGCATTCATGCACTCCAATCCAAACAGAGCTCTATACATAACAGACAACATTGTGGATCTCTTCTTTGCTACTGATATCTTCTTGACTTTCTTTGTTGCCTATATTGATGCAACAACTCAGCTCCTTGTACGTGACAGGCGCAGAATTGCTATAAGGTACGTAACATACATATATATACAGACAAGATAAAACATTACATTGCTAGTATAGTATAATTAACATGTGATAGCAAGTCGCTTATGAATTTTTTTATACTATCAAGTTAGTTTGACTTGCGATAACCACAGTAGTAATTAACCTATTATATCTGGTTAATTAATTAATTAATTTTTTTTACGTAATCTAGGAAAATAATTGTTTCTTTACGTACCTCTCTAGATTGTTGCACACAGAGAATCTTGGCACTTCAATTTTTTTTTCTTTTTTCTTTTTTGGGGTTAAACTCTACGGAATCAAAAAATAGTAAGAGAAGTATAAAGCATCAAAACTAGAAAATTTGACCCATCTTCTTTTCTTTCTATTTTTTGGTCAAAGAAATATATAAAGCAACGTGAATTTTTAATTCTTAAAGATTGATATTCTTGCATAACACGAATGAAATTTGTGATGGCAAGTAGATTTTATCCTCTAAAAGGAAACCCCTTTCTCATATTGCTAGAACGTTAGGTACATATATAATAGGGGCGGCGTTAGGTAGAATTGAGAAGATAAAAATTTATATTGTTTATATATATTGTTAAAATTATTTTTATATAATAGTAGATATTAAATTTTTTCTATGACTTCTTCAGTTGTTTATTTTCTCATATTTCTTTTGACATTTCTTAATAAAAATTCTATAGAACTCCTCAATATATATGACACTCTTTTGCCAATATTTGGTTGTTTGTTCAATGATTAAAAGATATCAAAATCTGCATATATATATATCCTTTTGCTCTCTGACTCATTGACTCAAATATATTAAAATTTCGTTAGATCCTCTTCCCACTCCACACGCACCACAACACAAATTAAAAAAATAAAAAGGATTAGCAATAAACAATTCACATCCCCCTTTTTGTTTCCACTTTGAGCTAGAATCTGGAATAATCTTTTGTCCATACAACAGGAAATTAAAGGTACACGAAAATATTAAAAAATGAATTCAATCTCCAGGCACAAGAAATAATAGTATGAACAGTATGGCATATGCCAACGGCCAAAGCTTCTACTATTTTTTAACCAAAGCCGATAAATCTTGACCCGCTTAAAGAAAGGGAGACCCTGAGAATTCATACCATTAATTCCAACTCATTTGAGATTGAGGCGTAATTATTGTTTTATATATATTCAAATTTGGGATTGACGCACAGAGTTAAAGAGTCATTAAGATCTTGATGCTAAAGTTCCCTTTTTTTTTTTAACTCATAAGTTATTTCTCCATAAAAGAAATAGTGAAAATTACTTCGCAATAAGATATTGCACTATCATGTTGTTCAAAAATTTGTTTTTATGTTTTTTTTGTTCCTACAAAATGATGATGCTGATGATACAGATACTTATCAACGTGGTTTATAATGGATGTTGCATCAACCATACCATTCGATCTTTTTGCCTTGTTGCTCACTGGCAAACACCAAGTTGGCGTTTCTTACTCTGTTCTAGGAATGCTCAGATTTTGGCGTCTTCGCAGGGTTAAACAATTTTTTACCAGGTCTCTTCCTTCTCTTTTTTACTACTAATTCATTGTTATTTGGATGCAACTTGACATATCATTTTGAAATAATTTAAATTTATGGGCAGACTTGAAAAGGACATGAGATTCAGCTACTTTTGGGTCAGATGTGCCAGGCTTCTATTTGTAAGTACTTAAAAACTAAAGACTTAACTTATATACATCAATAGTTTATCCGTGTATTTTAACTTAACTTGCCTAAAAAATGAGGGCACTAATCTCATTTTAATGGATAGTTACCTTTAATTGTCTTTTTAGATAACCTAATAACGTAAAAATTTCTATCCTATTGTTAAGTAGTTTCCAAAATTTCACCAAGTCATTGGCATGTAACAGGTAACACTATTAACAGTGCACTGTGCTGGATGTCTCTACTATTTGCTAGCTGATAGATATCCACACCAGGGAGAAACTTGGTTGGGAGCTATGAATCCAAATTACAAGGAGACAAGTCTTTTGATTAGGTATATTGCAGCTCAGTATTGGTCCATCACCACCATGACAACAGTTGGATATGGTGACCTCCATGCTGTCAACACTTTGGAAATGGTCTTCATCATTTTCTACATGCTCTTCAATCTTGGCCTCACTGCTTATATAATTGGTAATATGACAAATTTAGTTGTCGAAGGAACTCGTCGCACCATGGAATTTGTAAGCTCCCGGCTTTTCTTTACCTTGCCTGCCAGCGTATACAAATGTTCGATCACTAAATAAGTGATTTGTTGTGTTATGTTGCAGAGAAATAGCATCGAAGCAGCATCGAATTTCGTGTGTCGAAATCACTTGCCTCCAAGATTGAAAGACCAAATATTGGCTTACATGTGTTTAAGATTCAGGGCAGAGAGCCTAAACCAGCAGGAATTGATTGAACAACTTCCCAAGACAATATGCAAGAGCATCAGGCACCATTTGTTTTTGCCAACAGTGGAGAAAGTTTATCTTTTCAAGGGTGTCACAAGGGAAATTCTATTACTTTTGGTAAGACATCACTTTTTTAAAGAAAAATGGTATATATATATATATATATATATATATATATATATATATATATATATATATATATATATATATATATATATATATATATATATATATATATATATATATGTCTAATTTGTGAATCTGCAGGTTGCAGATATGAAAGCTGAGTACATACCTCCAAGAGAGGATGTAATAATGCAGAACGAATCGCCAGACGAGCTGTACATCATAGTGTCAGGGGAGGTGGAAATGATTGAGTCTGAAATGGAGAATGAACAGATTGTTTGGACTTTCAAATCTGGAGATATGATTGGAGAAGTAGGGGCATTTTGTTGCAGGCCTCAGAGCTACACATATCGAACCAAGACACTTTCACAGCTTTTGAAGATCAGAACAAGTAATTTGATTGAAGCAATGAAAACCAGACAAGAAGATAATATCATCATGATCAAGAACTTCCTTCAGGTTAGTGCAAAATACTCTGGGATATTCCCAGTTGCCAATTTAGAGCTGAATCTTGATATTGTGCCTATGGTGTGGTAATTGCAGCATCACAAAAAGCTCAAGGGCTTAAGGCTTGGAGACTTACTTCATAGAGTTGGGGAAGAAAATGGTGACCTGAACATGTATGTTAACTTGCTAACTGTTGCCAGTACAGGTAATGCTACTTTCCTTGATGAACTTCTCAAGGCAAGATCAGAACCTGATATCGGAGACGCCCAAGGAAGAACCCCACTGGTACGTCCCCTCATGGCCTACATGTACTAGAAAAAGAAGACTTTGTTTTCATCTTGCATGTTTGTGATGCCAATAACATTGTTTTCTCTTTCACAGTTTATGACATTATGTTTCTCTTTCTAATGAATCAGCACATTGCAGCATCGAAAGGGCACGAAGAGTGTGTCATGGTGCTCCTTAGACATGGATGTAACATACACCTCCAAGGTAATCATCCTCGATATATTGTATTGTAAACTCCACCAAGCTAGACTGTTTGACAGGGCTAATTGGCTAAGCAGTGTCTTGATTATACCATAAAATGCAGATGTAAATGGTCACACTGCATTGTGGGAAGCTATAGCAGCAAAACACCATTCAACATTTCGTGTGTTGTACCATTGGGCTTCTGTCTCTGATCCCTACGTTGCTGGTGAACTCTTATGCACAGCAGCTAGAAAAAATGACTTAGCAGTAATGAAAGAACTCCTCAAACATGGATTACAAGTTGACTCAAAAGATCGCGATGGATCAACTGCTATTCAAGTTGCATTGGAAGAAAACCTTGAAGAAATGGTAAAGCTACTTCTAATGAATGGAGCTGAGATTAATGATAAGTTAAAGTACAAGCTTTCTACAATGAACCTAAGCGACATGCTGCAAAAACGAGAAGTAGGACACAGGGTTATGGTCCCCGACACAATGGATGAAGTTGCTCAAAAATGGCGCGACCAAGAGAAGCAGCACAACTCGGAAAATACTAGGGATCGAATGTCTTTTAGAGTTAGCATATACAGAGGCCATCCTGTGATCAGGAGAAGAACTCACTGCAGTGAACCTGGCAAATTAATTAGCCTTCCAAATTCACTTGCAGAGCTCAAGATCATTGCAGGTAAATTTACTTCTATGTAGTTTCTGATCTTTCAAATCTAACGACAACATCAATACGTCTGATAAATCGTTAAAACATGAAAAGAATTGGTAATATTATTGTTTGGAACTGAAATGTAGTCGTTAATGTATTTACAGGTCAGAAATTTGGATTTGATGCAACAAATGCATCAGTGACAGATCAAGAAGGATCAGAAATTGACTCAATTGAAGTGATAAGAGATAATGACAAGCTATTTATAGTTGAAGATCCAAACTGCTTGTAGCAATACCTATTTGTAACACTTAAAAGTGTCTGTTCCGATGCATATATCACTAAAGAACTCAGAAGAAAAATGTATAGTGGACATACAGTCCTTTCCCATTTGTGTGGCATATTCAGCACTAAGTTGTTAAAAGATCCAATCAGTTCCCCAGTGATGTATACTCAAACTTTTGCCTGGTCTTATTGCAGCGGAAAATCTACTGATGGGATCAAAAGGTTGATATTATTGGTGTTGCCCATGAAACTGAGTGACTAACTAGAAATGCTTTAGTGGATTTGAGTCCCACCCTTGACATGATATAACCCCACATATTAAAAGTTGAGGATGATAAGGAAAACTTTTAGTATTACTTCTTTCCATTCAAATGTCAAGGGTCAAATTCTAAGAATCTTCTGGAGTTGTTTCAGTGCTCTTCCTATAGGATACCCCATATTACTACTATAATAACTATATATGTTTTGTCGGCTATTTGAATCTTCATTATATATTTAAGCTCATCTCAATTTAATTTAACAGATGTACGCATACAAGAAGAAGCCTTCTTTTTATCAAAATGGCAAACCAAATAGGAAGAAGCAAAGCCCTTTGTGTCGAAGGATAAAAGATGTACTTGCACAAAAACTTACATACTCCTTCCCGTTTCTTTTTGAAAGACCTTTTAGAAAGTTGTTCGTAGAATTTACTGTAGTAAGGGTATTTTGGAAAATGAAGAAATGGTGCTTTCTTAATTTTTGAAAATGTAAAAGGGTTAAAAATATTCTTTAACTTATTGAAATGTGTTAAAATTACTACCTTTCACCAACCGAAGTCTAATTACCCTTAATGTTAAACTTTAATCTAAAATTATATAAAAATATATAATTTTTTTAATTAAATATATGACATTAATTTATTATTCACATGTAATTAGACCCAACTCATTCACACACGCCCAAAAAATGAGAAATTTTATCATTATATAATTAATGACAAATTTAACGATACTGATAAAATATAAGTAACAGTAACAATACATAAAGTACAATAGGTAACACCTCCAAACAACACTTTTTAAATACATGGATTAAATCTGCAAAACGCAAATTTCATACATAGTGGGATTCCTAGAGAGATCGTTTATGACAGTGATTAAATCCAAACCAGACTCCATTAGGTAGAAACTTATCATATTTAAAGGTAATAGCAGGACGATCAGGACCGTACACCTTGACGCTCTCCGGTTTCCAGCCGTCCGATCCAACCCTCTTCAAGTTAAGGTAGCAGATCTCATAGATACACGGGCCACGGATCTGGAAAGTATCCGTAGAGCAGCTCTCGAATATCTTCGCCGATGGGTTATCTAGTCTCGGCGCGTGGACCTCAAACCCGTAAGAATCTCCAAAAGCAATACTGACTCTGTCTCTGGTGTATTTAGGGGAAGAACAGCTTGTTTTGATTGTCAATGTGTATGGGCAGCTCCGAGCAGTAGCGGCGCTCTGATTGGTTTCGATGAATATTTGGGGTTTTGTTGAAGTTGAAGTAATTGACCTTGCCTGGGAGAAACTGAAGAGGAAAGCAGCTAAGCTGAGAAATAGGAGCCGACCACCCATTTTCATCAGCATTTTGATAATTGTTCGATTACTGCTGTAATATATGTTGTTGAATATAGCCTCAACGCTCACCAACCCCACTTTTTTCTTTTTAATTTTTTTTTGGGAAAAGGATCAATTTTATTTGTAAATGTGATCAAATATATAGATCACTTATATCTTTAAAAATTAATAATTTGTCATGTTATTTTTTTTTAGATATTTTAAGTTTATATGACATTTTAAGTTTATATACCTGCTCACATGATCTTCATCTCAATATATATACATTATTAAAATAGGTAAATTTATTTGATGTGGAGGCTATATTAAATATTGAGGTGTATATATTGAGGTGGAGGCCATGTCAAGTATATAAGTTTAAGATGTCTAAAAAGAATAACATGACAAAATATTAATTTTTAAAAATATAAATAATTTATTTTCCTTTAACAATAAAAATATATTTTATCTTATTTACAAATAGAGGATATAATTGACTCATTGCGAAAGTTAAAAGGGATAAATTTAACCCTTTTTCTCTTTTTTTTTTCCACGCATCGGGTATTCCGTATCTTATTAATGAAAGAGATTTCTATGCAACGTGGCTAAAAAAAAAAGAACTCTTTTCCTTTTAATTCATGTAATTTATTTTAAGTGGGTATAAAATTTAAAAAAAAAATTAAAATTTATAATCTAAAACAAGTTATAAATATTTGTGTGATTATAAATCACTCGCTAAAATAATTATTTTAAATAAAATTTATAAAAATAAATTATTTTTTAAAATTAACTAAAAGAAATGTATCAGATAATTTAAAACAATGGCCCAACCGTTTATAAACTATTCACTATATTAAAATTGTGGTTAGTGTTATGTTTTCTCAATTATTTGTGATATTTTTATTATTGTTATATTTTTTTAAAAATCTATTTTGATGTGTTGTTTGAACATAGAGTCTTTGGAGAATAATTTTCTTACCTCCACAATATAAAATATTTAAATATCAATAACTAGACACGTATCAGTTAATTCCATACACATGTCAGTTAATTAATCAAGATCAAATACATGGACAGTTCCACTTTTTTTTTTACTGTTTAAATTAAACGACATAAGGTTTGGAGGAGATCTTTCCTTTTCGCCTTGGAGGATAAATCTATTAACTGTCGGCAGGTTGGCCATAAATTCTTTTCAAAAAATACATAACATGGCATAATAATAATTATAATTTTAAAAAATTATATAATATAATGTTTTTATTTTATTTAATATATTATTCATTTACTTTTTTACTTTAATTAATATTTAATTATTTTTTATCTTTTTCTTATTCCTCACCTTAAATATCTTTTATAACCGTCCAACTCCTTTTTCATTTTTTCTCTCACTCAATATTCATCATCAATCCAAATTTTTCAATCACTAATCCAATTAACATTTTCACAATCTTTCCATTCCACGTTTTATAGAGTTCATTTAAATCAGATAAATTTTATTCATAATTTTTAATTTAAGATATGTTTTTTTTGTTTTTTAAATCTTCAACTGTGTAATTCATCAAATTTTCACTAATCAAATCTTTATGATTTTTGGAGTCTCAAATAAATTATAGAATCTCGTTAATTGTGGCAATTGATTTTTTTATTTTTTGAAAATTCTATTAGTGTATTTTATAGGTTATGTATACTATCTATTTTGACATTACCTTTCACCCATATGTATTTGATTTTTATGGCTTCTATTTGTATTTAATTTTATTTATAACATAATGAAAAACATATATTACAACATAATCATGATATTATGTTATACAGATACATATACAGACACACACACACACATATATATAAGTTGGTATTGTTATATATTTATCAATTAACACGGTTTCTTTTAACAGAGATACATATAAGTACTCTTTGATACAATTAAATACATAATCCTTTATGTCCTTTTTAGAATTTATTAGTAAAAATACATGTATTTGGTTGTATTTATGATACAAATTATTTATTTTTCTTTTATAATTCAAAGAATAAAAAGTATATGATTATGAAAATAAATCACTTTTTCAGATTTGCTATACAAGGTGTTAATGTAAAATTAGAATTTCATCCATATTTAGAGTCTAGTTAATTAAGGAATGTATTACTTATGAATTGCGTAAATAATGGTAACTGATTATTTAGAAGAAACATAATCTCTAAAATCGCTCACCTAATTAGATATTTATATATGTATTTGATATATTTTATCTATATTAAATAAAATATAAAATATATAAAATATTATTATTTTATATAAATAACGAAAATATTATTACTTCAGCCATTTTTCGATCTAAATATTGTCATTTCTATAATTTTTTCAATTCTTTTTTTTTATCATACTGGGCTGGTAAGCACCAGCCCAAACAGTTACGGTTCCTTTTTCAGTTGTATTGGGCCAAGTGCGCGCACACCGGTTTTTGGGGCTATCATTTAGGAGAAAATTTTAGAAATGAGCAATAATTTAAAAGAAAAATAGGTTTAAACAGTAATATTTATTTATTTATATAAAATAAAAATATTTTATGTATTATATGTTATATTTGACATAGATAAAATATAGCAAATATAAATATAAAATTTGAAATGTGAGTGATTTTAGGGATTATGTTTCAAATAAAAATTTAGTTATCATAAATTACTCAAGTGATAATTATTTCGTTCCATTAATAATAGAATTCTAATAAAAAATAGAATTTTTATTTACTATAACAACTTGTGAAATAAAAAAAATATATAAATACAATTCAGAATAAAAAATATACATATGTATTTGTATATACTATTATTAAGATAGATTTTTTTAAAAATTTTTAATAGTTTACACTGATAAATACATAACCATCAAATACATACAATGATATGTATTTGAAATCTATCAGATTATGTAAAATATATACAGGATTATGTAGTTTGAATGTATGAAAATAGAACTAATATATATTCCTGCTAAAATAAATATTTTGCGAAGATACTCAAAATAAATGTTTTGAATACTCAAAATACAAAATCCTACAATTCAAAAAACGACACGGTTAAAAATTAAATATTTTAAATACATATAATACATAAATTATAAGAATATACAAATATAATTTTCAAAATTAAAAAATAAATCTACCTGAGATTTAAAAATATTTTGAATTCAATAAAAAACAAATATTTGCATGGTTTAAAGAAGATTTATTTTTAAATACAAAAAATTATATATTTAAAAAAATAAAAAATAAATAAAAATCACGAGCGAAACGTACTTGATTTAACAAGGCAACAGAATTTGCAAGAATCATGCACAGTTAAGATGAGAAAAAAGGGGTTAAGTGGCAGTTACAGCAGTAAAAAAAACTCAATAAAAAAGTAAAAATATAAAATTAAAAAAAACACATTAAATAAAATAAAATTATTATATATAAATTTTTAAAACTATAACTATTATGTATAAATATTTTTTTAAATATGCTATGATAGATAATTAATTCATCATTTAATTAAGAGAAAATTATGTATATCGAGATAGTTCTATTTTTAATTATAAAATAAAGCAATAAATCGTAGCAATAATTACATTATATTCATGCAAGTGAAAGACATGATATTTGCACGTATTTCTATTATATATAAACGATCAAAAAGGACGAACACAACATCAAGTTCCCAGGTGTTCACGTGAGCTCCTTTTAAAAATTTTACGCGGCAGTTTTTTTTTTTTTTAATTATTATTATAAGACCCTTTTTTAAAAAGTTACTAATTCATTAAATTTTATGATAAATAATTAATAATTCTTACTATATAGGAGATGCTAGAAGCAGGCACGAGCTCCGTAATCTAGTATAATATGTTTGGTTAACTGAAATCACATGGATATATCGCTCTCTTTAAGGAGATTGAAGTCCACTGCAATAAAACTTTACCGGTCAGCAATAATCTTCTCGACTTGTCACCTTCAAAATATAACAACCCAGCAATACTGTATGACTCAACAAACTCTGAACAAGTGTTGAGTTCAAAGTTCCACAAAAGGAACACCTTCCTTTAGCTAAAGCAAAACTCTCTCTTTTACTCACTTTCTTTCACTCTATCTTTTTTCTTCTACTCCAACACAAGACAAGACTACCACTATTTATAGGTGAAGAATTCTTCCTTATATTAAATTGGAAGAATGTGAATAATAAAATGGGTAAGTAATGAGAGAATTATGCCTTACAGATTACACAGGGAGTTCGAAGCCAAATCAATAAAAAAATTAAAAAAAATATTAAAAGAGTAACTGGCCAGGAAAATATACCAAAGGGGGTACGCTGCCTAAAACCCCACGCCCCATTTGGTATTCCGTTAAGGAAGAATGACATCAATTTATTCTTCTTGATTGTGGGATATCCAATGCCCCATTTTTTTGTTTTTTAGTTTTCCCATTCTTGATCGTGGGATAACAAGCGCCCCACTTATTTTTCTTTCTCTTATTTGTCGTGGATTGGCTAGCGTCCTACTTTTTTTTTTGTTTTCCCCTCTTCTTTATCGTGCCACCGCCCAACTTCTTCTTCTTCTTTTTTTCCCCTTCTTTGTAGTGGATTGGGTTGGTGGGTGGTTAATTTATATTAATAGCAAAATTGGGCCCCATGATATGTCCATAGTTAATGAGGCCAGCTTATCTTCACCATCTAAGCGAGTGCATCGAGGAATTAGCTAGGTATTGTTTTTTTACTTTTTTCTATTTTTGAAATTAATTATTTTTAAAAAAGACAAGGCTGCAAAAAAGAGGCGGTGGACGCTACTTCTACTAATATAAATTAACCACCGACCAACCCAATCCACTACAAAGAAGAGAAATTAAAAAAAAAAAAAAAAAAACAAATTCGGCGTTGGGAGACTCACGACAAAGAAGAGGAGAAAAAAAAGCGCTGGCCAACCCACGACAAAGAAGAGGAAAACAAAATCGAAAAAATAAGTGGGGTGTTGGGTACCCAACGATTAAAAAGGGGATTTTTAAAAAAAATGATGGGACATTGGGTTTTTCACGATCAAGAAAAGTAAATGAACGCCATTTTCCCTTAACGACATAGTAAATTGGGCGTGGAGCTTTAGGTGTCTTAACCCCTTTAGTACATTCCCCTGGCAGCTACCTTTTTGATATTTTTTTTTAATTTTTTTATTAATTTAGCTTCGGACTCTTACATAGGTTATAAGACATAATGATATACGATAATGAAATGGAGCTTATAGAATAGTAAAGGTCACATTCATCATTATGAATATGAAAAATAAATATTTTTTTATAATATTAAAATGTCCTAAACAAAATTCCAACATATATGAATCTATATATAATATAAAGCAAAGTATGAAAGAAGTGATGTGACATCCTATTTATCTTTTTTCTCCTTTATTAAAATTTTTTCCTTCATTTTTTTATTAATCAATTTATTTAATATTAAAAGAATATCATATTTATTCCATCTAATTATATTTCATGAGTTATTAAAAAAAAAACTCCATCTATTTGCATTCTCTACTTAATAATATGTCTTCTCAAGTTCCTTTTACCTAATTCTTATGGTTTAACCAATCTATAAAAATACAATTAAATATGGAGTTGTTGGATACTCATTTTCATCATCTTCTTCTTTTTATTAATTATTTTTTTCTTTCTCTTTTTTTTTTCTTTTGTTTTCTTCTTCATATTTTTTGACATATCAAATTTTCCTCCGTGCTAATGAATATGGAGTTCTCAAGATGAAAGGGTAAGCAAAGGATTCTTTTATAATAATATTATTTATTATCATTATTATTGTTATTTAATTTTCAGTAAGAATTTTCAACTCTTTGTCTCTTTTATTTATGATATTCTAATACTTCAAATTTGGTATATTATATTTGTCAAGTGAGAAAAGAATAGAGATAATTAAGAGAATAAAAGAGTGAATCAAAAAGATTTTATAAATTTTTTTCCAATAAGTGGAAGCATCTTAATATTTTATACATGAATTATGAACAATAAAATTTAATTTGCAAAAAATTATAGAAGTATTTTTTTTTTATTTTGTTGTCTTTATCTTAATTTCTATAATCCTCTTAAATTTGAATTTCAAGCTTTAGAATTGAAAAAAAAAGAAGATATTATGAACGGACATTGAATTAATATAGAGATTTTGAGAAAATTTGTTAAGTTTGATGGTAAAAAAATTATTAAAATTAATATATAATATTGTGGTGGGGTACTTAAATTTCATATTGCTAATAATTTATTCTTCAATTAAACTGTTTAATCTTTTCATGTTCTATGTACAGATTTTTTTTATATTTTTTTAATCAAATTAAATAATTAATAGATATGATATCTATACTTATTTATATTCTATATATAACATGCATGTTTATGTGTGATATTTAGCAATTTATTATACTTTATATTGAAATTTAAAAATATTATATTTTGATTACTTATCTTTAATAGGGAGTTAGAAGAAGAAGAAAAACATGAAATGATGTTTTTAAAGAAAATAAATAGATAAGGAAGTAGGAGGGGGAAACAGAGAAAACAAAAATATTAAAGAGAAAAAGAGAAAATAAAATAAGATAAAAAGTGCATACGAGATTTATATAATTAAATTTTTATTAAATATATAAAATATAATTGGTTTTAAATTTTTTTAAAAATATATACGGAAAGAAATCAAGTTTTAATGAAGTTTAATTCGTTCTTTACCTTCTTTTACAGAAAAATAAAATTGTCATTTCACTTATAATATGTTATATAAAAATCAAGCATTTTAGAAGACTGAAAATACTTAAGCGGGAAAAACTCATAGAATATATATACAAAATTAAAAATGAATAATATAATTAGTTAAATACAATATTTAAAAAAAATAATTTAACACTCAAAAAATCTAATTAATCCGCGCGAAACGGGATTAAATTCTCTAGTTGATTAATTAGATTGTTAATCATGAACCTTGATTAGTTATAATGTTGTTGTAGAACTTTAAACCTAAAATTAAACTTTAAATCTTGAGTTGAGCCTTCTAATTGAACCTTAAAACATGAATCAAATTCAACTATAAATTATGATTGAACCTTGAACTAAAATAAATTAAACCTTCAAATAAGATTAACTTGAAATTGAATTTAATTAATTTAAAATAAGATTAATATTGAGTAAATGTTGAATTTGAAAATCATGATTAAATAAGATTAGCATTGAGTAAATGTTGAATATGAAAATTTATCCTCCCCGCCACCCTCCCCCTCCATTTGCCCCCTACTGCATTTAGTGGCTTCGAAGAATCTGAAAACCATGGACAGAAATTAATTTGCTTTTCAAAAATTTGTGTTGCAACATGTTAAGGATAGGGAACCTAATTCAAATGAATCCCAATATTTTTATAATCACTACTTTGAAAGACAATATATCATATTTGAGAAATAGACCCAATTGACACGAGGACAAAAATGAAAGCCCAATTTCCATCTTTAATCAATCAGACGTACCAAAAGAACTCTTACCCAAATGAAGAACGACACAAGTCTTGTTGAATTACCCAAAAAATTCAATCATTTTTCAAATAAACTGTTATTGATTTTGCACAAAATAACCAAGTACAAGACAAAATAATTAACTCAATCCTCATTGTGTTAGACAGTTGCTTCTTGCAATTGAAAGAGAAGAGTACATACGTGGCACAAAATAAAGACAATACAATTGAATGGAAAAATGAAAAAACATATCTGGCAGCAAAAGTTATATCTAAAAATTACTTAACTGTTTCAATATCTTTATAAAGTTAAACATAATTATAAAATATGCACATTATGTTGGTATTTACAAGTTTATAGTACACAAAATGGCTCAGTTGATTAATTTTTGAAGGATATAATTTAGAGATCTACTAAAGTTAATACGATTTTCAAATATCACGTAAGTGATTTTAAATTCCATATCAAAGAATGATAAATAATAATATAGAAATTTGAGTTAAAGATGATCATGAAAACCAAAGCAGGGATATGATTTGTTAGATTCTGAAAACCTTTCAGGGTTGTATCAGTGCCAAATCGAGATATACACCATTGCTATTATAATAATTACGCCTCAATTTCAATTAAATTAAGCCAGTTATCTGAATCTTTACTATTCAGTTTAATAATTACGCCTCAGTTTCAATCAAATTAAGCCGACTATCTGAATCTTCACTATCCAGTTTAATAGTTACACCTCAATTCCAATCAAATTAAGCCGACAATCTGAATCTTCACTATCAATATAATAGTTACGCCTCAATTCCAATTGAATTAAGTCGACTATGTGAATCTTCACTATTCAGTTAAGCTAATTTGGATCCAATATCATATAGCGCTCGCATTTTTCAGCTCAGCCAGAGCTTAATTTAACAATTGCATGCATACAAGAATTAGAAACCTTCTTTTATCAAAAATGGCAGACCAAATAGGAAGAAGCAAAGCCCTCAGTATGTTAAGACACATATTTTTCTAAAAATGGACCTAAAAGAGAAAATGGACATATAGTCTGAAGTTCTCCTACCCATCACAAATTATTAGGAAAAATCTTATCAAAGTGAGGGGGAAAACGGAAAGTAAGAACTAAACGATAAACTATATCCGCACGAAGACAGAGAGACTGTTTTCGACCCAAAAACATGCACACTCATAGCCTCATAGGTAAATATGTAGTGATAAAAGTCCCACACGTCTGATGAAGTTCATCAATAAGCATATAAAATATTGCAAAGAAAGGCCAGAGGTCAACTATAAAATAAAAGCTACTAAAATTCTAACAGCAAATGATGATATATCTAGGTACCTGAGAAAATAAAAACCCTTTATTTGGTGATAAATCAAGGTTTTGGGTGCAAAGTAATTATGACAAAACAGAGATTAAATCTTTTAAATACATGAATTAAAACACAAATTTCATAGATAGTGGAATACTATATGACAGTGGCAGAGGGTCTACATGATTTTACGACAGTGATTGAATCCAAACCAGACTCCATTAGGAAGAAGCTTATTATATTTGAAGGTAATAGCAGGACGATCAGGACCGTACACCTTGACGCTCTCCGGTTTCCAGCCGTCCGATCCAACCTTCTTCAAGTAAAGGTAGCAGATCTCATAAATACACGGGCCACGGATCTGGAAAGTATCCGTGGAGCACCTCTCGAATATCCTCGCCGATGGGTCATCTAGCCTCGGCGCGTAGACCTCAAAGCCGTAAGCATCTCCAAAAGCAATACTGACTCTGTCTCTGGTGTATTTAGGTGAAGAACAGCTTGTTTTGATTGTCAATGTGTATGAGCAACTCCGAGCAGTAGCGGCGGTCTGATTGGTTTCGATGAAAATTTGGGGTTTTGTTGAAGTAGAAGTAATTGATCTTGCTTGGGAAAAAGTGAAGAAGAAAGCAGCTGAGCTGAAGAACAAGATCAGAAGGAACTGACCACCCATTTTCATCACCATCTAATTTTGATAATTGTTTTGATTACTGATGTATATGATAGTTGAATTTTAATTGCCCCAACCAGTCACCAGCCCCCATTTCTTTTAATCGTTTTTCACGCATCAGGGTACTTCCTTATCAATGCAAGAGATTTCTACACAACCTGGCTACTAAAAAATGTAAATAAAATAAGATTTGGTCCCACTTTTATTAAACTGCTTTTGTTTAAAAACAAAGAAGGGAAGATGCGGAGAGGAGTACAACAAATTCTTAAGATTTCATTATTTTTATTAAATTATTCAATTTGAATTCTACAAATAAATTAATATTTTTTTATCGTAATCTATATCATATAATCTTAATATTTAAATAACAAAATATAGCAACTTATCTGTATGTTTATTAAATACTTTAAATTATTAATTATTATGATTCATAATATTTGTTATATAATTTTTAAGATATGTAAATTATTTTTAAAGTATTTAAAAATTATATATCTAAATGCATACTTTTAAAAATTGACTCTCAAAATTTAAATCATATCATATAAATTGAGACAACAAAAAAATTAAATTCTAGCCCGCCAAGTAAAATATTTTAACACCAATCACTAGACACGTGTCCGTCCAGACACGTTTAATTAAATTACGTAAAGTTTGGAGGAGATCTTAAGCAAATTTTATAATATAAAAACACTTTTAAAAAACTACAAAAAATAGTAAAATAATTACATAAATAGTTTTTACCATGTGGTTACCATGTATCAACCTTTTTACCTTCTCTCTCCAATCCCAATTCCCATATTTTGCTCCATTTAAAATATTATTTTTTCATTTTCAGAACTCTCCCAATATTTCCTCCAATTTTTCCTCTCACGATTTTCATCAGTTTCTCTCTCTCAAGATTCTCCATTATTATGTGATTCTTGCGCAAGTTTTTACCCTTTTTGTTGTGTATTTCACTTATCTTACTTCATATATCTTTTCTAACATCTTAAAATTTTAGAATTTTTATTAAAGGTATAATCTTGCTTAAAAATGGCGGATGAATCATCTTCTAGAAGACTAACCCAAGAGCGGAGTAGAGTCCGCCAGCAATGCTGTAATGGTGAAGATAAACCTAGGTATCCGACGAAGGTCACCATGCCGAAGAAATCAAAGCAAAATTTTAAAATAGTTCTTCTCCATTTTGACTTCTTGAGAAAATTGAAAACTCAAAACAGTCAAACTGTTGAATTAACTCTTTGATCTGCTACTTTTCCTTCGATTTTATTTAACACTCTAAAAAAAATTACAAATACTCTTTTAAAAAAACAACTAAGAAATTAATGAGGTTTCTTCTTTTTGTTCTTAGGATCAATTTGTGAAAGAATAACAGAAGATAAATAATGGAGAAGAAAGAAAGAGTTTTTTTTTTCAAAAGGAAGGCTTTTGGATGCATGTATCAGTATCAGATTTTATCAATTTTTCTGTGAAACACAACTTTTATTTAGGTAGTGAGTTTTTGATAGATGTATCAGTATCAGATTTTTTATAAAATTCAGAATTATAATGCACAAATGTATTGCTTTGTCGGTATCAATACATTTGTACCAATTGTTATTAGTATGTATCAATATTTTTCAGTGATACATGAATGTAAATTCCCCATATTTGCTTTGTGTATCACTTTAGGGAATCTTTGCCCATTATTGCTTTGTAGCCCATGTATCAATATCTTGAATAAATTATAAATTGAGAAATTACTCTTGTGTTTATCAATGTATGACAACTGTATTAATTTTTATAAAATATTAATTCTGCAGATTATAGACTCTTTGATTCTATATTTATTTTATGTATCAATATTTTTAGTGAAACACATAACTTTCATTTGGATGGATGAGTTTTTGATACATATATCAGTACAGATACATGTATCAATTTCTGAATATAGGTAGTTAAGTTTAGATATATGTATCAATATCAGGATTTATCAAAAAGTAGTTTCACACGAAATCTGCGATTTTTTGAAATTTTTACGGATATAAATTAATTGTTTTAACTTTTCTAAATATGGTAAAAAAAACAACCAAGATCAAAATGGAGAGAGATTTTCTCCCATTAAATATGTAAGTTTAGTTAATTAGATATTAAATAGAGTCATTATAGAAGGAAATCAAGTGTTTGAATTTAATGGCATTGATTATGTAGAGTCTGTTTTGGTGCAACAGATGACATACATTAAGGAGGGGTGTAAATGTTTGATACTTTGATACAAGTCTAATCCTTATAGGAAACAGTATCAAAAAAGTAAAAGAATCACTATTTTGTGTAATTTTAACAAATATCCCTATATTCTGTAATTAGTTTCAAGAATAGTGTTATTTATGAAAATTTTTCATCTTTTCCTTTCGCCTTGGAGGATATCCAGGTTGGGCCATAAATTTTTTTCTGGTCATATTGGGCCAGGTAAGCCCAACCAGTCTTCTTGCAACTGTATTGGGGGAAGGGCACAAATACCCGTTTGAGTCTCCATTTTGATTTGAATTCGGCGTTAATTTCTTTTGCAAAATGTATCCGCTTGGAACACAATTTCAGATTATATGCTGTTGGAGTTTGAAAATTTGTATCTTATTTTAAACATTTTTATTTGAAGTGTGGTCTTGTGAAAGCTAAAAATTAGACGTTTTTACCTGAAGTTTGATATAACTTATTAAGGTCAATTCAAATATTTGTGGACTTGATAAAGTTAGACTTTAGATATTTTTTACTAAAGTTATGATCTTGACATATATAATGGCTTAATAAGGCCAAACTTCAAACATTTCTCACTAAAGCTGTAGTTTTGGAAAGAGTTCAGATATATAATATCTTGCTAAGTCAACTTCAGACAATTTTTCACTAAAATTATAAAAAAAAGTTCGATTTAAAAAGATATTTTATATATAGTTAAGTAGTTACAGACGGAATTGACAGTATAAGATCACTGTTTGAGTTAGTGATTACAGACTTGTTGTCAAAACAGGTTAACTTATTACATGTAGATATAGATACTATTTTAATATTAACTTATCCGTCTTGGTCATGCTTGATTTGTTTGTTGAGCATCGACGACGGAGATATCATAGTATTGATCTGATTTCTTATTGTCAGCTTGGAATCTTGTCTAGCCAAAAAGTCTGTTACTTTATTAGCTTCACGAAAACTATATCACAGAGAAAGATTCCCCGATTTCCTCAAAAGTGACCTGCAAAACTCAACAAGAGATATATAACTTGGGTAAGTATTACTAAAATTATAATCTTAGCAAAGCTAAAATTCAAATATTTTGATATAAGATCAAGAAATATATTTATTCCAACTATAGAGTTCAGACATATATAATTAAAGTTGGCTACATTTATAGCAATGGATTCCATAGCATTTGCGAGGAAATGCCCATGCATGATGCAACAATGAAGAAGTTAATCCATCAACTATACTGCAGGCTTGTAGAATCAAAAATAAGTATTGAAATCTGAAAAAATAAAAATAAAAATTCCAGAAAAATTATAAAAGGAAAAATTCCAAGATTCAATGTATTATAGATGGAAAAGATTGACCAATGTGATGGTTTTTGGAAGGATGGTGACATTTTGGATGGCATTTGCAAGTGGGATGGTGGCGTTGTCGAATTTTTCTGAATTTTAATTAAATAATTTTTAAAAAGTGATATAATTTAAATGGCAATGTTCAAATAAAATGCTCTATGAAATTTTTATGATTATATTTATACATAATTATACTATATTTATATGCTTATAATTAATGTATTTAACTCATAAAAGTATACAAGCAGCTACGGAAATGAACTTTTTTTGTGATTTTCAATTATAATTCTTGTTCAAAATTATTCTGAATTTTCACAAAATAATTTTAAATTTTGTAAAGAATATGTGTCAATTCGAATAAGGACCGAAAAAGATAAAAGGAAATTATGCTTTAGAAATATTTATATGCTTTAGTTTATATTTGATTTTATTATTCAGTTAATTTATATAAACACTTTTTATATATTAAAAATATAATTACAAGACAGAAATATTTTTATATTGAGCCGTATATTTTTAAAAATATTTTCTTAATTCGCCTCTACTTTTAATGCACATTGCAGAAGACCTCTCTTACTCATTTTCTTATCAAAATTAGACTCTAAAAATTAAATAGTTGTACCTTGCTATATCAAGAACTTCTTTTTTTTTCTTTAAATTTTTTGTCTATGCCCATTTTATTCGTTTCTTCAATTTCTTCTAATATCTTTTTAGTCCAATTTTCTATTTGAACGTAAAAAATGATATCATTCTTTTATTCAATTTAATTAAAAGATTTTATTTTGTTAGTTTAAACTAACATTATCCGTACTTAGAGTAAAACAATAAAAGTTTGTATTTAAAAGAATAAGAAAAACATGTCTTGTTTTTACCAGTTTGTTTCTCAACTCTAATAGGATCTCGAGTCAGAAGTTATTAAGAGCAAATATATAAAACTTTAATTCATATGCACAGACAGTATAATAAAATTCTCATAATATGCAACATTCAAGATTACAAATTCCCCTAGAGCCATGAAAGATAAATTATCAGTCTTTTCTCGATGTGGTAGTATAATATTTTCACATTGCTATTGAATATAAGTTATAATCGACATTCAACAACATGTAGAATGAAGTAATTAAATAGGATTCTTATGAACTACTACTGGTATATGGATAATAATGGAATACGAGGATGGGAAAAAAAGAAGAAAAAAAAAGCCCCTCACCTCTTTGAAATGTTATTCACGTGATAATTACATAAAACAATTTACACTTCTTACTAGAAAATATTGAACATACGTACCATAGTATAATCTCACAAAGTGGGGTCTGAGAAAGATAGAGTGTACGCAGATTTTATCTTCACCTTAGGGTTAGAGAAGCTATTTCCAATAGACACCCGGCTCAAGCATATATTTGATTGGTGTAGCTAGAAATATATCTATATCCATATCCATATCCATTATCCAAGCCCCTGTTCTCTCATAGATTGATTTGATTGATTTCAGCAGTACTGGTGCATCATGTTCTGTCATTTCTCTCCAAATATATATTTTGAGCTGCTTATAATCAAAGATTGATTTTTATGTTTACAAAATAAAAGAGAATCACAATGATTGCAGTACTTGAGATCAGCCAGCTATTAAGCTTCCATTTTTTCATTGCATCTGTTTATCAGTACTATCTCTGATGACATCAACTGATCAATTCATCTCATTATGAGACACTAGTCCAATTATATTAATGGGCCATCTAACCATGTTATGTACTGAGTACTGACAAACCAATATACAATTCTAGATTTCTTGAAAACTGACTCTTCAAACTACGCGAATCGACTACATACCTAAAACCTTGCACACAGGTTAAATGTATCTCCACCCAACCAGAAGCGAATTTGAGAGTTTGAAGTTTATGAATCATAACAGCGTTTTCTAGAGACTTCATTATTAAATATTTATACATCACAAAATAGGGTCTGAAAATATTTATAGATAATAGTAATGAATTTCTTAATACATGCACAAAATCTATTAAATTCACGTGAATTCATAATAATGATGGTACATTTTGCTTAAGGGGATATCCTCTGCATATGTTTTCAGTGGGACAACAAGCATCAGAAACAGGTTGAGTGAAAAGACTCGTTACCAATGCATAAAAAGTACAATATAATTATAAAGGATTTAAACGTTTATATACTTATCATATAAATTTGGTATATCTTAATTTATTATTATAGCTAGAAATAATTTATCTTATTATTCAGGTTATTAATTTATGAATACTTTTTGTATATATATGAAGTTGAGTTAAATATCATAATACAATGCGGAAGATATGATTACGGGTACAATACAATAAGTTGTGAGACCAATTTTGAGATTCCTAGGATGGCACTTTAAAAAGAACCTGTCGTTCGGACATGTTAGAGCCAATATTCTGTTAACTAAACAGTCCTGTACCTTATTCGAGTCAATATTTAACAAGTACTAGAATTGAACCCAAGAGTTTGGATTGAGCTGTGCCATAAATTCAAAGATAAAACTCAGCTTTCGAACCATTGACCTACCCATGAAAGTCGATTTAGTATTTGAACTTTATGAGTTTCCTAAAAATTTAAAATTTTATTTTAAAATTATTACAAGTGCTTGAGGGGAACCTTTATTAATTAAGAAGCGTTTCTCAAAATTCCTATATCTACAGCTGTGGCAATAGTGGCGTGATTTGGTAATATGCCAATTTGACCACTATTAATAGATAAAACGATTTCTTCCACTTCTGAATCCAACAATACTTTGAGTTCCATTACTGCTGCCACAGCAAGAGGCTACTTTGTTACTGAGTTCTCAACACATATTTCTTATACATATAATAAAATTTTCAATATAAATATTGAATTTGTGCAAAAATTACTGGACGTTCCCGAGAACCCTCACTCAAACCTTTGACCACATGTCTAGTTGCAAGATGAATGAAATTACTCATGTTTACTTCTAGTTATATATACTATAAAACACCAATTTGCAAAAAAGAACGACTTATTTTATATTTAGTTATGACTTAAAATGAAGGGGAAGCATGAGGAGAAATAGTAAAGTTGTCTTAGTTACAGAACCCGTTATAAAATTAGTCATTAATATTTGCTTCAGGCGAAATAGAAATTATTCATGGACCTACCATTAAAATAGGAACCTTGATCATTGAGTATAGACAAATTCATATGTCAAATTAATAGAATGATTGGACCAATTTTAAGATTCCAATTCAAAAAGAAACTGTCATCAGCCAGGTTAGAACAAAATTTCCTGTTTAATGGAACGGACATTTGTGCCTCAAGTCAATAAACTAAATTAATTAAGGGGTAATTATGACCTGAATCATTAAATCATCTAGTTTACAGAATATATACATAATATACAATTATTTTGGTAAGCTAATTAATCGAACGAATAAATATCTGTAACTTTCCTATAAATTAATACTACTGGTTTGTAGGCTCTTATGATTTGGTTCCATCTTAATGGTATATGTTGACTTTTTCTTTTCTTTTGCAGTTAGTTTGATCTTTTCTTTGAAATGAAAATTTTCTCAATGCAGTATTTGGAACTAATATAAACTCCACTACTTTATACTATTTCAAAATATTATCGGGAAAAAAATTTACTCATACTCAATATTTACACAAAATTAATGAACCATGACGCCTATGTTATGTATCTTGATATGCACATTTATCACTAACTATGATTAATTAATGCTCTTATATATTTTCACCGCAGTCCGTCACTTAAGAATAGAGTAAATTAATCAAGTAAAATTCTTATTATGAATTTTATATCATTCAAATGCAAATAGGAAAAAGGCTTTTGAGAATATTACAATTGTGAATGGTTGAAATAAAACCTGTTCTATATTATGTCAACTAATTTAATTAGGACCATAGTGATTTATTCCTAGATTAGCCTACTTATATACTCCAGCAAATTAGCTAAAAGGATGAGGACTATTGAAGCATTATTATCCACTAATTTGTGTTACATGGATCCTTAATTTATTTCATGTATATATCCTATATTGAACAAGCATGATATGTGTTATGATATTTGTGAAATTAACTGATACTAATTACCCCTTCTCAAGTCCATGTAGCATTATTCACCATGTACAAGATTTTCTATTTATAGTGGTGGCGTCTAGATCAGTTTGCACGCATCTAGACTAATTCTACACTACTTGTTATCTGTTATTAATACAAATTTTCATCAAAATTTGAACAAATGAAAAAATCGAAATCACTTAATATTTTTGTGTCCGCTCGAATTTGAAGTTCGAAACGACGTAATTATTCATTAACTACCGTGTCACACCGTTTGGTGCATTCACCATTACCCTTTTGTTGCATTAATTGGATTTGATTGATTTTGAGCTTCACCAATTTGCAGCATTACAAAGCTGTGATGTCCACTCCAATCCTTCCCATGAAATATCCTATCATACTAAAAACTGAAACCCGATCTCTACCCTTTTAAAGAATTGTACGTAGTTTGCTGGAACATCCTCTGTAGCACTAGGACGGATCCCCCCCCCCTCCCCCACCCACCCCCCCACACACACGAGCACACACACCCAAAGAAAAGAAGAAAAAAAAGAACCTTATAACGTCACTTATTTTGAAACGGAACGGATACACACCCCTTAAAAATACTACTTATTCCTAGAAAGAAAATTGTATCTTTACCCATTTACCCCTAATAAATATCTTGAAAAAGATGTAACTCTTTAATATTTTCTTGATAATATAAAACTCTCTCCATTTAAATAGACATAAAATTGGAACAACATCATTAATATTTTATTGATTATGTAAAACAACACTTATTTTAAAACGGAGGAAATACCTTTTAATTAAACGAATATTGGCTAATTAAATTTTCACCCACCTAGCCGTAATAGTTTTTACCTATCCTCACTGTATATATTTATTCAGTATATATATAATTATATGTTGATTATATATTGCATACATGCTGTAATTTATAAAAAGTAAAGATTAAAATTATTTTTTAGTGTCAGTTTTGTTGGATTGTCTAGTTATAGTGTTAAACTCCATTAATAATTGAAACCAAGCTTGATGAGTGGAAGGGTGATGATAGTTACACCAAATCTTAGGCTTAAAAGGATTTTCACTAAATTATACCGAATGATCTTAAAAATGGGTGGTCTCGAACTTTTGACCTCATGTGTCTCATGGCCAAGTATTTAAGGTCAAAAATCAAAATTTTCATGTGACAAGTGAGATCAAAAATTCAAGATCAGTTAATACCTTTAAGAACATTCTTGTAAATCACCCGAAGATTTGTAGGTGTGTCGTGTGTGGATGGCCCTGTTGCTAGACAAAGCCCCCACAGTTTTGAGTGGATTTGGAAACTGGAATTCCATTTTTGCAATTCCAATACAAATTGGTTAGTCCCGTACTAGTGTCCTATTTGCCAAATTTCAATGTAGGAACAAGCATGCATTCTTGAATATTCCCCCCATTTCAAAAACAAGATCCCGGCTTTTGATGATACACATCTACTATACATCATTGATGCACAAGAAAGTTTTTGGGCTCTGCCAAAAGCAATAATAATAATACTTTAAAACCATTTGTATGATCAATCCAAAACCTTGAAGCAGCCACTCTTTGAATTAATGGAGCTATATGCTTCAAAGGGGTTCAATTAAATCACTTTCATCAAATTATGACGATATTCTTGGATTATTTTGAATCCCATTGATAAAAATTTCTGAACTTCGATCCCTAGCTACACACACGAGTATAAGAAATATTTACGGAATATTAATTCTGATATCATGTGAAAGTTACAAATATCAATGTATAACCTTAAGCCAATGAATGAAGCTAAGAGACATTACTACATCACCTTATGTTTCTATATCTTCATTCTTAGTCTAGAAACATAAAAGGCTACAGGATTTAAATCTCAATTCAAAAAATGCAGGAACTTGTAATTTTTTATAAAAATTGGCTAGACTTGTTGGAAATTCACATAGTCCACCAACCCTTTTTCTCTTTTAAATTTGTTTTGATATTGGTTTTTTTTTCATAGGGGGGACCCCAAGTTAATGTATATTGAACTTAGAAGCAATATATTGCTTTTCATGAAATCTTTCCCCCAAAAAAGTATAATTTTAACTTGTAAAAGTGAAAATCAGGGGGCCAGCATCTGTATATAATAATCTCAACTCCAAGACCTCATCATTAATATCTCCTTAAACTTCCCCATTAAACAGCTAAATAACTTATCAAAAGAATAATTATCAATTAAATTAAGTGGAGAAAAAGGTGGAAAGAAAAAGCAGCACTCAATTCCAAGATTGAACCAAATCAAAATTGAAGAATGAGAAGGAAGAATAAGAAGTATCTCAGTCAAAGTAGTCAAACTTTTGCAGCCCAAGAAAACAAAATCTAGGGCCTCCATAGAATAAAGAGCTGTAATATATTTAACAATACAATAATAATAACTATGCTTCAATCCCAAATAAATTGAGATCGGCTATATAAATTCTTACTTGTTCGTTCATACTCATATCAATCTTCATTATATTAACTTTACCTGTGTGAGCTTGCTTACATTGTCGGTCACAAATTAAAATAAAGGAGGAGGATTATGATAAATTGATAGTCAACATAAAACTTGTCAATTCTTGATCAACGGCAGAGAGAGAATGTGTGTTGGCTACGAATTCGGCTGAACTCGTAACTTTTGTTAAAATTCTATATTTATTTTGAAAGCTCATTGAACATGTACATATTATTAATTTAGAATTAAGTAACTTAAAAAAAATTAGAATTCAGAATCCATAAGTATTAAATTCTAACTCTGCCTCTATCATGATCAATCCTCATATTTAAGAATACTGGTGTACTAAACTCCCACTATGCGCGGGGTCTGAAAAAAAACCTGACCACAAGGATTTCTTGTACGTCGTCTTACCCTCTATTTCTGTCTATTTCTGCGGGATATTGTTTCCGCGGAATAAAAAAGTAAAAACAAAAACAGAAGATTTTCTTCCTAATTATCTTTTATGTGCAGACCCCCTTTTTGATTCTTGATTCTTGAAAGGTCTGCAGACTATAAATCTTTTTGAAATAGGAAAGTGTAATGCTGAAGGCCAACTCATGAACTTCTCATGTTTGCTATTTTTTTTTTTTTTTCATTTGGACTTAGGAATTCGCCTTTTTCCTTTGCCTTTTTTCCTAGCAGCATTTCTCTGCTTCCTTTAAATAATGAATATGGCAGATTCTCCAATCATCTCCTCCACTCTGTAGGAAACACACATAATTGCCCCCAACAACCAAATCCTTTTCACTATATAGACTCCTATCCCCTTAAGCTACTCACTTCCTCTATTTTACCTTCTTCACTTTCAATACATAAATACTATATCCATCACCTTTAATTTTCTCCTCTTCTAACTTACCATCTTTTACTTATCTTCATGATGAGTAGTCATTCTTCATCTACAACTTCTGTGAATGGCTTCTACAACTTCCTCACCAGAGGACTTGACAATCTTGATCACTTGTTCCTCTCTCAGAACTTCATGTCTTTCCATTTTCTTCAACATGTCTTGTCATCTCTAAGGTCTTTTCATTCCCAGTTGACATTTCTGGTCCAGAAGTTGCATTTGCCTGTTGGGGAGAAATGGCTTGATGAGTACATGGATGAAAGTTCAAGACTTTGGGAAGCTTGCCATGTTCTGAAATCAGCAATCACCAGCATGGAGAATTATTACACTGCTGGTGCCAATTTTGCTTCTTCTCTTGATGATCACCACATTTTAAATCCCCTGCTTTCCCGCCAGGTTGTTTTCTTTTTTTAAGGCACAATCAAACACGTATCCATATCGCGCGTAAAGTTACTATCTTTTTTTCTAATTTCTTCTTGATCATAGGTTATTCGGGCTATAAATCGCTGTCAGAGAGAAATAGTAGCTCTCGAAGAAGAAAACAAGAGCTTAATGGAGACAAGAATGCAAGATTTATCGTTGAGGTTCGACGAAAATGTCCTGATAGGATCAAAATTCAATGGATTCAGTGGCTTCAGAGGAGTGCTTTATGCAATGAAGAATGTCAGCTCATTGCTTTTGGTCATTCTGCTAAGTGGACTTGTATATTGTTGGCCACAAACAAGTTTTTACCAAAGTGGTGGTCATGAAGGGAACATGGTTTTTGGTTCATCTTTTATGGTTTCAACTTCAAGATTGCACCAGAGAGTTGCAGCAGAGGTGAATCAGGCAGAAGGGCAACTACCGGGGATCCTACTTTTCGAGTATCGAAGAGCAAGAGTTGCCATGGCTGAGCTGAAAATTGAACTAGAAAGAGCCAAAGAGTGTGGATTAGTACTATCACAAGTTGACATCCATGATAAGATTGAAAATTTGAAAGATTGCTTTGGAATGTTGAAGTGTGGGGCAGAAAGCATCATTGGCCAACTTGATGACTTCTTTGATGAAATAGTAGAAGGAAGAAAGAAACTTTTGGACTTGTGCACTCATAGGTAAAAGACATACAGAGAACAAAAAAAAAAAAAAAGAGGAAAAATATGTGTGCAACCATAGCCTTAGGAGATGGTAGAATTGTAACAATAACTTAGTAGGATAGTCCTTTTTGCTTTTTAATTTTTAGATCCTAAAATGTCTCTTTTCCCCCCCTATTTTGCACCTAAGTTTAGTCTTGAAAAATTTAGGAGGAAGTTTTTTCTGTCAAGTAATGCATGAATATTATCCTCAAGGAGAAAAACTAGAATATGATTCTTCCTTTGAATAAAAGTAACATTACTAAACAAGAAGAATATGTTGGATAAAGATAGCTTCAATGAAAAATAAAAAGAATTATATATTAATTTTAAAAATAAAAAAAAAGCACTCAGAGTATAGATTCTTCTCTTTATCATCAATATAACTTCATCAAAGATAAGAATTGTCTGTTTTTGTTTCACTGACAAATGCCAACAGTCAATCACTTCAGTGGAATAACATAAGAAGATTGATAAGAATCACTATTATCATATAGATATGCTACTTTTTATTGTGTGTGTGTATATGTTGTTTATTCTACTAGCATATTTAATCACTTCTAGAATAATATAATTTGTATTTTTTTAACTCCTAATCCATACCACATATAAATGTTATTAATAGTTATTACCTATCACATGTTTTTACACTTTAACTAGCAATTTGTTATTATGGTTAGAGCTCACTTTGGATTAGAACAGGATTCGGAATTTAAATTTATTTTATTCTTAATACTAACACATTATATTTTAAAATTATGAATTCAAAATACAATATTTATTAGTTGTATGTATCTATATATGTCGTGTGTCTAGAATATTAGGTTTAATTGTATCTCCAATAAGCTCCATACACCTCTATCTACAAATTTGTCAATTATTTTACCATTACATCCAAAATATTCTCTCTCCAAAATTACCAAAACAAAGAGAATGAAAGATGCCCCTCCCCCCCCCCCCCCCTCCTCCCCCCTCTCCTGCATCATTGATATACAGTGAAGATTGTGATTACAATTCAACTACTTAAAGGTCATTTATTCCCCAACCATACAAATATGAAGATACATAAATGATTATCCCCAACTAACATAATAAATTACTTGTTCAAAGGCAACATTTTTATGTGTTGAGGAAACATAGGAGCTGAAAGAATAATTTAACATACTATGTTAGTAGGTGTAATCTTAAAACAAATATATACATATATATATATATATAAATTGTAGTAGTAATTAATAGACAGGTTAGCTAGGTTTAGGGTTACTGAAATTGGAAGATGCTTCTTCTGTCAATTGGAAAAGAATGTGATACCACCTAAATAAAGTAAATATAAAGGAATGATGCTTCCTGCCCACATGACACAACTATTTTTAAGAAAATGACAGCTTCTTAATAATGTTAATAACAGAGATTAGATACATTTTATTTTTATTTTTTGTCGGTCCTTATCACAGCCAACAATCCCCTTTTTCTTGCAATTAGGTTTGTCTAATTCACATTAAAAACTTTGATGTGTTACAACCTTGATTAAATAAGGATCTTAAAAGTATAAAAAAGAAAACTACTACTACTACTAAATCTTTGATTTATTAACAGCCTAAAAGTTGATGTGGGGGGAAAAAAAGAAGTAGTTCTTTTTAGCTTTTCTGATAAGGCCCCAGATTTTGAATTTTCTTTTCTTGTGAACAATTCAACCATTTTCCTCTTCAAACGAGACAGCTAACATGTCTGGCACCAATTTAAATAGGAAAACAACAGAAACAGTTCACAAAAGGTACTGAAAAAATAGTTTGCTAATTTCTGAACTTTAAACCATCAATGGACTTTGGCTAAGGAAACACAGTTTAGGCCATACAGGCAGGGGGCGGAGCCACAAGAGTGGCTATCACAAGTTTTAGTTCAAACTCTATATTTGTGTTAAGAATATCATCTAACATTTATATAAATAATTTAGACAAAATTACATTGTATATCATATAAGGCAATAATACTATCAAATCTACCTTATGTTTTAACTTTTTAATTAATTTAGCCCAGTGTCTCTATAAATTAAAATTTACTTTTCATCCCTTAGTCCAACGACCCAAAAACACTAATCTCTTCCTCTATTCTTGTGTTTCTTCCTCTACATTCTCATTTTTTTTCCTTCCTTTTCTTATTTGTTGGTAATGTTGTAACCAGAAACTCCATAGGCGGTCATTGATGAAGCACGAAGTTTCAAACTTTGAAAATTGAATTTTCGTAAATAAACTCCATTTCAAATGGGTACTGTTGTAAAAGATCGGTTATGCATTGAGGAGCCTAAATCTGAAATTAGGGTGATTTGGTGTAGTTTTTGAGGTGTTTTGGATGGTGCTTGAAATCGAGGAAGAAGACGATGTTAGTTTTTTATATATTAATGTATATGAGTGTATAAACACTTCTTAAAATTTCGTATAATATTTCTATACTGGCCATATAATATTGTATATTGAGTTTTTAGACATTGTTATAAAAAATAGATATATAATTTTTGTATAATGTTGTATACTGGTATATAATATTGTATTCCAAACTTTTTAGTCACTGCTTTAAGAAAACAATAGTGTGTGCGACTGAAAACCTAAAAACTTGGCTATATAATTACAATGTAATGTTGTAGACTGTCATTATCCTAATAATTTATTCAGAATCCATAAACTAAAACTTTTGGTTCCGTCTACAATAGAGGGAAGGGAAGCATGGATATAGGAAGTAGCCAAAAGAGTGATAATTATACCATTGAATTCTCATGCTTGGAAAATGAAGAAGTAGAAATTCTAGGAGAATCACTCATGAGTTGTGTTAGTAAATTACTAATCATTCAAGTTGTGAAAAAAGTGATGGAGAAGTGGGCGGAGACAGAGAAATACAGGAAGAGAAGGATCATGAGATTCCTGGGCTAGCAGCATTCATTTTTTTTCTCAAAATTGAAAAAAAAAAAGCAATTTTTTCTTTTAACTGTGGAAGCTTTTGTCTGATTCCCAGAAAAGGATCTTTTATTTTCTTACTATCTTTTTTCAAGGAATTAAATGAAAGCATAACAATGAGAAGAATACACTGTAGCATGTGTAGTAATTGATTGTTGTTATAATGTTTACTTGTAGTATATTGTTGGTGGAATAAATGATGATGAGAAGAAAACAAGCAGCTCTCTGTGGCTGCTGTCAACAGAGTCTATACTCGTAGCGCTGTACTTGCGGGTATATCTTCTTGTATCCTAGCTCTGACATATCACCTGTTCCCTGTGGCTGTGAAAATGTGATTCCTCTCCCTTTTCCCTCTCTAATTATATCTTCTTTTCTTCTTTACAACTTGCAACTCAGACTTGTTCCTTTCAACCATACAAATCATGATTCTGGTTTGCCAACTTTTCAGTTCTTTTCCAAAATCTCCAACCCCCAAGGGAGGGAAAAAGAACAACTCTCTTATTTTATGCTGTTTTTCTTTATGCACTTGTCCTAACCTTATTGGACATTGTAAAGAAAGTTGCTAGACCTGGTCGAGAAGCGGTCACAATAAGTCTTGGCATCTTAATTTTGCAACTCCTTTCCCAAGGCACTAGACTGCAGTCTTTCAAAGGCAATGAATGTCAAATTAGCTGAACTATTAAATATTGTTCTTGATAGAACAATACTCAATATATCACGCAACATAATTCACCTGATTATAATAGAGCCTGAAACTAGGGCCATCTTAAAGTAGCTCCGGCAGCCTGCGATATACTACATCCCAACTCAGCGCTAAAACAGGGAAGTGGAACAAAATAAATAGGAAATGGACGGTAAATTTAAACCATCCTTCCAAGCCTTGTCTTTCACTTTCATTCACTTCTTTTTTTCTCGGATGTAATGTACATTCAACCTTGTAACCTCTTCAGTAACAGAACTATAGAGTATATACAAGATGAATATTATAGTATAATAGAATAGGCATACAACCAAGAATAACTAGGACCCAAAACAACAGTGTATTAAAACAGCAATAGGAGAATGAATCAGGTCCTCCGTGACAAAACACTACTTGATTTACCAAACCCACCACAAAAATACTGACACTAGCCAAGGTCCAGCCACTTGAAATTTCTCTAGGCACCATTAGTTAACCTTGGCAGTCGATAAGGATGCAAAACAGTCCAACAGGGCATAACATAAGTCAATCCAAGCTTGCCAAGCTCAAGGGACACAGGAACATCATATCAAACCTACTCAATTACTAACCAAGAGTTGGGTGCATCAGCAGAGGTGGTCATCAACCAATAAAGAAAGAATTTCTCCACCAGAACTAGATTATACTTCAAATCCAGGCATTGCAAACAGGGATGCAAAACTTTCAACACGTGTTCGTAACTCGATAACATCTTTGTTGTTCTCAAGGCCTTTCAGAAAAGCCTTTGCAAGCTTTCCATGTTCTCTCTGTACTGAATTTGTAATCTGTGCTGCCTTGAGGAGGAAATCTGCCATTGTCTCAAAATCATTCTCTATACAGCCTCGTGATGTCATAGCAGGGGTCCCTGCAGTCCAAACAAGAAAAAGTAATTACGTAAACCGCTTTTCAACTCCTAAAAGTTCATATATGTGCCTCCACGTCAAAACCACAACCGAACTTACCTATCCTCACACCTCCAGGGGTAATACTTCCATTATCATCAAAGACCATTACTTTGTTGAGAGTGATGTGACACAACTCGCAGACCTTTTCAAAATTCTTACCTGTAAAGAAGAAGTATAAAGATCAACTAATGCATTCAAAAACTGGGAGGAAAGTCAGCAACTGCAATTCTAATCAAATTGAAATAGCAGTATCCCGTCCCACATAATCCCATTGAAGCAGCAGCGGTTGGTCCCAGAATCAGAAAGTAAGAGAATTCGCATGGCATGATCAGATAATTTTAGAAGTGTACAAGTAAAGCTAAATCAATGCCTATAGTAACAGAGTTGAGCAACTGTTGTTAAAGGCCTTATTATAGGCGCATCGCATCTCTTATGGGCCGCCTTTAAAGAGAATAGCACCAACAAACAATAACTATAGCAAATAGTGAAATGTTAATTGTCAAGAAATATCATGGACAAGCATATCGATAAATAGGAATAACGAAGTAGAAAATTACACACCAATATGAATTGTCTTACAAGTCGAAACTCGGAACTTCAACATAATTTTATAACTTGATTGGCATAGTTTTTCTTTTTGTATTCTTGTGTTTTAATTTCACATTGCTAGTACACACAAGGAGCTTTTCAACCCTTTCACCTTTGATAGTATTGAGTTGAGATGTGTTATGCTAGGAGTTTGACCACTTGGAATATCCACATAACAGGCCACTGAACAACAGTAAATGTTTGATATGTTAAATGTTTTTATTTCTGTGATCAGTCAAACACATGCTAAAGCTACTAATATTATGCTACTTTCAGAGGCAAAGCTAGGATTTCAAGTTTATGGATTCTTGATAATTCAATTTATATATATTAAGTGGCTTTTTAAACAAACATACAGAGTTTGAGCCAGCTGTTGGGTTCTCGCCTAACCCATAGGCAAAGCTCTAGCTCCGCCCCTGGCTACTTTCACACAGTGACCTGCGGCCATGCTAGGATTTAACTCTCTGGAAAACCCCAGCTCACACGCCATTTAACAATTCTAGATGCTTTTGCATGTCAAAAGTATATTTGCCGAGATTTAAAATATTTTTTTTGATAAAATGACCAGCAAAATTTACTATTATTAAGTTACTTTTTGTACATTGATCTCCATGATCCTTATCATGTTACTGCCACGTTAACTGCAACCAACTCTATTCTCACATTTCAAGTATGTGTCCTCGTGTCCTGTTCAAAATGCCAGCCAAGACAAAGTTCGAGTAGTAAGAATGCATGGAAACAAATCTGGGAATGCACAAAAGCAAATCTGATGCCTCCCACAAGGTCTCCATTTCTTAAAGAGAACATATTTCTGGCTGTTCTTTCAGTAATCAAGTCAACTCAAACAGAACATTCAATTGAGCAGGGTGGCGTCAATATATGACAAGCAGTAAGGATACTTAAGGAATCACGAGACTTGGGCGGATTTAGTGCCTCCCTAAAAACTTCCAATTGCAGCAAAGCAGATCAGACTTTTAAAGAAATCTAAAGGACAAACCGAATGAGATACTGCCAAAGTTAGACAATGTTGATTTCAAGATCATAGAAATTAGAATATACTAATACATCGAACAAGAAATGTACAATTCAATTCAATCAATCAGTAGCAAAATTGATAAAGCCTAGCCAGAAACGGTGTCAGAAGAATTGTCAGCAAACTGATAAGATTAAAACATGAACTAAGAAAACAATGCAGTTCATGTACCTCACTAGAGTGAAAGAAGAAGAGACGCATAATAGCCAGTGCCTATGACCAGAATTATCATATGCCTTGCAAAGACTAGACTGGCTTTTTATTTTTCTTCTCAACGATATCTAGTCTGTTGTGGTGGAATGGTTACAAAGCAAGCATATAGTTGACCTCTAATTATTTGAGGCTTAGTTGATTGATGATAATATCCTACTCCACTTCCCCTTAATTTCCAATTCATTCTTAAGATTCAACAAGGAAAATCCAAATAGATAGGGAGAAGGGAAAATGATGCTATAAGCCACAAGAAATAAGCAGATTTCATGAATGAATCTCACCAGAGACAAATGACAAAATTTAATGAACAAAATAAGACTATGGCAAGAGTTATTACAGAAAAAGATTAGAAACCTGTTAATCCAAGATTTCTCAGATCCCACAGTATCATGTGATTGTCAGTCCCTCCTGTAACCAGTCTGCAGTTTCTTCTCAATAAAGCAGCTGCCAATGCCTGAGCATTTCTCTTGACTTGTTGCATATAAGCCTTGTATTCAGGAGTAGCCACTTGCTTCAATGCTATAGCAAGGGCAGCAATATGGTTGTTGTGCGGCCCTCCTTGAAGTGCAGGAAAAACAGCAAAGTTTATCTTCTCCTCGAAATCATACTTATCACTGCCATCACCTTGATTCAAGAGCAGGCCTCTCTTTCTTGGCTTTGAACCTTTCCTATAAAAGATAATACCTCCCCTAGGACCACGAAGACTTTTGTGGGTTGTTGAGGTAACTATATCACAATAGTCAAAGGGACTCGCGCATTCCTGCAGCGAAAATCCATGCACAGATTAGCAAGCTCCCTGATAACAAAAATACAATAAAAGGACAAACTACAAATCAACTCTGACAGGATTGGAGAGGAAATAATGCATACAACAAATTTATGTTGGCAGATATTGCAGTCAGATGCTTATTAAGGCATGAACGGACACCAAAACATTTTCTCATGAAACAAGGTTGACCAGAGGCGACATTATCTAACATATGACGGCCAATACTCCCCTTAGACATCATATCGTCCCATTTAAAAACTATACCGAAGTGTGAAAACTTTTATTTCACTGGAAAGTCATATAATATCACCAACCCTTTGAAATATATATAATTCTCAAAATGAACTCCGGAGCAAAACTCAAACGATAATCATTTAACCATTTTACACCAACTCCCTTCAGATAAGTGGTAAAAAATTCGAAGATGAATGGCAACAAAAGGTAAGGATAATTATAGCTCACTTGTTTCAATTTGTGACAGAACACCCATACCCCAAAGGGTATGTTCACACATGCACGCGCACAAAAAAAAAACAACCATAAAGCCAATAACATATATAGCAGCATACTGAAATCACAAAAGCAAGGCATTATCATAGGAGATCAAAATCTAGTGGCACATTATTGATTTGCGGTCAAATCGCCTATTAATACATACAGAAAACAACAAAAATGACACTATAACTATAACAAGAATCCAAGAACTAGTCATGAGTCAAAAAAGGCTATATTTCTCAATCAGATAATTTCCAGATTACACAAGCGATGCTCATTAAAGGTACCATAAGAGAAACTTGCTTCACTAAGCTGGCTGTTTTTTTAATCTTTTAAGAGGTATGTATATGAATCAGTAACCTGCAGTTATTAAGCCTAATTAAATAGTTAGAAACCAAAGGCTTCTATACATGGAAAGGAACTGGACTGACAAAATATCAGCAGTGAGCATTAAAGTCATTAAGAAGAAAATTAAACTGATGCATGAATGAAATGAATGAGCATGCATGCGAGCATTAATATAACTAATCAGACAGCCTAAAAGATCACCTTTGCAGCAATGAGACCACTAATTTGTGCCATATCGCACAACAAAACTGCACCACATTTGTCCGCAATCTGTCTAAACTTTGCATAATCCCATTCACGGGGATACGAACTCCCCCCACATATAAGTATCTTGGGACGGAAATCAAGAGCCCGTTCCTCAAGCTTATCAAAATCAACATATCCAGTTTGGGGGTCAACCTTATAAGACAGAGACTCAAAGAAAATTGAAGCTCCTGAAACTTTCCTTCCATTAGGAAGATAATACCCGTGACTTGTGTTTCCACCAGATGGTGTATCCAATCCCATTATCCGATCACCAGGCAGTAATAAACCAGTATAAACTGCAAAGTTTGCTGACGTACATGAATATGGTTGCACATTCACACCCCAATTCTCTGGGTCAAGTCCAAAAGCAGCTAATGCACGCTTACAACATAGTGTCTCAATCTCATCTATAAACTGATTACCACCATAATACCTAGCCCCCGGTGCTCCTTCAGAATACTTGTTTGTTAAATGGCTCCCTAATGCTTCCATCACAGCCTTGCATACAAAATTTTCAGAAGCAATCAGTTCAATCCCTTTGTACTGCCTCTGCTTCTCCTTCTCCATTATCTCAAATATATCCGGGTCAGCTACCTGTAAACCCTGATTACCCCAAGCCCTAATCGCATTTCTTCGCGATTCTAGCCCTAGCAAATTCTCATTGGAACTCGTGACCCTAAAACTCTTGGAAGAGGAAGTAGATGAGGCCGCATCAGTATCTCTCTTCCGCTTTATACACATGGAATGCCCTAAAATGCGAAACTCTTCGACGTCCCTCTCCTCATAGACATTGTCTCCCCCCTCCTTCCCGTTCTCCTCCGTTTGCCTGTCCATCAGTTGAAGTGGAACCGGCGGAACCGGATGCGATTGGTCCTTAACCCTAGAATCGATCTGAAAAGCAATCGAATCATCGGCGATATGAGACCGATTGGGTGCGGTTACCACCGGCGACGCATGAGCAATAAACCCTAACGACAGATTATTCGACTGCGATTGGCTCAAATCCATCGTAATTGTAAGAAACAATGGAAATAACTGAGAATTCTCAAAATGAATTAATGAAAAGACCCTAACAGTCGGAAAGTTTTGTTTCTTTAGGAGATTTCAAGGACAACAAGAACAACAGTAGTAAGAGCAGAAACAGCGGCGGAAACAGTCGGAGTAGCAGTGCCGGTAGAAGCGCATCGTCCAGATGAAAAGCCCTAAAGGGAGATAACTGGTAAGTCAAAGAGAGATTTTTCGTTGGTCTGTGAATGATATGTAGAGAGGGAGAAACAGAGGGTGATAGAAAAGCGTCGGTCTTCTTTGACGAAGACGGGAAAGATTCGAGGGGATGCACCTGGACGATTTTTCTCCTCTGATTCCGGTGACCGGCTGTTACTTTAACCAAATGCGTTTTTGCCTTTTGTGTTCAACAAACTCCCAATAAGTAGGAAATTAATTGAAAAATTGACACGGCATGTTAACTTTCTATTTAAATTAGCATAAAATAGCTTATTTTTAATTAATTAATATATAATAATAGGTTAAAATTATTTATTTCTAATGTTCCTAAAAATTGAGAAAAAAATGGAGCGGTTATTGAGAAAAAAATCATGAAGTTGGACGAATTGTGAATAATTTTTCTTTTAAAAAAGCACGTTTTTTTTTTATAAAACAAGGCAACATATTTAATTTTATGCCAATTTGAATTTGTAGTTTTTTTAAAAAATTTATTTTAGTATTGAAGATAATTGAGTTTAAGTTTCTATGCAAATGTGATGGTTGTTTCTTTTTTTTATATATTACACGATCAATTATATTTTTTATGGGAATTATCAGGATTTCTTTTATTTTTTATGTGGAATGACAACAAAATTTAATAAGAAAAAAGATCTGCATAAAAAAAATGTGATGGTTTCTTTTCTTTTTTTTTTATATTACATGACCAATTTTAAAAATACAAGATTATTTTTTTATAGGAATTGACAGATTTTTTTATTGACTTTTTATGGGAATGACAAAAAAAAATTTAAAAATATGACAGTTGTTTTTGTTTTTTTTATATTACATGACCAATATATTTTTTAAAAATATATGATTAATTTTTTATGGGAATTGAGAGCTTTCTTTATTTACTTTTTGTGGGGAATATAAATTTTTCTTTAAAAAAAATCTGCATAAAAAATCTGTTGGAAAACGACACGGTTATCTAAAAATTTGGTTATGCTTTTTACTTTTTATTGGGAACTTGGTAGCTTTTTTTAACTTGGCAAAGTTTTTATTATAAAATACAAGAATTTATTTAGCAAGAAATTGACATTATTTTTTAATATTTATTTAATATTATATGGTAATTTCGGTAAATTGTTCGAGGCCTATACTTTTTTGAATCCAATCGTAGATATTATGCCAGTCATACCTTTGTTCTTTTTTTTCTTAGCCTTTGTTTGGTTTTTTTTAAATAAAAATACACAATTTACTAGGAAAACCTTGAAAGTTTTTCACTTTTTTATGGGAATTTGACAGATTTTTATGTAGTTTTTATTGGTAATGACAAATTTATTTTATTATAAAAAATTTCTATAGCAAATCTATTTTAAATAAGCATAATTATCTTTAAAAAGGCAAAGTATTTTATTTTATTGGGATTTAAAAGTATTTTTAAAATTTAATATCGAAGGTAATTGACTTTACGTTGTTATATAAACGTGACCTTTTTTAAAAAATTATTTATTATATTGTATGACCAATTATATTTTTAAAATTATACATGATTTATTTTTTATGGGAATTGACTATAATAACGTATACATATATACATCAGATTTTATACGTAAAAGTACATGATGAGAAAAAAATAAACATGCAATTCAAGATAATTTTAAAAAAGGTTTTATGAATATAAACTTTAATAAAATTTTGAATACAAATCTGATTATAGTCGATGTATACTATAATAATGTATGCATATATACATCAATTATTATATGTAAAAAGTACATGGCGATAAAGAAAAAAATTTCATGATACAAATTTGAATAAATTTTTAGATACAATTATGAATATAATCAATGTATACTATAATAAAGTATACATACATCAAATTTTATATGTAAAAGTACACGGCGAGAAAGAAATAAACACGCAATATTCAAGATAATTAAAAAAAAATTCATGAATACGAATCTAAATAAATTTTTGAATACAAATCTGATTATAGTCAATGATACTATAATGACGTATAAATATATACATCAATTATTATACGTAAAAGTATATGTCGATAACAAAATAAACATGCAATATTCAAGATAAATTTTTAAAAAATTACACGAATACAAATCTAATTGATTGTTTGAAACAATTTCAGAATATATACATATTCAATAAATATTGACATATACATTCAATAATTGTTAGAATGTAAAATTTATAAATATATACATCAAACAGATATGAAGGTAGATATTATAATATATTAGTTACTCAATATTTTTCATTCGTAAAAAATATTTAAACATATAAATCTGATTAATTAAAATTTTTATAAATATATCTGAAAGTTTTCTTGAATTTAATGCAACAGCATAAAAAAAACTGTTTATGCAATTTTGTAGGTAACTATTCCTTTTTTTAAGGAAAAAAAATTATAGATAAAATTCTTATGTATACAGTTATTAAATCCCTAAATTTATGCCTATGAAAAAGTCACAATATTATTTTTAAATATTGTTTTCATTCGTTTAGTAATTTTTGTCTATAAATTGTCAATATTTAAAGTTTAGAATTTTGCTAATATTTTTTAACTTATAAAAATGTCAATTATATCTTAAACTTATACTTTTGTGTAAATCCCCCAAATTAATTGGCAAGGAATCTGGATAATCGACAACAGGTGTATAGTAGGTGTGTTTACCATGGTTGGGCCTCATTTCAGATTTTATATGGGCCGAATTGTGAACCTCAAAAAGGTAACATTTATTTTGGTCATTTGCACAAATACTTTTAAATTATGATTTTTTTTATTTTTGTCCTTTAGCATTTTAAATAACAAAAAAAAAAATTAAAAAAAATTTTAACAGCAAAAAAAAAAAGAATTAAAGACATAAGTTTTGGCTCAAGTTATATCTCAGAGCATAAATTCACACAGGTTATATCTCATGACATAAATTCAGTAGCATTAACTTGTGTCTTGGGGCATACGTTCAATAGCATGACAGAAGTTCAGTAGCATAAATTTTTATCCGAGGACAAAAGTTCCGTAGCATGAAGTTATGCCTAGGGGACAGAAGTTCAGCACTTTGAACTTGTGTCTGGTGATTTTTTTTTTAATATTAAGGATAAAGGTATATCTTGCGAATCTTATGCAGACAAATATTCTCTAGAAAAAGGTTAAGCTAGAGAAATTAAGTCATAATTAAGAATATTTTTGATATAATTTTTTTATTAAATGAGTTGTAGGGGTACAAATTAAAAAAAACCACCAGTTATTTGAGGGGCAAAAATTAAAAATCATCCAAAAATAGAAGCGGTCCATGCAAAAACTTGACTTATTTTAAGGAGTCATCGTGTTTCGAACCAATAGTTAACTTATATTTGCCTTTTTTTACTACTTCAAATATAGGATCAGAAGTTAAATATAAGTATAGTTCATGCATTTTTACTTAAAGTTTAAGTAAAAATTATTAGACTTTAGCTAATTTTGTTTGAGTTTTAGCCATATATAATTAGAGTTTAGTTAGTTTCGCTTAATTTCAGTCAAATATAGATTAATTTTATTTGACTAATTGTGGAGTAATTTTATTATTCTCATACATGCTTAACTTTCAACTTTATAGACAAAACATATAACTATTTTAGTCCAAAGATATCTTGATATATTGAAAACTATAAATTTGATAAATTAGTCAAATAAGCTCTGAAAATCTCTCTCGCATGATCATTATCTATTATTTAGTTGCCAAAGAGATCAAACTCTCACAATTTTTATTTTTTTATCCTTTTGAACAGTAACTTCAACAGTCATCTTTCGTTTTCACTATATAAAGAAGCGGTAATTAAGTTCTCCCTTTATAATTTATATGTCATCTAATTATTTTAGACGCATATTTTCCTTCACAAAAATTGTTAACCTAATTCAGAATTAAATAAACACACATATGGTAGGGAGGTAAGATCCATTACCAGTGCTACATGGTCATCGCTGGGACACAGAGGAGATTTAATACTCCTTCCGTTTTAAAATAAGCGTTGTTTTATATAATTAAGAAAACATTAACGATGTTCTTCCAATTTTATTCTTATTTAAACGGATAGAGTTTTACATAATCAAGAAAATATTAAATAGCTACATTTTTTTCAAGATATTTATTAGGGATAAGTGGATCAAAATACATTTTTTTATCTAGAAATGAGTAATTTTTTTAAGAGATATATCAAAGCTAAATGTATCATTTATTTTAAAACGAAAGGAGTATTGTGAAACTAATTTGGAATGTTGTTGTAGAGTTTAAACACAGAATTATTATGTGGCTAACTACCCAAAGCAGATTATTGAAAAAGGAAAGACTAATCAAGTTATAAATTTATCTTGAAAATATACTTTGTTGTCTATGTACTACTACTCAGGCTATGGATATTGCACAACATTCATTTGTTGGTTGTCATTGGATTCTTTTTCTTTTTCTTTTTTGTTAAAGAGAAAACTTCAAAGAAGAGTGTGTTTGAAAAGGATATTTCAAAGTTGAAAAAGATTATTTGGGATTTGAATAAACTGATTTTGAAACTGTTATTTTTATATTATTGTTGATGATAATCACCAATCACTATCAGGCAAGAAACATGATTTTAAAATGTTGTCAATAATTGAAGGGGGGAACTTTGTTGACTTTTGTGACTCTGTGTGTGAAATGTTTGTTGATTTAATCTGTAATAATAACATGATCAAGTCACATATTTTAGTACGCCTTTGATAAGAATAATTATATTATATTAAAAGTGTAAATATCTTTAAAAATATTGATTAAATTTTTTGCTCTTTATTAAAAAAATTTATAACAGATAAAATTATTATTTATTATTTTTATATAATTATTATTTAAAATTATTTTATTTTCTGATTTTATCATATTAAATTTTTTATTTGTGGTCTAAACTTTTTCTTAAAAAGAATCCACTAAATTTTCACCATCAAATTTTTTTTCCCGTTTTCATAACCACAAAAAATTATTTTTTCCTTTCTTACGATAGCTAACTTTTAAAGAAGTTCTTTCTTTTTTTCTTTTTTGATAAAAAATATTTCCCCGTTTTAAAAAGTCACGAATATTTTTAAAATTTCCCCCTTTTTGAAGTCACAATTTTTTTTTCTTATTTTTTATATATTTTTCCCCATTTTTTATAGTCCCAGTTTTTTATAAATAGAATCCTTTTTTGTTTTACACTTTTAAATTTCTTTTTAAATTTATCAATCCTTCTGCTTCTATAAAAAAAATATATAATTGCATAATTTAATTCGTAACTCTTCTACATTAACACATTTGATTCAATTTCTAACTTTGTATGTTTCGTGTTAATCTATCTTCTTTTTTCTTCATGTTGTGTTTTTCTTTCCATATTGTGAATTTGAAAAAAGACAATAGTAATAGTTATTTCAGCTCGAGTTGTTTATATTCAAAATAATTTAACTTACATTGTCTCCTTTAGTTGACTCTAATATTGATATTATTTTATCTCCTTTGGTTGAGTCTTATATTGATATTATGTGATTCAAAATTTATGTTATTCGCAACTAACATTCTTCATCTACTCATACATTAACAAGTTTAATTTATTCAAGTAAAATAATCTCCTCATCTCATAAAATAATTATTTTTATAAAAATATAAATTATTATAATTATAACTCTTGTTCGCAATTTATTTTAGATAATCTTGCAATGAAATCTGAAAAGGATCTCATGAATGAAATTGTATCAATTGACAATTTAATGCGGTACAATTCTCATTGGATAATAAAAGTCTTAGTTATTGAAGTTGGATTAGTAAAAGAGTATAACAAATGAACAAAAAAAGGCACGCGAATGACTATAATTAGTTGACAAAGAGGTAAATAATTATTATTTTTTGTATTAGATTCTATATTTATATTTTATAACTTTACATATATGTTTGAATTATTACCTGTTCTTCTTTTATATATATATATATATATATATATATATATATATATATATGTTTATGTATATTTTTTTTAACCATTAAACTTTAATTTTTTTACTAGGCACAAAAGCTTATGTTATAATTTTCAATAATTATATTAAAAGGTGAAAAAAATATTTACAACAAAACAAGATCTGTTACATCATAAACGAGCTTAATTTCATTTAATTTTTTTAACAAATTAATAAAACGATAAATATTAAGTAGTTATAGTTATATAATAAAAATAACAACTCCTAAATCTAATATGAGATCTTGTCCATAGATTTTTCTTATTTTATTTTAGTGGTACTTCTTTTTTAATTTAAAAAATTATTATGTTATATATTTTAAATAAAGAAGGATTTAATACATACTATTTAGTTGATATTAAAGTTTAAATATTAGGAGAGTATTAAAATAATAATTAAACCTAGTTAATTTTATAGTTTTAATTATTAAAACCTTATTCACAAACTTTATCCAGCTTTATCTCATAGTTTTCTTCATCAACTTTGTCGTAATTTTGATTGAAGCTCCAACTTTATATATTTTTTCTACTTATAATTTATAATTAAAGTAATGCACACGTATAATGCACCAGTGGCGTAGCGAGAAATTTCACGAAGGTTATTCAAATATTAAATGAGTTTTTCTCTTTTTACGAATGGGTGCATAAAAAATTTTAAAATCAACTACACAATATTAACAATTGATTTTTTCCGAATGGATACACCAAAAACTTTTTAAACAATTGTGCAACATTTAGTTTAATGAGTTTATATTTAATTTAACGTGAGTAGACAAACATAGCAAAAGAAAAAAAATATTTTGTTTTGCTGCAGTGCATGGAGATTTTTTTAAAATTTGCTTAATAATTTTTAATTAAACAATTATTTTTTCAAATTAGGTAGATAGTTTAATTTTTTTCTTCAGAAAAATTTCTATTGTAGGTCTCTCAGATTAAGAATTATTTTAACAAGTAACTTTAATTTTGAATTAATTCAAAAATAACAAACAGAAAATGCTAAAAATGGCTTTATTAGGAAATGTTTAAAAAAATGGTACACCCCACGCATCTAGTGTTATACCCCGTAAAATTTCCGGCACATAGATGGCCTATTCACGTATTGGTTAAGAATATTTGAAAGCCAGGCATGCTAGAAAAAGGCCCGGGGAAAGATCGGACAAGCGCCAAGTCTGCGCGTCGCAAGGTAAAATGCGATTTATAGTGTCCAAGTATATGGAGCTCGGTTTGTAATGTAATTTCCTTTAATTAATAATAATTCCCATAAGATATTTTCCTTTAATTAATAATAATTTCTTTTAATTAACAATAATTTCCTTTAATTAATAAAGACTCCCTTTAAATAATGATCTTCCCTTCATTTAAAGATGTTTTCCATTGTAATTTCCAGAGAACACAGAGAGAGGAACAGGGACGAAGGAGGGAATTATATAATCGTTTGATTACGCTGCCAAACGTAGTCTAAACTCAAATTAACCTCAGGTACCGAGGTATTTAGCAGCAGGGAGCATTCCTACGGTTTTTGTTTCGCGAAATACGACCAGCGAATCGTCGAGCTACCGAACCAAGGTAAGTAGAATTACTCCAAATTAGTGTCTATGTGCTCCTAACTGTGAAGTGAACACTTCTCCCTTCTGGACTTCTGAAAAATAGCGAGTTTTTGACCGTCTTTCGATAAGCCTAAGTTTAGGCTATAATTATATCGAAAGTAACGTTGTTCTTTAGAATAAAGCTATATTTAGTATTAATTGACGTATATCTTAATGCAGTTGGGAGAAATAGCTGGAGTATTGACCGAGCCTCGTCCGACAGTCGGATAACCCGAGGTTAAGGTATGTAAAGCTAGTTCCTTCGGCAAGTTAGTAGTTTTAGCCCTGTATAGTACAATAGACTCCGTAATAGAATTCCCGGAGTCGAATGTTAAGTATTGTGCAAGTTCAGTAAACCTAGTTTGCGTTGTTATATCGTATCTAGTCTGAAAGTTAGAAAAGCATGCGCCCAAGAGCAAGTTAGTAGTTCAGATCCAGTATAGTCTATTATGTGATTAGCAAGCATGTTGTAAGAATAAAAAGAAACAGATTTTCATAATAAAAGTTAGTAAAGAAAGATCAGATAGACAGACAGTTATGGCTACAGATTAGCCATCCAGACAGATAGTATCTTGGCTACAGATTAGCCATACAGTTAACAGAGATTCCAGAATCAGTATAATCAGTAAAAGAATCAGTTCAGTAGGAATAGATCAGAACAAGAAGCTAAATTTCAGATAGTCTTTTCAGCTATACATGCTTGCTATTTATATGTGCTATTTGTTTGTTGAGACTTGTTGTGGTGTGAGGTCACCTTATTGAGCGTCCTCGCCGCCCCTGGGTTGGTAATCGTGTCGCCCACTGAGCGGGTGGGTTTTACGTCACTCCAAGGAGTGGCATGTCGTCCCCAGCTTGGACGAAGGTGGGATGTAGCTTTCCCCACAGCAGTCTGATCAGCATTGCAGGTGCAGCTCCGGTATCAGATAGCTCTGTTGAGTGTGTCCAGGGAATCAGACCCTATCTGTTACTGTCTGTACATTCAGTTATTACAGGTGTAGCTCCGGTTTCAGGTAGCCCCGTTGAGTGTGTCCGGAGATCCAGACCCTATCTGTTACTGTCTACACAGGAGTCCGCCGGACCCAGACACGGTTGCTTATATCGGAGGCTACGGCCCAAGCCGGAGACCCAGGGGGCCGGTAGAGGAGCTCCGAAGTGAGTAGATGAGTGGAGTGACTTATTTTGGTTGGTTTTGACCCGGGTAGGGGTATACAGATTGTTTGCTTGCTTGGCGCCATCCGGCTTATGGGGGTTGGTATTGGCTCTTGCTTGTTACTTATATATCTATTTATGTGCTATATATATTGTATACTAGCTACTAGACAGTAGGCTGTTGCGTCTACAGGTACGCCTCTGCCTTATCAGTACAGGAAGCCCGATCCAGTTTATGTCAGCTTCTTCAGATTCAGTTATCTCCTGCTATACAGAAATGCTAGTTATGCTATCTTTATTCAGTTGTTTTCAGTTGTATTATTTCAGTTGCTTTGCATACTCAGTATCAGTGATACTGACGCCCAGTGGGGCGCTGCATTACTTGCCTGCAGGTATTCATAGACGAGGAGGCGATCCCTCGTGATTCCAGTCAGCTATTGAGTATTCAGCTCCTATCATCCGGAGTCTGATTTCCAGAGGTGTAGCTCTTTTCCTTTTTGTACAGTACGGGTAGGTCGGGGCCCTGTCCCGATCATTTCTATTGTTATTCCTAGAGGCTTGCAGTCTGTATATATTCCCTGTGGTTACTTGAGCCGGTCGTGTGGGGCCGTGCAGTCTGCTGTAGCTGTTTAGTATTTCAGTTTATGTTGGCCGTGTAGGGCCTTAGTTTGACAGTAGTGGTGACCTTGCCGGTCACGTAGTCTTACAGTAGGCTTGTGTTGAGTTACAGCTAACTAGACAGCATGGTGGCCTTGTCGGCCCGCATAAGCTCCCTTATATTGATATGTTTCTGGTTAGTTGTTATTACAGGTACAGATGGCTACAGGCCAGTGGGCCGGAGGCTGTGTTTACAGCCGTTATATAGCCGGTTTGTTTCTTGAAATAGAGCCAAAGCCAGCCAAAGCACCAGATGTGCTCAGGCTGGACCATTTAGCAGTCCAGAGTCTAGCAGGCACCAGGTGCCCGTCATACCCCCCAAGGTGGGATGTGACAAACTTGGTATCAGAGCAGGTCGTGTCCCAGGGAGTCTGCAAGCCGTGTTGAGTAGAGTCTTGTCTATGGATGTGTTGTGCACCACATACTATAGGCAGGAGGCTGCGAGGCATGATAGGATGGTTACTCTTCTTTCTCAGTCAGTCGTGCTATAGAACGGTACAGTATAAGGTCGAATCCTTGAAACTCACCATATTCTTTGTTTACAGATAAGAATGGCAGACCAGCGTCACCCTGTCACTGGCAGAAGATTAGATACGGCAGCAGGAGAAGGCACTAGCAGAGTGCCTCAGATTCAGACAGAGTCCGCCCGATCTGAGGGCGACATAGAGGCTTCATCACAGCCCTCTCAGTTGTTCCCCTCTCACCAGGAGATGTTCGGAACGACACCGCCTCCTATAGCTCCTGTGCCTTCGCCATCAGATCAGGAGGTTCGTAGCGCTGTAGTTATGATGTCACAGATGCTGGCCGCACAGCGTCAGTTAGCACCACCTGTAGCAGCAGAGTCTTCAGGTGGGCCAGGCAGTTCAAGAGTCAGGGAGTTTTTGGCACTGGGTCCCCCGCAGTTTACAGGGTCAGATCCGGCAGAGGACCCCCAGGACTTCCTAGATCAGATGCAGAGGATATTCCGAGTGATGCATGTGACCCCTTCAGAGTCTGTTGAGCTGGCAGTGTTCCGACTAAGAGATATAGCCATTTTGTGGTATGAGAGTTGGGAAAGGTCCCGAGGGAGAGATGTTACCCCTCCGACCTGGACCAGCTTCTCGGAGGCCTTTCTAGACCATTATTTGCCACGAGAGATCCGGCAGGCCCGGATGGACCAGTTCCTACATTTAGAGCAGGGGGTGAGGAGTGTTCGTGAGTATGCTTTACAGTTTGACTCCTTAGCCCGTTATGCTCCAGCTTTTGTTGATACTATGCCAGTGAGAGTTCACAGATTCATCATGGGCTTGAATCCGGAGTATACTGAGGCGTGTATGACGGCGACGTTGCGAGAGGATATGGACATTGCCCGAGTACAGGCTTTTGCTCAGACCATAGAGGGTCTTAGACAGCGGCAGCAGAGTAATAGACAGATCAGTCAGGAACAACGCCGCAGAGATAGACCAGATGAGATACAGAGGGAAGTTCAGAGAGGACCCAGGCCTCGACTATCAGATAGACCCCCCAGACCCCCACCTCTACAGCAGCAGCAGCGAGGTAGGTATGTTCGTAGAGGGCAGTCAGGGTTCAGTGGCAGTTCCAGAACGGTAGGTTCCCCGCAGCAGAGAAGGGGAGAACAGAGTAGATTTGCACCCTCACCCTGCCCCTATTGTAATCGACCACACTTCGGAGCTTGTAGATATGGATCCACGGGGTGTTATATTTGCGGGCAGGAGGGGCACCAGATGAGAGACTATCCGACCAGAGGTCAGGGGAGCAGAGGCAGTCAGGACAGGGGATCCGCAGGGCCACGAGCCCCAGCAGCCTCAGCGGGCGTGGGCCTTCAGGTTCAGCAGGCAGAGGCCGAGGTAGATCGGGAGCCTCCAGTTCAGGTACAGGTTCGAGCCGTACTTATGCTTTGCCAGGCAGACAGGATTCAGAGGCGTCCCCAGATGTAGTAACAGGTATGCTGACCATCTGTTCATACCCTGTTTATGTATTGATTGATCCAGGATCTACTCTGTCATATATTACCCCGTTTGTGGAACGAAAGTTTAATATTGCACCAGAATTATTACAGCAGCCCTTTGCAGTATCCACGCCCGTCGGCAACTCTATTATAGCTAGCAGAATTTACCGAGGGTGTATAGTAGAGGTTGCTGACCGTCAGACTACAGTAGATCTGGTCGAGTTAGAAATGATATACTTCGATGCCATAATGGGTATGGATTGGCTAGTGCCGTGCTTTGCTAATGTTGAATGTTGGACCAAGACGGTCCGATTCCACTTTCCATGAGAAGTAGTGCGGGAGTGGAAGGGCAGCACCGCTACGCCAAAAGGTAGGTTTATTTCCTACCTTCGGGCGAGGAAATTGATATCTAAGGGATGTATTTACCATCTGGTCAGAGTTCAGGATGTCCGAGCAGAATCTCCGACACTTCAGTCTGTTCCAGTGGTGAACGAGTTTCCTGATGTGTTTCCTGACGAGTTACCTGGTATTCCCCCGGAAAGGGAAATAGATTTTGCTATTGACTTGTTACCAGACACTCAGCCAATATCAATTCCTCCCTATCGTATGGCCCCTGCAGAACTCAGAGAATTAAAGAAGCAGCTGAAAGACTTGTTTGATAAAGGTTTTATTAGGCCGAGTACTTCACCATGGGGTGCACCAGTTCTATTTGTGAGAAAGAAAGATGGCTCACTCCGTATGTGCATAGATTATCGGCAATTGAATAAAGTTACAGTGAAGAACAAGTACCCGCTTCCCAGGATTGATGACTTATTTGATCAGTTGCAGGGAGCCAAATATTTTTCTAAGATTGACTTGCGGTCCGGATATCACCAGGTCCGAGTACGTGAGAGAGATATTCCCAAAACAGCATTCAGGACCCGATATGGACACTTTGAATTCCTGGTTATGTCCTTCAGGTTGACGAATGCCCCGGCAATATTCATGGACCTGATGAACAGTATATTCATACCTTTCCTGGACTTGTTCGTAATAGTGTTTATTGATGATATTCTGGTGTATTCTCGCTCTGAAGCAGATCACCGGATTCATTTGCGGACAGTGCTCCAGATCCTCAGGGACCGCCAGTTATATGCTAAATTTTCTAAGTGTGAATTCTGGCTGAATTTAGTAGCCTTCTTGGGGCATATTGTGTCGGATGTTGGTATACAAGTTGACACGCAGAAGATAGAAGCAGTCAAATCATGGCCTAGGCCTACCACTCCGACTGAAGTCCACAGTTTTCTGGGATTAGCGGGATATTACAGGAGGTTTGTTGAGGGATTCTCTACTATAGCGGCACCTCTGACCAAACTGACACAAAAAGCAGCAAAGTTTCAGTGGACAGAGGCATGCGAGCAGAGCTTCCAGGAGTTGAAAGATAGATTAACCTCCGCCCCAGTGCTAGCCTTGCCGGAAGGTACAAAAAGCTATTCAGTATATTGCGATGCATCAGGCGTTGGGTTGGGTTGTGTGTTGATGCAGCATGGTAAGGTGATTGCATATGCTTCCAGACAGCTGAGGAAACACGAGAAGAATTATCCCACCCACGACCTGGAGTTAGCCGCAGTGATCCACGCCTTAAAAATGTGGAGACATTACCTGTATGGCGTCCATGTTGATATTTTCACAGATCACAAGAGCCTACAGTATATCTTCACTCAGAGGGAGCTGAATCTGCGGCAACGTCGCTGGTTGGAGCTGTTAAAGGATTATGATGTGAACATTCTGTACCACCCGGGAAAAGCTAATGTTGTAGCAGATGCTCTCAGTCGAAAGTCCATGGGGAGCTTGGCGTATTTGCATCCCGAGCAGCGGGAATTGGTCAGGGAGATACATCAGTTAGCTAGCCTAGCCGTTCGTGTAGCAGAAACAGAGGACGGTAGAGCGGTAATTCAGAACACCGCCGTGTCATCGTTAGTTGTGGAAGTGAAAGAACGGCAATTTGAGGATCCTGACCTAGTTCAGCTTAAAGATTATATTCCGTTAGGGAAGGCGCCAGGATTCCAGGTAACAGAGGATGGAGTGCTACGTTGTAAAGATCGTTTATGTGTTCCCAATGTTTCAGGCCTCCGCCAACAGATCATGAACGAGATACATTGCACCCGTTATTCTCTCCACCCTGGCGCGACAAAGATGTACCATGATATCAAAGGAAATTACTGGTGGCCAGGTATGAAAAGAGATGTTGCTGAATTTGTAGCCCAGTGCCCTAACTGCCAACAGGTGAAAGCAGAACATCAGAAACCAGCCGGTTTGACTCAGGATATAGCTGTGCCTCTCTGGAAATGGGAAGCTATAAATATGGATTTTGTGGCAGGATTATCCCGTACTAGACGCAGGCATGACTCTATATGGGTAATAGTTGACAGGTTGACTAAATCAGCTCATTTCCTGCCAGTAAGAACTACCTTCTCGGCCGAAGATTATGCTGGGTTGTATATCCGAGAGATAGTCAGGTTGCATGGAGTACCCGTATCCATCATTTCAGACAGAGGAGCACAGTTTACAGCTAGATTTTGGCAGTCATTCCAGAAGGGTTTGGGAACGCAGATCAATTTGAGCACAACATTCCACCCTCAGACAGATGGACAGGCTGAGCGCACTATTCAGACGCTCGAGGACATGCTGCGAGCGTGTGTGCTAGATTTTGGTGGTAGCTGGGACGAGCATTTGCCGTTGATAGAGTTTGCTTATAATAATAGCTATCATTCGGCTATTCAGATGGCGCCTTTTGAGGCTTTATACGGGCGAAAGTGCAGATCGCCGGTTGGCTGGTTCGAAATAGGGGAGTCAGCGATAATTGGGCCAGACATTGTTCAGCAGTCAGAAGAGAAAGTAAAGCTTATCAGAGAACGCCTATTGACTGCACAGAGTCGCCAGAAATCATATGCAGATGTGCGGCGTAGAGACCTGGAGTTTAATGTGAATGACTGGGTATTTCTGAAAGTGTCTCCGATGAAAGGGGTGATGAGATTCGGCAAGAAAGGTAAGCTCAACCCAAGATTTGTCGGGCCATATCAGATTCGTAGAACAATAGGCCAAGTGGCGTATGAGTTGAACTTGCCGCCAGAATTAGAATCTGTTCATCCAGTCTTTCATGTATCCATGCTAAGGAAATGCTTAGGAGACCCGTCAAGAGCAGTTCCAGTCCAGGATATCCAGGTTACAGAGAAACTGGCCTACGAAGAGGTTCCAATAGCTATCTTAGACAGACAGATTCGCAGATTAAAAACCAAGGATATTGCGTCTGTCAAAGTATTATGGCGTAACAGGAACCGAGAGGGAATGACGTGGGAGGCTGAAGAAGATATGAAAGCTAGATATCCTCACCTGTTCCAGGCTTAGTCGGGCGACAGGTATGTCCGCACTATTATTTATACAGTACTTTATAGTTGTATATGTATGGAATGAGAAAGATTGATGTTAGCTATCAAGTGAACTTTATAGTATTGTGTGGAGTACCTGTATTGAACTTTTCGGCGTTTCAGAATTTTTGGGGTAGTCCATATTACAGTGGAAACTTTGCCGAAATTTTTCTAAGTAATAAGTTGGGTAAGCTGAGAAGTCCTCTAGATAGCAGATTTCATTCGAGGACGAATGTTCTTAAGGGGGGGAGAATGTTATACCTCGTAAAATTTCAGGCACATAGATGGCCTATTCACGTATTGGTTAAGAATATTTGAAAGCCAGGCATGCTAGAAAAAGGCCCGGGGAAAGATCGGACAAGCGCCAAGTCTGCGCGTCACAAGGTAAAATGCGATTTATAGTGTCCAAGTATATGGAGCTCGGTTTGTAATGTAATTTCCTTTAATTAATAATAATTCCCATAAGATATTTTCCTTTAATTAATAATAATTTCTTTTAATTAACAATAATTTCCTTTAATTAATAAAGACTCCCTTTAAATAATGATCTTCCCTTCATTTAAAGATGTTTTCCATTGTAATTTCCAGAGAACACAGAGAGAGGAACAGGGACGAAGGAGGGAGTTATATAATCGTTTGATTACGCTGCCAAACGTAGTCTAAACTCAAATTAACCTCAGGTACCGAGGTATTTAGCAGCAGGGAGCATTCCTACGGTTTTTGTTTCGCGAAATACGACCAGCGAATCGTCGAGCTACCGAACCAAGGTAAGTAGAATTACTCCAAATTAGTGTCTATGTGCTCCTAACTGTGAAGTGAACACTTCTACCTTCTGGACTTCTGAAAAATAGCGAGTTTTTGACCGTCTTTCGATAAGCCTAAGTTTAGGCTATAATTATATCGAAAGTAACGTTGTTCTTTAGAATAAAGCTATATTTAGTATTAATTGACGTATATCTTAATGCAGTTGGGAGAAATAGCTGGAGTATTGACCGAGCCTCGTCCGACAGTCGGATAACCCGAGGTTAAGGTATGTAAAGCTAGTTCCTTCGGCAAGTTAGTAGTTTTAGCCCTGTATAGTACAATAGACTCCGTAATAGAATTCCCGGAGTCGAATGTTAAGTATTGTGCAAGTTCAGTAAACCTAGTTTGCGTTGTTATATCGTATCTAGTCTGAAAGTTAGAAAAGCATGCGCCCAAGAGCAAGTTAGTAGTTCAGATCCAGTATAGTCTATTATGTGATTAGCAAGCATGTTGTAAGAATAAAAAGAAACAGATTTTCATAATAAAAGTTAGTAAAGAAAGATCAGATAGACAGACAGTTATGGCTACAGATTAGCCATCCAGACAGATAGTATCTTGGCTACAGATTAGCCATACAGTTAACAGAGATTCCAGAATCAGTATAATCAGTAAAAGAATCAGTTCAGTAGGAATAGATCAGAACAAGAAGCTAAATTTCAGATAGTCTTTTCAGCTATACATGCTTGCTATTTATATGTGCTATTTGTTTGTTGAGACTTGTTGTGGTGTGAGGGCACCTTATTGAGCGTCCTCGCCGCCCCTGGGTTGGTAATCGTGTCGCCCACTGAGCGGGTGGGTTTTACGTCACTCCAAGGAGTGGCATGTCGTCCCCAGCTTGGACGAAGGTGGGATGTAGCTTTCCCCACAGCAGTCTGATCAGCATTGCAGGTGCAGCTCCGGTATCAGATAGCTCTGTTGAGTGTGTCCAGGGAATCAGACCCTATCTGTTACTGTCTGTACATTCAGTTATTACAGGTGTAGCTCCGGTTTCAGGTAGCCCCGTTGAGTGTGTCCGGGGATCCAGACCCTATCTATTACTGTCTACACAGGAGTCCGCCGGACCCAGACACGGTTGCTTATATCGGAGGCTACGGCCCAAGCCGGAGACCCAGGGGGCCGGTAGAGGAGCTCCGAAGTGAGTAGATGAGTGGAGTGACTTATTTTGGTTGGTTTTGACCCGGGTAGGGGTATACAGATTGTTTGCTTGCTTGGCGCCATCCGACTTATGGGGGTTGGTATTGGCTCTTGCTTGTTACTTATATATCTATTTATGTGCTATATATATTGTATACTAGCTACTAGACAGTAGGCCGTTGCGTCTACAGGTACGCCTCTGCCTTATCAGTACAGGAAGCCCGATCCAGTTTATGTCAGCTTCTTCAGATTCAGTTATCTCCTGCTATACAGAAATGCTAGTTATGTTATCTTTATTCAGTTGTTTTCAGTTGTATTATTTCAGTTGCTTTGCATACTCAGTATCAGTGATACTGACGCCCAGTGGGGCGCTGCATTACTTGCCTGCAGGTACTCATAGACGAGGAGGTGATCCCTCGTGATTCCAGTAAGCTATTGAGTATTCAACTCCTATCATCCGGAGTCTGATTTCCAGAGGTGTAGCTCTTTTCCTTTTTGTACAGTACGGGTAGGTCGGGGCCCTGTCCCGATCATTTCTATTGTTATTCCTAGAGGCTTGCAGTCTGTATATATTCCCTGTGGTTACTTGAGCCGGTCGTGTGGGGCCGTGCAGTCTGCTGTAGCTGTTTAGTATTTCAGTTTATGTTGGTCGTGTGGGGCCTTAGTTTGACAGTAGTGGTGACCTTGCCGGTCACGTAGTCTTACAGTAGGCTTGTGTTGAGTTACAGATAACTAGACAGCATGGTGGCCTTGTCGGCCCGCATAAGCTCCCTTATATTGATATGTTTCTGGTTAGTTGTTATTACAGGTACAGATGGCTACAGGCCAGTGGGCCGGAGGCTGTGTTTACAACCGTTATATAGCCGGTTTGTTTCTTGAAATAGAGCCAAAGCCAGCCAAAGCACCAGATGTGCTCAGGCTGGACCATTTAGCAGTCCAGAGTCTAGCAGGCACCAGGTGCCCGTCATACCCCCAAGGTGGGATGTGACATCTAGAGGGAATCAAACGTGGGCACGGAGCAGGGATAGACCTTTTTCAAGCGCTCAAAACCACTAGACTACCTAATCTATTTGTTGAAGGGTGTTCAAAATATAATATTTAACCATATAAAAAAGCATTTTATCAATATATAAAATATAATTTTCCGATGAAGGGTGTTCAGTTGACCACCCTGAGTGCAGTGTATCTCCGCCACTGCAATACTCGCACACCAAAACTAGTAAATTTATATGTATACTAATATCAAAAAAAAAATTAAATGATTTAATATATATTGTGTTTCTGTCAGACTATCTTATTCATACTACAAATAAATTGAAAAGGGTAGCCATGAATTATCAAATATTTGCCACATGAATTAGGGAGACAATCGTTTTCACTCTTTCACTTTGCTTTAAAAATTAAATTCTCTTTTCAACTTTAAATAATAGATATTTTTTCCCTTTTATCCTAATTGACATTTTAATATATATGTTTTACCTTTGTTATTTTTAATTCTCCATTTATGTAATACCTTTTAAAATTATATATAATATTTATTTTTTAACCTAGATATTTATAGTTTCTTATTTAAATTCACTAATATTATAAGTAGAACAATACTTCTATAAGTTTGTCATACAATTTAATGCTATTTAGTATTTTCTTTAAAACTATTTTTATTAAAATATTATATGCATTAAATGTGTATATATGTATCCTCTTTATTTTCCTCTATTGTCTATATAAATAAATAAAATTTGATTATTATAATAGAATATTTCATAAATTATAATTTAAAATTAATTATATAATAAATAAATAATATTCAAATTTATATTTATTTTATTAAATTTTTTATTTCATTCATTGAAATATATTTATAAAATAATTACTACTTTTTATTTTCACTCGTATAAATAAATATTAGAGTTTTGATTATTATTAATTTTTTTATTCTGCTAATTTACATCATTACTAAATGTCATTAATGTATATACTCAATTAGTATTTTTTATTTTATTTTATCCCAAAAGTTAATATTTATTTATTTTATTAGATATATTGTTACATAAACTTTTAAAAAAATATATTATGATTTTAAAAAAGTAAAAAAAAATAAAGTTGATAATGTAAAAATAAATAGACATTTTAAAAAGTTAATTAGAATAAAATTGATAAATTATCTGTTGTTGAAAGTTAAAAGAGAGAATTTGATTTTAAAATAAAGGTAGAGAGTGAAAAGGATTTTCACCCGCCATGAATTAGGCAAAACAATTCATTCCAATTTGGGACTAATCTTAAACTAACACGTTTTGATTGTCCCCAACCTAATAAATCAAGGATCTTCCCTTAGCTTTTTACTTACGCAAGTGGGAAAAGATATAGAAAATCTAGATTTTTTTTAGGTATTAGAAGGCCAAATGAAATAAAAAATTTTAATTCATAATAAACATAATAAGAAAATATTTTCTTGTTAATAATATATTTTTTTAAATTTAATGTATTATCCACACATTTTTTAATAAAGTATTTTTATTCGTAAAATTTTTTTCATTATAAATTTCTTTTTTCAAAAACTGTATATAATATTATTTATAAACCTTATTTCTATTTAATTAAAATAATTTAAGTGAAGGAAAATTTTAATTTCAAAAATAAACTTCATAGAAATACGAATATCATTCATAAAATATCGCGCTGCTCTTTATGTACTTTACATAAATATATATATGATGAACAAAACCTAAATATTTTTTTCTTAATCCAATTTCAATTTGGATTTCACAAATTGGATTTTTTATTTATTTATTATAGTAAAATCAGAATATAATTCCTAAAGGGATTGTATGAGTATTTATGTGAGTAGTTGATATTACTTATAGTCTGTTTGACCAAATTTCTAAAAAGTCAAAAGTGTTTATTTTTTTTTAAAATTACTTATTTTTAAAAAAATAAGGTGTTTGACCAGCTTTTAGGAGAAAATAAGTGTTTTTAGGGAATAACAGAAGTTGTTTTTTAGAAGTTTAGTTTCTCCCTAAAAACACTTTTTATGAAAAATACATTTATAAAAAGCTTGGTCAAACACTAATTATTGTTCAAAAGTGCTTCTTAAATTTATTAAACAAGTACAAATTTTTTCTCACTAAAAGTACTTTTCTGATAAGTACTTTTCAAAAAAATACTTCTCAAAATAAGCTGATTTAAGAAGTTTGGCCAAAAAGACGTGAAATCAATTTCAAATTGGTTTACTCATTTTTATTATTTTAATTTACTCATAATATTAATTATATTCTTTGTGCTAGTAAAGAATGTGATAATATTTTATTTGGACTAATAATCTATTTATTTATTTAATTAAATTCTCTAATTTAATTATCAACTAATAAAATAATTAATTCATTAACAAAGATAGGATCACTCATTAGTTTGCGACTTGGTAGGTTCATTATTAAGCAAGTAGTAAATTGATCGTATCAATATTTACTAATCAAGTGCGGCCTTTAGCAACATTCCTTAACAATCAGATACCATGAAGTATACAATTTATTCTCAAGAATCCGTAGAAGAATAATGTAGGATTTCCTTATGTCCTTATAATTCCAGATCACCCTATGATATGATCTAACTGTCAAATTCCAATAGGTGATCAACTATGTGTACATGTCAAATTATAATCGATCCATGAATGTCATAAGAAACTCTTTTCTTCTTTCATTCAATTATATCCTGACCAAGGTCTTAATTAATTGTTTATAATTCATGACAACATAGAGGTTAAACTCATTATTAAGAATTGACAGATTCCATTTTGATCAACCATTAATTTTACAAACATTTAATCATATCTAACATCTTTCCAACTATTTCCGTAGGGTCATGGATGTCTGGTATCAAAGTACAATAAATAACCTGTTAATTACAATGATGATCTCAGGTCAAAGAAAACTCTTACATCACATTCTTCAAGATAATATCTTAACGACGATTTATGATAATTCTAACCATTGTGAATTATCCAACGAGTCCGTTCAATAATCATATCTCTATATGCATCATTTCTGTATGTGATTTAGTTAACGAGATCAATAAATCTTTATCTTATAAAAACTACCACATGAATATTGATGAGGTAGAAATAGACAACGAAAGACAGGAATTATAAGAGCAAAATTAGGCCTACCTTTGAGAACGAGAAAGTCGTGTAACACACAGCTCCCTACTACCCTGCACCCTAATTCGTGTACCCCATACCTTCCTATCTAAGGTCAAGTCCTCGGTAAGCTGCAGCTGAGTCATATCCTTTCTAATCACCTTCACTCCATTGCTGTTTCGGTCTACCCTACTTCTCCTAAAATCATCCATCGACAATTGCTTGCACCTCCGCACTGGGGCACTCGGACACCACATGCCCGAACCATCTCAGTCTTGTCTCACGCATCTTGTCCTCCACCCCAGTCACTCACACCTTAGCCCAAATATCGGTATTTCTAATTCTATCCCTCCTACGATCAAGAATAATTTTAGATTGAGTTATAAAAGATGTGACTTTCTTATTATTCGTAATGTCAAGTCTCAAAACCTAATCAAGAATTTTATCAAATTAATCAAACAATTTGATAATAACTACGATAAATAAATATTAAATGTTATATTTTATATCAAATAATATGTGCAAATGTATGTGCAAATGAAGTTCAAACATCAAGAGAAGAAGAAATGACTTTCGAACTTAACGTTGAATACATATTATTGCTATCATGATGATCTTGAATTTAACTCGCACGAACAAAAGATTGAAATTGTACTCTTTTGAATCTAATTCATTCTTGATATTTGTGCTTAAGGGTTGATATTTAATGGAGTATTGAAATTAAACTTGATCTTTTAGATGTTTAAATGCTCCTAATTTCTTCGACTTAAATCATCGACCAATCATATTATTTCAGTTCTTTTTTGACACTTTTGGTTGGAACCAACTACTTTCAGTAACTCTTCTCAAACTTTAGGTGGCACAGTTAATATGCCATTGAATTTACTCCTAAAAACAGGTTTAATTAACTCCTCACATGTGAATATTGACTTTGTACACATAACCCACCGCCTTAATTTGGCCTAATTTTTGGTAATCAAATTACTACACACTACCACACTTTACCCGAATCTTACGTATACAGGTTTTGTCAATACGTGCAAATATGTATGAACTGAATAAACTATAGTATATCTTTCCTAAATTATCGTTAAATTTGTTTCACGAATTGTAACAACTATACCATTAACTTATTTTTTTAAATCTGATATTTGAATATTTATATTGTTTAAGACATTAAGATACTGATTATCTGGTGCTAAAAGTATAATTGGTTGCTTGAATATTAATCAAATGTTCAATAACAAAAAGAAGGTGTTTTCTTTAGAATGAGAATGTGACAAGTAACAAAGCAGCAATGCTACCATTTATGTTTGCGTATATTTGTATGGATAGTATTTGTAACACGCAGAGATGGCCACGTACATGGTAGAAAGGGAGCTTAGGAAATGGACATCCAGTGTGGGCCCAATATTGATGTAGACCCCACTAATAAAGGTACCAACAATTTGCTTTTGTAGGCCCCACCAATTGACAATAACAATAGTACTTTATATGGTTGAAATTCCTCTTTAAGTGGCTTTGGTACACGTGGTCAAAACAGCTGAACTCTCCGTGGCCTTCGTTTGGTTTGCGGCTAAATTTATCTCAAAATTATAATTTTGAAATTAATTTAACTTATTTTTATAAAGAAAAAAGTAATATTTTTTTATTTTTTAATTTAAATAAAAATATAATGTTAATTTTTTATTAATGTATAAAAATAATAATTTTTTATTAAAAATTAGTTTTTCCGCTTTCAAGTGAGCTACTTTATATGGTTGAAATTCCCCCCTTAAGTCATTTTGATATATGTGGTCAAAGCAGTCGAACTCTCCCTGGCGTTTGTTCATTTGCTGCTAAATTTATTTAGATATTATAATTTTGAGATTAGTTTAACTCATCTTTTAGGTAAGGTAAAATAATTTTAATTTAAAATAAAAATTTATTTGATATTAGTTATATTTTTAATTAAATAAAATTTTAAATTTAATTTGTAATTCTTCATGAAAAAAAATAAGAGTTAAGATACGTGGCACCGTCAATAGACGGTAAATCATGAAAAAAGACATAGAGATCCCGAGGGCCAAATGACCTTGCGGAGGCAGCTTTTTTCAAGATAGTGACAGAGGGATTACTATTTCGTATAGGATAAGAATTGGGAAATTATCGCCTCGGTGATGTGACATAAAAGATAAGCAGAGGACAAGAGAGTCTGAATGCTTAGGTGTGCGGACAAGCTCGCTCGAATCTGCACAGGGTAGGGATATTGGCCGGCACCTCCCAAATGGTCGGACGTGTGATGAAACGACTCAGAATATAGCACTTTAGGGCTCTCGTGACATTCTTCTATTGGCTTAGACCTAAATTATGTAGTCTATAAATAATCGACCTTCCTCTCTTGTAGAGGATTCAAACTCCATTCTCTCAAAAGCAAATATATTATCAATACACCATTTTCTTGAGCTCCAGGCATTTTCTTTTATTTTGCCTGGATTTGTTCAGTTCATTGTGAGTAATCATTCTCGAGTAGAAGGAGACATTTTTTCGAGCTCGCTTGTGTTCGCACTGAGAGTGTCCAAATTTATTTCTTTTATCCTTTATCTTACTAATTTATACTATATTTTACTTATTTTTCATCATATACTATTAATCAAATTGCTAGTGAATTGAATCTAAAATAAAATTAAACTGTAACGCGTATTTTTGATCCCTATAAATTCAATTATACTAATTTTAAAATAAATAAATTATATATTTACCTTATCCCACAAAATAAAGACCCCCAAGTTATTGAATTTGTTCCTCTCTGGTTTGGATCCCGCTGGTTAAGGTGGGGCGTCGTCAAAATTAACGGATAGCTGACGCAGTAGCTAGTGAAAACAAGTCTAGCAGCAGCTTTATTGTACTCGCGCGAGTGGGGATGATTTTACTTATATGTGTGGATGACGTAAGTTTTCCGTTAGTCTAAAGGAGGAACTTTTCGTTTCCCGTTACGGCGAAGCGTCACGTCTCTCAAGTTGCTTCCTAGAGGCGTAGAGTAAATCCAAAAACTAGAGGTGACTAGATTATCGTTGTGTCCTCGCAATACTTTATTAACTTTTTTTTTTTTAAAAAAAAATTGTTCGTTTATTTTTATTTTATAAGTGGGACATTCTATACTAACACAATAAAGACGTTACCATAAAGTTGTTCACGCACCAGTGTACCACTAAGTCAGATGATAATTAAGGTAAGAAAGTTTAAATAATATAAAATATGTATAAGGTACTTATTTAAAATTAGAGATTTTTCTAAAGATATATATAATATAATAATATATTCAGTAAAATTTTATAAAGTAGAATTTGGGAGGGATAAAGTATATGCATAAATTATTCCTATCTTGTGGAGATAGAAGACTATTTCCGAAAGATCAGAGTTAAGTGAAGCAAATCAAAGTAGCAATTGAAAGGAAAAACTACCGTGAAGAAAACACGCAACTAATAGAAAAGCAATGCATAATGTAACATACATGCAAGAGTCCGTAAATAACATAAACGTAATAAACAACATCTGATAACAGATACCAAAAGTCATAAACTACACGAATAAAGCTAATACTATGATAGACACGCTAGATTACCACTAAGCCCAATCCCGACAAAAAGCAAAATAACGTTTAACTATTTAATAACCTTCTACCTTTATCCACGGTCTCCATACATGCTTATCTAAGGTTATGTTCTTGGTAAGCTGAAGATGCACCGTATCCCTCCTAATCACCTCTCTCCAGTACTTTTTTGATCTATTTCTACCTCTCTTACACCCACTATATCCAACCTCTCACACCTCCTCAGTGGGCTTTTGCACATCTCCTTTGTACATGCCCAAGCCATCTCAACATCCCTTCCTCATTTTGCTCACCAAGGAGGCAGCTACCACTTATCCTGAATAACCTCATTCCTAATCTCTTATCCCTCTTGGTATGCCCACATCTATCTCAACATTCCTTCCTCATCTTGCTCACTACGGATCTGAGGCAACTACCACTTTATCACGGATAACCTCATTCCTAATCTCCTATCGCTTCTAGTATGCCTACATCCATCTCAACATCCTCATTTTCGCCACTTATATCCTCTGAACATGAGAGTTTTTGAATGATCAATACTCCGCTCCATGCAACAAAATCGATCTAATCAACACTCTATAAAACTTATCTTTACGTTTTGTAAAACCTTTTTATCATTCAATGCTCCAGATGCAAGCCTCCATTTTATGCACGTTGCACCAATACGATGTGTGACATTATCGTCAATCTCCCCATTTTCTTGGATCAACACCCAAGAAACTTAAAACTTTCTCTTTTGGAGATGATAACCACTCATCTAGTTGTTTAAACTAAAAATAATTATTGAATATAAAATATAAGTATATAATTCATATATATATATGTATAATTTATGTATACAATTAAAAAAATAAATAATAAATTCAATTAATTATTTTTTTAAAGATACCGTAAAAGCTAAAACGAAGCACAGAAATCAGCAAAAAGCTTCACTCCTAATTAGCCACTCGCAATGTAATCATCTGACTTTGTAAAAATGTTGAGGTTTCGAGTATGATTACAATCTCTTTAAAAAAAAATGAAGAAGAAGAAACAGTAATGAGAAGGCAAAAATAAGATATTTTTTTTACATAGTATAGGAAATATGTGTTATATATCCACTATTAGTAGTCATAGTTTATAATAATTTTTGTAGCTTCACTTTGAAAATAATTGCTATTTGTCGCATCTCTTCCCTCTCTCTCTCTTCCAATCAAGTTCGCCTCTCTCCTCCCTCCCTCCCCCCTCCCCCCCCCACCCCCCCCCCCCACCCACCCAACAACAAAACTGCCTTTCTCTTTATCTCTCCCTCCCTCTCTTTCTCTCCCTCGCCGATTATCCTAATCAATTTATTATATATATGATTTTTTTTAATGATGATACACATGTATTACCCAAAATAAAGGTGATAGGATAGCAACCTTCGAATGAATGTTGTATATGAAAATATTTTTAGGGTGTATCTAGTAAATCAGAGAAAGTGTACTCAATTAAAACGAGTACTTTGTAAATCCATCTAAACAATGTTGTATCTGATACAGAGCGACATGCCCTAAAATCACTGTATCTAGCAAAATGAGAAAGCGTTGATACAACTAGGTTGAACGAATAGATACAGAGATACAATATATTGATATATAACTAAATTGAGCTAACAGATACAACAAAATTGATGTATCAGTAATACATGTCAAATTTTAGAAGGCTGTATCTGAGAAACAACACAAATTTCTGAAGATTGTATGAGATACATCGCAAATTTCTGAAGATTATAGCTCCGATATCGGGCAAAATTATGAAGAGTTACTATAAGTTATAACCATGTATATTATAACTATTCGTGATAATTATAATTTAAATTATTACCATTTATGAAAATTAAAAAAGTAAAGAGGAAAAAAGGAAAGTGAAACTAATTGCAAAAGAGAAAAAATAGGCCATATTAAATTTATCTTATGGAAAGATTCGATTAATATTCAAATACTGCTGCGCATTAATCGGACAAGTAGAAAATATTAGGATGAACCAAAAAAATTTAAATAAAGCCGAATCTAAACATCCCCACCTATGTCACTATTTAATATTTCTTGGCCAATAATTATTACCATTTATGAAAATTGAAAAAATAAATAGGAAATAGGGAGAGAGACTCATCACATGGGCCAAATTAGCCTCGAACAAGAAAAGACTAGAGCAAGCAATAAATAAAGTATTTAAAGAATAGGACGTTTACCAAATCAATCCCAAAATACACGCTTTAGTTTTAACTGTCTCTAAAAATATTAAAATTTTATAATTAAATTCTTTTAAAAAAAATTATGTATTAAATTAAATATATCACATAAATTGAGATCAAAACGAAAAGAGCTATATATACTTTTTATAACTTAGATCAATTTTTTTTATTTGAATAGACGAATGTATTTATCATGAGAAGTTAATAAGTTATACGTATCCATCAATTGTTGACTATTTGTTGCTATGTTTTCAATTTGAGTAATTAAAAAGATACTCCTATTCCTTCCGTCTTTGATTTGGTTCCTACTTCTGAACAATTTATAAGCTCAAGTCAACATTTTGAGAAAAGTGACTTATTACATTTACTAAAAATAATTGTACTCAAGAAAAGTGACTTTATAGTACTTTCTTGTTTCATTTTACTTATTATTTTTACTAAAAATAATTAGTATTATTTAAAAATAATAATAATAATAATATTTTCTTTCAAATCTTGCACTTACTCTAATAAATATATAAATCAGGAAATCATGCAAATGTATCGATTCTCTGTCTCATTTTAAAAAATAAAAAATAAAAGAAAGCTTTATCATATAAGCCACGTATATAAAAGATACCTTTACTATGTCTTTACTTTACAATAAAAAAGTTAATATTACTAAGAATTTCGTAGGATCTCTCATCTTTAAGTTTGTCATGTGTGCGTAGAATTTTTTTTTAAATCTTTTTATTTAATTGATAAAAAAATTGAATTTTTTTAATAAAAAAATAAATTTCTTAAAAATGAGTAAATTAACTTTTGTAATGAACATAAAGAAAATAATTTTCATAAATAGCATTTCCATATTGATTGTGTAATCCCACCTTCTAATATACCTTATCTTAGGAGTGTGCAAATTAATAGTTAAATCAATAACTCGAGTCGATAATTGAGTTATTGGATTAATGATTTGGGTTATTGGTTTAGCGGTTTGATTAACGATTTACTGTATTAAATTATTGGGTTATTGATTTGGTTATCGGTTTGGCCACTTTTTTTTAATGAGTGAACCGATAACAATTTATTAAAATATAATTTTAGCCTTCAATATATAAAGTATCCTAGCAAGAAGATGAATCAGGTGTAGATGAAATGTGAAAGGGATATTATTCAAATCTAAACTAAAGTTTGATTGTTTTAGTTGACTTAGTTCTATATGTCCTTTCTCTTTTCACCCATTTTTTTTCTAGCCAAACATACTTATGACTTGTGTGATTTTTGTGTGAGATCTTAATGGTTAAACTGATAACGATCAATAACCGATTAACCAATAACTGTTTAATCGATATTTTAACGATTTAACATATCTATGAACCGATAATCGATAAATAGAACCGAAAACTTTCAAAAGCGAACCGAACCGACCAATACGCAGCTACCTTATCTTCACTCCTATTCTTTAGCTTTACATCTCATAGTATTTGTCTAGATTATATATATTATTATCTCCCTGTATTCAAAAAAAGTAAAACAAAAAATAGATTTTCGAGTGTACAATTTACATGTGTGTCTTTAAGAAATTTAATCCCTCAGTGTTACTCAAGTTTACAGATTAATTTTTTCTAGAATAGAACCAAATCTATTATGCAAAAGCGTTACTTCAATTACAGAACTTCACGGAACTCAAACGGCAGAGCAAATCACACACTGTATACTTACGGTTTGCATTTTAAAAGTGATGCAAAAATGCATTGAAGAGAGGGGGGGAGAGTTTTCAAATATTTATCACTAAGTAAAATTGAATCAAAACTTTAAAATTTATAGCCAAACACTTTAAGATGAATATGTGCAACAATACCTGTGAAGAAAAAAATACCGTTTATTCAAACAAAAATAAACTATTATTGAGAATTTTTTGCGATGATCAAATCCAATTTCACTCAAATCCTAAGCCAATCCAACGACAACGCAATAAGAGACCTTCCTCTCAAGTTTTTACGAGCTAGAAAATATATTTACCCATATAAGCACAAAAGTTCTCTTATTCCTATCCAATGAGGAGGAAATACACTTCATTTAAATATCATTTTCCTCATCTTTTAATCATATCTTTTAACTGAACACTTAATATATATAAATATTTTTAAAATTATATCATTTATATATAAACTAAACATAAAAAAATAAATTAAAAGCACGCTTATTTTTCTTCATACCGAACACATTCATAAATCTCCATAAATAAAATATTACTTGCATTTATATCAGGTAGGTATCCAATAAGTCGTCAACAATAATAATAAAATCAAACTATCTAATTAAATTCTAAATATATAAAGACGTTCATATTCTTTTAATACTGATTATTAATTAAAATTTAAAATACGACAAATCTGTATCTAGTCTAGTCTAGTATTAAAAAAATTAAAGAAACATAAGCACTGACGTGACCACAAACGTTAAAAAAGGAATAGCGAGGGTTAAAACTGTAAAAGACCAACAAAGACACCTTCAAGTTGGGGTACCGTTGGGGGACAAAATAATGACGTGGCAGCCTTTCTGGATAAGAAATCCACCAATATTTCAACACGCCTTTCCTTCATTTTGCACGCACTTGTACATTTGACACACAAAAGCAATTCCATTCTATTTTTTTTTTTTATAAATAAAAAAACCAAACAGCAAAAAGCTCCCAAATACATTTTATTATACAAAATAAAAAAGAAAAGCTCTCTATCTCTCTTCACAAATCATCGCGACTTTTCTCGAAATTCAAATTTCAATTTCTTTTTTAGACTTCTAAATATTCATAGATTCTCGAATTTAAAGCGTTGTAATTGTAGTTGTAATATCCATAGGTCAAAAGCTGAAGTTGTGAGAAGTGATTTGATCGTTTAGTTTTTGGTTTTTTGGGAAAATAGAAGTTGTGTTTCGTGGGAGAATAGGAAGGAATGGAAGTGGAGTCACCGGAAAGAGGGAAGATAGGTGGAATAGTGATGGAAATTCCGGCGAGTGATGATGGAGTAACGACATGGTCGCCGCCGAGGGTTCCACCTAGGCTTCTTCAAAAGCTGTCGGAGCCTAAAACTTCTCCTTCTACTGCTGAAGAAATTGAGGCTAAGCTTCGTGGCGCTGATCTTCGTCGACAGGTCTTTAACTTATCCCCGATAAGCTGTAGACAGTCGATAATCATTTCCCCCCTATTTTTAGGAATTAGACGGAATTGATATTGTTCTTTTTTTTGTTTTGGCTTCTACTTCCATGTCTTTAGTTAACTGTTATGGTAATTTTTATTTATTTTTTCATTTTGAACATGTCGTTTTTGGTAATATTAGTAAAGTGCATGATTAACTTTCAGATATTCTTCTAATTTGTTGGATCAGTTTTGTTCAAAGTCCTGGTTTTGATCAAGTACATATTTTCTTCCCTATTTTTTTTTTAATGTAGTGAAAAGCTTTGCCTTTGTTGTAATTTTCTCTTGTTCGTACGGTTGTTTGTTGCGTTAGGTAGAGGTGTGCGATTCTTTCCCTTATGTTACAGTTTGTGTTAGGTGATGAGGAAAAAGGCCATTTTCTGGTTTTTGTTCATCTCTTCTTGTAAAATATACTCAATCAAGCAATCAACTAAAAAATCTTTTTTGAAAAAGATCAACTATAGGCTCAATACTGAAATAGTTCCACTATTACCTTGATATTTTACTAGCAATATGTTCCCTATTTTACCTTTCCATATTTTGGGTATGATATTTTAACAACTTTTTTTTGATGAAGAATTAACTTTTAACAATTTTTTAAGTAAATCACATGCTAATTCCTGGTTAATTTTTTTTTATTTGTTGTGGTCCTAGAAGGGTTTTCATTAGCAGGAAGCATAAAGATGTAAAAGATGGATTTCTGTTATATTCTTTTTTTTTTTTTTTGAGATAATACTTCCATTAAAACTTTCAATTTTGGTATCAAGCAGAAATTCTATGAGTATCTGTCAAGCAAAGCCAGACCGAAGCCCAGAAGCCCCTCACAGTCTCCAACTCATGGAGAAGATCTTGGACAGCGTCTTGAGGCTAAACTTCAGGCTGCTGAGGAGAAAAGGCAACTATTTTTTTTTTATGTTGTTTTCTCCCTGAATCTAAACTTTTTATAATATTTGTTCTGAGTAAATTTTCTGCTGAAATCCTATTGTACATTTTACTGCATCTATGCATTTCTTTTTTAAGTACACCTTGTTACAGAGGGGGTCTATTGAGAGTGCTCAGGGTTTTTCATTGAAAAATATAAAATATTTTGCCATGTGATTCATCATAATTATTACATTTGCTGGTTGTTTAGCTTTCGATATAGGCATTTTTCAGTTTGTCATTACAGCAATTTGTGGGGCTCTGACATGTAACAGAATTATGTTCTCTTTGTTTGCCAGTTGTTGAAAGTACCATTTTGCCGGACTTTCTTTTATTGTTAACTGTATTTCATTCATGATCCCTCCTCTTCGACGGGGTTAGGAATTTTTTGTTAAATCACTGTGGATCTTCACTACTTGAGCTTTTCCTTTTCTGTTGATTGTTAAGGAATATCTGCTTGAGCTTGTTTATATCTCCATGTGTACTTGCAACTTCTTCTTCTTCTTCTTTTAAAGCAAACTATTCGAGTTAAAGAATCTTGTTTCTGGATTCAAATAGTGCATTTAACCAATATGGTCTAAATTGAAGATTCTTTCAAAGGGAAACACAAACACATCCCATACTCAAGTACACTTGCCTAAAGAAAAGTGAAAAAGAGATGAAAAGCAAAAGCAGGGGGAAAATATTACTTCGAGTTGATGATGTATGCACATAATCTCTATTTGTTTGTCTGATTTTTACAATTAGCCGAGTTAAAGGATTGACTTCATGCAACTGTATGATTGTGCATGCCATGCTGCTAAATATTAATCTCACGATATGATGAGTAAAATGACCGTTTTCATTTCATGTGTGTGATTGTGCAAGCCATTCCATTAAATTCGACTTCTAAGTTCTCTTTATTTGCAGGATGAGCATCCTAGCGAAGGCTAAGTTGCGTCTTGCAAAATTAGATGAGTTGAGGCAGGCAGCTAAAACTGGAGCAGAAATGCGCTTCAGACAGGAACAAGCTGAACTGGGTACAAAAGTGGAGTTGCGTGTTCAGCAGGCTGAGGTAAATAGAATGCTTCTCCTAAAAGCTAATCGCCAAAGGAGGGCCACACTGAGAGAGAGGACATCTCAATCATTACTACGCCGAATGGCTCGTGAGAGCAAGTATAAAGAGCGAGTTCGTGCCGCAATTTGTCAAAAGCGTGCAGCTGCTGAGAAGAAGAGGATGGGATTGCTAGAAGCTGAAAAGAGGAGGGCATGTGCTAGAGTCATGCAAGCGCGGAGTGTTGCGAAGTCTGTTTCTCATCAGGAAGAGGTCAAAAGAAGGGAAATGAAAATTAAAATAGAAGACAAGCTACAAAGGGTAACAACTTATGCACTTGATTCAAGCTAAATAAATTTTAATGATTATGTCCTCTGTATATTGTCTGACACTATTTCTGTCACTTCGGAACTTGACAATGAACAGGCAAAGAGACAAAGAGAAGAATACTTGATGCAGAGAGGAAAATCACATTATTCTCTTTTTGACGGTTATGACAAGATGCATGACCAGGCTGACCTGCTTTCAAGGAAATTAGCAAGGTAAGGAAAGTAGCAAACCCTCTTTCGTTACACAAATTTTCTTAATATAAGTGATGAGCTCATTTTCCTACTTGCATGAAATTATGGTTCAGTATATAAGATGTATGGAGGTGGTGACATCTTGTTGTACGTATCCTTCTGCAGGTGTTGGAAGCAGTTCCTTACACGTGGAAAGACGACCTTCCATCTTGCAAAAGCTTATACTATGCTGAATATTAATGAGAATGCAGCTAAGGTAATGCCATTTGAGCAGCTAGCAATGAAGATTGAATCGCCTAATACACTACTGAGAGTGAAAGGTTTGCTCGATCGGCTTGAGCTTCGCTTCAAATTGTTGCGTGATGTTGACAGTGCCGCAAGTACCTTTGGTTGGGGTGACATTGATCATCTTCTCAAGCGAGTAGCTTCTCCCAAAAAGAAGGCTACACCAAGGAGATCTCTCCGCAGTGGTGGTGCAAAAAACACAGTATCCAACCTACCAGCAGCCAAAACTCCAGTTAAGTTGTCGAGGTATCCAGTTCGAATCGTGCTGTGTGCATATATGGTTCTAGCTCACCCTGATGCAGTTTTCAGTGGTAAAGGGGAGCGTGAGATTGCCCTGGCCGACTCTGCTGAAAAGTTTGTCAGAGAGTTTGAACTGCTGGTTAGGATAATTTTGAATGGCTCCATCCAGACTGCCAATGGGGATTCTGATTGCGGACTGGCAAGGCACAGGACCTTCAAGTCGCAACTCATAGAGTTTGATTCAGCTTGGTGCTCTTACTTGAATAGCTTTGTGGTGTGGAAGGTTAGAGATGCCCAGTCTTTAGAGGAGGATTTGGTTAGAGCTGCTTGCCAGCTTGAACTCTCTATGATTCAAAAATGCCGAATGACTCCTGAAGGTGATGGTGGTGCTCTTACTCATGATCTGAAGGCTATCCAGAAACAGGTTTCCTAAATTTTCTATTTTGAATGAAGTTGTTATTCCTTCAATATCTTTAGATTCTTTATATTAGCTTCTTGGTCTAGCAAACGTTGCTTCTGTTAAAAAGATTCATTCTTATCGAGCTTAGTTTTTGAGACTTCTCATTCCTGTCATGTAGGTGACAGAAGATCAGAGACTTCTCAGAGAAAAGGTGCTTAATATTAGTGGAGATGCTGGTATTGAACGAATGGATAGTGCAATTTCTGACACACGAAACAAATACTTCGAAGCCAAAGAAAATGGAAGTCCTGTGAGCTCTCCAATTATGCATTCTAGCTCAACTGCTCTCCCAAGTGCCTCTTCTTCTCTTGTGGGTTCAAATAAAGGAGAGAATTTGCTTGAGGTGAGTGATCAGAAGCCAAACCGTGTGGTGCGCTCCTTATTTAGGGATGAACTACATCCAAAAATCGGTTCTTCTGCCAATAACTGCATGCAGTCATCCCGTATTGGTGAGGGATTGGAAATGGAAAATGAATTAATCGTGAACGAGTCTCTTCATGGTCAGCATCTTGAATTTGCTGAGTCTATAAAAGGTGCTGATAAATACAATAACAGTATTAAGGTAGGCACATTCTTACATCGTGATTTACTAAATCAAAGAACATTTGGTTAGGCACCTGAAAAACTGGAAGGGACGGTAGAAATTTTAATTGATTGTTCTGCTCTGATGACCTTTACAGGACAAAGTTAGAGAAACAATGGAGAAGGCTTTCTGGGACAGTGTCATGGAATCCATGAAAAATGATGAACCTAGATACAGCCGAGTTGTTGATCTAATGAAAGAAGCAAGAGATGAACTTTGTAGTTTGGCTCCTCAGAGTTGGAAGAAAGAGATTAGTGAAGCTATAGATATAGACATTCTCTCTCAGGTACCTCCCTGATCATTAAGCTCATATATGTGATTCTTTTTACCTTATTATATGAGATTCTTTTTACCTTATTATATGAGCAAGCTCTTTCTCCGTCTAATAATTTGCCTTCCTTTTTTAGTTGTTGATCTCAGACAAACTCGACATGGATTATCTTCAAAAGATCATGGACTTCACATTGGTCACTTTGCAGAAACTCTCCTCTCCAGCTAAGGAGGATGAGCTAAAAGCAAATTGTCAAAAGTTATTTAGAGAACTAGCTGATATAAGTCGGGATGGGTCAGGGAATTCATTTATCCTGGCACTAGTCAGGGGTTTGCGTTTTGTACTGGAAGAGATACAGGTAAAAATCTTTCTGGACATCTTTCATTCTTTCCACGGTTTAACACAGCTGTAGTCTTTAACTTTGTGGAACATTCTGCAAGATGAGTATGTTGTTTCAAAGTAACGTTAGATGATCTGGAATTGATCTTGGTAATAATATAAATATATATACTGAACTTTTTATTTTCTTGGGATCTCTCTCCCCTCTCCCTTCTCTCTTCTATACTGCAGAATCAGGGGAGCAAAATCATCTTTAAGATGATAAAATTATAGCATTTGTGATAGTCTAGATAGGACCTATTTAGCATTCCAAAGAAAGTGTCTTGAGTGCGAGTACACTGTCAAGTGTCTGGTGTTCGAATTCATCTTGAAAGATTCTGCAGGGGCGTATCTTACCAATGATTCTCCTGTCATAATTTTTGTACCACTTTGCTTAACAAACACGTCTTAGACTAGAGATTTTCCGTCAGCTATGTCTTTGAGGATGTTTATGCTTCCAATTCTGCTTTCTCTGTATTTTTCATAACCCCAGTATAAGGTGCTTGACGTTCTTCTTTTATTGTGCAGCTGCTGAAACAAGAAATAAGCAAGGCAAGGATTAGAATGTTGGAACCGATTCTGAAGGGACCTGCAGCTTTTGATTATTTAACGAAAGCTTTCACCAAGCGTTACGGTCTTCCCTCTGTTGCTATGACCGCTTTACCCTTAACATGGCAGTGGCTTTTATCTGTCAAAGATTCCATGGACCAGGAATTGAATGAACACAAGGAGGCTCTATCAGGCCTGACAAGTGGACAGGATCGTTTCCTTCCTTCAGCCACCCTTAGAACTGGAGGAAGCTTTTCAGTTAAAATGAATAAAAACCATGCTTCACCTTCGACCTCTACAGGTTGGTTACCTCAGAGTCGGCCCTTGCTTTACCCCTTTAATTCCAAATGGCATCAGATTACGGATGTGTTTGGTATGAAGGAAAATGTTTTCCATGGAAAATATTTTCCAAGATAACATTTTCTAGGTAAACAAATGATTTGTTATTTATTGGTTTCTTGTGTTCGGTATGCAAGTACAAAATATTATGCTAGAAACATTTGTGTTTGTATATATTTGAGACAAAACGATGAGGATGAGTGTTGTGGATGGGGGTAAAATGATGAATGTTGTGGATGGGGTTAGGGTGGCGGGGGTTGTGGGTGTTGGAGGTGGGGGTGGGGAGTGGGGTGGTTGTGGTTGTGAGGGTGGGAGGAGACAATACAATGTATTTTTTTTACTTTCACTAGGGGAAAGTCATTATTTTTATTTTCAAAGAGTTTGTTTTTCTAAAGAAAATATTTTTTCAAAATTTTTGACCACCCAAACACGAGAAAATAGGAAAAATATTTTCCTACATACCAAACACACCCTAATTTAGAGCATCCAACTGCATAGACTGCCTGTATCTGTACCTGACTAGTGACTGTCTCTTCTTTTCAGAAGCTGTAGTTGAATGCCAAGAATGCAGGGGGGACAAAGTTGATTTATTGGTGAGGCTGGGCTTGTTAAAGTTGGTAAATGCTGTATCTGGTCTGACGCAAGAAGGGTTGCCTGAAACTATGCAGCTGAACTTATTTAGGCTAAGGGCTGTTCAGGCAAAAATCCAAAAGATCATCGTAATAGCTACCAGGTAACTTTTACTCCATCTCATTCCCCTTCCTTTCCCTCGGGAAAAGGAAAAGAATGAGGCTCTGAGATGAGAAATGCGCTTACTTTGATATTTTACTTGCCGTTTGATGATCCACTTATTGTCTTTATTATGATTCTGCAGCATTCTAGTCCAAAGACAGGTTCTTCAGAGTATGCAAATGGTGTCAAGTGCAGCAGATATGGATAAAATTGTTCAGGGAAGTGCCAAAGCACTTTCTGAGCTCCTCAACTCCAAGGAAGATGCTGGTATTCAAGAGATCATAGAGACACTTGGCAAACCTTTAGAGCATGGCCGCGATGGTACTGATGTGATGAAGCTTCAGCAGATCAAGGAGATCATGGCAAGGATGTTATCCAAGAGCCTGCAAGCTGGGGATGCTATTTTTGTACATGTAGCCCGGGCAATATATTTGGCTGGAAGGGGAGTTGTACTTGGGGGAACCGGAAGAAATGGAAGAGAATTGGCTGAAATGGCTATGCGGCAGGTGGGAGCAACTGCTCTAATTGACGAGATTGTGGAAGCTGCCACTGTATTGGTTATGGCTGCACGTGTGACGGTGAATGTTCATGGTCCTTGGTATGCACAGTTGGTAGATAATATGTGAAGGCATTCTACATTCTTTTGTATATATCAGACATGTAGTGTTGCTATTATTCCGTATCATGTAGCTGTGAATCTCATAGTCGCCCCCCTAGATTGAAGGTGGTTGTTATTGTAGTAATGTGACTGGAGACCTAGAGAATGAAGAAATTTGCTGAAATAAGGGCCAACTTAAACGCTTGCTTGTATATATATTTTTAGTTTGAGAATAATTTGAATGCACATTGGATGAAAAAATCTGTACTGTGCTACACTACTAAGACAGGAGCTTCAGAAACGCACTGTCATTAAATTGGTATAATGTATTCTTCCATTACTTCGGAAGTTCTGTTGTGTCCTCTCATAGGTGCTCAGGAAATGGCATTTGAAATGATCCATTCACCCTGCTTCCAACTAATACAAAAAGAGAAAATGTTGGATGTCGTGGTGTGCGTAAGTTTGACTTGGACACTCTTAAGAAAAGAAAAACTTTAGAAGGCCCAAGAAAAGATACATTTGTCTCGTACACGAGGTATTTTACTCGTCAGAGGGGCTGTTAATGGCATTTAATATAAGTTCAGGATACGTTAGAGCTCCGACCATATTTCAAATTGTGATTAATCCATAGATATTGAGAGAAAATTTAAATGAAGTGATACCCTGGAAGGTATTCGCTGGAAGAAAATAAATTATCATTGAATTCGTGCATTGTCATCCAGTGTTCCCCTCCTAAATCATTTCAAAAATGGCAAGACAATAGTAATACCGTCGCCACAGCTGATTGTTAGTAACTTATTAGTGGATAATTTACGGGCAGAGCCAAAGGGTGTGAACTATACAAGTTTCCAATAACATCGACTCTAACTTCATCGATTGTTCAATGAATTACGGACACTTCTTTTCATTGTTGAAGACATTGGAGGAAACGGACTTCAATTATGTGCAGAAGTTTCAAAAATACTATACGTCGCATTGTCAAAGTCATCATGGCTGCTTCTCTTTGATATTTATTAGCTTGTAAACTTTGCCACCTGTGCAACCATTTTTTGTGGCGGCCGACTACTATTATGACCATCTATAGCTTTTGCGTAATGTTAGCTGATATGTTTTCTTCCTTCCTATTAGGATTCCTTCCTCTCTCCACAACGATACTGGCGTATTTTGCATAGAGAGGGCAGGAGTAGTTTAAAGAAAACGGATGCTAGTAAAAATGAACTCTTTAGAACACAAGTATACAACACTAGAAGCTCAAGTAATGTCGCAAACTTATTATTCCATGAACATATGACAAAATGGGAAAGAGATCAACTAAATACACTATACATTCTATCTGTACAGACTGGCAGGCAAAGGTAAGAGAGCCTGCCTCACAGGCAAAATCATCTCAAACTTGCCAAAGCACACAACTACAAAAGCAGAGCAAAATCTTTGGAAATCCAAAATCTTCAAGTTCCACAATGAGTTGACTAAAAATATCTGCTTCATCAGCTGGCAGCTGTCAATGGGCAGCAAAATCTGCCTCGGCCATTTCCCTAACATGGCGGAAACGCCTTCGTCGAATATACAGCCCAACCAAATATAACACCGACGATAGTGCAATGGCAGAGTAATCAAACACATCAATGACATTTTGACGGCCTGCAGTAAAGAGTCAATGCATCTTGAGTTCTTCACCAATAAAAACACCCAATAGCACCCCAGCATGCAGGCAGGGCGAGAAAGAAAAGCTTCAGCCAAGCCGAGCTGCTCTCACAGCAATTATTAAAAGAGACAAGTCTAATAGTAAAGACAATCCCCCCCCCTCCCCGCCCCCCCCCCCCCCACCCCGCCCCTCAAAAAAAAAGAAAAAGAAGAGAACATCCTCAGCTTCTGTTTACCTTTCAGTAGCACCTCTCTCCCTGTAATGCGACAGAGAGATACATAGTCTATATATTTGTACTAAAAGACCAAGATTATATCAAATTGCTTAAGTCTATTATTCTTCAAAATCTACATCCATCAAGTTCAACTAGCAGATGTGAGTACCTATTCTGAGAAAATCAAAGGGGCTGAGTGTGTAAAGGAGTCCCAGGAACATCTGCAAGAAATTATCTGCTTCAGCGGATAAGTTCAAGAAATGAGGTTACTACAATATATTAAAGAATAAAATGGCAAAGTAGATAAAGATAGTATTATCATAAAAGAAACCTATAAGAACTGTTCAAGGCCAAAAAATTAATAAATCATGGGGATTCAATGTTCACTTCTGAAATAATAGGGAAAAATATCGAGCCTCTAGAGCTAAACACCAAATACTATAGATCGCTGATTAAAGTAGCAACATAGCAGTCATTGCATTTAGCTGTCAGATGAACTTACAGCGAAAATTCGCAATTTGTTCAAATGAGCACCAGGCCTGTCAGGATTCATCATTTCATTAAACACTCTCTTCATGTAGAAGGGCAGTCCAAGCACCTTCTGCAGAAAATAGAAAGACAAAGGTTAAAAATAAAGAAAATGTGGAGCACTACTATTACTCAATGGTAAACCAGTAATTATGTCTGCAAAAAGTACAAGATTAGAAACCATTGGAAATATCGCTCTCTGCTACTCTTACCTAAGGATTACCAATAAATCAGATCAATTCAATTGATGCGACAAATATTGTATAATTTCCTAATCTGCATAATCTCTTGCTGAATTTGTGGAAACCACATATTAATGACCTTTTCTCTACAAGAATATTATGGACCGTTTCTTTCCAAGCACATGATCTTGAACTCGAAATTAATGGACTAAACAAGAAGATATTCTGCTTTGAGCTGAAAAAAACCAAAGGACAATGCACAAATAGATCCCAATCAAAAACATAGAAGCATAATATCCAAAAAGATGGAACAATCCATGTTTTTACAAGGATAACTCCATCTATGCAATCTAACATATGATAGAATAACATACAAGTCAAACGCACCAGCATGAGGCCATAAGTGCCACCTACAAAAAGGCGATTATATTTTCGAACTTCTTTCAAGACCTCAATTACTTCAGCATCCTGCTGACTATACAATGATGCCTCAGGTGTCAGATCAGTAAGCTTCCTCGAACACATGGGGCAGTTACAAGGCTGAAGTGCGGCACCATAGTTCCAGTACTGCAAAATGCAACCTCCTACACACGGAGAAACCAAAGTGTAAAGAATACGTTGGCAAAAAGAAGTGATGGGGAAAAGCTTTATCGAAACAATTTCAAGACAAGCAACTGTGAAAGTAGATGGACGAGATGTGTCTTTTCATATTATCAATAATACACAGTTAACAATGCAATTACTTTATTTCTACCGACATTCAAACAATTAAGGCCAAACATACAAGAGTACAGGAGAGGCTTGACACCTCACTCTCCAAGAGGGTGCCAAACCAGGATTATTAAAAATATGAGATAACAGATCTCAACTCAAATTGTCCTAATCAATAAGATGACATAGGAAGGATAATTTCCTAGAACACTTGCATCACATTATCATTATCTTCTCCTATCTAAGACAGGAGCTTCACATAGGTTAAGCCTCCTAATGAACCTAAAAAATTACGGGATTAAGCTGGCTTTCCTACTATATCTAATTTTTTTATATAAGGTCATCCAACTATATATAATTTCAGGTGATGCTTTCACATTCTCCAGCGTAAAATTTCCAAGGCGAGTTGCTAAATCTAACTGTAGTGTGAAAAGACCACTATCCACTAGCACCGCCTAGCAGTTAAGAAATTTCAGAAAATTGCAAAGGACATCCATCTGCTCCATATAGCCCCAATTCATTCCCAAAATAGCTGCGCATAATCAATTTAATGGAAAACAATCGTATCTTTCAGCTATTATAATAACAAAACATTCACAATAAACCTGGAAATGATCCAGAGGTTTTAAGACAAGCTAAATGTTTTACCGCAGTACCAGTGGCCACAGGGACCCCGGCAAGGAACGACAAAACTGCCAAAGCAGATAGGACAGCAATCGTCAGTGGGAGGTTTCTCCGTCCTCAAAAAAGCATTCTCTGTCTCAACAACCACAAGGCTCTTCGAAGATGCACCATCCAACTCTCTACGGTCCTCATCATCGACTGTCGGTTCACGATTACCGTCCTGCTCATCCTCGATCTCCGTGCCAGAGGACGACGTCGTATCAACATCATCCTCATTCTCCGGCGATTCGTATCCCATTTCTTCTTCCTCCTCCTCCTCCTCCTCATCCGAATTTATCACGGCGGAGGAGGAAGAGGCAGTTTCCTCCTCTGGTCCGTCACCGGAATCAGAAGCTGATTCGGAAAGCATAGCTGGAGAAGCTGTGTGAATAGGTACAGGGATAGGGTTAGGGTTTTGATTATGGTGACGATGAAGACGATTGAAGAAGAACTTCATGATAGCAGAAATAATGGAAATGGAAGCGTTTCTGTTTAGAAGGTCTGTTTATATGTGCAGAAGTGAGGATGACGTGCCTGATAAAAGTTCGATCCTAGTCGCACACTTTCCAGAAATGACCTCACTACCTCATCACCTTTTCTTGTTTTTTCCTCTTTTAGTTATTAATAATCATATGGGTCTAGAATCAATTAAAACAAACAGAGAAAGCTTAGGAAATAAAATAAAAAACAATATTTCTTAGAATCACTTTAAAAATTTAAGTTATAGTGATTGATCACAAAGTTCATGTCCTCTTCACTTATTTTAGAATTTAAAGATTCGAATATGACCGTATAATCGTTAAATTATCTAGATTCATTCAATGAATCAGCTTATGTATAATTTACAGTGTTTGTCCCTGAAAGTTTGTTATAATTTACTCATCTTAAGAAAGATATATAGTTAATCTCAATTATAAAATGCTAAGAATAATTTATATAGCCCAACTTTACTTAGAAAATCACCCCTTAGATGCAAATGCTGATTTAATTCTTCAATTTTCGGAATATTGTGCTTAAAATGTTTTCAAGATTACCCAAAGATGTTGTATCATTTCAGTATTGAAGTTTAAACACGGGGAAGATGGTTAATCCGAACATTCACTGCTGCGCTTTTGGACCTCTTAACATCCTCGCAGTTGGTGGGACTAATATAAAGTGACACTTCTTCATAATGGCACAAGTAAAAGTGCACCAACATTCAAAAAGAGGCCATTTGTACATTTATGAATAGCTCATTGGCAAACTTTAATCAAGCAACAGTTTGGAGACATTTTCCTTTCTTCTTTGGGGAGAATCAAGCAACCTCCTTGAGTTATTGTTCAGCAATTAAAAGACGGCAGCATTTGGGAGTAGCTCAAACTTACTACTTGAACCACGAAAATACCACTCTCAACAAAAGCCTTGGTAATCTTGGATTACTAATTGGTCGATTACTGGAAAATCAAGTCCATCCGAATGTGAACCAAATGCATACCAAACACTGCGCGGATTAGAGTTCAGACTAATATGACCTATATATCAGTGGGAGCTACCTTTAAAATAACCTCCGTAGAATCAAATTTCCTGCAAGGAAAATCCTTTTTTCTTTTAAAAGCCAACAAAAAGTCGAGATACATTTCACATGATGGCCTCTCCATGGAGCTGGCACGGACTTTTTCAATCAGGCTGTGCTGGTAGAACAGCCAACTGTCTCACACGACGTCGAAGCACCCATCTATGGCATAGGCCAACCAAAGAGAAAATGGCCACCGTGGCAACAGCACAGATGTCAAACAATCTCCAGATTCCCAGTCCTCCTACAAACAAGTATTTTATCAGCTTATGTTTAAAAAAACAGCAACATCCTATCAATGGCTGCATAAAGAAACAAGACCTGGAAAGTCCTAGAAGAGAAATTAGAAGAGTCTTTCTACACACCAAATGTATAACTTACTCTACGAGATATACTTTCTTGTTTCATCAGTATAGTCTACTCTATTAAGTTGCATTCTGAAGATCCGCATGACTATAATTAATAGTATAAATGATTCTAAAATCAGCGACCCCTAGAAAGGATGAGATTCTTCAGTATCTCATGGCTGCAGATAACGATTCTTCAGTATCTCATGGCTGCAGATAACCATAAAGCCTAACAAGCATGCCTTCCACCCAATAAAAGCAGCAGTAAAAATCTTATTCTCCAATTGAGCATAACAAGTAGAATACCAGTAGGAATGAACTGAAATTGGCAGCTACAGTAGATCCAACTCAGGAAGAACTGCAGTAAGCATAAAGAATTTACTTCAGAGAAACCAATTGGGAAGAAAGCAACTAAAGCATTAACAATTAGAAAAATGAACTATACAATAAAGACATTTATAGCATAATTACTTCATAAAACAAGAAGCAATGTTCAATAAGATAAATGGTCTTTTCGTTTTGCATAGGACAGTACTTGATTTCCCGATGTACACACTATTCAGGGATTCTCCATATCTCCGACAACTTCGCAGAGGACTTTTACCAAAATTGTTCTAGGGTTCTTCCTGAGAATCTATGCTTCACCCAACAGGGAGCGTCCAAAGAATATGGATTATATTCTCTCATAACGCAAGGTTATTGAGTAATACATTGTAACTCAAATCTCCCCCATTTTAAACCCTCCATCACTTACATAAATATGCATACACCTTTTCCACATACTGTTGAAACAAGAATCCAAAATTTATTGGAAGATTCCCCAATTATCTCTTTAAACAACTTACTGCAAGAATGCGCATCAAGTAATAGTTTAACCGAACTTGATCAGGATCCATCAGTGAGTCCATCAGCACTCGGAGAATTCTCCTTGTTAAAAGTGGTAGTGCTAGTACCTTCTGCAGGAGGGAGAGAATATAAAATCAGACTTATCGGAAACATATTATTCTGAAGTTTTAAAAAGAAACAATAAGATGATGTGTTCATAGGAATGGCACAGGAAGTGTGCAATTTTAAATGGTTACTGATTCGAGTCGAAATCAATTTGCTTCACTTCATCAATGAGTTCCTTTCTAAAAAGTGCAAAACTTCCCTAGTTGCATTATGTTGTATAGGCACAGTTGTATTAAGGGCTCAAAGGCACCATATAAGGTGTAAGCAAATATCCACACACACACAATCCAAACAACAACAACAACAACAACAACTAATGACACTTGCTCTTCTCATTATACCTCCATAAGAACTAGGTTTCTTATATACTTCATTCATTCTTTTTCTCTCATGAATTAATGTGAGAAGATAAAAGTACCACAGATAAACTTTCCAACTGAAGAATCCTCCACAAGTGTTTTTCCATTCAGAGAACTTCATCTTTAAGGGCTAGCTCCTCCAAGACCTCAAATCATTGCTCAGGTAATCTTATCTCCTCAGACACTCAAGAAGCAAATTAAATAGTGCTTTACCATTATTTAATTAACCAGAAAATCACATAGCAGCTATGGCTGTGAAGAAAGGTCAGTGACTATCTTTCATGAGGAACAAAATGCAAGGGTAATTAACTTATTGTCAAAGATTACATTATTCACCAATGCTAGTAAAGAACTTGCATCAGAAGTAAGATATACTTCACTAATACTCAACATACTTGTATTAGTCACCAAGAATACTGGAACAACCATGTAATTAAAGTAGCTCTTTTGGAGTTGGGGAAAGTGTTAGGAGTTGTCCGCATCAGATCTCTCCCCCTTTTGCTAAATGCCACTGTACCACATCAGAAAGAAGGGCATCAGACTAGAAGGTTGATTCTATTACGACCTCTTATTTTGTATCACTTCCAGACTGCTTATTACCTCTTCCTGCTGACTCACAATACTTAAATCTGCAGCAACTTCAAGCAGAATTTCTAAGATGCACCTCCTTGTATCTAATTAAAACCGCTTAACTAGGGTAATGCTACACAAGTTCCTAGCATATTATGCAATTATTTCAGACAATAGCCAAAGAAAGAAAGAGAGGTTGGTATTATAAAAGGATGAAGCGACATTCACAAACAGTAAGTGAACTAGTTTGGAAGCTGTTATAGGAAGCATTACTGAAGGAGACATCACTGATATATACAGCAAATGTTGTTTAATGGTCATGAATGCCATTGTCCATCTACTGCAGAACGGAAAATTGTTGAATTCAAGTTGGCGTCTTTTGCATCATAGATCTTAAATACAGATGTTGTTCTCCTCCATCACAAATGACCCATCTTGAGAGCTTTAGATACGAGGACACAACCTAATTAGATGCAAGTCCAACAATATAATAAAACTAACTCATATTTATCATGCAGAAAAGCTCAAAATTAGGTCTTGCATCTTATTTGTACTTTTAGAAAGCAAACAGTTTCAGTACAAACCAAACTAATAGAGTTTTATGAGAACGAAAAAGGAAGAAAGAACCTCTTCCCCATCGCGGATGTAACATGAAAGTTGTGTGGTTCACGTGAACCCAATAGCTTTAGCCCATACCCTGTGTATTACAATGTTCATTTTAAATATATAAATATTTAATTGTGAATCCGGATATTAAATTGTATATTAGTTTTAAGTCATGGTAGGAACCCATAACCTCCAAATTCTAGATTTGCCTCTGCCCCTGCCCCCAAATAAAAAATTAAGCGGTATACAAATGTACAACTGAGAATCGCATTGCAGAAATGGAGCTCTAAGATAACAGCCTTACCAGAAAAACCCCATAAGCACCACTAATGTAGAGGCGATTGTACCGCCTAATCTTTTTAAGTAGTTCGACAACATCCTCTTCCTGTTGAACAAGTAACGATGCCTCCGGTATCAATTTACTTATGAGGCAACAACATATTGGGCACTTGCATCGCTGTATTGTTGATCTGTAGTGCCACAGCTGCAATATGCAACTAGCTGCGGGAACAAGGGAGAAGCAGGGATAAGGAAATCGTAATCTACACAGAACTTATATTCTTTAACGTGTGAGTATTGTGTGTGTACACACAGAGAACTTTTCCCAATCAAAAGATGGTAATAACATAATTATCTGAAATCTTGTTTCTTGAGCACATTTGGAGCCAGTTCTCAGTTAAGGAAGTAGTATGTAAAATAACATCCCGGCTTGTCCAAAACTCTCGATTACAAATATCTTAGCTGCTCTTAATCACTTTCTTTTATATAGTCAACTCGTCATACTCTGGATTTACTATATTATTTCACCTTACGCAACTAAAGACGGAAAAAATCCATAAAATGATTTTCTGAAGCGGAAATTTTCCCAACTAGGAATTTACTCGAAAAAGTTTCCCTAACAAAAGTATCCAAAATTCTGAAAAGAAAAGAAGCAAACAGGTAATAGTAGTAGTAAGTAAAGGATCGTAGAAAGTTACCACAAAACCAGTGACCACAGTTGGTTTTGCAAGGAATGGAGAAATTCCCAAAGCAAATGGGACAACAGTCATCCTCAGGTGGCTTTTCACTTTCATCCCTTCTCTTTACACCCTCTTCCTCCTTCAGCTTCACATCTCCGTCCCTCTTCTCCTTTTCTGAGATAGAAATGCTAGGGTTCTTCATAACCCTCCTACTTTTTTCACACAGACCCACAAAGAAAAATGCTACAGTCAGCTGATCTCATACCCCGTCAATTATACACAAAACGAGAAAATAAGCACTACACCCTTGACTTTTTTAGTCTTTAATTTCTTCAAGACTTTGCAAAAGAAAAAACACAAAGAGAGCTTGTTAGTTGAAGAAGCAGAGTGAATGAGGTGGAGATGACAGTATAAGGCTGTGACAGTTAAAGAGAGCAGGCGTAGAAAAGGCGAAGAAATGAAGAGGCTACTCACCGCGAAATTACTTACCTGGCATGTAATTCTGTTGACACGTTGCTTATACCTTTTGAATTGCGTGAGAAAAGTGGATCCCGTCCTTCTTTTTTTTTTCCTCACTTTTTGTCCTATTTTGATTTCTAAAAATAAATGGTGTTTTATTAAAATCAATGATATTTTTTTAATTTTTATTTTATTTAAGTGTAAAAAAATTTATATAATTAAAAAAATTAAAGAGTTATATCTTTTTTAAGATATCTATAAGAATAATAATGAGGAGTTTTCTTAAGAAGTATACTCAAAATAAAAATATTATTTTAAAACGATGGAGTAGTTTTCTTCTATATTTTTTTTATTTATTATATTAATAAATATTTATTTTTAGTTATCAAATTTATTAAAATTAAAAATATAATTTATTATTTAATTTTATTATTAATTATAATTATTTCACAATACATGTTACAAAATATTAATAATTATATTTAGAAATAATTAAATAAAATAATTATTCTATTTATGCCAAATCAATAATAGAGGGTTGACTATGCATGCTTATCTTCACGGATCAGACAAGGAATATCATTATAGTTATAGTAATATGTATGAATTTGCATGCTTATCTTCAAACACGTGCTCGGAAGCAATTCGCCCATTCAAAAGATCTACGAGGTGATCTTTTATTATTATGTTTGGATCGTTGTTACCTATGGTTTCATAGGTACGGTATTGTATTGCATTGTAATGTAAATATAATATTTGGATAGATTATATTGTTCGTTGTTGTTTAATAATATTTTTATTATTTGACTTGAGAGTATTGTAACTGGTAAATTTATAAAAATGTCCTAAATTATTATATATGTTAAATTCATTGATAATTTCTAATAACATAATTTAAGACAAATTTTTTCTGTTAATTCGTAACAAATTATGTCTTATAAATATATTAAGTTGTTAAATTCATGCAAATTCTAACAAAATTAATTAAAAAACAAATCAAAATAAATATACACGAATTTCAATAAAAAAACAAGCAGGCTTGTAAGAAGTTTAAAAAGTCAAACCCAGAAAGAAAGAAGACTAAACCCAGAAGACTGTATAGAGGGTAAAATTTTTGGGTGAAGTTAAATAATATAGGATAAAGGGTAAAACAGAATTATGTAATATTAAGTAAGGGTATAATTGAAAAGGAAAAATAAGAAACAATGGGATTACACCAAATTAGTGATTTAATAAAGTGAGGTTTTTTATGATTATCTAACCATAAAATTAAATCAAACCATACCATATATTTTAGGTAACAATCAAAACAAACATGATACTCTTAATAACCATATCATACTATACTATGGACAATCACCGTCCGAAACAAGGATAAAGATATGGCGATATTATACGTCTTTTAAAACTAATCTTTAGAAAAATGATATATTTTATATTTTAAAAATATTTATTTTACTTTTAATAAGATAGTTTACTGCTACATAAATAATTATAACTTATTTTAAACTATAAATTCCAAAATCAAGGAGCACCATTTATTTCTGATGACCAACATTACAAAGATTGTGACAAATTCTTTGAATATATTTAACAGAATAAAATTCATACTGTACACAAACCAACTGGCCAACACAAACATTAAAGCTTTAACAAAGAATAAATTATCAAGGTTGAAAGACATTTAAAACGGTAAGTATAAAGTAATTTAATTTATTTGTGAAGATTCAATTCTCCACCATCTTTTCCCCGCAGCCCCCAATTCTTTTAAAAAATAAAAAGAGATTCAAAAAGCCCCTCTCTTCTTACGCAAAAGACATCCCCGATGAACCCAATAGAAAATTTAACAATCAACTAATATGGAAAAAAGAGAATTTTTATATACACGACGATACGTCGATGACAACATCACTTCACAGCAAGATTAATTTAGCATCTCATTGTAGCTGGAACTTTAGCCTTGTTCCAGCAGTTTTGTTAACAGGTGAACATTTCACCCGAATTAATAGACAACAGCGTGGTGATGATTAACTTTTCACCCATGTAAACTATGATTGTAACCCGACCCACACTACCTGGAGTTGATCATGAAATTCTTCTTCCATTCTGATCAACTTTTGAAGTAGAAAGCATTCTCTAAGGCATCATAGTCTCATCGAAATCAATGTCACCATCCATACATTCATCAAAATACCCGAGGTCCCTATAGTCAATAACCTCAGCATGTTTGTTCTGCTTCTTCAACACCCTTTTCTTAGTATGTCCACTGCCTTCAGTGAAGTACTCTTCATCTTTGGAGTTCCCGTTAGGTACATTGATGGAATTTCTCCTCTTTTTACCTGAATCAGTACTGTCATTGCCGCTGCTACTCGTCTTAGCTGACTTACTGTGATCCCTGATGGTAGCCTCAATGGTTTCCAGCACTCTATCCCCATACTTGGTGATCTTTACCCTAGATTGCACCATCAAACTCATTAAACATGAGGAACTACGGATGAAAACATTGTATAGCGTGTTCTCTAACTTACTTGCCAATGCCACTGATGTCAAGTAGCTCATTTGTAGTTCTAGGTACTTTCTGGCTAATCTGCTGCAGGGTAATATCTCTAGAAAATTAACAAAAAGGAGAATCATTTTTATCAGCTCTGACAATAGGAAAGAAGAAAGGTACAAAATGGCAAGTCAAGCAGCTTAACATTAGTATATGATAAAAGCATACATTTTTTCATCTATATAAAATGTCAAATTTGTCTCCCTTTGTATCGTTCAGAACAGAAGAATATTCAAATGAAGTATCATATAGAAGAGAATGGCAAAGAAATAGCTAACTTACTGAAAGCCCTCACAAACCCAAACCTGAATCCAAAAGTCTAAAAAACTTATTTACACTATAATGTTTAACTTTAAAGAGAAACACAGTCCAGCATAACCTGTAAATAATTCATATTTGGTGTTGGTTACTCTCCTCTTTTGATAAGTTAGAATAAGTTGTGCAAATATACTATGTAGGCTGCTTGAATGCAAAGGGCTTTTGCACTGAATGCATATGCGCCAACTTTTTAAGAATAGAGAACATCTTCTATCAGATTTTAATCCACGGCACAATATGCCAATCAAAAGCAATAATTTTGAATGGCTTCTGAATTTCCTGTGCTCCTTTTTCAACGTTTATATACTCCTAAGGTTTAAGAGACCCAAACCCTACGGCAGCTAAACAACAGGGCTGACTTGTATATCACATCTTTTAAAAGCCCGGAGAAATTCAAAAGTGTGACTTAAGTTCAACACTAGTGCCCAAGTAAAGTACTAGCAACAAGAAGATGCTTAGCACTCTATTAGAGAAAAAGGAAAAGATAGGAAAATGGAAAGGGATTACAAAGGGTACTTACCCAAATATATGGTAAGCCATGACACCGTCTCCAGCTTCCTTAACGATAGCAGTACGAAGTTTCCGTAGAGCTGAATACAGTTTCGCTGAAAGGATCTAAAATAAACAAAAAGAATAAGGTGTGGCATAAAAACTAATTGATAAGCAAAGCACATCGATAACAAGGTGCTTGGATGGTCATATGCAATCTGAACGTACTGAATCAAATGGAGATGATTGAGGTACAGCAGAATGGTCTGTCCTTGGAGGACTCTGCTTTCCTGATATAACTGAACCTTTTGCTGGAGTGGCTTCAGATTTACCCAGTTTAGATGCCTTCACAGATGAAGGGAGCCTGTAATAACATCAAGTAAATCATACTCCTTCTGTGTTGCATGTGATAATTTGATCAGGAACAGATGAAGATATTTGGTTTAGTTGCTTACTAACAAATAGTCATAGAAAGCAACATCCTTTAGAGACTGATTGTTCTACTTTTCGTTTACATTATTTGATACGTTATCCAATAATTTCTCTTCCAAACTTGTAATAATACCAAAAAAATATGATTATTAGTAACATGTTTGCCAAAATTTAGCAGCTTGGGAAAACGAAATCAGACACGGGACTACACGTGGCACGTGGCAGAAGATAGAAAAAGACAATTTTCCCACCATCTAGCTGTCATTATATACCAAGATTAGCTGGACTCGTGATAGCTAATCACCAAAAAACTGAATTATATCACAGACCGAGCAGGTAAAAAGAGAAACCAAGACAGGCATGCATAAGTTTGTCTTAATTATAGTAAATTATGATAAACCGGAATGATTTCAATAACATGAAGCCATCTTTATTTTGGCAATAAATAGATATTTGGTTTGCAGTACATTAAGAGAATTTAAATGAAAAGCATGAACATTGATATGTAAAAGACCAATTGATTGGTCTTATTATACACTTCAGGAAAGCTCTTAGCCTCTGATGGTGAGGGCGCCAACTCACAAAGTGGGATGTACTACATTTTAAGCCGATGAAATAGTGTTGGGATGTCCTACATTTTAAGCCCTTGAAAATATATACCCTTGCCCTCCCATTGAATATGACAGCATCTACATAGCAAGGAGTTTAAGATATTAATTCAACTTGTGCTTGAAAAGTTACTTCACACGAAACATCATATCAAAGTTTAGAAGTCGAATTGTTAAATGAATTAGAATGTTGATTGTTGTGGAAATCTGACATCCCCAAGTTGAATCATTATGTATTCGGCCGGAGAAACTAGATGGAAAAAGAAGATTCCTATTGTAAGTCATGCATGAACCACATCCCTGATTAGAGTTATCAGAAAACACAACATAAAGACTAGAATACAGTGAAGATGTTATTGTTCCTGGCCACAGTTTAACCAAATTTGGAAGTCTGGGAGAAAGCCAAAAAAATTTCAAGCTCAAAAACACATCTTTAATAATTCTGATAAGCCATGTTTCTGATTACTCAATTACTTTGAAATAGTAATAACTTTAACGTAATACTAAGAAATGTGAAAAGAATTTGGTCACATCCGGTAACAAGGAAACAGATCACAAGCTAAATGTAAGCAACGAGAGCAGAAGGAACCTTAATCTCATAGTCTGACCGCCAGCAAACAGAGTGTAGGCCTTTGATTCATTCACCTGAATAAAGATAACATTTTCAGTTTCTTAGGCAACCCTCAAATGGTTGAGATTTGAAAGATGAACATCAGAGATAAAGAAAGTTTTTCACATATGATATCTGAAAGGCTATTTTGACTCTATTCTATCTTCAGTAGATTACCTTTAGGACTGATGAAACAGATCCATAAAGGTCACTCTTTTTAACATCCTCCACAAGAATATCTTCAGTAACAAGATGACGTAGCACGCGGGATGCTTCACCCTTGGCTAGATGCTTTCCAGCTCCATGCAGACGCAAGGACTCGTGTCTGTGTTTCTTCACCTATATATTACATAATAGTAAAGGAGACCAGATTAGCCAATGAGAGAATGCGAGAAAAAGATAAGAAATGAGAGGTTAACAGCTAAGACATACATATTGACTCAAGGAGCCCCTGTAGACTTCCAAAACATGGGCTGACGAGAACTTTTGTCCTGTCATCTTCACCAATTCAACCTGACATGGCAGGCAAGATATCAATGTTTACAAAAACCAGCAGCAGTCTAGTGTGTTTCAAGGCAGTGAATGTCTTCTGTCAAATACAGAATTGAACAAACTAATTTTTTCCCTACTAATTGCTTTGCAATTTCAGTGACGTCTTTCTCAATACAGTTCTGAATTTTGCAGCAATTATCACATGTCTTTCTGCAGTTGGTAGATTCAAATTTCTCTCCAAAGTGAATAAGCTGAAGGAGACGACGACAATCAACATCATTCTCACAGTAACTGACCTGAAAAAAGTGTTGAAAGACTTGAGCACACTAACATTACAACAGTGAAGATCTCAGTGACTTATGAACAATCACATGCCATTCTTAGAAGATTTTCCACATTTGTCTCAAGGATCCTCCCTGAAGCTGCCACACTTGAACGACCATATCCAGACCCAAAAGGGCTCTGCTCTATGGTGCCTTGACTGATCATATGCTTGACTCGTATCTATTGCAATTAAAAAAAGAAAAAGAATATGTTTAATAGGACATAAAGAAGTAGAGGAGATCAACACTCATATAATACTTCGCTAACAGAAACAAGAAACATATTGGGACAGAGGCTCACATAATCACTATAACTGTAGTACAAAATACAAGAGGAAGGTAGACCATCTCTACCAGCACGACCACACTCCTATTGCACAATAACAGCAAAGTCAGTTTTATACTCCATTGTACTGAATTTAACACACTAGCTCTTGGGAAAAGCAAAAGAAAGGATGAGAAATTAAAGTTTCAGCAACCACCTGATGGTACCCTTCAATAGATTTTGGCAAAGAATGATGAATGACAAAACGAACATCTGGCTTGTTGATACCTGAAGTCATCATGTTAACACTGATTAGTTAACAGCACATCATCTTGAAAAAGCCACTTAAGTCTCAATCATACCCATTCCAAAAGCAACAGTTGCACAAATAACATTGATCTCATCTTTGCTCCATTGCTTCTGGATGTTAGCTCGTTGAGCACCATCCATGCTGCCATGATAATATGCTGCTTTATGTCCATATTCCTGAAACCAAACATTCCGATTATACTATTATAAACTCCAAAAAAGAATTATCTGGACTGGACAAGAAAAGAGAAAGTGAAAAGGATCTATGTTAGTCATCATCTATCTAGCTTTTAGAAAAAAAACAGTGGTGAATTTTATAGTAATTCAATCAAAGAGCCACAAGCTCCTTGAACATACTGTTCCATAAGGAATAGAGGTTGCTGACTAAGTATTTGACAAAGCACTTTCTGTTTATGTAGAAATGAAATTTATACTGTAAAAAATAATCTTTTCCAGACAGCCCTAACTTATTGCTGGAAGTTTAAAGTACCTGAACATTAGAGCCACAGTGACAGATTTCTAATTTGTTATCATCTTTTATAAAATCAATGCAAGAAAAAACAAAAACATTCTTCAGTTGTAGATGCAAATCAAAGAAATACCACTACGAAAGAAGAAGCTTTTAAAGGAAGAAGAGATTTCATAAGGTGATATCCAGATACTAACAAGCAACCACTCAAACTAGTTCATAATTATTCTCACATCACAAGAGAAATGAATACAATTATCATCTTGTTTACATCATGCATTACATTATGTTTTTTAGAAAGTTTTTGCTAGGAAACCAACAATAAAGCAAGAAAAAAAGAAAGAGTGGCTTAAAAAAGGTGATAAACCTGAAGCTTTTCTGCTACTCTCTCACAATCCATTCTAGAAAGACAATAAACTATCCCGCACTGATCAAAATGATTTTCCTGTATGAAGTTGTGAATGTCTTCCAAACACTTCTTTGTCTTTGGGATAACGGTATATCTGCAACATTGACAAATTTCCACAATCATATAATTGTAAGGCTGAAAGTGGTAAAGTACCACTACACTTTCAGAATCATTTATTCACCTTAAATTTGGACGATTAAAGCTTTGCCGGAAAATAATGCAGTTGGCAAGACCAAGAGCCTGAACAACATCTTCCTTGACACTTAATGTAGCAGTAGCAGTCAAGGCCAAAACAGGCACGGTTGGGAACTTTTGCTTCAGGATACCTAGACCCTGGATGACAAGTGAAAAGTTTAGCGTCCATCAAAAGTACCCCAACAAATATGACAGCACGAAAATGTTTGCAAAGACATTACCTGATAATCAGGCCTGAAATCATGTCCCCATTGGCTTACGCAGTGTGCTTCATCAATAACAATTCTAGCAAGTAATTCACGAGTATGTAGACTTTCCAAGTGTCTCAACAGAACATCACTTCTGCACAACAATACCAGTGATCTTTGAGTATTTGCAAATATAGTTAAGAATAAATTTTGTGCAGTAAGGAACACACTTTATGTTCCCTAGGAACCTGCAGAATAATTACTAGAAACACTATAAGTTTTCTTATCATGACTCTAGAAGGTTGACCTTTTGCATAGCCAAGGAAAACTTAAAGAACTATCCATTTTTACACCAAACAACTTATTCAGCTAGGTACTAAATCATGTCATTGTCGCAAAGCTAAAATTCTAATTTCACTGTTGAGGCTCTATCAAATACAGGAACAATGAATCAAGGGACTAACAAGTCAGTTTTAAGGCCTGAGGCGGTGGCCACTCTGCAAAATGTGGCACTTCATCTAGCGTGAAATATAGTCCCCCTCATCCGGATGGTTCACAACAAATGTGTGAAGTGCAAAAATATTTCTGAAGTATAAGCTTGTCCAAAGCAGTAAGGCCAAGTTGCAAGAAGTAACACTAGTCAAGCCATAGTAATTACAGAATTGAGCAATCACAATTCATTCATAGTAGTTTATCCATCACACCGTCAGAAAGGTTTCAAGTTCTTCCTAAGGTCTCATGATGTGCCTCCAGTGAGGAGCTTACTTTTCCTGCCAGCACCTCACTATTTCATAGTCTCACCAGAATAACAGATCAGCAAAGCATATGAAGCCTGTTATATGGTCCAGAATCGATATTCCATGGAAAATTGGAAATTGGGTAATGTTTATAATTGCTAAGGAATCTGAACCTTTTACTTATGGATTTCCTGAAGAACATTTAAATGAGATTATAAAAGTACCAGCTAGAGGAGTTTGGTACTACAGAGAAGAATAGCAGTACGCTTCTGAAAACCCCAAGGATATCAGTTCGGCATTCAGCTTGGATCACCAAAACATTTGGAAATGTTAAAAATATTCTCATCCAGCCCAGATCACCAAATAAAATGCTTCAAGAGTCTATTGTACCCAATATTAGTTTCAAATTTATATAAATGTATAACCATTTTGGTGGACAACTAACAGGACTTTTTTGGCTGCAAAGTACAACAACCAGTAATGATCTTTTCTCTATCATTCTACATTATTAGATGCTGCTCAGATTGCAACAGAAGCCTTGATTGGACGAGAAGAGTGGCTACCCTTGTCTGTTGTGTAAACTTGACTTGAAGAAGATCCATGGCCATATGAATTGGACTCTTCTATTAATACTGATGAAGATATAGGCTTCCAGAAAAATTGTAAAAATGGATGAGATTCTGCATCATAACTGTCTAGTTCCCACTGCTGATAAATGGTAGTCCAGAGGGCTTCTTTTCCCACTCAGACAGGACTAAGCAAGAGGGTTCCAGTTAGGGAGAGTCCTAGTTGGATGATTAACTTTGCATGCCCAAAGAATTGGATTCAAGACTCCTCTGAGGTCACAGTCAAAGGAAATACAGCAACTAAAGTTTACATGCAAATTCACAACCATGTTTGTGGAACTGATCAGGAGATGCAAACTGATATGCCTAAGGATAATTCTGCTTCAGTATGTATAGTACTCATGTGTGTGAAAGAACAAAGGACATGAATCATCTTCTGTTACACTGCAAGTTGGTAAATGTTTCTGAACATGTTCTGGACAAAAACAAGTGATGTCAACTGTCAAGAGCTGCTTGGTGTTGGTCAGGCAGAAAGTTAGATAAAGAAATCACGAAGCTGTCTATTACTAATCATACTAACATTTTTCAGGTAACATGGCTAGAGAAGATCAGAGATACTTTGAGGGAAAGGAAGAGACTGTAAATAAGCTTAACTATAGATGCTAGTTTTCTTTTTTTCTGATAAGTAAAATGCTTGTATCTTGTGTTTTTGGCATTATTTGTTGAATATATGTGACATGAATACCTTGTTAGGATTCCTCAGTACCCTACATTTATAATGAAATTGACTTTGCACTCATACATATTTTGCTGATTTAAAATGAAATTCCTTGCTTAACTTTTTCAGAAAAGAAGTTGCATATTTTTGTCTTCATTTCATATTAGTAGGATTATGGCAAGGTTATTAAAAGATCTACTAAGGTTATGAAGTCTAATGGAGATGGACAAGGAAATAAGCATGTAATGCTCAATCCCTCCAAGAATTTGTATGTGCTTTTCTAGAGAGGAACCAAAGGTGTTTTGAGGTAAAAGACAGTCACGGAGATGGACAAGGAAAATAAGAGTTTAAAAGGTTATGAAGTGTAATGGAGATGGACAAGGAAAATAAGCATGTAACGCTCAATCCCTCCAAGAATTTGTATGTGCTTTTCTAGAGAGGAACCAAAGGTGTTTTGAGGTAAAAGACAGTCACGGAGATGGACAAGGAAAATAAGGGTGTAAGGCTCAATCCCTCCAAGAATTTGTATGTGCTTTTCTAGAGAGGAACCAAAGGTGTTTTGAGGTAAAAGACAGTCGGCTCAGACTGAAGTATAAAAGTTCATACTTTGGCTTTTTTGGTGTGATATGACGAATGCGTATGATAAAGTAACACTGAGATTTTCTAAGCACCACAAATTAACAAGCAGCTTGACCTTTTGCTTGTAAATATTCTGCACCGTCTTGTTCCTCTTTAATGAAAAATAATTTTATCCGTCAAATAGAAAAAAGTACAAAAATGAGCAGATACAACCTTTAGCAAGGAATTTCAAGATTTGTCTCAACTCTAAATATCAGACTCTTCATTCAGAGAAGTTAACACAAATTTCAAATGTTACCAAATGAAAGTAAGAGCACACACTTGGCAACTTTCTCCGGGGTAACATATAAAAATTTGTATTTGCAACCATCTGATTTGAGCTCTCTAAGTATCTCCTGTTGCTCAGTCCACTCCATGTTGGAACTAAGATAAGCAGCAGGTATGTTAACCTGCAATGTAAACATACCATGAAAACACAGCATTAACGTAGATTTCTTAGAAGCAGCTGAAAAGTTATTATGTTCTCAACCATCATTACCTGAAGTAAATGCATTATCTGATCTTGGATGAGTGAAACAAGAGGTGAAATGACCAAAGTAATTCCAGGGCAAATAAGAGCAGGAAGCTGCAGGAAGTAGATCGTGAATGTGAGAGTCCCCCCGCCAAAAGTTCAAGCACCAAGCCCAGAGCACAATAGGTGGAATCTCCAGAAGACGAGACAAATTATATGCCTATGGCATAGGCTAGCATAATAAGAAATGTGCAACAGTAAACTGGAGCTCCCAAAAATAGGTTTATCTTTTGAAGTAGATCTATTGGAATAGCAGCAATAGCAAATTCCACATTTTGGGTACAAATTACCATGGCAAGAGAAGGAAGAATGTACATATCAATAGTGGAGCCACAAGGACAATAAGAGTTTCTAACAATAGATAGCTAAATTCCATAACGATGGTGCATTTTTTCTGCTTGATGCATTTAATAGACACAACAGTTCATGAAGAAAGATTTACTCAAACACCTTTTTAGATAACTAAGCCAAGCTCAAGTATACCCAAGCCGAGCTTGGCAAGAACACTTCTCAAAAACATGTCTTAACTGCTTTGTATGTACACCTTTCAACATATAGAAGGGTGTATTATAGTCAAAAAGGGAATTTCCCCTAGTTTAACTCCCAACAGCATGACTCCATGGCTTCACCCTTCTTTAACTCCTCATTGACAAGGACACACCTACCCCTATGGTTGATGGCTTCCACTAGACATTCTGTAGCCTCTTCATGGTTGTATACTTCTCCCCCTAGCAGTCACCAGGGTTTCAGGAAAATCACCACTGACTGAAACATCTTACATCTCTCATCCTCGTCGGGTTTCAACAATTCTCCTTGCCCTCCCTCTTTCCATTTTGTAGGGCTAAATCCATTAAAGAGACTGAATAAATACCTCTCCTTCGTGAATATGGGAGTTCTTCAGCTGTGAACTACATATGTATGTGTTAGAATCTGTAGATTTTCTGATAACACTTTTCTTAGGAAATAGGTACAATTTCATTAGGGATGATTTTACTAAAAAGCAGTAGGTTACAAAAGAATCGTTGCTCGCAAGCAGTGCAAAAAATTTTACGGACAATTTTGATCAATGAAATTCAAACAAGCAAGCTCCAGAACAGGATGAGCTTGAACATTCAAAACAGGGGTGACTTCTTAACAGCTCTACAGACATTCATACCAGCACTCATAGAGCTAGCAGAATTACAACTTTTGTAGAAAATATGGAACGAGCACCTCGTATGGTAGAAGAAATACTTCTGTCATTTGCAGTTACAATGAAAGAAATTTCACCATTTGATGCTATGATATCTGACAACCTTTAAGGCTATTATGAAAAATGGTTAAGTGGTATATACCAACAAGGATTTTCTGTACAATCTGATGGCTTCTTAGCAAAATGAACCCAGAAGAGAGCATAGCTATGATGGGTTGATGATTCTTCTGTTTAATCACCTTCTTAAATAGGCACCATGTAACCCTCTACATTTATAATTGTACCAGATAATAGCATCTTAAATATATTACATTTGCTTCACATTATAATCACCTACTGGGAAAGGCCTCAAAAGCCATAAAGTCAAATGTCTCACCTGATACGTCAGACTCTTGCCTCCTCCTGTTGGCATTAAAACAAATACATCGTATCCGCTCATTGTTGCATTTATCACCTCTCTTTGATTAGGACGAAAAGACTGATTCCCAAATACTTTTTTGTTATTGGCCTGAGAATGGAAAATATGTCCAAATTACAATTCAACTCCAGAAACATCTCATTCTTACAAACACATTTAAATACACACCTCAAGCTTCTTTGTCCAAGGGAAATCTCGGCTACTCCACTTCTTGTCATTTGAACCATCAATATAGTTAACTTCAAGATACTTTGGGATGTATGGTTCTCTCTCCACTGGGGCTGTTGAAAGACCATATCCACCAGTCACGTCAAATGAAAGTGATGATGAATTCCAGTTGTCAAAGTGACTTGACTCATTATATCCACTAAACTGTGTGTCAAGTCTCATAGGATTAATCCTGGAAGGGAATGAAGAAGGTGTTTCATACTGAAAAGCAGAAGACAGTGTGGAAGCAGAACACTGTGACATCTTTCTTTCTTCATTGCCTGATACAGTTTGAAGAAATTTTTCAAGGTGCTGAATTTGCAGCTTCAGCTGTGATCTGAGAGTATGCAAATGCAACCAGTTATAAGCTTTATTGTTATCTAAAACCTTGGTCAAGGGAAAAATGTGCAGCACAGAAAAAGCATAGTATGAGAAAATATCAAAATAGAAATAGAAAAGAATAATGTAGGAGAACCTACCGTTCTTGGCGAAGCATTTCAACCTGTTCTGAACTCAGGTATGAACCATTGTCAAGAAGATCATTTGAAATCTCAATTAGCTTATCCTTCATCTCTTGTAAATGATCCAAGGATCCAGGGCAATGTCCTAGCTGTATTATTTGCAGAAATGAAGCGTCGGAGTTGATAAAACATCAGTAACTTTGAAAAGAACATGATTGAGGCACCGAAACATTATTACCTTCAACCCATGGTTGCAGTTTAAGGACAATTCCGGAGGCAAATTTGCCTTCTCAGGTCCAGCCAAACTTTGAGAATTTGTAACTGGAGTAGTTGACGGAAACCTTGAGACAGAAGGCTGCGGCGTGCAGTTGGCCTGATAGTGTTCTACTATTTGGTCGACATCTATATTCTGAAAAGAAATGTAGCATAACTTTCTAACTATCCAAGACCCCAGATAAATTATCAAGGGAAGATAGTCAAAGTGACATACATAGATAATTGATTAGCATGCACATTTCATCCTTTACTGCAGAAAGCAGTAAACAACAGACAGTAGCAATTAGCTCAGAATATTGATTGTTTTCTCCTTTTGTTTTCTTTTTCTATTTTTTACTTTAAAAGAAGCAAGGTAAAGATCACTTGTTTTGGTCACTTTTACCCAAAATATCAGCATATTCAATTTGTATCAACTCTGCAATTCCTAGTTTCAAGAGTCAACAACCAATAATATGATATATCCCAGGGAAAGTGGGAAGACTTTGCTGTTATATGCTTAAGCCAAACCAAAAATTACCAGAAGGATGTCATCTTCTTCAGTCCCATCAGCACAAGTGGTATATGACTCCTTTGTCTTGCTTACACCAATTGCATGACTGCTGGTGCTGGATATTCCCCCTACGCCTCGAGCATGAGAATTATTAGCCACTGAAGTGTCTGCTCCATTCTGCCTGTTCACAAAACTCCCTGTTTCTGCCACACCACTTGAATGTGGTGGAAAATAATTTCCAGCATACCTTGTTGAGTCACTGTTTTCACTATTTTCACCAACACCTTGATGCGCTGGCCTGCAGCTTGCAGGAGCACAATTTCCATCAGATGCACGCGGGATTTGTGTGTGATGAGAGTGTTGTGAGAAAGTATTGGTATCTTTGGTTAGTTGTAGAGTTTTCCCTGGTCTTGTGTAACTCTTGGGAGACAACTTGAGGCTGGTTAGAAGCTTCCAAGCCTGCCAAGAATTGTGAATCCGATATGAAAAGTGATGCTTTTAGCTGACCAAACAAAGATGCGTGACTCAAACACATAAAAATATTTCCTTCAGCATTTTATGCTAGGATCCCTTGAAAATGTGCTCATGAAGCTACTGCCTACGTAAATCCATTCTACAATTTGTAAAACAAATAAAAAGCAAAAATAATAATATGGTCTCAATTAGTAATAGATGTACTGAGCACTGTCATAAATGAAATAGTTGGAGGATCATAATATCTTGCAGATCAAAATGCACCTTTTCAGCTTCCAATTTTGTTACACTTCTGATTTGACAAGCCATTGACCTATAAAAATGACAATAAGCAACAATCGATTAAGAATACAAGCATCCTTTAACTGATAAAGAACCATAAGAACATAGATACAATTAGCTTCCGGATAGTACCCCCAAAAAAAAAATTATAAGCAACAGTACCAAGAAGGAAAAAAAGAGAAAATTCCCCAGGAATTTGCTGAGTGATAACCTGATGATGGATCTGAATGAGTTCAATAGGATGAGCCGATAATTTACATTTTGTGTTAATTACTCTCCGTTATTACTTATCTTGAGATTGATACTTTTCTGTGTGCAGTAGACCTTACTTGTCCTAAAATTTTTGCATGTATAGTAATGGTGGAATATACACAAATTTGGCAACACTGAAAGCAATATGACTATAGCTGCATGGTTTAAAGTTCAGCCTGGTGGCTTGTATGCATCTTGTATGCATCAATCATGTACAGAAGTTATCTTCTTTGAAATGTTTAAGTAGAAAAAATGTGCAATCTTATGAGAATAGAAATCAGGTAATGATAGCGTGACACACCTGGCATTCATTTGTTCTCTGGCACAAGGTCTCTGTGTTGGTAGAGAGAAAAGGATGTTCGAACTCAAGAACTTATTTTGACATGAAAAATTATCATGTGCAGTAGCATGCTGCGTCCAGTTGGTTTTTGGAAGCTTATCTTTAGACATGGAACCTCCAGCTGAATTGACCACCCTGCATAGAACATCCAATTTTAAAGCGTTAAAAAGACGCTCCAGCAAACTTCAAGAAACAAAAAAGAGAAGGAAAAAGTAACATACATGCGCACATAAACTATAAGAGACTAGCCTCATCTGTTGTGCCTTGGGACATGAATTAACATAATCTACTTCCCTTAGGGTCTAGCTCGCTGAAAACCAAAACCACACATAAAAACCTGTAAACGTCACCAAATTGTCCAGGTGAGGAGCATGAAGAATGACTCTATATTGCGCGCGCAAGCACATGCACACACACGAATAACCAAAAGAGATAAGCATCTTCAAAATAGAAAATAAAAACCAAAGGACGGGAAAATTATTTGCAAGTTGAAAATGTTAATGGATGATAATCGACAAAAGGTTCATTGATACTAACACTCCACTGATAATTAAGATCACTCGTCAGATGTGAAAGTTAACAGAAATTGAGCAATTACTGAAACGGAGATCTCGAATTGAACACTGAAACGAAATCGCTTTGAATATAATAGGGTTACGAAATGTGAAGGATCGAACTGACCATTAAATATGATAGTCACCGTCGTCGGCGAATCAGTCCCCGGCGGAAAGGAGTAGGCCTATAAGTCGCGATATGGAAGCGAATGTGGGGTTGGAGAGAGAAAGGAAGAAATGACGATACATGGTGAAAGCTTCAAATTTCGAGACGCGGGATGGATTGGCGGGATAGTTTCACGAACGAGTTAGGGCTTGGCCCTATTCTGACGATATTCGCGTTTGGGCCGAACAAATAATCCGATTAAGCATACAATTTACACACACTTTCCGTCCAACTTACATATAATATTTTTATTATTTTATACAATTCGATCTAAATATATAACTTGTATACAATTCCATCGAAATATAAACTTACATATAACTTAGCATAGAGTTATATTGTGCGTATTTTATATGTTACTTACATATATTTGATATATCATATGTGTGTTATCTTGTGATCGTGTTATCTTAGACACAAAAATAGCATATGTCCTAAATTCAAAATACATATAATTTAGGAGGAAAGATCTATGTAAGATTCATATTTATCAAACATAATTAGAGTTGTAGCGGGAATTTTTTTGAACGTACATGAAATCACATCTTGAATCTTGCTTAAGACTTAGATGTTTCACTCGCCATTTCCTATATGATAATTGAATAAAATTGATATGAAATTTGTATGTAACTATATAAATTTTGTATAAAATTCATGTCATATTTTCGAAGGAAAAAAAACGCATCAAATCTGTCACACCCCGCCTTGGGGGGTATGACTGGCACCTGGTGCCCTACTAGGACCTGAACTGCTAGACTACTGAGCCTGAGCACATCTGGTGCCTGGCTGGCTCTAACTCAGATTCAGGGAAACAACGGGCTATATAACGGCTGTAAATACAGCCTCCGGCCGACTAGGCCTATAGCCACCTGTACCTGTGCTGACAGCTAACCAGAACATATCAATATAGGGGAGCCTATGCGGGCCGACAAGGCCACCATGCTGTCTAGTTATCTGGAACTTAACAATAAAATACTGGAAAGCTACGTGACCGGCAAGGTCACCACTACTGTCAAGCTATGGCCCCACACTGCCAGCATAAAAGAAATAAAGTACTAACAGCTACACAACTGCACGGCCTCACACGACCGGCTCAACTGACCACAGGGAAATATATATAGACTGCAAGCCTCTAAGAATACTGATAAGATGGTTGGGACAGGGCCCCCGCCTACCCATGCTGTATAACAAAAGAAAAGGGATGAACCTCTAGTTATCTAGCTCCGGATGACTGGAGCTGATGACCCTGTAAGCTGACTGGAATCACGAGGTATCGGCCCCTCGTCTATGAGTACCTACAGGCAAGTAATGCAGTGCCCCACCGGCCGTCAGTACCACTGGTACTGAGTATGTAAAGCAATAACTGAAAGAATTATCTGAAAACAACAATACAACTGATGAAACTGAATTAGGAAGGGATAGATTATGTCACATCCCACCTTGGGGGGTATGACGGGCATCTGGTGCCTGCTAGACTCCGGACTGCTAAATGGTCCAGCCTGAGCACATCTGGTGCTTTGGCTGGCTCTGGCTCTATTTCAAGAAAAAAAACGGCTATATAACGGCTGTAAACACAGCCTCCGGCCAACTAGCCTATAGCCACCTGCACTTGTAATAACAGCTAACCAGAACACACTCATAATAGGGAACCTATGCGGGCCGACAAGGCCACCATGCTGTCTAGTTTATCTGCAATGTCAACACAAGACTACTGTAAGACTACGTGACCGACAAGGTCACCACTACTGTCAAACTAAGGCCTCACATGGCCAATATAATCTGAGATACTAAACAGCCACAGCAAACTGCACGGCCTCACACGACCGGCTCAACTGACCACAGGGAAATATATATACAGACTGCAAGCCTCTAGGAATAACAACAGAAATGATCGAGACAGGGCCCCGACCTACCCGTACTGTACAAAAGGAAAAGAGCTACACCTCTGGAAATCAGACTCCGGATGATAGGAGCTGAATACTCAATAGCTAACTGGAATCACGAGGGATCGCCTCCTCGTCTATGAGTACCTGCAGGCAAGTAATGCAGCGCCCCACTGGGCGTCAGTATCACTGATACTGAGTATGCAAAGCAACTGAAATAATACAATTGAAAACAACTGAATAAAGAGAGCATAACTAGCATTTTTGTATAGCAGGAGATAACTGAATCTGAAGAAGCTAACAAAAACTGGATCGGACTTTCTGTACTGATAAGGCAGAGGCGTACTTGTAGACGTAACGGCCTGCTGTCTAGTAGCTAGTATACAATATATATAGCACATAAATATATATACAAGTAGCAAGCAAGAGCCAATACCAACCCCCATAAGCCGGATGGCGCCAAGCAAGCAAACAATCTATATACCCCTACCCGAGTCAAAACCAACCAAACATAAGTCTCTCCACTCATCTACTTACTTCGGAGCTCCTCTACCGGTCCCCTGGGTCTCTGGCTCGGGCCATAGTCTCCGATATAAGCAACCATGTCTGGGTCCGGAGGACTCCTGTGTAGACAGTAACAGATAGGGTCTGGATCCCTGGACACACTCTACAGGGCTATCTGAAACCGGAGCTACACCTGTAATAACTGAATGTACGGACAGTAACAGATAGGGTCTGATTCCCTGGACACTGCTCAACAGGGCTATCTGATACCGGAGCTGTACCTGTAATGCTGATCAGACTGATATGGGGAAAGCTTCATCCCATCTTCGTCCAAGCTGGGGACGGCATGCCACTCCTTGGAGTGACGTAAAACCCACCCGCTCAGTGGGTGACACGATTACCAACCCAGGGGCGGCGAGGACGCTCAATAAGGTGCCCTCACACCATAACAAGTCTCAAAAAAACAAATAGCACATATAAATAGCAAGCATGTATAGCTAAAAAGACTATCTAGAATTTAGATTCTTGTTCTGATCTGTTTCTATACTGAACTGATTCTTTTACTGATTATACTGATTCTGAAATCTCTGTTTCTTTTTATCCTACAACATGCTTGCTAATCACATAATAGGCTATACTGAAATTTGAATATTAACTTGCCCTTGGGCGCATGCTTTGTAACTTTCAGACTAAAATACGATACGGCAACGCAAACCAGAATTTACTAAACTTATTCAATTCTCAACATTCAACTCCGAGAGTTTCAAATACGGAGTTTATTATGATTCACAAAACTAAAACTTACTAACTTGCCGAAGAACAACTTCACATACCTTAACCTCGAGTTATCCGACTGTCGGACGAGACTCGGTCAATACTCCAGCTAATTCTCCCAACTGCATTCAGATATACGTCAATTAATACTAAATATAGCTTTATCCTGAAGAACAACGTCACTTTCGATATAATTATAGCCTAAACTTAGGCTTATCGAAAGACGGTCAAAAACTCGCTATTTTTCAGAAGTCCAGAAGGGAGAAGTATTCACTTCACAGCTAGGAGCACATAGACACTAATTTGGAGTAATTTTACTTACTTTGGTTCGGTAGGTCGACGATTCGCCGGCCGTATTTCACGAAACAAAAACCGTAGAAATGCTCTCTGCTGCTAAATACCTCGGTACCTGAGGTTAATTTGGGTTTAGACTTCGTTTGGCAGCGTAATCGAACGATTATTTTCCAATTTCTCCGTCTTCTCTCCTCTCTGCGTTTTCATGGAATTTCCAAGGGAAATTATCACTAATTAAAGGGAAGACTTATCCTTAGTAAAGGAGGTAATCATTAATTAAAGGAAATTATTATTAATTAAAAGAAATTATATTACAAACCGAGCTCCATATACTTGGACACTATAAATCGCATTTTTTGCCTTGCGACGCGCCGACTTGGCGCTTGTCCGATCTTTTTCCGGGCCTTTTCTAGCATGCATGACTTTCAAATATTCTTAACCAACACGTGAATAGGCCATCTATGTGCCGGAAATTTATGGGGTATAACATTCTCCCCCCCTTAAGAACATTCGTCCTCGAATGAAATCTGCTATCTAAAGGACTTCTCAGCTTACCCAACTTATTACTTAGAAAAATTTTGGCAGAGTTTCCCCTGTAATATGGACTACCCCAAAAATCCTGAAACGCAGAAAAGTCCAATACAGGGACTCCACACAATACTATAGAGTTCACTTGATAGCTAACATCAATCTTTCTCATTTCATACATATACAACTATAAAGTACTACATAAATAATAATACGGACATACCCGTCGCCCGACTAAGCCTGGAACAAGTGAGGATATCTAGCCTTCATATCTTCCTCAGCCTCCCACGTCATTTCTTCTCGGTTCCTGTTACGCCATAATACTTTGACAGACGCAATATCTTTAGTTCTCAACCTGCGAATCTGTCTGTCTAGGATAGCTACTGGAACCTCTTCGTAGGCCAGCTCCTCTGTAACCTGGATATCCTGGACTGGAACTGCTCTTGACGGGTCTCCTAAGCATTTCCTTAGCATGGATATATGAAAGACTGGATGAACAGATTCTAATTTTGGCGGCAAGTTTAACTCATACGCCACTTGGCCTATTCTTCTATGAATCTGATATGGCCCGACAAATCTTGGGCTAAGCTTACCTTTTTTGCCGAATCTCATCACCCCTTTCATCGGAGACACTTTCAAAAATACCCAGTCATTCACATTAAACTCCAGGTCTCTGCGCCGTACATCTGCATATGATTTCTGGCGACTCTGTGCAGTTAATAGGCGTTCTCTGATAAGCTTTACTTTCTCTTCTGACTGCTGAACAATGTCTGGCCCAATTATCGCTGACTCCCCTACTTCAAACCAGCCAACCGGCGATCTGCACTTTCGCCCGTATAATGCTTCAAAAGGCGCCATCTGAATAGCTGAGTGATAGCTGTTATTATAAGCAAACTCTATCAACGGCAAATGCTCATCCCAGCTACCACCAAAATCTAGCACACACGCTCGCAGCATGTCCTCGAGCGTCTGAATAGTGCGCTCAGCCTGTCCATCTGTCTGAGGGTGGAATGCTGTGCTCAAATTGATTTGCGTTCCCAAACCCTTCTGGAATGACTGCCAAAACCTAGCTGTAAACTGTGCTCCTCTGTCTGAAATGATGGATACGGGTACTCCATGCAACCTGACTATTTCTCGGATATACAACCCAGCATAATCTTCGGCCGAGAAGGTAGTTCTCACTGGCAGGAAATGAGCTGATTTAGTCAACCTGTCAACTATTACCCATATAGAGTCATGCCTGCGTCTAGTACGGGGTAATCCTGCCACAAAATCCATATTTATAGCTTCCCATTTCCAGAGAGGCACAGTTATATCCTGAGTCAAACCGCCTGGTTTCTGATGTTCTGCTTTCACCTGTTGGCAGTTAGGGCACTGGGCTACAAATTCAGCAACATCTCTTTTCATACCTGGCCACCAGTAATTTCCTTTGATATCATGGTACATCTTTGTCGCGCCAGGGTGGAGAGAATAACGGGTGCAATGTACCTCGTTCATGATATGCTGGCGGAGGCCTGAAACATTGGGAACACATAAACGATCTTTACAATGCAGCACTCCATCCTCTGTTACCTGGAATTCTGGCGCTTTGCCTAGCGGAATATAATCTCTAAGCTGAACTAGGTCAGGATCCTCAAATTGCCGTTCTTTCACTTCCATGACTAATGATGACACGGCGGTGTTCTGAATTACCGCTCTACCGTCCTCTGTTTCTGCTACACGAACGGCTAGGCCAGCTAACTGATGTATCTCCCTGACCAATTCCCGCTGCTCGGGCTGCAAATACGCCAAGCTCCCCATGGACTTTCGACTGAGAGCATCTGCTACAACATTAGCTTTTCCCGGGTGGTACAGAATGTTCACATCATAATCCTTTAACAGCTCCAACCAGCGACGTTGCCGCAGATTCAGCTCCCTCTGAGTGAAGATATACTGTAGGCTCTTGTGATCTGTGAAAATATCAACATGGACGCCATACAGGTAATGTCTCCACATTTTTAAGGCGTGGATCACTGCGGCTAACTCCAGGTCGTGGGTAGGATAATTCTTCTCGTGTTTCCTCAGCTGTCTGGAGGCATATGCAATCACCTTACCATGCTGCATCAACACACAACCCAACCCAACGCCTGATGCGTCGCAATATACTGAGTAACCTTCTGTACCTTCCGGCAAGGCTAGCACTGGGGCGGAGGTTAACCTATCTTTTAACTCCTGGAAGCTATGCTCGCATGCCTCTGTCCACTGAAACTTTGCTGCTTTCTGTGTCAGTTTGGTCAGAGGTGCCGCAATAGTCGAGAACCCTTCAACGAACCTCCTATAGTAACCTGCTAAACCCAGAAAGCTACGGACTTCTGTCGGAGTAGTAGGCCTAGGCCATGATTTGACTGCTTCTATCTTCTGCGTGTCAACCTGTATACCAGCATCCGACACAATATGCCCTAAAAAGGCCACTGAATTAAGCCAGAATTCGCACTTAGAAAATTTAGCATATAACTGGCGGTCCCTGAGGATCTGGAGCACTGTCCGCAAATGAGTTCGGTGATCTTCTTCAGAGCGAGAATACACCAGAATATCATCAATAAATACTATTACGCACAAGTCCAAGAAAGGTCTGAAAATACTGTTCATCAGGTCCATGAATATTGCCGGGGCATTCGTCAACCCGAAGGACATAACCAGGAATTCAAAGTGTCCATATCGGGTCCTGAATGCTGTTTTGGGAATATCTCTCTCACGTACTCGAACCTGGTGATATCCGGACCGCAAGTCAATCTTAGAAAAATATCTGGCTCCCTGCAACTGATCAAATAAGTCATCAATCCTGGGAAGCGGGTACTTGTTCTTCACTGTAACTTTGTTCAATTGCCGATAATCTATGCACATACGGAGTGAGCCATCTTTCTTTCTCACAAACAGAACCGGCGCACCCCATGGTGAAGTACTCGGCCTAATAAAACCTTTATCCAACAAGTCTTTCAGCTGCTCCTTTAATTCTCTGAGTTCTGCAGGAGCCATGCGATAAGGAGGAACCGATATCGGTTGGGTGCCTGGTAATAAATCAATAGCAAAATCTATTTCCCTTTCTGGGGGAATGCCAGGTAACTCATCGGGAAACACATCAGGGAACTCGTTCACCACCGGAATAGACTGGAGCATCGGAGATTCTGCTCGGACATCCTGAACTCTGACCAGATGGTAAATACATCCCTTAGATATCAATTTCCTCGCCTGAAGGTAGGAAATAAACCTACCTTTTGGTGTAGCGGTGCTGCCCTTCCACTCCCGCACTGCTTCTCCTGGAAAGTGGAATCGGACCGTCTTGGTCCAACATTCAACATTGGCAAAGCACGGCACTAGCCAATCCATACCCATTATGGCATCGAAATCTATCATTTCTAACTCGACCAGATCTACTGTAGTCTGACGGTCAGCAACCTCTACTATACACCCTCGGTAAATTCTGCTAGCTATAATAGAGTCACCGACGGGCGTGGATACTGCAAAGGGCCGCTGTAATAATTCTGGTGCAATATTGAACTTCCGTGCCACAAACGGGGTAATATATGACAGGGTAGATCCTGGATCAATCAATACGTAAACAGGGTATGAACAGATAGTCAGCATACCTGTTACTACATTTGGAGACGCCTCTGAATCCTGTCTGCCTGGCAAAGCATAAGTACGGCTTGAACCCGTACCTGAACTGGAGGCTCCCAATCTACCTCGGCCTCTGCCTGCTGAACCTGAAGGCCCACGCCCCGCTGAGGTTGCTGGGGCTCGTGGCCCTGCGGATCCCCTGTCCTGACTGCCTCTGCTCCCCTGACCTCTGGTCGGACAGTCTCTCATCTGGTGCCCCTCCTGCCCGCAAATATAACACCCCGTGGAGCCATATCTACAAGCTCCGGAGTGTGGTCGACTACAATAGGGGCAGGGTGAGGGTGCAAATCTACTCTGTTCCCCCCTTCTCTGCTGCGGGGAATCTACCGTTCTGGAACTGCCACTGAACCCTGACTGCCCTCTACGAACATACCTACCTCGCTGCTGCTGCTGTGGAGGTGGGAGTCTAGGGGGTCTATCTGATAGTCGAGGCCTGGGTCCTCTTTGAACTTCCCTCTGTATCTCATCTGGTCTATCTCTGCGGCGCTGTTCCTGACTGATCTGTCTACTACTCTGCTGCCGCTGTCTAAGGCCCTCTATAGTCTGAGCAAATGTCTGTACTCGGGCAATGTCCATATCCTCTCGCAACGTCGCCGTCATACATGCCTCAATATACTCCGGATTCAAGCCCATGATGAATCTGTGAACTCTTGCTGGCATAGTATCAACAAAGACTGGAGCATAACGGGCTAAGGAGTCAAACTGTAAAGCATACTCACGAACACTCCTCGCCCCCTGCTCTAAATGTAGGAACTGGTCTATTCGGGCCTGCCGGATCTCCCGTGGCAAATAATGGTCTAGAAAGGCCTCCGAGAAGCTGTTCCAGGTCGGAGGGGTAACATCTCTCCCTCGGGACCTTTCCCAACTCTCGTACCACAGAATAGCTATATCTCTTAACCGGAACACTGCCAGCTCAACCGACTCCGAAGGGGTCACATGCATCACTCGGAATATCCTCTGCATCTGATCTAGGAAGTCCTGGGGGTCCTCTGCCGGATCTGACCCTGTAAACTGCGGGGGACCCAGTGCCAAAAACTCCCTAACCCTGGAACTGCCTGGCGCACCTGAAGACTCTGCTGCTACAGGTGGTGCTAACTGACGTTGTGCGGCCAGCATCTGTGCCATTATAACTACAGCGCTACGAACCTCCCGATCTGATGGCGAAGGCACAGGAGCTATCGGAGGCGGTGTCGTTCCGAACAGCTCCTTGTGAGAGGGGAACGGCTGAGAGGGCTGTGATGAAGCCTCTATGTCGCCCTCAGATCGGGCTGACTCTGTCTGAATCTGAGGCACTCTGCTAGTGCCTTCTCCTGCTGCTGTGTCTAGCCTTCTGCCTGTGACAGGGTGTCGCTGATCTGTCATTCTTATCTGTAGACAAAGAATACGATAAGTGTTAGGGACTTAACCCTATATTGTACTGCTCTATAGCACGACTGGCTGAGAAAGAAGAGTAACCATCCTATCATGCCTTGCAGCCTCCTGCCTATAGTATGTGGTGCACAACACATCCATAGACAAGACTCTACTTAGCACGGCTTGCAGACTCCCTGGGACACGACCTGCTCTGATACCAAGTTTGTCACATCCCACCTTGGGGGGTATGACGGGCATCTGGTGCCTGCTAGACTCCGGACTGCTAAATGGTCCAGCCTGAGCACATCTGGTGCTTTGGCTGGCTCTGGCTCTATTTCAAGAAAAAAAACGGCTATATAACGGCTGTAAACACAGCCTCCGGCCAACTAGCCTATAGCCACCTGCACTTGTAATAACAGCTAACCAGAACACACTCATAATAGGGAACCTATGCGGGCCGACAAGGCCACCATGCTGTCTAGTTTATCTGCAATGTCAACACAAGACTACTGTAAGACTACGTGACCGACAAGGTCACCACTACTGTCAAACTAAGGCCTCACATGGCCAATATAATCTGAGATACTAAACAGCCACAGCAAACTGCACGGCCTCACACGACCGGCTCAACTGACCACAGGGAAATATATATACAGACTGCAAGCCTCTAGGAATAACAACAGAAATGATCGAGACAGGGCCCCGACCTACCCGTACTGTACAAAAGGAAAAGAGCTACACCTCTGGAAATCAGACTCCGGATGATAGGAGCTGAATACTCAATAGCTAACTGGAATCACGAGGGATCGCCTCCTCGTCTATGAGTACCTGCAGGCAAGTAATGCAGCGCCCCACTGGGCGTCAGTATCACTGATACTGAGTATGCAAAGCAACTGAAATAATACAATTGAAAACAACTGAATAAAGAGAGCATAACTAGCATTTTTGTATAGCAGGAGATAACTGAATCTGAAGAAGCTAACAAAAACTGGATCGGACTTTCTGTACTGATAAGGCAGAGGCGTACTTGTAGACGTAACGGCCTGCTGTCTAGTAGCTAGTATACAATATATATAGCACATAAATATATATACAAGTAGCAAGCAAGAGCCAATACCAACCCCCATAAGCCGGATGGCGCCAAGCAAGCAAACAATCTATATACCCCTACCCGAGTCAAAACCAACCAAACATAAGTCTCTCCACTCATCTACTTACTTCGGAGCTCCTCTACCGGTCCCCTGGGTCTCTGGCTCGGGCCATAGTCTCCGATATAAGCAACCATGTCTGGGTCCGGAGGACTCCTGTGTAGACAGTAACAGATAGGGTCTGGATCCCTGGACACACTCTACAGGGCTATCTGAAACCGGAGCTACACCTGTAATAACTGAATGTACGGACAGTAACAGATAGGGTCTGATTCCCTGGACACTGCTCAACAGGGCTATCTGATACCGGAGCTGTACCTGTAATGCTGATCAGACTGATATGGGGAAAGCTTCATCCCATCTTCGTCCAAGCTGGGGACGGCATGCCACTCCTTGGAGTGACGTAAAACCCACCCGCTCAGTGGGTGACACGATTACCAACCCAGGGGCGGCGAGGACGCTCAATAAGGTGCCCTCACACCATAACAAGTCTCAAAAAAACAAATAGCACATATAAATAGCAAGCATGTATAGCTAAAAAGACTATCTAGAATTTAGATTCTTGTTCTGATCTGTTTCTATACTGAACTGATTCTTTTACTGATTATACTGATTCTGAAATCTCTGTTTCTTTTTATCCTACAACATGCTTGCTAATCACATAATAGGCTATACTGAAATTTGAATATTAACTTGCCCTTGGGCGCATGCTTTGTAACTTTCAGACTAAAATACGATACGGCAACGCAAACCAGAATTTACTAAACTTATTCAATTCTCAACATTCAACTCCGAGAGTTTCAAATACGGAGTTTATTATGATTCACAAAACTAAAACTTACTAACTTGCCGAAGAACAACTTCACATACCTTAACCTCGAGTTATCCGACTGTCGGACGAGACTCGGTCAATACTCCAGCTAATTCTCCCAACTGCATTCAGATATACGTCAATTAATACTAAATATAGCTTTATCCTGAAGAACAACGTCACTTTCGATATAATTATAGCCTAAACTTAGGCTTATCGAAAGACGGTCAAAAACTCGCTATTTTTCAGAAGTCCAGAAGGGAGAAGTATTCACTTCACAGCTAGGAGCACATAGACACTAATTTGGAGTAATTTTACTTACTTTGGTTCGGTAGGTCGACGATTCGCCGGCCGTATTTCACGAAACAAAAACCGTAGAAATGCTCTCTGCTGCTAAATACCTCGGTACCTGAGGTTAATTTGGGTTTAGACTTCGTTTGGCAGCGTAATCGAACGATTATTTTCCAATTTCTCCGTCTTCTCTCCTCTCTGCGTTTTCATGGAATTTCCAAGGGAAATTATCACTAATTAAAGGGAAGACTTATCCTTAGTAAAGGAGGTAATCATTAATTAAAGGAAATTATTATTAATTAAAAGAAATTATATTACAAACCGAGCTCCATATACTTGGACACTATAAATCGCATTTTTTGCCTTGCGACGCGCCGACTTGGCGCTTGTCCGATCTTTTTCCGGGCCTTTTCTAGCATGCATGACTTTCAAATATTCTTAACCAACACGTGAATAGGCCATCTATGTGCCGGAAATTTATGGGGTATAACAGATTAACTGTCTGGAAATGTAAAACTATGCCTACTCTTAACTATACTGGAAGGAGTAGGAGTCATACCTGGAGATGTATCGTTCTACTGTCGGTCTACTCGTATCTAATGTAACATGGCATAACATAACATAACATAATAAAGCACACACAAACCTTACCCGGCCCCCATAAGCCGGGAGGTACAACCAGCACGCAATCTACACCCCTACCTCGGTCATCCCATCTCCTATAATAACTATAAGCATCCTGCTGGTCCCCTGGGTATGCACTTGGGCTCGCTGAGCCCCTGACTATAACTGTACCTGAGTCCGGAGGACTCCTGAATCAACACTGGGGCGTATCCGCTCGACAGGGGTGTATAAGGGCCGACCAAGGCACAATATGGGGAAAACTGGCATCCCATCTTCGTCCCCTGTGGGACGGCATACCACTCCGTAGAGCGACGTATCCTCGTCCTCTGGCGGACAAGTCGATACAACTATTAACCTTGGGGGCGGTCATGGATGCTAGGTAATCCAACCCCAAAACAATACAACGGTCTCAACTGGTAATACTATCTGCATATCCCACATACTGAAGTTAATAGTAGTAAAGTATCCGTACATACTGTGTGCTGAACTAGTAATGGTAATGTGTACGTACTTAATACATGCTGAGACTGATAATAGTATATACTTATAAATGTAATCTTCTGCCATACTGTACTGAGTCTAACGTTGAACAAGATATAGTTTTTCTGCTGAAAACCATGCTGTATACTAAGTTTCTATAGTAACCTAATTTACTATTTCTGACATGCTTTCTAAACTTCATTTTAACCTATCACTCTACTTCTGAGATACCTTACAGATATTACATTGTTTTACTGGGTTTCAACTGAATACGATAATATCCTAACATTCTGTACTACATCACATACTGAGCATGCTGTGCAGTTCCTAACACTTGCATTAGAATCTATATCGTGCTAGCAAGTTTCGCGCTAAATATAACATGATGCTTCTAATATCGTACCAACATTCGTAATAAACATAACACATGACTTCTGAACATTCTACTGGCCTTTAAATTACTTTACCAACCCACACATTGAATTTTCTTGTTCATATTCATTCTTGAAAAATAACTTCATTGCATTTTCAATCAAGTTTTTTGTCTCAATGATAACCTAAGGCAAGAAAAATTTCATACATTTAAAAACTTGAATTTTAAATTTATAAATAACCCTCAGTTACACTTACCCACTCTATGTTTTCATGTCCCCACAATCCACACAATATATACAATAAAAATTACACATTGTATAAAATGAATTTCCAACACGTCTTTTATAAATTCCAAAATAACAGTACATATTTTCAGATTGTCTTATGCTTCCAAATTATTGTCGTTATGCCAAATTTCCTATTTAAACAGCTGCTCTTAACTCTCAAGTTTATTATTTTATTTTATTTTTGATATTTTAAATTTAATCGCCTGAAATATTAACTACAATAAAAATAATCTTTAATTTAAGTTATTTTTTTGTTATTTCTTTATGAGAAAAAAATTCTGTATAAAATTTAAATTTAATAAATTCGAGAATAGAAAAATATGTTTCAAGAAAAATTACAAAAAAATAAACAAATACAAATTTAATAAATTTGAAAAAGAAAAATATCTTTCTAGAAAAATCACAAAATGATAAACAAATTTTAAAAGTAAAGATTTAGCTAATAATTTTATATAATTCTCAACGACCAACAATATTTTTGAAGAGGATCTGAAAATCATCTCATAGATCTTATAAACAAAAGAAACACAAGTAAAGTGAAAATCAAACATGCAGCGATTCACACTTTTTTTTTTTTTTTTTCATTTTTAACAATAATCATAGATGCTGTTTGGATAAGATATAACCTAGTCAAATTAGTTTATAAATATTTTTTAATTTATTTATGCGTTTGATAAATATTGAAAACGTTTATAAGTCAAAATAAGTTATAAAGTTGGTCACACCTCAACTTATGATTTTATAACTTATAAAATTTTGGTTTGATCAAACAATTTAATTTTATCCTTAATATTTTTATGTAATCCCCAAAATATACTTTCTTAAAATAAAATTTCAAACACTCTTCCTATTTTCACTTCGACCTTTGTTGTTTTAAACCTAAAATTTCCTCCACCTCTTCAATGTTAACAACAATTATGCAGTTTTTTATGACATTATTCGGGTGCGGGGCAGGTTAAAATAATTTTTTAAAAAGTTGATGCCGGGTGAGACGGTTGTGTGTTTATACGATTTAATAGTAATTTTTTCAAAAATAATTTTTGTTCTTAACACAATAGAGCTCTTATTTCAAAAATATGTTTCATTTTACTATCATTCTTTAAGAATTTATTTCTCTAGTTTTTTTCTGTCTAAATTGTATTTTTTTCTCTTATGGTCTGACATCATGGATGTGCTGGATTGATCAAAAATTTTGAAAAATATTTTCTCTAGTAAAATCAATTTCTTAAAAATAAAGAAAATAATTTTTCTAATAAAAATAGGCAAAATGAGTCAGATTATCACCTTTCTTACAAAGGCTTTCAACCGTCGCAACCATCCACCATATATCATCCCCATAGTTCTATCTTAGATATATGTAAAGTACTTGCAAATGGAACAAAAAAAAAAAAGTAAGAAAAAAAATATTTTTTTTCGTACCAAATAAATCCTAAGATTTAAAAGTGTGAAGAGTGAGATTAAATTATTTAGCAAATAAAATATTATGTTAGTAGAAATTATACATCAGCAATTTTCTTTTACAATGTAAATCAATTATTTTTTTAATTTAAAAATTAACAAATTATATGAAACGTGTTTAAACGGTACGAATTAAAAATATCAAATTATACTACGCGGACAAATCAAAATCTTTGTAAATTTATATGAATCTGCCTCACAACTGCACCGTACCCGCCTCCATAACCATCTCTACACAAAATAAATTCATATCCATATGTTAATTAAAAATAAAGAGAAAGGAAAAATCAAAAGATCAAGCCGAGTCGGAGAAGAGTCGTAATTCTGGTAAACTTTATATACAACTCTTTCTCTCCCCAGTGCTCAGAGTTCGCCCCGAATCCCGATCTACCCAACTATAGTCTTTTCCCTAACCCGTAAATTCCCAAGCTGTTTACAGCCACTTCATCTTCATTGTGTGTTTCTCATTCTTTTCTCTCTCACCGACAGATCTTTATACCAACCTCAATTCCCACTTTCCCCTTTTCATTTCTTGGATACCCATTTCCATTTCTTGGTATTTTATAGATCCTACACTGCATACTTGTTGCAGTTTATGTACCTCCAGCTGGGTCTTTTCCCTTTTTCCATTGAAGTGATAATCTAATTGTGGGTATGATGGAGTAGTGAAGTTTAGGGTTTTAAGATTTCTTATTTCTTGATTGGTTTATTGGGGGTTGATGGCGTCAGAGGTTGTGGGTACTACTCAGAGCTGGAAAGATGTGTACAGAGGCATGTCATCTGATAACATCAAAGGATTGGTTCTTGCACTGTCTTCAAGCATCTTCATTGGTGCTAGCTTCATCGTTAAGAAAAAGGGGTTAAAGAAAGCTGGTGCTTCTGGCGTCAGGGCTGGTACCTTCCTATTCAGATTTTGAAAACCAAACTACTTGCTTTATGATTAATTTACTAGTGGGTTTTAGTTTGTGTGTGCCGATGTAGTAAGTTGATCTCATGAATGATTAGCACTGTTGCTATTGCTGTAATGGTCTCCTCTTGGTTGAGATCTCGAGTTATCATGTAGATGTGTCAAATAGAGCGACATTTTCAGCTTTTGTTATCAATTAGTTGAATGGAATGGGCCCGAATAGAGAGAATGGATATATAGCTTTCAACAACTAGTTTGGATTGGACGTAGTTGATTGATGTTTTTCCGGGAGATCATAACCTGTCATATTTAACCTGTTTATGGATGTATTGGTAGATCAGAAGAGTGTTAAAGTATAATGTGGTATGAGGGAGTCCTGAATTTGATTGGTGAAGTTCTGAATGTGACTGTAAATGTCATTTGCCTAGCAAAATGCCCACTTTGCTACATCAAACTAACCAGCTGGAAGTTAATGAACAAACATATTTAAGTAATTCAACTTTATATGTGTCATATGCTAGAAAGATAGTAAAAGGGGAAAAAGGCCAGTGTTTAACTAAGTGACAAGAGCCCCTGCTTGGATACTTTTGGGAGGGGGAGGGGGTTACAGGCAGAGACTGTTTTATTTGATCCTCGATGTGTTTTCTTTATTATGCTGTTAGCTCTTGGAGTCATTAAAGGCAAAATGATAGAATAAATCTCGTTGTTAGAAATGAAATTTGAACTTAAAGTTAAGTTCTTAGGATTTGTGGATGCAATCTAGCCTGATATGGATTGTTGATCCATCTGTAAAGTACTGCTAATATTCCTTGCATATGTTTGGTTTTACTAAAAAAGTTTCTTGGTGCCAGTTGTTTACCCAAAACATTTGTTTGAATGATTGTATATTACCTTTCTGCTTTGAGTCATAATAGTGGCAACACGCTTAATGTTAAATTGTCTTTAACTTATGATTTAAGAGTTTTGACATGTGTGTTCATTCTTGAATCATTTGTTAGTCAATAGTTTTCCAGATTTATTTGTTTCTATTAAAGGAGGGTTATGGTTGGTTAATTGCTAGTGTAAAAATGATATAAGAATCTAAGATACGATTAAATGTTTTTCCATCACCAATCTGGTTTACAGTTCACGATGTTCTTATATTCATTTTCAGATACACATTTTCTGTGACTTGACATTGAAATATTTTTACAGGAGTTGGAGGATACTCATATCTTTTTGAGCCACTCTGGTGGGTGGGCATGATTACAAGTGAGTTATGGACTACTATCTTGCATGTGATATATTACCTCGGTGCAGAAGGGTCCTTCTAATCCCCCCCCCCCCTCCTCCTCCACCCCAATTTCTTAAGATTACAAAGAGTGGAACAAGCTTGGGGATGGGGATGCTGCTTTCCTTCAGATTACATATTCGTTAAAAGACCTCGTCTGGTGGCCCTTGGTGTTAGTTACCATTTTAATTGTTGTGTTCTCATGGTTGTTGTAGCCTTTTAGGCATGGCCTTAATAAATATGCTTTTAGTTGTTTGTATAGCAGTCCTTTATAGGGGAGCTCCATGGCATCTCTTTACTTGGTCAGCGGTCAAAACTTTTTTAAAATAAATTTATAAGAAGTGCCATTATATTTCATGATGTGTAGATTAACTAATTGGCAAGATGCATTCACCTTCCCATGTACTTGGTTAATTTCTAGCTGAGCTAGGTTTAGTTAATGGCTTTGTGAAAAAGTGTGACTGTATCCGTTCTTCCCAAAAAAAGAAGAAGAAAAAAACGCAAGGGAAACTACAGTAGAAAGTTAGGTTTTCACCATGTGTTCGTTCACCTTGTAACTGTTCTTTATGCTTTGTTAAAGATAAAGTGTGGAGCTGCGAAAAATGTTGCACATTTATCCTGTCTGGCATGCAAATGTTATTCTTCTTTTGATATTTTTAACCGTTGATTTCTCTCTTCATTTTATCTGAACTGTGTTTAATCCTATTGAAGACACACTTCTAACGTATAGCTGCTATTCCAACAGTGATTGTTGGAGAGGTTGCGAATTTTGCGGCTTATGCATTTGCCCCTGCCATCCTGGTGACTCCTCTTGGTGCTCTCAGTATTATAATAAGGTATCGTGTAGTTTTCATAGCTAGTTCAACTTTTGACTTTTATAATCTTGAGTATTGACGATGTTTTAAATCCCAGTGCCGTCCTTGCGCACATAATTTTGCGGGAGAGGCTACATACATTTGGAATCTTAGGTTGTGCTTTATGTGTTGTTGGTTCCATCACAATTGTGTTGCATGCTCCACAAGAACGTGAGATTGAATCTGTGACAGAAGTGTGGGATCTTGCTACTGAGCCAGGTAGTTTCTTGTTTCATACAGTTTGTGATGTTAGCTGCTCTTTTTTATTCTTTAATCTAATCCTAGAGCTTAAGCACCTATTGACTCACCTTGCAGCTTTTCTCTTCTATGCCTCTTTGGTGATAACAGCTTCCCTAGTTCTTATATTTCACTATCTTCCACAATATGGGCAGACACACATTATGTTTTATATTGGAGTTTGCTCGCTAGTAGGTTCTTTATCGGTATGTGACAGTAACTATCTCATTTTGTCCTATCTTAATGATGTTGTTTTTGAGTTTTCCAAGTTCCACATATGTATTTTCTAAATAGAAATTTCAGCTGTGGTATAACAGGTTATGAGTGTCAAAGCAATTGGCATTGCTTTGAAGTTGACATTATCAGGAATGAATCAGTTAATATATCCTCAGACATGGGCGTTCACTATGATTGTCATCGTCTGTATTATCACCCAAATGAATTACTTAAATAAGGTGAGAGTTCCTTCTTATTATCTCCTTGTTTGTCCCCAAAATTCTTCCGATACTTCTGCATGTTGCAGTGTCCCTACTTGCTTTGGAACATAGTTACATGTCAGTGAAGAGGGTGGGATCAGACATTATTGGTTCATTACTGAAATTAATATAAGCAATCAGAGTGCTAATCTATTTCTTTTTCATAAAGGAGAATAACACCTCTCTGCTCTAATAACAAATCATCTCACAACTCTCTTATTTCATGACTTATCCAACATTGTACTTTATGATTTATTTTTTAAAGTTAAAATTGCACTCTGTAATATTTTTTCTTTTGTTGTATTAGCTTCAAAGTTTAGGTGTATTTGTATAAATATACCTAGGAATTGCATATAACTATAGGTTAGGATCATGCTCACTTTGGATTGAGATCTTACTTCTGTGATGAAGCTTGGGCTAAAGGCAAAATATCAAAGGAAAATGAGCAAGTCAATTACTTTTACATGAAATGTGAAATTCAAATGCCATAATTTGTAAGAAGAAATAAGTCGCAAAGACAAAAATAAGTACACGAAAAGAGCCTCAATAGTATTAGGGGTCGTTCGGTCGGGGAACAAGTTATCTTGGGATTATAATACGGGGATTAAATAATGACTGGATTATTCAGTGGATATACTATTATTTTATTTGTAGATGTTTGGTTCACTGGATTAAGAATGGGATATACCAGATTATAGTGTAAAACACATGTTTGGTTTAAATTGGATAAGTTGAGATATTTCTTTATATACAACTGCAACCTAAATCGTTCTTAAAAAATTTTGGGAGAAAAGCCTTAGAGAAGGGATACTGTGTCATTTTGTTGTTTTATCCCCGGATTAGTAATCCCGGAATTGTTAATCCGACATATAATATGATGTAAAAATAATGAAGCAATTGTTGTATAACACAATCCCGGGATTGTTAATTCCGGAAAAAAATTGTACAGAACATAGAGCAAGATAATCCCACAATTTATCTCGGGGTAACAATCCCTTGTCCACCAACTAAAATACCCCTTAGAGAATAGTTATTCATCTTAATTTGTATGCTTGTACACGGATGCATGAATTATACTGACAGCCAGTAAATTATAGCCCACATCAAGTATTTGCTTTCATGAGGGATAATCATACAAAAATTAAACATTAGCTGAGAACAACATGTGTAGAGCTTAGTAATGCTTTAGTTCAGATTTATGGTGTATCAGCCAGTGCATGAGGATCAGATCCAACTATGCTCCTACACATGAAGCAACCATTTCCCCCAAAATAAGGCAAAATTGAAGCTATTGATTTTTCACATGCAAAGGATATTTACCCTGTTTCCATCTGTGATATTCCTCACCCTCTCGTTTTGGTGAATTATCAATGCAGGCGCTCGACACATTCAATACAGCTGTTGTCTCACCGATATACTATGTTATGTTTACTTCTTTAACTATTTTGGCCAGTGTCATCATGTTCAAGGTAACAACTCTCAGTAGTGCACATTGCAAAATGTCCGTGACATTAAGTTTCTCCTGCTTGTGTCCCATTGTTTCATTATTACTTGATTTTTCTGTTCTTGCCAATCTATTACTCTGAAGTACAATATGAATACCATGCTTTCTTCCAGTTGGGGAGTCGTCAAATATGGTGAAGTTCTCTATTATTATTAGTTTTTTTTGGATAAACTATACACCTGGATTAAGCATTAAGTTGAACATATCCAATTGGCAAACCATTTATTAGATTTTCTGGTATCTAAATGTTGAATGTCGGAGGCTGATGCCTTTTGCTGGTCCTTTAGGCCTGGAGAAGTGGTCTTGTCTTTTATTTTTTAATTTAAAATGTTTATTTAATCCTTGGGATATCCTTCAAATTTCCGTATTATTCTCATTGCTTGTTTGAACAGGATTGGGATAGGCAAAATCCAACACAAATAGTAACAGAATTGTGTGGGTTTGTGACTATTCTTTCTGGGACTTTTCTTCTTCACAAAACCAAAGACATGGTTGATGGTAAGCTCTTTGGGGTTTAAGTTGGTATTCTATTCCTGTATACATTTACTTTATCAGTAGTTAGGTAACATGCTCTCAATTGCGGAATCTGATACAGGTCCCTCAACACTACCTGTGCGACTACCCAAGCACACGGATGAGGATGATGGTTTTGGACAAGAAGGTATTCCTTTGAAGCGGCAAGATTCTTTGAGATCATAGCGTGATATTTGTATTCCTCTTTTTTCCCTTTTCTTCTTCTTTCTTTTCACCCGGTCCACAAAACCATTTTAACCACCCAAAATTCAGCCGCACAATTCCCTCATTCGTTCTTCTTCCAAGAAGAGACCACACACCAATTGTATTGTATTGGACTGTTTTTGTTATATGTAGTGGTGAGAGTAACAAGGAGAGCTCTTCTACCCATCCTTTTTATAGTCATGAAATGTGCAGAAACTATGCAATTGTAGTGCTTTTAGTTGATTACACTCGGCCAATTAGTAATTTACTCCAGAACACTGTGCTTGGTTTAAAAATTACAATTGTTACTGGAAAAGCAACGAATATTTCATCATTCAGCAATCCGTACATGAGAAATTACAAAAATGAAAGCAGCTCGACTTTTGCACGAGGATGCACACCCATTACAGTAGTCCCTGTTATACAGTTTTAAATTGGAGACCTATTGAACCAAGTTAATAAAAATGGAATCAAAGTTGACTAGCATCAAATCTGCTAATATCCAAACTTGCCCATGGATGAAAACAATATATTTCTCAATTACATATTTCAAATACTGAAATTCAGTGTATTACAAATTCTGAAATAGTATATGTGGTGCCTGAATGAGAAATCTTGCTCTGTTTCAAAATGAGGATAATGCATTCTATCAGCTATCATCAACACTATTCATTTGCTAAATGAAATTAAGTATGCCGCTGGCTTATGAGGGGTATTGAGGTTCCGTATGTCATTCTCAACTTCTAAAATCGAATTTCTCACGAAATTAAGAAGTGATCCAGCTTTGTTGAATACATTAAGAACGTCCAAAAAGTGACAAGATGTTTGGTTCTGAGATCTTCTGAGATGCAACTCACTTCGGCTCCTCTGCTACAGAGAACAACCAGGATATTCTATTTTTTCTGTATTTGCTTTAGCAGCCCAGACAGAGAAGCACAATGTGTTGACTTGTATTCACATTGCTCACAACAATATTTCAATGCTTCGATGACTTTCACACACCTATCAACACATGCAAAATAGGCAATAGTCAGTAACAATATTCCACAACAACTTTGAAATCTGGTTGAGCTAAGTAGCTTTACAACTTGTCCTCAGAATCTGCTAGTGTCTCTAGCTCACTAAATAAGCATGCACTTAAACGCACTTTTAAGCTTTAAAGAAGTATTAAGGGACCTAAGACGGAAATCATAAAAGTGTTGCAGTGTCTATGGATCTATTAGCTAAATTATAATATTTGCACATGGAGGTAGCATACATGTAGAGTACTACAATTACGTTTTAATTTCAAACTAGTTGGGGTCACACAGTCAGCTATATGAATCCTCAATATCTATTACACACTAGTTGGACACTTTTCATCGAAATATTCAAAAAAAAATCTATTTAAAAGGTATATAAAAGGTTCTCGAACCCCTGAGGTTCTCTACAATTTAATTCTGATAAACAGAGATCTCTACAAATACACACCTGATGTAAGTGTCTAGACGTAGAGTAACGTTGGAAATTTTTCCAGTATCTGCCATAGAAGAAGCATCAGACTGTGAAGCAACTAGAAATTACATCTATTGTCAGGTTTTGTCAATTAGTTGGCAATCGAGGAGCTTATAGCCACATTAGCGCTATATCGTCTCATAATTCGGTTCACCATCAAGAATATCTGGAGAAAGGTTGTCTACTAGTATTTGTTGGTGTATCTGGCCAAAAGTAACAGTAGATGTCTTGATCATATCTCTACTCCAAATCACTCCTTGAGGGCTAGGTGTCTTATTAATTTATTTAGCTGGTGTAAATTATCTTCTGTAAATAGCATAGACCATTTTTGGATTTTGTAAGCCCCCTAGTCCTAGTCTAAATCTCATACTTTGGAGCTAACAGAATCATTCTTGTAACTTTAGTAACTCTGCTCTTCTTTATGCTTCAACAAATCTATTTATTTCATCAAAAAAAAAAACCTCTCTCAATTAATTCAAGAAATGACTCGAAGGAATAGTTCGATCTGAGAATATATGTGAAAGATTGAATATCTGTAAACCTAGCAATTTTCATGGTTGATGATAATTCCCTTGGTTTCTTGGCAACCAAAGAACAATGAGAACGGGTAAATATAGGATCACCATTTTACTGAAAATTGATCAACTGTCGATAAATAGACAGCCTTGATGCCTAACAGTAGGACTTGACCATCTGTTCATTGGGGGAGACATCCAATAAAGGGAAGCTTAACATTACTTCAAAACATCCTCTATGATATTTAATGGTGGAATAGATTATAGATAATAACTAATCTTGCATCACATAAGGGTTAAACTGTTTAAATGGATTCTTTTAAAATTAAATACTGTACATCTCCTCATATAAAAAAGCAGAAGTTTCTAAATAGCATATTTTTCCTGATTTTGAACACGATATCCAGTAGGTTTCTGATGTTTCACAGACACTTCCTCTAACGAGTATTGTCAGAAACCAGCAGGCAAAGGAATAGAATTTGATTTCGCATTCTGGTAGGACAGTGGCAGTTCAGCTGCAGAATGCAAATTCACTTTACAGGAACCTTATTGATCACATACAAAATTACCCGAAAAGCAACTCTCTCTAGGACGTTACAACTATCCAAAAGCAACTAATATGACTCTTCACCTCTCAATAATTTTGGTTTGCAGAGCACAAACAATGCTGAGTTTTCTCTGCCTCCTTTCCCAAACCCCAAAAGAATTCATATAACAATTACAATACACAACCTCTCTAACATAAATCCTCAATATCCATTTTGTTCCATATGGACCTGTTTTATTGGAATACGCAATAATTTGTCCAAGGCAAATTAGGGGTTCATCTCTACATTTTCTACTAAAATACAAATCTCTAAAATAAACTGAAAGGTCCCCCAGTGATATTATATATACTTGCTTTAAAAGCTGAAAAAAGACAGCAACTTGTATATCCAGAACCAGACATACATCAAGGGACCGCAATAAGCAGCAATTATAACCATAAGGCACATAATACGTATTGCATAAGAGAGGGGAACCACACCTTTGAGGAAGGAAATTGTTCTTGGAAAGACAAGCCTGAATATCGCAAGCCTGTTTCTTACAGGGCTCTTTACTCGGCTGTGCCATTTCTTCTCTTAAATTCCCTCCTTGTATTTTGTATCTTCAAAGCTTAAAAAACCCTTTCTGAGTTTTCCAGAATTCTTACTTTCTAAATGGATCTTCAAAAAATGGAATCACGAAAACGGGACAAATCGGGTATCAGATTCTTGATGTTTCCACATTCAATCGGGGAAGTGCTTGCCGACTCCGCGTGATATATATGTAAAGCTCTCATCGGGGCTCCGTTGGATTTTGACTTACCCGTATTCAAATTGGATGGTCCATTTATTATTCTGCCAATTAGGAAGCTGGTGTTTGGTTTTTGAAAAAAAAACAATAACAAAAAGCAGTGTTTCCGGGAATATATATATATATATATATATTTTAGCTTGTGTTAAGTTTTCAGTAGAAATATTAAGTATAGAGAATGACAAGGCTGCATTAACGAGAGACTAAGTGGTCCTTTGGTAGGGCGCTTTAGACGAAATAATGCAAGTATTAGATTTGTGTATTATTAATATCTTATTTTATATATTTTTTTAATTTATGTATAATTTATGCACTTTATTTAGTATGAAATTATGTATAACTAATGCAATAAAAATTATGTATTAATAATGCAATAATTATTAATACATGCATTAACATAATTAAAAATATAATTGTCCCTCAAAACTTTTTCACTTGTTTTTTTTTATCTTATAGATTCTTCAAACTCCTTTGTAACCTGTCATCCCACGGCCCAACTCAAACCAAAGTTAATACATATTTGACTTTCTTCTTTAAGAGTCATTAGATACTAGTCCTCCGTTTGAATTTAGCGGACATTATTTCAACTTGATACAAAGTGAAAACCAACTCCTCTACTAGTTAAATTTCTCCAATAAATAACTATAATATTGTATCAACTAAATAATATATATAAACTGTTTGTCAATGAAGCACACTCTAAAAGGTAGTGGCAAATGGTGGCAAATGGTCGTGCGGTGATAGCTTGTGTACTAGCGATGGAGCTTGTGGTCGTGGTAAAAATTATCCAACACAAACTTTTTTAATGTAATTAACAAAATTGAAATGCATTTCTTGTTGAAACCAGAGCAAATTTATTAATAAAGTAGTACATCTATCAGGTTATAATAGTCCACTGTCATAACGTAACGCTTCCCACAATGCATATATTATTAACTCCTTCCTTCCATCGACAAAACTCGCGAATGAATTTCATCTCTCTCCACGATTCGTCTGTTCCTAAACTGAAAAGCCAATGTCTCGTTACGTTTCTAATCCTTCATTGGAATATATATTGAGGTTTCATGAAATGAACTTTATAAATTTTTTCGAAACCTAATGAATAGTTGGGAAGAAATCTTGCTTCTCTTGTACTGAGATTGAAAATTACAGCAGGTTAGTTGACCACGAAATGTAATTCAGTTACCAATTTTGAAACACACTTGAAACGCATTAAAAATTTTGATAGGAAGCCACGAGAATACCTCAAATATTACTTGTTGGGGAATTGACATCATACTTTTTTCCCACAGAGAGGGCGGCTGTCACAATAGGGCAGAGCTTTTGCCGTTGGATTTATAAATCAATAGTCATAAATTGAGAATTTTGATTTATTAAAAATACTTTAAAATTATTTTGACTTAAACACATTTAAAATAAGTAAATTCAAACATGCTCGTGTAGTAATATATAATAGCTCTTATTTACCACTTATTCAAAAAAAACTTTTTATATGCAAAATCGGCGTAAATATTCTACAACAATAAGGAAATTCTGTATTTTCTGGAAAGTTTCTCGTTTAATTTCCTAATGCTAAATTGAGAAAGAGGAATGAAATTCTTAGTAAAAGATTTGAAGATTGATTTATTGTCTTTAGGGAGAATTAACACATTTGGTCCCTTAATTATTGGCGAATTATACTTTTGGTTCTTGATATATGACTCAAAAATGCGGGGAGTAAAAAACGGATGAAATATCCAACCTATTCATATTTAATATGGACACAAACTAAAAGTCAAAACAAGCAAGACAAATGAGTACTCATAATATGAATATCTACTTTTTAGTGGATAAAATTTTTAAATGGGTCGGATTGGATGTTACTTATTTTTTTAAATCATTTTGCCAGCCCTACAAATTAAAACACAATTCAACCTTCGATTAATTAAAATGTGTCATTTTGATCTCTTATTTAATGTAGGATATATGTTATGTCTAAATTATATTATTTAAAAGTATATTATACTTAAATATGAATTAACATTACAAGTTTAACATAATACGTGGGTAGTTAAATGATTGAACAATTAATAATTCTGAAAATTTGGGAATGTTCATAAGCAAATGAAGCAGAAATGAATATTTTAATTAATTGAAAGTTAAATGCATTTAGTCAAATAAAAACTAAACTAAAATCTACCAATAACCGGAGGTATGAAAACTAAAATCTACCAATAACCGGAGGTATGACATGCATGCTGGTAATTTTCCAAAGTTGTGTCCATCTGTTTAGGGAGGCGTCTGAATTAGAATTCAAGTTACATTGTGTACATAGGTTAAAAATTTTTTATTTTTTATTTTTTATATATATTATAGGTAGAATTCATTTGCCTTTTTCGTGTATTTACTTCTTTATATTTTAAATCTCCTTAGTGAAAATTTTAAACCCGTCACTGATCTTAATCATAGTGAAAAGTTAATGTGTGCCATTTTCTTTTTCAAGGAAATCCTTGTGTCCTAGATATGTAGTTGTTCCCCAGGATGATATTGGATATACTTTTTCAACTGCTAATAAAACAATGTCTAATCTAAGTTATTATATATTTTTCTGCTGGCATTGTTTCTAGTACTTGTGCTCCTGTTATTATGGTAGAGTAAGCATCAATCCTTATTCCTATCGTCGTTGAAAATATAATTAAATAAATAAAAGATGTGTTATACGTGAGATGCGACTTTTCTATCATTCTTATTTTCCATTCATGTTGAGTCTTAATTATTGCACCATTTTTTGTTTGAGAATCTTATTGCATCATGCCTTCTATATATTATCATGATGTGACCAAGACTAGTGCCCCTCATAGTGTTTTCAAGGACCACCATTGACAGGATACTATTAAATTTGAACTACATGAATTGTCTCAGAGAACATTTTGAGATCACTAAGCAAGCTGGGTAGATATATATGTTGTAAAGAGATGAAAAGAGTAGAATCTTTTCTTCATCCAAGTATTTTGTTAATTTTTTTTTGAGCTAGTGGGTATAAGAATTCTTATATTCACCTGCTAACTGTTGTTACCTGTAGTTTGTTTGAGTAGGTATACATAGATTATACATTGAATATATACAAATTTATACATCTTGTTAGTTGCTGTTGTTTGTATGAATCCAAATAAGTGGTTGGTTAAGCTTAATAATTTTTTTAACTAGCTCAATTATTTAAAGTTTAGAATTAAAATAATATTGTTTTTCATATATCAAGTACTGTTTCGAGTACGTGATATATATGAAAGACTAAAATGATAAAAAAAATTCTATATAATAAGGACTATTTTGGTAACGTTATATATAAGAAGGATTAAAATATTCCAACCCCCATATATTAAGGGATATTTTGATCATTTTCTCGCTATATGCAAATAATAGAGCAATTTACTTTTACTTTTTCTAGTTGGTATATATAAATTATGCACCAAATATACATGATTTTATACATATTATACATCTGTTATATATCTGCATATATATTACTTCCACCGTCTATTGTTACAATAACTGCACTACGATTCTAAATAATTTGTAATCGGTTATATGAATATTCACTGATCATATTATTCATTATTTTTTTTTCCATCGGCCTTTGTCTTATTACCACAATGCTAAATATACTGTGAATCTGGGATTAGACATTAATCTTGAAACACTGCTGCGCTTTCATTAATCAACATGAAACTTAATTAGCTTTTTCAACATATATTTTCGATTAAGTAGTATTACATTCTTTAATTTAATTTACTTATTTAACAAATATTAATTTAATGTGTTTGTTCTATGGGTACACATGATGTTTGTGCACTTGCAAAACTTGATTGACTTTTTATTTTCCATCCAAAGTGTCCAATATCCACATTAAAACTCGATTGAATATGAATTACAGGCGGGAAGATAACGTTTACATATGTACATATGACAGGAAAATTTTACTCGAAAAAATAAAAACATAATGAAAAGGAAATTTTAACCTCTCAATTATTCAGGGTATGTATCAATGTAAGCAAAAATATTGGTCGTTTTATGATTTAATAAAATATTTTAGGAATTTTTGTTGGCAGTATGTTAAGAAATTTAAACTGTCATTGTCTTGAAAAGTTGATTTCTAGTTTGAGTACAAAAGTTAATAATTGTGAGTAAGAAGTTAAAACTTGTGGAACAGACTAACAATGTGAATAAATTTTGGTGTTGGGCAGACAGAGAATAGAGATAAGATTGAGGACATTTTAATTAACTTGTGGAAAAATAGAGGTATAAAATAGAAATATCTTTGTCATGATGTGGATTGATGGACTATCATTAAACTTTTGAAATTGCTTTTTTTTGCTGGCTAGTCAATTTTTTCTAGCAAAATTTCTTTCAAGTTGGAAAAGGGATTTCCATGCCCCAAAGATTGCGGATGACTATATCCACAGATACAAAGTCACAAGAAGAGACTTAAACGCATTTGATATTTATATTTAATTAATAATTTGTACACCTCTTTCGGTATTTAACCATGATTAATTAGTGTAATTGGTTGTTTATGAGAAGACGATGTAGTTATAGAAAAAGTACATTTAGTGGGTGCACGTGAAGACCGTGGGTGAAGGAACAAATCCATAATAACAACAACTCCAAATTTCAAAACAATATAAATATAATACACTCACACATACAGACACATGCATGAATTATTTGTTGGCTAGTACCACTACTGTTTCATCCGTGACCAAATGGCAACACCGCTCATCCACAAATTTAAAAACAATAAAAAATATATACTACTACATCAACTCCCAACTCATCATCAAAAAACTCTAATAAAATTGTAAAATCTTTTTATCTTTAATTACAAATTTTAAAAATATAATAAACTTTTTGATATAAATTCAAATAATGTATATATCGAACCTCAAAGCGGATATAAAATCTCGAGGGGAGACCAACAAAAACAAACAACAAAACAAAGAGGGAAGAGAAAAAAGTCGTGAAATGTGGTCCTCGAATTGTTTCGTCAAAACAGTAACCTCCACAATGTAATGTCATATTTTCCTTTTTTTTAATTTTCTGATATCAATGAGCTGAGTGGCATCCAATTTAGGTCAACACCAATACAACTTTTGACGTAAATGATCATGCAAGAACAGTTTTTTTTCTTAATTTAAATTTACACTAAATATGTTTGATTGACAAGGAGAGTAAATTACTTTCAGTCGACTTCTAATTAAAATTATGTCACCTCATTTTTCAACGAGTTGTGCAAGTATATCTGATTACAAACAACGACCGATGATATTTGAACATTTGTATTGCAACAGCAACATATATAAATGTTATAATAACACAATTTTCCAATCCAAATTCAAATATCAAGCAAATGAGTGAGTCAACCGTGTTGGTGGTCAACGGCAAATAATATAGTAAACCATTGGGATAACGTAAAACTTTGTTTTCCCGCCGTAATAATTATACTAAAATTAAGTGAAAGTCCAAAAGTTCAGCCTTTTATTGCGAAAATCACGGATTAATGGAAACTCAACTAGCATTACTTTTTTTTTCCCCCCCAATCTTTTAACTAAAAATCTTAAAGCTGGAAGTACGAGAGAAAGAAGAAATTTTTTAATACAAATTAAAATTAATTGGAATAATTATAAATATTGAATAGTTAAATAAAAAGGGTAAATATGTTAGTGGTGCATAGTGGCTGCTCAGCCTTTCAGACAGACATGTGCTATCTGTGTATTCTCGCTGAATTGTTTTCACATCCCAAAGCACATTTCTGGGCTTTTTTTTTTTTCTCTCTATATTACTTGTAATTAATTGATTAAAGCTAAGTTTTGTCATAGTCCTTGTTTTCTCTATAGTAAATTTTGATTACTATAAATCCCTTCTTTATGATGTATATTTTCCGATAAAAACTAAAAGAAATTGCATCAACGGATGACTCTGAGAATTCAGTTCCTTGGAATCATCAATTATTATTACGAATAAATAACAAACCCACCAAAAGAGAATCCAATGCTCAGAAATACTCGTACAATAATCGACCTTTTTTTTCTATAACATCGTTATTTATTTTAATATATTTTATTTTTATAATAAAATATTACATAAACTAAACTCAATATTTCAAAGAAAATTTTAATTATTTTACTAAAATATTATACAATAAATCAGACAATTATAGCAGGTAGTCAAACATTACAAATAAAAATTTCAAAATTGGGAAACGACACAAAAGGAAAATAATTTTTCAGCCGTCTAAAATTCTTGGCAGTCACATGTGACCCACTACTATAATATAATTTACAAAACGAAAATCTTGAACACAATATTTGTTCTGGCGCCATTCAAGATTTTGCCATAATGACATTTGGGCTTTACATGAAAAATGATTTATTAGTACGAACAAATCACCAATTAACGACAAAATGGGGCTGCCAGATGTGCTTAAAAAAAAAATACTACTAGTACTTAAAAACTTAAATGGAAACAAGTTGAAATAGTCCCAAACACAAAGGTACTAAAAGGACAATATTACCCTCACCTGTAATAATTTAATGCGAGAAAATGATGAAGCAATGAAAACAAGAAAGTCTTCATGAATTGACTGTACAAGTCAAATTGCAAAAAATGTCACTCTCAGAACGTATGAACACTACATACAAAAATATACTAACATAAAAAATGTACTGTAGTAAATAATTTGTTACAGTCGAGTAAAATATATTAACGGTAATTATTGATGTGTGTAAGTTAAATTTTAGTAATAAAATTTTCTCAAGAACTAAAACTGAGTTAATGTCACTCTCTTAGTTTCCATCGAAGAAATAGTAGCTGGAGATATGATTTGTTTCCAGAAATACTTAGACTAGATTTTTCATTTTTAAATTTTTATCCAGAAAAGTGTAGAGAAGTCACATGAGGATTCCTCAGTAAAGAAAAGACACGTAAAAGAATAAAATGAAATTATTGAAACCAAAAAAAGGTATTTAGTACCATAAATACAATAACATGCTCCTGGTTATCCATTCCTCTTCAAGCAAAAGTTTATGTTTCTTTCCATTTTTCTAAAATTAAATTGGGGATTTAAAAGAGAGAGAGAGAGAGAGAGAGAGAGAGAGAGAGAGGGGAAGAAAATAAAAAAGTAAAGCTGTCAATTCTCATCTTTCACCGTGAGCAAAAAAAGAGATAATGCAAAAGGGTTTTCCAGTTTTACTATCCGATCCATTGTCAGTAACTTTGAGAAAAATGGTCTTTATATATAAAACCAATATATTTGGATACTACATAGTACAGAATTATCTCTATAATAAATCTTTTTTTTTTTTGTGAAACTGTTTTCGTAGTTCTTTTCACACACAATAACAAGCTGATCTTTTTGAAAAATACTAAACACAAATATATAATCCTCCTATACAAATCTCGTCTCTCTTCACTCCTAGCTAATGTCCCAAAGGACCAAAACTAACAAAATACATTTCAAATCCTTCACAACTCTCTAGCAAAAGGTTCTTAAAAGAAACAAACAAAAAAATAAAAGGTAATAATGACAGACAAAACCAAATGACAACTAACATATACCTCTCGGTCTGTCTTTCCATGAAATCCTCGTTCATATGAACTGAATCTTTCAAGCACTTTCACTCATCACACTTTAGAAATTTAAAGCCTGCAAAACAAATTCAGTCCCCATTGTGATGACAAAGAAGAGGCTATAACAAATTTAGTGGACATTGTTGAAATTATAATGTAAAATATAGGGAATTAATATATGCATATACTAAAGAAAAGAACTGACCAATATTATAAATTTTACTGAGAGTTGTTTGGATCATCTTCGTCGCTATCTGTAGGTTGAGGTTGATGTTGTTGTTGATGCTGTTGCTGCTGCTGCTGCTGCTGGTGATGTTCCAATGAGTGACTTTGATGGTCCGAATTCATATTCAAACCACCTCTTGATGAATACGCATTAAGGGCGGCTAACATGCCCAAATTACTTTCCGACATTCCAAGCCCAAGATGTTGAGATGGTTGTTGCTGCTGCATTATCATTGAGCCTAGCTGCAATGGGTTTCCTCTCCCACTTTGAAATTCAAGATTCGGTGGGATATTAAACCTAGGCATGAAATGTAATGGTGCTTGAATAGTGTTTGAGCTACCCATTGGGAAAGGCCACATTTGAGACTCGAGATTTGTAGTTCCTGATGTGCTTGCCATGGGAGCGGACAAGGTCTGTCCGCTCCCACCAGCAGTAACCGGAAGCATCCAGAATGGACTGCCACTCGTTCCACTGCTGGGCGGTTGTGCAACCGCCCATAAGCCAGTAGCTGACATCATATTTGTATGCCGAAGCATATTAGACGATGGTCCAGCAGCTACACCTTCTTGGGAATTAGGCTTGGGCAATTGCGAAGAATTTCCCTTGAATTGCTTATTCGAAGGCGAACTAGATCCTCCAGAAGCTTCTACTTGTGGATTACTTGAACCTTCCTCTTTGAACAAATCCTCTCGGTATCTTTTCCGAAGGTAATTATCTGCCCCCTCTTGACCACCTCCACCACCACCATCGCCGCTGCTACCACCACCGCCACCTCCTCCTCCTACTCCTGGTATTGATTCTGCGATTGGATTTTGCGTCAGAATATGAGGATTCTGATGAAACCCTAGCATGTGCGAGAATCCTTCTTCAAAAGGATGAGAGGGATGGTGAGCAGCAGCTAGAGCTAAAGCGCTGTGAAAAGAATGCGGAGCAGACTTGGAAGGAGGAGCGGAGCCGCTGCTTCGGAGGGATATGTTGAGAGTTGAAAAGTTGGCTGGGATTGTGCCGGTGCCAGTGGCAGCGATGATGGCAGGCTCGGCTTGCTGTAAGAGCCATTCGATGGTTTCTCCGTCGGACTTGTGGCCTAATTCCCGGGTCAATTGGAAAACCCTAGCTGCACAAGCGGCTGGCATTCGGATGCGCCGCCCTCGCCCGTCAACTTTCGTGTGCCGATCCTTGGTTTGTCGCTTCGGCGGAGGCTGCTGCGGCTGTTGCTGCACATGTTGTGTTTGTTGTATTGCCTGCTGCTGTTGGGGCTGTGATTTCTTATTTGGGTCAATCAGGGAGTCGGATCTGGTGGCGATAGCAAGAGAAGCATCGACTAGGTGAGGTGGCTGCTGTGGCGGAGTAGGAGAGGAAGTAGAAGGAGAAGCACTAGTAGCAGCAGCGGCAGTAGGACTAGCAGAATTTGTAAGCCCAGCTGGTGCAGAAGGCTGGATGGAGATAGAGGTCATAAAAGGAACTGATATTGATCGCCCATGTTGTTGTTGAAGCTGCTGCTGGTGGTGGTGATGCTGGGAGAGGAGCTGGTACTGGTGCTGCTGTTGGTGGTGGAGAGGTGGAGAAGGGGTGGTAGTTTGTTGTTTACTAGTGCTATTAGTATTGTTGTTTTGTAAATCAGTGAGTTCCATAATTTTGGGTTTTAGGGGGAGAGACTAGAGAGTGGTGGCCTGGACCTTGGGTTGGAATGTGGGGGTGGGTGGGGTAATCAAGAATTTTGTTGGTGGGTTCAAGAAAACTGATCTTTCTTTATCTGCTTTTTTTTTTCTCTGTGTCTGATGATTTGTTACTAATTTCTCAACCCCATCTCCATCTCCTCCCCCCTCTCTTCTTCCAAACTCAAAGAAAAGAGAGATAAGAGAGAAAGGTGGGGAAGAGAGAGAAACACAAAGAAAAATCCTTTTAAAATAAAATCTTTGCAGAGTAAGAGAGGAACAGGGAAGAACTGTTTGACAAGGGGTGTGGGGGCTAACTTGGACTAAAGAGTTTTTGTGGGGTTCATTAGGTTCTTCTCTGATTGACTCTTGTTTTCTTCCCAGTAAGAAGTAAAGATAGTGAGAGAGAGAAGCAGATGAGGACATGAATGGGAGAAAGAAGAATTCTGGGGAGTTTGATAAAGGTGTTTGGGGGGGGGGGGTTTGGGGGGTTGTGGGGGGGGGGGGGATTGGGTTTAGTGAAGCATAGTTCTTAGAAGGGATATTTTTGAAAAAATATTGGATGTGGGCAATTAAAAGAATTTAATCTATTTTTATGTTATTATATTTTAACTTGTTAGAATAAGTAATGAGTAGTTTTCTTTTTGACGCTGAGCTGAAGTCCTTATCTTTAAATATCTAATATATTTATGAACATTTTTATCAAGGTGTTTTAAAAAATAAAGAAATATAACTAATAAAATTAAATTCACCTAACTTTTTTAACCCCTTTCACTTCTTAGCTCTGCCCCTGATTTACGTGGCATGATAATATCAAAAAAATTTACATTTCTAACTTTAAATCAATTAAGCTCATTTAAAGATATAAAAAAACTCCGTTGTTTTGTGTTTTTAAAAAGTATTGTAAAAATAATGTTACGGTGAAAGTGAATTTTTTTCCTTAAACAATTTTGCATGCATTTGAAGGTGATGGGTCCATAAATATCGTGTTTCTGTAATTTAGACACACACACACACATAGTTTAAGCAGTAACTACTATTCTCTATCTGTCTATCTTAATCTTTACGACAAGATTTTTTTAATTTTTTTTAAAAGAAAATTGAGACAAAGATTGTCGTCATCCTCCACATAGCTAAGTGCCCACCAGAAATTATTTTACTATAGGCATGAAAAATGCGAAATAATAGACAGATAACCATAGGATTTTTACATACTCAAAAATTAATCTATGTGTTATAAACATATTTTATATTATAGTGAATGTCTATCTTTTGGAGAAAAGTTAGGAGAAATTATCCCTATAAATAGAGGGACTATCCTTCATTGTTTTTCATCACATCAAGAGAAATAAGAACTTCTCTCTTTCTCTCTTTCTCTAAAATATTCTTGTTTTTTCTTTATTATTTCATAACACGTTATCAGCACGAGTCTCAGGAACGACTTATTGATTCACTTGGCAATTCATGCCTCATAATTTGTTCCAGAAGAACAATATTGTGAAAAATATATTTGTTCCAGAAGAACAATATTGTGAAAAATATATTTGTTCTAGAAGAACAATATTGCGAAAATATATTTGTCCAGCAGAACAATATTGTGAAAATATGTAAGAGAAATCATCTATGTTATATGCATACCTCGATTTGCTCCCGAAGTAGCAATATCTTAAAAGAGGTTTTAAGCTATCATACCTTATGTGGTTAAGGCATATTTAGATGATCATATTCCATTCCTAAAGAATGAGAAATTGAGAACTTTTGATAAATGTTACAAATATAGATCTAATACAGATCTAGTCCCTGAAGTGAAATCAAAACATCAAAAATCCATATGGATGCAATGGGTCTTGGAGACACCATCAAAAGTGAAAACAAAGCATCAAAATCCATATGGATGCAATGGGTCTTGGAGACACCATTAAAAGTGAAAACAAAGCATCAAAATAAGATTGTGCTAAGGCTATGATATTCTTGCGTCATCATCTTGACGAAATTCTTAAAATTGAATATCTCACGATTAAGGATCCACTTGTTTTGTGGAATAGCCTAAAAGAAAGGTATGACCACCTGAAAATGGTCATCCACCCAAAGGCACGATATGATTAGATCCATCAACACTATAAGTCTGTTCATGAGTATAGCTCATCAACATTCAAAATTGTTTCAAAGTTGAAACTATGTGGAGAAACTATTTTGATATGATTGAATATGTGGTAGTATACAAAATTAATTGAGAGCTCCGGAAGAGCTAATATATTACTATCTGAAGGAATGAAATTGTTGTAGCAAGTCTCACAAGGAAACTTATAAGTTTCAAAAATGTTAAAAAAAATTGAGACTATAAATTATGGGAAGATCTAATATCTTCATGCTGCTACAATTGAAGCGGGTTATAAATATTTATGTACAAGATTACCCGCTGATTTTTTATTTGTAGTACATAAATATGGGTATGATGATGAAATCACATACGAAAGTAAACTAGAAGTTTACTGAAATAAGTTGGCATAACCGGTTGGCCATCCCGGTTCAAATGTGATGCAAAAATAATTGAGAATTCATGTGGCTATATGTTGAAGAAATAAAAGATTCTTCAAGAGTTCTCTTGTGTTGCTTGTTCTCATGATAGAATGATCTTGATCAGCTAAGATTGGATTATATTCCCTGAAATTTTGGAACTTATAAAAGGGTGAATATGGGCCCATTCACCTACCATGTGAACTGTTTGCTAATAGATGCATCTATGCAATGGTCACATGTGTTTTGATATTAACTTGCAATTGATTTTTGTAAGGTTGTTGCTCGAATTATTAAATTAAGAGCATAGTTCCAAATTATAAAATCATGTTGATAATGCTGATTCATATCTATGTTGGTTTAGCAAAAATTGTATGCCTCCAATTATAGCTAAATCATTGGTTATGAGAATAAAACTCCCAAATAAAATTTGGTTTGAGATATGTTTATTTAACATATAGCAACACTTGAATGCATCAAGCCAACAAGGTTCCCCTATCAAAATTGGTTCAGGGTCAGGGACCAAATAATTTCATCTAAAATTTGAATGTGCGATATATGATTCAATTGTCCCACCACAGCGCACAAAGATGGGTCCCCAAACGAGCTTAGGGAGTAAATGTTAGTTTTTCTAACATTAGGGGGAGAAGTGATTAGCAAGTGAAAATTGAGTGTGGGATTAATTATCTAGATCCTCGGGAAAAAGAAAAAGTGAACTTAAAGTTCAATAGATAATTCACTTGCAAAATATTGCAAATCAATTGCCAGATATATTTGCTAACTCTATTTTATAATTTAGTTGCAAATGCTCCAATGAAAAGTCCTTGAAGGATAGAGTCTATGAGACGCCTGAAGCGTGATAGACCAAACGGTTCCAAATATAAAACTTCTTGAAGAAGGAGATGAGCAAGTGATTAAGATGGTCATAATGATGAGGCAAGTGCTTTAAGAAAGCACCACGACATAACACTTCATAAAACCTTGGCAAAGGTTCAGGTACCTGAAAATGACGAAAAATGAAGAGATCTCAATAAGTTATGTCGCATTGGAACTGATCGTCGACGATATTTTTGATACAATATAGTGCACAATATTGTAAAAGATTGTGAGGGTCTGAATTCTACATCTATTAAAGCATGTTGATGTAGAAATAATTATCAAGTGAAATGATGCGTATTGATAACCATAAAGCTTATTGGACCTGTAGTCCAGACACTAGAAGATGTCACGCATTTAAATACTAATTAATGTTATCACTTAACAAAATTTGTAAAAAAATCATGAAGGATTCGAAATGCCTGAAGCATTTACAAGTTTCTTTAAAATTGTTCATAATTCTTATATGAGGAAATCCTTGGTCCTGAAGTACCATATCTTAGTGTGATTGATGCACTAATATATCTTGCTAGTACTACAAGGCATAACATTCGATTAATTTATTAGCAAGTTCCGATCTTGTTGGTTATGCTGATACTGGGTATTTATCTGACCCACACATAAAGTTCGATCTCAAACTGGCTACGTGTTCATATGTGGAGGTACTGCCATATCTTGGAGATCTATAAAGCATCTCTGGTAGCTACTTCATCAAATCATGCTGAGATAATAGCTATTCATGAAACAAGCCGAGAATGTGTGTGGTTAAGGTCCATGATACATCTCATTAGAGAAAAATGTGGTTTGAAATGTGACAAAGTACCACAATTTTGTATGAAGATAATGATGCATGCATAGCACAACTAAAGGGAGGATTTATAAAAGGAGATAGAACGAAGCACATCTCGCCAAAGTTTTTCTACACACATGAGCTCCAAAAGAATGGTGATATCAATGTGCAACAGATTCGTTAAGTGATAATGTGGTTGATTTATTCACCAAATCTCTACCAACTGCAACTTTTAAGAAGATGGTGCACAAGATCGGGATGCAAAGATTCAAGGATGTTCTCATTAGGGAAAGTTAATACACGTTGTACTCTTTTTCCCTTGCGAGGTTTTGTCCCACTGGGTTTTCCTTGTAAGGTTTTTAATGAGGCAGCCAAAATGCGTATTATTAGATATGTGTACTCTTTTTCCTTTACTAGATTTTTTCCCATTGGGTTTTTTCTAGTAAGGTTTTAACGAGGCACATTATCTATCAAATAGACATTCAAGGGGGAGTGTTATAAACATATTTATATTATAGTGAATGTCTATAAAGGTATTTGTATTGTAGTGGATACATGTGTTTATATTATAGTGAAAGTCTATCTTTTGGAGAAAAGTTAGGAGAAATTATCCCTATAAATAGAGGGGTTCTCCTTCATTGTATTTCATCTCATCAAGAGAAATAAGAACTTCTCTCCTTCTCTCTTTCTCTATAATATTCTTGTTCTTTCTTTATTATTTAATAACACTATGATAATTATAATCACATAGTACAACATTTCTAGCAAACAAATAGGGCTTGTGTAATAGTTGTACTGAATGTTTGTTAATACTATTCTCTCTGTCTTTAAATTATTTGTTATTTTCTGACTTTATGTGTCTCTATAGAAAATACTAATTAAGATGAATTTTATTTTAAATTTATAATTTTTCTTCATTAAATATTCACTTAATAATCAAGAATTTTATAATTTTTTTAAAAAAATTATGCTAAGAGTAAAATTAAAAAATAATTAATTTTATCAAAGGGTCTCATTCTTTTAAACTGTAGAAATCCTAACGAGTTATAATTTGATAGACAACGCCAACGGTATCCTTTTTGCCAAATTTGATCTCCATAAGTGCAGTTGCATCATTTATATATGATTTATTACTTTATTTACTGTGAAATATGTTGGTAATATCGATGATTAGCGAAATTTATTTCAAAAATATTTATTATTTTTTTCTTAATTTCATTCTTACTGGTTTAATTAGTAAAATATTAATTACTTGAGACGTTTACCGGAGAGATGAAAATAGTTTAAGTGAATATAATTATTGTGTTGGGGAAACTAGTCATGTGGTATGGTGGAATCAAGGATGAAGTTGGGGTAAGTCAATTAATAGGAAGATAATGAGGTCTCACTGAGTAGTTTTAAAATCACTACTCGGGTATGTACAGCAACACTATAAATTTAATAGTACGTATTGTTTTTTTTAAACAATTATGATTAGGATTATTGGATGTGTTTGTTAGGAGCGTACACAAACTCTAAGAGACTGACAATGAGTAGTATTTTTTCGCTCCAATTTATGTGATGTAGTTTGATCGAGAATGAAGTTTAAAATATACTTCTTTCATTTTAAAATAAATGGTGTTTTTAGCTTGAGCACATCAAGAAAATTACTCATTTCAAGAAAAGTAAGATGTACTTTTACCCACTTACCCTTAATAAATATCTTGAAAAATATGTAACTCTTAAGTAATTTTTTTGTTATATAGAAATCTCTCCATTTAAATAAGCGAAAAATTGGAAGAATATCATTAACATCTTATTGATTATGTAAAACACCACTTATTTTGAAACAAAATCAAAATGGCTAAAACAACTTATTTTGAAACGAAAAGAGTATGAAAAGACTTTATGATATTACAAAACTATTCTTAAAATAAATAAATTTATAAATAAGTAAAATAAATAAATTTTTATATAAGAAAGTACATCTTCATAAATTTTTTATCCAATTAATAGAATTTAATATGAGTTAAATAATATGATAATACTATTAAATAAGAAAATCTATATTTTCTTAAAATTCACTAAAAAAAAAATATGTCATATAAACGGTATCGCGGAGAATATGAAACTGAGTGTATATTATATATGACATGTTACTTTTCTTTAGGTTGTAAATTATATACCTCATGATTTCAGTAGCCTAATCATTGCAATTGGTACCAGGTGTCACACTGCCAGTAGATAGCACCCTGTTTAATTATGTGTGTATTAGTATAGCATTATCTTCTTCATTTGCCTAAACCAAAGATAATTAAGACACAGAGATTAATTGTATTTCAAGCATGTCTTTGATCTTCTGTAAAACTGGTGCATGATGTTCAAAGACTAAAACATTAATAAATGAATTATATTCCTCCATTTCAAATTATTTATCATGCTTTCTAAAAATAGTTACTTTAAGTGTTCTTTCTGTTTTATTTTAATTGCTATGTATATTAAAAAAATAGTTATTTTAAAATATTTGTTTGTTTCAAAATTTAAGAGATAATTGATCATGTTTTTTTCAATTCTACCCTTAGTACTTAAAGTCATTCTAAAATGTGAAAAGAATTATTATTGTGTGTTTTCAAAAAATTAATAGGATTATATTAGTCAAATTATCATCCCTATTATTTTTTTTAATAATTGTGCAAATCTTATCCTAACAATTAAAATAGAACAGAGGGAGTATTATTTTTTCATTTTATCCTTGATAGTAATAGTTCTTGAAAACTACAAACATCTCAATTATGGGGAGATGACACAATAATAGAGTAAATATTACTAAATGAAGAGATATTATATCTTATGACATAAATAAAAGGGCTGATTCGATGGACCAGCTTCGTTCCCCGGGGGAGCTACCTGAATAGCAGGCGGCACATGTCCTGGTTCTGGTTCTGGCTGATCCACCGACGTGCCCGTTTCCGTAGATTGATTCCATGATTCCAAGAGGACATCAATCACATAGAAATCTTACCCTCTTCCACACATTACCGGTCGATGCTACAACCGTTATCACTTTGGCTGCAGGATGGGAATGAAGGTCGAGGAGGCAGGGAAGAAAAGGTTATTCGCTATTGGCTTACCCTTATATCAGGCGTTGGTACGGCCTATACATGATGGATGAAGGTTTTGGCAAGGTTAAGAATGGATGGTACTTATAATCAGACCCAACCATTGCAGTACTTGAGAAGAAAGCCAAAAGGGCACCTGTGGGAACATCTCTACTGACGAACCATTTCAATAGTACGGGTGCTGTCGTGCCACGAGGCACGACCATGGAAGTAATGAAAAAGAAAAAGTTATGTAGTTGGACCATTTGTTCTATCCGTTTACCCTGTGGGCCAATGCGTATAAGTTTGGGCTTTCTTAACGTGACTCATTTGACGACTCAGTACATGGATGTCACGAATCTGTTGGCATAGAAGAAAAGACATAAAATTCTCCCTGAACTTGTCCACACAACTCACTTTAGCACTTTAACTTTACGAGTATTTGTTTATTCCCCTAATCTCATTTGAAGTCTATTAAATACCACCCAAAAGGCTGACATGGAAAATAAAAAAAATTAAAAAGGCGCGTAATTGAAAAAAAAAAGTGGGTCCATTGATATTTAATAGACTTCAAACGAGATTAGGAGGGTAAAAAATTACATATAAAATTAAAAGTGTTAAAGTGAGTTGTGTAGACAAGTTCAAGAGGGATTTTATGTATTTTCTCTAAATAAAAACAAAGTAACTAAAATCTCTCATAATTACTATTTTTAAAAGGGCGTGTAAGAGAAAAGCAAGACAGCTAATTTGAGACGAAGGAAGTAATCTATACTATATTAAAAACACAAACGTCCATAAAAATGTTAATTAAATTATTAAATTCAATTATTTTTTTAAATATTTAAAAATATCAAAATTACACTTTTACATATTTAAAATCATATTTAATATATTAATATGAAACAGACGCATGACTGTATAAGTGCGAAAATATTGTCCAGATAGACATGAAGAGTGTTGTTGTTGGGGGGGCTGAGGGTGAGGTGGGGAGGCAGGCATTAGATAAAGCATCAAATGCAGTAGGACAACTCATACCAACCTAACCCCACACTTCTTCTTACTTGAATTTCCTCTTCTTTCTTTTCTTTTCCATTTGTAGTGCACATATTAATAACGTATTCTCTGTTTAAAATTTATGACGGAATTCATGTTATGTAATTTTAATTCATAATATGTTGATTTCGATAGTAATACTTCACAAAACTAGTATAGTCATGGATGGACAAATTTCTTATATATATTATAACTTTTTATTACTCTAATTACTTACTGATTAATTCTATATTTTTCCTTCTGAATCTAAATATTAATTCATTAAACTGTCTCTTTTGATTGGATTGGTGTTACTCCTAACTCTATTCGTACCTACTAAAAGTCTTTAATCAATGGCTGGAAACAATTTTGGTTCTTTCTTTTTTATGTTTGGTATTTCATCTGCTTTAAAATTCGACTAATTTAAATTCGTATTTCATAAAATTTATTTTTTGAAATAATATTTTTTAAATATAATTTATGTTATTTTCAAAAACCTAAATTTGAAATCTTTTATTAAGAACAAACAAATTTCAATCATCTCATTCATCATTACAGGAATCCAAACAATTTTTAAAAGAAAAAAAAGTACTTGAGAGTAGCTCCAGTCTTTTGTTTTCAAAGATCATATTATCTTTGAGTTTTAAAAAAATAATTTTCAAAAAGGGAAACAAATATTAAAAAAAGTCTTGTAATAATAATCAGCCAGATAAGTCCCATCTGGACCCAGTCCTATATCTACCATTAAATTAAACAAAAGATAAGATAAATTAATAATAAAAAACCACCCAACCCACATCCTCATCCTCAATCATCCTAAGCCAATTATAGTATTTTTCAGGGGTCGTATGGTTGGGTACAATGTATACCGCTATTATAATAACAAAATTAAATAATTATTTAATAAAATATATTTTTATTAATAGATATTTGGTTAATGAACTAAAAATAGGATACACAAGTTATATTTAAATTGAATATATTAAGATGAATTTTATTTATTTTCAATCTTGTCTTCTTTTAAGAACTATATGAGAAAAGCTTTGAAGAAGGATAAAAGTATCATTTTGTTATTTTATCGCGTAATTACATAGAATGTGGTGGTATAAATAATTTTGAATTAATAATTTCAGAATCAAAATTTACATTAAGTATAAAGTAAATTAATTTTAAAATTATTTGAGATTATAATCTCTTATTTCACTAAGCAAACGACCAGAATAAAAAGTTTAATTTTCGCACAATAATGCTCTTTTTTTTTATTTTTAAATTTATTGTTCGCATTATCATGTTAACAAACAACATTACAGCAACATATACTGTTTATAGTAGTCCTGATTGAATGGCAAAACAAATCAAACTAAAAAACCCAATATAAGCAATTAAAATATACCGATAATATAAAATTAATTTATATAAACCAATATAAGTTAAATCCAATAGTTGACTTCAAATAATGTTTTGTTTTTCATATTTGATTTTATTATATTTTATTTGAGTCAATGATCTTTCGAAAATAACTTTTCTATCTTCATAATAAAAGGATATGATTGCGTATACACCATCCTTCCATATCAAATCTGTAATATTACACTGTATATATTATTTTCGTTGTTGCATACAATATTTTTTTATATTTTCTTAAGAAAGAGGAAACAATTAGCTCGTTTCATTATTCCTTTCTGGCAAATGATACTTCCAGGTTTTTAGATTTGGAGCATCTGCTTTTATATGTCTTTCTTTTTTGTTCTCATTTTGTTCCACTTTTAAAGTTGAACTACCCACTCATTTTGGAACACCATAGTTCTCATGGTATCTAATTTTATCATTGTACAAATTAAATGCATAAAAATAATAGTGCTAAATTGACTTGATATTAGTTGTAAAGCTTCTGTACATTAACCTGTCTTATATATATATATCAAACTTTTTAGGATCCCCAGGCGTTTGATTTTAGTTTTAATTCGCAAAAAACTTTTTATAAAGAATAAAAAAACAATTTTCTGAATAATCTTTTGGGTGAATCTTTTTGAGTATATTGCGCAGTCTTACGTTACTTTTCTGCAAGAGACTGTTTTCATTGCTTTAAAGCATGACCCCTTGGTCATATGACAACACCTTTACTGTTACTATCATTTGTATAAAACCATTTAATTAGCAATGCGAATTGTAGTGGGTTGATTGAGATTCTTCCACCCTTAGTCAGAGATTTCGTGTTCGAACTCTGAGAATGTAAAAATCTTGTTGGGAGCGCTATCCTAAAAAATTGGTCCTGCAATGTATGTGAATCCAAATTAGTTGGACTCAAATACAAATATCAAATACCAGATAAGAAAAATCATTTAATTGTTCAATTTTAAAATTTAATATTTCTTCCATCTCACATTCTCTTTGACTCAAAAATTGGTCTGCAATGAGCGAGTTCAAATTAATTGAACTCTAATACGAATATTAGACACTAAATTTAAAAAATCATTTAATCGTTCAATTTTAAATTTCAATATTTTCTTCCGTCTCATTTTCTTTTTGATTTTTCACCTATTATCCTGTGTCAGTGTTAAAGTTCTGCCAATCTAGATTCCCATACAAAATTTGTTTTGCGAAGCAATAAAATACGCATTACCAAAGACGAGACTCAAAAATTATAATAAAACATAAATAAATATTTACTTATTATTTCGCCGCTAACCTTTAATGATACTTAAACTACTAGCAGTGAAGTCAAATATTTCAATTACGTATCCAATTTAACATCTTTAACATTAAATTGGGAGCAGATATCAAATTCAAAATTGGTCACTGTTATTCCTAATTTAGTGAATACTGTTCACTATTTGTGTTTGCTATGCAAAGACAGTGCTCCCTGTGGATTACTGTTACCTCCACCAAATTTTGTCTGCTTCCCCATATAGTTAATTGATTGTGACCCTTCCATTTTCTCTTCAATCCTTTTCCAATTAACAAAAAAATTAATAACATGACATCACAATATATTTTTTTTCTCCAAAAAAAGAATTATTATTTTTAAAAAAAAAAAAACAAAATGTACTAATTGATCATCACACTACTGTCAGAAATATTCAAACCTATAGCTAGGGGCCTCAAAGAAGAAACAACTTATTATAGGTCAGTACACTCCTGAAAATTGTGTATCAAATTACTCTGCATTTAAATGTTAATAATTCAATGTTGATCCTCATTTCTTTCTGTTCCCTTTTCCTTTAATTTACCTCTTTTGGCCTCTTTAATTCCAAATATTTACTATTTACTTTCCTCAGAAGGTTATAAAAGAAATAAAAAGAATGTCCCAAAACCCAAAGAAGAAGAAGAAGAGACTGAAATTTGTGGGGTTAGTTACCCTAAAGTAACTGAAAGCTGCAACTTTGCCTCTCACTTTCTCTGGAAATTTTATTTTAAAACTCTGATCCTGGTGATGATGTAAAAAGTAAGTGTAAACATAATAAGTCCTTTAGAAAAAGTGTACTTGTATGATGAGGAGGTGCATTTCTTCCTTTTTTTTAAAAAAAAATATATTTTGTTTCTTAAGTAATACCTTTATTTTAGTGCATTAGTACTTTTTATTTACAGTGGTATGAGAAAGTGTCAATGTATCATGTGTCACTTTCAACATCAATTAGGGGGTTTGTCCTAATGGTCCAATAGCAAATCATAAGGGTACATTCACTGTGCTGTAAAAACAGAGCGTTTGGTGGGATTCATCAAGGTTGTTGTTTCAATATTATCAAGTAAACCAACAAAAGAGCTGAAACTAATTTTTGTACTTCTATTACTCTCTTTCTTTTTTGGGGAGGGGGTTAACTATTCAATTCCGAAGAGTTTACTAGTCTGATTAATTTGAATTTACACATGATCTATATTTTAAGGACATAAAAGTTCTACATTACTAAGTTTAAGCATGAATCTCAATTATTTCATCATATTTGTCAATAATTTTTATCGGCAAGCCCTTACACTAGCCTTGTTGTTGAAGAACGAATTTTTTTTTACATTGGTGGTTAATGAGATGAGTGGTCTTTTTATATGAATTTGGGCAATCCTCCCCTCACAAGCTACATTTTGTGGTTGAGTTTGACTCAATATCTATTTCTTTATATGGTATCAGACCATGACCCATCTCGCTCGTTGTTGGGTCCAAATTAAATTGCCCCATGCACCAGATATCCAGCCCTGAATATATGAAGTGGGGTGTTGAATAATGAATAAAATCTCACATGATGGTTAATGAGATGGATGGTCTCGACTTCGACAATCCTCCCCTCACAAACAAGCTTTTGAGATTAAGTTAGCCCAAAATCCATTTCTTTATACTGGTTGAGAGTCATTTTATTATTGTATATCTAGCAGCGGCCCGTTCTTGATAAGTGCTAAATAATTTATTTTGTAAAATTAGAAAATCATCATCGATATCTACTTTTTTTTTAAAATTATAGTTGCAAAGTATATAAATATAATATTGACATATTTAACCTTTAACCTGTATCGATTTGGAAAACAATACCCCCCTTATCTTTTGATTGAATAGTTTGTAATATCGCTTTTCTCTAGAACTCAAAATGCATGATTAGTTATTTTTATCTCACCAGATAATATCAATACTGGAGGTGCATATTATTAAAGAAGTAATTTTCTCAAATGTATTTATTAAGTGTAAATTAGTAAAAGTACATATTAGTTTCTAGGAATGAATAGTTTTCTTAAGGGATATGTTCAGACTAACAGCATCATTTATTTTTAAAAAAAAAAATAATAAACACAACTTATTAGCATAAAAAACCTAAGTGAAGAAAATTTACACATAATCTAATATTATTATGATTATTTAAATTAACTCACGATTATTATTATTATGACTAATATAATAAATTAGAATATGATAATTAAAATATAGACGTGTAAATCAAATAAAAACTAAACATATCACTAATATATATTTGGATTAGAAGAAACCTTTTTCAATTAGAGGTGTGAAATCTATATACATAATTGATGGAATAAGACTTATAATTAATCCTATAAAATGGTGCACGTAAGTCTTTTCAAGCTAGACAGCTACTGGCAATTTGTCTCATCTCATTATCAATGTCACTTTCTTCAATTACCTCCATTCTTTTCAACAACATGATTATAGTAATTAAGAGCTTCAATATTATTGTGGGCTAGAAATAAAATTGAAGTTGTAATTCTTTAAAATTAATAATTTAAATATATTCAATAATTATTTTTATAACAAATGTAAAATTTAGATAAAATTATTAAATTTAGCCTAATCCTTTATTTATATATTGACTTCGCCCCCAGCTGGAAATGCTGTTATTTTCTTTTATTTCAAAAAGACTTTTCTCCTTTTTTTTTCTTATATATATATATATATATATATATATCGTTGTTGCTTTCCCCTACGTTGCAAAGATTTCTTTTAGAGTTTTTTCGATCTTTTTTTTTTCGGGGGGGGGGGGGGGGGGGGTTACAACTTAGGTAATGTTTTTCGATTTATTATATAAGCAATTCCTTTTCAATTTCTTTTTATTCAGTGTTTCGAGAGAATTAAAATGTTGGTACTGTTAGGTAAGGAACATACAATAAAAACAATTGGTGTTATGCTTCAATCTCAATTCAGTCTAAATTAGTTATATGAATCTTTACTACATTCATTTCATTTTGTTTGATCCAGTATTAAACAATTTGCGATTTTAGTTAGAGGCGGCAAAATCCATTCAACTCGACTTAATTCAATCAAGTATTAATGAGCTGAGTTATTAATAAAATAGATATGAGTTATATTGAGTTAAAGTCTGAATCTAAATAATTTACTAAATATTGAGTCAAAAAGTAACCCGACGGGTTAAATCTAATCCAAACAGAGGGAGTCTTTTTTTTATTATTAAATCTAGTGATGATCAGTTAGAGGATTTTAATTTCTGCTAATGATTAAGTTGAAATATTATTTTGTAAAGTTTTAAAATGTCTAAAGGTTTCTCTTTGTAAAACTGATTTTAATAAACGTTAGTGAATCTATTGAAAAATTAAAGCAAAAAGATGGATCAAGTTGAGAGAGTTAGATTATAGCCGGTTGCTTGATCCATTTTAACTCAACTTTTTTTTGACCCAAACAAATATTGACCCGTTTTGATTCACCAAAAATTGACCCAACTCATTCAATTGGCACCCTCAATTTTAGAGCAAAAAATACGTCTATATTTTCTATATTGGTGCAAATAAGTAACAAGATGAGAAAAACTATTGGTAAATACTGGATGAATTATTCTCGTTTAATTACCTACACATTAGTTACGTACAAGTAAATAAGATAAACATAGGATGTCGACAAACTTTTACCTAATACAAGTGGCGGAGCTACCCTTATATATGGGGGACTTAAATTAATTCAGTTAATTGACACTCCTCCGTAGAAAAATTATACATGTAAATAAATAAATTATATTTGAGATCTTGAGTTAGAAATTCAAAATATAAAATCCCCCTTGAAAAAAATGTTCTAAAATTAAGACTTTTCAAGACAAATTTAGATTAGTCGAATCTCGATAAAATCTTCCCATGAAAAAAAAGTATAAAAGGACATTTGAAGAGGTTTATATGCTTATAAAATGTTATTCTAGTGATTACTTCTCTTATTATAGCTAGCTCATATTTTGAGAATGATGTAAACTTCAAGTTTGATCCTTTATGTCAATGAAATGAACCATTGGGCCTTGTCTTCTTCTTCTTCCTTTTTTTTTTAAAAAAAATTTATTTATTTATTTATTTTACCTCTCTCTAGGAGTTTCCACCTTTTTTGCTCACTTGGTGACTCGAATCCATAATCTTTGAATCGGAGGTGAAGGGAATATAAAATCTTGAATTAATTCATCGATCAATTACTTTAAGGTTTCTGTTGGATGGTCTACATGGTATTAAAGTTTTAAGATAAATGTTGGAATTGTTTCACAGTAAAAAAGATAGAATTTAAAAAAAAAAAAAATTTTTTTTGACCATTGACGAAATGAAGTTCTTTTGGGAGACAAATGATTAAGCTGTGAAGAATCCAATGAACTAATGTTAAATACTCCTATTTTTTTTTTTCACCTTCTTTAGTTGATTGTACGTAATCCAAAGGATATTGAACAGTTTGAGAATCGACAGTCTAGGGAAAAAAAAAAAAAAGTGAAAAGAAACAGTACATAAAAAATGACCCTACCATGAGATAATTTATTGCTAGAACTACTCTCTCTATTTATTTTTTTCTGAATTGTACGTGTGTGGAATTATTGACTGAATATTTTTCAGTTGGTACCACATGAACAGATTTGTACTATGCTGGTAAAAGTAATATTCAATGCACCTATAACCAAGTCAAAGATTATTTTTTTTTTGTTTTTGGTGTTGAGTAAATTTGACCCCAATTATTTACCATATTAGGTTAATATAATAGGAATTTTACCACACCTGAATTCTGCTATCTGATCCCATCATTTCATTTTACTAACTTTGTACACCTGAATTCCACAATGGGGTTAAAAATGCTACTGTTATTATTAACCATTTCGGTCCCAGAAGATTGAATTAATGTTAGAATTTTTAATTTTTTTTTAAAAGAATATCTTGATTAATAGGAATTTCAATCAGTGCGTAATTTTTAAAATGATATTAAATTATCCAATATCAAATGAGGTGCGCACAAGTTAGTGTTGGTAGAACATCAATATTGAATGCTATTTTTAACTTGACGAATGAATATTCATAAGATATATATTAGTTCAAATGATCAAATAGCAAAGCGACACGTTTAAAATGCAATCATTTGTGGGTTAATCAAAGGGATTAATATATTATTTGATATTGATTTTGAGATTTGGGGTGGTGGAAAAGAAGATAGCATTTTGATGAAAAAAGTCCTAAAGATTTGCCCATCATATTAAAGGGTGAAAATTTTGCAGTCAATATTTTGGCCTCCAATCAGTTGCCACCATTTTGCACAATCACTTTTCCATGTTAAAATGAAAAAGAAAACCATGGTATAGTGGCAATGCAATTATTATTGTGAAGTAATTCTTATTTCTTAAGCTTTAATCTTTAGTCTCATCATAATGCTGAATTATAAGTAATATCCCTTCATCTTTTTACTAAAGATCTCAATTTTAAATAGCAAGTTTAAAGTTATCATTATTAGAAAGTATTTTATTTTTTATATGAAACTTTTTCGACAAATTTAAATTTAAATAAATTTCAATAAATATCAGATATCAAGTAAAAATAATTTTTTAAAAGATACAACTAAAATGACAGATAAGCCGATTTTTGTGTGTTTTTAAGTAATGTTCAATCTGAATTTATTGGTTAACTAAGTTTGCAAACTAGCGAAAATACATCAATTCTTTCAACACCCCCCCCCCCCCCAAAAAAAAAAAACAAAAAAAACATCAATTTGAGTGACAAAGGGTGTGTTCAATTTTTCCGAATTCGATTATTCAAATTTTTTAAAAATATTAGCTTTAGAAAAATAATTTCCTTAAAAATTAAAAAAAATGAATGTCATAGACTAATAGTGAAAATAGGGAAAATGAATTCCAAGAGCAGTATCAGATTCAGGGTTTTCACTGAGGGGTTCGAAAAAATAAAAATATAGAGTATGAATTTGAACTTGAAACCTCAAGGTAAATTTGGAACCCCCTAAACCACTAAGTCAACCTCTATTATTATTTCTAGAGAATTCAAAATCTATATATATACTTAAATAATTAAAAAAATTATATAGTGTAATTTTTTACCGAGGAGGTTCGGATGAACACCCTCGGCTCCCTATAGATCCGCTCCTATCCACAAGTGACATTTGATTGTGTTCTTTCACTCTCTAACACACCTCATTTTCGTTTCACCCACGTAACCCGCATCCCCATACATCTCCCATAATATACATGTACAAATATTTTTAAAATAATATTTTTTTATTTATATAATGAACACACTCACAAAAAAAGAGCACACTTATTTTTTTTAAAAATATTTTTCTTCGTACTGAATCCACGCTTGAGTAGCTACTTTGCACTATAACTATTGAAATTGGAATCAATAAGGAACTCTTACAAGGTTATATCATTGCTTTGAGCTACTTAAAGATGCCAATGACATTCCAAATAAAAACCATTCATCTGCATTATATGGATTTTTTATTTTTTATTTTTGAAAAGACATCATACTATAAACTACAAAGTCTATTAAGTTTAGGATTGTGACAATTCATTGAAAGTGAGGGACCTATATTTCCTCAAAGTTAAGAGTCTAAATTCCTTCTTTTATGAAACATTATTGCTTCTATAGGTTAGGATGAGTGTACTATATAAATATTGAACTTAGCCTTCTTTGTAGGGCATTCATTTGTGTGTAGAATGATCCTTTTTCAAATTTGATGTATACAACTCACATATCATAAAGTTTTATGATTCCCTACTTATTAGACACGTCTACACTAGTCCAAAAAGAAAAAAACCTTAATTTATGATTAGTACATTTTAATCATGTTTGCACAATTTCAGTTTGAAGTTGAAAAATTTAAGGACTCATAGTGCCTTACAGGAGGTAGGTGGAGGCGAACCTGAGATTTGAATACGAGGGATATTAGCAAAGGAAATGCACATTAACTTGGATTTGAACACACGCTATAATGCCTACGTATATAGAGATATAATACCAATGCACCAAGTCAACCTTTATATTTAATAGTGCATAAACAAATATATAACCCTTATTTAGTGTGTGCGTAATTTTTTTCAAAATTAACGGATGCACATGCACACGCACTCTTTTGTGTGGATTCGCCTCTTAGTATAGTTAGGTGCTTAAATTATATATTGATATTTTTCCTACTAATGTGTGCCAGATTTTACCAATTAATATAAGTTGGGTGTTATATGTTATACCCCGTAAGATTTTCAACACCTAGATGGCCTATTCGCACGGTGGTTAGGCATATTTGAAAGCCATACGTGCTAGAGAAAGGCCCGGGAAAGGATCGGACGGATAACTTGTCGAACCATCGCGGAAGGAGCCGAGGCAGAGCCCCTCCGCGATGGCAACGTGTCACGGAGGTGGAGCCTCCGCGTTGGCTCCGTGACACGTTGGGCCTGTCCAGGCCCAAGTATATAAAGCCCCCACTTCGGTTTATAAGGTTATATTTCTTATTTAATTTTCAGAAAACGCAGAGAAACAGAGAGAGACGAAGAGGGGTAATATATTATCGTTCGATTACGCTGTCAAACGTAGTCTAAACTCAAATTAACCTCAGGTACCGAGGTATTTAGCAGCAGGGAGCATTCCTACGGATTTTGTTTCGCGAAATACGGCCGACGAATCGTCGAGCTACCGGACTAAGGTAAGTAGAATTGCTCCAAACTAGTGTCTATGTGTTCCTAGCTGTGAAGTGAATACTTCTCCCTTCTGGACTTCTGGAAAATAGCGAGTTTTCGACCGTCTTTTGATAAGCCTAAGTTTAGGCTATAATTACATCGAAAGTAATGTCGTCCTTCAGAATAAAGTTGTATTTCGTACTAATTGACGTATATATGAATGCAGTTGGGAGAAATAGCTGGAATACTGACCGAGCTATGCCGGTTAGTCGGGAAATCAGAAGCGAAGGTATGCAAAGCTAGTTTCCTCGGCAAGCTAGTAGTCTCGGTATAGTAAAATAGTTTAAAGGCCAGTAGAATGTTCAGAAGTCGTGTGTTATGTTTATTATGAATGTTGGTACGATATTGGAAGCATCATATTATGTATAGCGTGAAACTTGCTAGCATGATATAAATTCTAATACAAAGTGTTAGGAACTGTACAACATTCCCAGTATGTGAATTAGTAAAGCATGTTAGGATATTATCGTATTCAGTTGAAACTTAGTAAAGCAATATAAGTATCTGTAAGGTATCTTAGAAGTAGAATGGTAGATTAAAATGAAGTTTAGAAAGCATGTTAGAAATAGTAAATCATGTTACTATAAAAACTCAGTTATACAACATGATTTCCAACAGAAAAACTATATCTTGTTCAACATTAGACTCAGCACAGTATGACAGAAGATTATATATATATACCACTATCAGTCCCAACATGTATTAAATACATACATATCATTATCACTAGTTCAGCATATAGTATGTACAGATACATTATTATCACTAGCTTCAGCATGTGGTATACGCAGTTAGTATTACTAGTTGAGACAGCTGTATTGTCTTGGGGTTGGATTACCTAGCATTCATGACTGCCCCAGGGTTAATAGCTGTATCGATTCGTCCGCCAGAGGGCAAGGATACGTCACTCTACGGAGTGGCATGCCGTCCCATAGTGGACGAAGATGGGATGCCAGTTTCCCCATATTGTGCCTTGGTCGGCCCTTATACACCCCCGTCGAGCGGGTACGCCCGGGGTGTTGATTCAGGAGTCCTCCGGACTCAGGTACAGTTATAGTCAGGGGCTCAGCGAGCCCAAGTGCATACCCAGGGGATCGGTAGGATGCTTATAGTTATTATAGGAGATGGGACGACCGGGGTAGGGGTATAGATTGTGTGTTGATTGTACCCCCGGCTTATGGGGGCCGGGAAGGTTTGTGTGTGCCATGCTATGTTATATTATGTTATGCCATGTTACTCTAGATACGAGTAGATCGACAATAGAGCAATACATTTCCAGGTATGACTCCTACTCCTTCCAGCATAGTTGAGAGTAGGCATAGCTTTACATTTTCAGTCAGTTAGTCTATTCTTTCCTATTTCAGTTCCATCAGTTGTATTGTTGTTTTCAGATATTTCTTTCAGTTATTGTTTTATATACTCAGTAACAGTGGTACTGACGTCCAGTGGGGTGCTGCATTACTTGCCTGCAGATGCTCATAGACGAGCGGCCGATACCTCGTGATTCCAATCAGTTCACAGGGTCATCAGCTCCAGTCATCCGGAGCTAGATAACTAGAGGTTTATCCCTTTTCTTTTGTTGTACAACATGGGTAGGCCAGGGCCCTGTCCCGACCATCTTATCAGTATTCTTAGAGGCTTGCAGTCTGTATATAATTCCTGTGGTCAGTTGAGCCGGCCGTGTAGGGCCGTGCAGTTTGTTATAGTTGTTTAGCATTTCAGTTTATGTTGGCCGTGTGAGGCCTCTGTTGACAGTAGTGGTGACCTCGCCGGTCACGTAGCTTTCCAGTACTTCATTGTTGAGTTACAGATAACTAGACAGCATGGTGGCCTTGTCGGCCTACAAAGGCTCCCCTATATTGATATGTTTCTGCTTAGCTGTTAGTACATGTACAGGTGGCTATAGGCCCAGTTGGTCGGAGGCTGTGTTTACAGCCGTTATATAGCCCTTTGTTTCCAGAAATATGAGTTAGAGCCAGCCAGGCACCAGATGTGCTCAGGCTCAGTAGTCTAGTGGTTCAGGTCCTAGTAAGGCACGAGGTGCCAGTCATACCCCCAAGGCGTGGCGTGACATTATATAAAGAGGAAATTTCATAAATGGGTAACAATTTGGAAGAAAATAGGTTTAAGTAGCAACATTTATTTATTTACCTAAAATGACAATATTCTAATGTAGGTAAAACATAATAAAATACAAATATAAAATCTGAAATTTAAGTGATTTTAGGGATTATGTCTTAAATAAAAATTCAGTTACCATAAATCACTTAAGTGATAATTATTCTGTTCCATTATAATAGGATTCTAATAAAGGACAGAATTCTTATTTACCATAACAACTTGTGAAATAAAAAAAGAAAAAATTTAACAAAATAATTTATTTTCTGTTACAAAATAGCAGAATAAGAAAAAGTAAATAATAAATGAATAATTTGTATCATAAAATACAAACAAAATACATACATGAGTATGTATTTGAATGTATGAAAATAGAATTAATATATATTCCTGCTAAAATAAATATTTTGTAAATAAAATACATAACCATTCCAACAAGTACTTATATGAAATATTTAAATGTATATGTATAACATAATAGCATTATCGTATTGTAATGTATGATTTCATTTTATTCCATAAATACAATTAAATAAATTTATATGTTTTATGAATATATACCTCTTGTTAATCGTTTGGGTGTTGTATTTTCCGCCATCGATGAAGCTTTGAATATTCAAAATTTAAAACCCTAAAATTTTAAAAACACAGAAATCAGGAACATAACTTACTTGACTTAACAAGATTATGTAACAATTGCGGCGGATTTTGCAAGATTTATGGGCAGTTAAAGGAGAAAAATATGGGGGTTGGAGATGAAGACGATGGAGAGAAAGGGGAAGAAATGGGTTGGAGATAAAAAATGACACATTAAATGAAATAAAGTCATTAAATATAATTTTTTAAAATTATGACCAATAATTTTTTAAATGTGCTATGATATGTTATTTTTCCTTATATAAATATTGTTCCGTATTAAAAAAGAATATATAGTAATAAATCTTTGATTACCCATGGCAAAAGAATCTGGGGTTTTATTAGTTTTAGAGCTCTGAACTTGGGCCTCGAAAAAGTTGCAATTGAATTTGGCACGGTGGACTGACACACACATATAATTTGCATATATTAGCCAGCTTTTATAAAAATGGCACAAAATGGCGGTGCACGCATTTTCAGTCAAAAAAATACAATATATGGCTCATAATTATTTTCTTAGAAGTAGCCAAAAAATATTTAGCATCCTCTTTCTTTCTAACTTTCAACCAATTTTCGTATATTGCTGCGAATCCACCACTCACAAATTTTTTAAAAGAAGCTATGGCTAAAAATTCAGTTCATATTCATGTAAGACATTCGTGTATATTTACTTGCATTGATATTAATTAATTTTGTATTCATATAATAAATTGATATATATTTATTTGTGTTAGTATATTTATAATTTTACATTGATCCATATTCACCTAACAAATTTGTATATATTTGTTTGAGCCGAAATTGATATTCATTGTGTGTCATTATTTATGTATACCATGAACATTAAAAAAATTGAGATACAACTCATTTTCAATCAATGCAGTTGAATCAATATTAATATTCACCGTGAATATTAGAAAATAGGATACAATTAAATTCAAATTTCAATATTCATTCCATTGTTGAGTACCGGGCTTTTATTAGCTCTAGGGCTCAGAACTTGTAGTAACGAGGCAAATGCAAATCTTTGTGGATAAAGTATGAGAAAATGGCTATATTTAGGTTGAAATTAGGCTTAAGTAGCAATATTTTTGTTAGTTATAAAATATGGCAATGCTTTATATGTCATGTGTTGCATTTCTATTATTTAAACATCTCGAATACATATACAAACGTATAGTTAGTTGAGTGATTTTAGAGATTGTGTTTCCTTTTAATTTTCAGTTACAATGATTCACTCTTTCATTATAATAAATAGATATCATATTTATTAGGACTCTAAATATAAATGAAATTCAAAATTTACTTCATTATAATAAATATATTTCATATTTATTAGGACTCTAAATATAGATGGAATTCAAATTTTACTCTAAATATATATGACCGTTTAAAATAAACATACAATAAAATATACAATTTATATGTACAAGTCATACAATTTCATATAATTTTTCTTTCTATGGAGTGTTCAATATGTATGCAGCTTATCAGAAATAGAATCAAAATACATATATGTATACTAAATTTTAAAAAAATGCAATAATGATTACCTCTAATAAAAGAAGATTGAGGATCAATTAAAAAAATAATACAAAATACATATTTTATATGTATATACACATCTGTATAATATATTATCATGTTTAGTATATAATTTATGTGTTTACATTGTATCATAAATACAAGTACATACAAAATATCTAATTATTTTATGGAAAATACATATGTAGTTGAAATACATGTGAAGAAACTTTGAGAATACATGTGAAGAAGCTTTGAGAAATACAAATAGAAGCCCTAAAATTGAAATACATCCACATGAAGATTTTTGACGAAATACATAAAATACATATCTAAAAAAAATTATACTAATGGGAATTTTAAAAATATAAATAAAACATACCTCTATTAAAGGAATTTTCTCACTCTACAAACTATTTGAAACCCCCCCCCCCCAAAAAAAATCATGCAAATTGGATTAAAAATTTAGCGAAAAACTGCCGATTTGAAGATTTGGATCTAAATACATAGAATACATATCTTTGAAATATACTAATAGCAAATTCATATCATAAATATAACTTACTTGTATTAAGGGGATTCTAATCTATTTGAAACTGCAAAGATCATGCAAATGGATTGAAGAATATCCAAAAAATTTGTGTTAATGGCCGAACGTTGAGAGAGAAGTAAGATGAGAGATGGATTGATCAGTTATTGGAGAGAAATACGGCGTGTTTGAAGTTTGAGAGTAAAAATGAATCAAATACACAGTAAAAAATAAATAATTGAATAATTAAATGAAATAAAATTATATTATGTAATTATTTAAAATTGTGACTATTATATGTAAATACTTTTATAATTGCGCTAACACGCCTAGTAATGGGCTCTCTGTTTTCTATTGGAAAAATTATTGTGGGCCAAAATCCAGTACATCCACAGTCTTAAGCTGGGCCAACCTGAAGGATGTATCAGATTCAGCTGTCTGTAGCTGTTGAATCCAGCTTCTTTCTTTGTCAATTGCATGCACGTTGAAGTTAGGGGAAAATTCACAAATAACCACTATTCAATCTCAGTAATCAAAAAATAATCATTATCTTTTACTCGTAAGAGCTGAAATTACAAGATTGAAAACTGGGTAACATGCGCAAACATAATAAAATAATCACTGGTAAATACTGAAATTCTCATTTAATTAATTAGATGTCTCGAACTTGAATCAGTATAAGATATTTTGCTTTCAATATGTGCGTTTGTTTGTGCTAATTGAATTACTCATCATGTTAGTGAATTTCAAATACTAATGGTTAAAACAAAACAAAAATCTTTTAACACACTTTCTAAATTACTAAGCAATATTATTTTTTTAAATAATAATGACATCTTGAGATAGGTATTCGAGAACCAGCACATTTTCGTTAAAGAAATTGTTGTTTAATGGGTGATTGTAGCTGTGACAACACTGCTTTGCAAGAACTAAAATAAGAATGGATTTTCTAAATTTTGAAAAGCAAAAAAGAAAGGGACAACCCCAAGACAATGAAATTAAAATATGAAAAAGTTTTTTTTCAGCTTTTGCAAAAGCAAATTAGCATTTTAAGACCTAATAATTTCATAAAAATTCAGGGGCTTCGAAAACTTAATAATTTTTATGCGAATCTTATATTTATGAAACTTGCTTAAGTTTCACTATACTCCTTAATTGACAGTTTGATTATTCTTAAACATATTAACTATATTTTTTAAATCTAAAATTATTAAAAATTCGTAAACTTAAATTTTGAATCTATTTTAGATCCCCAGAAAATTTTTTCACTGGTCCATATGGTACACAAAAAAGTAAAGAAAAAGGGCACACAAAAGGAGAATAGGGCCCAAAAAAACAGCTAATTTTACCACTCTCTTATAGTCTCATTCCTCGTCAGTGTTTGTACCTTTATTGTGCCTTTTGCTCTGCCCAATCCCTTCACTCTTTTCTGTGCTCCGTATTTACACTTTAAAAAAAAAAACAGCACAACGTTATGATTTTTTTTACCTATTTCAACTAATTTCACGAGGTATTATTATCTTTCATCAATATAGATATCAGGTAGTTACGACTATCAATATTTGAATAAATAAGAAAAAATCGCCAAATATTTTTACTTCTACTCAATTTACTTTATTAATTAGCAGATGATATGCTCTGGGATGAATTTTTCTTTTTTACTTTTATTAACCCCACCACTGAAAAAAGCCCAATGATTTTATAATGTCAAGTTGGAATTGTACTAGCAGCATTTTCCCCTCTATTTGTTATTGTAACACGAGTTTCCATAATTAGGTTCTCAAATACACAATTTTAAATGAAGCTAATTAGAAGTGTTTTCCACTGTATATATACTAAAAATAGGGCTTAACTAAGTAGTTACACACTATAAAGATATACAAGTGTTTTCCACTGTATATATACTAAAAATAGGGCTTAACTAAGTAGTTACACTAAAAACGTGTTGTTAATCAACCTAGAAACATGGCCAATAATCTTTTACATCCAATCAAAATTAAAATGTGACAACAAAAACTTTAAGTTGTCAATGCATATAACTCAAATTAGTTAGATTTGGTCATATCCAAGAAAATAATTCGCCTCCATACAAGTGATCCGTTGTAACATAAATATTGTATTTGTACAAACAATATATTAAATTTAAGTGAAATATGCTGCCTAATATATTCCCTTGTTTTTCTATATATATTAGACCTCCAAACCCACAACAGAAAGAATGCTCCTAAAAGAAGAAGGGTTAAAGAAATGACGAGAGTATTTGAGTATAAAGAGCTTGAAAAAGCCACAGAAAACTTCTCACTATCAAGACTCATTGGTAAAGGAAGCCATGGATGTGTATACAAAGGCATCCTAGAAGAAGATGGTAAGATCATAGCCATAAAGAAACAATCATTGGGTCTTCAAAAAATTCAAGACAACTCCAAGCTCGAAAACGAAGTAAGTATTTTATCTTCTTTGCCCGAAAACTCTTTCATCGTTAACTTTCTCGGAACGAGTCACCCCGACGACTCGACCAAGAATGAAACTTTTCTCATCATGGAGTACATGCCAAATGGTACCCTTTATCAAATGCTTCATGCACAAAATTATAATATCCTTCCTAATTGGCCTAAACGTGCCCAAATAACCATTCAAGTTGCTAAAGCAATCCAATTTCTTCACCAAGCTAAGCCAAACTCAATTGTCCATAGAGATATAAAGTCTGCCAATATTTTGTTTGATTCAAATTGGAATCCTAAGTTGGGTGATCTTGGACTTGCCCTAACGATGAAAAATGACTCACCGAGTCATCCTTCCAACTCGGTGACGACTCGGCCCGCCGGCACCATTGGATACCTAGATCCTGCATACACCAAACCGAGCAAATTAAGCACGAAAAACGACGTGTTTAGCTTCGGGGTACTGCTCTTCGAGATTATGTCATCAAGAAAGGCGATCGACGTATCGAAATCGCCCGTTTCTATAGTCGATTGGGCAACAAAATTGATTAAAGAGGGACGTGCTTTGGAAATTTGTGACAAAAGAATGCATGTGCCATGGTACATGGAGGCCACGATAAAGAACATGTTAAGCATTGCAACACGTTGTGTCTCTCCAAACAAAATTAGTCGACCATCAATTGAAGAAGTTGTGATGGAAATGGAGAATGTCATAATTCAGCCAATTAAGTATCCTTTATGGAATATATTACGAGGCCTAACACTTTTGACGAGGAAAAGAAAAAGATGCAGAAAGAATTGCAGTATTATTACTACAAATAATGTTACCAACACATGTGCACAACATGAAAGGAAGTTGTTGATTAGGGAAATATTGGCTGATAAAGTCACAGAGTAGAAGCAAAGGCGAATGGGTTCAATTTTTAAGTTCGTATAGCTTAATATTTTTACGATTTTACTTATTTTTATGCAAAAATTTATGTTTCGTATAAAAGTTAACGCGCTCTGTCGAATCTTGTAAAGAAAATATATGCTAAAATTCATCTATGGTTTGATGAATGATGATGATGATGAGTGATGTGATTTCGATTATGGTTATAATGCCTTTATGGAAACAGAATAAGTCTAATACTTTAATCCGGATCTAAACCGGGTCGGACTGAGTCAATAAGTTGAATGACTCGTTAAGTGGATTACAACTCGGAGCAGTCAGTCAATGATGAGGCTTTTTAGGGGCATGCATTGCCAAACACAAGATTCCCAAAAGTAGGTAGAAGTGGGAATATTTATCAAAAAATATTGTAATTTATTATTTATTATTTTCGTACGTTTTTTTTCCTCTATAAATGACGTGTCATTCTATGATGATGTTACGCTTCTATCTATGGCTTTTTATTGGGAAATTCTTGTGTGAAATATATAGAAATTCTCCCATCATTTGCATTGGAAGAAAGATTTTTCAAGTCACGTTTCTGAAAACATTTGTGTTTTGTTGTGTTTCCTTATTCTTACCTACTCCCAGCTACTTCTTTTAAGATATTAATTAACGTTTCATTAACATTCTAATTTGTTTTATTTACTCAACAATCTCTCACATAACGTACCATCATACCAAAGGTAAGTTTTTCTATGGTTGATTTGTGAAAAGTATCGATTAGAAAAAATTTTCTGACACACCTCATGTAGTGTCTCTCTTTTTTTTTTTTTTGGGGGGGGGGGGGGTTATAATATTTTGTGTATTTGTAGTGTAGAGTCTGCGTTTATGCAACAAGAGGAACTCACTGAATTTGGGTCATATTGACTTTGATTTCCTTTTAGAGTTTTCTTTTTATTTATATTCTTTTTTGAAGAAAAAAAATATTAATTAGAGGTGAGATTGAGAATATCATAATTCCATTTCAGAAAAGTCTGTCTAAAAAGAAAATCACTTTATTCTTTAGCATGTATTATATTTTATTGTTTCGGAAGATTTCGTGTTATCTTGCCAATTGTAAACAAAGTGATCCGATAGGAGATAAAGGAATATCAACTTTGATAAATATACTAGTACTAGTTTTTTCTGATTAAACAAACATGATACCCTTATCTCACTTTATTAATAAAATAAACTAAAATTCTTTTTAATAAAAAATTAATATGAGTTTGGGCTAAGGGAAAGAAGGGAAATGTGTTTGGTTTAAGGATATGGAAGGTAGTAACGTTGAACTGGATTTAGACAACATTAATATTTATGGTTCAATTTATTTTTCGAGAGAGAAAAAAAATATAGTTGGGTCATTATATTGAAATGAAAAAAGAGAAGTCAATTTCATTAGGGTTTTTAAAAACTTCTAACATATCAAACTCACTTCAAACAGTGGGCATATGTATGAGCACTTTTCTTTGTTGGAAGAATGCAAAAAATAACTAATTTCATATTATGTTGTTATTAGAAATGGTTTGAGTTTATAGTCATTCTACTCTTCCTTTTAAAAATAGGATGCAGGCAATAAGATAATAAACAAGAGAGCAGTTTCAAGGATATTAGATGATCTTCCCTGATGGGAAAACAAAATTGGAAGTACACACCAATAAGTTACTTGTTTTGAAATCTCACAAACTCAAATCTAATGCAAGTACAGATAATCATCAAAAAGATAGCCTCAGGGGATCTTTCTCTAGCTCCATAGTCCTAAAGCACCATCTCCAACTTCTATCTAATGAGATTTCACATACTCTTGGACGATATGGAGACCCTCGGTCTCTTCCCCGTAATCCTGCACAACCAACAGAAAATTCAGTATGATAGAAACCAACATCTAGTTTGCAACAATTATCAGGCAATTTGTTTGTGCGAATCTAAAGGATCTATAGGACGATGTACCTTCACGACAACACAGCCACAACCAACCACCTTCCTTGCTTTACCTTCAGAATCAATCTTACATAACTGTAAAAGAAGAAAGATGATTAGTCAATGAGTAATTGGATAGGACACGATTCAAACCGATGACTTTAAGTCATTTCTTATTACCCACTATTCATTTACATCACACTCTTCAATGAAAATGCATACAACAAAACACTTAAAAGAAAACTCTTCAAATAGAAGCCAACAAAGTTAATAATCAGAATCCTCCTGTGCGTCCATCCCCACCGCCAAAACAATTAAATAACGAAAGATTATAAAGATACCTCATGTGCAATTAAAGTTAAGACTGCAGTCACCTCATTCTGAGGATTATCTATCATATTCCCTGATACCCTTTCCCCTCTTAAAAGCAGGAATAACTAGTACAAACCCATTCAATTTCATTTTAAAGATAAGAAAGCAGCTAAAAGGGAACAGCAAAACCTGAGAAACCTTAAATTAATCTCATAACTAAGCAACTGTGAACTACTTACACCAGCCCATTCGCCGAGAGTTTTAGCATTGGGAACTGTAATCAAACTGACATTGTGATCAGCACAAAGTGCTTTCACCAGTTTGACATAATCTGGCTGGTCACAGTCCTCTGCTAGCACACAAAGCTGTGCAGCATGCTTCTCAATGACCTTTGCACCTTCATGGAGTCCTCGAGCAAGCCCTCCATGAGCTTTAGACTTCCTGAGCACCAACTGCAGAGCAGTCATGATATCCATGGGCTCTCCAAGTGCTGGAGTGGGAGTCTCGGCAACAGGAACAGCAACAGCAGCATCCTCTCTATAGGTTTACAAATGTCAGCTAAAGTACACCTTACATCAAAGGTTCAAGATAGGCACACATCAATGAACAGATTGGCAAAGGAAGAAATAATCATCCATCGTGGCATCACAATGATATAAAAGACAATATCCCAGGAATCACAAACATGACCAACACATAAGTTTGACATCATAACAGGATGTTGTGAAAAAGCTTCCTCCTAATGAAGGACTGGAACATCAAAGCAAAATATAAACTTAATCGAAATACGCAATTCCTAATACGAGCCAATCCAATCCAACTTTTTATGATAGATTTTGTTTACATCCAGATCCCATAAACAATGTCCATGCTGCTGTCACGATTAAGTGGTCAACCAATTGGATGAAACATTAGCTGGAGTACAAGGTTTTGAAATTCTAACAACAAACTACATATAAAACAGCTCACAAAGATGCAATAGGCAGCTGAAGCAAAGAACTAAGAAATGTTATAAGTTAGTGGTATTTAGTTCTGCTGAAAGCAATTGATTGATAAAATGCAAAGTACTGGATTGTTCTACTAGTTGGTTTCCTTGGAGGACCTTAACATAACTACAGATTAGTTTGATTCCAGGGAATGTTCTTATTTTTCTTTTGTGATATCTACCTACACAAACAAATCCACACATTGAAGTTGCAAAAACTACTCATTATTTTTGACAAGCAATTACTGTCCAAATTTCATCACGAGTCTAGATCACTACAAACCAAAAATCAATAGCAGATTTAACACTACAAAGAATCAAATAAACTGAATTTTAACTAGAGATCTTACAAATGGCGACACTTACCCAGACATTTTTCTTTGTTGGTAAATGTTAAACCCACAAAACCCAGCAACCTGTTGTTTCCAAAAAGTCGAACACGAAACTCAGTCAGGTAAATAGAATCAATAACAGACTCCATAAACCCTCATACTAAATATATCGTGTCAACTCATCCAAAATTGAACCACCCCCAAAAATAAAATTGAATTCACAACACTATAAAAGGATCCATTCAACATCCCACATACTAAAGAAAATACCAAAGTCATGGGTTAACAGTTCGGTTTAGGAAAAAGGGTTTCTGACCTTCAAGAGTTTACAGACGAAGCAATCCGCTTTGAGGCTGCAGTAGAGGCAAAGGGGGCGTTGGGAAAGACGAAGCTAAAAAAGTTACATATATAAGAGGATCGAAACGGGCAACCCTAAACTAGCATTCCCCTTTTCCTCCTTTGGGCCGTAAATTGGGCCCAAAAATTTACTACTCTACTACTAATTCAATAAATCAAAAGTATAAGAAAATGGAAAAAGTGGCACCGTTTAAATAATTTTTTTTTAATTTAATAGAAGTTTATAATATTTAATTGAGTTTGTTTTAAAATGAAAAGACAAACTAAATCGAAAGAAAATGTATAATACCTGTTGTTTTATTTTTTTGTCATTTGAAGTCATACACAGATCTTAAATATATATAATACAACTACATATTTTTAAATAAAAATAAATGATAAATTGAGAACAAATATCGTAAAAGAAATTTGGTAACTTCACTATCTTCTAAATAAATAATATCTTAATTTAATATAATTATTTAAAAATTCAACCATGAATTGAAATTATCAACTCACTTCAATATAGTACAAAATTTAAAATTTGATGGGTTTTAAATAACAAAGAGAGAGATATTACTTCATAAGGTATATTTTTATATCATTGAATAGAATATAAATCTAGTAAAATACAAAATTTTGTTTAACAAGTGAGACGACAGAGAAGAATAAAAAAGGAAGAAGCGAAATAGGAGAAGTTAGTAAAACTATACATAGAAGCATATCATAAAATAGGTTGAAAAATAAAAATAAGAGAAATTATGTGACACAAGAATAAAGGTTTGTATCTGAAGCTCCTGTAGTTAGACATAACAGTTAGATTGAAAAGAATGTTAGTTAGTTAAGTTATTTTCAGTTGGTCATTCAAGTCCTTTTAGGTTTTAAGTTGCAGTTTTTGTAACTATGCATTTAGTTGAAAATTTTGGCTATTGAACACTTTTGGTCTTGTGCAGGTTATTTGATTTATTGCACGATTTCAGCTAACTGGATGTGGTCCTTAGCATCTTTTTTCAGTTATTTAGAGTCTGTACCTCTTGTTTGCGGGGTAATGAGAATATGCTTAGCTAATTCTAGTATAGTTTTATTTTTTTCCTTTTCTTTACTTATTAGAAAGTACAATGTTCCATTGGTAAGAAATATACAATTGCAATATTTGGTATCAGAGTAGTTTGTTGAACTTTGTGGGTATCCAAACATGGCTAATGAGTTGAGAGAGTTTAAGGATACGAGAGCTGGTGGACAGATGGTGTAGGGACCAAACCTCAGCAGGAGCTCAAGCTCAAGGCTATGTTATAGTTGGAAACCTAGGGACATGAGGGAGATATCAACCAACTCAGGATCACTTTAATAACCCTATGTCTAGGTTGTAAAAGATTGAGTTTCCTAGATTTTATGGAACAAATATCAGGTCTTGGTTCTACAAGGTAGATTGGTTTCCACCCGAAGATTAGAGTAGTATCTCTACACTTTGATGGTTTGGCTATTGAATGACATCTAGCTTACATTGGAAGCAGACAACAACTTCCTAATTACCTATTTTTGGGAAAGAATACTTGTATGTTCTAATGGATAGATTTGGGAGTGAGTTTGAAGATTCTATTGCTGAGCTCAAGCTGGTTAAGTAGACAGGATCTGTCAAGGAATATCCAGATGAGTTTGATACGATTATGACCAGCCTTAATTACTATCCTTTCTGAATATGCTATATAAGTGGATTCATCATCGATCTCAAGCCTGAGATTCGATTCACTGGTAAGAAATCTGCCAGAATTAGCTAGAAACACAGAAGGGTAATGCTCAGCTCAGGGCTCAGGCTAACTAAATAGTTCTCAGCGTAAGGGAAGTACTTCTAGCCTCTAGGTCATTCTCTAAAGGGACTAGAAAGATTTCAACTCTAACAAGAGAGATACAATAGTGAACTTGAACAGAAGAGGCACAAGGGGTTGTGCTTCTTTTCTGTCCAGATTATAAATGTAGGGGTTCTAAGTTTTATCTACTACAAGTGGAAGAGAAAGCAGAGAGGGAAGAAGAACAAGGGGAGGTTTATGAGATCTTAGTTCTCTGCAGGGTATTTGATTCTGTATGATTTCAGCCAATTAGTTGTGGTCTTTAGCATCTTTTTCCAACTATTTAGAGTCTGTACCTCTTCCTAATTCTATTATACTTTTACTTTTACATTTTTTCTTTCCTTTACTTATTAGAAATCACACTATTTCATTGCTAAGAAACATACCATTGCAACGTCATGTTATATAAAAAAACAATAATATATTTGACAAAAACGTATTAAAAAGTTATCTTAATGTTGTAATTTCGATTGAGTCCATCACAAAATTTATAATTCAACTCCCCCCTCTTTTTTAAAAATTTGAGAATGTAGTTGCACCTCATCAATGACTTAAAAGAGAATTATTGATCAAATAAACATATCAAACTATGTAATTACTTTCAATTATACACAGATTCATTTTTATGAAATTTTTACTTCATCAGGAATTAGATAACCATATTATAACAATTAAGCAAGTCAAACAAGAAGCAATCAAGTAAGCCACAACTTTATTTCATCAAGCAATTGGATAGCCACCTTATAGAAAAACTTACATGATCTATTGAAAAAAAAAGAAAAACTTAGGATATCTAACTGTTTCCTTATTCATTTCAAATGTAAATTAACATAACTTTATGCTAATTAAAACAGAAATCAGCATCTTAATCCATATTCATGTCTTATTCTTCTTTGAGAATTCCAGATGCAATTGTATCGGTTGCTGAAGATGGTGTCTCTGGATTGGTTTCATCTTTAGGAACTAACGGCAATTGGTGTGACATAGAAATAGTCACGTCACGAAGAACATTCTTTTGAATCGGAGATGTTATGGAATCAGGCAACAAGGTAAAGGATGGGAGTTGTGAGGCACTAGTTGGCACACTTGGAGTCATGGAAGGACGGAAAATAGGTGAGTTACCACAATGGTTAAAGGAGCAAAGTCTAGTTGGTTGATGAGGATGCACTGACTGATTATTCATTTTATGAAAACCCCTAATGCACCCACAAGTAGCACAAATGTATGCTTCTTTACTTCCATCATCACCACTCTTTACAAATTCACGACACCCATCAATCAAGAATTGATCAGTGGTCATAGCATGAACTTTTAGGCACTGATCATATCTTATCACCATTTTATCAGTTGAATTTGAGCTTGGGCTATTTGCCATTTGCTTGTTTAATTGTTGCTAAATACTTAAGAATGAAGGTCTTTGTATTTTTTTGCTTTGTGTGTGTGATCTCTCTTTAATATATAGTGGTGTGTAATGAACATTTTGCTTAGTTGTCAATAACTCTTTTAATTTTCTGTTAGGCATAATCTAGTGATTAGATTATATATCAACTAAAGATTCTTTTTAAGAATCATCTTTACCAAACATTAATTAAAAAGACACATACTGCTAATAGTGATTTAAATAGGTTTAAATTAATCAAGATTATGTGAGATTCTACGTGTAACTAACTGTTATATGTCTAGTCATTTTATGTAAATACTTGGTATAGATAAATTTTTACCTCTTAGAAATAAAAAATGTAGTCCTCTATTTTTACTCATATATCTTCTTATGAGTTGGAGAATTAGAGGGGAAGTTATAGTTTACATGAATATTTATATTGATTTAAATAACTTAAAAGTAATAAGTTAGAAGTTTAGTCTACATTCATTGCTCATGGTTAGATGATTCAAAATTATTAAATAGGTAAATATTATTTATTTATTGATTTGATGTAAAAATATATTGAGAACATGTGATTTAATGTTTATCCTTTTTTTTATGGTTAAATAAGTAGATTTTTTTTTTGATAATGAGTGATAATGAGATTCAACCATAAGAATTTATTTATTCTGATATTATATTAAAGTGAGTGATCATTTTATTTAAAACTTTAAGTAATTAAAAAATATTTTTTTATTTACTTAATTATATTCTCAACAATCTTCTCGTTACGGACTCAAAATTTTCTTATACTTCAATTTATTTGAGTGGCTAGTGTTGGGAGTGAGTATTAAAGAAGCATTTATTAAGTTTAAAAACAAAACGGTTAGAAATGCATTTATTTTTTTGTCATTATTTGTGAAAGTAATAGCAGACAAAACACTACTCTCCCATTTTAAAATAAGTGATTTTTTTAGTTTGGATATATCCCTTAAAAACTACTTATTTCTGAATGAAAATATATTTTTACCCGCTTACCACTAATAAATATCTTGAAAAAGATGTAACTCTTTAATATTTTCTTGATTATATAAAACTTTCTTCATTTAAATAAGGATAAAATTAGAATAACATAATTAATATCTTCTTGAATCTTGATCGTATAAAACACTACTTATTTTGAAATAAAATCAAAAAGTTAAAATACCACTTATTTTAAAATAGAGGGGTATATAATAGGTCATCATACATCTCTTGAATTATATAGAAGAAAATCTGAAATTTACTAAAATTCTTCAAAGATGATTTTGGGGAAAGAGAATTTATGATTTAGCATTTAAATTTGTAGATTTTAGTGAAATTTTTTTGACAGATTCTCTTAGACAAATGACAGAGACTTCTAATTGTTGTGTTGTTTATAGATATGATCCAATTAAAACCTTTTAGAAGTATCAGCTTAAGCATCAAAGTTACAAGTATATTTATTTTTTAAAAAATATATTGCATATAGTTAATTTCTTATTTTAATTTATTTAGACCTTGTGCATTCTTTGAATTAGTTTATTTGTATACCATATTATGACATATTGATTTATTTAAGTAAATATTCTTCTTAAATATGTATATACTAGGTAAATTTAAGTTTAAATTCTCCTTATATATAAGGGATAATTTCAGCTGCTTCTCATTGTCCTCCTTGCCAATCAAAAGATTCTGTGGGATTATTTCTGTATATCATATACTATAATTATTTATATGATAACTGATGTATTTCATTTCAATTTTTTTGTGCGAAAGGTTATAGATTACTTTTACTTTTTGAGATTATAACGTGAGGAATTAAATTCTCAAAAATAAATTGAAAATTTAAATAACAAAATAGCTGAACTATTAAGATTCCTCAAAATATAGATAACTTATATCAATCGTACATCTGTTAACAAGTTATTAAAAATACTAAGGTTAATTTTAGTAATTTCAATTCTAAATTCATTAGCTCGTTATTTAGAACGAATCGATGAAATCACAGAATCCATAAAGATTATTCAACAGGGTCTGAAAGAAATGTTAGGAAGGCCTTATGAAAATTTAAAAATACGGTGTTTTGATAGATTAAAAGAGCATGAATGAATGATTTTGAATATCAGTTATCAGGCACTGCATTCTTTGAATAATGTAAATCGAAGCAATTGCATGTCTACCTCATTTGAATAATGTAAATCGAAGCAATTGCATGTCTACCTCATTTGAATAATGTAAATCGAAGCATTGCATGTCTACCTCAAGCCTACCAAACGAAACCAATAATTTTGATCACAACCTCCTCAAATATTTCTGCAGCTTGGCAAGTTTCTGCTCTTGCATGGATGAAATTTCTGCTCTGATCCAATAAAGGTGCCCCTTTTTATTTTATTTTATTTTTTGTATTTAGACTGTATTTTTTTGAGAAAGGAATCAATGAAGTAATAGTAGTCTAAATTTAAATAGTGTTATTGGGCCGGGTTATTTTTAACAGCTTATATAGATCAATCTCTTATAAAAAGTAATTATTTTCTTTTTTAAATTTTCAATTGCTATCCAAATTCACATCTAATAATTAGAGCTCTAACAACATAATATAATATGAATTTTGAATTTTATGTAGTGATTGTGTAATACATATGACCCGCAAAAAATATATAAATTATGTACTGATTATGGCAGTATTTGGGATCATACTCCCCTTATAGATAGGCGCAGCTGGTATTGGTCGAAATTAAATATACCTAAAACTAGCATGGCTCAGTGATTTCAGAATGACAGCTATATGCTCACTGCAAATAAAAGAATACTCAGTAACAAGTAGTTATAATGACTCACTTACTGATTTGTGGGTAGCATAGCGAGCTTTCACTTCTGGATTTCCACAGCAGTGATCGCTAGGGTTTGGGAGATTTCATCTCATCATTTGAAATTATGAGATGAAATCGCATATTCAAATGCTGATTTCATCTCATAAATTTAAATTGCGACATGTAATCGCATGTCCAAAGTAAGTTCATATCTAGTTATAATTTATAATTTAAAATTGTAGAAATTAAATTTGTCTAGGATTTGATATTTATTTAATTCATATCTAGTTATAATTTATAGTCAAACTTATATAGAAATATATTTTCCTATTTTGAAACAAAGTAAGTTCGTACTATTATAAGGAAGGATCTCTGTTAACTATTTCATATTATGAGAAATTATAAGAATGGTAGAGAGTATTCAGAGATTTATGAGTTGACGAAATTAGTTAATAGAAAATTTTCATTTGCATCATCTGCTTTTTTATAATTAAACTTTCTCACAAAAAATAATATAGTTTTTTTTTAAAAATTAAGTATATCACATCTGAGTAAATATTATTCTAGTAGAATGTTGATTTGCTATACAATTTTTTGTTTTAAGAAACCACCATTGGTGGGGATTAGGCTTGTCTAATCTATATATTGATATTGCAAAAATATATAGATGATGCGTTGGCTTTTTGTCCAACCATCCTTGAGAGATTAGAAGGATGACTCCTTAAACAAAAGAGTCCCAATGCACAAATACATGGAATAAGATGTAATCATTTGTAATACTCTAGGTTTCCTAGTTACAAAAATAAACCAAAAAGACCAATTGAAGTTAACCATTATCAAATAAAAGAGTTCTTCTGTACTCTAATCTTGGAGTATGGGCTTTCTTCAATGTTCAACGAGTTTTTGACCTCTTTGGATAAGGTCAAATGCTGAGCGAAGAAGGAGTTTAGTTTTCTTCTTTCTCCCAACTTGGCCAAGTAATCCGCTACTTTGTTTATTTCCCTATAGCAACGATGAAAGGTATAGTTGTCATGCTATTTTAAAGTGTTATTCTGGCTTATGAGATGAATAATGTGGCGGTTGACACTATTTTGACCATTGATCATATTGATAATGACCATCGAATCTGATTCAATATCCACATTTTTGTATCCATCTGTGATACACCATTGAATTTCATAAAATATGGCTCTAGATTCTGCTACATTATTGGTGTATCGTCCATAAGTGTATGCCATGATTAGCTTTCTCTTTTCATCTCTAAGAACACCTCCTCCAGTTGCACGCCTTGAATTTCCTTTGCTGCACCAATTTGTGTTTAATTTGTATCTCCGGAAAATAGGTTTAATTTGCTCCACCTAAGACATTTAATATTGATCCTAGACTTGAGATGTTCTATATGCTGAATAAAGCTGCTCTAGTGTTGCTTCAATTGGACTTGTGGGAGAATTGACATGATGCTTTACGAGACTTGGTGTCTATTTTAATCATATTTTGTAGAATTATATATCGTTGCTTAATTAATTACTAGTTTTTCATTAACCTAATCAGGCTTTTAATAATGTCGCCCATTAATTCAATTTTTGGAAACAAACCTTGATCAAATCTGAAATAAAAACTGTAGTTTATTGGATTAAATCAAAATACATATTTAAAGAAGGACTAGATTTCAAACGCGAATATAACACGTGTTTAAGATAAAAATATTTCATGTTACGTGTACTCACATGCAACATATATTTGAAATAATAATAAAAATAATTTATGTGTACATGATCCGAACCAATATTAAAATGACAATAATAGTTTTCATTAAAAAAAATCAATTTTCATGCAATTGTTAGCGCATAAACTTTGTTACTCCATCATATTAAGTTAATCTTCAATATAAAAAAAAGTAACTATTTAAAATAAGTTTAATGTTTACAAAAAATATGTTTATAACCTAGAAAATAGATAAATATATAATAAATAGTTAAATTACACATTTAACATAATAAAATTTTATTACGTACTTACAATATATATATATATATACACACACTTTAAATCCTTTCGTCAAGATTAAAAAATTAATACTATCAATTTCTTCATATAACCTTGAAAACCCTTTGGCATTTCTACGGTCAAAGGGGTGGTTGCGGTGCGGTTGCTGGGCAAACTCGCATAAATTCGTAAAGACTTTAACCCGCACCTCCCTGCACCACATAACATAATTTGAATTTTGAATCCTCTCCGCTTCACCCCGCCCAACATAAATCCGTCCCGCGTAAACTTGCACCACATAATTTGCTAATCTTTATTTTTTTTTCTTTTATTTGTATTGTCCAAAAAAAATCCTACTACTTATTTCATTAGCTATAATTAAATAGTATATATAGTGTTAGACTTTAGTAATTATTATTGAAATTAGTAGTCTTTCCATTACAAATAAAATATAGTTTACACTCAAAACATGTTCATTTCTATGGACATTGTATGGTCATTAGCTTATCTTTGTATGCTATTCATATTGAATTTGAAAAATCCTAGCTATCAATTCATGGGATTTTAAAGTTTTCAGTCAGAAATCAAAATATCTTCTAATAAAATATCAAAGCAACATAAGTAGAGTCCAAATTTTTAAAAATGATAAGCAAATAAAATACATGTTTAAAATAAGAGCTCTAATGTGTCAAGAAGAAAAATTATTTTTGAAAAAAGATTACTATTAAATTCGCATAGACCCGCAACCCATCCAGTCCCGCATCAATATAAATTTTTTTATTCTAACCCGCCCCGCACCCACAAAGCCTAAACCCCGCTCCGCCCCGCATAGCATGATATTCACAATGCAAGAGTTTTTAATGAATGCATTAGTATGGTCAAAGACACAATTGCCAATTATGATTACTAGGTATACTAAACATAAATTGTTTCAAAATACTTGCTAAGTTTTAAAATTCAAGAGATAATTGACCATAGTTTTTCAATTCTACCCTTAGTACTTAAAGACATTCTAAAATATAAAAAGAATTATTATTGTATGTTTTCAAAAAATTAATAGGGTTATATTAGTCAAATTACCATCCCTATTAATTTTTTCTTAATGAGTGAGCAAATCTTATCCTAGCAATTAAAATGGAATAGAGGGAGTATAATATTAGCTTAACTTGATCAATATTTAATGACTTTTATATGATAAACTTTAGAGTTGAATGACTTAATGTAAAAAAAACTCACATATGACCAACAATTGACAAATACTTATATAGAGAATTCATCAAAGTTCGAACAATAAAAACAAAACATTTCAAACATAAATGATCGATGGATAGATCCATTGATCGACCAATACTAGGGTAAAAAGGAAATAAATAAAAAGGGCGGACAGCTAGCTACCTAGAAAACATATTATATACTCATAGAAGCATATAATATGTATAACCCTAGCTAGCATTGTACCCAGCCAGCCAAAGCAAAACAAAGAAAAAAAACTAATTAAGAATAAAGTCGGAACAACAACAACAGCAGCAGTAACAAGCACCTTAGCAGCTCCTTAATCATGATAGTCGAAAGATGATGATGATGATTCTCCAGCTCGGGCAAGACACAACTTTCTAATAGCTTCGTGTTTGATTTTGAAATACATCTCAACTTTATCTTTTTTCTCATCATTTTCATTCGCCTTGATCTTCTTATTCTTATTGTTTAAAGAAGTCGATTCTAACTGAATAGCCAGTATCTCTGGTTGTCCTTTCTCATATTCTTCTGCAACATATTCATCCCATGACTTTTTCCTCTTATTATTAATCCTGCCACTAATGCACCCTTCATCATCATCATTTTTGTTAAGATGCACCCACCTTCGAGTAGCCCTAGACATGATGGTTTCCGCCAGCTCAACTGAAATTTGTGGAGACTTAAACATTTGTGTATTCTTAAGACTCAGAGATTTAGCATTGCTTCTCTTTGATGATTCTTCCATCTTCACATCACCTTGGGCTGCTGCCTCAACAATGGATGCAGCATAACAAACCTGTTGCCAAATGATTAGATATATATACACACACATTTGCTTCATCAATCTTTTAAAATCTGTTTATTTTAAAAAAATATTTTATAAGTGTATTTTTCTTTAAAGTATTTTTCAAAAAAATATTTTTTGGGGGAAAACTATTTTTTAAATTTTTGAAAAACAACTTCTGCTACTCTTTAAAAACACTTATTTTTCCCTAAAAGTTTGACCAAATATCTTATTTTTCTAAAAAAATAAGCACTTTAAAAAAAAAACTAAACACTTTTTGACTTTTAAAAATTTGACCAAACAGACTGATACATATGACGAATCATCAGAAATCCTAACATACACTAAGCATATTGTGGAGAAATCTCAATTAGGGAAATAAGAAATCAAATATTTTTTATTTCAAGTGCAAAATTTCTATTTTGAGATGAAATTAAGACAATGTCTTTTGAAGGATAAGATAAAAATAATTCATTTATGTGTCTTAGTTTGACCGAATACATAGTTTAAGAAAGTAAACGAAATTTTTTAAATTTTATTATTTTAAATTAATAATTTGTATAAAGAATCTCTTAAATCTCATATTAGGTAGAATATTAAAAGCAAACTAATTAGATATAAAAGTAATATTATTTCTAAAATAGACTTAAAAAAATAGTAAGAAACATTAATTGAAACAGATTAGGAGAAGTAGTAATTTTGATGATAGATTTATTAAAAAAATAAAATTGAAACGGAGTACTGTTTATTTTATTTTTTTACAAAGAAAATAACATTTTGGAGTTTGGAAAAAAATATTTGGAGGTACCATTTCAACTTAAGACACAATGTTTCATTCAAAAAAGTATGACCAATTTAAATTTCAATAAAATTCTAATAAAATTAACCTGTTGTTGAGTTGGCGATGATGATGATACAGATGGAGACTGATGGTTGTGGACATTCAATCTACGATGACAATTCCGATGACATTCGCAAATTTGACAACGCAAAGCTTCTATGCTACCGAAAGGACCGTCAGGAACAAAAGCCTGACAGCCATCGGTAGCATAGGTGGTGGTACTTGCTAACAGATTACGTGTGCACTCACCATATACGGGTGGACTTAGAGACCTATGATTAGCTCGGGACATGTTAGCCATGATTGATTGATAATTTCTTTTAGGGAAGAAGATTAGTACTAATTTTTTCTTGAGATAAGAAGTAGCGTGATTAAACTTTCAAGAAATGGATCACTTAAATACAAGGTTCACAAAATATATTACCTAATAAAGCTTAATTATTAGGCTTGATACACAATTAGCCCATTAACTTGTCAGGATATTCTATTTAGACACTTGAATTAAGTCATGTTTAAATTGAACACCTCAACTCCTAATAAAGTGTTCCAATTAGATACTTTCGATTCAAATTTTAAAAGAAACTTTTTGTGTGTGTTTTCATTCGTCTTTTAGATAGTTAAGTAAACCACATAAAATATGTCAACTCATTTAATTATACGCATCAAACTCAAGTAGAAAATCTTTAGAGTTTTATGATTTATTAAGGTGAATGCGTATAATTAAAAGAAATGACATATTATATGTGGTTAACTTAACTACCTAATGTACGAATGAGAGCACACATATGTTTTTTTAAAAGAAATTGAACCGAAAGTCAAGTCTAATTAGAACATTTTATTATAAGTTGAGGAGCTCAATTGAAACATAACTTAATTTAAGTGTTTAAATAGAATATTCTTATAAATTTAAAAGGTAATTGTTTAATAAGCCTAATTATTAATTACAATATTAGATTATACATTGACCATATCTTTAGAGGTTGAACCGCAGATTTAAACTATTTAGATTGTAATCGCTGTAATATCTTATCTTATTTTGTATATGTATTTTTATAAATAAGTTATATTTATTATTTTCATTCAATTTTAGAGTCATATTTTTCTTATACTTTTAAAAAATAGCGCCTACGTGATACATTTTTATAAATTAAATCTATTAATTCATTTAATTTTTTTTAATCGACTCGTCCAACTTACTAAAAAGTTAAAACTCAAAAATTTCATTATTCTTCTATAGTAAATTCAATTCATTACTCAAATACCATCCAAATTAAAATCCGACTTCTATTAAGTATTTAGCAACAAACAAGCAAATGGCAATTGGCAAATAGCCCAAACTCAAATTCAACTGATAAAATGGTGATAAGATAAGATCAGTGCCTAAAAATTCGTGCTACTACCTTTGATCAATTTTTCATTGATGGACAAAGGTAATGCAATCAAAATATAGATTCATTATTTGGCTTGCTAATCAAGGAAAGCTGCTCTGGCTCATTTGGCAATGCGAGATCAAATCATGATATGAAATCATATAAGATGAAGTTTGAAGTTTTGTTTGGACATGCAATTTGGAATTTTTAAGTTGTATTTTTTTCCTCACGGACATAAGAATCTCATAAGTTGTAAAAACTATTCAAATTGCCCAAATTCTTATACGATCTTACCAAATAAATAAAAATTTATAATAAACTATCACAAAGTCATTCTAAAAGAAAATACAACTTAAAATCAAACTTTAGTTTAATAAAAAGTAAAATTAAACATGAGTTGTAGTGTTCTACTCTTTAATATAATCCTCCCACATAGTACGGACAATTTCCTCATGGACAATATAATAGTTGGCAAATGTTGTTTACATTTATTAAGCAAATGGTTGGTGAATATAGTTGGTATATATAAAATGGACTTTTTCTTTAACAAAATATAAACTTGTGGGTTTGCATTTGAAAATTTTCATCTCATGATTTGAAATCCCAAATCAAGCTTTTTGGAGAATTTGGGATTTCATCTCATGATTTGAAATTATGAGATGAAATCGCATGTCCAAATGCTGATTTCATCTCATAATTTCAAATCGCGACATGAAATCGCATATCCAAAATGCCTACTAAGAAGAGACTTCAGAGAATGCATATACATGTGGATGATGAATCATGTTGTTTATGTGATGCTGGAGTGACAGAAGCTCAAAAACATCTATTTGTTGAGTGTGCATGGATAAGGAGGTATAGAATGAGCTCAAACACATTGTCTGAAATATAGCTAGGAGCGATGGAGATTAGAACTCACGTCCCCAATTAAGAATTTGACACACCTAATTAATTGAGCTATACAACCATTTGTGTATAGGAATGTTACTTTATATAATATATTCTCTATACAAAGGATCCCTCTTTTTGGACAGGGACATGTATAGACTTTATGATTTTGATGTCCTTGATTGTTTTGCTTCTATATAGGAGAGGATTTTGTAGGTATACACCTTTCAAGTTTTTTCTGTGAGCTTACATGAAAATACTACTTTCTTAGAGGGATGGAGTTTGTTCCATCTTTAGTAGGTTCAGGAATTTTGCTGCTCTGCTTTGTAATCTGTTTTGGTTATAACACAGATTCATCTCCTTGAGATGAATAATTTATATTCATAGTAATATTTCACATTTATTACCAATAAAATAATGTTACTCATTAATTCAATTTTTGAAAATAAAAATTTATCAAGGTTGATTAAATTTACAGTTCTCTATATATAAAAATTAGTATGTTTGAAATAGTACCAAAATGATTTATGTGTACATGAGTTGATATTGGTTAAATCATAATAAAATAGTTCTCATAAAATATTTAATATTAACGCAATTGTTAGTGTAGTTTTTATTACTCTCTACATTAAGTTGATATTTAATAGAAAATAGTATTCAAAATAAGTTTATTTTAGTTTGATAATTTATGAAATAAATAAAATATCATAAATAGTTAAACTACGCTATTACATATAAAATAATTTAAAGATTAAATACTTATATAAATCTCTTATAAAAGTAATTTTTTTATGTTCAATTGGTCCTAAATTCACACCTAATGATCAGATCGCTGCATAAAGAAAGAATATTTTTTGTTCTCTGTTTTTTCTTTGCACAATCTAATGCACCGATTATGTAATACTTATGACCTAAAGCAATATCACAGATTTATGAGAAATTGCGAAGATTGCAAACAACATTTAAAAGATTTATGAATTTATAAATAAAATAATTTTGCTTTAAATATTGGGAGAATGTTAAAAAAAATAAATTAAAATTGTAAAAAATTATGTTGCGAGCATGTTGAAAAAATAGTTTAAAATTGTAGAAATTAAATTTGTCTAGGATTTGATATTTATTTAATTCATATCAAGTTATAATTTATAGTCAAACTTATATAGAAATATATTTTTCTATTTTGAATTAAAGTAAGTTCGTACTATTATAAGGAAGGATCTCTGTTAACTATTTCATATTATCAGAAATTGTAAGAATGGTAGAGAGTATTAAGAGATTTATGAGTTTACGAAATTAGTTAATAGAAAATTTTCATTTGCATCATCTGCTTTTTTATAATTAAACTTTCTCACAAAAAATAATATAGTTTTTTTTTTAAATTGAGTATATCACATCTGAGTAAATATTATTCTAGTAGAATTTTGATTTGCTATACAATTTTTTTTTTTAAGAAACCACCATTGGTGGGGATTAGGCTTGTCTAATCTATATATTGATATTGCAAAAATATATAGATGATGCGTTGGCTTTTTGTCCAACCATCCTTGAGAGATTAGAAGGATGACTCCTTAAACAAAAGAGTCCCAATGCACAAATACATGGAATAAGATGTAATCATTTGTAATACTCTAGGTTTCCTAGTTACAAAAATAAACCAAAAAGACCAACTGAAGTTAACCATTATCAAATAAAAGAGTTCTTCTGTACTCTAATCTTGGAGTATGGGCTTTCTTCAATGTTCAACTAGTTTTTGACCTCTTTGGATAAGGTCACACTCTGAGCGAAGAAGGAGCTTAGTTTTCTTCTTTCTCCCAACTTGGCCAAGTAATCCGCTACTTTGTTTATTTCCCTATAGCAACGATGAAAGGTATAGTTGCCATGCTATTTTAATGTGTTATTCTGGCTATGAGATGAATAATGTGGCGGTTGACACTATTTTAACCATTGATCATATTAATAATGACCATCGAATCTGATTCAATATCCACATTTTTGTATCCATCTGTGATACATCATCGAATTTCATAAAAGATGGCTCTAGATTATTTAGTGTATTGTTCATAAGTGTATGCCATGATTAGCTTTCTCTTTTCATCTCTAAGAACACCTCCTCCAGTTGCACGCCCTGAATTTCCTTTGCTGCACCAATTTGTGTTTAATTTGTATCTCCGAAAAATAGATTTAATTTGCTCCACCTAAGACATTTAATATTGATTCTAGACTTGAGATGTTCTATATGCTGAATAAAGCTGCTCTAATGTTGCTTCAATTGGACTTGTGGGAGAATTGACATGATGCTTTACGAGACTTGGTGTCTATTTTGATCATAATTTATAGAACTATATATCGTTGCTTAATTAATTACTAGTTTTTCATTAACCTAATCAGGTTTTTAATAATGCCGCCCATTAATTCAATTTTTGGAAACAAACCTTGATCAAATCTGAAATAAAAACTGTAGTTTATTGGATTAAATCAAAATACATATTTAAAGAAGGACTAGATTTCAAACGCGAATATAACATGTGTTTAAGATAAAAATATTTCATGTTACGTGTACTCACATGCAACATATATTTGAAATAATAATAAAAATAATTTATGTGTACATGATCCGATCCAATATTAAAATGACAATAATAGTTTTCATTAAAAAAAATCAATTTTCATGCAATTGTTAGCGCATAAACTTTGTTACTCCATCATATTAAGTTAATCTTCAATATAAAAAAAAGTAACTATTTAAAATAAGTTTAATGTTTACAAAAAATATGTTTATAACCTAGAAAATAGATAAATATATAATAAATAGTTAAATTACACATTTAACATAATAAAATTTTATCACGTACTTACAATATATATATATACACATACACTTTAAATCCTTTCGTCAAGATTAAAAAATTAATACTATCCATTTCTTCATATAACCTTGAAAACCCTTTGCTATTTCTACGGGCAATGGGGTGGTTGCGGTGCGGTTGCTGGGCAAACTCGCATAAATTCGTAAAGACTTTAACCCGCACCGCCCTGCACCACATAACATAATTTGATATTTTGAATCCTCTCTGCTTCGCCCCGCCCAACATAAATCCGTCCCGCATAAACTTGCACCACATAATTTGCTAATCTTTATTTTTTTTCCTTTTATTTGTATTGTCCCAAAAAAATCCTACTACTTATTTCATTAGCTATAATTAAATAGTATATATAGTATTAGACTTTAGTAATTATTATTGAAATTAGTAGTCTTTCCATTTCAAATAAAATATAGCCTACACTCAAAACATGTTCATTTCTGTGGACATTGTATGATCATTAGCTTATCTTTGTATGCTATTCATATTGAATTTGAAAAATCCTAGCTATCAATTTATGGGATTTTAAAGTTTTCAGTCAGAAACCATTATATCTTCTAATAAAATATCAAAGCAACATAAGTAGAGCCCAAATTTTTAAAAATGATAAGCAAATAAAATACATGTTTAAAATAATAGCTCTAATGTGTCAAAAACAAAAATTATTTTTGAAAAAAGATTACTATTAAATCCGCATAGACCCGCAAACCGCCCAATCCCGCATCAATATAAATTTTTTTATTCTAACCCGCCCCGCACCCACAAAGCCTAAACCCCACTCCGCCCCGCATAGCATGATATTCACAATGCAAGAGTTTTTAATGAATGCATTAGTATGGTCAAAGACACAATTGCCAATTATGATTACTAGGTATACTAAACATAAATTGTTTCAAAATACTTGCTAAGTTTCAAAATTCAAGAGATAATTGACCCTATTTTTTCAATTCTACCCTTAGTACTTAAAGACATTCTAAAATGTAAAAAGAATTATTATTGTATGTTTTCAAAAAATTAATAGGGTTATATTAGTCAAATTACCATCCCAATTAATTTTTTGTTAACGAGTGTGCAAATCTTATCCTAGAAGATTAGTGTCTATATATGTAAATACTCACATATGACCAACAATTGAACATACTTATATAGAGAATCCATCGAAGTTCGAATAACAAAAACAAGACCGTTGAAACACAAATGATCGATGGATGGATCCATCGATCGACCGATACTTGGACAAAAAGGAAATAAATAAAATGAGCGGGGAAACTAGCTACCTAGCAAACATATTATACCTCGTAGAAGTATATAATATGTATAACCCTAGCTAGCTATGTACCAGGTCAAGACTAATTAAGAATAAAGTCGGAACAACAACAACAGCAACAGTAACAAGCGCCTTAGCAGTTCCTTAATCACGATAGTCGAAAGATGATGACGATGATTCTCCAGCTCGGGCAAGATACAACTTTCTAATAGCTTCGTGCTTGTTTTTGAAATACATCTCAACTTTATCTTTTTTCTCATCATTTTCATTCGCCTTGATCTTCTTATTCTTATTGTTTAAAGAAGTCGATTCTAACTGAGTAGCTAGTATCTCTGGTTGTCCTTTCTCATATTCTTCTGCAACATATTCATCCCATGACTTTTTCCTCTTATTATTAATCCTGCCACTAATGCACCCTTCATCATCATCATTTTTGTTAAGATGCACCCACCTTCGAGTAGCCCTAGACATGATGGTTTCCGCCAGCTCAACTGAAATTTGTGGAGACTTAAACATTTGTGTATTCTTAAGACTCAGAGATTTAGCATTGCTTCTCTTTGATGATTCTTCCATCTTCACATCACCTTGGGCTGCTGCCTCAACAATGGATGCACCATAATAAACCTGTTGCCAAATGATTAGGTATATATACACACACATTTGCTTCATCAATCTTTTAAAATCTGTTTATTCTAAAAAAATATTTTATAAGTGTATTTTTCTTTAAAGTATTTTTCAAAAAAGTATTTTTGGGGAGAAAACTATTTTTTAAACTTTTGAAAAACAACTTCTGCTACTCTTTAAAAACACTTATTTTTTCTAAAAAAATAAGCACTTTAAAAAAAAAACTAAACACTTTTTGACTCTTAAAAATTTGACCAAACAGACTGATACATATGACGAATCATCAGAAATCCTAACATACACTAAGCATATCGTGGAGAAATCTCAATCAGGGAAATAAGAAATCAAATATTTTTTATTTCAAGTGCAAAATTTCTATTTTGAGATGAAATTAAGACAATGTCTTTTGAAGGATAAGATAAAAATAATTCATTTATGTGTCTTAGTTTGACCGAATACATAGTTTAAGAAAGTAAACGAAATTTTTTAAATTTTATTATTTTAAATTAATAATTTGTATAAAGAATCTCTTAAATCTCATATTAGGTAGAATATTAAAAGCAAACTAATTAGATATAAAAGTAATATTATTTCTAAAATAGACTTAAAAAAAAGAGTAAGAAACATTAATTGAAACAGATTAGGAGAAGTAGTAATTTTGATGATAGATTTATAAAATTAAAAAAATTGGAACAAAGAACTGTTTGTTTACTTTTTTTGACAAAGCAAATAACATTTCAGAGTTTGAAAAAAGATCTTTGGATGTAGCATTTCATCTTAAGACACGACGTTTCATTCAAAAAAGTATGACCAATTTAAATCTCAGTAAAATTCTAATAAAATTAACCTGTTGTTGAGTTGGCGATGTTGTTAGTGCAGATGGAGACTGATGGTTGTGGACATTCAATCTACGATGAAGATTCCGATGACATCCGCAAATTTGACAGCGCAAAGCTTCTATGCTACCGAAAGGACCGTCAGGGACAAAAGCCTGGCAGCCATGGGTAGCATAGGTCGTCGTACTTGCTAACAGATTACGTGTGCACTCACCATACACGGCTGGACTTAGAGACCTATGATTAGCTCGGGACATGTTAGCCATGATTGATTGATAATTTCTTTTAGGGAAGAAGATTAGTACTAATTTTTGCTTGAGATAAGAAGTAGTGTGATTAAACTTGGAAGAAATGGATCACTTAAATACAAGGTTCACAAAATATATTACCTAATAAAGCTTAATTATTAGGCTTGATACACAATTAGTCCATTAACTTGTCAAGATATTTCATTTAGACACTTGAATTAAGTCATGTTTAAATTGAACACCTCAACTCCTAATAAAGTGTTCCAATTAGACACTTTCGGTTCAAATTTTAAAAGAAACTTTTGTGTGTGTTTTCATTCGTCTTTTAGATAGTTAAGTAAACCACATAAAATACGTCAACTCATTAATTATACGCATCAAACTCAAGTAGAAAATGTTTAGAGTTTTATGATTTATTAAGGCGAATACATATAATTAAAAGAAATGACATATTATATGTGGTTAACTTAACTACCTAATGTACGAATGAGAGCACACATGTTTTTTTAAAAGAAATTGAACCGAAAGTCAGGTCTAATTAGAACATTTTATTATAAGTTGAGAAGCTCAATTGAAACATAATTTAATTTGAGTGTTTAAATAGAATATTCTTACAAATTTAAAAGGTAATTTTTTAATAAGCCTAATTATTAATTACAATATTAGATTATACATTGACCATATCTTTAGAGGTTGAACCGCAGATTTAAACTATTTAGATTGCATCACTGTAATATCAAAAAGAAGGAAGATTTATCTTATTTTGTATATGTATTTTTAAAAATAAGTTATATTTATTATTTTCATTCAATTTTAGAGTCATATTTTTCTTATACTTTTAAAAAATGGCGCCTACGTGACACATTTTTACAAATTAAATCTATTAATCCATTTGAACTTTTTTTAATCGGCTTGTCCAACTCACTAAAAAGTTAAGACTCAAAAATTTCATTATTCTTCTATAGTAAATTCAATTCATCACTCAAATACCATCCAAATTAAAATCCGACTTCTATTAAGTATTTAGCAACAAACAAGCAAATGGCAATTGGCAAATAGCCCAAACTCAAATTCAACTGATAAAATGGTGATAAGATAAGATCAGTGCCTAAAAATTCGTGCAACGACCTTTGATCAATTCTTCATTGATGGACAAAGGCAATGCAATCAAAATATAGATTCATTATTTGGCTTGCTAATCAAGGAAAGCTGCTCTGGCTCATTTGGCAATGCGAGATCAAATCATGATATGAAATCATATAAGATGAAGTTTGAAGTTTTGTTTGGATATGCAATTTGGAATTTTTAAGTTGTATTTTTTCCTCACGGACATAAGAATTTCATAAGTTGTAAAAACTATTCAAATTTCCCAAATTCTTATACGATCTTACCAAATAAATAAAAATTTATAATAAACTATCACAAAGTCATTCTAAAAGAAAATACAACTTAAAATCGAACTTTAGTTCAATAAAAAGTAAAATTAAACATGAGTTGTAGTGTACTACTCTTTAATATAATCCTCCCACATAGTACGGACAATCTCCTCATGGACAATATAATAGTTGGCAAATGTTGTTTACATTTATTAAGCAAATGGTTGGTGAATATAGTTGGTATATATAAAATGGACTTTTTCTTTAACAAAATATAAACTTGTGGGTTTGCATTTGAAAATTTTCATCTCATGATTTGAAATCCCAAATCAAGCTTTTTGGAGAATTTGGGATTTCATCTCATGATTTGAAATTATGAAATGAAATCGCATGTCCAAACGCTGATTTCATCTCATAATTTCAAATCGGTGAAATCGCATATCCAAAATGCCTACTAAGGAGAGACTTCAGAGAATGCATATACATGTGGATTATGAATCATGTTGTTTATGTGATGCTAGAGTGACAGAAGCTCAAAAACATCTATTTGTTGAGTGTGCATGGATAAGGAGGTATAGAATGAGCTCAAACACATTGTCTGAAATATAGCTAGGAGCGATGGAGATTAGAACTCACGTCCCCAATTAAGAATTTGACACACTTAATTAATTGAGCTATACAACCATTTGTGTATAGGAATGTTACTTTATATAATATATTCTCTATACAAAGGATCCCTCTTTTTGGACAGGGACATATATAGACTTTATGATTTTGATGTCCTTGATTGTTTTGCTTCTATATAGGAGAGGATTTTGTAGGTATACACCTTTTAAGTTTTTTCTGTGAGCTTACATGAAAATACTACTTTCTTAGAGGGATGGAGTTTGTTCCATCTTTAGTAGGTTCAGGAATTTTGCTGCTCTGCTTTGTAATCTGTTTTGGTTATAACACAGATTCATCTCCTTGAGATGAATAATTTATATTCATAGTAATATTTCACATTTATTACCAATAAAACAATGTTACTCATTAATTCAATTTTTGAAAATAAAAATTTATCAAGGTTGATTAAATTTACAGTTCTCTATATATAAAAATTAGTATGTTTGAAATAGTACCAAAATGATTTATGTATACATGAGTTGATATTGGTTAAATCACAATAAAATAGTTCCCATAAAATATTTAATATTAACGCAATTGTTAGCGTAGTTTTTATTACTCTATATATTAAGTTGATATTCAATAAAAAATAGCTATTCAAATAAATTTAATTTAGTTCGATAACCTATGAAATAAATAAATACATCATAAATAGTTAAATTACACTCATAACATAAAAAATATTCTATTACATTATATATATATATATATATATGTTAATATATTATATATGATTTTTTTCATTATCTGTTGAAGTAAGGCTGAATGATTTTAATAATGATTTAAGGAAAAATGCTTGATACATTTTAGGCAGTTAATCAGGGGTATCAATGATGACTTGGTCTTGGGGAATTACTGCTAATATGAGTTCTAAATTATCTGGGAAGTTTGTGTGTCATTTGTAATCTGCTGGTCACAAGGATAAGAGTCTAACTAGTAATTAATCAACAAGCATTAGATGAGCTGGTTCGGCTGAAGATTTTGCTAGTAACAAGAAGTAGAACTCAATTAGGAGTAAACAAGCTCTTTGGATAAAGCAAGGACTCCTAGGAGATAATTTGAAGACTCCTTCCTTCAATCAACAGAGGAGTCTCACATCTGTGGCCTATAAAAAGGAAGCTCCCACACTGAGTTAAGCATTCACTACAAAAATACTCTTCAGCAAACTCATAGCTTCTGTGCAAATCATTGGCATTCAAGTTGAAGAGAGTTGACTGGTGTTAGAAACAATTCCCTAGTTCTGTTCCGTGTTTGTTGCAGTCTAGGACTTTGAGTCAACTTGTAGTGAAGCATTGAACTTTAAAAAAGTCTATTTTAATTCCGGTTTTACTTATTTGTAATTGTGTTAAAGTTCTTCTTGTTAAACTAAGGATAGTTCATACAGTTTAGGAACTTTTTAAGGGCTTAGGGGTAGGTCCTTGGGTTATGGGAGTTACAATCCGAATTTGGCTCGGTGTTTTTAGTAGAGTTAAGTTGAAATCCTACTAGGGAATAAGTGGTGGTTTTTACACCAATTCGAGCCTGGGTGGTTTTTCACGTAAAATTTCTTGTTTCACCTTTTACTTTTCGCACTTTATTATTTTTGCTTTAATTAGATCATTGCTCAAAGGAACAAGGTTCAAGTCTGTTCCAGTCATAAAAAGAAAATTCAAATTAAGTTTTAGTTAGGCAGAAAAATCATTTGACCCAATTTACTTCCCCCCCCCCCCCCCAACACACACACAAATCTTAGGTCTAATTTAGGAGTCATTGTAATAACAATTAGTATCAAATCCAAGGTCACGGGTTCGATAGAGCAACATACTGCATGAGACAGGTGATGGGAGGGAGATTGTTGGATAATTCCACTATCCTGCCCATGGCAAGACCCATGATCGAAGATAACGCTTGCTTGGTAGGCTTAGTTAAGAAATAAAGTTGTGCCCTTGCTGTCAGCTATAACTTTTAGTATGATGCCAAACGGTTGATCCTAACATTATCAAACGTACACTTACTTTCTATTCTTCCACTTTAAAAAAATTAATCAAGCAAGTTATAGTTTTACTTCATCCGATCCAGCAACTAAATAACCAGATGGAAAAGAAGAAACTTACATTATTCATTGAAATTAAAAAAACTTAGGAATCCAACTCTTTTTTTCTCATTTCTAATGTAAACTAGATACTAATTAATATAACTTTATGCTAATTAAAATTAAGGTTAGCATCATAATTTAAATTCATGTCTTCTTCTCCTTTGAGATTTTCAGATGTGCTAGAAATTTAATTTTCCAAAGTCAAATTTATACAACAATGGGCTAACTTGTCTTTTTATATTGAAAGGTTGAAACCTAGGATCAATATCAAATGTCTAAGATGGAGCGAACCTAGTCCTGGAAGATTCAAATTAAATACTGATGGATGCAACAAAAGAAATCCAGGCAGTGCAGGAGGAGGAGGAGGACTTCGAGATGACAAAGGACAACTGATCATGGCTTATGCAGAATACTTGGGGGATCTTTCAAACAACTTAGCAGAATCCAAAGCCATCCTTAAAGAATTCAGTGGTGCATCACGAATGGCTACTTCAATGTTGATGTTGAATCTGATTCTCTTCTTATCATTAATATGATTAATGATAGTGAGAAAGGGAGCTGGCAAACTATGCACATTGTAAACCAAATTAACAATCTGAAGATCCAAGGCAACTTAACATTTCATCATTGTTATCGAGAAGTCAACAACCTGGCAGACTACCCTGGCCAACTTGGGAGAGAGCAAAAAGCAAAATCTTTTCTTAACCCAAAATTTAGCTCTACCTAATGGAGTTAAAAACTGATTGAAGAATGACAAAGATGGAACTCCCAATTTCAGAATAAGAGCCTATAAGAAGCTTTTTGATAATGACTAAATTTTGGAGCTGTTTTGTTAGATTTTTCTTATTGTTCACAATATTTTGAATTCTTTAGGATTCATGAAGTCTAGTCCTAACCATGAGTTCAGCAGCCGTGGTAACTTCTTGTATAAGGATGAAATTTTTATCCTTCATGTAACTCAAGGTGGATTCGATAAATATCTAATCCACCGGCTATGTATTTTTGTTACAATCAATACATAGATTAGGCACTTCGTAACCTCCACCTTTTGGTGGTTAAAAAAAAAAAGAAGAGATTTTCAGATGTAATCGTATCACTTGTTGAAAATGATATATCTAAAAATAAAGCAAGAAGCATAAGAATAACTGGTCTCATTTCATCCTTAGAAAATAATGATAATAAGGGTAACACAGGAATAATCATGTCACAAAGACCATTCTCTTAAATTGGAGATTTTTTTGAAGAAGTAGAAAACGAGACTTGTGATTGATGAGGGTGCAATGACTAATTATTCATTAGATGAAAACACTAAGACACCCACAAGTAGCACAAATATTCTTTAGTTCCATCATCACCACTCTTTACAAATTCACAACATCCATCAACCAAGAACTGATCAAACTTCGTAGAATGATTTTTTAGACACTTGCCATAACTTATCATCATCATTTTATCAGTTGAATTTGAGTTTGAGTTGTTTGCAATTTACGTTTTTTTTTTTTTTTTGCTAAAGACTTAAAGAGTGTTTTTGTATTGCTTTTAGTTTTCTTTTCATCTGCTTCTTAACCATCGTCTTCCATTTAACGAATGTTGGAAATGCCTCATTTTTTATTTTCAGAAAAATACACTCATATCATTCTTGAGTAATCTTCAATTAAAGTTATAAAATACCTAGCACCGGTCTTGGAGGGAACTCTATTTGGATCCCACAAGTCTGAATGTATATAATCTAACTTGTCTTTTGTCTTGTGCTCGGCCTTCTTGCTAAACTTCACCCTTGTTCATTTATCAAACACTCAATACTCATTAAAATTTAAAGCTTGATTTTTGTACCCTTCTAATAAATTTGCTTGGTTAACAAAGATAATCATGTGTCACTCATATGACCAAGTCGCAAATACCACACTAATATTGATTGAGATCACTCTTTTCAAAAGCTACAATTGCTTCCTCTTCAATTATACTGGCTTGAATATAATACAATCTAGAATGTAGTTTCATAAGTACCATGGAGCCTTTACACACTTAGTGTCCCATTATCTGAGTGAAACTTATACCCTTGTTCATCCGAAGTCGAAAGAGAAATCAAATTCCTCATTTGAGGAACACGCCAACACTCAATGTTTTTTATAATGCCATCAAATATTCTCAATCTGATATTACCAATTCCCTCTACCCCTAGTGGTTTGTCATCACCTAGGTAGACATTTCCATTCATCTGCTTGTAAGTTCCAAACCAATTTTTATGTGGACACACGTGAAAAGTTGCACCAGAATCAAGAACCCAAGAATTATGCCTATGATTAGAACTCACAACACAAACTTCCCCTACATAGTCACTGTCATAAGAATTGTTGCTAGTGTCAATAATATTTGTAAAGTTATCAACTTTCTGCTTCCCTCTTTTCTCCTTCAGCTTAGGAAAATCTCTTTTGTAGTGACCCTGCTCCCCGCACTCATAGCAGTTCTGCTTTTGTGCTCTAGACTTGGATCTGATGTTAGGCTTTTCCTACTAAAGTCCTTTTGTTGTGTTCTTCCCTGACTCACAAGACGCTCACCCTCAGTTCTTCTCTCTGGATAGCTCTTTTTCAACTCTTTAGGTTTTAGTGCATTACTAACATCATCTAGTGAAATATTGTCTTTCTTATATAACAACGTATCAATAAAAGTATCATAAGATTGTGGTAAAGAGAATCACACAATTGAGGCCTGGTCCTCACTCTGAATTTTGATATCTACATTCTTTAGGTCTATTATAATTGAATTAAACTCATCAAAATGGGTTGTTTTTTTTTTTTTGCTAAAGACTTAAAAAGTGTTTTTGTGACAAACATTTTGCGTAATCGTCAACAACTCTTTTAATTTTCCGTTTGATATAATCAAATGATGGGATTATATATTAACTAAAGATTCTTCTTAATTATCAATTAAAGTTTCTTTAAAAAACAGTTGAAAGGATAAATACCATCAATAATAATTTAGATAAATTTGAATATATATATATAGAGAGAAATTAATCATGATTATTATCAGAGAAAATTCTATGAGTAACTACATATATATATCTAGTAATTTGATGTAAATATTTGAAGACCGGACAAACTTGATCTTTTTAAAGACATAATTTGTTATTTTTCTACTGATACATTTTTTAATGTGTTGGCGAGTAAAAAGTGAAACTATATTTATTTAATATATGATTCTCTTATTCTAAAAGGTACGCACTTCTTTATGGTATTTATATTAGTTTAAATAACTTAATTTAAAAGCAATAAACTAGAATTGTAAGTTCATATTAACTAGTCAATGGTTAAACGATACGAAATTATTAAATAGACAAATATCATGATTTGATATACATATATATATATATATATATTGGATAATAAATTTTTACTTTTATATAAGCAGTAGATATTCAGTGTGTTGAAGTCATCATATTCTGTGTGAGATAGATTTTTTTTTTCATTATCAATCATATAACATTTTTTTTAAAGAATGAGTCCCGATGAGATTTGATTATAAGACTTTTGCTTGTTTTGATACTTTACTGAAGTGAAAGGTCATTTTATCTAAAAATTTAAATTAATAAACAAATATATTATTATTTATTTAATTATATTTTCACACGTCGGCTTTTAATTTTTTTTTTCTTTTTATACTCTAATTTATTTGAGTGAGTGGAGTTGAATTGAGTATTATTAAAATTTAAATATTTACCGAGTGTGAAAGCAAATTAAACGGTTAGAATTATATTTGACTCCTTAATTAGTCATTATTTGTGAAAGTAATAGCAGGCAAAACATTTAAGAAATCTTGTGTTAGGACACAGGACAAATAAACTTAAATATAACAGGTCATCATATCTCTCTGGCTCTCTTCAAAATATAGAAGAAAATTTGAAATTTAAGAATCTGATTCTTTTTTGACAGATTCACTAATAAAAAATGTCAATGTTTTTTAATTTTATGTTATATATATATTTGCTTTTTTTACAAAAAAAAAAAAAATTGTTTAGGTCTTGTGCATTTTCTGCATTAGTGTATTGTGTATTCTATATATGATATACTGATTAAAATGAAATATTCTTCTCAAATATATATATTAGATAATTTAAAGTTTAAATACTTACATAGATCAGTCTCTTATAAAAGTAAATTTTTTATGTTCAATTGTTCCCAAATTCACACCTAATGATTAGATCACCTACATAAAGAAAGACTATTTTTGTTCTTTTTTTTTTTCTTTGCACAATCTAACAAAATATGAATTTTACATTCGATGCACCGTTTATGTAACACTTATGACCTACAGAATCAGAGATTTATGAGAAATTGCGAAGATTGCAAACAACGTTCACGGATTTATGAATTTATAAATAAAATAGTCCTGCTTTAAATGTTAGGAGAATATTGAAAAAATAATTTTAAATGGTAAGAAATTATGTCGCAAGCATGTTGAAAAAATAATTTTAAGTTGTAGAAATCAAATTTATTTAGAATTTGATATTTATTTAATTTATATCTAGTTATAATTTATAGACTAATTCAAATTAAAACAGAGATCTTGTTAACTATTTCATATTTTGAGAAACTGTAAGAATTGTAGAGAGTATTCAGATATCCATGAGTTTACAGAATTAGTTAATAGAAAAATATCATTTGCATCGTCTGCATTTTTGTAATCAAACTTTCTCACAGAAAAATTATAACAGAATAAATGAATAAATGAATTCTAGTAGAACTCTGACTTGCAATACGAGACTTTTTTTTTTAGAAACCATCATTGGTGGGGATTAGGCATTGCCTAATCTATGCATTGATATTGCAAAAACACATAGACAATGTGTTGGCTTTTTGTCCAATCATACTTGAGAGATTAGAAGGATGAACAATTCATCCTTAAACAAAAGAGTCCCAATGCAAAAATACATGGAATGATATGTAATCATTTGTAATCCTCTAGAGTTCATAGTTACAAAAATAAACTAAAAAGACCAACTGTAGTTAACTGTTATCAAAAGAGTTCTTTTGCACTCTAATATTGAAGTAAGGGTTTTCTTCAACGTCATTCTTTAACCAGTTTTTGACCTCTTTGGGTAAGGTCAAATTCTGAGTGAAGAAGGAGCTAAGTTTTCTTCTTTCCAAATTGGCCAAGCAATCCACCACTTTGTTTACTTCCCAATATCAATGATGATATGTATAGTTGTCATGCTTCTTCAAAGTGTTGATCTGACTTATGAGATAAATAATGTAGCAGTTGACACTGTTTTGACCATTAATCATAGTGATGATGACTATGAGTCCGTTTTAATATCCACATTTTTGTATTTATTTATGATACACCATCGAATTTCATAAAATATGGCTCTAGATTCTACTACAGTGTTGGTGCATTGTCCGTAATAGCCAGTGTATACCATGATTAGCTTTTCTTTTTCATCTCTAAGAACACCTTCTCCACCTGCACTCCCTGAATTTCTTTTCCTGCACTCATTCTCCCGAGAATAGATTTACTCCACTTGAGACATTTGATATTGATTCTAAGCTTGAGATATTCTATATGATGAATAAAGCTCCTCTAATGTTGCTTCAATTGGACTTGTGGGAATTGGCATGATGCTTACGAGACTTAATGTCTATTTTATATCATATTTTGTAGAACAATATAACGTTGCTTAATTAATTACTAATTTTTCATTAATCTAATCAGGATTTTAATAATGTCACCCATTAATTCAATTTTTTGAAACAAACATTGATCAAATCTGAAATAAAGACCGTAGTTTATCGGATTAAATCAAAAGACATATTTAAAGTAGGACTAGGTTTTAAACGCGAATATACAACGTATTTGAAATAAAAATATTTCATGTTACGTGTACTCACATGCAACGTATATTTGAAATAGTAATAAAAATGATTTATGTGTACATAATCAAAACTGGTATTAAAATCACAATAAATAGTTTTCATTTAAAAAAAAAATCAATTTTCATGCAATTGTTAGCACATAATTTTTGTTACTCCATCATATTAATTTAATCTTCAATAATAAAAAAAGTAACTACTTAAAATAAGTTTCATTTTTTTTAAAAAAAAATTCTGTTTATAACCTAGAAAATAGATAAATATATATCATAAATAGTTAAATTACACTTTTAACATAAAAATATTTTATTATGTACTGGCAATATATATATATATATATATATATATATATATATATATATATATATATATATATATATATATATTCAAATCCTGTCGTCAAGATTAAAAATTAACACTATCAAATTCTCCATATACCTTGAAAATCGGTTTGGCATTTCAAAATTGTCTAAATTACTTTCACGATGAAATTCATCCTTCAAATAATGTTTTCCTTCCTTAACAGTTAATTAAAAAAATGGGTTGATATTTGTCATAAGATTTAAAAAATTCAAAAAAAAATTCATCATAAATTAGGAAGATCAAATGTGAGAAATTGAGTTGTTTAACATAAGTGAACCTAAATAGATGCTGTAAAGACTATACTGATAGTTCTGAGGGGGGAGGAGGGCTGACGGGTCATTTGGTTGTATTAGAAGAAATAATATGTATATTCACTTGGTGTATTATTAATATTTTATTTAGGACACTTTTTAAATTTAAATAATAATTATAAATGTTATTTGGTATTATATTATGTATAACTGATATACGAAAAACTATGATATTTGTAAGAGTTTTTAATGAATGCATTGATATGATCAAAGATACAATTGTCAAAAAGGGAAATGTTTTGAGTCGATTATGAATAATAGCAAATACTTAAATGGTATAATGTTAGTTTAACTTAATCAATATTCAATGATTTTTATGTGATAAAAAATAAAAATAAAAAACATAATTTTTACTTGATAAATTTTATAAGTTGAATCAACACCATCCCGCTAATGAAATTTACCCTTTTATCTTCCTTATCACAAGAAAGATTAATTAGTATTTTTTTTCCCTAACTTCAGAAAATTAGTATCTATATATGTAAAAACTCGCATATGACCAACAATTAGAAATACTTTATAGAGAATCCCTCGAAGTTCGAATAACAAAAACAAGACCGTTGAAACACAAATGATCGATGGATGGATCCATCCATCGACCGATACTTTGATAAAAAGGAAATAAATAAAAAGAGCGGGGAAACTAGCTACCTAGCAAACATATTATACCTCGTAGAAGTATATAATATGTATAACCCTAGCTAGCTATGTACCAGGTCAAGACTAATTAAGAATAAAGTCGGAACAACAACAACAGCAGCAGCAACAAGCACCTTAGCAGTTCCTTAATCATGATAGTCGAAAGATGATGATGATGATTCTCCAGCTCGGGCAAGACACAACTTTCTAATAGCTTCGTGTTTGTTTTTGAAATACATCTCAACTTTATCTTTTTTCTCATCATTTTCATTCGCCTTGATCTTCTTATTCTTATTGTTTAAAGAAGTCGATTCTAACTGAGTAGCTAGTATCTCTGGTTGTCCTTTCTCATATTCTTCTGCAACATATTCATCCCATGACTTTTTCCTCTTATTATTAATCCTGCCACTAATGCACCCTTCATCATCATCATTTTTGTTAAGATGCACCCACCTTCGAGTAGCCCTAGACATGATGGTTTCCGCCAGCTCAACTGAAATTTGTGGAGACTTAAACATTTGTGTATTCTTTAGACTCAGAGATTTAGCATTGCTTCTCTTTGATGATTCTTCCATCTTCACATCACCTTGGGCTGCTGCCTCAACAATGGATGCAGCATAACAAACCTGTTGCCAAATGATTAGATATATATACACACACATTTGCTTCATCAATCTTTTAAAATCTGTTTATTTTAAAAAAATATTTTATAAGTGTATTTTTCTTTAAAATATTTTCTAAAAAAGTATTTTTGGGGGGAAAACTATTTTTTAAACTTTTGAAAAACAACTTCTGCTACTCTCTAAAAACACTTATTTTTCCCTAAAAGTTTGACCAAATATCTTATTTTTTTAAAAAAAATAAGCACTTAAAAAAAAAAACTAAACACTTTTTGACTCTTAAAAATTTGACCAAACAGACGGATATATATGACGAATCATCAGAAATCCTAACATACACTAAGCATATCGTGGAGAAATCTCAATTAGGGAAATAAGAAATCAAATATTTTTTATTTCAGTGCAAAATTTCTATTTTGAGATGAAATTAAGACAATGCTTTTTGAAGGATAAGATAAAAATAATTCATTTATGTGTCTTAATTTGATTGAATACATAGTTTAAGAAAGTAAATGAAATTTTTTAAATTTTTTATTATTTTAAATTAATAATTTTTATAAAGAATCTCTTAAATCTCATATTAGGTAGAATATTAAAAGCAAACTAATTAGATATAAAAGTAATATTATTTCTAAAATAGACTTTAAAAAAAAGTAAGAAACATTAATTGAAACAGATTAGGAGAAGTAGTAATTTTGATGATAGATTTATAAAATTAAAAAAATTGGAACAAAGAACTGTTTATTTACTTTTTTTGACAAAGCAAAAAACATTTCAGAGTTTGAAAAAAGATCTTTGGATGTAGCATTTCATCTTAAGACACGATGTTTCATTCAAAAAAGTATGACCAATTTAAATCTCAATAAAATTCTAATAAAATTAACCTGTTGTTGAGTTGGCGATGATGATGATACAGATGGAGACTGATGGTTGTGGACATTCAATCTACGATGACAATTCCGGTGACATTCGCAAATTTGACAACGCAAAGCTTCTATGCTACCGAAAGGACCGTCAGGAACAAAAGCCTGACAGCCATCGGTAGCATAGGTGGTCGTACTTGCTAACAGATTACGTGTGCATTCACCATACACGGGTGGACTTAGAGACCTATGATTAGCTCGGGACATGTTAGCCATGATTGATTGATAATTTCTTTTAGGGAAGAAGATTAGTACTAATTTTTGCTTGAGATAAGAAGTAGTATGATTAAACTTTGAAGAAATGGATCACTTAAATACAAGGTTCACAAAATATATTACCTAATAAAGCTTAATTATTAGGCTTGATACACAATTAGCCCATTAATTTGTTAATTTATTTCATTTAGACACTTAAATTAAGTCATGTTTAAATTGAACACCTCAACTCTTAATAAAGTGTTCCAATTAGACACTTTAGATTCAAATTTTAAAAGAAACTTTTGTTGTGTTTTCATTCGTCTTCTAGATAGTTAAATTAACCACATAACATATGTCAACTCATTTAATTATACGCATCAAACTCAAGTAGAAAATGTTTAGAGTTTTATGATTTATTAAGGCGAATGTGTATAATTAAAGGAAATGACATATTTTATGTGGTTAACTTAGCTACCTAGTGTATGAATGAGAACACACATATATTTTTTAAAAAATTTTTTTTTTACCGCAAGTCAATATGTCTCATTAGAACATTTTATTATAAGTTGAGGAGCTCAATTGAAACATAACTTAATTTACGTATTTAAATAGAATATTCTGATAAATTTAAAAGGCAATTATATAACATACCTAATTATTAATTAGAGTATTAGATTATACATTGGCCATATCCTTGAAGTTTGACCAAACTGTAATATCAAAAAGATGGAAGATTTATCCTATTTGTTTGTGCACTTTTACAAATAAGTCATATTTATTTATTATTATTTTTAATATATTTTTTTTTGTACTTTTAAAAAAGAGAGGTATTTTTACGCTGTTAAATTCTCATATTTCATCTTAACTTTACTATGGTGGCGTCTATGTGACACATTTTTATAAATTAAATCTATTAATTCATTTAAACTCTTTTAACCAGCTTGTCCGATTCAATAAAAAATTAAAATCTAAAAGCTTCATTATTCATCCATGGTGAATAAAATTTCATCACTCAAATATCATTCAAATTAAAATCCAACTTATGTTGTTGCGATAGGATAACAACAATTTTTTTTATTGTCTTGATTTTCTAAATCAGAAAATTACAATAAAACAATGAAAATTAAAAAAAAAATCTGAAAACTTATCAATACGTCTTTCAATTGTTAAAGTTAATGTTCCATTTTAAAATAAATTTTGAAAGTGATAAAATTAGTTCATGAAATTATAATTTATTAAATTTATTTAAATTTAGGCGGAGTATTGATTCACTTATTTATTAACTCAATAAATTTCAATCCAATTAATTAGAATTTAGATTGATATATAATCCAACTTGATCCATGAGAAATCTTATCAAAATATTTTTTAAATAAATATTTTTTTATTTAATATGTTATATATGGTCATAATAATAATAATAAATAATAGTTTTATAAGGTATTAAAAATTATAAAAAAAATAAAGCAATTAAAACTTAGTAAAAATTTAACTCATATTTTAACTAATTTCAATTTCAAATAACTTCTGAGCAGAGGTCAATGACTAAATTGGTTCAATGTAATAATGGCAAGCCATAAAATTCAAATCTACAATTATATACGGACATTTCTAGAATGGAGCACTTGGACAAGTAAACTAATTTAGTACTGATATTATTACATTCCACGGAACAAACATCAAAGACATGAGAAAAAAGGAAACACAAATTTAATTAAACAACAGATGGAGTTGAGACAATTATTATGATCTGAGATGGATGGATCCGGTCTAGGCTTCAATGGTTTTTTTAGGGCCAATTCTACGCCTGTTGTTGTCAATCCAATTCTTCAAGAAATTGGGAGTGATGCCAATCTCAGCACAAAAAGGTATCACTTGTTCATTGTACTTTGTCCACCTCCACCCTATTTTTTCTGCAAATGCCCTCACTTTTTCCTTTTGGTCAGCATCCAGCCTCATTCTCACTGATGTACTGCTACTAGTACTACTGTACTTTCTTTTCAAGCTGCTCTGATCTGCCAATTCTATCTCTCCTCCGCCCATCTCCGTCGTTGTCTCCGCTGGTGGTGCTGGTGGGATGATGACAACCTTGTTCTTGTTCAACGTTTTACGAGGCTTCCTAGGTCTTGCTTCTTCTGGATCATCAATGATCACAATGGGAGTATCTGTTGAAGACGTAATTAAGTAAATATATCAAAATAAAATTATAGTAACATTTTCGGTAAAAGTTTAATTTAACATGTATAGGTAAACAATTATCAGAAATTTTCTTATTGAGGTTATGATCTATTTAACTTGAAGCCACTCTTTATAATTTTCTCCCCTTTTAGCTTATGGGCTAAATTAATTTCGCCTTTTTAGATGTAGTTCTATAATCTTCTTCCTTTTTTTTTTCCCAGACGAATAGCACTGATGAGGAAGCTATATAACGGAGGACATGTATAATTTGAAGATCGCTCTTAAAGAAAAAAAAAGCTGCTATTTCTACACATGCTCTTAATCTGATCACCAATCATATCAAAAAGATTTTTTGCACGATTGACCTGTGAAAAAAAAAATAATCAGATCAGCACGTAATCAGATAGGTCTGTTAAAACAACAACAACAGTTTCATAAAGTGGGATCTGAGGAAGGTGGAGTGTATCCAGAATTTACCTCGTCTGGGAGAGGTAGAGTATACCCGGACATTACCCCAAAGTGAGTTTTGAGAAAGATAGAGTGTACACAAACCTTATCCAAAATGAGATCTGGAGAAGTTACAATGTACGAGACCTTACCTCTTAACTCAAAAACAGTTCTTTGGCTCAAGGATATAAACAAATCAAGATGTGTTAAAAAAGAAGTAATTGATTAAATAGATAAAAGTATGATGGATCTGATTATAACAAGTACCATTGCTAGGGTGATTAATAGGGAGGATAGGAAGCTGCAGGCCAGCCTCAATCTCGACCTCAACCTCAACCTTGACCTTCATTTTCCTATGGAAGTTTCGGTGGCAATGGCAAGCAGCACAGATGAAGAATTCAGGGGTTTCAGGAGGACCAGAGGGACAAAATTCACCACAACCATCAAGTACATGACCCATTGAAGTTGCTGCATAGTTATGCATACACTCAAAATACTTCACAACAAAATTATGTTTGTTGTTGGAAGCCATGGGAAAGAAAGAGAGAAAATTGAAAGGAGGACACAAGCAAAGCTAAGTGATAGAGCGGTGATGAGGAAAGAGGCAAAGGTGAATAGATAATATAGAAAGATGTGGGGGAGAAAGGAAGGGAGAGGTGTCTGCTTATTATGGCTGCATGGCATTTTGGGTTTACTGGAATTGCCAGTTGGAAATTAATAAATGTATAAACCAACTTAACTTTGGATTTTATATATGCATCTTTGGCTTTTATTGAAACCAAATGCATGTGTGTGATGTAATTAAAAGTTTTGAAGTCCACAAATTGCCATTTACTTGCTTTGTGTTTGTGTTTTCTCAATTCCTTTTGTAAATTGGTATATATAATATGGAATTCGATCGGAGACCCTTGGGAAATAATTAATTTTTATTGATTCGTTTGAAATTTTCAATTGATTTCAAAAGAATTATATACCATAAGTTTCAACAATATTCACGTAATTATTGTAATATCATTATAAATCACTGCATGTGATTGACGCATCAATTGCAAGTTTAGTTAGCTCTTACGCATATTTTAGAAAGGAATAACATACTTAATATATAACGATATCCTCACGTTAGTGAAGATGCTAGGGAAGATTAGCTCTTTGGGTAAGGTCGATTTCTGAGTGAAGAAGGAGCTTAGTTTTCTTCTTTCTGCAATCCGCCACTTTGTTTACTTTCCTATAGCAATGATGAAAGGTATAGTTGTCATGCTTCTTTAAAGTATTGATTTGGCTTATGAGATGAATAATGTGGCGATTGACACTGTTTTGACCATTGATCATATTGATGATGACCATCGAATCTGATTCAATATCCACATTTTTGTATCCATTTATGATACACCATCAAATTTTATAAAGTATGACTCTAGATTATGCTACATTATAATTGATGCATTGTCCATAATAGTCCGTGTATGCCATGATTAGCTTTCCCTTTTCATATCGAAAAACACCTCCTCCACCTGCATTCCTAGATTTTCTTTGTTGCACACATCTATAATTTAATTTATATCTTCCAAAAATAGATTTACTCCACAAAACATTTAATATTGATCCTGAGCTTGAGATATTTTATATGATGAATGAAGTAGCTCCAATGTTGCTTCAATTGGACTTAGGGGAATTTGCATGATGCTTTACGAGACTTGGTGTCTATTTTGTATCATATTTTGTAGAACTATATATCGTTGCTAATTAACTACTAGTTTTTTATTAACCTAATTGGGCTTTTAATAATGTCACCCATAAATTCAATTTTTGAAAACAAACATTGATCAAATCTAAAATAAAGAGTGTAGTTTATCGGATTAAATCAAAAGACATATTTAGGACTAAGTTTCAAACGTGAATATAACACGAGTTTAAAATAAAAATATTTCATGTCATGTGTACTCACATGCAACGTATATTTGAAATAGTAATAAAAATGATCATGATCCAGTCCGATATTAAAATCAAAATAAAATAGTTTTCATAAAAAAAATCAATTTTCATGGAATTGCGCATAATTTTTGTTACTCCATCATATTAAGTTAATCTTCAATAATTAAAAAAAAAAGGGTAACTATTTAGAATAAGTTTATTTTTTAAAAAAACAAAAAAAATCTGTTTATAACCTTGAAAATAGATAAATATATCATAAATAGTTAAATTACATTTTTAACATAAAAATATCTTATTACGTACGGGCTATATATATATATATATATATATTAAATCCTTTCGTCAAGATTAAAAAATTAACACTATCAATTTCTTCATATACCTTGAAACCCGCTTTGGCATTTCAAAATTATACTAATAATTGATAAAATTTAGTCAAGAAATATAGCACTATATTTGTTCTTTGTTAGTTTTCAAGGTACACGAATTTATATATGTAAATATAATAGAGTTATTTTTTATATTACTTTCACGATGAAATTCATCCTTCAAATAATGTTTTCCTTCCTTAACAGTTAATAAAAAATGGGTTGATATTTATCACAAGATTAAAAAAATTCAAACAAAAATCAATCATAAATTAAGAAGATCAAATGTGAGAAATTTAGTTGTTTAACGTATAATTGAACCTAAATAGATGTTGTAAAGACAATCCTAATAGTTGTGAGGGAGAAAGACTAGGACCGACGGGTCATTGATAGGATGTATTATTAAAAAAATATTTTATATTTATATTTTTATTTTTTAAAAAACAAACTGAAATTTTTATTTTTCAAAACAGCAACTTTACAAAAGTAGGATGTTTGGTAACTCAAAATCCATGTCCTAATTTAGGGCAGTCTCCAAGCTTTACAAGGAGTACTTAAAGATCATCTCACGAAAAATAAAGATGGGAGTGGTTGATTATGTACAAGAATCCCTCCTATACAAAAAACTTCAAAGTACATCAAAGGAGTAGAGCCGAAGGATCTGATTAGCAAGAATAATCTTTGTGTTGTTCTGTTTATGTCTGAAAGAGGGATACTGGTGTTTGTCCATCCTGAGTTCACCTCGTACTTCTCTGGGAAGTTGTTGGGATGTTCTGAACCATGTTTCCTGATTGCACTCTAGGCCTACATTGTTACCTTCTCTGAGGCAGTGTTGTACTTTTACATCATCAAACTTCTGAAGCATGTCTTGCAGCTTCCAAGGGATGAGATTGTTTTTCAAAATCCAGCTTACCAAAAGGCGTGAGTCACATTCAATTTCAAGTTTCCTTATCCCATTGACAATGCACCATTCAACTCCAGTCTTCAAATCAATTGTTTCCGCAAAGTTATTGGTAGCGGCATACCATATGCAATCCTCATATCTCCAGATTCATTCCTGATAATTTTTCCACCTCCACATAGTCCAGGATTGCCTTTAGAGCATCCATCAGGATTCAGTTTCGTCCATCCGTGCTCAGATGATAACCACTTCACTGCCACAGTAGTATTTTTAATCTTGGCCTTTTTCATGAGTTCAACAAAATGTATCCATTTCATGTAGGGATATATCTTTGGAAATTGTTTGTGGACAATAATGTTGACTTGTTGAGTAATCTTCAAGATAATATTGTTGGAACACATCCTCAACCCTTCAAACCTGCATTTACATCTTGCTTTCCAAATCTGCCATAAAATAATCTCTGGCAAAATCTGTAAATTTAATTTATGAACAGGGTTGTGATCTTTTTCTATCCACCAAGTGATTAGACTTTGTGTAATGCTTCTTGGCTCCATTCTTATGCCAGAAATTTGGTTGAAGTATTTCCAAATAGTTTTACGAATGAGGCTGTTCATAAACAAGTGTTCTTCATCCTCTAGACCAGGCACTATACAACAGTCGCATTTAGGTGCTAGAATAAGATTTAATCTACCTCTGTGAGAATCAACAGCAATTCTATATCTCAGGACTTTCAGAGTAAAAAAAAGAAATTTTGAAAGGACATTTCTTATGCCATAACATGTTATTAATGAGAGAGAGGTTGTGTTTCTGCCTTACGATATTTCAGGCAGAATTACTACTAAATTTCCCATCTAGATTTGGGGTCCAAAAAGGTTGGTCATCTAGATTAGGAGATGAATGGTAATTCTTAGAATATGATGCATAAGATGGAGAGGAAGGTGATTTGAAAGTTTAACAATATTCCAATTACCATTAGTAATATAATCAGCCACTCTTGAATTAATAGAAGTAGATGCATGTATATAGAGAGACAGTGTTTCCATACCTGACCAGTTGTCCCACCAAAAATTAGCATTGCCTTTGTTTATCTTCCATTGTATCAAATGATCAACTTTGAATCTAATCTTCATTAATCTCCTCCAAGTATGAGAGTGAATGTAGCTCCATTTTCTAGCCATCGAATGAATTCTTTGAGAGTATTTAGCTCTCATGAAATTAGTACAAAGAGAATTCTTGATTCTAAATATCCACCAAAGTTTACAAGAGAAAGCATCAGAAATGTCCGCGTAATCTTCTCACTCCAATACTATTAAAGTCATCGGGGCCAGCAGCAGTATTATGATTAATATCAAAGGCAGCATATTTAGCTTCTTCTAGGATTAGCAAGAAGCATTTCATTATCAGCATCACTAATTAAAACAGGAAGATAGTTAAGGATATTGGTATAAAAAGAGTTGCTTTCAATTGAGAACAGCTCCTGATAGAACTTCACAGCAGCCTCAGCAATGTTGTTTAATTTGTTCCTTCTATCCACTGTTCACCTGCAAAAAAGTTTTAGATATTAAGGAATTTTCTTCTCCCCCTAACTATATTGTGAAATTACTTGCTATTCTCATCTCCCTTCAATTGCCATTTGAGGTTAGCCTTATGTTTCCAAAAAGCATCCACTTTTTTGTGAAGCAAAACAAGCTCTGCTTTAGCATGACTGAGATACATTCTATCCTCCTGGTCCAAAGTGTTCATGTAATGAGGCTTCTAGTTCATTCACCTTGCTTTCCAGAATAGTAGTTTTCTTTGTGAATTATTAATATTTTGTTTGGTACATCTTTTCAATTTAAATATTAGTTATAAATCCTATTTGGTATTATGCCATGTATGACTAATATATAGAAAATCCTGATATTTGCAATACAAAAGTATATAATGAATGCATTAGCATGGTTAAAAACACAATTGTTCCTCAAGATCTTTTCCACATTCTTTTCATCGTATTTGTGGAGGGTATTTTTATAAACAATTCTTTTTTCTTTTAGAAAAATTATGCACCTAATATATTACACCAAATCAAATAATGCATAAAAAAAATTTTCAACATTACTAATACACTTTATTCAATAATATTCTTATACACTCTATCAAACGACTTATTTGGAAACACCACAAATAATATGACAGAAGTTAAGGCCATGTACTTATTTGGCATTAATCGATGTTATGAGAACAATTATGAAGGGGTTAAGTTTGAAATTGATTCCATACGATTAAGGAAGAGATTGCCACAGGCCAATTTGTAAATTTTACAAATGACCACATATATATATATATATATAATATAAGAAGCATCATGATCCTAATGCTATAGGGAGGCCAACGCGGGGGATAGCGTGCACACAACTGATATAATAATAGTTTAACTTGATCAATATTGAATGATTTTTATATAATAAAAAGATAAAAATATTTCAAACACAAATGATCGATGGATAGATCCATTGATCGACCAATACTAGGGTAAAAAGGAAATAAATAAAAAGGGCGGATAGCTAGCTACCTAGAAAACATATTATATACTCATAGAAGCATATAATATGTATAACCCTAGCTAGCGTTGTACCCAGCCAGCCAAAGCAAAACAAAGAGAAAAAAAACTAATTAAGAATAAAGTCGAAACAACAACAACAGCAACAGTAACAAGCGCCTTAGCAACTCCTTAATCACGATAGTCGAAAGATGATGATGATGATTCTCCAGCTCAGGCAAGACACAACTTTCTAATAGCTTCGTGTTTGTTTTTGAAATACATCTCAACTTTATCTTTTTTCTCATCATTTTCATTCGCCTTGATCTTCTTATTCTTATTGTTTAAAGAAGTCGATTCTAACTGAGTAGCTAGTATCTCTGGTTGTCCTTTCTCATATTCTTCTGCAACATATTCATCCCATGACTTTTTCCTCTTATTATTAATCCTGCCACTAATGCACCCTTCATCATCATCATTTTTGTTAAGATGCACCCACCTTCGAGTAGCCCTAGACATGATGGTTTCCGCCAGCTCAACTGAAATTTGTGGAGACTTAAACATTTGTGTATTCTTAAGACTCAGAGATTTAGCATTGCTTCTCTTTGATGATTCTTCCATCTTCACATCTCCTTGGGCTGCTGCCTCAACAATGGATGCACCATAATAAACCTGTTGCCAAATGATTAGATATGTATACACACATTTGCTTCATCAATCTTTTAAAATCTGTTTATTTTAAAAAGTATTTTATAAGTGTATTTTTTTAAAAAATATTTTCCAAAAAAGTACTTTTGGGGGGAAAACAATTTTTTAAATTTTTGAAAAACAACTTCTGCTACTCTCTAAAAATATTTATTTTTTCCTAAAAGTTTGACCAAATATCTTATTTTAAAAAAAAAATAAGCACTTTAAAAAAAAAAAAACTAAACACTTTTTGACTCTTAAAAATTTGACCAAACAGACGGATATATATGACGAATCATCAGAAATCCTTAACATACACTAAGCATATCGTGGAGAAATCTCAATTAGGGAAATAAGAAAGCAAATATTTTTTATTTCAAGTGCAAAATTTCTATTTTGAGATGAAATTAAGACAATGTTTTTTGAAGGATAAGATAAACATAATTCATTTATGTGTCTCAATTTGATTGAATACATAGTTTAAGAAAGTAAATAAAAATTTTTAAATTTTATTATTTTAAATTAATAATTTGTATAAAGAATCTCTTAAATCTCATATTAGGTAGAATATTAAAAGCAAACTAATTAGATATAAAACTAATATTATTTCTAAAATAGACTTAAAAAAAAGAAGTAAGAAACATCAATTGAAACAGATTAGGAGAAGTAGTAATTTTGATGATAGATAAAAAAATAAAATTGAAACGGAGTACTGTTTATTTTATTTTTTTACAAAGAAAATAACATTTCGGAGTTTGGAAAAAAATATTTGGAGGTACCATTTCAACTTAAGACATAATATTTTATTCAAAAAAGTATGACCAATTTAAATCTCAATAAAATTCTAATAAAATTAACCTGGTGTTGAGTTGGCGATGTTGATGGTGCAGATGGAAATTGATGATTGTGGACATTCAATCTACGATGACAATTCCTGTGACATCCACAAATTTGACAGCGCAAGGCTTCTATGCTACCGAAAGGACCGTCAGGAACAAAAGCCTGACAGCCATCAGTAGCATAGGAGGTCGTACTTGCTAACAGATTACGTGTGCACTCACCATACACGGCTGGACTTAGAGACCTATGATTAACTCGGGACATGTTAGCCACGATTGATTGATAATTTCTTTTAGGGAAGAAGATTAGTACTAATTTTTGCTTGAGATAAGAAGTAGTATGATTAAACTTTGAAGAAATGGATCACTTAAATACAAGGTTCACAAAATATATTACCTAATAAAGCTTAATTATTAGGCTTGATACACAATTAGCCCATTAACTTGTCACGATATTTTCATTTAGACACTTGAATTAAGTCATGTTTAAATTGAACACCTCAACTCCTAATAAAGTGTTTCAATTAGACACTTTCGATTCAAATTTTAAAAGAAACTTTTTGTGTGTGTTTTTATTCGTCTTTTATATAGTTAAGTAAACCACATAAAATATGTCAACTCATTTAATTATACGCATCAAACTCAAGTAGAAAATGTTTAGAGTTTTATGGTTTATTAAGGCGAATGCATATAATTAAAAGAAATGACATATTATATGTGGTTAACTTAGCTACCTAGTATATGAATGAGAATACACATATGTTTTTTAAAAAAAAAAAAAATTGAACCGAAAGTTAATATGTCTCATTAGAACATTTTATTATAAGTTGAGGAGCTCAATTGAAACATAACTTAATTTATATATTTAAATTAAATATTCTGATAAATTTAAAAGGCAATTATATAACATACCTAATTATTAATTAGAGTATTAGATTATACATTGACCATATCCTTGAAGTTTGACCAAACTGTAATATCAAAAAGATGGAAGATTATCCTATTTGTCTATATATTTTTACAAATAAATTATATTTATTTATTATTATTCAGTAAATACATTTTTTATTTTCATTCAATTTTAGAGTTATGTTTTTCCTTATACCTTAAGAAATAGAGGTAGATTTACTTTTACTACGTTAAATTCTCACATTTCATCTTAATTTTTTTATGTGGTGCTTATGTGACACATTTTTATAAATTAAATCTATTAACCCATTTAAACTCTTTTAACCAGTCAGTCAGACCCACTAAAAAATTAAAACTAAAAAATTTTATTATTTATCCATGATGGATACTATTTCACTATCAATCAAATTAAAATCCAACTTAAAATTTTTATTTATTGTCTTGATTTTCTAAATCAAAAAATTACAATAAAATAATGAAAATAAAAAAACTCTGAAAACTTATCAGTAGGTCTTTCAATTGTTAAAGTTAATGTTCCATTTTTAAATAACTTTTGAATAATTTTACTTAGCACATGAGATAGTCCATGCAGAAAAAGAATATATAACTCATTTTTTATTCACATTTAAAATTCAGCTTCAACATAAAAGAAATAAAAAAGTTATACACATAATTTTTTTATTTAGAAAAGTTTTCATTTTTTTTGTTATAATTTTTTTATTTAAAAAGTAAGTGCAATAAATAAAATTCCTTGGAACAACTATACCCTATCAGTTATCGCAATAACATAAGTTGAATTTTAATTTGGATGAGATTTGAGAAGTGAAATTGTATCCGCCATGAAGGAATAATGATGCTTTTGGGTCTTAATTTTTTAGTAGATTTGACAAGCTGGTTAAAATAGTTTAAATGGGTTACTAGATTTAATTTTATAAAAATGTGTCACATAGGTGAAATTGTAGGAAATTATGTCGCGAGAATGTTCAAAAAATAATTCAAAATTGTAGAAATCAAATTTATCTAGGATTTGATATTTATTTAATTTATGTCTAGTTATGATTTATAGTCAAATTTATATAGAAATAGGTTTTCCTATTATGAATTAAGGTAGGTTCGTACTATTATAAAAAAGTAGAAATATGTTTTCCTATTTTGAATTAAACTAGATTCGAACTATTATAAAGAAGGATCCTTTTAACTATTTCATACTGTGAGAGACTGCAAGAATTATAGAGAGTATTCAGAGATTTATGAGTTTACGAAATTAGTTAATAGAAAATTTTCATTTGCATCATCTGCATTTTTTATGATCAAATTTTCTCACAGAAAAATAATATAGTTGTTTTTTAAATTAAGTATATCACATCTGAGTAAATGAATTCTAGTAGAATTTTGATTTTGATTTTTTATACGATACAATTATTTTTTTAAGAAACCACCATCGATAGGGATTATGTATTGCCTAATCTATATATTGATATTGCAAAAAAGTAAAGACGATGTGTTGGCTTTTTGTCCAACCATTCTTGAGAGATTAGGATGAACAATTTCTCTTTAAACAAAAGAGTCCCAATGCACAAATACATGGGATGAAATGTAATCATTTGTAATCCTCTAGGGTTCATAGTTACAAAAATAAATCAAAAAGACCAACTAAAGTTAACCATTATCAAATAAAAAAGTTCTTCTGCACTCTAATCTTGGAGTAAGGGTTTTCTTCAACGTTCAACTAATTCTTGACCTCTTTAGGTAAGGTTAAATTATGCGCGAAGGAGTTTAGTTTTCTTCTTTATCCCAAATTGGCCAAGCAATCTACCACTTTGTTCATTTCCCTATACAATGATGAAAGGTATAGTTGTCATGCTTTTTATTAAAGTGTTAATCTGGCTTATGAGATGAATAATGTTAATCGACAACTACAAAGGCTCTATCTTTTTGATGTTCCATGATGTATAGTTTTCACTCAACAGGGGAGTTGTGTATAGGAATTGGCTTTCCTCCCCGAGCACTTCTTGTGTGAACGCATTTGGTCTTCTACTTTCTTAGGCATAGTTGGAGCATGTTCCACCTGCTGCAGGCAAAGAGTTCGGGGCAACCTAGTCTCTTTTTTTTGTAATCTTTTGCTATATTTCTATGAAAGTCTATACTCTCTGAGCGAAATGGACAAGATTTTAAAAAAAAAAAAGTAATGTGGCGGTTGACCCGGTTTTAACCATTGATCATATTGATGATGACCATCGAATCTGATTCAATATCCATATTTTTGTATCATCTGTGATACGCCATCGAATTCTATAAAGTATGGCTCTAGATTCTACTACATTGTTGGCGTATTGTCCATAATAATCGGTGCATGCCATGATTAGCTTTCTCTTTTCATCTCTAAGAACATCTCCTCCTCTTGCACTCCCTGAATTTCCTTTGCTGCAGCCATTTGTGTTTAATTTGTATCTCCCAATAATAGATTTAATTTGCTCCTCCTAAGACATTTGATATTGATCCTAGGTTGATAAGATGTTCTACATGTTGAATAAAGGTGCTCCAGTGTTGCTTCAATTGGACTTGTGGCGGAATTGGCATGAAACTTTACGAGACTTGGTGTCTATTTTGTATCACATTTTGTAGAATTATATATGCTTATTAATTAATTACTAATTTTTCATTAACTTAATCAGGCTTTTAATAATGTCGCCCATTAATTCGATTTTTGGAAACAAATGTTAATCAAATTTGAAATAAAGAATGTAGTTTATTGGATTAAATCAAAATACATATTTAAAGAAAGACTAGGTTTCAAACGCGAATATAACACGTGTTTAAAATAAAAACATTTCACGTTACGTGTACTCACATGCAACGTATATTTAAAATAGTAATAAAAATAATTTATGTGTACATAATCCGAATCGATATTAAAATCACAATAAAATAGTTTTCATAAAAAATCAATTTTTCATGCAATTGTTAGCGCATAATTTTTGTTACTCCGTCATGTTAAGTCAATCTCCAATATAAAAAAGTAACTATTTGAAATAAGTTAGCTCTCATGAAATTAGTACAAAGAGAATTCTTGATTCTAAATATCCACCAAAGTTTACAAGAGAAAGCGTCAGAAATGTCGCGTAATCTTCTCACTCCAATACCACCCTCCTGAGTTGGTTTGCAGAACTCTTCCATTTGACCTAATGGTGTTTTTGTTTCCCCTCGGAACTTCCCCAGAAAAAGTTTGCTAGAGCTTTCTCAATTTACTTTATGGGTGTTTTGGGAGGTTGACAAATGGATAACATGTGAAGTTGCATAACGGAAAGAACATGATTAATTAAAATTCTTTTCCCTCCTGTCGAAAGCATCTTCCTATTCCATGAGCCCATTCTTTGGATAATTTTGGTGACCATATCTGTGAAAAAATGAATTCTTTTCCTTCCATAGAAAAGTGGACAGTCTAGGTAGTTAGTGGGAAATTCCTTTTGTTGATAGTTTAAAATTCTTTTTGCCACAAATATTCCTCCTTTTTGTTGGGGCATTATCTTTCATGAGGAAATAACTTTTTTCAATGTTAATGAGCTGTCCAGAGTTGATTTCATACTCGATCAAAACCTTCTTGATGATTTCCCTGCACAAAAACATCAGCATACGGTAAGTGATTTATCTTTGGACCTTTTGAGTGCATATTGAAACCAATAAAAAGAAGATAATTAAACAAATTATTTAACATTCTGGGTAAAATTTCAGCTACAATACCAAAGAGGGAAGGAGATATAGGGTCACCTTGTTTGACTCCTCTACCCGACTTGAAAAAATCATATCTTTTTTCCATTTCCAATTTACCAGTTGTTAGAAGTCAGATTTCAAATAATTACTATCTATTGTTCTGCAAAACCCAATTTCCTCAGTACAGCACATAAGAAGGTCTATCATAAATCTTATTCATATCTAGTTTAATTACAACATTGCTGCCCTTATTAGGTTTTCTACAGGTCAAAGAATTTTTTGCGTTTTGGCCTATTAATTCACGAAACTTTTTTTGCAAAGTTCAATTGTTCTACCTTTAATGAAGCCACTTTGATTTTCAGAGATCAGTTTAGGCAGAAGTCTCTCATTTAATACTTTAGAAATTAATTTCTGAGAAACATTACTAAGACTTACTGGTCTAAAATTAGAAAAGGATTTTGGAGCATCAATTTTAGGAATTAAAACTAAACAGGTATTAGTGAAAAATTTAGGCATTTGTTCGCCAGCAAAAACAGCTCTAACAAGTTCTAGGATATCATCACAAATGATATCCCAAGATTTCTGGAAACAAACATACTATTAAAGTCATCGGGGCCAGCAGCAGTATTATGATTAATATCAAAGGCAGCATATTTAGCTTCTTCTAGGATTAGCAAGAAGCATTTCATTATCAGCATCACTAATTAAAACAGGAAGATAGTTAAGGATATTGGTATAAAAAGAGTTGCTTTCAATTGAGAACAGCTCCTGATAGAACTTCACAGCAGCCTCAGCAATGTTGTTTAATTTGTTCCTTCTATCCACTGTTCACCTGCAAAAAAGTTTTAGATATTAAGGAATTTTCTTCTCCCCCTAACTATATTGTGAAATTACTTGCTATTCTCATCTCCCTTCAATTGCCATTTGAGGTTAGCCTTATGTTTCCAAAAAGCATCCACTTTTTTGTGAAGCAAAACAAGCTCTGCTTTAGCATGACTGAGATACATTCTATCCTCCTGGTCCAAAGTGTTCATGTAATGAGGCTTCTAGTTCATTCACCTTGCTTTCCAGAATAGTAGTTTTCTTTGTGAATTATTAATATTTTGTTTGGTACATCTTTTCAATTTAAATATTAGTTATAAATCCTATTTGGTATTATGCCATGTATGACTAATATATAGAAAATCCTGATATTTGCAATACAAAAGTATATAATGAATGCATTAGCATGGTTAAAAACACAATTGTTCCTCAAGATCTTTTCCACATTCTTTTCATCGTATTTGTGGAGGGTATTTTTATAAACAATTCTTTTTTCTTTTAGAAAAATTATGCACCTAATATATTACACCAAATCAAATAATGCATAAAAAAAAATTTCAACATTACTAATACACTTTATTCAATAATATTCTTATACACTCTATCAAACGACTTATTTGGAAACACCACAAATAATATGACAGAAGTTAAGGCCATGTACTTATTTGGCATTAATCGATGTTATGAGAACAATTATGAAGGGGTTAAGTTTGAAATTGATTCCATACGATTAAGGAAGAGATTGCCACAGGCCAATTTGTAAATTTTACAAATGACCACATATATATATATATATATATATATATATATATATATATATATATATATATATATATAATATAAGAAGCATCATGATCCTAAGGCTATAGGGAGGCCAACGCGGTGGATAGTGCGCACACAACTGATATAATAATAGTTTAGCTTGATCAATATTGAATGATTTTTATATGACAAAAGAATATAAAAAATAATATTTTATGTAATAAATTTTGAAGTTGAATGACCATCATCCCACAAATAAAATTTATCTTTTTATCTTTCTTATGTCGAGAAAGATCAATTAGTTAGTATTTTTTTTTTAATCTTAGAAGATTAGTATCTATATAGGTAAAAACTCACATATGACCAACAATTGAAAAATACTTATATAGAGAATTCATCAAAGTTCGAACAATAAAAACAAAATATTTCAAACATAAATGATCGATGGATAGATCCATTGATCGACTAATACTAGGGTAAAAAGGAAATAAAGAAAAAGGGCGGACAGCTAGCTACCTAGAAAACATATTATATACTCATAGAAGCATATTATATGTATAACACTAGCTAGCATTGTACCCAGCCAGCCAAAGCAAAACAAAGAAAAAAAAAACTAATTAAGAATAAAGTCGGAACAACAACAACAGCAACAGTAACAAGCGCCTTAGCAGCTCCTTAATCACGATAGTCGAAAGATGATGATGATGATTCTCCAACTCGGGCAAGACACAACTTTCTAATAGCTTCGTGTTTGTTTTTGAAATACATCTCAACTTTATCTTTTTTCTCATCATTTTCATTCGCCTTGATCTTCTTATTCTTATTGTTTAAAGAAGTCGATTCTAACTGAGTAGCTAGTATCTCTGGTTGTCCTTTCTCATATTCTTCTGCAACATATTCATCCCATGACTTTTTCCTCTTATTATTAATCCTGCCACTAATGCACCCTTCATCATCATCATTTTTGTTAAGATGCACCCACCTTCGAGTAGCCCTAGACATGATGGTTTCCGCCAGCTCTACTGAAATTTGTGGAGACTTAAACATTTGTGTATTCTTAAGACTCAGAGATTTAGCATTGCTTCTCTTTGATGATTCTTCCATCTTCACATCACCTTGGGCTGCTGCCTCAACAACGGATGCACCATAACAAACCTGTTGCCAAATGATTAGATATATATACACACACATTTGCTTCATCAATCTTTTAAAATCTGTTTATTTAAAAAAAATATTTTATAAGTGTATTTTTCTTTAAAATATTTTCTAAAAAAGTATTTTTTGGGGGAAAACTATTTTTTAAACTTTTGAAAAACAGCTTCTGCTACTTTCTAAAAACACTTATTTTTCCCTAAAAGTTTGACCAAATATCTTATTTTTTTTAAAAAATAAGCATTTAAAAAAAAAAAACTAAACACTTTTTGACTCTTAAAAATTTGACCAAACATACGGATATATATGACGAATCATCAGAAATCCTAACATACACTAAGCATATCGTGGAGAAATCTCAATTAGGGAAATAAGAAATCAAATTTTTTTTATTTCAAGTGCAAAATTTCTATTTTGAGATGAAATTAAGACAATGCTTTTTGAAGGATAAGATAAAAATAATTCATTTTTGTGTCTTAATTTGATTGAATACATAGTTTAAGAAAGTAAATGAAATTTTTTAAATTTTATTATTTTAAATTAATAATTTGTATAAAGAATCTCTTAAATCTCATATTAGGTAGAATATTAAAAGCAAACTAATTAGATATAAAAGTATTATTATTTCTAAAATAGACTTAAAAAAAAAAGTAAGAAACATTAATTGAAACAGATTAGGAGAAGTAGTACTTTTGATGATAGATAAAAAAAAAATTGAAACGGAGTACTGTTTTTTTTTTTTTTTTACAAAGAAAATAACATTTTGAAGTTTGGAAAAAAATATTTGGAGGTACCATTTCAACTTAAGACACAAGGTTTCATTCAAAAAAGTATAACCAATTTAAATCTCAATAAAATTCTAATAAAATTAACCTGGTGTTGAATTGGCGATGTTGATGGTGCAGATAGAAATTGATGATTGTGGACATTCAATCTACGATGACAATTCCTGTGACATCCACAAATTTGACAGCGCAAGGCTTCTATGCTACCGAAAGGACCGTCAGGAACAAAAGCCTGACAGCCATCAGTAGCATAGGAGGTCGTACTTGCTAACAGATTACGTGTGCACTCACCATACACGGCTGGACTTAGAGACCTATGATTAGCTCGGGACATGTTAGCCATGATTGATTGATAATTTCTTTTAGGGAAGAAGATTAGTACTAATTTTTTCTTGAGATAAGAAGTAGTGTGATTAAACTTTGAAGAAATGGATCACTTAAATACAAGGTTCACAAAATATATTACCTAATAAAGCTTAATTATTAGGCTTGATACACAATTAGCCCATTAACTTGTCACGATATTTCATTTAGACACTTGAATTAGGTCATGTTTAAATTGAACACCTCAACTCCTAATAAAGTGTTCCAATTAGACACTTTCGCTTCAAATTTTAAAAGAAACTTTTTGTGTGTGTTTTTATTCGTCTTTTATATAGTTAAGTAAACCACATAAAATATGTCAACTCATTTAATTATACGCATCAAACTCAAGTAGAAAATGTTTAGAGTTTTATGATTTATTAAGGCGAATGCATATAATTAAAAGAAATGACATATTATATGTGGTTAACTTAGCTACCTAGTGTATGAATGAGAATACGCATATATTTTTTTTTAAAAAAAAAATTGAACCAAAAGTCAATATGTCTCATTAGAACATTTTATTATAAGTTGAGGAGCTCAATTGAAACATAACTTAATTTACGTATTTAAATTAAATATTCTGATAAATTTAAAAGGCAATTATATAACATACCTATTTAGAGTATTAGATTATACATTGACCATATCCTTGAAGTTTGACCAAACTGTAATATCAAAAAGATGGAAGATTATCCTATTTGTCTATATATTCTTACAAATAAATTATATTTATTTATTATTATTCAGTAAATACATTTTTCATTTTCATTCAATTTTAGAGTTATATTTTTCCTTGTACTTTTAAGAAAGAGAAGTATATTTACTTTTACTACGTTAAATCCTCACATTTCACCTTAATTTTTTATGTGGTGCTTATGTGACACATTTTTATAAATTAAATCTATTAACCCATTTAAACTCTTTTAACCAGTCAGTCAGACCCACTAAAAAATTAAAATTAAAAAATTTCATTATTTATCCATGATGAATACAATTTCACTATCAATCAAATTAAAATCCAACTTAAAATTTTTATTTATTGTCTTGATTTTCTAAATCAAAAAATTACAATAAAATAATGAAAATAAAAAAACTCTGAAAACTTATCAGTAGGTCTTTCAATTGTTAAAGTTAATGTTCCATTTTTAAATAACTTTTGAATAATTTTACTTAGCACATGAGATAGTCCATGCAGAAAAAGAATATATAACTCATTTTTTATTCACATTTAAAATTCAGCTTCAACATAAAAGAAATAAAAAAGTTATACACATAATTTTTTTATTTAGAAAAGTTTTCATTTTTTTTGTTATAATTTTTTTATTTAAAAAGTAAGTGCAATAAATAAAATTCCTTGGAACAACTATACCCTATCAGTTATCGCAATAACATAAGTTGAATTTTAATTTGGATGAGATTTGAGAAGTGAAATTGTATCCGCCATGAAGGAATAATGATGCTTTTGGATCTTAATTTTTTAGTAGATTTGACGAGCTGGTTAAAAGAGTTTAAATGGGTTACTAGATTTAATTTTATAAAAATGTGTCACATAGGTGAAATTGTAGGAAATTATGTCGCGAGAATGTTCAAAAAATAATTCAAAATTGTAGAAATCAAATTTATCTAGGATTTGATATTTATTTAATTTATGTCTAGTTATAATTTATATAGAAATAGGTTTTCCTATTATGAATTAAGGTAGGTTCGTACTATTATAAAAAAGTAGAAATATGTTTTCCTATTTTGAATTAAACTAGATTCGAACTATTATAAAGAAGGATCCTTTTAACTATTTCATATTGTGAGAAACTATAAGAATTATAGAGAATATTCAGAGATTTATGAGTCTACGAAATTAGTTAATAGAAAATTTTCATTTGCATCATCTGCATTTTTATGATCAAATTTTCTCACAGAAAAATAATATAGTTGTTTTTTAAATTAAGTATATCACACCTGAGTAAATGAATTCTAGTAGAATTTTGATTTTGATTTTTTATACGATACAATTATTTTTTTAAGAAACCACCATCGATGGGGATTAGGTATTGCCTAATCTATATATTGATATTGCAAAAATATAAAGACGATGTGTTGGCTTTTTGTCCAACCATTCTTGAGAGATTAGGATGAACAATTTATCTTTAAACAAAAGAGTCCCAATGCACAAATACATGGGATGAAATGTAATCATTTGTAATCCTTTAGGGTTCATAGTTACAAAAATAATTCAAAAAGACCAACTAAAGTTAACCATTATCAAATAAAAAAGTTCTTCTGCACTCTAATCTTGGAGTAAGGGTTTTCTTCAACGTTCAACTAATTTTTGACCTCTTTAGGTAAGGTTAAATTATGCGCGAAGGAGTTTAGTTTTCTTCTTTATCCCAAATTGGCCAAGCAATCTACCACTTTGTTCATTTCCCTATACAATGATGAAAGGTATAGTTGTTATGCTTTTTATTAAAGTGTTAATCTGGCTTATAAGATGAATAATGTTAATCGACAACTACAAAGGCTCTATCTTTTTGATGTTCCATGATGTATAGTTTTCACTTAACAGGGGAATTGTGTATAGGAATTGGCTTTCCTCCCCGAGCACTTCTTGTGTGAACACATTTGGTCTTCTACTTTCTTAGGCATAGTTGGAGCATGTTCCACCTGCTGCAGGCAAAGAGTTCGGGGCAACCTACTCTCTTTCTTTTGTAATTCTTTGCTATATTTCTATGAAAGTCTATACTCTCTAAGCGAAATGGACAAGATTTTAAAAAAAAAGTAATGTGGCGGTTGACACCGTTTTAACCATTGATCATATTGATGATGACCATCGAATCTGATTCAATATCCACATTTTTGTATCATCTGTGATACACCATCGAATTCTATAAAGTATGGCTCTAGATTCTACTACATTGTTAGCGTATTGTCCATAATAATCGGTGCATGCCATGATTAGCTTTCTCTTTTCATCTCTAAGAACATCTCCTCCTCTTGCACTCTCTAAATTTCCTTTGATGCACCCATTTGTGCTTAATTTGTATCTCCCAATAATAGGTTTAATTTGCTCCTCCTAAGACATTTGATATTGATCCTAGGTTGATAAGATGTTCTACATGCTGAATAAAGGTGCTCCAGTGTTGCTTCAATTGGACTTGTGGGGGAATTGGCATGAAACTTTACGAGACTTGGAGTCTATTTTATATCATATTTTGTAGAATTATATATCGTTGTTTAATTAATTACTAATTTTTCATTAACTTAATCAGGCTTTTAATAATGTCGCCCATTAATTCGATTTTTGGAAACAAATGTTAATCAAATTTGAAATAAAGAATGTAGTCTATTGGATTAAATCAAAATACATATTGAAAGAAAGACTAGGTTTCAAACGCGAATATAACCTGTGTTTAAAATAAAAATATTTCACGTTACGTGTACTCACATGCAACGTATATTTAAAATAGTAATAAAAATAATTTATATGTACATGATCCGGAACGATATTAAAATCACAATAAAATAGTTTTCATAAAAAATCAATTTTTCATGCAATTGTTAGCGCATAATTTTTGTTACTCCGTCATGTTAAGTCAATCTCCAATATAAAAAAGTAACTATTTGAAATAAGTTTAATTTTTTTAAAAAAATATGTTTATAACCTAGAAAATAGATAAAAATATATCATAATACTGGCAATATACATTGACCATATCCACAGATTTATACTATTTAGATTGTACGCAGTAATATCAAAAAGAGGGAAGATTTGTCCTATTTTGTCTATGTATTTTTATAAATAAGTTATATTTATTTTTTATTTTTATTCAATTTTAGGATCATGTTTTTTAAACATTATACTTTTAAAAATTAGCACCTACATGACACAATTTTATAAAATAAATCTACTAATCCATTTAAACTATTTTAACCGGCTCGTCCGACCCTCAAAAAAATTAAGACTCAAAAATTTCATTATTCATCTATGATGGATACAATTTCATCACTCAAATATTATTTAAATTAAAATTCAACTTCTGTTGTTATAATAAAGCAACAACAATTTTTTATTTAATTAATTTTCTAAATCAGAAAATTATAAAAAAGAATTAAAATAAAAAAATTGATAAATTATCAATAAGTCTTTCAATTGTTAAAGTTAATGTTCCATTTTAAAATAACTTTTGAATAATTTTACTTAGCACGTGAGATGGTCCAAGCAGAAAAAGAATATATAACTCATTCTTTATTTCCATTGAAAATTTAGCTTCACCAAAAAAGAAATAAAAAAGTTATACATATAATTTTCCGATTTAGAAAAGTTTTCATTTTTTTTTATAATTTTTTTTATTTAAAAAATAAGTGCAATAAATAAAATTTCTTGGAACAATTATACCCTATCGGTTATCGCAATCACATAAATTGAGTTCTAAGTTGAATTTGAATGAGATTCGAATGGTGAAATTGTGTATATATCATGATGAAGCTTTTGGGTTTTGATTGTTTAGTGGAATGGGAGGACATATTAAAAGAATTTAAATAAGTTGGTAGATTTAATTAAATAAAAAAAACTGTAACATAAACAACAAAGAGGAAAATTAAAATAGTGTATATATTATAGTACAAAAACAAATATAATCTTTAAAATTAAATAAAATAACTAAATATGTTTTAAAAATATAACAAAAAAGTGATCATTTGGACAAGTAAACTAAATTAGTAGTGATAGTATTACATTCCATGGATCAAACATCAAAGACATGAGTAAGAAAAGGAAACACAAATTTAATTAAACCAACAGATCGATGTAATTGAGAGAATTATTATGATCTGAGATGGATGGATCCGTTTGAGGCTTAGATGGTCTTTTTAGGGCCAATTCTACGCCTGTTGTTGTCGATCCAATTCTTCAAGAAATAGGGAGTGATGCCAATCTCAGCACAAAAAGGTATCACTTGTTCATTGTACTTTGTCCATCTCCACCCTATTTTTTCTGCAAATGCCCTCACTTTTTCCTTTTGGTCAGCATCCAGCCTCATTCTCACTGATGTACTGCTACTAGTACTACTGTACTTTCTTTTCAAGCTTCTCTGATCGGCCACTTCTATCTCTCCTCCACCCATCTCCGTCGTCGTCTCCGCTGGTGGTGCTGGTGGGATGATGACAACCTTGTTCTTGTTCAACGTTTTACGAGGCTTCCTAGGTCTTGCTTCTTCTGGATCATCAATGATCACAATGGGAGTATCTGTTGAAGACATAATTAAGTACGTATATCAAAATAAAATTATAGTAACATTTTCGGTAAAAGTTTAATTTAACATATATAGGTAAACAATTATCAGAAATTTTCTTATTGAGGTTATGATCTATTTAACTTGAAGCCACTCTTTATAATTTTCTCCCCTTTTAGCTTATGGGCTAAATTAATTTCGCCTTTTTAGATGTAGTTCTATAATCTTCTTCCTTTTTTTTTTCAGACGAATAGCACTGATGAGGAAGCTATATAACGGAGGACATGTATAATTTGAAGATGCTCTTGAAAAGAAAAACTGCTATTTCTACACATGCTCTCAATCTGATTACCAATCATATCAAAAAGATTTTTTGCACGATTGACCTGTGAAAAAAAATAATCAGATCAGCATGTGATCAGATAGGTCTGTTAAAACAACAACAACAACAACAGCTCTGAGGAAGATGGAGTGTACCCAAAATTTACCCGGTCTGGGAGAGGTAAAGTATAGACATTACCCAAAGTGAGGTTTGGAAAGAATAGAGTGTACACAGACCTTATCCAAAGCGAGATCTGGAGAGGTTACAATGTACGGAAACCTTACCTCTTAACTCAAAAACAGTTCTTTGGCTCAAGGATATAAACAAATCAAGATGTGTTAAAAAAGAAGTAATTGATTAAATAGATAAAAGTATGATGGATCTGATTTTAACAAGTACCATTGCTAGGGTGATTAATAGGGAGAATAGGAAGCTCGAACCCAGCCTCAACCTCGACCTCAACCTCAACCTCGACCGCGACCTCGACCTTGATTTTCCTATGGAAGCTTCGGTGGCAAGGGCAAGCAGCGGAGATGAAGGATTCGGGGGTTTCAGGAGGACCAGAGGGAAAAAATTCACCGCAACCATCAAGTACATGACCCATTGAAGTAGCTGCAAAGTTATGCATGCACTCAAAATACTTCACAACAAAATTATGTTTGTTGTTGGAAGCCATGGGAAAGAAAGAGAGAAAATTGAAAGGAGGAAACAAGCAAAGTTAAGTGATAGAGCGGTGACGGGGAAAGAGGCAAAGGTGAATAGATAATATAGATAGATGTGGGGGAGAAAGGAAGGGAGAGGTGTCTGCTTATTATGGCTGCATGGCATTTGGGGTTTGCTAGAATTGCCAGTTGGAAGTTAATAAATGTATAAACCAACTTAACCTTGGATTTTATATATGCATCGTCTTTGGCTTTTATTGAAACCAAATGCATGTGTGTGATGTAATTAAAAAGTTTTGAAGTCCACAAATTTCCACTTACTTTGTGTTTTGTGTATTCTCAACTCCTTTTGTAAATTGGTATATAAATACGGAATTCCATCGGAGACCCTCGGAAAATAACTAATTTCATTGATCCGTTTGAAATTTCAATCGACTTCAAAAGAATTATATATTATAATTTTCAACAATATTCACGTAATTACTTGTAATAATTTTTATAAATAATTGCTGGTGATTGACGCATCAATGGCAACTTTAGTTAGCTCTTATGCATATTTTAGAAAGGAATAACATACTTATTAGCGGAATCCTCGTGTTATTGAAGATGCTAGCTAGATCAGGCATCGGAGGGGTGGTGAGAAACGACACCGGAAATGTAATTATGGCTTTCTCCATCCTTGTTTAGTGTCATAGCAACAATCAAGTTGAAGCCATGGCTGTCAAGTATGGAGTTGAATGGTGCGACAATCATAGTATCACCAATGTGGACCTGGAGTTAGACTCAAAGATTATAGTTGACATGATCAAGAATAAGAGTACTGACAACCTCAACCTCAATAGGACCATATTAGATATTCTCCATAGCATTAAGGACAAAGGAATTCAAGTTCATCATTGTTACAGAGAGGCTAATCAGGTGGTAGACTTCTTCGCTAAATTAGCGGCATCAAGTGGAAATGGGACCTTCTGTTACTCTTTTCAACAACTTCCTCAAGGATTAAAGGGTCCCTTTCAACTTGATAAAATCCAACTGTCTAGTATTAGAATAAGATCTGATAAGGCTAATTTTTTTGTAAGCTAATGTCTTAATTTTTTTGTAAGTTAATGTCTCAATTTTTGGATAGGAAGTGATCATGTATAGGCTCATCTCTTCCTAGGAAGATTGTTCTACCAATCTTCCTTTTTGGTTAGAGGTAAGGTCCACGTCTGTTGAATTATATGGGTCGACCACCTTACTCAGGATCAGGTCCCTCTATCAGGTTACACAGAGGCAGAGACACATGTACACGAAAATACAATAGTAAGAAGAAGACACACGAAGTTTTACGTGGAAAACTTCCTTGCTCACAGGAAGTAAAAAACCACGACCTACCTCGTAGGATTTCTCAAACTCCACTACTAGATCTGAGCAACAAAAGTTACAAAACCTAGTACACAACTAAGAGGTTAACCTCCTAACCTCCCACTTGTAATACCTCTATTACAAGACTTCAATATTCTCTACTTCAGCTAAAACTCAACTGAAATACAAGGCTAACTCTAGCCAAAATGTCTACTAGCTCTAGCAGACCAAAACGAGAAAAACAACTCATGAAAAACAAGAAAATAAAACTTGTACGAAATACAAGGTTTCTGTTTTGCAGTGCACTTCTTCTCCTTCAATGGCAGCCTCTAAACTTGAGTTATTTTTCTTTGATTCTTGCTGTGAAACAAGGAAACAATGGCTGCCTTTTGAGAGAAGAATAAGCTTATTTTTTAGATCAATTTTTCTGAATGATTTCTCTTGATGGAAAGAGTTGTTGGGTTCTATCCTTTATATCTTTTCAGCTTCCTTTCATCCACATGGGAGAAGGAGAGTGTATTGATGATACCCACTAGCCACATGGATAAAAGGAGAGAGTAGTAATGATACCCACTAGAAAGCTCTCTTTTTGGTCAAGCACATGTGACCAACTTGGCCTAGGATGCTGCTATGATTCCATGCTGTGCTGCTGTGCACTTCTGCTCTCACCAACTGACAGCCAAAAAGCAAACTTTCCAACTGTAAAGTCTTTTCCCGTCCAGCTAAAAAATGAGTCACACCAGCACAAGGGATCAGGTCCCTATGTGAGGTTGACAGCATCAAAACCAGTAATCTAACAATTTCCCCCTTTTTGATGATGACAACCTTGACAACCTTCTTTGCACATTTTATCTAACACACTTCACAGTATTCCCCCTGTCAGCATAATTCCCCCTGTCATTCAGCATAATTCCCCCATAATTCCCCCTGTCTTAGTATCTTCCCCCTTTGGCATCATAAAAAAGAAAAGAACAGTAAACCAAGACAAGAATGATTAGGTGAGTTAACTCATGGCCACTGGGGCAACACTGACACTAATGGAAATAAGAAAGGCAGAAAAACTAATAGACAATAAGAACAATGCAACAGCCAACCCCTGCAATCAGAAAAGCATTACATTATCACTTAGCATAACATACCAAAAGAGAATCATACAAGAACTGTCCATAATCGTGGGAAAGAGAGCAAAACAGGAAGGAGATAAAAAAAATAGGAACATCATTTTGGGTCGGGTGGTCTGTGGAAGAGGGCTGAGAGGCGATCATTGAAGGTTTCATGGGCAGTAAGCAATTTCCTAGTCAAGTCCTTGACCTCAACCTTCAGAGCTTCATTTTCTGCTTTGAGAGGATCATTGGCAGTAAGCAGTTTTTTGGTTTAAATCCTTAATCTCAGCCTTTAAAGCTTCATTCTCTTCCTTGAGAGCAGAGATGGTGCCAGGGTCCTCTACTGGGTGCGCCCTCAGACGAACTATTTCAGCCTCCTTTTGGACAAGCAGAGCAGTGAGCCGTTCTATCTCCATATTGGACTTCTCTTGCGAGGCAATTAAGTCCGACACTATTGACTGACTCTGTGCCCCTCCGCGACGCATCACACATTCACATTCTTCCAGCGTCGAGAGGGTAAACATCTGCTTCTTTGACCCTACTATCCCCAAACCGCATTCTACACCAAAAAATTCAAAGACTTTGTTCAGCGGGAATCCATAAGCTAGACCATGCTTTCCATCTTTGACATGCATTATTTTGTGTATGTGATTGATCATCACACCAGCCAGGCTTATGGGCTGAAATGTGCTGAGGGCTTCCATTAGGAATAGATCTGCAACTCCTGCCACAGTCCTCTTCTCTGCCCTTGGTAGAAGTACTTTATTTACAAACTCAAACAGCAGCTGATACACACCCTTCATTTGTTTCTTGAGAACTCTCTCCCCTGTGACTCTGTCAAGCTTGGAAATCATGGAAATAAAACGCCTTTGCGCACATTCTCCATCGACAGACCTGATCCCTCTATTAGGAACCTTAAGAATGGAACTGAGAACCTGCTCATTTATCATGAAGGTGACTCCACTCACCTTGCTGTAGATCTTAGTACCATTATCAGCAAATTCCAGCTCATGATAAAATTCCCTGACCTCATTCTCATGTAAAACAGGAACTGGAGGAACAAATAAGTGTCGCCAACTTTGGTAATTGACCATTTCCACCAGCTCAGCCATGCCTTCCATCTCACAAATTTCAGGATCAAATACCCTGCCCCGTAACACCTTTTGGTTTTGCAAGATAAGCTGCCTGGCTTCCCTGGACAGCTCAGTAGACTCATTGGTCCTATCTCTGGAAGAAATCTGGTGAGTAAGAGATGGAGGAATAGGAAGTTTGAAGAGGTTATTTGCAGAGAGCAGTTTAAAAAGGTGAGAGGAAAGATGGAAGGTGGAAAGGGTTTTAAGAGGGGTTATGACACGTCTAATCAGAGAGACTTTTGAACTGGATGTAGATATAACACTTACTTTATGACCGGATACCGGAAGAAACAAGCGGGAAGGACAGTTCTTACAATATTCTCAAGATATGTTTATAAGTGACAAAGTAATACTGACCTGATAGGACCTGGTCCCCTTATGAGGTTGAACAGGCAGTCCAAAGTCCCTGACTTGTCTAAGTCCAGCCTTCCTTACATCCACCATGCGTGTATACCTAGGGAGGTATAGAACTGAGTTAGACGCATCCACAACAAACTAGCAAGGATACCTGCATTCAGATCATAGCCAAAAACGAGAGTCAACACTTAGACAGAGAAGAGGGAGAATTTAATTCATTTTGATTAAGCCCAGCCTTAATCTGTTTTTATCAAACTGGTCCCTATTCAAGGCTTTGGTAAAGATATCTGCAATCTGATCTTCTGTCCTGCAAAATTCCACACGAATATTTCCCTTCTCAACATGGTCTCTAAGAAAATGATGTCTGATGTCAATATGCTTAGTCCGCTTGTGTTGTACTGGATTCTTAGCCATATTCAGAGCACTGGTGTTGTCACACATCAAAGGGACACACTCGGTCAGGACTCCAAAGTCTTCCAGTTGCTGCTTCATCCACAGTAATTGAGCACAACATGAAGCAGCAGCCACATATTCTGCTTCAGCTGTTGAGAGTGCCACTGAATTTTGTTTTCTTGATCCCCAAGAGACCAGTGAAGAACCCAGAAAATGAGCCATGCCTGAGGTACTTTTCCTATCAACCAGGTACCCAGCATAGTCAGCATCAGAATAGCCAATAAGTTCAAAGGAACCTCCTGATGGATAGAAAAGGACTAAATCAGAGGTCCCCTTAAGATATCTGAGAATTCTCTTAGCAGCCTTCAGATGAGATTCCTTAGGACAAGCTTGGAATCGAGCACACATACCCACACTAAACACAATATCTGGCCTGCTGGCTGTTAAGTAAAGCAGGGAGCCAATAATGCCTCTGTACATAGTTTCATTTACTGGAGGACCGGGTTCATCATTATCCAGTTTTGAAGCAGTCCCAATGGGAGTGTCAATTGGTTTGGCACTTTCCATATGAAATTTTGTGAGCAGGTCCTTGATATACTTCTGCTGACTGATGGCTGTTCCAGCTTTGTCCTGCTTGACCTGTAACCCCAGAAAGAACATAAGTTCTCCCATCATACTCATCTCGAATTCACTTCCCATGAGCGTTGCAAAATCCTCACAGAGTGAATCCAGAGTGGCTCCAAATATAATGTCATCAACATAGACTTGAGCAATAAGCAAATTTCTTCCTCTTGTTTTGAGAAAAAGAGTGTTGTCAATTCTTCCTCTCTTAAAACCATTATCAAGAAGAAATTTTGATAGTCTTTCATACCAAGCCCTTGGAGCCTGTTTCAGTCCATACAGTGCCTTGTCCAGCTTGTATACATGATGAGGTCTATCAATATCCTCAAAACCAGGGGGTTGTTTCACATACACTTCTTCCTTCAAGTACCCATTTAGGAAGGCACTTTTGACGTCCATTTGAAACAATTTAAATTCCATGAAAGAGGCAAAGGCAATCAGCATGCGAATGGCTTCCATTCTGGCTACTGGAGCGAATGTTTCATCATAATCAATCCCTTCCTCCTGGTTGTACCCTTGAACAACCAGTCGAGCCTTGTTTTTGACTGTGACCCCTTGCTCATTTAATTTGTTCCTGAAGACCCACCTGGTTCCTATAACAGTTCTATCAGATGGTTTTGGAACCAAGTGCCAGACTTTGCTTCTTTCAAATTGATGCAGCTCCTCCTGCATAGCATTCACCCATTCCACATCCTTCAGTGCCTCCTTGATGTTCTTGGGCTCAATCTGTGATATGAAGGCTGATGAGGCAAATGTGTTTCGAGTTTTGGATCGGGTCTGCATTCCTGAGTCCAATGGAGACATTAAGTTGTCAAGAGGATGAGAAGATTTGTGTTTCCAGTTAGATCCCTTTACAACAGATTCTTCAGAATTGGAACCAGTTCCAGCAGATTCTCCAGAATTGGAACCAGGTCCCTCTTCTGGGTTGCCTTCTGCATCATCTTCCTTTTCTGCCTCCTCTTCTCTGATGTGTTCTGTTGCTTCATCATGAGTGGTCTGATCTCCATTCTGCAGGGAGTTCTTTGTGATGTCAGGTTTTTTAGATGAATCATGATTGACATCATCTCTTTGGAACAGCCACAGTTCCTCAAATTCGTCCTTACCCAGTGTTTCCGTGCTCTTCAGCTTCCCATTTTCATCAAATACGACATGGATGCTTTCTTCAACACACTGAGTCCGTTTATTATAGACTCGGTATGCTTTGCTATTTAATGAGTATCCTAGAAAAATTCCCTCGTCACTTTTGGGATCAAATTTTCCTAGATGGTCCTTGCCGTTGTTTAGCACAAAACACTTGCATCCAAAGACTCTAAGGTAGTTCAGCATCGGCTTCCTTTTATTCAGCATCTCATAGGGGGTTTTTCCAAGTAATGGCCGAATTAGACACCGATTGACCACATAACAGGCCGTGTTGACAGCTTCTGCCCAGAATGACATTGCCACTCCTCCATCTATGAGCAATGTTCTAGCAATATCTGCAAGAGTTCGATTCTTCCTTTCAACTACTCCATTCTGTTGTGGAGTCCTGGGAGCAGAAAAGTTGTGACTGATTCCTTTGGCAGCACAGAAAGCTTCAAATTTGGCATTTTCAAATTCAGTTCCATGATCAGACCTGATCCCTGCAATGTTGCAGTTCAGCTTCACCTGAATTTGGTTTGCAAATGACTCAAAGGTGGGGAATGTTTCATCTTTAGTGCGAAGAAACATCACCCAGGTATATCTTGAATAGTCATCAACAATTACAAGGATCAGCTTCTTTCCTCCACGACTTGCAACCTTTACAGGTCCACACAGATCCATGTGTAGTAGCTCCAGGGGTCTGGAGGTGCTCACTTCCTTTTTGTTCTTGAATGAAGACCTGGTGTGTTTCCCTTGAACACAAGCATCACAGATCTGACTCTAAGCAAATTTCACCTTTGGGAGTCCTCGAACCAGGTCCTTGGATACTAGCTTGTTGAGAAGAACAGAACTTACATGTCCCAACCTTCTGTGCCACAAGGTAGCTTCATCCTCCACCACGCTTAAGCAGTTAAGCCCATTTCTAGCAGCTGAATCAAGATCAGCAACATACATGCTCTTGCATCTGTTTGCGGTCAAAACAACTCTTCCTGATTGAAGATCTGTCACTGTACACTGGTCTGAAACGAATTTGACTTCATTTCCTTTGTCGCAGATTTGTGAGACACTCAGGAGGCTGTACTTCAGTCCATTTACATAGAAGACATTTTCTATGGCATGGGCAAGTGTCTTTCCAATCTTCCCAACACCAAGAATGTGTCCCTTTTTGCCATCCCCAAAAGATACTGAGCCTCCCTGATATGCCTTGAGTGAGAGAAAATTATCAACATTTCCAGTCATGTGCTTTGAGCAGCCGCTATCCATATACCATTTCCGACTGCTTTCTCTCACTCCTTCCTGCACATATAGATTATAGATTAGACTTGGGAACCCATTTTAGCTTGAGTTCCCAGTACCGAGACAGAGGATAAATCAATTTTCTTTTGGACCACTCAGGCAGCCTGATCTGAGACATTTTGGAACCAGGTCCCCTTATGGTCCCTAATTCTCCTTTACTAATCACCGTCTTTCTTAAGGCTGCTTGCCTCGATACACAGTTAGACTTAAGGTGCCCATTCCTACCACAGTGTGTGCACAGCAAATTATCAGGATTAGATCCATATTTACTGTGAGGATTATAAGGAGGACTACTTTTCTTATAACCTAACCCTTCACCGGAGTTAGATCTTTGTCCGGTTAATTTTTGTAAGATCTGTGAAGAGGCATTCCATTTAAGCGATCTCTCAAGCTCAGCATTCAGTTGGATCACATTTTTCTCAAGCTCAGTGTTTCTTTTCATTATTACAGTGAGCTCATCTTGTGACCTTTTCAGTTCAGCTTCGAATTCTTTTTGAGCATTTTTCATGTCACTAGTCCCTACCTTTTTAATAAAGGCATTTTGCTCATTGACTAGCTCTTGACATTTCTCTTCTAGTTCTGCCAAACTTGAGATCAAGTTCGCCTTTTCTAGCTCAAGTTTATCTAAATATTGATTCAGACTTTCCTTTTCTTTGGTAAGATCATAAAAAGAGTCAATTAACACACAAGCTAGCGACCTCAATTCTTTCCCATTATAGTCTTCTAGATTCTTTTTAATGTCAAGGAAAGTTACCTCTTCATCTTCATCTCCATCCGAATTTGCCATGAAGGCAAACATTGAGTCAAAGGGTGAGTCATCATCCTCCACAGCCATCATAGAAGCATCTTTCACAGCATCCTCCTTATCAGATTCATCTGAGGAGTTCCCCCAAGCAGCTAGAGCTTGCTTGTCTATATTGTCGGCTGCAGCTCTTCTTTTGAACTTGTCAGGGACTCGGTCCTTCTTCTGGGCCTTTTCGGCAGTGGTTCTCAGATACTCCTTGTAATCCATCTTATGCATCGGACAGTCCTTGATAAAGTGACCTGGTTTGCCGCATTTGTGACACAGATCATTGTAACCAGGTCCCTTGTTCGAGCTTGTCCTCCTAGGAAGGCTGCCACTTCGCCTAATCATTTTCTGAAACCTTCTTGTTAGGTAGGCCATATCTTCATCTTCTTCGCTGGAGCTTGCTTGAGCTCCTTTAAGAGCTAATCCTTTGTCCTTCTTCAGCTCACTCCTGCTCTGGTCCTGCTGCCTCTTGAGCTCATAGGTTTTTAAATTGCCTATGAGTTCATCCATCGTGAGGACTTCCAGATTTCTAGCTTCAGTGATCGCATCAACTTTACTCTCCCAAGACTTGGGGAGGACACTGAGTACCTTCCTGACCAGCCTGCTTGGCTTGATCACTTCTCCCAAACAATAGAGCTCGTTAGTGATGGACGTGAGTCTGGTATGCATCTCTTGAATAGATTCACCTTCCCTCATGGAGAACATTTCGTATTGAGTGGTAAGCATATCCACTTTGGACTGCTTGACCTGACTGGTCCCTTCATGAGCGGTTCTGAGACAGTCCCATATTTCCTTTGCAGTCTCACAAGCAGAGATTCGATTATATTCATCCGGACCAATACCGCAAACAAGAAGCTTCTTAGATTTGTAATTCTTTTCTATGAGTTTTCTGTCATGATCATCAAACTCCTTTCGGGTTTTGGGAATAGAGATGGTTGTCTCTCCTTCCTTTACGGTTTTCATTGGCACATAAGGTCCATCCAGTACCACATCCCACAGCTCACAATCTTCAGCCATGATGAAATCATGCATTCTTGTTTTTCACCATCCGTAATATTGGCCATTAAACCTGGGAGGTCTGGTAGTAGACTGTCCTTCTTCTAAATTTGGTGGTGCTGCCATATTTTACAGGAGTCTTTCTAGGTGTTAACCTTTTAGAAAGCACCTGCTCTGATACCAATTGTTGAATTATATGGGTCGACCACCTTACTCAGGATCAGGTCCCTCTATTAGGTTACACAGAGGCAGAGACACATGTACACGAAAATACAACAGTAAGAAGAAGACACACGAAGTTTTACGTGGAAAACTTCCTTGCTCACAGGAAGTAAAAAACCACGACCTACCTCGTAGGATTTCTCAAACTCCACTACTAGATCTGAGCAACAAAAGTTACAAAACCTAGTACACAACTAAGAGGTTAACCTCCTAACCTCCCACTTGTAATACCTCTATTACAAGACTTCAATATTCTCTACTTCAGCTAAAACTCAACTGAAATACAAGGCTAACTCTAGCCAAAATGTCTACTAGCTCTAGCAGACCAAAACGAGAAAAACAACTCATGAAAAACAAGAAAATAAAACTTGTACGAAATACAAGGTTTCTGTTTTGCAGTGCACTTCTTCTCCTTCAATGGCAGCCTCTAAACTTGAGTTATTTTTCTTTGATTCTTGCTGTGAAACAAGGAAACAATGGCTGCCTTTTGAGAGAAGAATAAGCTTATTTTTTAGATCAATTTTTCTGAATGATTTCTCTTGATGGAAAGAGTTGTTGGGTTCTATCCTTTATATCTTTTCAGCTTCCTTTCATCCACATGGGTAGAAGGAGAGTGTATTGATGATACCCACTAGCCACATGGATAAAAGGAGAGAGTAGTAATGATACCCACTAGAAAGCTCTCTTTTTGGTCAAGCACATGTGACCAACTTGGCCTAGGATGCTGCTATGATTCCATGCTGTGCTGTTGTGCACTTCTGCTCTCACCAACTGACAGCCAAAAAGCAAACTTTCCAACTGTAAAGTCTTTTCCCGTCCAGCTAAAAAATGAGTCACACCAGCACAAGGGATCAGGTCCCTATGTGAGGTTGACAGCATCAAAACCAGTAATCTAACAACGTCCCCCTCACTTTTGTAATTGTTGTTCAGCTATAGACATGGTAAGGGTCCAAGCCTAACCCCCAAAACCAAAGGGTAACCACCTTTTGTGATGGCTTAAAATTAAAAATAAAAAAAAATAAAAAAATAAAAAAATAAAAAGGAAGGGAAGATGCTAGCTTGGGAAGATAGGAACTTTGTTTAATTAACTCTTAATTACGTGTTGTTTGAGAAAGATGACATACTTAACATCCATTTGCGGGTTAATTTGTATTTAGCAATTCCCATTTTGTTTGTTTAATGAAGATGCTAGGGCAAACAAGAATCAAGTTTAGCTCTTACGCATAATTTCAAGAAGAGATGACACATTTAACAACAAATGACAGAGCTAAACTAAAGGATCAGTTTGGTCATGAGAATTTTTTATTTTTTTTGCATTTTATTTGAAAATCACTGTCTGGCTATCAAAATTTCAAATATCATTACTTAAAGTTGTATATGGAATTTGAAAAACACACAAAATCTTGTTTTCACTTTCACTATATTTTCCCTTTCAAAAATTTACCTTAAAATTTTTTTATTTTTATAAAAATGACTTTATTTAAATTATATTTCATATTTTTTCAAAAATATATAAAGAAATCAAAAAATATTTTTTTCATAAAATCTCGTCTAACACTAATATCAATCACTAACTAATCTATTTAGATTTGATGTTATAGTGTACAATACCCGTTATGTGCACAAAATTGGCAGTTATTTTATTTTCATCATAGAATGATTATTTGATCTACATTCAAACAACTAAGTATTATTTGCAGAAACTATAATCAAACGCAATTTCATTTTCAACTCCAACTTTAAAAATTTTAAATAAAGCGATTTTTTTTTGTAATAATGTGCAATAGCTCGTACATAAGATCTTATCTAATTAATAGAAAATGATGGAACTAAGGAGAAGTATATTTGCAAGTTTTCTGTACTTATATTAGTAGTTTTTTTTTTATTTGTTTAATAAAGAAAATAGGGCAAATAGAAATCAGTATTAGCTCTTATGCATAGTTTCAAAAAGGGATGATATACTTAATAGCAAACGACAGAACTAAAAGAAGGTTATGTAATTTTTTTCGTATTTAGCAGTTTCTTTTTTTATTTATTTAATAAAGATGCTAGGGCATATGGGAAACAATGTTAGATCTTATACATAGTTTCATAAAGGGATGACATACTCAATAGCAAAAGATAGAGCTAAAAGAAGTTTATTGTAAATTTTTTATATTTAGCAATTTCTCTTCTTCTTTTTTTTAAATTTAATAAAAATGATGTTAGTATAAATAAAGATAAAATTTCAAATTTCAGTAAGTGAATTTAACTCACTTATGATCATTAATACGATCAAGAAAAATATCAAGCCTTCATGGCAAGTTTAGGAAATTCTTCATCAAATTTAGACATTAAGCATTTTTAGAAACTCTCACTTTCAGCACTACTTAAGAAAAAATAACATAATTGCTGCTCACAAACTGGCTAATTAGGAAAAAACATATAGTGAGAGGAACATGTTCTTCAATTAAACCATTTCTTTGCCTATTCAAGTTAGCATTTTTTTTCTTTTAATAAATGATCGAATTGATTTTTCACGTCTCAGAATTAGACATGTTAACAGCCTGTTTGTTCAAGCTTCCATAAGGTCAAAAGTGCTTATTTTTTTAAAAAAATAAGATATTTGGCCAAGCTTTTGTAAAAAAATAAGTGTTTTTAAGGAGTAGCAAAAGTTGTTTTTCAGAAGCTAAAAAAAATAGTTTCTCCTCAAAAGCACTTATTTGAAAAGCACTTTTGAGAACGATACACTTAAAAACACTTTTCAAAAGTTTGACCAAACACTAATTGTTGTTTGAAAGTGTTTTTTAAATTTATTGGCCACACACAAATTGTTTCTCATCAAAAGTACTTTTTTGATAAGCACTTTTGAAAAAAAAACCATCTAAGCCTCAAACGGATCCATCCATCTCAGATCATAATAATTCTCTCAATTACATCGATCTGTTGGTTTAATTAAATTTGTGTTTCCTTTTCTTACTCATGTCTTTGATGTTTGATCCATGGAATGTAATACTATCACTACTAATTTAGTTTACTTGTCCAAATGATCACTTTTTTGTTATATTTTTAAAACATATTTAGTTATTTTATTTAATTTTAAAGGTTATATTTGTTTAATTTTAAAAGTATATATATATATATATATATTCTTATTGCCTTTTGATATTTTTTAAATCACCTTTCTTTTCTTTTGTTATTTTCTTGATTATTATTTTTTTATTAATTTTATTTTAAACTAATACTTTTTATTAGACACATACTTAGGTAGATAAGAAAGACAAAAGAACTAAACAACTCCTAATTGCTCCTTTTAATATATGTACTTGTACAAGAATTTATATTTGTATGTATAATTCTTCAAGATTACTAATTCTTTTTTCCGTTTATGAGGAGTAAAATATTACAAAGGTTTCATTACTGTTACAAAAGCCCATACAATTACTGAAGAAAAATAATAATAATTGGGGTGCTTCTTAATTAACATAAATCTGCATAAATAACAATATATCATTTTATGAATACTCGTAGGAGGTTTTTTTTTTACTTACTCAATGTTTTGTACTTGTTTTGAGATATCCGAATTTGTGCCAGAAAGCTCAACTTTAAAAGTAAAGCGTTCCCTATCAATGTCATTTCATTTCAAAGGTCAAACCTGAAAAGTTAAGAGTGAGAAGATACTTGTTATCCCACCACAATATATGACAATACTAATAGAAAGCAACAAAGAAGAAAATGAATTTACCTATTAAAATTGTAACTTTAATGGTATACATTCTGCTATATTTTTCAGGAAAGTTCCTATATCATCATTCACCATTTTTCTCTCTGATATCTAAATAAAGTTTGTGAGATATGATGAAACTTAATGAAAATAAACTTTGTATTGATATACGAATAGATAATATTAATTTAAAACTCACTTATATAAGCTAATCATATTCTTTCATAATTGAGATAATTTACTAACAATTCAAGTGAATGTCTAATGATTTTTTTGAACGGCTAAAATAATTCTTTTATTATATTAATTATAATTTATTATTGAAAATATTAGAAAGCATAATCATTACACCTTTTGGACTTTTCACTGATTTTATTGAGCTTTGATATACATTTAATAAGAAAATTAATGGCCTTATGAGATGTGACCTTGTTAAATACGAGTTTTTTATTTGTGGCCATTTGAATGGCTCAAATTTCTCTGTCTTTTGATTTTTTTAATCTTTGTTAATTTATTTTTTTAATCTGTATACAAAATATATTTATATTTTTGTTATCAAGAAGTTGTCAAATGAGAATAGTATTTGCTAAAAGTTGTATAATTTCAATCAATATATGTCTTCTTAAGAATGGCTAGTAGTCATTATCGATTTCATGGTATAGATCTGCAAAGAAATAGTAGTTATTGTGAGAGAGATGTTGACATCAAAATAATTAATAAATTTAAATATTTTTTTCGCGTATATATTATTTTTATCTGACTCAAACCCATGAGTTCTTTCATCTGTAAATTAGGAGGAAGAGTAATAGTTAATTTATGCCAATAAAACAGCCTAACACTTAATAATTTAAGATTGAGAGAAGAGATTTTGATGAAGGCAAAAAAGAATAATCAAAATTATTTACTTAGTAAGACCATATTTTAATTACAATAGTTTCATATAAAGTGAAATGAGCTAATCAAGAAAAAAGAATAAAGGATGATAATAAGAGTACAACAATACAAGGCATGAAAAATCAAAGAAAGAGGATTTGCGAGCACTAAGAGTCATATTAATGTATGACAACAAAATTTAGTAACTAGAGAATTTTTTTTAAAGATAAAATAAAATTAGATAATAAAGTAATTCAACATATTTTAAATGGTAGTGATTTTTAAGTTCTCCCCAACAATTAAAAAATTTTGACTTACCTGTTTATTGTGTTGTAATTTATACCTGGAAAAAAAAAACACCAAATGAAAAGAGCAGTAAGTTTTATAGAAAATAATAAAATTTCTGGCAGAGAAAATAAAACTATAATGTGATGAACTGTTTTAATTTCACACTTTGTTTGTTTTTATAAAGTGCACTAAGAATGTCAAAATGTTGCATAAATATATTATTAATGCGGAAGCTGAAAGGAACACTAATAACGGCTGAAATATGAAAAGATTATATAAAAAAATAAAATTTATACAACTATTTATGAAAATGCAAAAAAAAAGGGGGAGAAAAATGCCAAAAAAAAACACAAAAAAGAAAAATATGAATGTAGCTCAAAGAGCCATGCCACATAAGCATGCCTCTAAGTCTCCTTTATATATATATATATATATATATATATTAATTTTTTTCAAATTTTACCTTAATTTCTTTATTTTTATAAAAATAACCTTATCTTTTACTTTAATAAACACTATTTATAGAAATTATAATCACACATAACTCTATCTTCAGTTTCAACTTCAGAAATTCTAAATAAAATGAAAAAAATATTTATAATAGTACGTAATATCATATATGGGATCTAATCTATGACATTATGTAACTATCTATTATAAAATATTAGTTCTTTAAAGCATATTTTAATTGTATATTTTAAATAAAATAGTCTTAACGTACACGCCTCGCGCGTATCCCTCATATTAATAAAAATAATTTTTTAAAATAGCATAAATAATATTTAAAAGATGTGTTTGTATAACAATATAAGAATTTAGAAAGAAAATTATGAATTTCAAATTGATAAATGATTATATTTAAAAGTTTGATCCAATTCAGTAGTTCTTTATTCAATTTGTTCTAATATTTGTTTCAATAAATAAAAATATCGTAAAAATAGCGTTTGATTAAAAGGTAGAAAGATCGTTCGCTTTTACATGAACACTTAAATACATGCATTATATGTATCTTTTTAATGTTAGTTATTACAAAATTTATATTTACACTTAACACATTAACATTTAATATAAATATTAGTATTGCAAAGACACATTGTAATACAGAGTTGTATATATAGTAGAATAGAACATATAGTATAAGTTATTAGTTTAACAATTAGCACTTATAAAATCATATTATGAGTTATTACTCACATGTTTTGGTTTTAATAAATTGATATCATAACACTAACACATTTATTTATTTGTAATTGATCATCCAAACTAAGAAAGACTCATCAAAATTAGTGAAAATAACCATTAGTGTTTGCATTAAGGTAGATTGTTTATATCACACTTGAGGTGCAATCCGTCTCCGGACCCTATTAACACAGGTTGTTTTGTGCACCAGACTGTCATTTTTTTAAAATATATTTTCAAAAGTCCTATATATAAAATTAATTTGTATTATAAGTACAATTTTATTCAGCATGTAATTATTTTTTTCGAGATAAAGTCTTAATCACTTTTAAATTTCTGAATACTAATATTTTTTTATATATTTCAAATAAAGAAGGATTTAATACATAAAGTTTAGTTACTTTTAAAAATTTTAAATATTAAAAAAATAATTAAATAACTATTTTGTCAAGTGTATCTCTATTTTTAAAAGGATATAAGGTGAATAATATTTTGTTATGAGACTTCACACTTTAAAAGTTAGTAATAACTTGATTTTAAACCTTTTATTTTACCCTTTATGAGATGATTTCAGTTCAATTTTTTATTCTCTAAATCGAGATGTCTAGTCAAACACATTCATATAAGGTGAAATGAAAGAAATAGTGTCGATTTAACTAAAGAGAGTGAATAATAAGTGCACTCAATTAATTGAAACAATTTAAAGTATGTTTATACACAGACATATATATTCTTCTTCTTTTTGATTATATAATTTTTTTAAAGAAGAAGAAAAAGAAATTCAATGTATTAATGCATAATAAAATTACACTCTTTAATTTATTTTCTCATAAAAAGATATTTTAAAATTATGATGGATAATTAGTTAGTTTAATAAATAAAGAATTGATATAAGTAATAAAATTATAATTTATTTTAAAGACTTAAATGTTAGAACTTTTAATATAGTTCAAATTAGAAAAGATTTAAGAAGCAAACTTTAGCCAATTTTAAAATACTAAATATTAAAAGTTTTTACTTTTTATAAATAAGTAATCATTTTAATAGCTAAAAATTTCATTAATTTTAAAATTTTAAATATTAAAATATTAATTATCTAAAAAAATAATAACTAACAATTTATCTATCATAAAATCTTTTAATAAAAAATAAAAAGTTGAATCACAATCCTGACTACTTTCATGCTATAACTAAATTAGTCAATTTAGTAATTTTACTAATTTTTAAAACTTACAAACTATAAATCATATTTAAAAAAATACATTCAAATTCACATATTCTTTGTAAAAAATATAGAGAAAACCATCTCCATCTCCATCTCCTATTCCAACTCCACAGTCATAAATTTTATATTTACAAATAATGTAAATATATTTGATTTCATGGCCAAAAGCCCACTTAACTTCAAACCATACCTAGTGCATTCGAGAAGTGAAAACAAAATGGCTGCGGAATCATCGTCGGCGGCAGTTGCAGTGTCTCCGGTGACAGTGGAAGAATTGACGCTGACGGTGAAATGGAGCGGGAAAGAGTATACCGTCAGAGTCTGCGGCGATGACACCGTCGGCGAGTTAAAACGACGGATATGTGAAGTCACAAATGTGTTGCCTAAACGCCAGAAGCTTCTATACCCCAAAGTTGGTTCAAAACTTGCTGATGAATCTCTTCTTCTCTCTCAGATTCCTCTCAAATCCTCTTTCAAAATGACTATGATCGGGTGAGCTTTTCCCTCCTTTTTTCTCCGCAAAGTCCGGCCCGAATGTACTGAATTCGATGTAGACTCCTCGTATAGAAGACGCTGATTGATTTGGGATTGTGACTTAGCTGTTTGATTGATAATTGTCTCTTGTCTGTATATGTTGAAATGTGTTTTCCTTTTTTGTGTATATTATTTTATGACTAGTGATGTCCTTCTTAGACTATTCCGGCAGGTGCCTGCTACCTCCCACCAACACAGGTTTTGGGTATGCTTAGGCAGATAGAAAAAGTAAAGCTGTTTTTGTCTCTGCTGGCAGAAAAGAATGTGCAGAGACATATATGATTGGCAAATTGTATAATTTTTTACATATGAGTAGATAACTCATAAGCATGTCCTCATTTTAATTGTTGTCACCAGCAACCTGAATTGGTGAAAGGTTGCTTTTGTTGTTAAATTCGTAGCCAAGATAATACGGTAGTATGAATAAAATGTAAAATAATTCTGGATATGAAAATGAAATAAAATAAGATCTCAACAATCAAAATAATTCTTAACTACTTATATATTTTTGGTAGAGGATGGAGCAAGTAGAGAGAAAGACCCTCTCTTTTCTTTACCGAGCAAATTGTATGATAGGTATCAGTTGCATATGATTTAAAATTAACTTGGTTCTCCTAACACAGGATGGTACCGAGCATTTTGCATCTAAATGAATCAATACAGCGGGATGAGTTTGTGACACCATGTTGTACCATTATTTTTAAGTCTATGCTGCATTAGTGCATTTCAGGTATTAGTTTATTTTTCTTTGATATCAAAAAGATAAATCTTTGACAGTTATTGGCGAGTACTGAATGGCCAAGTAGCCGCCCCATGCATCTAGCAAGAGTTGTATGCTCAAAAGGATATTAACAGTTATGTTTATCACAACATTCAAGATAAGAGTCTTATGAGACTTATTTAAGGAAGAAAAGATCAAACCAAAAGAAAACATTCATCTTATTGATCCAAAAACCAATTTGAACAATTTTCGGCTAGGCTCGAGAAAACCTTCAGCAAAGTTGTACAGTTGCAGATTTCACAGGACACCAAAATAGAATGTTATTTTTCTTCTGGTAGTATTCATTTAGTGTAAGTGTTTCATAAATGTTCTATTCAGAGGTTAGTTTTCCAGTCGCATACCATGTTTGATTGATTACGACAAGTTGTTGATATTCTCAACATGGAAGGTGAATTATTTAATCTTGTGCATGTTTGATGTGAGATGTTTGGCTATAGGAGAAGAGAAGGTTTTCCGTTTTTGTCCCATCTGATTTCTTTTAATTCAATGAGAAGAATATCACTTTAGGCTCTTAAGATGCAGCTCTCTTTAAGTATTAAACAGGGGAAGTCTCTCCATAGAGGAATACCTTTTCTGATGCAGGGTATTTTAGAGGTAGGCTGAGATAACAGACTTTTCTTTCACGTCTTCTTTTATATGTTTATCTTCTTACAAGAGATTATGAGCAATCAAAGCTTTCTTTATTATGTGGTCTGGTATGAGAGTGCGCTTTTGCATCTTATTCTGAAGCGAGTTCAATCTAACTTTCCTTTCTGGTCAGCTTAAGATAAGTAGAATCATGGGTACTATATAATATAGATCAAATTGGTGGTCATTTGAGGTAAGATCTGGTAGCACCAAATCTTACTTTCTTTTTTACTATAAGTCTCCTTTTGGTAGTACATTTAAGTAATACATGGATTGTTAGATGGAGGGAAGAATAATGTGGAGATTGTAAACGAATCACAATATGAAAGTATAAAGTAGCAAGGATTCGCAATATGAGACATTATATTGTGCTTGATGTCCAAGCTATTTGCATGGATTGGAACCAAACTTGAACTTTTGTGCCATTAATGCCCTAGGTCTTAATATATCAAATAACTTTCTCATCTACTAAAAGAGTTACTATAACAAATATGGTAAAATCATTCTTAAATATGATACGTTATATTATAATATGTGAAAATAAGCACAAAATTATGTATTTAAATTATAAATATCAATAAAATAAATTTAAAGAAAAAAACATTTAATTTGCATGTGGGCTATAAGTAGGTCAAATTATCTTCCTATACCAACCTAGATTATTATCTTTTGTGATGTACCAAAAGATAACTTTTGTCATTAACTTTTTTTTTTGATAACCATTGTGTCTGGGTCAGCTTTCTCGTACCTCGACTAATTCCATGAGATACCTGTCATCTTCCACCAACAACAGGTATCAGGTAACTCTGTCCACCAAGGCTAAGACAAATGTGAAGAAATCACCTAGTGTTTTTTGTCTCTGTTGGGATTTAAACTTGAGATCTAATGGTTCTTAACCCACTTTATTGATTGCTAAGCCACTCTTGGGTAAATGGTTGGATTCTAATCTATTCAGGACCCATTTGCTAGGCTGTACTAATTAGAATAGTCCATGGATTAAAATTTAGTCCAGCCAATACATTGCTTGGTTATTCAATTCAACTTAATCACACCTAATAAATAGATTACTTATACACCATAGGTGTATTATTTTATACCAAGGAAACAAGGGGATAGCTTATACTGGGTTTAACAATGCCTGGATAAGACCCCTAAATGATTAGACTACCCCTCAATCTATTTACCTAAGTTTTATCATACAAAAATACAAGGGTATACTTGTAAAGAAGATTTTTGTAGAGTTTTAAACTAAACACAATACATGGTATATCTAATTTTTAACACAATAAAGCAAGCACTTAAATAAAAAATAATCCCAACAATACAATCCTTCTATTAGCAACCCCTGCATTACTAAACTTTGTATTACTAATCCTTGAATTACTTGTCTTCGTATCAAACTACCCCTTATTGTCAAAAACCACCTCCAGATGTATTGGATAATACAGCCAAATGGCCAATATGAAATATGGTATCTAATACGGGGTTGAATTGACATACCAAATGTTGGCTAGCAATATAATTGATAATAGTTATCTAAAATGCATGTCAAAATCTTGTTTATTAATTTCACCTATTTCAAGCTGCTAGTAATTGAAAAAAACAACTGATTAGTGGGTTGATGTCTCATTCTTATGTGACTTGATTATATTATAATGAAGGAAAGATATATGTTAGCTTTCTGTTTCCAAGGAAAATCAAAATTTCTGTTGTTTGAATCAGTGTGAATGGAAACACATCCATGACCTATTTATGTTATCTTGTATAAACTGATTTATGTTATTTTTATTTACTCTTTAAAGTGCATTAACCCTGTGACTTGGTGGCATTGTCCATTTTTGCCCAATCAGTTGCTTTTTGATATTTTCTGGAAAATATGTTTGATGTTATGTTATTGGTGATCCTTGAAACATGACAATTATGTTCTTTCTTTTTTCTTCAATATAGAATTCATTTCTTTTTAGGGTGTGTTTGGTAGGAAGGAAAATGTTTTCATGGAAAATAAGTGGGTTTCTTACTTATTTTCCGTGTTCAACATATAAGCAAAACATATTATCCTAAAAGCCTTTTTATATAATCTAAACAAGTACTATGGGAGGTGGGGTCAAGATGAGGTTAGTTAGCGGTTTGGGGAAGATACAATCAATGTGAAATACCACCTGTGGAACTTCTTCTCCGTACTTCTACTAGAAAAGTCATTTTTCTAATTTTTAAGGAACTAGTTTTCCTAGATAAAATGTTTTTCAAAAATTTGACCAACCTAACATTTTTTGGAAATTTTTTCCTCCCTAACGAACACAACCTTCTTCTCCCCTCTTCCCTCCATCTGTAGAGTTAAGTTATTGGGTTTGTCGTATGTGCACTGTTGCTTGAGTTTGCAACATTTGAATTATGAGAAGAAGAGTTCAATTTTGATAAAAGTAATATACTTGTATTACTTTATCCACAGGTCTTCTATGAACTCTTGTTAAAGGTCTTGTTGCTACGATATCTTGCAACTAAACCTAGTGAAGAAAAAACTGCTAACTATCGTACTTTAATTAGGGGTAACGAGTAACTAATCAAATTTTTTAGGCGTAATGAGTATTATTTTGATTTGCAGGACAGTTGAAGATGATATAATTGTGGATCAAGTGGAATCTCCAGATATCATTGATGATTTCGAGCTTCAACAAGAGGAAGCTGTTGATATTAAGGATAAAGAAATCAACAAACAGAAGTTGAGAAGGCGCGTTGAGCACCACAAGGTTTGTTCCCTCAACGCTTTTCTATTCCTAGTGAAAATTGGATGTACTTGAAACTTGTGGACTTTTTACACTGATACACTTCGTACTACATTTGCTTTTATTTGTATGCGTCATTGGAACAACTAATGGAACACATTTATGGAGAAAATCATTCTTTCATATGCCCGGAGAGAATGATGATCAAATTTGAAAATAGAGGAATTCTTCTCTATAATTATGAAAGAAAAATAACATTAACGTCTGCACCGACATGTTTTGAGTTTCTAGTTATGCTTCCAGACACTTTTCCCTTGACTTTAGAGATTCCTTCTGGGTGTCTAGAGCCCCTTTTCCTGTGGTTCTCTGCCGTCCGAGTTCTCCTTTTCTTGCCTTTTCTTTCCGATAGCATTTAGATCACGGAGACTAGGTTGTACTTCAGACCGGGGGGGGGGGGGGGGGGGGAGGGAATCTCATGATCGGGCAAAGAAAGGTTCTGCTTCAGAGACATGGTTCGAGTGGGTGGAGAGTGTCATATTGTCAATCAGGCACATGATTTTGAGCAGGAGAGCTTTACTCTGGCTATGCAGCAGGTAAAAGGAAGCTTCAGAAAGCAGAGGGAAAAACTATAAATCTTGGAGATGCAGAGACATTTCGACAATTATTTATTGTTCACTGAAGTTCAATAAATATGGACGATTTATATCGGTTATATCTGGGAAGGGTCAGAATAAATCAGTAATTATTGTGGAATAAGATAGTTGAACAATTTCATTCATATATTTCTATGTCATACATAATTACCTAAATCCTATGAAATCTGGAATTATACAGAATCATATATTGTACACAAGGAGCAAGAATCATAAATATTATATTCTAGATTACAATAATTATCCTATTGTCCTAGAGGATCAAATCTTGACACAAAGAATATCTTCTTGGAAACCCTCTATCAGACAACAATTAATTTTCTAGAAATAGAAAATGCATTTAATGGGAGATGGGGAAGTTTGGTAACTAAAATGAAAAACTTCATTAAAAGGATGAAAAGAAAAACAGGGAATTTATTACAACTAGGAAAGTAAATCCCTATACAATCATCAGGAAGGGGATTACAAAGAAGCTATGCATAACAGAAAATGTAGAGCAAGAAAGATATGGAAGTAGACAATGAGAACACGATGCTGAAGACATCTTCAGATTTAAATGATGGTAGCCTTCTTCTCAGATGTCTCGTACAGGTTTTGTGGAGGAGGAGATGCGCCTATTTGAAATGATGTTCGAAGATGGGCTGAACAGACATGGAAGGGGGGTTAAAATGTCGGGTGCATGACATGTATGGTTTTCTTTTCCCCTTTGAATTTCAAACCAGGAGGATGGCTGAACATGTTATCATGGGTGATTGGAAGAGACAAGGGTCGATCTTGAAGCTTGAGTTGTGGTCTCCGACAATAGGAGCCTTTCCGGACGATACAATGTTTGACTGGTTCTAAATTAGAGTGCTAGGGCTTCCGCTGCAGCTTTGGAACAATAAGGTTATGTAAAAAATAGGCAATGAATGTGGGGGTTGGCTAGAAACTCAAGAGGAGACAAGAATCAAGAATCTTTTGAGATGGGCTAGAATCAAAGTTAAAGGACCTAGGGAGAAGATTCCGACGAGGATAGAGATCATCGATGATGGTTTGATACTCACTTCTGGTGTAGGTGAGCCACCGCCGACTTATAGATTGACGGAGGTGGAGAATAGAGTGGATCGAAGTGAAAGTTCAGTATAACTTGATGTTGCAGAGTTCAGACCTACTACTTTGGAAAACAGAGACAAGTTCTGTAAGAGGAAATGGTATAGCAATAGAGAAAACCTTGGATTTCAATGTTTACAGTGAAGGGGCAATTGAAAAGGACAACATCCACATGGCTAGTGGAAGTGGGGTCCTGGATCTTATTTTAAAGCTGAATAAAACACAAGCCCAAGATACACAACAATTGGGCCTCTTTGTTAGGCCTAAAGATTCTATTTCGCCGAGCCTTTATCAAATTTCATTAACTTGGACTGGGGGAAACAAAACAACCTTTTACACACTTGATAATTGATTGGGAACTGAGAAACACATGTAAATGGTAGCAGAAGATCCCAATCCAAGAAATCAGACGATAGAGGAGACACAAACAGAGGATGTGATTCAAAGAGAAGGCTTTCTAATTATTGAGGGGGAGTTAGCTAGTAGATGCACGAGCAAAGGAGATTCTTCTTTTCTGGAAATTTACGAAATCAACTGGTTCCCTATAACGAACTAGTACCACCGAGTATAAAAAAGAATCTTTCAGAAGAGATGATAGAAACAAGGGCTACCATTTGGGTACACCTTAATGTCATCAAATTAGGGCAAACTTTTGGAGCAACTATCGAGGTGTGTGAAAAGGAGGCTTATGCTTTAGGCATGAAACTGGGCTAAAAGAGATACTAGGAGAGACACGTAGGTAAAGGAAAATCTTCAAACAACAATAACAACTCAATTCCAAAAGAGCCCAGGAATCTGGTCTTCGACATGAAGTTCAAGGATGGTGAACCTAGAACAAACGGGAGGAAATTAACCATCACTCATAAATGAGGATAAAAATAGTGTCTTGGAATGTGAGAGGGCTAAATGAAGGATAGAAAGGGGGAGGCGATCAGGAATCCGATTAACCAATTGGGTGCAGATATATACCTGGTAGAAACAGAGTTGGGGGGAAATGTTAATAGTATCATACATAGTATCTGGGATAATAGATGGGTGGGGAAGGTACATATGGAGGCAGATGGTAGCAATGGGGAATACTAATGACAGGAGAGTATGGGAAGTGGGAAATGGTAGAATGTGGCAATCAAAGCATAACTTGTAAAATGTTTGGGCAAAACTGAAATATCACTTGGTTTGTGACAACAGTCTATGTTGATTGCAAAAAGGTGGAAAGAAGAGAATTATGGTGGGAGTTGTATTCAATGTTGGGAAGTGTTCAGGACCTTGGGTGTTGGGGCCTTGGGGGGTGATTTTAATGTAATCAGGTATCCCAATGAGAGCAAACTGTCTCAAAATTAATGGAGCAATATCTGAGTTTTCTGAATGCATTGAAGAGATGGAACTTGTGGATCCTCCTTTTTGGAAGTTCTTCTACGTGTTGAAAAGGGGACAATTGTAGTAATGCCTCCAAAATTGATAGATTTTTATACTCATCATCATGGAGGAGCAATTTACTCTTATCAAACAGACAATAATGCCAAAGATAGGATCCGACCATAATCCTATCATGCTATCTAGAATTTTGATCAACTTTAGATCCTTCTACTTTTTTGAAAACCAAGAACCCATTTTTTTTCAAATTTGAAAGTTGGTGTATGATGTGTCACCCCTCGACCCATTTCCACTTAACAATAGACTCAGTTCATCGAATGATTCAAACTCGTGACATACATGTATATCTAATAGTTGAGAATAGATTCAGGAAATATTTATGATTAAAGTGATCATCGGATATTCTTCAAATTTCTTTGTCTTTGGACTGAAAATAAGGATACTATGTGGCTTGCTCCATTTGCCTCTATTTGGTATGTTTAAATGATGGGAAATTCTGCTCGTCAACCTGATAATGTTTAGAGTTGTAATGTAGATAGACTAACTTACCTTTATCAGTTTCATATTTCAAAATACCTTCTGTTATTTTTTTTTCCCGGGGGAGGTGGGAATTGGAAGGATACATTAGTGGGGTGAGCCATGGAAGTAGAGAAGAGGGTGAGAATAAATCAACATGATGGATGTTGGAAGCGAAATGGGAGGGATAGCATATCTGGTTGCCGGGAGGGGTGTGTGTGTGTGTGGCAATAATGGGAAGAGGAGTTAGAGAGACAGACTTTATCCACATAAAAAATGACTTGTAAAAGAATTAGAGAATCTGACTGTGGCCCTTCTTTCTGAGTTAATGGGGATATTGCTTTAATTTGTTATTGGGTTATGAACTGATACAAGATACTCAAGTTAGTAACAGTTTTTACTAAAAGACTAGAATGTATCCTTTTGTGATGGTTTAGTTTGTGCATGGAACCCGTGATCCCAATTGACTCTACCATTCTGGTCTTGAAGGGTTTGTTTTGACCTCTTGCATCATGATCATTCATGATAACATGCATTTTGATGCTCGAAGCATAGAACTACTAGTATTCATTAACTATTTTTCTATTTGGCTAAGTTGTTTTTTGGTAAAATGTGGCTGTTCGTGCTGTATATTCAACTATAACTAAGTAGAGTTGTTTTGAAATTTTATTCAATATATTATCTCAGTAATAAACAGCTGGTGCTATATATTCAACTATAACTAAGTATAGTTGTTTTGAAATTTTATTCAGTATATTTTCTCAGTAATACACAGCTGATGATTTCGGACTTACCTTTTTATAATGATCATGTTGGTGATTGTTCAGATTGTGCTCCGTAATCCTTGCCGTGAAGGTAAAAAGCTGCTTGTTTTGGATATTGATTATACTTTGTTTGATCACCGGTCAACCGCAGAAAACCCACTCGAACTCATGAGGCCTTGTAAGTGTCTTACCTGTCAATATTTTCCAAATATTTTTAGCTTGTTTAACAAATTAATTTTATCAATTACTGCATGCAGATCTTCATGAGTTTCTCTCGGCTGCTTATGCAGAATATGACATCATGATATGGTCGGCAACTAGGTGAGAATTTGCTTTTAGGATCATTGATAACTCTGATGTTTTTGATCCCGTCGTACAAGAACAAGGGCGATGTTCAGAATCACAACAACTATAGGGATATCATGTTGAGCCTCACTATGAAAGTGTAGGAGAGGGTGGTGGAGTTGAGGGTGAGGAGAGGTGTATATATTCCCGAGAATCAGTTTGGATTCATGCCGGGCGATCAACTACAGAAGTCATCCACCTAGTAAGGATATTGGTGAAGCAGTATTTGGAGAGGAAGGGGGACTTACATATGGTGTTCATTAACCTAGGAGGGTCTATGACAAAGTCCCAAGGTGGTTCTATGGAGATGTTTAGAGGCTAGAGGCATACATGTAGCTTATACTAGGGTGATTAAGAACATATACAATGGAGCCAAGACTAGGGTGAGGAACACTTCCCAGTCATGATGAGGTTGCACCAGGATCAACTCTTAGCCAGTTCCATTTGCCTTGGTGATGGAATTGACACGACATAACCAAAGTGAAGTACCTTGGTGTATGTTATTTGTTGATGATATAATAGTGATTGATGAGACTCGTGGCGGAGTTATTGCTAGGCTGGAGATTTGGCGGCAGACCCTGGAGTCCAAAGGGTTCAGGTTGAGCAGGATCAAGACTGAATACTTAGAGTGCAAATTCATTGGTGCGACACTGAGGATGGCGTAGAAGTGAGGCTGGGTACTTAGGTTATCCCCAAGAGAGGATATTTCAAGTATCTTAGATCTTTAATTCAAGGTAATGGGGAGATCGATGATGAGGTCACACATTGTATTGGGAGGCGGGATGGGCGAAGTGGAAGCTCTCCTTTGGAGTCTTGTGCGATAAGAAGGTGCCACCTAAACTTAAAGGTAAGTTCTACAGAGTGGTGGTTGGATCGACTATGTTGTATGTGGCGGAGTGCTAGCCGGTTAAGAACTCTCATGTCCAGAAGATGAAAGTTGCAAAAATGAGGATGCTGAGATGGATGTGTAGCCATACTAGGAGAAATAAGATCAGGAATGAAACTATCCAGAACAAGTTACGAGTGGCTTCCCTGGTGGACAAGATGAGGGAAGCGAGGTTGAGATGTTTTGTGCATGTAAAAAGAAGTGTAGATGTCATGGTGAGGAGGTGTGAGAGGGTGGCAGTGGTGGGTGTTCGGAGTGGTAAAGGTAGGCCGAAGAAGTACTAGGAGGAGGTGATTAGACAGGACATGGTGCATCTTGAGCTTATCGAGGACATATCCTTAGATAGAAAGATTTGGAGGTCAGATTAGAGCAGATGTTTAGTCGGTCGTGAGCATTCTCTTGCTTTTGTATGAAGTAGAATAGGTGGTCTTATCTGTACCTACTCTTTGTGTAAAGTAGAATAGGTGGTCATATCTGTACCTACTCTCTTACAGGTAGTAATAGCACTATTCTCATAGTTTCTTGTTCGTTGATTGTTGTTACCACCTGTGTTTCTTGTGCTTTGATTATCGTACTAGTTCATTGTTGTTCCTATTTTTTTTTTTTCCATTGTGCTGTGTACTGTTATCCTTAGCACTTTATTTTGTTGTTATTACTACTTTCATTCTCGTATTTTCTTTTTCAAACTGTTTTGTGATGCGTTACTTGAGCCGAAGATTTTCGTAAACAACCTCTCTATCTCGTAGAGATAGAAATAGAGATAAGATGTGCTTATATTCTACTTTCACCAAATCCCACTTGTGGGATTAATATGTTGTTGTAGGATTGGGAAAGAGCTTCGATCTATATGCATTGCCTTATTCATTTTCTTTTTGCAGCATGAAGTGGGTTGAGTTAAAAATGGGACAACTTGGTGTACTCGATAACCCGAACTACAAAATTACGGCTATGCTGGACCATATGGCCATGATAACAGTACAATCAGATCATTATGGAGTTTTTGATTGCAAGCCGTTAGGCCTAATTTGGGCTCATTTTCCAGAGGTTGGTTTTTTTATCTAGTTGCTTCTTTCTTCAATAGATTGTGGCTCAGAGAGATGATTAAATCTTATGGTGGCATCTCTATTTAAAGTTCGATATTCTGAATAAGTGTCTAAAAGGACTGGTAACTTGCCCAGAACATTTACACAGAAACAGGTTTTATCAGATATTTCGTATTTGACACACTAACATGTAATCTTGATTGTTGTGCAGTTTTACAGTCCCAAAAACACTATAATGTTTGATGACTTGCGAAGGAACTTTGTGATGAACCCACAAAATGGGTTGGCTATAAAGCCATTCAGGAAGGCACATGCGAATCGGAGCAGTGATCAGGAGCTCATGAAACTTACTCAATATTTGCTTGCCATTGCAGATCTTGATGACTTGAGCGTTCTCGATCATAAAAACTGGGAGTCCTTCAATGAGGACAGTTTCAAGAGACGCAGACATGCCTAAGCGTCTGCGCTCTCCCCAAGTTCACAGTAAAACTGCTTTGTGTTAAGACAATACAAAGAGAAATGTATGCATTCTGTTCCAGTACTAGGAGATAACTGAATATTTCTAATGTATACTTCTAAGTTATTAGGCTGAAGGGACTATGTTTTGCTTAAGTCATTTTGTATTTGGATGGTAATGGATTTTAGTGTTACATTAAGTTATTAGTCGACCAGTCATGATTGTTAGCATTCTTGTGTAATTCAGTGCTAAAGTCCAGACATTTCTTTTTGTCTTGATGCACTTTATCTTTCATATCCCAGCTAAGGAACTTCAAAAAAAAAAAGGGTAAATAGCATTTTTGGTCCTTCAGTTATTACAAAATTTTAATTTTAGTCATTGTGATGTCTAACTAAGCATATTTAATCTTTAATTAATTGAAATGTGCACTTTTAATCCCTTTACTTGTGAATATTCACAAATTTAACATAACTATTAATCGTTTCATCACTTAATTATTCTGTTAAACTTGTGGTGTTACTTCATATTAATATAGTTTTAAAAAGAGTACAAGTGTAACATACTTTAAGCATCAAGGGAACAAAAATACAAATTTCAGTGAATTGAAGGTTAAATATATTCTTTTAGATTTTATAAGGACCAAAATTAGAATAACTAAAAGACGAAACTACTATTGTCCCAAAAATAAATATACGCATACTATAAGTTAGTAGTTTTGCTTTTGCATACCATTTAAAGTATGAGATAGTTGTAAATTAGGGTTAAAAATTCACGTATCTTGTTTGATTTAGTCTCTCAGACAACTGTCTTTCTATTTTAACCCAAAAGTCTACTCAAATCTTTGCTTATGCATCCCTTCCAGCTGGAAAAAATGAACCCATTATTTCTTATAAAAGGAAGAAATAACCAAACAAGTTAAATTTTGGCCTATATAATAGTTTGTACTATATATCAATCCTTTTTACCATTCCAAATATAAAATAAGGAATCAGATGATCAGAAGTGAAAATAAGATTTTTTTTCCTGTTCCAATTTATTAGCCAAAGTTGTTTTAGTAAGTTTTTAGTAAAGGTTGGATTGTTCAAATTCAAACGTAAGGACCACTTCTTATATATGTCTCTTTTTTTTTTTTTTTTTTTTTGGGGGGGGGGGGAGGGGGGGGGGGCTGAGATGGAGTGGTGGTGGGGGTGATACACTTCTTACATACATATATATATATATATATATATATATATATATATTGTGATACACTTCTTATATGTCACATAGTATGAATATGATAAATTTGTTAGATGGTATGAAACGGAAAGCATAATTAGCACTTAGAAATACTAGTTTTTCTTTTTTAATTATTTTGTTTTACATTGAGTATTAATAATATATGAATAAGGATATTTAAAAAAAAAACACACTCTTAAATTAGGCAATGCTCACATAACAGTCCATATACTATTTTCATTCATCGCGTAATAACCACTGCATTATAATAATTTATCACATAATATTTTCTGTATAATTATTCACAACGTAAACAATTGACATATAATTATTGCATAAATAGATCATAAGCTATTTATTACTCTCCGCGGCCGGCATCGATATTTAATTTTACATATTTTAAGAAATAATAAATAATAATATAATAATTTTTATTATATCACCTCTAATTATTATAAGTTATCTAAATGTTGAAAATGAATAACACATAAAAATAACAGCAAAACAGTTACAATATGATAAATTACTCCCTCTGTTCTTTTTTGGTCGTCACCATAAGGTTTTGCACAACCTTTAAGAAAAAAATAACTAGGAGTGAACTTGACTAATATATTCCTTATTAATTCTTTAATGTTTGTCTTTTACGTGCCTCTTAATTCTATAATAATTAATGCTAAGGGCAAAGTTAAAAAAAAGTTAATTCTTTTTTAATTTTTTAAATTAACAAGTACTCCTTCCGTATCAAAATACTTGTCACGGTTTCCTTTTCAAGAGTCAAATGATATGAACTTTAACCAACATTTTAAGATGTATTTTTTCATTATATTTATATGAGAAAAGTTCTAATTTATAGTGTTTATTGTATCGTTTTTGAATATCTAATTTTAATTTTAAAATATTAAATCAATTTAAACTAATTTAGCTTTGAAAACTAGTCACATTAACTCTCGAAAAGCGAAACATGACAACTATTTTAGAACTAAAGAAGTATTTGGGAGCAACTATTTTTAGTATATATAACAAACTAAAGAAAAACGAAAGAAAATAACGTACAAGTAAAAGTGGACGTTTGGAGTACGTGTTAGTGTTTTCAAAGGAATTTTCGGGGCGAGTTCTGGGGCAGGACATACGAAAAATAGACTGGTGTGCAAATAAAAGGCGTAAATCCATAAAGCGTAAGCCTCGAAATCTGGGTGTAAGTTCCGGACATAAAAGCGTAAGTCTTGAGCGTAAAAATGTATGCTCTGGGCGTTAAATTTGATTTTTATCGTTTTAAAAGTATATTTTACTATAAATAATTTTTTTATTATCGGTGTAATGATATTTATACTTTATACTATGATGTTTTCATATTGTAGTGATTTTTTCTAAGATATATTAATATTAAAAGCAACTCTCCTAGAAAATGACGTTGTTATAAATAGTTTTTTTAGATGATTATGCCTAAAATCGATAGGATAAAGATTCCATAAACCTATGTTCTGAGACAACTTTATCTATATTTTGATATTGTTCTTACGCTATTTATTCTTATCTTTATTTGAAATATATAAAAAAACAATAATCAGTGCAATTATTAGTTGAGAGTGAGAAGAACTAGTAGATGTGGAGATGATGATAAAGTAGATAACAATTTTATTTTAAAGATTATCTTGACTATTATCTTTTTTGTTATTATTACCTTTCTTTAAAAATAATTATAACATTTCTATATTATTGGTTATTAATTTAAATTTATTTGTAGAATTATGAAAAATATTAATTTTTACTTATTTTCTTATAATAAAATTGAAGATACATGAGATATACGCCCCATAAATTCATGGGACTTACGCCCAATATTTCAAAGCTTTACGCCTCATTTCATACTACGTAGAACGTTTCCTCTCGTGCCTCCGCCTTTTAAAATACCGGTACGTGTCACACACTAGTATGAATTGGCTAGTTTGTACAAAAATGGAAAGCATAATTAGAGTAGTATAGTTAGTGTTGAGAAACTCAAACGGCATTTGGACATTAATTAGTAACATAACCTTCAAACGTCTCCCTACAAATACGCATTAATTCTTAGTACTAAGTCATATAGTCTTTATACTCTTTTAATTTATTTTTGGAAAAAATTTAAAAAATGACCTCCTTAATTCATTGTCACCTTATTTATTACCAAATCCAATGCATTAAGTAATACTAATGTTCAGTCTTCTCTTTTTTTCTTCTTTACTTGATCCTTATTTTTCTCTGCCATTTTTGCATCTTCTTACACTACTCAAACAAAACCTTAAATTTTATGAATGAATTGAATCAGCACTGGAATTTATTTACTTTTATTCAAAGATAAATGGGTTTTGGTCTAATTTTAGTGTTACCTCTCGTCCTTTTTATTTATCCAGTTTGTGAGTTTTTTCTTTTTTCTGTCTTTGAGATAATGTGAATTATTTTATGATCTGTTAGAAATAATAGATGGTTAATTTGAGTTGTAATGCAGATGGCTATGATTCACTGGACCCGAAGGGGAATATCACTATCAAATGGGATGTCATGCTAAACACTGGCTCTAATCAGAACGTAAGTTTTTCTTTACAATTAACACTCCTTTTTTAAAAATAAAATAAAATAAAATATACTCACTAAGTCACAGCTCTGAATTGCTGATCACTTGTATTACTAGGATATAAGTGTTGCCTGTGATGTGACATGAAAACGATAGAGGTCCGGGCGGGCCTGACCATTATTTATTGAGTTTCGAACCGTACGTCAGTTTGGGGATTTCTTGATTATCAAAAGAAAATTGTGTTGACAAGAAGTTGGGAGGAATTAATGCCACTGTGAAGAGCAGCTGTGTTTTTATCATGATTTCTGATATATAGTACTAATAAGAAATCAAAGCTTTCCAGCAAGACAACCTATGAAAGTGTGTTTATGTGGTTTTGGGGCAGATCCAGTTCTAAATTTAGGGTGTTTTTTGGCTGATGAACGAGGATTTTCAGATGATTGAATAATTTTGTTAAAACATGTGCTCTGTCTCTTATATTTTGCACTAGCAAGAGAACCTACCCTGTTTGAGATGATTTGTCCCCTGATGTCTAAGGGACTATAGAGCTTCTCGTGCGCGCACAGGAATATTTTTTTTGGATTTTGAATCTGTTTAGTGAAAATTTTGGCTCTGCCACCATATGGTGGAGGAACATATAAAGTGACAAGATGTACGTTGTTTGGAAAAATAGGGATAACAGGCTGGACTATATGCCGCCTATGCAATAATTTTCCTGCATACTGTTTCCCAAATTCATTGAAGCTATTCATGAACCTGAATCTTTGTAATAAGAAGCCAATTGCGCAGGCTAACTATGTCATTTATCTTGTTTTTTATGTATCATATCTCATTGTTCTCTCTTAATTTGAAGTTTTTAACTATCCCAGATTAAAGTCTCAATCTTCAACTATCAACTTTTCCGCCACATAGAGGAACCTGGTTGGAAGTTAAGCTGGGGTTGGCCTGGTAATGAAGTAATATGGGATATGTGGGGTGCTGAAGCTACAGAGCAAGGCGATTGTTCTGCATTCAAAGGAGGAACACCGCCCCATTGTTGTGAGAAACAGCCTGTGATTGTTGACCTCCTTCCTGGAGCTCCGTATAATAAGCAGGTATTCAATTGCTGCAAGGGAGGAGTGCTGACATCCTTGACTCAGGACCCTGGAAAATATGGAGCTTCTTTTGAGATGAGCGTTGGAAGTGTTTCCAATGAAGGATCAGGACCTCGTACACCTGAAAACTTCACACTTGGGATTCCTGGATATACGTGTGGTGATCCCGTTCAAGTCCCTCCAAGCAAGTTCACTGTGGATCAAGGACGTCGAAAGACTCAAGCAGTTGGTAAGTAAAGTAGCTCCTACTCATCCTATAGGATGATCATTCTTCCCTTACCATATCTGTAACTTTAATTTCATTGATATCTTTCAATTTTGATGTGTTTGTAACGAATGCAGCTACGTGGAACGTGACTTGTTCTTACTCCCAGTTTAGAGCATCATATTCTCCAACATGTTGTGTTTCCTTGTCTGCCTTCTACGACAAAACAATTGTGTCATGCCCTAAATGCAGTTGTGGTTGTCAGGGACAGTTTGGTGCAGATCAATGTGTGAAGTAAATATCTTCACTTTATCCCCAGTTATCATACATTATTTCGCGCACTGATGTTCTTTTAACAAAGTTTGTACATCTTGTTCATCTATCATGTCTTTCTTCTTGTGGTTGGAACTATAGGCATGGTGAGCTACCACCAGTTCTACAGCTAGACCATAGTGAACCGCCAAGGCCAGTATTAGAGTGTTCACATCACATGTGCCCAATTCAGGTGCATTGGCATGTAAAGCAGAGTTATACACAGTATTGGAGGGTGAAGATGACTGTTAGAAACTTTAACTATGTTAAGAACTACAGCCAGTGGAATTTGGTTGTCCTGCACCCGAATTTGAGAAGCGTAACACAGGTTTTCAGCTTCAACTACAAGCCCCTTAATCAGTATGGTGATACAAGTAAGTTTTACCAATGCCCGAGATTAGCATTTCCTTCATACTTTGCCTCAACTCAAACTCAGCTGGGATCGGCTATATGAATCTTCTGTATTGATTCCTTTCTTTTTGTGTGTGTGTGCGCAGACGACACGGGAATGTTTTATGGGATTAAGTATTACAATGACATGTTGCTACAAGCAGGTGGAAGTGGAATTGTGCAAAGTGAGTTGTTACTGCACAAAGATGCAGGGATTTTCACATTTAGGGAAGGATGGGCTTTTCCAAGAAAGATTTCATTCAATGGACACGATTGTGTTTTGCCCTCAGTTGATGAATACCCAAAGCTTCCAAATAATTGTTCATTTTTCGCTCCTTCAAAACTTATCATCATTGTTTCTTCACTCTCTTTGATATTAACCCTATTTAAATAAAAATAGGATTAAGATCCGTGTACATCCTGCCCTGACATTATATTTGTATGTTGTTGTATGTAATCACTAATAAATCTTAGTTTATACCGTGATAGTCTCTCACAAGTATGTTCTCTTTAGTTCTTTTATCATATGTCGATCTAATAAGAAGTCTTCAAGGAATAGATGAAGTGTAAAGCAATTAGCAAAACATAATTAAATCTTATACTTCTAAAGAAAGCTTTCATTTACTTTTATGAAACCCTTGGAAAAGAACATATGTTCATAAAATACTCATCCACCTTTAATTTGTTTGTTTGGTTTTAACTTAACACAGAATTTAAAATAGTAAAAAGAATCTTTTAAATCTTGTGATCTTAAACTAAAAATATGTAAAATATACTATCAAAATGTCTTTTAATTTTGTAGTCTTAAACATGTTAGGTGAAAATTTGAAATTAAAATAGTTGTCAAAAAAGAAAAGAGACTCTCCTTTTAAAATTAATTTAAAAAAAAAGGTTGGACAAACAAATTGAAACCGAGAGAAATAAGAAAAATTTTCTTTTTTTGTTGTTGGGTTTAGTGGTGGGGAGAGTATATGCAAATTCCTAAAACCAAAAACAAAAGCTTGATTAAAGCTTCTATATAATTAGAGATAGTTATAACGATCCAATATGATTTATTTGTAATTGATCCGAATAACTAATTAGTTGCATATAATATGAAGTCAGACCGATATGTCATGACTTCTGTTTCTTTTCTTAATTTGTTTGATTGTTTGTAGCATTGAAAAATGATGTTTCGGGATGATTAGTAAGTAATTCAATATGCGAGAGGGTCATTAAAGAGATTGTATTTATCCCTCACCCGTTCTAACTAGCTATATTTATTTCTTACCCGTTAAAACTTTATTTTCAATTTTTAAAAGTCCTGTGTCATGCTTTTATTGAATGACAAAATCAGCCCCATTTGTATAAAGTTCATTATAAAAAATCATGCTATATTTATCCCTCCTACATCCTAAAGTGTAAATAAATTTCAATTTATAATAGACGTTAAAAATAAAATAAATTATTACCAAAAAAATTGATCTTTTTCTGGGAAATAGCACGAACTTTGAAAATTTCAGAATTAAAAGTAAAGCACTTCACTATATTATTTTTAACATCGTGCCAAAGTTATAATTATATAACTGAAAATTACGCGAGATTTAATTTTACTCTTTTTAGTGTAATCATTTCTTTATTTAACTTTTCAAAAATTACAAAGCTCTAACATATATATCCACATGCCTCCCAACAAATATAAGTACTCCCTCCTTCCATTTCAATTATCGCTTTAGTTTAAAATAATTGTCACTTTAAAATTTTAAAATTAAAATTAATAATTATTTTCAATCATTACCGTTAACACTAAAGAAATAATTCTTTTAATACTGCTCAATTCTCAAAACATATTTAATAAATAAAAATAATTTAATAATTAAAATATAACTTAGTATTGTTGCTTAAGAAAAAAAACAAAGGAATTAGGGGAGAAAATAGATTAGGGAGCTTTGACCAACAATTGATTTTAAAGGCTCAATAACATCTTCAGAGAGAGAGAAATGAAAGTGATTTGGATGTGAGTTAAAAAAAAAAAATCGAATTGATTTAGGATTAAAAATGAAACTGATTATATCGTTCAGTAAGAACATAGCATATAATTATTTAAAATTGAAAATAAAATTTTAACGAGTAAGAATAAATATAACTTTAAAGTGAAACAATAAAAATATATTTATTAAAGAAATATAGTAAAGGACAAATAAAATTTATTTTCCATAACAAAAAAACTATAATCTTTTTTTGCAATGTGAAAGTACAGAAAAAAAAATTACATAATCAAAGAAAAAGACCATCAAATATTTTAACAAAGTTATATTACCAAATCCAAAAGGACTCTTTTTCTATATCTTAACAAATTTATCTACCGTATCCCAAATTGATCCCTTTAATTAACTTTCAAATGGAAAGTTGTCTGTCAATAAAAATAATTAAAAAAAAAATAAACACATCTACAATGCATTCCCCCATTAATAAAAATTTATTTTTTTAAAAAAAAAATGCATCCAAATAAATCTGATGTAGATATCTACATTAATAAATATTAATAATAATTTTAACGATTTAAATGGGTAAATTATATGTCACACCTATAACTTTAACCCCACATTATTTCATTCCCAATTGGGGACGCCTAGCATACTTGGTAAAACTATAGCAGGTTTTCACCGACCTCTAAAGAGAATTTAATTATATTCCTGTACAAATTAGGAAATAGTAATTGCAACTTAATTAGGCAACTTCTATTACCAAAAGTACAAAATTCCCAAAGAAAAACCTATTTATACATATTCTTCTTCTCAAGACTCTTTCACTTCCTCCAGTTTTCTTTTTTCTTCTCCTTTTTGTTTTTTTGGGTGCGAACAGCGAATCAAGCCATGGCAGAAGAAGATCAAAGCAAGAAGAAAACAAACAATCCCAAAACTTATCAAGTGAGGAAAGAATGCATAAAGAGGAAAGCAATGGAGCTTTCAACCCTGTGCGATATCAAGGTCTGTACTATTATTACGAGTCCTCAAGGGGAACTTCAGACTTGGCCTGAGAATTTGGATGCCGTTAAAGAAGTTCTTAATCTGTACACTCAAAATCGAAAGCCCGAAAAAAGGGCTAAGGAATCATCAGTAGCAGTAGCAGAAGCAGAAGCAGAAGAAGAAGAAAAAGAAGAAGCGAAAGATATCCTGACGCTAGTGGAATCAAAGCTTGATGCTGTGAACAAGAGGATTCGTGTCTTGGAGAACAAGAATGTTGATGGTAAGGGTAAAAAACAGAGAATTGAATGATTTGTGGATATGGGTTTTTTCTTCCGGGTCTATTTTCTAAAGTTTGACAAATAGAGTTTCGATCATAGGGATAACAATTGGAATCCTTTTTTTTTTCTTCTTTCTTTGAGGACATTATAGAAGGTTGAAAGATTTATCTCTGATTTATGCTAGTGTATATCCCTTTTACCTTCAAAATTCTGTCTAATGTTGCTTTATCAGCAGTAGATGTCAAACGAATATGGATATAACCCATATTTTACTCCTTTGGTTTTCCTTCTGATTCTTATATGGCATTACTAGTACCAACTGGAAGATGACTGAGAGGCTTCCTAGAAATGAGGCTTATCCTTGGTGGGAGGTTTCATTCAATGGAATTTTTGATCTAGCCCTACTCAAGTGAATGGGGGGTTGAATTGAATGGTAGATTAATCCCTCTTGTAGAATGGAGAAACCCACATGATTTAAAATGCAATACTTACATGAAAAATTGATCTCAGATATTAGATAGGTTAGGGATTGCTAGGCCTGGGTGTCATGTACCATAAACAATACTTCATCGATGATCGCTGAAATACAGAGTTAAAAACTTAATATGAATGTTTTTATTGCATTAAGAAGAAACAAGGAATGAGCACAAAGGAGCTCCTCCATCAATGCTTACATTACATGGTTCATGAGAACATATTCATGAAGATAAAATTAGAGGAATCAGAAGCTGGAAAATGTTACAAAAGAGAGAATAAAGGATGCTGATGAATTTAATCACTCCCAACATACAAAGACATAAGATATCATGCTGGATTTAACCACCTCAGGTGAGTCAAACTGCGACAAATGCTACTCTTTAGCATTGACCACCAGGTGCACATAAAAGCTTAACAAATGTTGATGTAAAGACACAAACAGTAACAAGAATTAGAATCAGTTTAGACAGTAGAAGAACAAACCCATTGGAGGTGAGCACATGGCAAGCAAGACCTCTTCTCTATCAAGCACAAGGGAAATCGTGAACTACTGTCACTCCACGGCAAAATCAACTGAGGGACAGTCAGTAAGACATGATTAAGTCATAGCTACATTTACGGTCAAATGTGAAGTTGTCCTGAAACAGCATCACGCTCGGCCTCTTTTTGTTTCAGAGAGAGGTTGGCAAATTGTTGATCGAGATCCCTACTAGTGGTGCGACGATGGCTATAAGATGGCTTCTGTGGCTGTGGCTGTGTCTGTGGCTGTGGCTGTGGCTGTTGTTGTTGCTGCTGATACAGCGCTCGTAGTCTTCCTCTTTCTCTTTCCAGAACTTCATGCTCCACTGCATATAAAATTTGTTAGTTGCAGTTTTTGATGAAACAAATGAAAATAAACTACTGGCTGTATAAACATCCACATATGTTATAGCAGTTTCCGATGGACAAGTAACTTTCCGTTTTACCAAAGAAGTTCAAAAGAGAGATGTGATAGAAAAGCAGCTAAACAACAATATCATTTTGTATGTGAAAGATATAAAAAAGAAACACATGCTAAACAACAATATCATACTTCACAAAAGTCATCCAGTAATTCATATTAATCTGCTGTATGCACGCTATGATTGCTCCAGAGGCAAATAAGATAACTTTCAGCCCTTGTGTTTCTTTTGAAAGGTAAGCAAATTTGAAGGCTTGAAGCAGAAAAGAGGACCCGTTCACATTAAGGTCATCCAGATGCAGTGGAAAAGAGCAGTACTACTTTTTTTTCTAGAAACTTTTACTTTACTTAGATTGATCATCTTAAAAAGCAGATCATAATGGATCAAGTCCCAGCAAGCAGCAACTTTTGAATTAACAAATACAATTTTATTTCAGTGCTAAGACAATCGTAATAGTGAAGAGTAGTTTATGCTTTTTGAAGTGATAGAAAACAATTTAAATAATTATAGTGGAACAAGATCACAGGGAAGACCATTCTAAGCTTTCCAAACATCTGGAGAAAAAGGCAATTTTTCAAATTTATTAGTTCAAAGAACTTTTAGATTATCAGCAAGATCATTTCTTTTTCAAAAACCCGTGGTGTCCGGGCCACCCGGCGCGCGCACCTTGCTTATTTTATCGGGTGCTTACTACCTTCCACCAGTACAAGTACCAAAGATAACCACCTTCACATTTTGTCTCTGCTGGGCTTTTCACCATGGTTTTCACTCACCGCTAGGTCCACAACCTTGGCTACAACAAGATCATTCCTTCTTCTTACCAAGAATTGATGTATAGTGGGATGACCAGTAATTGTCCCCATTTTTCCTGGAGCTATTTTGCTAATCAAATTGAACATTACTCGAAAACTTTTGTTTTAGTTCCAGGAAAACCGTGTCCACTTTTGCAGCTCACTTAAATCAATATTCACTCACTTGCAGATGTTTTATTCACCATGAAAAAATCAATTATAGCATACTTATTTCAGATAAACCTAATTCCCAGCTATGTAAGGTTTGGACTCACTAGACCTGCTGCATAATCAACTTTATCAACATAGTCTCCGACTACAAGCACTAGAAACAAGTAGAATAATTCAGTATAACAGGGTAAAGAAACTTACAATACTTTATAAGCTGTTCCTGAGCTAAACTTTCTAAGCGCTGCTTTAGGGCTTTATTCTCCATGCTAAGGATAAGATTCTGCTGGTTAAGGAATTCAAGCTCAGCAGACACTTCGGAACCTTCAGCCTGAAATCACAAAACTTAGACAAATTAACAATTTTACCAAAATGCAACATCCATTCAATGTCCAGGCACTGTGTGTATGTATTTTAAAGGTTCAGCTGATACATGCCTGCAAAGCTTGTACATTTCTTTCCAATTCAGCTATGTATTGAAGCTTTCTGACTCGTGACCGCTGAGCAAATTGCCTGTATTTTATGATACCTTTTAATGTTAATAAACTTCAGATTTGGAGGGGGAGGGAGCACTTCAACATAAGATGCTGAAATAACATCTTGAGAATGGCCAACTTAGATCTTGAGATGCTAAAATACATTAATATAAAGGACATTTTAGATCTTGACAGAGATTTTACAGCCAAATAAGAAAGGCCTCATTTCAACTTAGATAAAGCGTCTGATATGTGTTAGGATGATAAAAAAGCAAAAACCTTTCCCACTATAGTGAAAGATCTCTCACTTCACCATAGAAGGAACCTCGTTAACCTTCTCAGCCAGTTAGTCTAACCACATGGATCTCCTCCTGCTTACCCACTCACCATAAACGATTACTAGAGGACTTGGAATACGAATGAAATGAAAAAGGCCATCATTGGGACCCAACCGCAGACAAAAGTTTGGTATTTAAGTGGAGAAGGGTAGACGGCGCGTCGCACCCATCATCCACGAGTTTCAAACCATGCACCGCGGTCTTCGGGGATATCTCGGTTATCCACAAAAAGAAAATCTTCCAGTCAAATATTACAGTTATCTTGAACTAAGCTCTCAAGCAAATATCAAATTAACAAACATATCCCCTTCTTTCTTCCCACAATTTCTTTTAAGAAAAGGGTGGGCGCTAAGGAGGGGTTGCAGAGTGCTTCGAACTTACTGTTTCGCACGTTTGGTGTCAGTTTCTGATGAAGAACTCTTACTCTGAGAATTATCTTTTTTTTCAGCAGACCCTTTTGCATAAGGAGGGCCAGATTCGGCTACATCCTGCTTGTCACTTCCTGCAGATCTAGGCCTGTCTCCATCTTGTGGGAGGCATGGTGATCCAGACCTCTGAATACGGAGATCTTCCCCAGGAGAGGAAAAGCTGCGGAGATGCGATACTGGAGTTGAAGATACGTCCTTTTCCCTATCCTTGCGTCGGATTGACGAGTTTTGATCGACAAAAGAAGCAGTTTGTCGAGCATCTTTGTAATAATCGAAGTCTTGAGACCCCCAGGAAGGGATAGGAGGCATATTTCTGAACTTGTTATCAACTTGAGCTATGTAATCCAAGTTTGCAGCGTTAGCAGCATCAAAATATGCAAAGGAGTCACTAGATGAACGTCGGTGGCTGCCTCTGCGCACAGGAGTTTCTGGCTCATTAAGAAGATCATCCAACCAAGAGGGTTGTTCCTCTATAAGACAGCTTTCAGAGGAAGTACGCTGATGGTGTGAATTTCCATCTCTGGGTTTCAGAGTGCCCTTTTGGTTGCCAGCAGAACCGGGGACATAATCGACATATGATGAGGCCATACTAGGAAATGGACTTTTAGGAGGCAGTAAAGAGCTCTTCCCATTGTACATCATATTTCTCATGGTACATGGCCCCTTGGAATTTGCCATAGAAAAGCACACAAGACTCCTATAAGAAAAAGAAAAAAGATATGTACCAGTGGGATAAGTAAACCTTCAAAAATATAACAGCCCTTGATAAAGACGATCTCATTATTTAGCAAGCGAAGTGTCATGACCAAATTCCAAAACTTTCTACTCCAATCAATACAAGTCAAAATCTAAACATAAAACCAAAAGGAGATGAAGCAACAAAAGGCACTACAGATATTCTGCACATATTAACTATAAGAGCAACAACAGTCCCAACAATGGGATAAATTCAAATTCAAAGAAAACTATGATCTTGCTGGAAAATCCAGCCTTCCTAAATCACCAGGTAAATATTTTGGGTATACAGGGAATCTCCCGTTACACTAGCAGGTATCAGCTTGTTCATCTGACCAGATTTATCAATTTGCATCATTCATGAGTTTCAAGTGTTGCAAGCTTTTTGAAACCTTGTATTGATTTCTATCTTATTTCAAGGTAGAGTTTTGCCCCTTATAGGATGGGAACCATGAAGCACAACTGAGGTGTTCAAAGCTATTAAGGATGATTGGAAGGGGAGAACCAGGAAGTGAAGGTGAAGAAGGAGCACAGTTATCACCAAGAGTGGGATGAAGGGGAAGAAAGGCTTCTTTCTCATTTGGGATAACAAAAGCACTTAAAGTATAGAAATAGGCCCCAAAAAGATAGACAGGCATGCGCACCCAGGGGTGTGGCCTAGTGGTCAATGAAGTGGGTGAGAACCATGAGGTCTCAGGTTCAAACCTCAGCAGAGACAAAAAACACTAAGTGATTTCTTCCCTTTTGTCCTATCCTTGGTGGACTGAGTTACCTGGTACCTGTTGCTAGTAGGAGGTGGCAGATATCCCATGGAATTAGTCGAGGTGCGTGCAAGTTGGCAGGACACTACGGTTATCAACAAAAAAAGAAAAAAAAAATATATATATATATACAAGCATGCTCGAGGGAGGAGGCTCTTTCTTACATCACTCTGTATTTTTTTCTTTCAGTATTTTAAGGAGGATGTGATGTGTGGTTCATGGAGTGTGAGAGAATCCAAAAATTGTTCAGAAACATTATGTTTCCTGCAGCTCAATGCCAAAAGCAATTTGATGGATACAAATTTAGGCTATCCTATCTGCAAAGTGATTTTATGTTGCAAATGAGACGAAGACCTTGAACCTCCCCCACAGACACACCCAACAATCCACAACAAATGGGGAACCACAGCAATGCTAACAAGGGAAAAAAGAATCAAAATATAGCGTCAAAAGAAAAGGAATTGTTTCCTTACACTCTAACAAGCGGCTATATTTTTCCCGAGTTTACTTTATGTGGAAACAAAGACGCGCTAATTTTAGCTTATCCTTCTATCAGTGTGTAACACTTGGGACATGAAAACCAGAAGAAATTGAACAGCATTTGGTTGCACTTCATTTCTGACACCCCTTAGTTTGTTCACATCATTTGATTAGTATTGGCAGTGGTTAAAACATTCTCTTCCTACCACGTGAATTCACCATAAAGATTAGGTTAAAAGTAGGTTGTTTTACAAGGCAGTTAAAAGTATGCTTCTTAGGCTGGACGTAGTTAGTAAAGCAAATTGGATATCTAGGAAGGGAGCAAAAAAGAATGGAAATTGCTGGTATCTCTTTCCGGAAGAGAAAGTCTCAGTAAATCATATATTTGGTTAAGGGATTCTTGCATATGTTCTGCTCCTTCTTGTAAAATCGTTGTATGATATGCATCAGGACAGGCTATGTAAAAGATAGTTTGATTCTAATTTTGATAATTCGGAAAAGAAAATCTGGATTGCAGATGCTCACTATTGATATATTCTATCTGGAAAGGATGCAACAATTAATGCATTTATGAAATACGCAGGTGGGACACAAAGTTATGCTCTTTCCCCCTATTTTAGCTGTGAGAAAGTGCACACGAACAACTGAATATGTTACAACAACAATACAATAAATTAGTCTAAGCAACATTATCAATTTTCCATGGGCAATCTGAAACACTCCATCTTTACCTAAATTTGAACAATCAAAGGGCTAGAAACTGTGGCCGCAATCTCTCTGCAGGCACTTCAAGCAAAAATCTTCCTCTACAAACAGACTATACCACGAGTACCCAACCTTAATTCCCAAATTGATTATCAAAACCTCTACTGAGTAAAAATCAAAACTTGCTTTCCATATATTTGTTTCCATCTAAAACTAAAGAAAAAATTTGCTATTGCAACATGAACGGACCCTTACGCTGTGTAAACTTCTAAAGTGCCCACGATTTCCCCACCTTTGTAGATAACTAGGTACAATTTGTATATTTTGAATCTTCTTTTTTCCTTTTCCCCATTTCATCAGAAGAAAATTATCGGGAACATCGAACAAAATGCTCTTCCCCAAATCTCAGACCTCAGAGAACAGTCTCGCTAGTTTTGATTAATTTTTCCTCCCTAATAGACAAATAAGGGTCAATTAATCACTCTTAAAAAAAGGAACACACATACACACACACCAAAAAAAAAAAAACAATCCAGATTTTTCTTCCTATACTTTTCCTCACATTTTCAAAGCAATCAAACAAACAACTTCAAATCAAATTAAGAAAAACAAAAAAGAATAAGCTAATTAACGGAAATAATAAGATATTTAAATTTTTCCGATGAAAAATGCTGACCTTAATTGATAATGAAGAAATTTGCAATGTGATCTCAGAGATAACGGATGAGATTGAATCAATTCCAAAGCTCAGATTTCTTCGGTTCAAAGGTATCTATCTATTTATCTTGTTCGAATCTCGTTCTTAGAATTCTTCCTCTTTCTTCTTGACAATCTTCTTCTTTCTCGTTGACGCATCACGTTGAAAAGGGATACTGCCCAAAAATGAGCTGTTTTATTGCTTTCCTTTTTTCTTTAGTCCCTGCCCCAATACTTTCTGATATTTGCCAAATACTCCCTCTTATCTTCTTTATTATAAACTGTAGCTTTTCTAATTACTCCATTTTGTCTTTAACTTATTTGTCACGGTTCATTTATCATAATGCTAGTTTAATCCATTTTCGCAACTTAATTAAACATATATGGTTGTTAGATTATATTTTAAATGAACTTATATGTAGAAATTATATAAGAAAATATCGCGGGTTAAATTTAATATTCACGTAGTTTAATTAGTAATGATAAATCATGACGATATAATAGAATAAATAAAATTTTATTTAAAAAATTCATGATAGAAAGTGTTTCTGTTAATATAATTTTTCATTATTTATTTTTGAGATTTTATCGAGGAAGAGAATATTATGCCACTGATTTTCCAACTCAGGCCTTTTTAATTAGTACTATATATTTATTGTGGTTAAAAAATGTGACAAATATTTGTTACGAGGATAGGAAAGGTCATTATTATTAATTAGTCAGTGAGGCAACAAGTGGGTGTGTGACAGAATTCATACAGCTCATTGCGACAGTCCCACCCACATTATAGTCCCCAATAACCAGCCTTTCTTTAATACCAGTAGCAATTCTTACTAGTGATATATGTATATTTTGCTTTACTTTTAAATTGGGCAATGAACAACTTCCCAAAAATAATTCATTGTGTCCAGTTTAAGATATAAATATAACACTCTGTCTTCTTTCTCTTGATAAAATATATTACTATTTGAGCTTCAATTTTGCTTACATTCGTTATATGTATAACTCATGCTGCTCGTGAGATAAAAGAGTTTTTCTGTGGATTATATTTTTCGTTTTAACTTTTTTTATGTTTATTAAAAAATATATATTAAAAACAATTACTAACTATTGTTTGAAATATAATTTGAATTTTGTCTAGTTAGCACGGAAAGCATAGTCAGATGAACTAAAAAAATGTCATCTTACTCTCAAACCTCCAAAGAAGTAATTATTTTGAGATATTTATTTTTAAATAAAATAAAGTATAATATTTATAGCAATAAATCGCATATGTTAGTTGAGAATTGCTCGCAAATGGGTGAATTCTCAGTGTCAGTGAGGTATTGGACAATTCATGCATGGATATTTCTATTTTTAAGAAATTTTAATTTTGTGGGATGTTATAATTTTCTAAATCAATTTTTTAACGTGAAATTAATATAATATAATGTTTTCAATTTAATATCAATCTTAAAAAAAATGTGTATCTCATAAATTGTATTTTGTCTACATTCAAGAGGAGAAAGAAAATTTTGAATAGAAGGAGCATAAGAAAGAGATTCTATGAATGGAAAGAGGCTCTTCCTTGCTTTCAAGGTTTCGGCATTCAAAGTCAAATCACATTATTTTCTATTTTTAACATTTTCTTTTTGTTTTCCTTATTTTTTCTTTCTATTTTTTTCTTTATTCTTTATTTCCATCTTCTCCCGCGTCATCTTATCTTTTTAGTTCTTCTATTTTTTTTTATAATCAAATTAATTATTACATTTGATAGATAAAGAAGGGAAATGGGTGGCATACGAAAAAAAATATATTTGCTGGAAAAAGATTCTGCCAACGTCAATCATTTTTTTGAGCAAAGTAGGTATATGTTATTTTTAAACGGACAGATATAAACACTTTCTTAACTCTTTTCTTTATAAATTCAAACTCAATGTCTAATAAAAATAACGAAAAATATTTTATTTTTATTAAAATATTGATAAATTTGTCACGTGTTAAACATCCTCTCCATCTCTCTTTTGCGTTATATATACGGATGTTCAGTCACTAATTTGTGACGTGGTAAATAAATATGTATAACAAGTATTTATTTTATTTGTAAGCTTTTGTCAATAAAAAATAAACTTACAACGTATAGTGATTCATGTAGGAGTGCAACTATTTAAGAAATAAAATAATAATTCATAGATTTTTTGAGTACTTTTTAAATATGTAAATTTATTTTAATAATTTCAAATGTACTCAACATACTTAATAAGTTAATTTTTTTAAAAAAATTAAAGAAATTATAGTTAAAAAAGTACCTTTACTACTTAAATAATAATATATTCACGTAAAATAAGATAGAGGAAATACTTTTTTATCCTTAATAAAAAAATTAAAATAAAATAAAAACCAAGTAACAAAATTAATAATTTAAATTTATTTTAAAAAATTAAGGAAATTATAGTAAGAAGAAGAAGATGATGCATTTACTATCTAAATAATAATATATTCACATAAAATGAATGAATGATACAGTGAGAATACTTTTTATCTTTTATTTAAAAAAAATATTAAGTAATATATTACACTATATCGTAATAAATCCACTAAGATATATATATATTGTGCATATTCACTACTTAATTGAAATGGAGAGAATAGTATAAAAATATTTGAACATAACGAAGAATTTCTTTTTATTTCAAACAAATGCATGATGTAAAAATTCTCATGTTTAAAAATATAGAATCTTTAATTTTTTAAAAATAAAATTTATATGTTTAAAAAAATATATAAAAATTAATATAAGTCACAATAGTTTAAAAATAAAATTATAGAAGAAATGGGGAGGGGATTACAAGATGTGAAATCGAACCTGTTACCAACAAGGCGAAAGTTCAGATAACCCAACCAACTGAACTACTAAAATTCTCCAACAATTAACAATTCAAAATATTTATAAAATATTTAGAAAAATTATAATCAATGTTTTTTTTTTCTCTTTAACTGTCTAAATAGTAATAAGTTAAACAAATTAAAACTGAGTAACAATGATTTAGTTTGTAGGACAATGGTTTTGATTTAATTAGAGATCGACATATGGGTAAACATCTGGATAGTGAAGACAGATGCCCGCAAGGCAAAAGGAACAACATAAGATTTGGTTCCATGAGGAGAAAGAGATTGGCAATCAATTAGAAAAAAAACAAAATAAAATTCTTTGATGTTCGTCCTACAAAATGATTTCCATCCTTGTTGTCTTGTGATTTCAATTGTTCACTGCACATCTGAGACACAGTAAAGAGAGGATATATCTGAAACCAGAAAGACTAAGGAAGCCTCTAACTCCAGTGTAACTTTCGTCTTCCAATTGGTGTCTTTTTTCAGCCACGCGGTAAAGAGAAGATATATCTGAAACCGGAAAAACACAGTACGTACATATGATCTCCGACAAGCATTTAACCCCCCGCATCGCTTCTAACTTCACATTGGCAAAGGTGCAAGTATAACAACAGTACTAGGTTATGGCTCGCGTGGAGCAAAAGTAAGCTATGGATTTTGATTTGTATTAATACAATTTTAGAAAGATTTCATGATCCGAGCAACTTCTTCCACCTAGCATAACCTAGAATAACAAGGAACAGAATTACACAACCTGCTGTCAGGCATAATACAAAGGGCCAAAATACCCCGTGCGTGTGGTATAGGGTACAAGGTATATTCATGCCAAACCACCCAGCTATCAGCGTCTCCACAGCTACAGCAAATGATGCAATCGTCAGTGTCAACTGCAGCTGAATAAGTTCATTACGCTGATTGTCCAGTTGGATATTGACGTAATCTTCTGTGTCATCAATGTACTCACGGACCTGCATATGTACAATTAACAGGGGGGTTGAAGAATGCAGAACAAAATGGGAAAGATCACACCCATGTTCCAAATGCAGACCAAGATAAGAGAAGGATTATAGAAAAGTAAGAGGAGAAAGTTCACAAATTGTACTTAAAACTTAAGAAGAGAAAGTTTGCAAATAGTACATGAACTTAATTCATTGTAACTAATTGGTAGAAGATATTGGGTTAGTCTAGAGAACGCTTTGTCCTTCATAACCTGGTCCTTTGCATGGTCCTCCTTCCAAATGAAGAAAAAAATAGAGAGAGATAGAGAGAGAACAGGACATTGCGCATTATCTCATCTGACTAAAATAGCAGCCCAAGAGGAAACCCAACAAAGGAAAAGGAGGGGAAAAACAGAGGCAGTAGATTCAACTGAGAGCCGTATATCTGCAGTTGGAATTAGCAAGATACAGCAACATCAAAGTAGAGATACAACTACTGTTTGAATTCTTTTCTTTATTCAGTCTAGAAAGCTTTCTTAGCTTACTCTGTTACCGGAATATGCTGCAAAGTGATCAGTTATTGAGGAAGATTTAGCTTATGACCGAGAAGCAAGGAGAACCCAACTTTACTTTTTTTGTTCGTTTTCTTTATAAAGAATGAGGCATTAAGGGTACAACGCATCATCTAATATAAGGATACTTACATCAAGATTTATATCATTAAGGAATCCTAGTTGAAGTGGCAAATTTTAGTTTCCTTAAAAGTATGAATTTTTTTTTTAATTTTGTTCTTGTATGAACTTTGCAACTTGTATTAAAAGTAGAATCATTTCATTAAAAGCTATAACATCCTACTATTGTGAGTTTATCATTCATTACTAAAAAGGAAAATGTAAGGATGAACTACTGTTAACAGGAAAGAGGAGTGACAAGTTTATGCCATTACCAACATAAAATGTCTGATTATTAGTTCTTCTTAAGAAGAAGGTACTTACAGATAATATCTTGTTACGAGTGCCTTCCAACTGCATGAAGTAGGCCTCGAGCAACATCTCCAGATCCTCCACATCATTGTAATTAAAATGGTTGCTCACCAAACTTCCACTTCTGCTTCTGGCTGAATTAAGCCTACGAAGATTCGGTGCAGCAGGAACAATGCTATTTGAAACAATAGTTCCCAGAAGAGTCTCAGTTTGCTGATTCTGAATCCATTTCCTAGTCAAGTACAACTGAGCCATGTCCTCATTGTCATCTAAAAGGTGTTCTATTTCATCTCTAACCTGTCATAAAAAAATCTTTACCACTGTAAGCATAACAAAGAATGATCAGAGCAAAGACAAGTGTCGTGGAAGAGAATACTAGAATTAAATTCCTCAATGTAGCTCATTTGATACTAAACCTTCCAATTTCCGAATCAAACACAAGAGAATTAAAGTAGGAAAGGCACATAGAATCTCCTCATATATGTACAAAATGGAAAGAAGAATGCAAAGATCATATGCCTGCCAAGTCATCATGCGTAGAAATCCTCTATACACAGAGAAAGGGAAAGGAGAAACCCCCAAAATAGATGTTTTGTACAGGTCTAGGGTACCATGCAGCCAGCACTTCACTGAGTACACATGCAAAATCTGGTCCAGCATACGACAAACATAATGCACTATAATTAACTCATGACTTTAGTGGCAGCATAAGGAAGATTAACTTAAAGCGAGCACAAGGCTATTAAAAATGAATATGGTTTTACCGATCAAACAAAAAATGAATATGGTTTGCTAATGAAGTTTAAACTATACAAAATAGGTTCCAATATCTGTTTACCCAATAAATCATAACACAATGAGTACGAAGTGTTGTAGTAGTAAGTCTGCATTTGAGATGATGATAACATATCCAGTAGTTAAAAAGTTCTCTTCCTGGTCAAACAAATTTCCAGAAGCCAACCATGAACTCCTCAGTATTGAAAACTATTCATTATCTGCCTTGCGCAAAAGGGCATTGCTCAGAGAGAAAAAATAGCAGTAGAAAAAGAAAAACAGATAGGAATACCTTCTGCACTCTGGCAAGCAATCGGGTAAGATTGCTTTTTAAACTTCTCACTTGTTCAAGGTTCTTCGTGCTAACATTCATGGCAAGTTCATCCAGAACTGGGTAAGCATCTCTCTCCAGATCTGCTACACTAGAGTCTAAGAATGTGCACACAACCTCCAATGCAATCTCAAGCACCTGAAACTCAAATGGTAGCTCAGCCTGCAGACCTTCAACAGCTTCTGGAACAGGTAACCAGTGTCCAGCATTTGGAAAGTGTCCTTCATAGTCTTGTTCAGTGCTAGTACCATCAACTTTTGAAAGACTTTTATGAGGAAGTTGTTGTCTCAGTTGATCGACAAACGGAAGAACCTCTTGACGTAGAGGATCAAGCAACAAAACCTCTTCAGCTGTAATTATGGCTCTTATAAACTCCAAATTGACAACCATGGCCTTCTCCCTTGCTGCAGGTTAACAGAAAGAAGCTTCTCAATTCCTCGAAACTCAACATCCCATTTCTTTCTTTAAGCATTTTGCTAGGCACAAGAAAATGGTAGGGATACACACTTATTATAACAAAAACTTCCAAATGCTAAGCTTAAACATAATGGTTAAGCCTCCAACAGTTAAGCTAAAAGTAAGGAAGGTTCAGGTAGGATTCCAAAAATTAGAGGTTCAAACTAAAGAGGAATAAAACCACAATGTATAAATCAGTTCCATTATTTGAGTTTTTAGCTAGAACATCAGGATAGAGAAGCACCCGCATGTTACATGTAACTCCTTCCATCCCAATTTATAATCCTAGTTTGACTTGTCATGCAGAAAAAAGAATCAAAATCAGTTTGTTTTCTTGTGAGAAGCGAATCAAAATCAGTTTTAATAAGGATGTCCCAGAAACCAAAAAGAACCTCAATCAAATGAATTCAAACTGCACAGGCACTCTAAACAAGCAAGATGTAGTGAAGAAAAAGATTAAACCGAAGACAACTTTCAACATGAATATTTTGCAGACACCAGAAAGAACCTCAACTGTAGTGAGTCCATTGTGCACTAGCAAGTTACATACACTGATAAACACAGAGCTAATCAGCAATTAACAGGTTATCTGAATCGCTGAATTTACAACTTTTTTTGGTCAGTGCTGAATTTGCAATTTTTGGTATAATTTGTTCTAAAATAATCAGGATATATGTATGAATCACAAAATATATAGCAAAACCCCTTTAAGGACTGGTAGTTGAACAGATTTTAAACAGGTTAATGAACCACCCAAAAATCTGCCTGTCAATTTTGGGATGGTAAAATTGTTAACCTTAAATATGATTGTTAAGACCCGTATTGCATCCTTGACTTTTTTCTTCTAAGAGGACATACAAGAATTGGGAACCACCTAAAAGCCGAAAGATGGAACCCTGCAAAATTATCTCAAAACCAGTCATCTAACCACAATAAAACAACCAATTATACATAGGATGGAGGAGGGCAAAAATGGAAAATCTCCCTCATTTTAGTAAAAAACCCTTAAGAGTCCTACAAAATATTCAACCATGTCGTTGAGAAAATTCATTTTCACATGAGGATCCAGCTATAAGGAATTGATAGCGTGTGATACAGGATGTCAGTTCACTGATGACTTCAAATGAATAGGCTAATCTCCCATCAAGGAAGGCTACACATTATGTTATTAACGGCGGCTTTCAGTGAAAGCAAGACGAAACAAAGTGTTTCCAGAAACAGAAGTGATGAGTCAAATAGCATCAATCATAGGAAAGTTTAAAGAACCAATAGGAAGCAGGATGAGACCATTCAATCAGTAAACTTGAAAGAAACATCTTTCAGCAATCTATCAGAAGAATAAAAAAGGCAGCACATTACATTGCTTTAATGTTTTGGTAACAGGATCATATGACAAAGAATATAGAAAGGCACTTCCTTATTTGTAATGCAGGCTAAACAACAGAAAGAGTTCAATGATAGCTTAAGAATTTAGATTAACCTAAGAGCTTCAGAAACGTGAATTAAGGATGCAAACCACAAAGCATCTTGTTTCTTTAACACGCAACAGTATGGTCTAACGAAGCAGGATTGACTAACATCCATTTAACTTTCCATTTATTAGACTAGGCAAACAGTCAGTAGTAAATGTTGAGAGAGACTCTTATCTTATCTTAAAAGACAATTTCTTCCTTTAGATGAATAACTGAGTAGCTATACTAAATGAATCCAAATATAACCAAGGACTCATATAAACCCCAACTGTTTGGGACGTAAGCAAAGTAGTTTCAATAGTAATAGAAAAGCAAGTAGAATGGTCATGGATTTAGAAAGGAGCCCAATGATCACCAAGACTGCAGCTTGACACTCCAATTCTTCGATTGCATGCTGAAACGAGTCAAAATTGACCGATATGGATATTGAAGATTCATTTAAACATCATGATAGCCAACGAATGGAGTTCACAATATATTTACTTACTAAAAGAATGGTGATATATGACCCACGTTGGTTCTGGATTGACACGTAGTTATCGTTATATTGGAAACACATCAAAAGACTTATAAGCAGTGAGAAAACATAGAGATACAAGGGGGTTAAAATGGATTATTATTACCTAGAATGCTGGAGGAATGAGAGAATATGGGGCCAAGAATCCTCAAGTCCCTAGCAGGAATAGCAGCGCGCTTGATTATAGCGCTCTTATCCCACTCATTCAACTCGGATTGACCCCACCTATCGAATCTCATCCAGAGCCTCGCCCCACCGACCTTCTTCTTCGACGCTTTACCAGTCCCCGCCGGCATCGAAATCGAATTGTTGGCAGCAGCCGGAGCCAAAATTGAATTTTGGACAGCCATGGTGGGTGCCCCATCTCCAACTGGCGGTGGCGGCAACGGCAGCGTCCCTTTCTTCCTCCGACGAATCGAGAATTGACCCTTCCCCATCACACCCAGTTCAACAATAAACCTCTTAAAGCTCTCACTCTCACCCCTTTTAGATTCTTGATTCTTCTGTGGCTACGCAAACAAAAGATATATATTTATATAATAGTAAATGATAAACAATGATCGGGGTCGGCGATTAGGCCATGTCCATTTGATTCTTATTCTTAACGAATGAAGGGAACAGATTCTTCTTGTGCTGCTTCGCCTTCTTCGTCTTCTTCAAGATCTTCCATATACTGAAAGCGTTTTCTGTTTGGGCGAAAAAGGGAAGAGTGAGAATTTCAGGCGTAGAGCTTGTTATTGTTATCATTCATTCGTAATTTACGTCAATTTTATTTTATTCCTTCATATTGGAAGGGCAAGGGCCCCACTAATTTAGTTATTTTATAATTTCCCTAGTATTTTTTATTTAGAATTTGTCCTTTAATAAAGGTTTTCACCTTTCTCTAGTTGTTTAGTTTACTTACGTTAACAACCAAAAAGAATAATCCTGTTATAAATATATTTGTGTTGTAGTGAATGTTTATAAAGGTATTTATATTGTACCAGATATGTTTCTCCTTCATTGTATTTGATCTCATCAAGAGAAATAAGAACTTCTCTTTTCTTTATAATATTCTTATTCTTTCTTTATTATTGCATAACAAATCTTTTTTTTTGGGGTCATTAGTAACGAAAAGATATTTATTTTTGTATTTGAGCAGTCGAAAAATAAGAATTCATCATATTTAATGGTAATCATTGATTTAATCATATTATGTAATTATTGTGGATGCTAAAAGTCTAACCACCACTACAAAATAGCATTAGGAACATCAATTGAGCGTAACATGAAAATAGCGTACTAATAAATGAAGTAAAAGTTTTTTAAAAAAAAAAAAGAAGATAAAGTATTTATTTAGAATTCATTGTCAATCTTCTTAGAAATAAAAAGTAATTGAGGATTAATACAAAGTGTTTGAGGATTAATCTTCTTAGAAATAAAAAGTAATTGAGGATTAATACAAAGTGTGGAGTGAAGTAACTTCAGTTAAAGATGAGAGGGTCTAAATTTTAGCATTGAAAATTTGATGTTTCTGCGAAATTCAAATCTCCTTTTTTGTACATAAACATATATAGCAGTGGTTAGTTATGGTACGGAAAATAATTCATGAATTGTTGATAACAATTTATTGATCATGTGAATTGTGAAATAATTTTTGGAGTAGCAAAGTTGATAGAGGGATACATAATTGAGGAAATGAGATTTTCTGGCCTTTTATAATTTGAATAGAAAAAAATGACTTTTTCAGATTTCGTATGCGTAAAAATGACTATTTTTTGTGTGTAAACATAAGAATCTTTTATAAGAAGATCATAAAATTAAAAAATATTTACAAAGGGCTAAAAAAATCATTTCTATAGGAAGGTTATAGGTTTAAAAAAATAATTCTTGCCTTTTATATTTTGAATAGAAAAAAATAATCTTTTTCATATCTCTTATTTATTAAATTGATTATTTCTTATGTCTGAAAATAAGAATTATTTATGAAAAAGGAATAAAATTAAAAAATATTTATAAGCAAAAAACCATTTCCATGGGAGAGTTGTAGGTTTAAAATATAACAAAACACACACAACACCCCCAAAAAAAAAAAAAAATACGTGAGGTGAAAAAGAAAAAGCGACCACAGTGGGAGTCGAACCCACGACCTTCTGATCCGAAGTCAGACGCGCTAATCCACTGCGCTATGCGGTCTGTATTTGGTATCTTTCTGCCATGTCATCTTGTAAATGATAGAAAGGTGTTACAGCGATTTTTGAGTTTCATAATTAACTATCAAGTGTGTGAGTTTTCTACCTGAACTATCACTAGATATTTTTTGAAACACACCTAAATTATCAATTATTCATTTTTCTATCTTGAACGATGGTGATATTTCACGTATGAAAAGTGAGCAATTGATAGCTGAGGTGTGTTTTAATAAACATTTGGTGATAGTTCAGATAGAAAAAATAAACACATAATAGTTCAGATAAGAAACTCAAACAATGTGAATACTTTACGCATTTTTTTAATTATTTACTCGATAAATAATTCATCAAAATAGGTCGCCATAGTCTATTTACAACTTGTCCACACATTTAGTCAAAGGCGTTGACCTTTTTCTAATTGTTTTACTTATATTACTACAAAAGGTTTCCTGTTTAGTTCTTTTTTTTTTTTGTCATTAGTTATGAAAAGATATTTATTTTGTATCGGAGCAATAGAGTAGTAAGAATTTCATCATATATAATGGTAGCCATTGATTTAATCGTATTAGGTAATTACTATGAATGTTAAAAATCTAACAATCACGAGAAAATGATATTAGCAACATCAAGTGAATGTAAACTAAAGTTAACGTACTAATAAAATGAAGCAAAAATTGAAAAAAGGATTAAGCTTATTTAGAATTCGTATTCAATTATGTTGCAAAAATAAAACCGTCAAGGTTTGACATAAAGAGTGAAGCAAAGTAAATTTAAGTAAAAAATAAGATAATATAAGTTTTTGTATCAGATTGTTTAATGAGTATTTGATGTTTTTGTGAAATTGAAATATCTCTTTATGTATAGAAATATATATATAACAATGGCTAATTTATAGTACGAAAATTAGTATATAAATTGTCGATTAGTAATTGTCTATTAAAGGACATGATATGTTAAATCTTAGAACTGTTTATGATTTGATTTTCATGAAGAGAAAAAAAGACAAATCAATTATGTAATTTTTTATGATTTTTTTCTTGACACATAAGTAGCCGACATGAAAAAATAAAAAAATAAAAAAGAGCTAGGGTAGGTAAAGTTCCTCTAGTTTTCATGAAAGAATTGGGAGAAAGGAAAAAAAAAACGATTATTTTGGAGCGAAAAGATAAAAAATCGACCACAGTGGGAGTCGAACCCACGACCTTCTGATCCGAAGTCAGACGCGCTAATCCACTGCGCTATGCGGTCTTCGGGTGACAACTTTCTGACTATTTTAAACATAGAGCCATTCAAGATAGGTCCCTCCTTGATTTTATCCATTTTCTAGTCCTATAGTTTGTCCATAAGTTTAATAGATTTAAAAAAATCATTATTTTTCTATTCATTTTATAAGAGGCTAAGAGATATCATTCGTCCTTTTATTGTCTCTTATTGTCTTTCTATAAGAGATTTTTGTTTTTATATGTATCGGATCTGAAATGATCATTTTTTTCTATTCATTTTGTAAGGTGCCAAAAGATCTGATTTTCTGAACAATGGACTAACTATTTGGTTTAATTTCTTGTCTTGATTCCAGAACAGATTCTCAGCCCATAGCACTTCCATATATACAATTTTTGTTTCAACTCTAATGTTTTTGCTGGCATAAAGTTCTTACTGTTATAGTTGAATATGATGATCATTGGAATTCAAGAACACAACTTGATGATCATGTTGCACTTGTCAGAGAGCTTTTCATTATTTCAGGTCAATGATATTATTGTACTTATAATTAAAGAAGACTACATTCTTCCTCCACATCATAACTTCAAGAATGCATACAAATACTGTATAGGAAGATTTCAGAAAAAAAAATGGTAGTAATACTATATTTCAGCTACTTGTTGAACAATTTGAGTGTTCATAAAATTGTCAAAATTGTAATACAAAAGAATATCATTGTGAGCTTTATACATCCCTAATTATCAGCCTGGAAGATGAAGCATAATCCATTGAGCTTCAAGAACACACAAGCATAATCGTCAGCTTGTTCAATCATGTTCCTTGGATTTGCTTCAGTAGTACTTGGAACTTCAGATGGACAATATATGCATTTCCAATTGTGCTACCTATATGAGTTGTTACGTGGTAAGGGCGTCGGGGAGATTGGTTGGTGCCCCAAGAATCTTACCTCCAACATCAGGGAAACACTCAAATCCAGGCAGGCTTGTGACTTCTCCATTTTTACTTACATGAACTGGATATTGCATCAAATGACCTTTCATCGGTTGATATTCATCTGCTACAAACGCTTGCCAGTTGCGTCTAGCTATGTTGTTAACATGTCTAACACATTCGACAGTCTGAGGATCCATGAAGCTATCTTCAATTCCACCAAGATGTTCGGCCCACAGAGACATCCTATAACCATAGACCTGAACGCAAGAAAAAATAAATTCATTTCCATGGATTCTAAGGTTATATATCTGCGAGCCCCTAAATATGCTCATGCTAAACTGAAATAACAACTCAATTTCTTTCAAAATGACTCACACCTTTTCACTCATCTCGACAGAACACACTGTAACAGTGATTCTACTAATACTTAACATGTTACTAGTTCGAAAAGTTTCAACTACTTTACGAGCTACAGAGTTGTTCAAAGTTTTTCCACTGTGAATGATCACAGTTCAATGCATTCACTCTTCACTTACTGCCTTTATAGAGGAGGATAAAAGGCAAGAAATAAATCTAACTCCAAACCTGGCCATGTGGATGAGACTCTTTTTTGGCCCATGTGTAATGTGGTTGATAAGCTCCCATAGCAATTTCTGTATCCCTTGAACCACTCAAAGATCTTTGGTTGATATTTGCAGAACCCATCAACACATATTCATCATCTACCATCATTCCTTTGGAGTGTACATAAATCATAAATCTGCGGAACTTTTGAGCTAATTCCTGCAGAGGTTTAGAGAAGAAAAGAGAAGGATTTGAGGTATAGTCAAGATTTGATTAATGACAATAAAAATGGAAATCGATGAGAAAATCTTTACATAACACTTGAAGAATTATGAGTGGACATGTAAATTATTGTTTTACACAAGGATCATACTGCAGAGTGCTGAGCCTAAAGAGGATATTTACTGATAGAAGAAGTGGGAATAACTGATACAGGATCCATATTCCCATGTGCCTCTTTTACTAACAAAAGAAATTACTAATCTATAAAGCTTCAGCTGACTTGAGAATTATTTTCTAAAAGTGCAAAACGAGGGCAGCACAGCTCACTTAAGGCCATAACAGATCTTCAAAATAACTCTTATTTCACAATTATTGCATTCACTCATTTTTGAGGACAACACAATTGTCTTAACATGTCTAGCAAAGGCTGATTGAACAAAGCACATGCTTGTTAGCACATCGTGTCACAAACAATAATAAAGATGCCCTCAATCAAGCTCATACCGCCGCCCCCACCGCAACACCAAACACTTTAGTGTTGGGAATTTCACACCAAATTCGATGATTTTTGCTGTGATGAACCTAACATTATCCAAATTAATTAGCCTCTCATTCATTCTTCTTCATTCCATTTCTTGTTTCAGCTTTTACTTCAAGGAGAATATAAAGAAAAGTAGCAATTTCACTCCCCATATGCACTTGGTGTTTGAGATCACAATCTTCACTGGTTCTTTTATTTGGTCCCAAAATCTATAAAATGCAGTTATCTTAATGACATAAAAACCTAATTTAGGATGCCAACCAACAAATAATTTTTTTAGGAAAAAATACTACATTATGGGGCCATCAGTCAAAATCACAATTAACGTGCAACTTACGTGTGATTGTTCCTGAGGAGGTGGATTGTCTTCATCACATCCGCGCTTCTTTGCTTCTCTGTTACCAAGGCAGTAGAAGTTCAAGTAATCCTGAGGATGGAAAAATTGAGATATGCCTGCATTTTCAAGAGCCTGTGCAATAATTTTGTACATCATAGCCATTGTTTGACCCTGCCATAATTCCAATCCATATCCAAGAATTAGATGTTTCTAAAATATAGACTAACAACAACAAATTCAAGATTAAACTAGTCGGAGTTAACCAGGAGTAGAAGTGGAAACCATGGTTCTCATAGCTAACTACTTAAGTGTAACCGCATTGGAATACTTGACTTTGCCTTCATCACTGGAGAACCTAGCCAGAGATTGTGCTCAAACTTCTCATATGATATGTTGTTACTTTGTACTTATTTATGTAGGAATAAACATAAGGACCTCTAAGATAAATACGCACAGTACTAAATTCAGACCTGCCAAAAGAGAATCTCCTGCACGGCATTACTGGTCGGGATGCCTTCAGGCCACATTGGAACCACAATGTATGCAGCAAAAGGTTCACTTGCTGCTATTTTGCTGGCAATTTTCAAAGCAATTTCCATAGGGACAAGGTTATTTGCACCTGTTAGTTATATATGTTACACAAACGTTATGCATTGACATTCAGCGAGCATTGTCCAAGCTAGAATCTTTAACAGAATCAAGCTTCATTCAGGAAAACAAAAAGAAAAGAAAACTAGAATCAATCAGAATATTTGTAAGGATAATCTGGACAAACTTATGCCTTACTAGGAAACAAAAGTTAATAGTTGGAAAAGTGAATGACGAGTTTTGAACCTTAGAAGGTTAACACTAAATCCTAACTAGAAACACAATCCTCTATATCACAATCAATCACCCCTCCTGTAACCGCCATCCCACCACCTATCAACCCCTGTCTTACCTTACCTCCCCTAATTTATCTTTGCTAGGAAAAGCTTAGTTTTCCTCTAGAAGATTCAAGGACGAAATGTTGAACTCAGAGATAGGAACAGTTATATACCTGCATTTCGGTAGGATGGCCAGCAGTATGAAGAACCAAGAAAATACTGATTCTCTACGTAAATGAAGTGTTGAGCAGATCGAATTGCTTTCACGTAAGCCAGGTGTATGCTTCTGTCTATCCTCAAATTCTTTCCACTGACAAGATTCTGTTATTGAACAGTCAAAATTAGTCATTCATCTTCACATGCTGACTTGATTTCGGACAAAGCACCTAGCCACTTCAACATTGAAACTAGTTACAGATAGAGCTCTGGTCCTTATATAACTTAGTGCTACCTGAGCGCATGCTTCCTTCGTGTCCTTTGGAAACCCTTTCACTGATCCTGAATCTATTGACCGAAAAACCTGGAAACAGTTATAATTAAGTATACTGAAACTTAGACATTTAAGAAAACAGAAAAGCACAACATATACAGGAGAAACATGTCTAGTACCTGAACATGCCAATTTTCTGGATCTTCTTCTTTTGTGACACGAACTACTTGGTCACCATCCGGTCCATCAGCAGGCATGTGGATTGATGGAATCCGGTCTAACTTAAGCAATGTATCTAACCCAGGTTTGCATTTCTTTATTCTAATCCATTTTATGGCCTTTCTATATCTCTGCTCAAAGTTTGTCAAAACATCATAAGCAGCAGGACCCTCAATCTTGCAGTGTAAATCATGCCATGGTTCTCTTGGTCCACCTGTGCAACTCTGTACATATTGCACAAGTCTTTGTGACAGTACTAATGATACCTTATATATGAATGGGCATTAAAAATACACATGAATGAAAAGATACAGTAGACATTCGTAGTATAGAAGTAAAAATTACTCCAACAAACTTTTTACCTACATGAGAAACTTAGTAGCATTGGGGAACTTAGATTCATCATTTTAGCCACTATATCTTTGAGAACTTAACATGAAGAAATTGCTAAATTAGCAGTTAAGTTGTTTATATAATTCATAAACACCGCATATGTCATATATACTGTCAAACTCTTTGAGGCTTTGAGCCCTCAAACAAAAACCTCAGTTGGAAAGCTTCAACTAGATGCAAGACAACAGCTTACTGTGAATGTTGGATTGTGAACATCATTTTCAAAGACGGTATCCAGATCATTAAACAGTCTGTGTTCAGGAGTATCATATCGTCCGTCACATAAATCTAGGCCTCCAATAAAAGCAGTAATTTTTCGATCATTGCCAGCTGCTTGTGTGTCAACAATCACACATTTCTGATGATGTGTAAAAATGTTTCCGACAACCTGCAGCAAAAGGTTTTCATTTGTTCAAGAAAAAAATGATAACGAAGATGATTTCTAAGCAGTTTCATATAAGCAAAAACCACTAATATAGCCAAATTAAAAAGCTTTCCAAGCAGTTCTCCAGCTGAATTTCTTTTTGAAGTGAATAAACTTATATCTCTGTTCAAAATACAAGAAAGAAATCATGGACATAAGTATTCATCTTGCCAGCTATTCAAACAGTTGAAAAAAAGAAGGTACCTGCTGCTTGAAAATGCTAAGCTTACTGCTAGCGGAACGAGGACAAAGAATACAGTGGACACTTGAGTGTTTAAAGAACTTTTTGGTCTCTTCATCATGAGTCTGCATTACACCTTCCTGTACTCAAATCACAGCACAATACGACCAACATTTAGAAACTTACGATAGAGTTCTATGTTCTGATACCATCTAAGCGAGACTGCAAAGGATTAGTCAAGAAACAAATAATTAACTAACTACTCAGTTATATATATTACCGTCTTGAGGAATAAATCATCATTTGAAGTTTTATCATCCCAAATGAGCAAAATCACATGAACGCCTTCTTGTGACTTGTACTTTAGCAGCTCCCCCAGCTCTAGCCACCCAGAAGGCGGCACTGGCCTTGTAGGTTCTCTTATGATTCGAACAAGATGATAGACAGACCAACCAACAATATATATTAGATGCTGTGCCTCCAACATGGCATGGCATATGTCTTCCCAACATTTATTATGGTTAAAGACCTTGTCATTATCTAGTAAAATTTTAGGAAGCGTTTCATCAGGCGCATGAGCATCTTGATAAAGTGTAACACTTCCTCCTCTTCGTAGAGGAAAATAAGTATGCGGCACTCCCTTTTGATTAGCCTCATTACCAACACCATTTTTATACAAAGGGTTCTCTGCTGCTGCCGTATATTCTATTGACAGATGCAGTTGAGCACCAGTGTCCAACTGAGCCCTAGAAGATCCACGAATCGGGAACCAACCATTTATTTGATTACCTTCAACAATTTTACTAGAGGGTATCTCCACTATTCCAATCAGTTCAGCACCTACGCTATCGTTATCCTTGACTATAAACTCTAGATTCTCTACAGCGTGAGCAACTGGTATACGCACATGTTCGTTCCATTTCGGATTTTCATCATTTGGAATTACTGCTGTACGAGCTATACTTGCCCCAGCTAGACACACAGATACATACGGATCACTGGTATCTATCAATCCCGAGGCATTGGTGCTGTCCTTGCTTGTCCAAGAAAACATAGGAAGACATTTCGCGTCTAGGTTTGGAAGTGACCTTGCTTCTATAATCCACAAGTCCAATTCTCCATGTAGAAGTACTGTATTTCCAGATAAATCTTGAACATTTTCACTAGATCTTAAGGGCATACCAGGTACTCCTGCCACAGGGGCACTTTCCTGCCTTTGCAGCCAATTATCAACTGAATTGATCATTTTCCTTACTGGTAACTGTAAAAAATAATTAAATAACCATGAGAAGGCATTCCAATTATACAATCTAATAATATAAGTGAAGTCTAATATCATCCTCTATTATACATTGAATGTCCAAAATGACAGAGTAAATAATTCAGTTTTTAGAAAGTGAAAACGCCTGGATTTATATTCGTGATTGCTAGTATATCAGATACACATTTTTTCATTGAATGGCTTGAAGAAATGATCAATTGTGTCTCAGTTATGAAATCAAGTGCCTCCTACCTGAATAGACCATATAAAATTTTATGGGTGGTAATTCAGCTTTATGGAATAAAGACGAAAATGAATCAATCTCCACCACATTAGCTATTAGTGTTGGCACATAAATGATCATAACAATTACTAAGCTTATTTAGGTAAACAAGAACATGTGACAATCAAATTAAACACAAAAGAGGTCGCTAATGACAGAGTTGCATTGGGATCTAAATCAGTGGATTCAGAATTATATATGTATAAAATTTAAAACTAAAATGTAAAGCGTTCAGTTGAACTCACCACGCTAGATCTGCTTCTGGATATATTCAATGATCATCATAATGCAGATTCACATTTTTGCATCTGAGGTCTCTGTTTTCATGCATGCATGGAATTGAGTGATCAGAGAGAAAATGGTAGCAAATAACAGAAATGAGTGTTAGTAGTTTGTCAGTGCATCCCAAAAGGAAAGCCATAACTGTCACAGATCGGAATTGGCGGGTTAATTGCCACGAATTCTTTATCACTCTCACATTTTGTTGGTTGAGTGTAATAGGTGAATATCTAAACATAATTATTATGTCTCTCATTGACATTAATTGCAAATACTCCTAGCTAAAAGAATGTACAGTATCTGTCAAGATTGAACCATTTTTCCGTACGCTTGTCTCATTTGACATTTACATCTTATTTGATTATTATAAATAAAAATTACCTAAAAAATGGCATGAATAATAATTAAAAGGAAATGATAGAATCGGCTAGAAGAATTTTAGGTGGATTGTATGAAAAAATGGCAGAATATTAAAGTCCACTTCATCTTTTAATATCTCACATACCAAGTCCACCAGAGGCTTTGTCCGCTCTAAATTCTTTAGTTGGAAAAATATAACTTTTATACATATTTTCTTTTTGTCATCATAAAATAATAAATATATAAATATTTAAGTAAACTGTTATAAAAGATAATTTTGTTTCAAAAAATTAAATATATCATTATAATGATGGTCGTTATTGTAATAGATAAAAAGTTTATATAGGTAAAATATAACCCAAAAGTCGGGTATATGTATGTTAAGCATACTGCATATAACACTACTTTGCCAATTTTTCTTTAAGAAAAAACGTCATTTACTAAGATCTTGATGATATAATTAAATTTAAAAATAATGCATTATTAAGGACTTAATTAAAGACAAATTACTTCTAACATGAAAGAAGTTTTTGGATTTATCAAAATAAAGAGTATAAATTAAACTTTAGAAAAAACTAAAGAATGTATGAGAGTGCAAAGATTAAAGAAGTACCATAATATTAATTTAAACATCTTGTATAAATATATAAATAATAATGTGTAATTATAATTTTTGAATAGATCTTTATATAAACTATTAGAATTGCTCGCCTCCGAAACTGTTAATTATTTTCTTAAGTTTAAAAAAAGCATGGTGGAACCAAACGAAGAAAGCAGTACTCCTAGATTATTTAGGATTAATTGATTTTGTAATTAACCTAAATTATACGTAAATATGTTTTCTATTTTCCAGTCAAAATAGGTTTTGTATTATTATAAATATAGATGCTAGTACTAGATATTCTGACATTATGAGGGAATAGAAGCGAAAACTTCCTATCTTCTCTTTTCTATATTTCTTCTGTTGTTGAATCTTTCACTTGCAAGTAATATATATATTTTTTAATTGTTTCTTTGGATATTTTTCAATCATGAAAGTATATGAGCGTAGACGAAGAAAGAAGAAGTCAGCTTCAGTAGTAACCAATAATCCTGACCTTCCAAAGGCAATGATAGAAGAAATCTTGAGTTGTTTGCCAGTTGAATCATTGTTGAGATTCAAATGTGTAAGCAAAGATTGGAATTCCATAACTCTTGATCCTCAATTTATTTCCCTACACTCTGAAAATTCCCCTTTGATTACTTACAACAAATCTGAAGATGATGAATTTGTCGTCTTAGATCAATGTAGAGGGTTACTCTTAGAGCAAATTATAGTTGATTCTTCTTCTTCAAGACCATATCGTATAAGGAACCCAGAAACCCGCCAAATTATTCAACTTCCCAACGCACAAAAAAACCCTAGTTTACACATGTACCTTGCTTTTCTCCCATCTAAACAAGCTTTCAAGGTTCTTTCCTTTTATGAAGAGGATAATCATCGAGATTTGGGTTGTGAAATTCTCGACCTTGGGAATGAAAATAATACTAATTCATGGCGATTCCTGAAATTACCTACCTTGCAAAACGCGGGGGAGAAGATGATAACAAAATTTCGTGTTCTCGTTATATCTCAAGTTGCTTATTGCATTTGGGAGGTAATTAATTATTCCCAAAATCAAATCACTATAGAGATTGATATATTGGACCTGGAGAGCGAGACGTACATTGGTAACTCTACATTACCTAATAAAGGTAACTTTGCCTCGAGATTGACCTTTGATGATTATATACAGTGGAACGAAAAGGCCTCGTTTGGTAAAATAGTACACGATGAGCTCCACGTCTTGGTGTTAGATGATTACAAAAGCAATAAATGGAAGGAAGAAAAACGAATCGTGAAGATGAAAAACTTGAAGGAAGAAGAAGATGAACCAATAAAACTTATTTGTGTTCTTGATTCCGATTTGTACTTTTTATTGCAAGACAAGAAAAGTTTCTGCAAGTATAATTTTAGTACGAGGAAGGTAGAAACTTTGATGTCCGATTTCGACGAATCTAAAGTTTCAGCTGTCATTCAATCTTCTTTGTATTCTTTTAAAGGAATGGAATACTCATAGTCAATAGTAATACACAAGAGTAGCATTTATTATATTTATCTTACATTAACTGAGAGTTTAAATGTGAATTTTCTTGGACATATATATATATATATATAAACACACACACTTCAAATGATAATAATTACTATCGATGAAAGGTCGTGGTGGAGTGATAAATACTCTTCTATTGTTAACCAGAGGTCTCGAATTTGAGCCACAAGTATGGAGTCGTATTTGGTAGGAAGAGCTTTACTCTCCAACTTGAGACTTTCCGGCACGATTCCGAATTAGTCCGACTTCAAAGTGGATACCGAGCGTACCGGGTGGCGAAATTTTTTATTGCTTACTATATTTGTATTAATAAATTCACTAAATATGTACAAGTACTAAATGTAGAACCCAGTTATTATTATTTAAAGTCGCCATTATAAAAATTCAAAACTCATAAAAGAGAAATTCTAACTCCGCCTCTGATTATCAAAAGCCTAAATAAAGTCTTATCGAGTTGTTTTTCCGTTTCTTTTCGATGTACTTTTGAATAATTGTTTCATTTTCTATATAATCTTTCTGATATGATGTTGATACATCATTTAATTCTTGTGGAGAATAATTATGACTAATTACCCGCATTATTAGTTAGTTGTCATTTTTGATTGCTCATTTCTTAATTATTATAATCCTGTGAATTTATAAATCTGAAGAGTGATGATCTTCTATTTTTTTTTTTTCTTAAAAAAAAAAAGTTACCCACAGGTCTTTTCTAGTATTTTTTATGGACAAAGATGCTCAGGTGCTCTTAAAATTTTATTACCTGTATATTATCTTAAGGTGAGGCCATCACCCCTGCTTTAGTCTCAACTCAGTGAATACACTAGATCGAACCTCCCTACATCAAGAACTTTTAGCTCTTCACAAGAGAGCATCAGAATTTTGATGAAGTAAGATACTAAAGCATTTAAACATTATTTGTAAAGAGAAGTGTTTTAAATTAATAAAATTGCAAGAGTTGATAAAAACTGAGAGAAGTATTTGAGCTAATTTCAATTTCTTAAACCTACCAAGTAAGAGTTCAGCATCCAATGAAAATTTCATGTTTATGGATGAAATACAAACCATATGTCACATATAATTGGGAGAACAACTAAAGAACAGTTGCAATCAAATGCCGCCTCATTTGTATTTCTTACACTTAATGTTCATGAAAGGCACAACAGTACTATTACACAGAATATTAACTTCAGAAGGTCATCCAATTATTGGTATCTAATAAAGTCATTCTTATAACAAGAAAGTCACTCGATTTTATTTGTATCTTTTAAAAATTTATTTTACTAACAACCGATCAACAAAATATGCATCACATTTTATTTAGTCCATATGGATAATTTTTTTTCTTTTTTCAATCCACGTGGCAATAAACAACCATCCGATCTAACGTAACCCTAACTTATAACCCAGATTAACCCTATGCAATATTTAATAAATATTAAAAAGAAAAACCATATTTCCTACAAAATCTTGTATTCCCAGATTAACCGGACTAGTTTGACCATGAGAAATCTCAGGCCTTTCAATATTTCTGATGTTGATCAACCTTGGACAGTAAGTTCGGCCCCCTTCCGACCCATACAAAAATTAATATTTTAGTTTTTATAGGCATTTTGCGTTGTTTTCCCTAATATTTTCAGATTTACTTTATAATAAGATTACTTTGTAAATGATGTTGATAATATTCTGGACCCCTTACCCCTATTAATATAAACAATGCTTATTACGAATTCCGCATAACTTGTATCCATACAAAACAAATGCCTAAATATTATTTCATATTATATCATACTATATTATTATAATGATTCTAACATGTGGATAGATTGTATCATTTTCCGTAGTTACATAATATCACAGGTCAACAATTTAAACGATAAACCTACAAAAAAAAATAGGGTATGAGGTAAAAAATAAAATAAAATAATCAAACAATAAGTAAAAACAGAATGAGAATAAAAAAATAAAGTAACGACGCAATTACTTTGTTTAGGACTTCTATACAATAACATTTAAATAACAATCACAATAAACATTATATTTAAACTACAAACACAACAATAAAATACAAACCAATAGGTAACGACCATCCAATCCAAACAAGCTGCAAAAGTCACGTTTTCCCAAAATTTAAACACTCTAGATAACAACTGCAATATATCATGAATAAACTCAATGCTTTAGGAAAAAATGTGATAGACGAAACCACAAGTCTTCATTTGATGTACAATATAAATTATTGAACTAAGAAAAGAAAACAAATAAAATCACTCACTTCAAATAATCTGTATTCTCAGATCCCTGTGAATGTATGTACAAAAAGCTGTTCGACTACTTTAAAAGTTTAAGACAAATATATTATACAATCATATTGTAACTCCTAAATGCGTCGCGGCCTTCCAAGGTTTATGAATTGTGAGGTCACTGAAGGTCTACAATATCAAACTTTATGTTCGCATTCATATAGACATGAGAACAGTGTTAATATCCTCGAGCTCCTCATGAGAATGAAAAAACTACATTGTTGACATTTCCGAATAACAGACACACCAGCAGGATCAGACATGAAGGATGTCACATAAGGAAACTGCAATCAGTATTTTGGAGTCGCTTCCATTAATTGACTTTTTTCAGATCTCAGATGATGACGTTTTGGATCTCTGTACTATATAGGTTTTAGGACTCCAGAGCTTAAAAACTTTTTTAATAAGTGCATTTCTCGCTGGCATCGCATGAGCCTGAACAGCCCAAAGGCATGGCCAAGTCCAAGCACGGCCACATAAGGACACCAGAATTTTGATTCAATTAAAATCATTCAATAATTGACTTCTTTAAAAGAGTGCTTAGTCCACCCAAGACTTGGATAGTTAAATTATAATTCACAAGAGTGTTAACTATGGAGCTGAGAATCAGAACAATATTACTTGGCAAAGAGCTGCACTAAGAATCCTTTTTGCGTACAAGCTAATAGAGCATTACCAGAGAATAGATATACCTGACTGTGTCTGTAGGAGCCATCAGAATTGCAATTGCTTCTGGCAACATAATCCACAAATGAGCCAAAAGAAAGCGTGTCAAGAGAAACAAAAAATGCACCCTTTAATAAAAAATGAAGAGTTACAAATCCATTCTCATCCCATGGGCTGAACATCTTTGATTAGGTAATATAATCCGCATTTTCCTGATGATACTCTTCAAAGATTTAAAATCTATAGCAAATCCATTTTGTCTGCGGTAGTTCAAAAACTGGAATTGGCACAATATTGCGAAGTGGCCGCCCTTGCTCAATTTGGCTGCCACAGTACTACCAAAAACCTCCTATTGTTAGATTGTAAAGTTACATTCTGCCATTTCACATTTATATTTAGATGGAGAAGTTTCAACTTCTGAGAAATATACACACTTTACATTCCAAAGAATTGGAAATCTGAACCTTGCTCAGTCATATCTAAGGTAAAGTAACACAAAGCATTGCATATTACCTGATAAGAATAATGAGTGTGCAGATCAACTGTTGACATAAAACGTATTTGTGATGGATGTGTCTGCAAATTACAACAAACCAGAAGTCAACAAGTCATACTCATGGGTGATAAAACCTGTCAAGATGTGAGAGAAACTACATCTAGTTCATTTACACCATGCTAGAGACTTCTCCTGCAAATGTTTCATCTTTTATTTCAATACAGTAGATTTTAGGCTAGTTATGACAACAAAGATTCTAATGACTGTCAGAACAATCAAAGATTCAATTGAAATCATACTCTACGATCTTAAAAAATAAACAAATCTACTAGTGTTACCAAAGCATACTGTGACCTTAATGAGTGAAACGGAACCATCAACTAAGTCAGAATAAACCAGAACAGAGTCCCCTTTGTGATTGCAAATAAAGTAACTTGAGATAGAAAATGGATTACAATCAGGGTACCCAAGTGTCTGGTAAGCTCCCATGACTTCAACTGATGATGGAAAGAAAAATAATGACACTAACAGATAGCTGTCAAGCAGTACTGCAGGAACTTTTACAAGATTCAAGAGAGTACATACTTTGTATAAGCTTATAAAGGTGTTAATTAAACAATTCCATGAAAGCTGAACACATCTATATCAGCTGAATTTTCTTATGTACTTATCTTAATTCCTTGAAGACAACAAAGTCAATTCACTATTCAAATCTTCATACTCCAGAGTAGAAGACACTTACGTCGACCAAGTATAGAATCATAAGAAGTCAATGTATTGCTTGCAATACTTGCACCTATCCAACCAAGAGGAAAGAGAGAGTGCTTGTCTTGAATCTCAAAAAATCCCTTCTATATTTAATGTCTGGCACTGAGAATCAAAAGTTGTGTTTAGAAACATGGAAAACCCACTTTTTATCATTGAAGCATATCTGAGTATGTTGATAATATGTCTCACGATATTATAGAAATAAAATAAATACTGCATTATCTCTAAAAGATTTGCACTAAATCTATAAGTAGCTAATTTTTAGGATTTCAAATTATTTTTGTTAGAGTCCTCTGTGGCTTGAATTTAGGAGTTAGTTTCCTACTTCTATGTGATTAGCTTTGACTGCATTGCTAGTATTTATCTCTAAGTTCTTCTATGTTATTTTCCTAAACTTTTTCTTAGTTAAGAAGACCCACAATTAGTATCTAAAGCCAATTTCTTGAGGGACCTGTGAGTGATATGGATTTTGAAAATAGTTTTTCCCAAAATAGCTCCTCCTGTCTTTGAGGGTTGAGCAGTAAGAATAAAGATTTATCTTGAGGCTTTATATTTTCGGGAGGCCGTGAAAGAGGATTATGATGTTTTTCCACTGTCCAATAATCCCACGGTGGCCCCAAACAAAAAACAAAGGGAAAAAAACACCAAAAAATCAAAGCCGAAAGCAACTTTATTTGATGTGTGCAACAATTTTCAGGGGAATTGTGGCTCTCAAATCAGCAAAAGAAATTTAGGATTATCTAAAGGAAGAATACACTGAGATGAAAGAATATGAGACATGAAGGTGTTAGACTTTAATAAAGGAATTCGAGTTGCAAAAGATGAAAGAATCTGAGACAGTCAAAAGGTACTCAGATGGACTTCTTGGCATTGTTAACAAGATAAGATTGCTAGGCACTAAATTTAAAGATTTAAGAATTGTTGAAAAAAATTCGTGTTACGGTGACTAAAGTATCTTTATCTACCTTGGAAAACACAAAAGATCTGTCCAAGATTACATTAGCAGGATTGCTAAATACATTGCAGGCACAAGAGCAAAGGAGGCTTATGAGGCAAGATGGTATGGTTAAAGGAGCCTTGAAAGCCAACCACAAGACTCAAAGTAAGGGTAATAATTCAAAGAACAATTACCACCTTGTAAGCATTGTTGCAGAAAAGGTCATCCTTCATTTAAATGTTGGAAGAGACTAGATTCACAGTGCAAGATTTGCAACCAGCTTAGTCATGAGGCAGTGATTTGCAAAAAAAAATCTCAAAAGTATGAAGCAAATGCCCAAGTCGCTAATGAAGAACAAAAAGACCACTTATTTGTGGCAACATTCAACCAAGAAATTTGATTTTTAGATGATTGACAGTGGTTGTACAAACCACATGACATATGACAGAAATCATTTTAAAGAGTTCATGTCTATGGGAAACAAGAAAGCCAAAATTGGGAATGGTGACTATATTCCTGGAAAAAGAAAAGGGATAGTTGCAATCAGAACAAGTTCAGGTACAAAAATAATCTCAAATGTCCTTTACGTGCCTAATATTGATCAAAATTCGTCGAGTGTTGGCCAGGCAGCCAGCTAATGGAAAAATGATTTAATTTATTATTTAAAGACAAGTATTATCGAATCATTGATGCCACTAAGCTAGATGGACACAAGCTAGAATCTTTTGTTGATAATCAAGAGCTCTAATTTGGAGAAGTGAATCAAGCTAACTGCAAGACCAAAGGTGAATTGGCAGATTATTCACAAGGACAATTCCAGTCAAGACTACAGTCTACAAGTCCTGATCCAAGGAGGAGTGTTGATACTTGATACTATATCTCCGGATATTATAGATATAGAATAAATATTGCAATAAATCCCTGATAAAAAAAAGGCTTTGCAGTAAATCTATAGTAGCTAATGCGTATAATAGACCCTTGTGGTCCGGCCTTTCCCCGGATGCCGCGCCTAGCGGGAGCTTAGTGCAACGGTCTGCCCTTTTAGTCTTCTGTGGCTTGAATTTAGGAGTTAATTTCCTACTTCTTTGTGATTTGATTTTGAAGATAAGCTAGTAGAATATTTTTCTATCGTTTAGTTAGGAATTGCAGCTATAAATGTATGTCTTTGAGTTATTAATAAAATATTCCCTTTGACGGCATTGCCAGTATTTCTCTCTAAGTTCTCCTTTGTTATTTCCCAATAATTTTCTTTGTTAAAAAACTAGCAGACTATAATATTCTTTAACTAGTAAAACCGTTCCTGCATGAATTGAGCTCCCAGGCACGACACCCGAGACATTTCTCTCTCCTACTTTCTAGGGGAGGGGACTCCCTCTACCGGCTCTCTTTTCCGGCAGACCCCGCCGGGAGCTGCTTTCTCGGTCTTTTCCAGACTATCACCTTCTGTGGTAATTCCCATCATACCATCACCTTTTCTTTCTTCCTTTCGTTTTTCTTTCTTTCCTCCCCTCTTGGAGATGGGTGAGAATAGGATCTATTTCAACGCAGGGTTTAAATCTTTTGACATCACAAAATGGTACTCTGGAAGAACATCGTGGTTCGAATAGGTAGAAAGGAGTAATAAGCTAATGAGAAGGTCCTCCATGAGTAGCAAGGTCATGGAGTGGGTTTGTTATGTACTAAAGGAGGTATCAAGCGATCAGAAGAGAGTGGTGAGAAGATGGAAAACCTCTGATACAGATTCGAACATTTCACGAGGAAACACAATGGACAGGGGAGATACATCAGCATTGTCTCTGTAAATAGGGGGAAGGTCAGTTTTAATTTTACCAGAAATATCATTGAATGAAGGTTGGTATGACATAGCTTTCAAGGTGGAAAACTTCATTAAATGCCACGAAAAGGCTGAAGTGACAATCCCAAGACTCACTGCCAACTTCCCATATGCAAAAGCTCTAAGAGAAAGCAAATGGCAGCCAAGGAGTTCTAAAGCAGTGAAGGTGATATCTCCAGAAGAAAGGCCAGACATTCCTATGAAGTCCAGCATCCAGGAGGAAACTATCTTGGGAAGATGTGTGGCGGGTTGTGTGGTAGGGAAAATACAGGATAGACCCACTTTGGCAGACATAAGGAGGTGGACGTCCGTCATTTGGAAGAATGTTTTCGTCTTGAACATATATGAGATGTATGGCAACATGTTCTTGTCTGAATTTCCCAACAGATTCGCAGAATCTATTCTTCAAGGACATTGGTTCTGGAAAAAAGGAAGGTTGCAACTTGAGTGGTGGAATCCTTTAGCAGGGACAGTGTCAACTTCCATCCTAGTCAAGGAAACTTGGATTAAAGCGATCGGAGTTCCACTACATCCATGGTCGCCGGAAACTTTCAAAGAGATTGGAGACTGTTGCGGAGGCTGGGTGGCTACAGGAGAGGAGTCGCAGTTAAAGAACCACCTGAAATGGGCAAGAATCCTCGTTCAAAGTGATGGTAGAAATCTTCCGATGGAGGTACCGATAAAGAGATTTGGTGTAACCTATTATATCCCTATTTGGCCGAAAAACAAACCAAGATATGAAATCACTCCAGAAAAAGAGAAGATGGTCGCCAGAGAAGATGATTGAAGGGCCATCCAGGAGGGAGTCATCATCCAGAGGTCAACAGGAAGAAGCATCTGCGATAAAGTACAAGACTTCCTCGACAATAGGGATTCTACAGTCAGCGATCACATGGGAAACCCTAGTATTTTGGTCAAAGCAGTTGGTAAGGTGAAGATACGTGAGGGGCATGTGCATAATTTAACTAAGGTGGGCCTTAACCAAAACAAGTCTCTTACTGGGGAGATTGGGCCAGATCTGGCAACCCAATACATTTTTAATAACTTAAATGACCCAGAAGCCCTTAGCACACAAAGAGATTCCAGCTGCATCTTTCTGGAACCCCTCCCTTTTCATCCTCAAGAGCATTCATAGTTAGAATACAAGAAGGGAGAGCAAAGCAGTGACTCGAAATTGACTGCTGGTGAAGTGGGAGAAATCCAAGACAACTATTCGGAAATTGTAGACACAATACAGTTGGGGGATAAAGACAAGGCAGTTGCTGAATACACAGAGCAAGAAGGCTGGAACCCACAAAATGAAAAGTCAATAATGATGATTGACAGCTGGGAAGTTGAAGATGTTATGCCGATACTGATGGAAAATCAACAAGAGGCATGAAGAAGAGGCACTTGAGTTACTACTACAGGTCGATAGCTGCAGACAAGCTAGAAAACATGATGCAGTCAGTGATTGTAAGAGGTACAGATCCAAAGGAGCAAAAGAATTAAAGGGTCTGGCTACTTCTGATGTCAAATTCAAGATCAATGGTAACAGAAATAAGGAGAGGAATTGGCTGGCCATCGAACCAAGAACTTCAAAATAGTTACATGGAATGTTAGGGGATTGAATGATAGGGATAAAAGGAGGATTGTACATAGTCTGATTTCTTATTGGAAGGCAGACATTGTATGTCTGCAAGAGACCAATTATAGGGGAATATTTCTAATTTAATGAAACAGATGTGGGGGGGAAGGTGGATTAGATTCGCACATTTAGAGGCGAGTGGAACTAGAGGGGGTATTACGTTTCTTTGGGATAGCAGAGCATGGAAGGGGGAAGTTTTGGAAGCTAGGACTTATACCCTGACATGCCAGTTTGAGGCGCAGGATCAGAATTTTTCATGCCATATAACAGGGGTCTATGCCCCAAACAATTATGTAGAAAGGAGACTGGTCTGGGAAGAGCTGGGTTCTGTGAGGGGATTAATGAAAGGACCTTGGGCTATTTGTGGTGACTTCAATACAGCAAGATTCAATTCAGAGAAGAAGAACAGCAGCGGCAGAACAAGGATCGATGACATGAACCTAATTGACACACAGTTGGAAGGGGGAACATACACTTGGTTCAAAGGGGAAAATGAAGAGGCAGCCTCCAGAATTGATAGATTCCTAATTGACAAGGAGTGGGATGATAGCTTCAACAACATCAAACAATTTCCTCTATAGAGAATAGCCTCTGATCACAGCCCTATAACTCTACAGGGAGGCACATGGAACAGGAATAAGAGCTACTTTAAATTCGAAAATTGGTGGCTGGGGCTGGCAGATTTTAATGAAAAAGTCAGTGAGTGGTGAAACTCTTTCAACTTCTCAAGGAGACCAGATCATCTTAGCATGTAAACTAAAAGTTCTCAAGTCAAAACTCAAAGAGTGGAGTAGAAGTGAGAATGGAAATCTGAATCTCCAAAGGAAAAGATTGCTGGGCCAAATGGAGGACCTGGACAAGGTGATTGGGGACAGAATGTTGACTGAGGAAGAAAAACTCAAGAAAGCTTCTCTATTCATGAAATTTGAGGAGTTAGTCAAGAATGTGGAAATCTCATGGAGGCAAAAGTCTAGAGCTCTGTGGCTTAAAGAAGGGGATAAAGACACCAAGTTCTTCCACAAAGTGGCAAATGCACACAAAAGATTCAATAACATCAACCAATTGAAAGTACAAGGGCAAATATTGAAGAGCAGGCACAGATTGAAGGAGAAATCATTGATCACTATCAGAGCCTATATATTGAAAATGTACAGTGGAGACCTTCCTGTCTAAATGCCAACTGCCCAGTACTATCAGAGGAAGAAAGAGCCAACCTGCGAGCTGAATTTGAGGAAACTAAAGTTTTGAACAGCCTAAAGATGTGTGCTACAAACAAAGCCCCGGGACCAGATGGATTTACAATGGGCTTCCTCACCAAATGTTGGGAGATAGTAAAACAAGATGTTATGAATGCTTTCCATAATTTTCATGCAGAAGAGAAGTTTGAAAGAAGTTTTAATGCTACTTTCATTGTCATTATCCCAAAGAAGAAAGGTGCTTTGGAGTTGAAGGATTTCAGGCCCATCAGTCTAATAAGTAGCATATATAAGTTATTTTCCAAGGTTCTAACAGAGAGACTGAAAGTTGTAGTCTCCAAATTGGTGGACTCTCAACAAATGGCTTTCATTAAAGACAGATTTTGGATGCAGTCCTGATTGCCAATGAAGTTGTTGACACTAGAATCAAGCATAAGAAACCTGGGATATTATGCAAGCTAGACATTGAGAAGGCATATGACAATCAATTCGACCTTTCTTCTTGCAACACAAAAGAATGGGGTTTGGACATAAATGGGTTTCATGGATTAGGTGGTGCATATCAATTGCCAGCTTCTCAATTCTCATCAATGGTTCACCTGCAGGCTTCTTTAGGGCACAAAGAGGTCTCAGACAAGGGGACCCCCTATCCCCCTTCCTCTTTGTGCTTGCAATGGAGGGAATTAATAATATGATCAAAGCAGCTACACATTTTGGTGGTTGAAAGGTTTTGAGGTGGCTGGAAATGGTAGTGACAGCTTGCAAGTGACACATTTACAGTATGCTGATGACACTCTTATCTTCTGTGATGCTGAAGAAGAGCAACTCAAATACCTAAGAGTTATTCTGGTGGTGTTTGAAGGGATTTCTGGGCTACATATCAATTGGGGAAAAAGCTTCCTATACCCTATCAATTCTGTCAACAATATGGAGTCTTTAGCTGACACTCTAGGGGGTGTAGTTGGTTCCTTACCAACAACATATTTAGGCATGCCTTTGGGTGCAAAGTCAAGATCATATACCATCTGGGACAAGGTTATTGAAAGATGTGAAAAAGAACTGGCTAGGTGGAAAACTCAGTATCTGTCATTAGGAGGGAGACTGACCCTGATTAACTCTGTTCTTGATGCACTTCCAACATACATGATGTCTACTTCCCTGTTCATGCAGGAGTCATCAGTAGGTTGGGCAGCATCAGGAGGAAATTCTTATGGCAAGGAAGTAAGGACAAGAAGGGATACCATCTAGTCAAATGGAAAGCACTCACTGTAGATAAAAGATATGGAGGGCCGGGGATTAAAAATATGAAGTATCAGAGCAAGGCTTTAAGAATGAAATGGCTGTGGAGGTTCCCCAATGAAAGCCGGCAATTGTGGAGCAAGGTCATTTTTACCAAGTATGGGCAGGAAGACAACTGGGTGTCCAAAGAGGTTACCACCACTTATGGAGTTAGCTTGTGGAAATCAATCAGACTACTATAGAATGACCTAAAAGATCATTCCAGGATTGAAGTTTTTGATGGTACCAAAACCAAACTCTGGGAAGATAATTGGCATGTGAAAGGCATCTTGAAGATTCTATTTCCTGACGTATATAATTTATCTACCCAGCAACAGAGTACCATAGCAGAAGTGTGGTCTCCACAAGGCTGGAATATTGTATTCAGACAACAAATCAATGACTGGGAAGTAAACAGAGTGGCTGACTTTTATAGTATTTTGCATACTTTCACTGGTCTACGAAACGGGGGGGGGGGGGGGGGGGGGGCTTTTTTTTGGTGGACAGGAAACAACAAGGGGTACTATAAGGTCAGTACAGCTTACAAGTTGATGAATTCTGGTGACCAACAGGAAGGTTTTTGGCCTTGGAAACACATACGAAAGGCCAGAGTCCCCCTCAAAGTTGCTTGATTTGTATGGACTTTGGCTAACGAAGCAGCCCTTACACAAGATAACCTAATGAAAAGAGGGATTACACTATGCTCAAGGTGTTTTCTATGTGGAGAAAAGCTGGAGACAGTGAACCATCTCTTCCTTCACTGTAAGACAGCTACTCAAATTTGGAGCCTAATCCTAAACCTCAAAGGACTCTCATGGACAATGTCAAGGAAGATCACAGAGGCTCTGAGAAGTTGGGAAGAGTTGGGGCAGTTTGCAAAGGACAGAAACAGATGGAGAACCATCCCTGCATGCATATGGTGGACAATCTGGAAGGAAAGAAATTCCAGATGTTTTGAGAATTTTGAAAATGGAGTGCAGAAGATCAAGCTGAACTTCATTTTACTTTTGTGTTTTTGGTGCAATCAGTTATATTCCAAAACTCTGTCTCTATCATTGATGTGTTAGACTCATTATAGGAGTATACCTCTGTAATTAGAGGTTTTTTGCTGTAAATATGGTTTCAGTGCAACCTATGTACTGCTGTGATTTTTACATATATATACAAAGTTACCATTCTCAAAAAAAAAATATTCTTTAACTAGTATGACCTATCCTTCAATGTAGTTTTATCATGCTCGCACCCTCATTTCAAAATCAGGACACTGAAAATAGAGTATTAGGAAACAGTATCTGAAATTTAGAAACTACGAACTAACTTATTATTTCGTGTGTTCATCTCTAACTTTAATTCTGGAAACAGGGAATTGAAAACGAAATGAGCACTATTTCCAGCAATTCCACCCCATTTCAGGTTGTTTAAATCTAACAATGGAAACTTGAAAGGTCCTCCTAAAGAGCCATAGCTCTTAAAATTTACAAACTTGGTTCAGCAGTTTTCACTTCAAAATCCAAAAACGCTAATAATCAGGATTTGGACTTTTTCCATCCTAATTCATCTAATTTTGCTTTCTGAAAGCTAGAGGTCAAGCTGAAGCATAAATCTAGTGTAGCATACAGATGAAACATAATTTTTTCTTACTGAATCTGAAGTTCACTCCTGCTTTGGCACTGCAAGAGTAGTGATGTGAAAATAACACGGTTTTTCTGAAGTTGAGAAATACACGACATAAATTACAACGCATAATTGAGTTCGAAGTTTTCATATTTAGCATTTAGATTACTGTGTTCCCTTCATACCAGAGAACCAGGAAGAACTCCACGAGTTTCTGAACTCTTTCCTGTATTTTCTTGAGCTAATCTCAAGAAATCTTCCATCGGACTCACTGGCTGCAGTATAAGAGAAAAGAAGGCCATACTAACGCAATTTTATATTAGGGAAAGCTGATTTAAAACTACAATTGTGAAGGTTTTGACTCAAAATTTCCTACAAGTACGACAGTTAACACCAATACTTCTATGGATCAAAGAGATACAGAAGCCAAAATAATGTAATAAAATAAGCACTCACAACATGCAAATGCTGATAAGAATTTGAACTGGATGGACCTAGCTGCCCCAGGTCTTGGATCTGCAGCTTTGGATGGAGATAAAGGACGAAACTCTTGTTGTAGTTGTGCCAAAACTGGAGGCGGCAAAGATAGAAAAGGAGAATGGAACGATTACACAGTGAAATCAAAAGAGCATACATAGTAGAAAGGAGGGGACGGATGCAAATATGCAGCAAAAATGGAAGGGTGAGAATCAACAAATATCAAACAAAAAATAGAGATGAAAAGAGTAATTTCTTACCTTGGAAAACAGAGATGAAATCAGAGATGGAGCTTGAGCCTTGAAGACTGAGTCTGGGAGAGAAAGAACCCCGATTCTGAGCGAGGGAGACTGGAGAGGCGGAGATGGCTGTGGTCTTGACTCTTGAGCAGTTGAGATTGAGAGAGAGACACAGGCTTAGGATTGAGTTAGAGAGAGTGAGAGATGATTGTGGTTTAGGAAATATCGAGGGGAAGCCATAAATGTTTTGTAATGGAAAGCAGGAATTTAGATATACGTTGTGGGGACAGGCTGTACCTGTATGTGCATGCCCAATTCGGGTGTTAAATTTATCAAATCGTAACCGAACCGTGAAACCATTATAATTGATAATTGAATTTGTAAACCAATCCATTAAGACATAAACCGAATAAAACGATCCAAAATAATTACTTCGGTTCAAAATTTCGGGTTGAACCGAACTGTGAACAGCCCTACCTGGATGTATATATCAAACACTCAGATGCTTTGATTAACATTACTTGATTAACATTACATTAAGAACTGCTGCGTGCTAGTAATAGATCAAAGTGAATTCATAATGTAGAAACAAGAAAAACATATGCCGTAATAGAATACGCAGATATAATCTACTGAAAAACTCTAGTATTTTATTAAATCAATTAAACAGGAACACTTATGAACAAATGATAACCACAAAAGGCCACATCTGAGGCATCACCGGTCATAGAGCAACACCTTTACTCTTTAAACTTATCCATTCCAACTTTCCAGTACATCAGACTGGTAGTATATATTACAACCAAATCCCATTTTTTCCTCTGCCTGTTTGGTACCAATCTTTGTCCTAACCTACATAGCATCTTTTACCATTTGGGATTTACAATTGCAAATACAGTGATCACAGGAGCAAGGCTTAGGAAAAGGTAACTTTTATTAGCTATAGGTTTTTCTTTGTCATGCATCAACAGGGAAAACATAAAACTAAATAGCAACTTAGAGATAAAAACAAAACAAACATTTATAAACAAAATAAAAATGCATAGGGAGACAAAAGAAGAAGAAAACAAGTAGAACATCAAAGAGAGGAGATCATAACAGCATATCATACTTATCAAGAAAACAATGATACCTATAGTACATTTGGCCAGCCCGATGAGTCAATAGCAAGGCTATGTCCAAGACTGGCTAACAAGCAGCATAGCTTGTGAGCATTAAGTGATAATCACTCATACACCATACTACGAAGAAGTAATGGGTTCCAACAGCATTCCCCTTTTTCCGCACTCCCGTAAAACAGCTTGAGCTTCTTCAGTACGACCTGATTGAATAATTGAATCAAGATATAGTTTACATGTCAAAACATCGGGGATGCATCCATTTGCTTCCATTGAAAAAAACAAGTTCTTAGCTTCATCAAATCTCCCAGACTTACATAAGGCTCTGATAAAAGCACCATAAGTATGATTATCAGGGTTCAAATCCAGTGTCAACATGCTTACCAGAAGCCTTTGTGCCTCATCAATCTTATTCATCCTACAAAAACTTTGAATCAAGGCATTGAAGGAGAAAACATCTGCCTGTATTCCATCACCTTGCATTTTTCTTAATAATTTCAGTGATCTACCAACATCCCCCAGGACACAAAGTGCACGAATTAAGATATTGTATGTAACAGCGTTTGGAGCAACTCCCCATTCTACCATCTCTGTGAAACAGTCTAGAGCATCATCAATCCTGTTTACTCTACAAAGGCTATCAATCATTGAACTAAACGTGAAAATGTCTGGTTGAAAACCATGTTCCAGTAGTATGATTAGTAGCTCATGTACCTTGTTAACCTCCCCTACCTTGGAATATCCACCAATAAGAGTGTTAAAAGTTACAACATTGGGAGTGACCCCTCTCTGAAGCATATCTTTGAAAGCATCTGATGCTTTGTCCATCATTTTGATTTTGCAAAAGCAATCAATGACCCGGTTATAGAAAAATGTGTTAGATACAAGACCATCTGTAAACATCTTGTTCAAATAGTTATTCCCCTGTTCTACTCTACCTGCTTTATAAAGAGATTCAGTAAGTGTGAGATAAATATCGACACTAACCTTCACCCCTCGAACAGTGATGAAGTCTAACATCTGACAAGTATCATCAAGCTCTAATCCTTTGATTAAACAAGTCAGTACAATGTTAAGAGTTGAGTTATCCAGGATGTAACCTCTATGAATTGATATTCTTAAAAGTTGAGCTGCTTCTCTTGGCAAAAAATTAGTACTAAGGCAACGTAGCATGGAAGAACAAGCTACACTAGGCAAGGCAGGTTCTTTCTCTAACCATCTAGATAACAATTCAAAGCCCTTATCTGGTGGCATACAGCGAAATACCCCATTAACCAATGATCTTACTGTAGCTTCATTTGGAACAATACCCTTACTCTTCATTACCCCAAAGAGTTCAAACGCCTCGTCAACCCTTTTAGCATTACAGAACCCCTCAACCAAAATTGTGTAAGTAAATACATTTGGAGAGTATCCCACTCCTTCCATCTGTTTCACCAGACGAAGCGCCTCCTCCACAACCCCAGCCTTACAAACTCCATGAATGAGAATATTATAGGTAAACCTATCCGGATTACAGTTATCCACCTGCATTTGCTGAAACTTTAAATAGGCGAGGTCGAGTGAATTGCACTTGATCAACGCATTGATTACCGCATTATACAACCTAGTACTAGGAGCGAGCCCCAAATAAGAAACCTGCTCCAAAATATCAGCACAGTACTTCCCCAACCCTAATCTCTCCCAACTACCAATCAGAACACAAAGCAAGTCCACAGTAATTACATATCCTGAGTTTCTGATATCTTGAACAAGCTCAGCTGACAACAGAAGGGGACCTTTCCTATAAAGTGCATTTCCTAAAACCTCCCTAACTGATTTATTCTTTGCAAAAGAGGGACAAATATTCAAAACCCAGATGTAAAATCTAAAAGGGTGTAAAGGGTTTTCTTGATTTTGCAAAATACTAACAACTGCTTGCTGATTCAAAGTAACCCTCTTGGCTTTATACTCGTGGTTTAGTAATAAATACCAGTCTTTTCTTGCAAGAATCTGGGTAAAATACTCCTTCTGATCAATAACACTTCCTCGAAAGTTTCCTTTTTTAGCTGCTATAGAAGTGTTGGAATTCCAATTTAATGAAGGCTTACCGGATGAAATTTGTTGATTGCTGGGGTTGCTAGTGGACGCAACAGAGTCAAGATTTGAGGGTTTTGGAGTATTGGATATGAGGGAATTTCGGTTTTGTTTGGAGAGATTCGTGAAAGCAGGTGAAGAAGCCCTTGAAGCTAGAGAGGAAAACCCTCTCATACTCTCCTGTTTCCTTTTGCTGTATGGTTTATTTCTCGATACCCTTCGGCTGTAGAAAAAATACGTAAAATCTCAAAAACTTAAAACTTTTCTTAACTCTGCTCTGATATAAAACCCTTGTCGAAATAAACTGGGATTAATATATATGAGTGTTTATTAGGGGTGGACATAAATATTAAAGAATTGAAAAATTAAAAATTAAATTAATTTAATTTTTTAGTTTCTGTTTTTTGGTTTGGTGTTTAATTTTGGTGTAAGAGTCGTGATTCTCCGATACACAGAAGAATCAAAGTTTTATTAATTATATTTAAAAATAATATTTATATTTAAGTTTTCAAACCCAACTCATTTGGGCTTTGGGCCTCTATTTCAGATTTATATTTACCAAAAAATAGTCAAATATCAAAGTCTCAACCCAACCCAAAATTTAAATTTAACCTAGAAGGTTGATTCACCATTAAGTTCTAGTTTAATACGATATACTACCAATTTCAGAAATCAAGAAATGTTAATTGTTAGGTGTTAGGTAGTAGTTAGTTTCTAAGTTTCAATTATATTTTATTTGTAATGTTTTAAATTAATGTGCTAAGTTATTAATTGTTGTAGAAGCTATACAAAATAGCATTGTCAAATGTTTCGATAGTTTGTTTCTCACTTGCACGAAAAATCATTTAAAAAACATTGAGTCAAATTGAATCGAACCAAATTAGTTTAATTCGGTGTATGATACATATTTTTTCAAAATCAAAAATTGAAGAACCAAACAAAACTTTAATAAAGTCAAACTGAAGAACTGAACACTCACCCCCCATTATTTATACATGCACCTAATATATGTATAATATTCTTTTTATTTTTTTCAGTTTTTTATTTTTCTTTTTTATTTTTCTTTTGTTATTCTTTCGTTCTCTACTTTCTTTCCTCATATTCATTGAGGTAAGCTTTACATTCACGACATAATTATTTTTTAATTATCAAATTCACGATACACACTATTCAATATTCAAAAGATTTCTCAATAAAATAGCTAATAAATGAGATGGACAATCGGCATAAAGAAAAAATAAGATGGTCGGAATTTAATTTTTTGGTAAGGTTGAATTATTTTAATCTCTACTTTTGAATTTTAAATATTTACTTAAAAAGTGTAAGATTCAAAAAAAATAATTTTAATAATATTTTTTAAAAAAATACGTACATAATTTCACTCTATCCAATAAAATAATACAGTAAATAACTTTTTCAACCAATCAAACCCATATTTAATTTGCCAAACAAATAAAATTTGATTTCTTTTAATTATTATGTATAAATTTAAACCTATTGGCTAAATTTATTTACACATAACACATTTTTCAAAATGGCATATATCATAGCAAAGATTACGACAGAGATGGCAATTGTTCGGAAAAATCTGAGCGTTAAAAAAGTGAGAAGAATAAGAGAGAAAATAACAAAAAAGAAAAAGGAAAAAACTTAAAATAAAACATAAAATATTAAGAATACATAATTAAGTATAACTATATATCATCCGATAAAGAAGATGTTACATAGATCATTTGGAGTAATTTTTAATGTTATTTTTTTTCGGTCTGTATCACTTTATCCGTTAAAGATATTAATTTTACTTTAGATTAAAATAGAGGTAAAAAATTGTCAAAATTAAAGTGCTAAATTAAAATCACTCGACAAATTTAAAAATACCACTTATTTTATTCTTCAGTATGATAATAATTTTACCGCACATATTTCATATAACTTAAAACTTATATCTTTATTTTAGTAGAAGCAAATGTAACTTTTCAAATAACTCCTTACCTGATCAAATTAAACAAATCCAACGACGACCAACTCAAGAATAAATAGATTAAAAATATTGGATTTGTGATCAAGAAACGCATATCTCAGCGTTTCAATTTAATGGGCACAAAAATAAAGTTTTTTAATCTTAAAATTACTCTCTTTTTTTCATTTTTTTCATATGTGAGAAAAATAAGAATAATGATTATGTTATATATATTTAAATAAATGATAGTTTATTTTGTTGCATATTTAGATGTAGGTAAATAACATGTTGTGCAAGTTCCAATATTATGTAGTATAGGTAGAGTTTGTTGCATATTTAGATGTAGGTAAATAACATGTTGTGCAAGTTCCAATATTTATGTAGTATAGTTAGAGTTCTATGTTTGACATTTATGTTTAACATGTGTCATTTAGATCAATTTCATAAAATGAATACAGCTAAATTTTGTTATAGTAAATATTTATTTTTTTTGGTAATTATAATAAGGGATTGTTATATATGTATACTTATATTTGTCGTTTAGATCTCACTTAGCTGTTATAAATAAAAGTATGCAAACACTTGAACCACTTTAAAACCATAAAAATTTCCCAAATAAAATATAACAGTGAAAGATGATAATGTACATACATAACTCTAAAACATATATACTTGGTGCTTTCTAGAAAATGAAAATTATATTTTTCAATACTGCTTTTGTTAATTAGCCAGTGAGTTCTTCCTCTTTGTGAGTCTCAATGGTAACATCTGACTGTGGATAAGCAACACAAGTTAACACGTATCCACTACTTATTTGGTCATCATCAAGAAAGTTCCCATCAGATTGATCAACAGTTCCAGTCACAATTTTACCAGCACAAGATGAGCAAGAACCTGCCCTGCATGAATAAGGAAGCTCATGTCCTTCTTCCTCAGCTTGATCAAGAATGTACACATCATCTGGACAATCAAATTCTACTTGTCCTGTAGGTGTAATAAGCTTCACCTTGTATGTCGCCATGCAAGTGATCTTGCCACCATTTGCAGATTTAAGCCCAAAGAGTGCTTGCCCAACATTTGGAATGGCCTTGAGGCTTGTCATAATTGGTTTTCTTGGCATGAAGGAGGTACTAATCATATTGCCTGCGATACTAGCCATTTTTTTTTATTGTTGTGGTGTTTCAAGATTCTTTTGTTGGGGGTATTCTTGTGCTGGGCTGATCTCACTTCACTAATGAAGAATTAAATTGGGAGCTTGTGGAAATAATTTGTTTAGAAGAGGAGTTAGTATGGAGGTTAATCCTCCACATGTCAGCATTCTACGGCATAACTTAAATTGGTTCTAATATTGTTTCTCCTCCACTACCAACCACAATAAAAACCACAGAAGACTGTATTTTTGTCAATTAGTAAAGTCTAGAAATGTCTCCTGTCCAATCTAGACGGATGAAGGTCTTAATTGAGATTAATGGACACCCACAAACTATTACTCTTTCTCAAAATTTAACATGAAATACTTAGTGGAACAAACAATTCAAGTCACAATTTTAATGGCAAAGTAGTAGTAGTAACAGTCCCTATTGTTTAGCCACCAAACGTATTATAATTTCCTTAATAAACTTATCATTGTTTTGTTAAAAGCGTTTTTCACGATCCGCATTTCACGCAATCAAATCAAGCTGCACTGGTAATCAATTAGACAGCAGACCCATCCTTGAGATATTCAGCATCAAGAGAATGCAATTAAAAATGAGGGTGAATGAAAAACTGATCTCTGCTCGCTGTGTGTATATCCAAATCGTTCAACAAGCACAAAAACTTCCCTGGGCCTCATTTGTAGTTGCATAAAGAATAAACAAAAATTAAGTAGCAATGCCTTTTGCATCCGCGTTGTATAGTATTGGAGATATAACTACATCACACCTGAATCTCTGACCATGCTAGCCTTGAATCATTCAAAGTCTCCATTCTAATTTAAGTACAAATAAAAACAGGAGATTTCTTTTACAGCCAAGGGATGGGGCTACCATCATTAAACCAAATTGAATCCCACAAAGATACATGGATCTTGAGGTTGTTCTTGACCTTACTGCCAGATACCAAGCAAATATAGCAGGGCCAGTCCTACTCTTCTTTGTTAAAAGATCAATCACATTTGATGTTTCTATAGATCCTCCTCACAAACAGATTTGAGCCCAAAAATCCAACAGCACCTAAGTTTGAATGACAAGAGGACATGGCTGATTAGAAAACATGAAGCAAGATGAAATACCATGACATATAATTGGAATTCTACACAAGCAATAGACTCGATATGACAAATGGTTTAACTGGTACTCATACTCACCGCAGAGAATTCCTAAGCCGAGACAAAACATCAGTGTATATCCAAAATAGAAGCTGGTCTGGAAGAACCCGGACATCTTAGTCTTCACATAGTAATAATATACTGAGTACAGGTAGACATACACAGCTGTAGAGGCAGCTGAGAAAAATGAAGTCCACTGCCAATGATAATTCTCAGCATTTAGCAGGAAATACGTGCCCACAATAGTCACACAGACAGTAACAACAATGAGAATCAGGAACACCAAAAGCATAAACCCGTAAACATAGTACACCTGCAAAACTCGGATACATTAGCAATGAACTCAAATTGTGTGGCAGCTGCTTAGCTGAGAAATAAACTTTAATATGCTGCTACCTATCAGAAGGGGTTCTTACATATAGTCCATATCAACTTGAATTTTTTTTTTTTTAAAAAAAAGGTACGACTAATCATGCAGGCAATGCATGCTGGCAAAAGATGGTTATTCTATTCATAGGAGTTCATTGCTCACATTTATTTGCAGCAAGGTCCAAATATATGGACAGAATTCAAATTGTTTCTCCCTGAATCCATTGAAGTTCAGCCTTCATTTTTTTAATTCAAAAACAGTTATGGGGAGTGGTACACAAGCCTCGCATGGGGTTATAGTTTACCTTGTAATTCCAGAAGGATGTGAAGACGAAATACATCTCAATAAATATACTGCCAAATGGTAGCAGACCACCCATCAAAGAGATTACAGATGGCGTCAGGTACCACTTTTTCACAGGAATAGGGCGAGGAATGGTCTTAACACGGCAAGGATTGTTTGGAGCACCACTCCAGTTTCTTCCAACAACTGTACCCAAAAGAGCCAGGGGGAAGGAAATGAATGCCCAGATGACAAAGACAACCACCATTGTGCCAAAGGGAATTGCAGCTAGAGACCCATAAAATATGGCAATTGTGTTCAGAACGAAACCAATTCCAAAGCACAAAAATGGAAAGAGTGATGCTGTCAGAATCATCGACTTGATCCAGCTTTTCCCTGCAATAAGAAGATAAACAGCATGACTATTGTACTGGTAAAAAAGGAAGAAGAGAAAAAGTGTGTTGTCATTCCAAGTTTTGGCGAGTACATTGAACAACACAGAAATAAAAACAATGCACAGTGGTGGTACTCCAAAACAGGGGCCACTAGCAATATGTCCTACATTACACATCAATAAATGATTTGACAAAAGATCCCAGCTTGAACTAGCTCCTTAGATGAAATTGAAGCGCCAAAAAAAAGAGAGGGAAAAGGGTCCAATAAAAGATTATTGCCTTGAAAGGATAGATATAGATAAGAAAGGAAGCATACCACCATTTCGTGAATACATTGCACCACTAACATAGCCCGAAATGAATGATGTCAAAGCATAACATACAATAAAAGTCGTAACAATGGCTCCTCTCCTGAAAAGAATGCACAAATACTATTTCAATTAAATATACTAACAAAGTAGCAAAGAAACAGAGTACTGAACAAATATTAATAGGAACCAGTAATTCAATTGCAATGCTAACCATGAAACTAGAATTACCAGACAGATCCATCAATAATTGCCCCAATACTCTACTCCTAAATAAATAGACAACAACTACAGTTCAAAGGTATCAATCAAGTATCCAACATACCCAACATACAACATCCCCACAATTGCCAACAGTATGACAAGGAGGACAAGCAATGCCAGCTGTGCCCCAGTACCAACAAGAGCAGAAAGTAACACTAGGTTAAGTGGAGTCCGAAACACATCTCCATGAACAAGCTTCCAACCAGACTCTTCACTCACATCTCTTTCCTGAGACAGAAACATTAACGATTAAGAAAAGAAGCCTCGAACTTACATTTTTATTTTTTTTGAAATGGAATGGAGAAGCCTCGAACTTAAATCTTATCTAAACAGAATGCTGTTTTAAGCACAAGGTTGTTACCAGAGTCTCCAAGTCATCATCTTCCCGAGCATATTTGGCATAATCATTCCTCAGCGTCCGCATCAATATCATAGACACCAGACCAGTAAGAAAGATGACCATCATGAAGGAATTAAAGATGGAGAACCAATGAATCTGCACAGTACATAACACAATTACAAACAACACATAAAACTCAAGCGAAAAATTGAATCTCATGGTGCTAAATTAAATACAAATCATTAGAGCAGATGAATAGAATTAAGAAAACAAGGCCATCCAAGTAATGTCCACCTGATGCTCAAAAAATGGGTAATCCAAGTAAACTTCAAAGCGACGAGCAAAACTGATATTGGTTGGCTCCCATTTTACAGAATATGTCATGTCCAAGGTTCTCCCAGCCTCCAAAGGCTTTGGGCCCTCTTGAGAGATATTGACATGAATGATCTGCAAAAACCAAGACATGGGGAAGATGAGCATGTAGACTATCCACCAAATTTGGATGAGATGATCAAGTGATTCAAGTCAAAAACCTGGTCCTTATTGTATTTAATATGTATGTTCTTATGTGTGTAAAGTACGTGCTTATCACTGTTTCTGTCGGGATGTAGCTCACCAACAAAACCTATAACACAAACAAATCACAAATTGATACTGCTTTTTTTCATTTTTCGTCTAGAAAAATTAATGGCAGAGAGAGAGAGAGAGAGAGAGAGAGAGTACATACCCCACAACGGCAGGTCATCTGAAAAACATTCAACAAACCGGAAACAAAAAAAGGTAAAGGTCAAGACAAGAAAAATCAATAGAATTTACCATTATCAAAAAAAGTAAAAAATCAATAGACTTCAAAAGAATCTAAATAAAGCGACAGAAGGCAGAAAATCTGAAAAAGAAAAAAGCGAAATAAAGTTCAGTGCTGAAACAGAAGAAGGTTTAAATCAACAGAGCCAAATCAAAATAAGGTCAACAGGACTGTGGCAATTAAACAATAAATAAGAGCATACATTTTAAAATATAATAGAAACAACTTTCAAAAGATACTTCAATAAGATCGTGACAGACTGTGAAGCCTCACCAATAACATACGAGGCTACATTGTAAGAGGGAGAAAAAAGGGTTCTTTTCACCTAGCTTTTGTAGAGAATGCACAAGCAAATCAATGAACCACATATGCGCATTACTTCAGCATTTCCCTTTGCCAGGACACGATGCTATACATTAAAACATTGGACAATGGTGTATTACACCTTGCAGTTTAAGTAAACTTTACCGTCAAATTGTTAGCTTGCCACTACAATGGAATGTAAAGCTCTTCAAAATGAAGCAACACTTACCATCCAATGATGCATTTGGCGTAAAATGCAAGAGAATTTTAAAAGAAGAGCATGGCCAGAGTCAAAGGTACTACTATTAGATTTTCAAAGGTCTAGAATTGTACAATTTCCTAAAGTTTTCTTTGTGGTTGACGGTTCTCCCTTTCCTCATCAAAAACTGGAGGATATTTTCTCATTGTTTGCTTGGAGTCCTAAAAAATAGGAATAAGAAACCCAAGGTAGGGGTAAGGTCTACATATACACACCCTCCCCAGACCACTTGTGAGATTGCATTGGGTATGATGTTGTGCACGCAACAAAAGGGTTTCAGAATCATGTAGGAGTGTCACAATAGAGTAGATAAGCCAAGCTTATAAGTTAAGTTTCCGATCCCCCCATAACAAGAATAATAGTATAATTGCCCAATGAATTAATAGTAAATAATCCATCAAGTTTCTAATTATTTAGAAATTTCTTTATTTCTTTGCAACAATAAAATTACAAGAAAACATGTATAAGCACTGGTGTTACCTGCGCACAGTAACCACAGCAATGATTGGTCACTTTTTGATAAGTAATTATCAGTTACTTACCACATCAAAGACTGCATAAGAAATGCAAAAGCATACCAACCAGAAAATAATGTACGTACTGTAAAATCTTCAGGAATTTTAATCTTTTAAATCAAGAAATTTATATGCTAATCAGCATCTCGGGAAAAAAATGTTAATCAGCATTGCAATTGGATTTCTTAGGAACAAAATGCACTCGATGTTTTTGCAGGGAATCTTCATAAGAATATACCAAGGGATAAAGTTTGTAACATACCAATGAAGAACTCAAACCAATAACTGTTTTCAATAGCATCCTTAAATTGCTTGACCTTCGCTTCATCAAGCTCAAGCTCACAAATGCTACCCTTGTCCACGTTTTCTATCAGACACAAAGAGTCCATGTAAACCTCAAATCAAACAAGAATAGCGAGGAGTAACATTGAAGGGGATCCACATACTTTGAAACTTTATGTCAATCTGACTATCAATAAGCTCGTTTCCACCCAAAACTTCACCGAGGCCACCCCATTTGTGAGAACCAGATGCATGGCAGAACGGAAGGCTGTAATAGTTGTATGTTTCCTGTGGGTTATTGTAGGGCCCAACTTTATTTACCCATAGGGTAACTGGGTCATCTGGCTGATACTGTTGGACAAAGCATAGGAGTCAGAAAAAAACATTTGCATATACCAAGTCCTAGGTAAGAAACAAAAGCACAAGCATAATGCAGTAATACATCCACTTAATTATGCATATTTTAATACTTCCCAGAAATTCACAAACATGAGATTAAAATATATTTCTCCTCACTAGTAGATTTTTCTAGTCTCGTATTTTGCAGAAGTGAACATAATGTAGACAAAGAAGCAGACGAACTTGCATTGCCTAATATACAAGAAAAAGGGAAAGGTATAGGGTTAAAAACTTAAGCAAACACCACCAAGGCAGGCAGAAAGGAGAAAAGATGCCCTTAACCACATCTGTCCATTAGGCATCACTAAGTGCTCGAGCTGAACAGAATGGAAGTGTCAAACGAACTATACATGCTCCTCAATAGAAAAGAGTGAATGAGGGAAGTATAAGGCTGGAAACTCACTAAGAACACTAGAAGAAACGTGAGGGTTCCGAGAGAGTGTTTGGACATCAATTGACTTGCGATTGTGCCTAAGTCGAAGTCGAGTTGTGGCAGAATTGTTGCCATAACCTGTGAGGGTCCTTTGAGTTGTTTGAAAATAAATACAAAGGTCGGGAAATTCCCATGTATTGTGTGTTCTTTTCATTTCTGATTCGAAAATTTATAACAAAAACAGTAAAGTTGTTGAATAGGCTGAGCCAAGCGGGCCGACTTGACTGCCGCAGAGTGGGCTAACCTAGGGCAGAATCTAAGGCGTAGAAAGAAAACCCCTGTGACAGGAACTACCATGATAAAATCCTCCTCAGAACAGCAACCAAGGCACATTCTGAAGGACCTGTTAGTAGCTTCACTTGACTATTACAACATAATCAGCACACATAACAAGCGTTATACTTACAAACACAATTAGCATATGAAACACATCCATATGACAAATCTGAGATCAGGCACAAAAAAGGTTCTTGGAGATCTAAAGTCAAACCATTACTTTGCATTAATAAAACGGAAATTGAATTCATCAGTTCAAATCAAATCCACCAAAACCTGGCAAATTTTCGGAAATCACGGAAGCAATGCACTAACAAGATCTTCGCAATTGGGAGTACCGTAGATCTGAACAGCATAGGGATGCTTCCACCGAAAAAGAAAGAAAAAGAATGCGTACAACTTAAAAATTAAATAAGCCAACCGACATTAGGGTTTTTCGCGGTCTAAGAATCGAACATTTTACCTTGTGATCGGACTCGGAAGCAAGCGCCGGCGAGACGACGAGTAAAGCGGCGAGGAAGGAGAGCAGTGTTAGTGATCGGACGGTGGGCCGCGTCATAATCGCCGGCAACGATAGGGATAGCGCGTGAGATATATTGGTAGAATGAGACGGGGGATCCGACCCAAAGTGGTGAATGGATTATATAGTATTAGATTTAGATGATGATCTGATTTGGTTTGACAAATAGAGACTCGAGAGGGGAGCAGCAGACAGTAGAGTATTAGAAAGCTGTTTATTTATCAGCTTTCCTAACAAAATGGAAAATCTACAAGAAAAAAAAACTAACAACTAATTTCTTTGGAGAACAAATTAGAGCCGGTTTGGATTAGCTTTTTCTTAACTAAAAATATTTTTAAGTAAAAATATTTAAAAATCAAAAAAAGTAAAAAAAGTTTAAGTTCGTAACTTTTAACTTTTAGTTTGTGTCAAATAGTTTTTAGCTTGTTTTAAAGAACTTTTTATTTTATCAAATACTTTTTAAAATTTTAAAAAGTCTATTCAAACACTTTTAATTATATAGTTTTAAAGAAAAACGTCAAAAATATTTTTAAATTATACGAAATTGAACAAAAAGGTTATCTGTCAATAGTTTAGTCTAAAAATGTCACGTCACTGTTTTGGTCCAAAAATGTCTTTATTGTTAATAGTTTGGTCCAAAAATACTCCTATTGTTACTTTGATTCAAAAAATTGTTGGTATCTGTGTTCCGGAGAGTATTTGAATAAATTAGTTTATGTTTATACTCAAAAAAACTGAAGAAAATAATTATGCAGAAATGTAGAAAAGGTAAAAAAATTATTCCGAGTTCATTAGTTGCTTGTGTGTCCTTGAGGAATTATAACCCTCTCACTATTGCCAAGATTTTGGGTTACTTTCTCACATGATAGAATTGAAAAACGTTTTTATAATAACGGCAATGCAAATTACAGAACTATAATGAACTCAACAAACGAAGCACATCACACGGTACTTTTTTTTTTTATAAAGAATGCGAAAATGAGGAGAAGAAGAAGAGTATTTTATATTTCTCTCCGTCTCTCAATCTATAAAATAGGCAAGACCTCAGAATTTATAGAGAATAAAAGAGTGAGATGAATAGATGCAGAAAAGTTGTCTTTTTGGTATAATTCAAAAGGTATCTTTTCTCATTCTCCATTCACATATTAAAACCCCAACAAAAATATCTCAGGACATTTTTGTTTAATTTTATATAATGTACGAGCATTTTTTATCCTTTTTCATTCTTTTTTTTAATTTTTTATCCCTTTTCATTCTTTTTTTACACTAAAAAATGCTAAATAAATATAATATATTTTTTTAATAAATTAATGATGGTGTATGTTAAGAGTAAAATATATGATGTACCTCACCGTTGTAGGCTAATTGCATGTAAATGTTATAATTCAAGAATTGTTTCGTCTTAAATGTTAATAAAAAGAATTATATCGCATGTAAATAATAATAATAATAATAATAATAATAATAATAACTAAAAAGCTAATAACACATAAATTGTTACGTGATATTGTTATATAATTTTATTTTTTTTAAAAGGCTAACAAAATGTGTAAGTTCTAACATGTTGATGTGACAATGCCTTTAACGCTTCATTTCTATTTTTCTTTTTTGTGATTGTTTTGACTATTTTCTCTTTTTTTTTAATATTTTATTAACTCATTTATTTAATTATTGTTGTCATTTAATGTTATCATAATGTATAGAGAGTGTTAAATACAACATATTTAACATAATTAAGAAAAAAAATATAATGAAGAAAGTTCAAAGTATAATTTTTTTAAATTATTTTGTTTTAATATAACACATCTATATCTATCTATATATAATATAAAGTTATGCATTAAAGAAGTGATGTGGCACCTCTCTTTGGACAAGGATTCTATTTTTTTTTCCTCATTTTTTTGATAATTTTCCTCACGTTTCTATTTACTTATTATTATACAAAAACAAATGTGTCAATTACTACTCACTCTATTTGTTTTTATTTTATTATAAAAAATTAAATGTCCCATAATTTACTACTCCACTTATTTTTATTTTTTATTGTAATATTTAAAAATCTAAATATTTACTATTGCAACCTTTCATTTCATTTATAAAGAATAAAAATATGTTAAAATGAAGTGTGTGTGTGAATATCATATCATATCACATTTTATTATATAAGTAGAAAGCCATTAAGTTGAAAGTTAGATTATCATTTTGCTCTCCACTAAATTAAAATTTAATTAATACATAATTAAATAATAATATTTCATTATATCATATTTATATATTTATTACTATATAAGTGGAAAGTCAAAAAGTGAAAAGTTAAAATAAATAAATAATAATAATAATGATAGTAAATAAATATAAATAATAATAATAATAATAATTATTATTATTATTATTATTATTATTATTATTATTATTATATACTAAAAGTGGAAAGCCCATGTCTTAAAAGTAACAAGTCCAGATTAAGTCAAGTTTTTCTCCTTTTTTTGATATTTTAGCCTAACTCGTTGATTAAGAATTGGATTACCATTTTGCCCCTGTAGTAAATTTAAATATAATAAAATATCTGATTAAATAATAATATTTTACCATCAAATATCTAATATATATATATATATAATAATTAAAAAAAATGGATAAAGTCATTCATTGAACCTAGTAAATGAGGAGGATTGTTTCATCTGCAAGTAACTATTGTAGGTTACACATTTATATTTTTTTAATTATTATTTCATATACTACCTTTTCATCTTCTAAGCTTCTACCGGTTACAATATTATTTATACACAATTCTCTAATGAACATCTGTATCATTAAGCAAACTCAATATGAAAAATATGTCTTTGTGTTATGGTCATACTCTACACCTTTTAGTAGGTAATATGAAGTTGTTGCATTCTTTCTTATTCTTTTTGATAGTTTTTCAAATATTTTCTTATTTACCTTCTCTTTTGTTGTTGTTGGAATTTTGGGTTTGTATGAAATTTCAATAAACTTGATAGAAGCAGCATCAAACCTGCAGATTAAATTTACTCTTGGCTAGTGGCTTATATTTATGTTCATCATGATAACCTGTATTTTATGTAATTCTTGCACTTTTCTTCATAAATGTTGAAAAAAATTAGTTTTTCATTTTACTTAAGTGATCTTTTCACGTTTTATATTTAATCGTTATCAAAGCATGATTTGTTGACTAAGGTAACCAAAATGTCAGTTTAATCATTTTAAATATAAACTTATTGCAACTCTATATTTAATTATTTAATGTGGATCGCACGTGTTCAAAAACTAATTTAATAATATAAACTAACGGGTTTCATTAGTTAATGCAGAGTTTTATACCAGAAATCAAATGAAGTATTGATAATGCGTTAAATTAACAATTTAAAAGTTTTGTGTGTGACTTTTGATAATGCTTCTAATAATACTGCTGCCATGTCACTATTAAAATTGCATCTGAATCTACTATTTGATGAGATCTTTCATGTTAGACGTGTATGTCATGTATATAATAATTGTTAAAAGTGGTCTTGAATTATTTAAACCCGAGATTACTATGGTTAGAAGAGTTATAGGTGTTATTTAAGAAAATAATAGAACTTCTAAAATTAAAGAAATTAAAATTAAGTGTGCTAGACACGACTTTCCCCCTAGATATATTTTAAAATATGTTATTTTTATTTTAAATTTATTTATATTTATATAGATAAGATTACCAAATTCAAAAATTATGTAGATTTTTGTAAGGCGTAACCTATAGTTAAAGGAGTTGTTTTAGAATCACGAAGAATAAAATGCTTATGAAAACGATTACAATTTTATTTAGTTTATCGAATAGTAGAAAATCAATAAAAATAAAATAAATAAGAAATAACGTATTTAGAAGATTCTAAAAGTTAAAGAAAGATCTAAAATAATATAATAATTAAAAGGAGGAAGTGCACAAATAACTGCTTAGAGCATCGTGTTTAAAGAATTATTTAAATTATGATTTATTTATTATTTAGTCATTTCAAAATGAATTTTAGACATGTGAAATTAAAGTTAACAATCCGTATTTAAAATTTGAATATTCTAATACGAAAACTTCAAATATTTAAATTTTAAATTAGATTTGACAGTCCGCAACTTAAAACTTATTTATCTGTAGCTTAAAATTTTCATTTCCTTAAGAAATTCAAAGCCTAACTTTACACCCCAAATGAAATGATTCCTCCCACTGTATCGCTTTGTGTATCAATGAATTCGATAATTTATTCTACTTCAAAGTTAAGCTTTGATTAACAGTAGAATAAGTTAAATTTATAAAGTTTAAAATCTATATTCTTTAAAAGAAGCACGAGAATAATACATAATGTTTTATATATTACTAATATTTGATTTTGCTATTTATAATTCACCGGGAAGGAGTAAAGGAAGAGCTGAACTTTGCCAATATTAACTAAATACTTTAGAACTAGACATAATTTAAATAACATATGTAGAATTAATTAGATACAAATCATGTCATTTAAAACCATATTATTCTTAGGGCGTGTATCTATTTGAGGAGTTACGAAAGGTTAAAATTTCACGGAGAATTTTAGTTGATTGTCTCCATTTAATTATGTATTTATTTTTTAAAAAATATTTTATTGTCACTCAATATTAAATAAATTTAGATAAATTATTTTGTTCTTCTCTGCCTTTTACATTTCTTATGTTTCTTCTTAGTTGTTGTATAATAGTAATCTTTTGAATTAATATCTGTTGAAGTTGGGAACAAGCAATCGAGTAGGAAGATTTACTTCCATTAATGAACAAAATTAGCTCTTGGAATGAGCTTGTGAAAGATACAAAAAATCTGGAAAGAAGAAAAAATGATCAAGTTAACTAACTAATCTCCTAAACCTTACTTTTATAACCTAATCCTATAACTAACTTTGTGTAATTGACTAAACTAACCTCCTAACTAATTCTTAACCACTTCTCAACTAACTATAACTAACTAACCACTTCTCAACTAACTATAACTAACTAACTAACTTCTTGAATCTCAACACCCCCCCTCAAGTTGGAGGTGGCGACAACTTGCCAAAAAGTTCTGAATGACTTGTGCCAGGCAAAGCTTTAGTTAGAATGTCTGCCAGTTGTCCATTAGTAGGGATGTGATGAAGTGTAATGAGGCCTTCTTGAAGCTTGTTGCGTACAAAGTGACAATCTACTTCTATGTGCTTGGTGCGCTCATGAAATACTGGATTTTTGGCAATATGAATAGCCGCTTGGCTGTCACAAAATACATCAATTGGCAGGGAACAATTTCCAGTTAACTCGACTAGTAATCTGTTTAGCCACACCAGTTCTCCAACTACCACTCTGATGGCCCTGTATTCTGCTTCTGCTGAGGACAATGAAACAGTTGATTGTTTCTTGGATTTCCAAGCAATTGGACTGTCTCCTAAGAATACTATGTATCCACTGATTGATCTCCTGGAATCTGGGCAAGCTGCCCAGTCTGAGTCACAATAGGCAGTGACACTGCTGCCAGGTCTGTTGGACAGGAATATGCCATGTCCTGAGCTACCTTTTAGGTATCTAAGTACATGTATGGCTGCCTTTAGGTGTGTGTCTCTAGGAGCTTGTAAGAATTGACTCAAATGCTGAACACTATAGAATAAATCAATCCTTGTATGTGTGAGAAAGTTCAGCTTGCCTATCAATTTCCTGTAATAAGATGGATCTTTAAGTAATTGGCCTTCTGCAGCTTTCAACTTGACACTGGAATCCAAAGGTGATGCTACTGCACTGTAGGTAGAACAATCAAATTCTTTCACTAGTTGAGTGGCAAATTTCTTTTGTGATATAAGTACTCCACTGCTTTTGTAGCTAATCTCCAGCCCCAAGAAATAATGTAGTCTGCCCAGGTCTTTGATCTTAAACTGATCATGCAAGAAAGACTTCAGAGATTCTATCTCTGCTTGATCAGTCACTGTTACAATGATATCATCTACATATACTGCTACTAAAATCAGTGAGTCTGCAGATATTTTGAAAAATAAAGAGTAGTCACCATTGGAATGTGAATATCCTTTGGAAGATAATGAGGTTGCTAGCTTTTCATACCACTGTCTGCTAGCCTGTCTCAATCCATATAGGGACTTGTTTAGCTTGCAAACCACCTTCCTATCAGTCACCATTAGTCCCTGAGGCACCTCCATGTAAACTTCTTCATATAAGTCTCCATGAAGAAATGCATTATTAACATCTAACTGGTGCAAAATCCAACCATTCTTGACTGCCAAACCAATCAAGGTTCTTATGGTGGTCATCTTTACAACAGGTGAGAAAGTTTCATTATAGTCAATCCCAGCTTGTTGAGTATACCCTTTCACAACAAGCCTGGCTTTATACCTCTCTACACTGCCATCTGTCTTATGCTTGATCTTGTATACCCATTTACATCCAATAGCTTTCTTCCCAGGTGGAAGAACTACCAAATCCCAAGTATTATTAGTGTGTAAAGCTTGGAACTCAAGGTCCATTGCAGCTTGCCACTCAGGGTGTAAAACAGCTTCATCATATGAAAAAGGTTCATGCTCATGTAACTGTGACTGTTGCTGAATATCAGGGACATAAGATGCAAGAGAAGTAAGTTGTGTAGTGGAACTAGCAGAAGGTGGTTGTAATGTAGGCAGTGTGTAAGTGTAGTCTTTAAGATAAGATGGTATGGTGTGTGGTCTACTTGTTCTTCTGAGGTTATGGCTAATTTGTTGGTTGGTGTTGCAGTTGGAAGAAGAAGAAGTATATCTCTGAGATGTAACAGTGTGTATTGTAGGTGAGAGGTCTGGTGAATGAGGTGTATGTGCAGGTATTGGATTAGAAGGATGGCTAGTAGAGTTAGTACTGTGAGTGAATGAGTTGTGGACAGTATCATCATCATCCAGTCTATGCTTATTACTAGAGGTGTTATTAGTACAGTTCAACATGTCAGAAGTAGGACTAAGCTTTTTCAAGACAGAACTAAAATCAGAATTAGGAAATGCCATAACAAAAGGATATATAGACTCATAGAACAGGACATCTCTGCAAATGTGAATTCTTTTGGTACTCAAGTCTAAGACTTTGTAACCCTTTATGTTGAAAGGATATCCTACAAACACATGAGGGGTGGATCTTGGTTCAAACTTGTCTTTGTGAGGTCTAACATTTGTGGGAAAACAAAGACAACCAAAGGATTTTAAGTGGGAATAAGTGGGTTGTTTCTGGTATAGTTTCTCAAAAGGAGTAACACCATGTGTAGATGCCAAAGGTAATCTGTTTATGAAGTAAGTGGCAGTCAAAACACATTCTCCCCAATATCTTAGTGGAATCTTAGAATGATATAATAGTGATCTTGTAGTTTCAAGGAGATGTTTGTGTTTTCTCTCCACAACTCCATTTTGTTGTGGTGTATAAGGGCAGGTTCTTTGATGTGATATCCCTTTGGATTGTAGGTAGTCAGATGTTTCTTTGTTGATAAACTCCAGTCCATTATCAGTTCTAACACTTTTCACATTTGTGTTGAGTTGATTTTCCAGTAATGAAAACAGACTCTTAATAGCTGAGAGTGCATTACTCTTACAGCTAAGTAGTTGAGTCCAAGTGGATCTGCTGAAATCATCCACAACAGTGAGGAAGTATCTGTGATTTGCATGTGTTGGTGTGTGATAAGGTCCCCAAACATCAATGTGGAGTAGTTCAAGTACATTTGTAGACTAGGAACTTGTCTTTGAAGGAAAGGGTAGTCTTGTTTGTTTGCCATTGGACAAATGGTGCATGAGAAAGGTTGTTTAGGAGCAAAAGTAACTGGTATAGCAGTAATATCCTTCATTTTACTAAAGGGTATGTGTCCTAGTCTAGTGTGCCACAAGTAATCCACATTTGCATGAACATGAGAAAGAACAGAATGATCAGTAGATAATAAAGGTTTAGAAGATGAAAAATCACTCATACAACAAGCTGTTTTATTAATTGAATCAATGGATCTTACAATTGACATAGAAGCTTCATTGTTTGCAGTTGGTAAAGAAGGAAAAGACAGACAACTAGGTAAAGAATTTGATACTGTGCTTTGAAGACTTGAAGGAGTTGAAGAATTATGGCATTTTTTGCAGATGTAGTATAGTCCATTTCTTGCTCTACCAATTTCCAGAGGGCTCTTCAGTGAAGGGCCCTGCATAAGACAAGCAAGAGTGTTAAAACTAACTACACCTCCAAGCTGTGAGGCTAAGCAGTGAACTGAAACTAGGTTGAACTTGAAACTAGGTACCAATAACACCTTTTGTAATATTAAGATTGGACTTAAATGAACCTCTCCAACCTCAGTGACTTTAACTTTGTAACCATTAGGTAATGTGACTAAGAAGGGATAGGGTAGTGTTCTGGTTTTGACTAAGATATTCCTATTGAATGTCATGTGATGTGTGGCTCCTGAATCTATAATCCATGAGTCAGCAGACAGAGTTATACAATTACAAGACAGGTTACCAATTTCAGTTATGGAGGAATGACAAGCTATTATACCTGCAAGGCTTGCTGCTGCTGAACCATTGAACATATTGTCTCCATGAGTTGATATGTCATTCTCCTGCACATGTGCATTACCTAAGAACTTCATTAACTTGGCACATTGATCCCTTGTCAAACTAATTTCACAGCTGCTGTTCTTGTCACCAATCTTAGTTCCTACTGCTTCAGTGTTATGGAACATGTCTGTTGCTGCAGTTGCTACTGTGCCTGAGTGTCTTCCTTTTGGTGAACTTAAAATCTTGTGGAAATCCATATAGCCTGTAACATTTATCCTCAGTGTGTCCTGTCCTCTTGCAGTAATCACAAAATGATCCAGACTTGCTACCAAACCTAGAGACATTCTTCCCATTACTTCTCTGAGTATAATTTGTTCTGAAACCACCAGCATTGTGTTTTAGTTGTTGTGGCCTGTAACTGCTGCTGTTACCACTGCTAGTCCCTGCATTAAAGTTAGCCACATTGTTGTTTCCTGCATTTGTAGCAATCAATGAAGTAGACTCCAAGTGGATTTTGGTGTTTGGCTTAACCTCTCTTTGTTTCTCTTCCTGTACTAATATAGAGAAGGCCTGAGTCATGGTTGGTAGAGGGTTCATCATTAAGATATTTCCTCTAACTACTGTGTAAACATCATTTAATCCCATCAGAAATTGTATAAGCTTCCTATCTTGTTCAGCCTTGTGCATTTTGATTTTGCCACCACAGTTGCATACACACATACACTGCACATGAGCATCTAAAATGCTCATTTCTTCCCAAAGTTTCCTCATAGTTGTGTAGTATCCAGTAATGTCCATGTTCCCTTGAGTTTGATTACTGATCTCCTGCTGTAGTTGATACAATTTTGCACCATTTGTTTGGTCGTACCTTTCCTCTAGTTCATCCCATAGTTCCTTGGTATTGTTTACATATTGTAGACTGTCACTTAAGTCCTTTGACAGAGAATTTAGAATCCAGCAAGTTACCATATCATCACACCTTTCCCATTGGGCAAAACTTGGTGAGTTTGCTGCTGGCTTATTGATCTTTCCATTTATGAATCCAGTTTTGTTTTTCACAGACAATGCTCTTAGGACACTTCTTCTCCAAGTTCTATAACCAGATCCATCGAATGGAGTAGGGACTATGGCTGATCCAACACTTTCTGAGGGATGCACATACAGTGCATTGTTGATGTCTGTTGTTTCAGATCGATTGTTTTCCACATGGTTTTCCATGTTCAGAGATGATTAAGGTAGGAAGATGCAGAAATGTGAGTAGAATGAAAAAATGTGAACTGATTTTTCTAGTCGAGACAGAGAGCTGGATTTGATGAATTAGAGAATACAGGAGAATGAAAACTGGGATAAAAAACAACACTCAAACAGGTTGAGTGCAGATCAGAATTTGATGGAGTTCCAAGTCGAAAATGTGATAAATCTTCACCTTAAGTTCTAGATCCCAAATAGGAGAAGCAGCAGATCGAGAGAATTTCAATCAAACAGATCAAAAACAGATCGAAAATGCAGAGGTAAAATGCAGAGGTGAAGAGGACCTTATCTACGAAAATGGAGATGAAGCAGCTGGATCAAACAACTGATTTCAGTGATGATTTTCATCCAGTTGTTTCGGTAATTTTAACCTTGCTCTGATACCATGTTGAAGTTGGATGAACAAGCAATCAAGTAGGAAGATTTACTTCCATTAATGAACAAAATTAGCTCTTGGAATGAGCTTGTGAAAGATACAAAAAATCTGGAAAGAAGAAAAAATGATCAAGTTAACTAACTAATCTCCTAAACCTTACTTTTATAACCTAATCCTATAACTAACTTTGTGTAATTGACTAAACTAACCTCCTAACTAATTCTTAACCACTTCTCAACTAACTATAACTAACTAACCACTTCTCAACTAACTATAACTAACTAACTAACTTCTTGAATCTCAACAATATCAATTGAAGTATAATATTTTGGAGAAGTGAGTCTTAAATTTTAAATATAAAAAGTAAGTTTAAATTAAGCGGGTCTTGAAAATAATGACTAATCGTGCATTATTGTAAAAATAAATTTGTTATATTTGTTGTTGTTTAAATTGAGATTAAGGTTTATTTTTTATGGAGTATGAAATTTATGTTTCAATTTTGAGTTATTTGAAATAGATTTGAGTGTAATATTGTATGTTGAATTGTTAAAAAATGAAGAATAAAAAAAAAATTGGGCAAAAAAAATTCAATTGCACTTTAGACACATATGTGACACGACAGAAGTTTTAACCAATTTTACGTGCACTTCATTCATGTATGGCTGAAGTGATATTGACCTTTATAACTTCAGAAAAAAATCCGATGTTTGTTATCATAATATCACGCCTCAAATAAAAATATTTTAAGTGAATTTTCAACTTCAGTCACGTATATCTAAAGATACTCACTCTGTTTTATTTTAGTTGTGAGGATAAGATTTGCACACTCATTACGAAAAAATTAATAGAGATTGCAATTTGATTAATATAACTTTAATAATTGATAGCCACTTTTTGAAAACATACAACAATAATTCTTTTACATCTTAGAATGACTTTAAGTACTAAGAGAAAATATAATATTCTCCTTAAAAAAGTGGTGCAACTATGTCCCTGCCGTTTATCAAATGGGGCAAATATAACCTTCTTGCTAACAGACTTTCTTTTTGAATTAAAAATTATTTATTTTTATATTTTTAAATGGAAAAAGAGGCAAATACATCCCTCAACTATGTGATTTAGAGCAAATATATCCCGTTAAAAAAGTGGTGCAAATGTGTCCCTGCTCTAAATCACATAGTTGGGGGATATTATTGTTACACCCCGTAAGTTTCTAGCATTTAGTCGACCTATTCGCATGTTGGTTGAGAGTTTTAGAATGTCATACGTGCGAGAAAAGGGCCCGGGGAAAGGCCGAACCAGTGCCAAGTTGGAATTTCGCAATAGGAGGCCGAACCGCGCTGCCCAAAGGGGCAAAGTGGCACGGAGCTGGGGCCTCCGCGTTAGCCGACGTGGCACGGAGCCAAAACGGCGCGTTGGCCAGCATGCCACGTTGCCATGTATTTTGCTGCAAGTATACAAAGGGCCTCACCTTCAACTTTAAGTCATTTATCCATGTTTAAACGGCCAGAGAGGGAGAGAGACGAAGGGTTCCTATAAATATTCGTTCGATTACGCCGTCAAATGCGGTCCAAACTCAAAATAACCTCGGGTAGCGAGGTATTGAGCTACAGGGAGCATTCCTACGGAGTTAGTTCCGTGAAATTCGGCCGGCGAATTGCCGACCGAGCTAAGGTAAGTGGAATTACTCCAAATTAGTGTCAATATACTCTTATCCCTAAAGTGAGTATTTCTCCCTTCTGGACTTCCGAGAAATAGCGAGTTTTCGGTTGTTGTTCGATAAGTCAAAGTTTGGGCTATATAGATATTCAAGTAGCGTTTTCTTCCGGAATATTAATGAATTTAGTTCTAATTGCTATAAATATGAACGCAGTTGGAAGAAATAGCTGGATATTAGCCGAGCTACACTAGTTAGCCAACGAGTCAGTAACTGAGGTATGTAAAGCTAGTTTCTTCGGCGGGTTAGTAATTCTAGCATAGTAAAATAGAGTAAATTCCAGAAGAAAGTTTCAGAAGCCGAGTATTATGCCCAGTGTGAATTCAGTAAGCATGTCTGAGTTATTATACCATATGCAGAATAAAAGTCAGTAAATTAGTATCAGACAGCGAGATATTATTCCAGACTTCGTATAACTCAGTATCAGATTCAGTTTAATTCAGCAAGAAATACAGAATAGAATATCAGATCATGGACAGTGTTATCAGATTTATTACACATGTTATATGTGATTGTTGTTGCTTGTAGAGACCTGATTGCTTTATGTGGGCACCCTTAGAGCTTCCTTGCCGCCCCAGGGTTAGTAGTTGTGTCGACTCGCCCACCAGAGGGTGAGGATACGTCACTCCAAGGAGTGGCATGCCATCCGCCAAAGGACGAAGATGGGATGCAACATTCCCCATGGCAGACTGATCAGCATTATAGCATACCCCTGTCGAGCGCTTGCGCCCAGGGTACAGATTACAGATTACAGATACAGATCTCAGATCACAGTTACAAGAGTCCTCCGGACTCAGATACAGCTATAGTCAGGGGCCCAGAGAGCCCAAGTTGCATACCTAGGGGGTAGGCGGGATGCTCATAGTTACTAGACGAGTGGAGTGAATTGTTATTTTTGGATGGCGACCTGGGAAGGGGTATATAGATTGCATGTTGATTGGTACCTTCCGGCTTATGGGGGCTGGTATAGGTTCTTGTATGCTATATGTGTTATTTATTAAATTGATAGATAGCAGGACACCACATTGACAGGTATGATTCTCCCCTTCTCTCTAGTACAGTTAAGCTTAGTTAGATTCTGCCATCCCAGACAGTCTTAGCCATCTTCTGTTATTCAGTAACTATCAGCATTACTGTCTATTTTCAGTTATGTTTAGTTATTGCTTTGCATACTCGGTACAAGTGATACTGACGCCCGTTTGGGGGCGCTGCATTACTTGCCTGCAGGTACTCATAGACGAGGAGCCGATCCCTCGTAATTCCAGCCAGCACATAGGGTTATCAGCTCCTGTCATCCGGAGCTTGACAGATAGAGACTTATTCCTTTTCTTTTGTTGTACAGTACGGGTAGGTCGGGGCCCTGTCCCGACCATCTTATTAGTATTCTTAGAGGCTTGCAGATTGTATATTCCCTGTGGTTAGTTGTACCGGTCGTGTGAGGCCATGTCTATGTTTTAGTTTGTTTATGATGGTCGTGTGGGGCCTTATTCAGTAAATAGTTGGTGACCTTGCCGGTCACAGAGTAGTTTAGCATTCGATTCAACGTTCCAGTGAAACTAGTCAGCATGGCGGCCTTGTCGGCCCACATAGGTTCCTTTATACTACTGTGGTTCTGGTCAGCTGTTGTTTTCTTACAGGAGGCTATAGGCCTAGTCGGCCGGAGGCTGTATTTACAGCCGTTATATAACTCGTTGGTTCCATGAATCCAGAGTTAGAGCCAGCCTGGCACCAGAAGTGCTTAGACTCAGTAGTCGAGCAGTCCAGGTCTTAGTAGGGCACCAGGTGCCAATCATGCCTCCCAAGGCGGGGCGTGACAATATTTGCCACTTTCCCATTTAAAAATATAAAAATAAATAATTTTTAATTCAGAAAAGAAAGTCTGTTAGCAAGAAAGGTATATTTGCCCCATTTGATAAACGACAGGAATATATTCGCACCATTTTTTTAACGAAAAATATATTTACTTTAAATCATAAAATTGAGGGACATGTTTGCTTCTTTTCTTTAATTTTTTTTCTTTTAAAAAAAAACGGTCGCAAATTAAATAACTACTTTGAGAAGCCAATATTTGATGCACTTGTCATACTTCACGAGTTTTGTGCGTCCACTTATCGATATTTTTCAAAAGAAGGAAAAAACAAACAAACAATGTACTAACTATTAACCAAATAGGTCATGTCATACAACAGTAATTTTTCTGTTATAAAAAAAAAATACAACTGTAATTTCAAATCGAAAAGCACAAATGCAAATATTTTTTAATTTAAAATATACGTTCCTTATTTTATGTTCAAACAAACAAACCTATAACGAGTCCCTTGTAAAGTTTAGTCAATATCTAAACATAAACAGAAAGAAACCAGAAACAGGCAATATATGATTGACTCTAAAGAGACAACAAAGAGTTATCATGAAGAGGAAAGAGATTTGTCTTTTTTCTTTTTTACGAAAAATAGTTAAAAATTCCTTTTAATAATATAAAATTAAATAAAAATATCATTCATAATATAGTTTGAGCTAAAAATTTTCTTTCCGTCAATAGTTTGATTTAAAAATGTCCATATTATTAATAGATTGATCCAAATATGGTCGTATTATTAATAATTTAGTTAAAAAATATCTCCGCTATTAATAATTTGATCTAAAAATGCTCCTGTTACTTTTGGATCAAATGTCCCCTTTTCGAAGAAATGGAGGAAGAACAATTTCAGAAATTAGGGTTCAAAAAGAGTTGGTCATCGGTTATTTAATGGATCAACAACAATGGATAGTATTAGTAGAGGGTCGGGTCACGAATATTATAAATGGATCAGCAATAAGTTTAAAGGTTATTGATCCTAGCTGGCTTGCTTAGGTGGAGGAATAAGTCTCACATGACTTTCTAGGTCAGTTAAAAAAAGGTTTTTAACTTTAGGAATATTTATAGTCTTATACTTGAACGACAGAGGTATTTGTGATATCAAAATATAACAAAAAATATATGTAATCTATTTTATATAATTCAGAGGCAATTTTGATCCTTTCCCGATTTCAAAATTCAAAACGCAGTTTCTTTACTAGGTAGCAATTTTTTATTTTTTATTTTAGGACAAAAGTTTCATAATGTTTGTATTTTATCGCTTCTCAAGACCCCAGTATTGTAATGCCCTTTTCTAAGAGCCCCTGGATTATACGCGCTTTATCTTTCTATATGTGTTGTATGATAAAATCTCTAGGGGTCTTTTATAGGTTGAACAAAAATAATACTGTATATTTTGTATTTGATTGTGGTATTATTTAATTTTAAGATTATTATTTCGTGAAATAAGTTATCTCATTATTTTTTATAAAATAAATTCTCTCATTATTTATAATAAAATGGTAGGATAGATAATTTTTTAAATTCAATAAATATTATTATCAAATACAAAACAAAATAATTTCATAAGATATCGTGAAATTGTTATTTTTATTCCTCTTACCAAATGATTTCTTACTTCTTAAGGTATGTTTGGCAAGAAGGAAAATATTTTTCATGAACATTTTCAGAAATATAAATTGATTTTTTACTTTTTTTTGTGTGTGTTTTGGTAAGTATGTAAATAATATTATTTTATATAATCTAAACAAATATTATAAAAGATGGAGCGGCTAGCGGACTGAAGTAATAGAAATGAAATAAAGATGAAGTGTGTTGAGATTAAAGACGGGAAGGACAAAGCAAGTTTATAAGCGGAATCAATTTATAACGCCGCTTATAAATTTGTTTTTTTTACTCTCACTAAAATATATATTTTTTTCATTTAAAAAAAAATATATTTCTTTAAAATTTTCATATCATTCAAACATAAAAAAAAAAAAATTAAAAACATTTTCTAACGAACAAATATTTAATGTAAATTATTTTGAAAAAACTCGTGCGGAACAATGCTCATGGTCATGGGATCACATTAGTCAACCATATATCCTCTTTATCATTTTTACTCGTTCATTTTAAATTTTACACATTTCTTAAATAATAATAAAAATTATAATAAATTAATAATATTTTATTTAAATTTACTTCTCGAATAGTTATGATATTTTAGATTTTTGTAACGAATTTAGTATATAAGATAAGCATTTGAACTAAGTCAGCTTGCTTCATTTTAACTATTTTATTATATATCTGCTATCACATTCTATAATTTAAACTTGAAATATGACGAATATCTTTCTTATTATATGATATACAAACGCGGTGCATTATTAATTCTCTGATATAGAGTTAAAATAGATCTCAAGAATTTCAAGTTACAATGACATATTTGACCACTATTTTGGATGATTTTGTGAAAGTTAGATTGAGACTAAGAATAAGATAGTAAAAAGGTAATAGTATTATTTTTTATTATTATTATTGGTAAGTGAATTTTGAAAACATTTGATTATCTATTAATTTTTTTACTTTAATCTTAATTTTTATATCATTGATAAATTATAGAATATCATATTTTATCTAATCATATGTTTTAAATATTTTTTTGGTTTATTTTTGTCTCTTGTAAGGTTTATTTTAATTAATTTCTCACACCTCTTCAGTTTGGTATTTGTGCGTTTCTTTTTCACATATTCGAATCATCTTAACTTCGCCTTTCTTATTTTATACAGAGACCACTCTCATTTTGTCTCCAATATCTCTGTTCTAATATTATCTTTCATAATATGCCTACATGTCAATCTCAATGTTTTTATTTGTGTTACTTTCATCTTATAGACATGCGAGTTTGAGCAACCAACACTTCACCTTGTATAACATAATTGGTCTAACAATCAACTTATAAAATTTACTTTGAAGTTTTATGGAATATTTTTATCACACAAAAACATCAAAAGCAGACTTTTATTTTATCATAAAAATTATATGACATGTAATTATTTGCTAATAAATAATATTTTTAATTTCATAATTTTAAAAGATATAACGAATTTATATAAAAAATTTTAATGGTTGATATCGAATATGGAGTTGGAAAAAAATCTCCTCACTGTTTATTTAACAAACTAAATATCCCCATTGTCGGGAAAAACGTTAATCCTAACCGCATCAATGAGAGAAAAGATGGTGGTGGATTGGGCCACTTCAAAATTGGACCTTGCCGTGACATCAGACTGTTGCCACCGCTTCACTTACTTTGACCCGAATCGACCGACAGGTCCGTCGGCTTCAAACGTTAAAATTCGCCACATTTTAAAAGAAAATATAACAACTAAATTAATATTATTTGTCTTAAATTATTTATTATTTTATATCATTTTTAAATATTAATTAAAAAATTTTCTATTAAATATTTATTCAGTAATTTCATTTTTTATATATATTTTTAAAAATAAAATAATTTAAAATAATTATTTTTTAAAAAATGATAGATAATTTGTTATGGAAAAAATATCAAATACGAATTAATTGAGGTTATCAAAATAAAATATTTTTTCTATTTTTTTTACTTGTTAATATAATATTTATATACTTTTTAAGAAAAAATTAATAAATTTTTTAATTTGATTAATATAATTATATTAATTTAAAAATATTTTTAAAAAATATATAGTAATTATTTTTTTATATTTTTAAATAATTTAAATATTAAAAATAAATAATTAATTATTTTTTAAATTTAAAAATTAATAACTATTTTTAATATAGTTAATGAGTAAAAATGATGGAAGCGAGTATGTTTCTACTATATACTACTATAAATAGGCAAGAGATACTTTCATAATGGAAATAGACTTTAAGCTTTCAATAAAATAAGATATTCCTTATTCCTCTTTTCACTTTTTCTCTTCACCATTTCACACTTCTATGCACTTGTGTCCCTGTTACTCTTAGAATCTCTCTGTCTCATGCACACACACTAGTGGATTCTTTGCTTTAGCTTCAAATCTCTGCTAATTAGTCTTTGATTTTATTTTTCTCTCCTCTTTATTCCACCATAACCCCTACCTCAATTTTGTTTTACACCTCCTTCAAAGGCCCACAATTTCCTAATCTCGGTGTCCCAAGAAACCCTAGTTCTTCTAAATTCACACATTCTTGAACACCCTTTGTCTGATTTGGTGCGTATATGTTGATCTTGGGCCATATCACGTTGTAATCCAGCTTAAAGGTGTTGAATTCAGGTTAGTTTTTGGAGTTAGGCTTTTGGTATTATCTGGGAATTTTGTAAATTGCTTTAAAGATTGATCCCTTGCTTTCTTAAATTGAAAAACCCCACATTCCCAGTTTTGGCATCTTGCAGTTTGATTTGTGTTTGTAAGGGGGATTGGATAAGAAAGTTTGAAGCTCAAGTTTGGTGGATTTTTTGACTTTTGAATTAAGGGATTTTGTTCCTTCTATTTTTAATTATTAATATATATATACTGAAGTTTTTGAAGGATAAGAAGATGGAAAAATACGAGCTTGTGAAAGATATAGGGTCTGGGAATTTTGGTGTTGCACGGCTCATGAGGCACAAGGAGACCAAAGAGCTTGTGGCAATGAAGTACATTGAGAGAGGGCACAAGGTTTGCATGATTACTGTCTTTTATCATCAATCAGTGAATTCAACCTAACATCTTCCAATTGTTTTAAATGTCTGATGCTCATTGTCTCAGTATTGTTATTGTGCTTTTTCCTAATTATCAGTTAAACATTCTGTAATCAACCAGGTTCCCCATTTTCTCTTTTTATTTGCAATATCATCTAAGCTTCCATAGATTTGAGATGCCACTTTTGTTGTAGATTGATGAGAATGTAGCTAGGGAGATCATTAATCATAAATCACTTCGACATCCCAACATAATTCGCTTTAAGGAGGCAAGTGTATTCACATCATTTACTTTTTGCAATGCCCTATTGCTTTCATGTTGTTTTCTTTTGAAAATGGAAAGAAAAGGTTAAGGAATAACTGGCTTAACTGTTGTTCATTTGTTACGTGAGATGCAGGTGGTATTAACTCCCACTCATCTTGCCATTGTTATGGAATATGCAGCTGGTGGAGAACTGTTTGAGCGCATTTGCAATGCAGGAAGGTTCAGTGAAGATGAGGTATGGTTAAAATTTCTAACTCTGTCAATAATCAGTCTTGCATAGACTACCAGCATAAAGGATTACGAAGGATAAAGAAATTGCGATGAAGGCCATTTTTTAGACTTCTGTAATTTTAAAAGGCCACACTTGTTGGATCTTAAGAGCCTTGATTCCCTATCTTTAGTACCTCTCTCATTTGGTTCTTGCTGCTGTCATTTCAGGCTAGATACTTTTTCCAGCAGCTTATTTCAGGAGTTCACTACTGTCACAACATGGTCAGCAACTTAGAAGAATTTACAGAAGATTTTTCTTTAACCGTGAATGTATAAAATGCCACTTTTTTATATTTAAGGAGCTTAGCCCTCTTCAAATATCCATTGTTTCTGCAGCAAATATGCCATAGAGATCTGAAGCTGGAGAATACCCTTCTTGATGGAAGTGCAGCTCCACGCTTGAAGATATGTGATTTTGGATACTCAAAGGTTGATGTGTTCTGCTGATCTGTAGATATAGACTTATATTATTCCCATAGGAATTGCTAAGATGCTCATAGTTTTTTCCTGCAATTGCAGTCGTCCCTGTTGCATTCAAGGCCAAAATCAACTGTTGGGACTCCAGCTTATATTGCTCCAGAGGTCCTCTCCAGAAGGGAATATGATGGCAAGGTATCTACGTGATTAATTTTGTGACTTTTTACATTTGGTGGAGAGGCATTATGCAAATGATTTTACTCTGGAAACCATCTGTGAGGAGCTGAATTTGCTACCATATGTATCATTTATAGTATATATTAGCTTTCCTCTTATGAGTAGTTAAGAAATCACTATAACTGGTCACTCTGTGACTTGTTAAGAAGCCACTATAACTTGTCGCTCTATACTTGCTAAGAAACCACTATAACTGGTCGCTCTACGACTTGTTGAATTTACCAGTGATGCTTCCATCGTTGCGTAAATTGCATCTTTTTGCTTACACCCTTCCCCTTCTTTCCTAAAGTTAAAAGTATTTTTACTGATCTTTATTCTTAGTCCGTGAGCTTTATTTGTGATTATTTCAGCTGGCTGATGTTTGGTCATGTGGGGTGACACTGTACGTGATGCTGGTTGGGGCATACCCCTTTGAAGACCAGGAGGATCCAAAGAACTTTAGGAAAACTATTCAAGTGAGTCTTAAAGTCTTCATATGTCCGACAAACTTCATGTGATGCTTACTCTTTTTAATTTGGCTTTGATGTTTCTCTTTCCAGCGAATAATGGCCGTACAATACAAGATTCCTGACTATGTTCACATATCGCAAGATTGTAGGCACCTTCTCTCTCGCATATTTGTTGCCAATCCAGCAAGGGTATGCTCTCTTCTATCTTTGCTGAGTGTATTCTAGTGGATGTTTTGCTTGAATTTTTTAATGGGCCAACAATCTGGTAGAGAAGTTACGTGTTTTAATGCATGATTTACTATCACCCAATGGGGTCTATGTATTTGGTGTTTTGGTGCCATTTTCATCTTATTTCAGCCATACACATTCAATAGATTATCCTCCAATTATGTCATCAATGTTACAATATATATCTTGGATCGCTTATTATTGAATAAGATTTCTTGAATTGCCCTTATCTGAACCAAATCTTTGAACTTTGATATGATGGAAAAATTACTTCAACCTTCCAACACCCTTTTTTGCTTGGTCTGAGCTTCATCCTTGGTCCCAGAATCCCTGTAACCCCTTCACTCTGGGAATGAGTCGTAGTTGCTCATTTAGATAAATGCAATTGGATAATCTTATTCCGTGGTTCTTGTCAGGGCACTGTGTTGTTTAATCCTCCAACTAAAATTGAGTTAATGTCAAGTACAAGCAATTGCCTGTGTCATTAATTAAGCAGTGTTGTTTAGTCAGTCGGCTCTTATTTCACTTACCTGCCTTATTCTTTAATGGTTAGTTTTCCCCAAAAGGATGACGTTATCTTCTAATAGTATGTGGCCACCTCGAAACAAATGGTGTTGGGGTAGTCTTTCTTCCTCTTCTTTCTTTCTTTCTTTCTTTTTTTTTTCTCCAGATACTACTGTTTTAATGATTCCTTGTAACTTATCCTCTCTTTCAAAATGAGAGAACATCATAATCATCCAGAGGGAAATAAAGTGATTTCAATGTGATGATAATTTGTGATTTGTAAGTGTTCCTATAATTGTAATGGCAGTCTGCATTTGCAATCTTACCTTGAAAAAACCTGAATCAACATCTGCTTTATCAGCCCTTCAAACTTTCAACATTATAAAATATGTCTAACACTGTAAGGTGTCATAAAATGAAAAATATATGCACTAATATTAAATTTTCATCTTTCATTTCTCTGCTCCCGGCGTTCTTACCAAATTGGAAATCAGAAAGTTATAACAGATTTTAAGTAGGAGGAAACTGTGGTCGTCTAATAAGCAGGCTTATTTTGCAGAGAATCACGATCAAAGAAATCAAGTCGCACCCATGGTTTTTGAAGAATTTGCCTAGGGAATTGACAGAAGCAGCACAGGCAGCTTATTATAGAAAAGAAAACCCGACATTTTCACTTCAGAGTGTAGAGGAGATCATGAAAATTGTGGAAGAGGCAAAGACCCCTCCTCCAGCTTCCCGTTCAGTCTCAGGTTTTGGCTGGGGAGGTGAAGAAGAAGAGGAGGAGAAGGAAGGAGATATAGAAGAAGAAGGGGAGGACGAGGAGGACGAGGAGGAGGACGAGGAAGACGAATATGACAAACAAGTGAAACAAGCACATCAAAGCTTAGGGGAAATTCGTCTCACCTAAGCCTAATTTACCTTGCTCTTGGAGAACTGTGCGCGCACACAGGCCTAATATGTTTTTTTGCTTGTAGAAGTTATGTTTTTGGGCATTCATGGTTGTGTAAAAGTTGTTTCGCTTAGGCCTAGTTGCTACATTATCCTTTTTTGCTTGTAGAAAACTATAGCTTTTTCAAGTGTGGCATTTCATGGTTGTGTCAAGATTGTTTTTTTCCCCCTGTTGTGTGGAACTTAAAAGAAGTCTGTAAATGTCTGAGTTTTGAGGTAAGGAAGCTTGTGAATTATATTTCCATAGACAGAGGCATTGTACTGAAATTGAAACTCGAAATTCGAATGAGCCTGAGTTACAATACAGGAGACTTTGGTAAGTTTTGTTGTATGCATTTTGTTTATCGGCAGAGATTTGCATACATGGAGATTGTCTTTCAGTCTTTATTTGCTTTTTATGGGTTTTGGTGTCGCTGTTGATGTTTGAACTTGTCAGTATTAACATATTTCTGCCTTGTATATAATTATAAATCTTGAACTAATGATAATAAGCCATAAAGTTCACCATCTGCTTGTACTGCACCGAATAACTAGGATTTTTCTACATATAAAATTTAAGCATACAAAATATAGTATTTTGGGTCTTTCAAGGATCAAGTTAGTTTTTTTTTTTTTTTAAATGTTTTTTTGAATGAGTACGCACAGATGTCATTCAAGTCGTCAATGACATAACTAGTATAATTTCACAAGTCTGGTCTAAAGAGACTAAGATGATAGACACAGTGTCTTTTTTCTACTTATTGTAAGTAGAAAAAATTGACAATAAAATATTAAGATCCAAAGTAAAATGAAAATGAAGCAATAAAAACACAGAAGAAGCAATATAAGAAATTACGCGATTATTAAATATAATATTACTAATAAGGAGAAGAAGATAAGAAACTAGCTCCCTTCCTGTCTTTTCCACCCAACGGAGAATCATATTTGGTTATCTGCTAATTTTCTATCTTTTTTTGGTTATTGATGGCTTGTATGAGTCTACCACTTGGTCGAGGGACTTGGTCTTTTGACTATCAACAACAGTTACACCAATAGAAAACAGATAAAACCATAATGTAAGTGACAAAGAATGTTTACGTGGAAATCTCCTTGCTCAAGGGAGTAGAATCACGATCTATCTAGTAGGATTTCACCAACAATTTCACTAAATTTGAGCAACAACAATTATAGACTCCAGTAATTCTTTAGATTAAACTCTTAATCCAACCCTCCTTGAAGTAACTCTACAACAAGGCTATAATTTAATAACTCTATTGCAACATTCTCTAACCAGCTAACTCTAACTGACACTCCACGGCTAACTCTAGCCCCACACTCAATTAACTCTAGTTGATGTCTTCTCATAAGAACTTAAGAAGGATTACAATGAAAGATACCTACACAAGTTTCACACAATGAAGAGTAGGTTTACACTTTGAGAATAATCACAAAGACTAAACAACAACCTAGACTAGAAGATAACTTTAGTTGACTGAGAGCAGGTCCTTTGTTGTTGTTGAGCAACTTTGTTCTTTGTAAGCAACAATGGCTTATGCAAAGAATACTACAATTTTTGACTGCAAAAAACAGGTTTTGTTTTTGGTCATCTCTATCCACACATGAGAGACCAAAAATCAACAAGAAATCTCACTGGATAATACATTTGACCTGCTGAACTCTACTGCAACTTCACCAACCACCGCAGGACAAGTACACTTTAGACTTTTTCGGTACACCGGCCAACCAGGTCTCATTAGGAGAGTCATAGCGGGGATCTGGTCCCTTCATGGGTTTGTCTATCAATAAAACCACAAGTACAACAAATTTTCCCTTTTTGATTATGACAAATATATGCTTCAAAAGATGATCAGGTATTTAGAGCTTCCCCTTACCACAGAGTCCCCTTTATACCGGTTCCACCTATCACCAGTTCCCCCCATCACAGAGTCTCCCTATCACAAGCATCCATTTCCCCACAAATGTGAACCTGATCCCCTTATCGATTTATCAATCATCAAAATCAAGATCATAACAACTATCTACTAATTTTCTATTTTTTTAAGGTAAATGAATTTGGGGATATATACACTTGTAATAAGTAAGACAATAACGATCATCTTGATGAAGAACTAAAATGATAACGATATAATCCTAATGGTAACTTATAGCTTCACACTACGATCTTGGGTTCTCTCTATGCTATTGCCTATTAGTACAATTTTTATATATTTTTTCAAAGTGGACAACGACAACAACGATATTAATCATTAGAGTAAGGATTACCACAAAATTAATTATTTCAATTCTTCTTTTTAACCGAATCATCTGATTTTAGATTTTAAATAAGCAACGTTCTATATTTGATATAATAAATCCAAAATATGACTTGGAAATTAGAATAAAGCAGGCCGTTCTTTTGTTAAGAAAAAGCAAGGTTGAGAAATATGGGATTCCAGCTCAATTTACACTTGCAAGAGCTCACATCTGTATTTTTCAATTGAAAAGCAATTCCTTTAATACATTAAGTTGTGAATACGAAATATTAATAATTCAGTTGGTTGGCTATCTGAATTTTTGTGAATATGAAAGAAGTCAAAACTAACAATTGCTTTCTTGGGTTCTACATATTTGGTTGATTACTATTCAAAGATTCCTTTGGAGGTAGATTTTTTGAATGATGGTAACTTGGATCCAAATCAATTAATGGAAGCAAGTGCATTGTGACAGCTTTTTTCACCATGCAAGAAACGAGAAAGGTCGTTTTCTCTTTTTGAAAAATCAACTTAAAATGGATGATTGTTTGGTACCTGACAGAGATTGAAGCATGAAAATGGCAATAAAACGTTTAATCCTGTGACATTTGTCTATCCAAACAAAGGAATTAAGTGACTTTCATGTGCCGTACGTAATAAGCAAATTTTTCACGATATATGATTAAAAGTTTAGCTCAATCAAAGGCGTGAAACAATCATTTTAGAACTATTTCAAGCAAATGTACTTCTTGACCTTTTTCTGGATATATAGGACACGTGCAAGTTAAAAGTACTGGAGGGGGGGTGTCTACCCCAAGCACAATCCTTCATATTATAAAAATGTCCAACTATACCACAAATATATTACTTGTAAGTAGTATATGAAGTAATGAGCACGTGAAACAAAATATTACATATTTCTTCTATATCTGAGCTTATTTTCATTCCAATATTTCATGATTTGTTGGATTCACTAAAACTACAGATTAACTAGCTCTCGTACAATTACTGTACATAGATACATAAGCCAGCTGAAGTACGGAACTAACAGGAGACCCTCCGATACCTACATAAAAATCTGCCTTCAAAGGCGAGGCAGAATATAATAAAGATAAGAAATCTCTGAGGCACATGACTTCAAAAATAACTTGAAAGGCAAAGCAAAGCATCAACCTTGGCAATGAAAACGTAGAGTAAACTTCAAGAATTAGCATTAGTTTCAACTTCCTACTGTAGAAAGTAAATGAAACATCATAAACCTCTAGGACAGCATCGACGAAAGGATATCAAAATTCCAGTACCAGGATTTACTTCTCTAGACAGTTTAATTTCAAATTATTAACAATTATTCGGGTTACAAAAATACGGGTTGTTTTGCCTGTAAGAGAATGTGTGGTGATCTCCAGCATTTCTTCAATTTGCTATTTTGGTCGACTCCTTGAGCACCTCAAGTAACTTTCTGGTCTCAGTCAAAACACATTCCCTATCAAACAGAGCAGATACAACAGCAACGCCTTTCAGGTTTGGGACCCCTAGTCCCATTACAGCCTGAGCATTAGATATGCCTATGCCACCAATGGCTACAACTGGTAATTTGGATGACAGACAAACAGTTTTTAGGCCATCCAAACCAATCGTCTTATTGTTCTCTTTGGTATTGGTCGGATATACACCACCAGAGCCAATGTAATCAGCCCCATCTATCCATGCTTGCTGAGCTTGCTCTGGTGTTTTGCATGATACGCCAATGATTTTGTCAGGCCCAAGAAGAGCCCGTGCAACATGAGCAGGCATGTCAGACTGCCCAATATGAACACCATCAGCATCACTAGCAAGAGCTACATCAATCCTGTCATTGATCAGCAGAGGAACACCATGAACTCGGCAGATTTTTAAACAAGCTTTTGCTGCTTCCAGAAAATCACTAGTTTCAACCTCCTTTTCCCTGCAATTGTAATCAAGAAAGTTCACATCAATAGATAAATCCAATGATTCTATGAAAATGGTGGTAAGATATCTAAGAATAAAATGCTATAGTTGTGGAAAATATGTAGAAAAGGGTATAAATCTTATTTCAAAAGTATCCTTTTCTTTCATAAATTCCGTTTTCAGTAAACTACAACATATAAATTGAAACGGACTTGCAGAGTGAAAAAAGAGAGGAGCCTTTTTGATCGAGAGTCCATTGGGCATTACTTAAATGCCTCTCAAGTTTGAGGAGATATTGTCAATAGGTCAATGATTATCACGCAAAAGACCGTTTAAAACCAGTCAGCCATTTGATTGCTATTATCAATTCCGTTTGAAGACATTATTTGCTATTAACTGTGTTCAGTCCCACGTCGACTGAGGGAATAGGTCTTAGTCTCCTCAAATGCTCTAGGGCAATTCTCCCCACACGACCTAGCTTTTAAAGTTGAGTTAAGCCAAACGTCAATTTCTTCACATGGTATCAAAGCTAGACACATCAATCCCTGCTGTTACGTTTTTCAATGTTGGAAGCCCCATATACCTCAGTTATCCAACACGCGTGCATGATGGGGGACGTCCCACATTGGTTGAGGGAAAGAGTTGTGGTCTTCTTATATGGTTTTGGACAATCTTCCCTTTGTGAGCTAGTTTTTGAAGTTGAGTTAGGGTCGAGGTCCATTTCTTTACAACTAGAAACAACAGTTATTTTGCAGTATGATTACAGTGGTTTTAGATTTATTCTGTGTCAGCTTAATAAGGGCATTTTTCTTCTAAACCATTTTTTTATTAATTTCTATGAGCTTGAAAATGCATGGTTTCTGCTCTTTTTTCATGCATGAAGATTTAATGGACGACTAGATTATATGCTATATAACACACACTGTTAAGATGTCAATTTTCTCACCTCTGTTAAAAGCCCTCCCTTTCGGTCCATGCAGTAGGATGAGGCTTTAGTGAATGTTACCAAAGATTACCTAAGCTACTGCAACCCAAGCATGAAATCCTACTGTATTAGAGTACTGAGTATTGATATGTAGACCTTGTGAGTCCTAACATTTATTGATCTCTCCACCATAGGTTTAGTAAAATACAGTCCTCAGTTATTCCTTACTCAAAGGAATCAAAAGGAAGAATAAGAGGGAAAGAAAGTGAACCAATTTCAAAGAAGCCACAAACCTCAGCTGAATAATGGAGGCACCTCCTTCTATGGCAGCCTTTACCGCATCAACTATTGAACGACCCCACTTTTTGTTCATCCTGGAGTCAGTCACAGCATACAGAAAGAGATCACAAGGATCAAAAGGTCGTCGCAGAACGTTACTCTTAAGCTTCAACAGATGATCCATAGGACCTTGAAGCCCACCTCCAATGGCAATGTTCTTACTATAAGACAAGGCTGCTTCAACATAGCGTTTAGCTACCTAGCAAACACAGAAAATATATAAAAGAGAAGATGCATCATTTGGAAAATAAGTCAAAACAAATGAATCAATGAACAAATTCCATAATCAACAGAGAATCAAACAATAATCTTTTTGACTGTCATGGACCCACAATTATTTAAAAGAGAGAAGGATGGGTGAATTGATTACCCGACCTCGGAGTTAGTTGATGTACTCTGACACCTCCTCCCACTTCCTCATTAAAGGTACAAACAGAAGAAGGACAAACAAAGAACAACAGAATGTTGTTTGTGAAGTGTTTGTACACCTTAAGGGGTTGTTTGGATCATGGACTAGTTATGTAGGAATTACAATGCAAGGATTGTTATGCGGTGAATGTAATGTTTCTGTAAGGTGAATAATACTGTAGGATTGTTTCCATTGAATAATAACAATATATGAATTATTATGTATGGATTGTCTAAATTAAGAAATATATAGTGTTTAGATACACATTCTTATTTCACTTTTAAAATAATACAAAGAATCCAACACAAGTTATGCGGGCAATAGCAACAATGCGGAGCTTAATATGCAAACCAAAAGCTGCATCTATTATGCAGAGTTTTATACCAGAGGTTAAAATTGTATTAATTATGCAGAGAGATTATACTATTAATGCAGAGTTTTATGCTGCAAAATAAATGTTGTATTAGTTGTGCAGAATTTTATGCTTGGTTTTATTTTCTCAAGTGGCCAACTAGACGACCCTCAAGTGTATAGTCAATTACCACATCATAATAGACCTGATAAGTCCCAAAGCTTTCAAGTTCCTTTACACCATAAAATCCTTCCTAAACTTGCACAAATGTACAATCTGCTTTGCAGCAATGTATAGATTTGTGTATATCCAGCTGGCATACTAAGTCAATTACCTTAACAGCAGAAAGCATTTGAGAACCCTTTGCTAGCTCAGCCGCAACAGTAGAAGCCAAAGTGCAACCAGTTCCATGAGTATTTGGTGTCATTATGCGTGAGGACCGAAACTCATAGAAATCCTCCCCTATAGGATCAATTGAAAGACCATAACTTGTATGAGCAAGCATAGGCATTCAAGAACCATGCAAGCTTTCACGTACGAACAACAACAAGCACACATTTAATTCCCAAAGATCTCAAGAAATTATTAGACATACCATCATAAAACACATCCACAGCATCAAGGGAAACAGGGAGATCGCCTCCTTTCACAAGTACATTTCTGTCCAAGAAATTACGAGATTTTAGCACATCAGAAGACAAAGCCCTCTAGAGACACAGTTGTGACATAAAATAAAAAGAAGAGAATCCACAATACACATCTTTCCTAATTGCATTAGTTTTTATTTTGACCTTTTGTAGATCTTCCCTGGTTGCACTACACTCTGAACTTGTACGAGAAACTTGAACAAAACCAACATAAGTTTTGTAGGAGTTTATTCTATTTCTTTATTGCCAAAGTACTAAACAATTTTTAAGCCTTCAAATATGTAAAAGAGCATTCTCCTTCTGTTTGGAATGCCGGGCATTCTTCTCCCACTCTCATAGCCCCGAGTCATGGAGAAGCCTCGAGAAGGATTGAAATAACTCTGTTTAGAGCACCCTGAAAATGAGCCCCTAAACTCATTTTTGAAGCATCTAGATGTTTTATTTTATTCACTTGTAGATCATGCTCAAGTTAAATTTCCTCCAAGCAAGATGAAGTAGGTGTAGATCCATTCACAGAAGATCTCCTCGAAGTCTTCTCTTGCTGGAGAAAGTGAAAAATCTTGTTTTTCCATTTTCATGACATGCAGATGAGATATGAAACATATATAACTCCCTGCTACATGAGTGAATAGATGATAATTCTAATGGTTCATAATGCTTTTGGTTGACTCATCAACAACTCGGGTCTCATATTTCTGGCAATCAAGAATGAAGCATGCTAAGCTGTTGAACCCGGGCTATTGTAGTTAATATTAGAACATGAAGACTAACTGCAAATGTGGCTGCTAAGCACCATATGCAGTTAAGTATTAAGCTCTGCTCTGAGGAAGCCAACTGTAGAATTCATGTACATCACACCTCTATATAAAATATAGATTGAGCATAGCCGCTTGTTGGGTTTGTGGAGAGGAAGTGCACAAGGAAACATGCCACAGTGGACAGCAAATGATGGTTTGAATGATTTAAAAGGTATTTAGTTCTCTTTTGTAAGTAAGAGCTATGCTCGATAATTTTTTGGCCATCAAATGGACTTTGGCCATAAGTTGTACAAGGTCAAGGTATCAATTTCACTATTTGGAAGAAAAATCTCAAAATTAACCTTGGACCAATGTCATGTATTGCTTTTGCCGCAGAACGCATGTCAGCAATTGTTTCCAATGGCACACCGCCTAGTAGAGCAGAAGCCTCTTTCAAATTTGGGGTCACTATATCAGCCATGGGAAGAAGCTCCTCCCTGTTATCAAAAAATGAAAGGCTATGATTAGACATAATTATCCAAGGAGTTGAAACATAAGTAATAAATGTAGAAGATTATGCACGATATTACAGTATATAAATCTGAAAATTACGTCATTACTTATATCAATGAAGTTTCATTCATTGTGCTCCAAGACTTATCATGGAAACCATGGAAGTTAAACACATAATGATATCCAAGCATACGACAATATACCAATAGATAGAATGTCTGTATAGTAAGTTTAGAGCTTGTTGAATATTTCATGAATAAGGAAGCAGAAGATTTAGCAATAAAACATTGTTAGTCAATATATCCACATTATGAGTTTACACGGAGGACATGGAAAGAGACTATCACTCTCAGGTGACATACCTAAAGCTATCCAAAATAGATGGACCAGCTAACGTATGTCCACTTGTGGATACCATAACAGGGTCAACCACCAAGGCTGTCTTCAAGCATTTGATAGCAGCATAGTTAATGTCGTCGAAACTTCAAAAACAGAACAGAAATATTGTGTACCTTGTACGGGGAATTCCTTCAGACTTTGACAGAGACTTTTCACTATGCCAGTTGACGGAAGCATGCCTGTTTTCACCTAAGACAATCTTAGTGCTGTAACACCACATGGACTTACTGAGACATTAATGGAAATTGCAGATTGCTTAGTCCTGATAATGTTGGTATACACTTTCAATGTATGGCTTGAATACTGAATCAAGTTGTATATTTAGTTGTGCAACATATACAATCAAGAAGACTTGAATAAAACATTTGAGTCAGGTATAGATGTTGTTAAAATAACCATTCCATCCCACCTCTGACCTGGCATAATATTATCCAATAAAAGGGGATTTAATCCCCACCACGATCAGATGCCAGAGTCCCCGAAGCTAACCAAACATGGGACTCTCTTTTATGAGATGAGTATCCAAGAACTCAAGAGCCAATTAATTTTTTAAATGAATTTCACATATGTGGTGACATTTGGATTTCCCAAAAGAAAACTGAAAAACAATATAATATGATATTCAACCAATTTGCATCACAGAAGAAAATGGTCCTGATGATTCGGAAACCAGTACATTAGCCAATTTCCTTTATAAGGGATCTTCTATCTACATTACTTTCAGCCGTCCAACCTTTCTACCTAAATTATCTTGTAACACCCCCTAGCTCTTAGAACACGTGCGACCAAGTTGACGTCGGCAAGAGCCCGTAACTTTATAGTGTTAGAGAAGTATTTGAGCTTATAAGGGCAAGACCATTAGTATTAAAAGGTGCCCCATAGAGTTGAACAAGATTAGATCCAAACATTTAGGCCTAAGTATGATAAAGAAAGTCCCGAAGAGTGGAAAGACCATCCAACTCCCCCAAATACAAGGGAGCCAGCACTGCTCTCAACCTGTCGTAACGGTCCATATATTGATGCATATTATAAGGCTTAAAAGCCTCAGCTTTAAGGCTAAGTGTTGGATCAAAGGATGTGGTTTTACGAACGTGACATGCAGATACGGTTCGTACTTCTCAACGTGCATTGAAGCACCTCTCTAAACAGTGAGCTCGCCCAAGGACTTGGCCCATCCAAAGTGGGATTCACGGCCTATAAAATGGTTCCACGACTGTGGATTTGGCCATAGATGAGGGTGAGTCGAAATTGAGGTTCTGGACCATTGAAGGTGATCCACAACCACTTTCACGACCATGGGTTGATCCATAAAGCTAAGGCGGTGGAAAGTTTATATATAACCAAATGGGATCAAAAGCTCATTTCTCACTCTTTTCTTCACCTAAGACCCCCAAGAGCTCTCCGAGGAGTTTTCTTTCCCTACCAAGGTCCAAGATAAGGATCTTTTATTGTTCGGGCTCGATTTTCGCCCGTTATCGATGTGCTGCTAATAAGAGCTTCTAGTTTCCGGCTAAGCTTTTGCATAAGTGTTTGGGTTAGAAAAACATAAGGGTTTGACTACAAAAGGTAAGTTTTTAACTCCCTCTTCATATATGAGCTTGTGAGAACGTTTCTATGTCGTTTGATGAACTCATCGAACAATGTCCGAAGGCCATGAGTTCAAGTTATATTAGTTTGTTTGAGCTGGGTAAGGGTTGCTTATTGTGGAGTAAGGCAGAGGGGTAATCTTGACCTCATAGTAAGGTTGTGTGATCATTTCGGAAGTGGAAGGGAAGGGTGCGATGACACCGCTCGTTTATTGTATTTGTCGATCTTGTCGCTCGTGAGCTATTGTTATGTTACCGCATGGCCGTGCTTCTTGATTAGCTACTTATATTGTCCCCATATTGTTATTCAATATAGATGAAGTTTTCATTTGAAGAACGATGACGACACGTCGTAGGTGACCAAGTCACAAAAAAAGGTATGTGAAGCAAAAACCTCCTTCATCATTAAGACATGACCCTACATCATATGTTCCCCTTATAAAGGTCAATATAGCTTATATGATATATGAATCGGTCTCTTTCTGCTACAAGTCGCTCACATGTGTACTTGCTAAAGCCTATAAGTATTCATATTACTCCTTTCGAGTCAAGTATTCATAATGTTTCACATGATCGTACATGTTTTAATTTGATACTCTTAGTAGTCACATGGTATATCCGTCACGTGTTTAAAAGGAGAACAATTGGAAAACATAGTTGCATTTGCATATATCACATAGTTATAGTTCTTAAGCTAAAACAAGTACTTGATAGACTAGAATACATATTACATGACTCATGAGCTATATAAAGCTTATCACTTGCTTATGTGAAAGATATAGATGGTAATGCACTTGATAGGCCTTTGTAGGCATGTGATAAAACCTGCTCTAAGCAATGGGCGGGTACTCATAGGTCCACTTGGCATATGCGCGACGCTAATTTTGTGCACTGGATTGAGAACAGACCCTTATAGTGAGCCCTAAAAGCATGGCATACCCACCTTTTTGTGGAAATATTTGATATATAGTAGTCAGTAGGAATATCATGCACTTGTTCAACTAACTAGCCAACATATGGCATACAGGCCTGTGGGCAAACCCTTATAGTGTGTCCAAGGCGGCATACTTTACCACAGACCGCAATATACAGTTATATGCATAATGCAGAATTATGTGACTTGGCAACATATGCCTTACATGTATCATGGATCACCTTTGGAGGTCATCATCTGATTTCTTGTATACTTGTATTACAATAGAGGTAGGACATCACCTAGGCATATTACTAGGCATTATTTGTTAAAAGCATAACCCCCAGGATGTTATATGGGAACAACTGAGGTTGGTTATAAGCTACAGTTTCATATTATATTTCTACCGAGGTTGGTTATAAGCTACAGTTTCATATATTTCTGATATCCACATGCTCATGACTACTCATCTTTGATATCTAATTCAATTGAGCATTCTCACTCGTACACTTGTTATTTAATCCGCTTTACATACCAATACATGTTGTAGATGTACTGACGTCCCTACGTTGGGGGCGCTGCATTTTTACAAGCAGGGTCAGGTTCACAGAACTGCAGACATCCTCATTAGGCCCCGTTGCTGCTCTCGGTTGATTTTTTGGTGAGCTCTATCTCTTTCCAGCTAACAGATGTCTAGTGCCTTTTTTGGCTATGAGATATGTTTAGCGTTGGGTATGTCGGGCCCTGTCCCGACCAGTTATCAATTGTAGTACAGACTCTTTAGAAGCTTCTTAGACATGTTGATGTTGTCATCTTGTACAGTTTTTGCTTAGTTCAGCACTACTTTATATATGTGTAGACCTTATCATTTGTTCCACTGCTTATGATTCTACAGCTTTACCACACGTTATATATTATTTGTATAGCAGGTGATCATACAGTCTCTGTCCGCCCCTGTCGGGCTGGGGCCATGACATATCTCTACCAGTTATTGCTAGGTAGTTATGAGTTTCTTAATCTGACGACTCGTTTCCTATAATAACGCCGTGGGCTAGTGGAAAGCAATAATGGCCTTTGGATGTGTATTTAGATTACTTAAAGATGTAAGTTTTATACACCTGGAGAAAAGTGATTAATTAAGTTTTCAATGAGAACACCGAAAGACACATAAAAGCAAAGAGATTGAAGTAAACAGGGAATATAAACCTATTATAAAAGTTAAGCACCAATGAATCTAAAAAGGGCAGCCCGGTGCACTAAAGCTCTGGCTATGCACGGGTCCAGAAAGGGCTAGACCACAAGGATTTATTGTACGCAACCTTACCTTGCATTTCTGCAAGAAGGCTGTTTCCACAGCTTGAACCAGTGAATCTATGCTGGAAAATTCTTAACTCAAGAGCATCAAATTAGAAATATATGAATACTCCAAAAAGAATATACTTATATTCTAGTTTGTGCAGCATCATAACTCGATTCCCATGTGGATAGAACTATTGATAGTCCAATCAATCACCGGGACTTTTACACTCTTCAATTGCTCAAATCAATGTATACCTTCCCGAAAATAACATTATCAAATGGATGTGAACATTGTGACATTAACATGATATACTTACAACATTGGGAGACATATCCGAAAGGACCGACCTCAACTGCTCTGCCACAAAATCCTCTGGCACAATGTTCACACCCTAGAATAAACCACAACAAAATTCACAAAGGCGAACACAGTAGCAAAATATAAACAGACTCTGACCTTCTGGAATGCGTTTATACCTGAACCCCTAAGGTGTTTTGAGCAGTAACAGCAGTGATCACAGTGGAGCAATACACTCCCCGAGCAGCACAAGCCTTGAGATCCGCTTGAATTCCTGCGCCGGCACCGGAATCGGAGCCGGCAACCGTCAGAACATGAGGAACTCTAACCTTGGACTCATCTCCCGGAGTAGGCACGGAAACCTTGTTGTCTTGCATTGCCTTGAGATGCAAAAACCTATATGGCTGAGAGCTTTTGATGCAAGCTACGCCGGGACTCAACAGTACTGGAATCTAATAATTGAAATTCGTATGATAATCGAGTGTAGCTTTTTCACAGCAGGTGCAGACCCACTTAATATCTTTAAGCTTGCAATGTATATGTGTTATTGAAAAACTATTATACTATACTTATGCTATGGGTAGAAGAGAAACAAAATTGACTTAAAATTATGTTTTCTAAATCCAACTCTAATATGTCTCATAAGATTACAAAAGTTTGCTTGAGTTTAACGGTTAATTGAGTATGAGCAAGAGAAGGAGTGAGATTTTACCTGAGGTTTGGGAGTGAAGAAGGAAGTGGATAGAACCTGAGAGCAGAAATACGCCATGTGAGAGGGAGATGAAGCTTTTGGAAAGTAGAGAGTCCACGGGTCCGGGTATTTTTACCCGTGAGACTCACACGAGACAACGTATCACTTGTGATTCTCGGGTGTGTGGTAATAATTTTCTTTTTTTTTCCTACTGGCAATAATATGATTTGTTTAAGATTTTCTTTTTCTTTTTTATTTTTTTGGCATGTTGAAATTCCTAGTGATTTATTTAAGTTGCAAAAATGAAAAAGAAAAAGATTTCTGAATTTAACTATAATAACAAGAACATATTTGTGTAATCTCAAGTGAGATCTGAAATGATTGAGATGGACTCAAAAGAAAAGTATTGAAAATAAAACTATAAAAAAATATGATAGCAACATAAATTTTTTAATTAAACTATCTTTGATAATGTTTTAGAGGAGTAATACCAAACTTCTCAAAATGGTTAAAACTCCAAAAGAGTTTTTTTAGTATAATTTTTTATATAAAAAATGTGATTTTTTTTTTTTAAAAAAAAGTTAAGAAAAAAAGTATTTGAAATCAGATCATGTTTGAATATGCATTTAATTTTTTTTAAAGTGCATATTTGTGAGTGATGTAACCTCTTTTTCAAACATGAATTTTATCTCTAGAAAAATTAAGAAAATTTGTTCAATAATATTATCAAAAGGGAGAAATTAAAAAAATGAGTATACTGTAAATGTCCAAAAATATCTTTTGGGTTTTATATGTCAATCTTGAGGGACTTGGTGAAGATTTTGATTGAAATTTTAAATTGAAATCAAAGAAAAAGAACAATGGTGATTTTTTTTAAATTCCCATATATAATAATGAAATCTTTACCCCCATAAGTATTGTTCCTCGTCTGCACCATATCCCCATATCACACACATGATCCCAGAAATTTTGTATTAGACACTGATTATTTTTATTTTCGGAGAATGAGAATTTGAATCGCCAATTGATTAACGGGGTTGATGGTGATAAAAGAAAATTTACACTGTGGACTACTAAGGGAGAATTGAAACTTAAATTAAAAATATTGATTTATTATAAATTAATATTTTCTTTAATGAGTGATATTTCAAAAGAACTGAAATATTAAAGGGAGTTTAAATTTAAAATTTGTGATTATTTGAGTAAGATTTGAACTAGATTTCAGTCCTAGTTAGTTGAAGTGAGAAGTTATAATTGAATTATATCAAATTGTTTATAATTTGTATGATGAGTTGTACAAAAATTATACTTTAAAGTGGTCGTTTGGTTACGGGATAAGACTCAATTTAATACATGAATAACTCAGTTATTCATGTATTAATTTTATACCATGTTTGGTTACCAAACAGGATAAAAATTATTCATGTATTAATTTTATATAATGTTTGGTTGGTGGGTTTAAAATATTGCATAAAAGTTATTCGTGTATTAATGTTATACAATGTTTGGTTGTGTTTTTATTCTACATGATTAAAACTTACATAACTTATGAGGAAATCTATGTATAATTTTATGCGGGGTAGAAGGTGGAATAAATTATGTAAGTATTAGTTATACATGATTAAAATAATAAAATTACACATTTACCCCTATTTACTTTTAAAATCTTTTTTAATTTGATACTTTTAAAAAAAATTGTACTTTATTACGTGTAAATAGAATTAGTTATTACTTTTTTTATTTAATGTATTTTTTTTTATTTTTTGGGATAATATGAATGTTATATATATATAAAAACCATTATTGATCACTTTTTTTAATTCGGTGTACATTTACACTTTCAATTTTTTCTTTAAAAAAAAAATCAGTTACACAATAATTTTATAATATTTTTTTACTTATTTATTTATAAATAATATATATTACTTTACAATAAATTAAATATTTAATAATCAATATTTCATGTATTGTAATTTCTACATAACTAATACCTACATAACTAATACTTGCATAACTCATATCTACCTAACTAATACATGAATAACTAAAACCTGCATAACTAATCCCTGCATAAAATAATACATAGATTCCCTCAAAACTAATTCATGTATTACTAATACCTACATAACTCTATTCAATAACCAAACGACCCCCGAGGGGTTGTCTGGTTACTTGATAAGTTATAAGTTAATATATGAATAACTTGGTTATTCATGTATTAATTTTATAGCATGTTTGGTTTTCAAATAGATTAAAATTTATTCATGTATTAATTTTATACCATATTTGGTTGATAGGTTTCAAATGTTGTATAAAAGTTATTATGCATTAATTTTATGCGGTGTTTGGTTGTGTTTTAGTAATTATACATAACTAACATTTACATAACTTATGAGGAAATTTATTTATAATTTTATGCGGGGTAGAAGGTGAAATTAGTTATACATTGATTAAAATAATAAAACTACACATTTAGCCCTATCAATTTACTTTTAAAATCTTTTTTAATTCGATATGTGAGTACACAATTTTTAAACTTAAAAAATATTATTGACTATTTTTTTTTTAAAAGGATGTAAGCCTTCTTTTAAAATTAAAAAAATATTATTTTTGTGAAAAAAAAAATTATACTATTTGTTTACTTATTAATTTATAATAAATTAAATATTTAATAATCAATAATTCATGTATTGTAATTTCAATAACTATAAGTCATACATAAATAATACCTACATAACTAATACTTGCATAACTAATACATGAATAACTAATCCCTGCATAAAATAATACATATATTCTCTCATAACTAATTCATGTATTACTAATACCTGCATAAATCTAACCCATAACCAAACGACCCCTTATTGTCTATACAAATAAATAAAATTTGTTTGTTATTAATAGAATATTTCATAAATTATAATTAAAATTAATTTACATTATAAATAAATATTTTTTAAATTTACTTTATTTATTAATTTTTTATATTTAATATTGAAATATATTTATAAAATTATTATTACCTTTTATTTTCACTTGTATAAATAAATATTATCGTTTTGATTATCATTAATAAGATAATTTTTTTATTCTGCTAATTTACTTTATTATAAAGCATCATTAACTTATATATTCAATCAGTATTTTTTATTTTATTTATTTCAAAATTTTAATATTTTTTTATGTTAAAAATATTATTATATAGATTAAAAATATATTTATGATTTTAAAAAGTAAAACGAAGAAGACAAAATAGATAATATTAGGGTAAACAGATATTTTAATAAGTCAATTAGGATAAAGGGGTAAGAATGTCTATTGTTCAAAATTGAAGGGAGGGTTTAATTTTTAAAGCAGAGTTAGTTTTCACCCATTTAAAAAACTCAAGAAATACTTGACCATCTTTTTCTAACTCTACTCTTACTACTTAAATTACTTCTAAAATATTAAAAAATAATTAGTATATATTTTTTAAAAATACTAACCAATTTAAAGTTACAATATAAACTAATATATAAAATTATATTAATCAAATTACAATTTTTTTTTATTTTTTTTTAATATATAAAATTTTATACTATCAAATAAAAAAGAACTAAGAGGATAATAGATAAAAATCCTCCCAACAGATTGTAAGTTCAACATCAGTTCCGGAAGATGAAAATATAGCTTTTACTACAATATTTTTCTTGTTTGGGGGCAAATTAAAACATAAATTAAATCAATTTTCTCAGCTTCTATTTATTTTAAAATAAATAATATTTTTATTTTATTGTAAAATAATTTAAAATTATTAATTTTTTTTTAAATTAAAAATAAGTTAGTAAAAATACAGAAATTTAAAATAGAGGAGTATGACCCAAGGGCGTCTCAAAGGTCAACAAATCTGAAGAAAAAAAGAAGGTTCACAAAAATTGCCACGTGTGAGCAAATAGCGGGTGAATTACAACAAGTGAAATTAGGAAAAAAAGAGAAATTGCTATGCAGCATTTTATAATATCCAAATTAAGGGAATAGTTCTCTTCGCCCCAAGAGAATCTTCCCCACACCACACGCGCTTGTTAGTCTCACTCCCGGCTCCACCGTCCCAATCACTCCTTCGCGACGGCGATTTTATCTCTTCCCACAGCAATCCTCGTCTCCGTCTCAATTCCGCCGGCATTTCATTAGACAGAGAGAGAGAGAGAGAGAGAGAGAGAGCGGAAAAAGTGATAACATGTCGGCCGTTCAGACCTTTTTCCTTCAGGGCTCCGTTTCAACTCTCCGTTCTCCTCATTCATCAGTCACTAGCTGCCGCAAAGTTTCCGTAAAATTCACAGTCTCATGTTGCTCGGCGGCGTCTCCTGTGACCGTCGTGAACGGTAATGTGGATAATAGACCTTCCGATAGAAGTGAAGTCCGCCTCGGCTTGCCGAGCAAAGGCCGAATGGCTGCTGATTCTCTCGATCTTCTCAAGGTATCCGAATTCATTTGTGGATTTGATTTTTATCTTCTTGCAATCCAATGTATACATGAAACTACAATGAAATGAAATGCTGAATTTAACTTCTTTGTCTTCTTCTTGGTGAATTACAGGATTGCCAGCTATCAGTTAGGCAGGTGAATCCGCGGCAGTACGTTGCAGAAATTCCACAGGTGTGCGGCGTTTCTACTTTTTCAACAATTGCTAAACGAAAAGAATGTGTATTTTGGATTAGCTATTTGGATTCAGTAAGATTGTAATGTTCAGGAGGGCAAGAAAGATGTTAGCTATTAGGAAGAATGTAGGTGCTGCCTTCTCAGTGTGCATGGATATATTAGCTAATAGATGTGTCTCTAATTGAACTCTTAACTCATAAACTTTTTGGTAGTTACATGTATCCATTTCTTTCACATGCGTTATCAATGTTTTCTTTCTGTTTATTTTCTTTAAAAGCGTTATAGTGTAGATAATTGAGGGAAATATATCGAGATTGTGATATCTAATATTTGACATTTTCACACTTAGTGAATGCTCTCATTTGAGCATTGCATTTTTCTGGGTTGTCTTTGGAACCTAGTGCTTACATTTAAGGAAAACACATGATTTACTTGGGTTACATGGGAAATTTTCTTTCTGTTGTAGATATCCAATCTAGAAGTTTGGTTTCAACGGCCAAAAGACATTGTGCGGAAGTTGGTATCAGGAGATTTAGACCTTGGCATTGTTGGTCTCGACACAGTTTGTGAATATGGGCAGGTAAGACCTTAGTGTTTCAGCTTGTTCATTCTTATGAAAGCATAAACAAGAGGCGAAATGTTCATAATTTGAATAATAGTTTAAAGAACTAAATGTTATGTAAGCAGATAAATATGAGACGAATCTAACTTTCCTGGGCAATGCATCTAAACATATGTAAAAAACTTTTTTTTAAATAGTTATTGTCTTGTAGATTGTTATATCGTTTGTGAAATATGCTCTGGTCCTCTTTTAGATTAGCCATTTGCCGTTTCTGTTATGAGATACTATAACATCTCATATCATCTCTCTTTCCAGATTGCTACTACATTCACGATCCTTGCTTCTTCTGCTGGTGTTAAAGATTTGTTATGTTTTTTGAGTTAAGGCTAAGTTAAAATACAATAGAAAGAAACAATTGGAGTAGACATCATGTGAATGTAGACGTTAAATCAACATCTGTATAAACTGTCCGCACTGATAGTTTAATAGTGAGTAGTTAATTTTGCTGAATCTTCACATTTAATATGAAACAAAGTTTACCTCATTTTTATTTCTTGTGGTTGCATTTGTTTTGCTTCATATTTAAGTTAAATGAATAAGAAAGAAATAATTATGTAAACAAAAGAAATGAAATAAGAAGAATAGAGAAATGTAGATGTCAAATGAAGATCTTATGAACTGTTTCATACCCTCGAGGATTGATAGTTCAATAGCTAATTTTTTTGACTTATGAAAAAGGAGAAAGAGCACTCAGCTAGAAAATTCACATTTCTGTGATGTACATTGGGAAGTCTCAGCTCATAGATGATCATCTTATAGTTATAAGATTATATATGTTTATTTAATGACAAGTTCGATATATGAATTTCTTGATCAAAAGTTGGATGGATGAATTTACTGTACATATCAACTTTCTGAAGACATTTGTATTGGCCGTAATTTCTTTATTATAGAACTTTTCCATATAAAACTCATATATGCATCTTTATTAGCACTATGACTGTTCACTTGGAAATGTGGAGTTAGTTTGAGCAGTTGTCTATATGCGGCATGCTGATGTTGTAAGTAGACATGTCACAAGCTCATATTATGACTAAGCTACTATATTACTTGGATTACATTTAGTATGTGTTGTATGAACTGATTTTAAATAAAGAAAGTGACCACACTCATCAATCTTGTATGTAGCTATCGTATGAAAAATCATCTCTAAACAGTAACCGAGCAGTTTATAGGTTTAATGGAGTTACTTATTTGAGCAGATAACAGCTGATCTTTTCCTTGTAAATATGGATGAGATGTTTCTTTGAATCTAAAAACATCTAGAATATCATTCTAAAGCTAGGCTGAGTTTACATGTGCATTTTCTCTTTAAAACTAAGCTTCTTGAAGCAAATTTCTAGTACTGTACATGAATGATGGAGCCAAAATCAGGGTAAGGACAGTGGGAAGTGACTCGGAGCACTTCTCAGTTGTGATGAGGTTGCACTAGGGGTCAACTCTTAGTCTGTTTCTATTTGCCTTGACGATGGATGAAGTGATGCACCATATCCAAGATGAGGTGTGGCAGTGTATGTTATTTGCAAATGACATGATACTGAATGATGAGACTCGTGGTGGAGTTAATGTTAGGCTGGATGTTTGGAGACAAACCTTAGAGTCTAAAGGATGCAAGTTGAGTAGGTCCAAGGTTGAATATTTGGAGTGCAAGTTCAGTGATGAGATGCATGAGGTCGGCGACTTGGCGTGGAAATGAGGCTTGATATAGGCCTTACCTAAGATAGGAGGTTTTAAGTATTTTGGATCTTTAATTTAAGGAAATGAGGAGATCGACGATGATGTCACACATCGTATTGTTGTGGGGTGGAAGAAATGGAGGCTCATCTCTGGAGTCATATGTGATAAGAATGTACCACCTAAACTTAAAGGTAAGTTCTATACAACAATGGTTGGGCCGACCATGTTGTGTGGCAGAGTGTTAGCCAGTTTGGAACTTGCGAAATGAGGATGCTGAGGTGGATGTGTCGGCATACTAGGAGAGATAAGATTAAGAATGAAAATATTTGGGACAAGGTGAGAGTGGCAGTCGTGGTGGACAAAATAAGGAAAGCGAGACTGAGATGATTCGGGTATGTGAAGAGGAGATGCATAGATGTCTCGTAGGAGGTGTGAGAGGTTGATTATGGTTTTTGTTGAATCTTTTGCATTCTGTGAACCAAATTGTGTTGAATCTTTTGCATTCTGTGTCATTATCTCGGCTCGATGATGATGGATTTTGTCCCTCTTTGGCAAGCTCGTTGTTATTGTCATACCTTGAGTTATTTATTTTCTAGACAGATTATGATTATTGTCAAGTTCTTTTTGATAAGATGATTGTCAGTTTGCTGGTCAATGAGTTCTTTGCTTGAGTTTACCTTTTCTTTCCGTTTTTGGACCATGTGCATTTACGGGTATCTCTAGCTAACCAATAACCATCTGTAGAACTGGAATTCCTTTTGGTTACTATTAGCTACCCTTTTTTATGGGTAAATCAATAACCATCTTGTATTACTTACATTTTTTTGGTTTGACAGACTGTGTTCAAAGAGACAAACTTGCTTGTCTAACCAGATGCTTTTAGCAATTACAGACAATGAAATAGCTATTGCTTGTATATTTATAGATGATAGTATGGCTTGATAAAACAGAGCACGTGTAAACATTTCCGTTATAACATCATAATGTAATCTCATTTCTGATAATTGAACCACTCATCGGCCTGTACTAATAGTGGTATACTGCTGGATAAAGCTTATTTGCTGTGGAAGATGTTATACAAGCTATTCTTGTACAATATCCTTTGGTCTTAAGGCTTCACGATGTGTAAGCTCATGATCTGGGCATTTTTATTCATGCTGGATCACAGAATGTAAAATTGCTAAAATACTTCTTTTATGCTTTTGTTTCTTCTTGATCTAGAAAGTCCATGGAGTCAGTTTATTGTCCAAACTAATATTAATCCTGTTAGTTACTTACATATTTACAAGCAAAATCCTTGGAATGGATGCTCAGTACTTTCTCCTTGGCAGGGGGATAAAGATCTCATCATTGTCCATGATGCCCTTGAGTATGGTGATTGTCGTTTATCTCTGGCTGTAAGTCATTGTACTTTACAGGAAAACTGTAATACGCTTATTGTACCATTCTTGCTGTTTTGTGATATTATTTTTCTTGTCAGTAAGATATACTTCATTTTTCAGATACCAAAATATGGGATTTTTGAGAATGTCAACTCAATGAAGGAGTTAGCAGAAATGCCACAGTGGACACCTGAGAGGCCACTGAGAGTTGCAACAGGATTCACATATGTATAATGCTATTGCTTTTGCTTATGCTTTCTCTTTACATGTCTATTTTACTTTCTTTCAGTTTCCTGGTTCTGATGTGCTCATTAGTAATTATCTTTTCCAGATGGGTCCTAAATTTATGAAAGAAAATGGGTTGAAGCATGTCACATTTTCAACTGCTGATGGAGCCCTGGAAGCAGCTCCTGCGGTAGTATTATCCGTTGTCTCTCGGCAATAATAATAATTACTCTCTCTCTCTCTCTCTCTCTCTCTCTCTCTCTCTCTGTAACAATGTTACTATTAATTGCCTTTAAACATGCTCCTCCTGTATTCTTATTATTTGTTTCTCTGTAATAATAATAATTCAGATGGGAATAGCTGATGCTATTGTGGATCTAGTGAGTAGCGGAACCACACTGAGAGAAAACAATCTGAAGGAAATAGAAGGTGGAGTCATCGTGCAAAGCCAGGTGATCATTCTTTCCTGTTGCGATGTATCAGCATCCTTGTCATTCTTTTCGTATGCAATTTGAGTAGCCTTCTTGGCTATTCTTCTATCTTATTTTTTCCTTTCAGGCAGTCCTTGTCGCTGGCAGAAAGTCCCTAATGCAGCGAAAAGGTGTACTTGATATAACACATGAAATGCTAGAAAGACTGGAGGCACATCTGAGAGCTGTTGGTCAATTTACGGTGTGTAACTTCTTTTGTGCTGAGATTTTTGTTATATCTGTATTGGTTGTCTGACACATCTTATGGCAGGTAACTGCTAATATGCGAGGAAGCAGTGCGGAGGAAGTCGCTGAACGAATATTGAGCCAAACGTCACTATCTGGATTGCAGGTTACACTAGTCCCTGACTTGCACAGAAAGATTAGTAGTTTAAAGAAAAAATCTAAGAATTTTACCGAGCTATAGCCATTAAGAAACATGATTGAAAATAAAAATTTATATGAGAACATAGTTTAATTCTGTACAGATCCGAAGCTAACACTCTTATGGCTGAACAATTCTTGGGTGGAACTGGTTTTTACACCTACTCCGTCCAGCCATTGATCTCATCACTGTAGCACGAGATCAATGGCTGGGATTGGCGTGGGTCTCAAACCCATTTCACCTAAAATTCAATTACAGCTCAATAGCTCATACTGTCGTAAATCTTTTGACAGCTTATTAATTTATCTTATATGTATACAGGGACCCACCATAAGTCCAGTCTTTTGCAAGCGGGATGGACGGGTTACAGCTGATTACTTTGCCATTGTCATATGTGTACCAAAGAAAGCACTTTACAAGTCTGTTCAGCAGCTTAGGGCGGTGAGATACTAATTCTTTCCCATAATATTTTGATAATTGTACAAGTGATGTGTCCCCAGAACCATTTGTGGGATTACGCTGGGTATATTGTTGTTGTACAACGAATGTGTATATTGTAATGGTCTACCAATAAATCTTCCTATCTCTTGCTAACCAAATACAGAAATTGGACTCTGGATGCTCTGTTATGCTGTATTTGCTTTCTTCAGTTGTTTAACAAAAAGCATGATGGAGCATTTTTGTTTTGTTTTGATGTGGTGGTCTATTTCTGGGTTAAATCAATGTGCATATGGATGTTGTTCCATTACTTTTTTCCCTAGTTTTCTCCCCAATTTTCTGGCTTTAACATATTCGAGTGGCATTTTTCAATTAGTTCAGCCTATGATCTTTGTCAGACTGAATCTTAACCCTACAAGCTCATCTCTTACTCTGTACTTTTGTAGTTTCATATGCGCATAGCATCCAAGTTCAGGACCTCAGTAATAACTTGTTGCTTATTTGAATGTCTTCTACAGATTGGAGGGAGTGGTGTCCTGATTTCTCCGTTGACTTATATTTTTGATGAAGAAACACCAAGATGGCGTCAACTCCTTTCAACTTTGGGGCTTTGATCTATCTAGCGATGCCTTGGATGGTTTCCACAACCCCAGTGCCTATTTGGAGAGGCAAACATGAAGAAACCGGGACTCCATATGGGAGACCTGTAGGGGAGATCGGCATTGTTAATAAACTGGAAAATTTTGTATCGCATTGACATTTAGACTTCCTATTAATATCAGCATTTGTTGTAACAATAGTGTGTCACTCGTTTTGGTGCCAATGGCAATTCTAAGATTGCATGAACGTGATATTTGTCGTGCTTAACAGTAAAGTGCCCTTGTTATCCTACTATAAATCTACGAGCTCACACCTGACTCATCTTGTGCTTTATGTTTAGTAGGAATAGGTTCATCATGAGATTTTAGTTTGGTCGGTTCTCCAGAGTTGTTCTACTCGATGCTTTAAGTTTTCAGGTATTTGAATTTCTTATGATTTCCGTTGTAGTTGTACTCCATTAACCTCTTATATATACTATCAATAGGTTCTTTAGAAAGTATACAATAGATTTTTAGAAAGTACTCCTATATCTTATAGTCATCAAATGAAACAAAGATTTAATGAAAGAAAATCTGAATGATATTCGGTGGTCGATGGTCTTTCTCTCTTCTTGTTGTGTTCCTAATCATGAAATGACTGTTTCAAGTAGAATATCTTTCAATCTAAGGATAATGAGAATCTTTTTGATTGATCGAGAAGTAAAACGAAAAATTAAAAAGCCACGAAAAGGGCTCATTATAATGGTTTTTTGTTTGATTGTTTTCTTTCCATTCGTTAGTATTTGATTTAAGGTCTGATTAATTTGGATAAGCATCCAAGTATTTTTACTAAAGGTGACTTTATTCACGAGTTACATCTAAGCGCTTTAATTAAGAAAGATGATCGAATTGTTAAACAAATAATATAAGAATTGTTATTTAATTAAATAACAATTATTTTTTGTTCTCATAAAACACTCAACTTTAATTAAATATTACAATAATTCATTAAATATTTTTAAACTTAAATAATCTGCTTAAGTATCTCACAGAGTCCATGGAAAACAAAAGGAGAAGTTGTGACAACAAAAATAATATTATTATTTTTATAATGAGTTGATTATTCAATTAGTAATTATTATTTAATTACATTTATATTCAATTTTAATTTTTAAATAAAAAATGACTTTTTAAAATAATAATTATTAACCATATAAAATCGATTTTCTTGACTATACATAGCAGCATAAATTTTCTCAATAATATATTTTTTAATTATCAATTTTTATCTATTATTAAAAAACTTCTTAAGTTAAAATGAAAGGAGAAAATCAAAACTTATCCTTATAGGGGGTGATAATATCTAACGAAAAACAAAGTTGCTTAATAATATTAAATAGTACATGAACAAATTAGTAGGCGTTGAATCATAAAATTGGAGCTCCAATTTGAAGTTTAGATTCATTTTCCTTTTCAAAACTCTTTATAAAGTTTGCTTTCCCAAAAAGAAAAAAGGAGTCTATTTGCAATTTAAATGCTAACTAAGAGGACCAATCTCAAAATCATAAAACTAAAGGGGTTATTTTGACAGAAAACCAAAAATAAATACAGGACATTAAAACCCTAGCATTCTTTCTCCTCCTAAAACCCTTGTAGCTTTACTCATCCAAGTTCTTCTTCTTCTCCAGCTACTGCAATAGAGATGAAGGTCCCGAAGAGGAGTACCCGTCTGAAAAACTTGCAGGAATCGAAGAAAGATGAGGAGAAAGAAGAAGCAAATAACTTATTGGAACAAAAGGAGAAAACGGAAGAGGCAGTAGAAAGAAGCAAAGAAGAAGAAAATCTTGTAGAATCCCCTGTTATTTCTGACGATGATGACGAGGTAATTATGAATTACTGTTGAATAAATCAATATTAACTAATCAGGCCTCAATCCAATTCAGTTGGAGTCAGCTGTAGGAATCCTTTGGACAATCGTGCTATGCGAAAGCATTATGATTTTACTATATTTATGCTAGCCGTCAACCTATGACACCTCAACGAGATAATAGTTTTTTTTTCTTATGAATAAGAACTGATAAATCAAAAGAAAAAACTCAAAAACTTTTCTCAGAAATTAATTCTCTCATTAGTTGATTGTATAAGCTATTTTAGGTGTATTTAACTTGAAAAGTTTCAGTTTTATTATACCAAGTCGGTTGCTTCTGCTCCCCTAATTATTGAAGATGCCTCAAGTTTCATTGTAGCCTGACTCACTAAGCATTGGTTTAATCCCCTTGCATCGAAACTCAGCAAATTTAACTTCAAAATCTTCAAATTTTCTTTTAAAAAATAGTGGGTTCGCATCCCTTTTCCTTAATTATTGAAAATGCAGTTAGTTATATTGCAGTATAGTGGTAAGAATTGGGTTGGGCTGTCCTCATGGTGACTTCTTAGCATGTACTCTGAATAGCAATTAGGCCTTGTGCTGGTAATTGAGACAATCTCTGTTATTCCCGTATATATCTGGAGATGTTGTTCTCAATTAAATCAAATAAATTGATGATTCCAAGTTTTGATACTGTGCATGATGGCTGGTCATTATTGTTCCAGGATTTTTCTGATGATGATGGATCACTTGGTGAATCTGGATCAGAATATAGTCATCTATCAGGGGAAGAGGTACATGGTAATTTCCATTTTTTTTAGGTTGGCGTAAGATAAGTGGGCATACAAGCCTCATCCATAGGATTGTGAGTAACTGTAACTGTGTTTTGTGTTTTTATTTTTACTAATCAAAGATGTTCCACACTTTTGCAGGATGTTTTTGTATCAAGTGATGGTGAAGATTCTTTTGATGCCAAAAGTGATGATGTCGGTGGTAATGGTGCAAGTGGCAGTGGTAGAGATGATACTGAACATGGTGAAGATGATGATTCTGAAAGCGATGACTCCCGCCCAGTAGTTGAAGAGAGCGATTCATCCGAAGATGAGGTCTGCTTTTAAATTTTTTTGGACTAAGAATGGAAGGAGTCAAAAATTGCACTGCAGGTGGCAATAGTATCAGTTTATCAATTTCCATGTAGCCCTTCCTTTTTCCTTTTCTCTTTATTTTTAAACATTTTTGTTTAAAGCTATTCCTTAATGCAAGGAACGATGCAAAGAAAGGGGTTATCCATTCATGGGCAAAACTATGAACTTCATAGAAGTGTACATTTCAATCAATGACAGGCAAAGTAATACAAACAAGAAGTGGTCGGTTCTTTGAACTTCAATTTCGAGGAGTTGGATTGATATCAGCATTATTGTAAATTGGATGCTAAAATTAGTAATTATAATTGCTAGTTAATTATTATAGTACTAAATTCATGTATATTCAGTGTTTCCTAATTCAATAACTTGTGTGCTTCACTTCAAACTATTTGCGTCAAGCCCATGGAGCTTGTCATTTTTCGCTGTTGAAAACACTTGGTCCTAGTTGATAATATGATACCTTGCCGGAACATAAATGATGATGTTGCATGCTGTTTTGTTCTTTCAGGCATGAGTTCTTCAAGGATAACTTGTCATTTTTCGCTGTTGAAAACACTTGGTCCTAGTTGATAATATGATACCTTGCCGGAACATAAATGATGATGTTGCATGCTGTTCTGTTCTTTCATGCATGAGTTCTTCAAGGATAACTTATTCTCTGATTTTTCTGGCCTACTTTTGTAGTTTTTTGTCTTTCTATTCAATTACATCTTGTCCTGTCAGGTTGCTCCTCGTAATACTGTTGGAGATGTTCCATTGGAATGGTACAAAGAAGAGGAACATATTGGATATGATCTTGCAGGGAAGAAGATCAAGAAGAAAGAGAGACAAGATAAATTGGATTCATTTCTTGCTAGTGTTGATGATTCCAAGAATTGGTGAGTTAATAATTGTTAACACAAGTGAGTGTTTAATACTGTCTATTTTGTTGATAATTTCCCGAGCATTGTATGTGTTAGATTAGTATTATCCTCCTTTTGGAATGTCAATAGTTCATATCCCCTCGTTCGTTATTCGTCCTGGCTTGTAAGTTTGTACCCAACTATTTAATGTATGAAAGGGCTAAGAAAAAGGCAACAAAAATAGCACTTTATCAAGAAAGTGCCATCTCCTTTGCGTGCTTCACTCTTCAAATTATTTATCACTTTACTAAGTCTCTTTTCTCTTTAGAGTTTGTGATAAGGTGATCTGTAGATCCATTCTCTTTTGGTTGCTTCTTATGTGTCTATTTATTGAATTCAGGCGTAAGATTTATGATGAATATAATGATGAAGAAGTTGAACTCACGAAAGAAGAAGTTAAGTTGATCAAAAGATTGTTGAAAGGAAAGGCACCTCATTCTGATTTTGATCCATATGCGGTTCGTGCTTTATAATACCATTTGGCGCTGGATTTTCTATCAGGGAACTTGTTCTTGACTTAATCTAACTGATTTACTCTTATTTTTTCATTCCCTTCTGCAGCCTTATGTTGACTGGTTTTCCTGGGATGACTCGAAGCATCCTCTTTCTAGTGCACCAGAACCAAAGAGACGTTTTATCCCTTCAAAATGGGAGAGTAAAAAGGTAATTTCTTTTGATACTTTCTTTGTTCCTGCTTTATTTGCTTACTAGTCTGGAGTGATATTGGAACTTGGAAATGTATAATCCTGCTTTTTTTGATAACCCGTCAGTATGATCTTATATGGTTAATTCTCTCCTCCAATTATTGACTAGGATGCTTTTGAAAGAATATGTTTCCGCTTTTCCAGTTCAACTTGTCCATGTCTTGATATATCGTAAACTGCACATGGTTGGTTGATTTTGCTTAATCATGTCACTGATAAGAGTCTAGGCAGATGACCTTTGTTATATATGTGTAAAAAGGGATTTTCAGGAGAAAATCGAACTCTGTCTTTTGACTCAAATCAAGAGTTATAGTAAGGCAATGCGTACAAGCATGTGTACCATCAGATATGCTATTTTTGCAAATATTCCTAGGATATTATTGTCTGGTGTTCCTCTTCTAGTTGTCTTCTCTTAACTCCAATTCTAATAATCCATTTCTCTCAATATTGATGCTAATACTGACATATCTTTGCTAATTGTGTTACATTCTTGCCAGGAATCCCCAAAAGAGGGGATATGGGGGTATGGTTACACCAAAATATAAGTAATTACCAGTAAATTTGAGGGAGTTGTTCTAGGTTTTTGCATGTTTTACAATCTATGGTGTCTTCTATACCTACAGGTTGTCCAGTATGTGCGGGCAATTCGAAAGGGACTTCTAAAATTTGACGAGAAGCCAAAGGAAGAGCCAAGTGCCTATCTTTTATGGGGAGAAGATTCCAATGCAATAGATAGACAAGGGTTGGCATATATTCCTGCTCCAAAACCTAAACTGCCTGGTATGCAACCTGACCATCTTTTCTAGATGACAATTCTGTATATTATCTTTCCTGTTATGGAGAATCTTTCATGTTTTCCCTTTTTGGAAAAAGTATACTGCATATCTGCATATCTAATGGCTTCCTATTTACAGGTCACGAGGAGTCTTATAACCCTTCTTTAGAATATATTCCTACACAAGAAGAGATCAATTCTTATCAGCTTATGTATGAAGAAGACCGGCCAAAGTTTATCCCGAAACGGTATAGTGCCTATTTGATTGTTTTGTAGTCTACTCTGTACAGCTGTTACATTTTTCAACGCCTTAGTGCTAACCTTGTCGCTGCTTTAGGTTCACATCGCTGAGAAATGTTCCAGCATATGAGAAAGCAGTCAATGAAAATTTTAGCCGCTGTTTGGATCTTTATTTATGTCCAAGGGCTCGGAAAAAGCGTGTACGTGAAGGATTTGATCCCTTCATTTCATCTGACTTTTGTTAATGAGGCCCAGATCGTAATCTGATCTCTTTCGCAATAAATCTCTATTTTTTTGCAGATTAATATTGATCCCGAGTCTTTGAAGCCCAAGTTGCCAAGTCGCAAGGATCTCAGACCTTATCCAACGTCATGTTATCTCGAGTATAAAGGCCATAAAGGTCCCGTTGTGTCGATTTCTACAGAATCTACTGGGCAGTGGATTGCTTCTGGTATGGTCTTTAGTCCTGGAAATGTGATGCGTCTGTTCTAACTAAATGCTATCAGATTGAAGTGCTTAGGTATTTTTGATTCGTACATGTGAAGGTTCAAGTGATGGAACAGTGCGCATTTGGGAGGTTGAAACAGGAAGGTGTATCAGGATCTGGGAACTTGGGGAATCCGTATGTCATGTCTCATGGAATCCTATGCCTGAACGTCCCATACTGGCAGTCTGCATGTAAGTGATATTACGAGAGCATATGATTATTCTTGATCATATTGGTCAGATCTTAAACCACTATCACATAAACGTTGCAGGGGAGAAGATGTATATCTTTTGAACACTGGACTTGGCAATGCAGAAGAAAAGAAGAGTCTTGAAGAGCTTTTGCGTGTTGAAATGCCATCAACCCCTGATGATTCTGGTCAGTTTCATTTGAAGACTCCACGATTGTGTGAGGTTCATTACTCATAATTTTACCTAACTCTAGTTGTTTTGTTTAGATAATGATAAAACCATTGTGCATTGGGTTCAAGATGATAAGAATGGGGGAATCAGGTTGAAGCACTTTAAGGTACCTTTCATGCTTCCTATTGATACTTTGTGATGACTCAGGTATTAAGTGATTATCGCTATGAAATCTCTCCTCTGTTACTCAAACATTTTTGTCCTTGGATTATGCAGACTGTTTCTTCAGTTGAGTGGCATCGAAAGGGCGACTATTTCTCAACACTTATGCCTTCTGATATCCTTTCAACATGAATCCCTGCTTCTCAACCCCTGCCATGTCTTTATGTTTTATAGTGTCCGATAAAGGCATATACATGTTATAGTCATGTAATGTGGAAATAAATATATTTAGTTGGTTCTATATGAATTCTGTGTGATATAGTGGTGGTACCGACTTGCATGTGTTGACGAAAATGTTTTGGCAAGCCGTCCTTAACATATCCTGTAAGGGCTGTCTTTTATTTTTTTAAAAATAAACTGGTTCTGTTTTTTTGAATGAGGAGAAACATGGAAACAGAAAGATCAGGCGGGCGGGTGGTTGTGTGTGTTTTTTGCCTCATTATCGTGAAACTTTTGGGACTGTGCTTAGTTGATTGGTGTTATTTCTTGACTCTTATCTACCCCAATCAAAAGCAGTTTTGATTCACTTGCTCTCAAAGAAACAGACTCAAAGAATACCATTCAAGCTTCATGGACTTCCTGTTTCAACAGCTTTTCATCCCTCTCGCTCTGCCTTCTTTATTTCAACAAAGAAAAATATTCGTGTTTATGATCTCTTGAAGCAAAAGCTCATTAAGAAGCTAGAGACAGGGCTTCGTGAAGTCTCGTCTATTGCTATTCATCCTGGTGGTACGTCTTGGATGCTCTTTGATAATCTTGTTGCTTATCGCAGTACTCAACTGGTTAAGAAGCTTTGGAACTTTTTGTGCAGGTGACAATCTTATTGTAGGGAGTAGAGATGGGAAACTGTGCTGGTTTGACATGGACCTTTCATCTCAACCTTACAGAGTTCTCAAGTATGTCCTTGCAATTGATTTTTGTAATTTTGAAATGCTTTTCTGACATGTGTCTTGTGTTGTTTTATGAATTCTGTCTGATGACTTAATACTATGTCATGATTTTGTTATTATTTACTATGTCTGTTTTGCATCTATATGTTGTTTTTAACATTATTTTGTTTTAAGCTACTTGATCTGTGGGTCTTTCGGAAGCAGCCTATGGTAAGGTCTGCATACACCCTATCCTTCCCAGATCCCACCTAGTGGGATTACACTGGGTTTGTTGTTGTTGTAGTAGTAGTCTGGTGAGATAATGCTTGTGCCTATTGTGGATTCGAGTCTTGTGCTGAAACATGTTAGGTTGTGCACACATTTTTGCATTTATGCAATCTTGATATGTGCTTGTTTGACATTTCCTTTTATCTCAACCTTGTGGAGTTCTCAAACTTAATTTGCAATTGACTTTTGTCATTTCGAAAAGCTTTTTCTGGATGTGGCTCATCGCTCTTGTGAATTTGGTCTAGTGAATTTAATGTTTGTGTCTGTTTTGGCTTCGAGTCTTGTGAGTGCATACAAGTTTTCATGCTCATGCTATGTTAATCTGATTTGCTTATTGGAAGGATCTTATTTGAGATAAGTTGCAGGCATTAGATGTCTTATATTGAAAATATCCTCTTGTTGTTCTCTACAAATGTGATTGGTTAGTCTATTCATTCTTTGCTCTATTTGGTCCACAAATGCCCTTATTTGGAGGTTTTTCTATGTTACAGTTGCCATCCGAAGGACATCAACAGAGTGGCCTTTCATCGCTCCTATCCTTTGTTTGCTTCGTCTTCTGATGATTGTACGGCATACGTTTTCCACGGCATGGTTTATTCAGATCTAAACCAGAATCCATTGATTGTACCTCTGGAGATTCTTCGTGGTCATGCCAGTGAAAATGGAAGAGGTATGTTCTTACCCTGCCTTTTCAGCATGTAATGATTCTAGTTCAGTCCCCAATTGCCATCCCGTCCTGTATAGAAGGAAAGAAATGTTAATCTGATGAAGCTGCAGCAATTAGTGTTGTATAGTTTCACTTACCCTCAAATACATTTTGATACATTATGTTTGTCATACAATAGTGTATTATGAATCTTTGTCTGCTTGGAGCTTTTGGTGATGATGAATATCAGGTGAGAGTACACTTATGAGGTCAATTTTTCCGCATTAAGGCCATAGAAGCATCTGGAGAAACACTTAATGTTTATTCAGAATAAGACAGCTGACAAGATGGATGGTACAAGTCAATCATGACCATCCTGGTATTTTTTTGGAGGAAATACGCCAGATGTCTAGATTCACTTAAGTTGATGGGATTGAGGTTTAAATTTAATGATCCCTAAGGTGTTATGCAAGTTCTTAAACTAATCTGTGATGCAAATTGTGATTAAGCAGTTCTAATTTCACTATCATGTGTAAAACGAAGCCAAATAAAAACTATACTAGTTGGGTCTTGAGTCTTCATTTTATTTGGAATGCGGCTATACTATACCAAAGAAAATTTTGATTTCATACAGATGGTTTGTGGTGTTGATGGTAATGAGAACCTACACCTGCTACCACTTTGTTGACATTTCTTGATTGCCGCTGTCTTCAGGTGTCATGGACTGCAAGTTCCATCCAAGGCAACCATGGTTGTTTACTGCAGGCGCCGACTCTGTGATCAAGCTCTACTGTCACTAAGAAGATTACACCAAAATGCTTCTATGCTAGTAATGGCCTTGTGCATTTGTCAATCCGGAAAGTGGAAGACAGTATATTGCACTGTATACATTGCTGTGGGGAAATTTAGGAAGTTGCCTGCTCGGACAAAGGGAGGATAAAGATCTCTTAAGCTATCTCTTGTTCTTTCTCAGATAGGTGTTCTTTCTCAGATAGGCGAACCATGATTCCACATAGATAATAGAGAATAGAGAAGTTGGCACTGTTTTGTTTGTATGGTCAAGAAGATTGCCTCTTGTGTATGGGTGTATTTCGGTGCAATTCACCCTAAGTAGGCCTTTTTTACGAGAGAACTTGGTCCAAGTTATTCTCATGTCAGCATTTTCTGTAGAGCTAGGGCATATTGTTGAAGTACTTAGCACAATGGAGCTCCATTGTTCTTTAACCTAAACTGAGTTCTCACATTTTTGTAATCTTGGAGTTGTGTTTATGCATGTAAAAAATGGCAAGGATCTTATTCTTTGGCACTATTGGAAACATTACAGTACAATTTTCGGTTGATTTACTCTTCTAAAGTAGTGTTCGGTATTTGGTCGGACAATTCTTTATCCTGTTTGACTAGAATAATGAATTCTTATTTACAGTTCAACATGGTTAAAAATATCCCATAATTTAGTGCAGGTATTTTGATTGAACTTGCGGTAATTACACCATTTGCATGTAACCATTAACCAAACTTTATTCCTGGAGGCTATTGATCTTTTATGTATTTACATTTGGTGATTATCTCGCAGATTTCCCTGTCAAGCAGTACTATCAGGCGTTAGTGCTGTCAAATTATTTGTATCTCCATCTTTGTACTACCAATTACGCATTACATTTGGGTGCTATTAATAAGATATGATTTAGGGCTTCTGTAATTTCCTTCATAAACAGCATTAGTCATCCGGTATTCATTGAAGGTACTATGTACATCAATCCTCATCAAAAGTTACTCAATTTTCGCTATGCACTCGGAACAAATATACATATTTTTATGATTCCAGAGTATCTATTTGCTCATAATGGAGCGTCCTTATCTGAATCATTCATTTTAGTTATGAGAAAATAATAAACATCCCGTGTTTGAACAACTCACGACGCAGGGTCATCTCAACTCCATCCACATACTGGGTATTGCAAATCCTTTTCCAGGGTGCCAATTCAAATAATATAATATAGAACATAAACACTGAAATAAGATGCAGCGCAACTGTACAAAGTAGTGTGTGCATGTCTCCTTTACTGGCACATAGGTAAAGGTAACATATGAAGGCGCCACGCAAACTGAGACAATCATGCTCCTATTTCCTCTGGCTGCATATGCCACCCACTGAAAGATATCTGTGCGACACATTCTACTGTAAGAGTTGAACTGCTGCTATTGCTGGAATCTTTTCCCTCAGTTTCTGAGTTACAGCCACACGAACAGTAATAACACCAGCTGCAGGACCCGTGATTCGGACTTTAACTATCGGCTCCTCAATTGCCACAAGTTCCAAACTTCCACCCGCTGCCCCAACAAGATATGGCCGAATTTCTTCAAGAACCTAACAAAGTTGCAATAAAAAAAAATGAAGTAAGAAGATCTGCAGGGAAATTGAGATAATTGAGTGCGCATTTCCTTTATTGGTCAGAACTAGTGACAATTTGAGCAAGAAATATAGCCGTTGAAGTGCTGAATAGTCTTAGATCACATCCTGAACATGCCGATCCCATAAATACTTCCCTTTTTTCACAGACAAGACAAACAAGCATTAATTATGACAGTAGTTTCTATGCTGCGACTGCAGCCACATCTAGGTGCACATATTAAGCAAATCATACAGTACCAGTGAAGAATATATTGTTCTTTCAACTCCATTGCTTTTAACCTTTTATTTTTCAATAATCGAAAAATCAGAGGGTCAGTGAGTCACAAAGTTCAGAACTTGGTGGATAATTGGCCCACATTCCTCTACCTTATCTCCACTTAACATCAGGCTGCGCCTAACCCAAACATTACGTGCTACCTTCTTACCACCAGATCGAAGCCCTGGGGCAACTCCATAATCCAATATATCTATGAAGATCATGTGAATTGCACAATTCAATCACTCCTCATGCCAAGCTCTTGAACAAAATAAATGTATCAGATACTTATTGGAGTCAGAAACAACAATATAATCATGCCAAAATTGCCTCCCATAGGTCATTCAGGATGAGAAGCAAATGGAAGTGCAACCTATTACTCAATTGATGACTGAGTCAGCCTAACTCAATGCGTCTCTTAGTGCTGGATTTCATAAGGACAGTGGTTAGAGTCTCACTAATAACAAGAAGCAATTGTTAACTTGCCGTTGTTGCGAGAAGACTGCCACAGTGTCGATAAGTGTTTTAAGTTTATGGATTCTCTAACAGAGTGTGGAGGCTTCTGTAGCCAATCTAGAGAACACTGAAGGAACACAATCAATCTGATGCAGCAGGCAACTCACCACGGAGTAGTATGGTCAGCTCTTGGCACTATTGCAATAGACTCAACTATGTGGTCAGCCTATCAAGGAAGGGAGCAGAGCTGGTTCAGCCAACTTTGAAGGTAAAATGGCATGTTCTTCTTATGAACTATGTAACTAACTAACTATACACGACAATTTAACTGGTTTAGAGAAAACATTGATAACTGGATCTGCAGCAACAGGTCATATAACTTCCAAGTAATCATTATTAACAAATATGGAATCACTTCTAATTCCATATCTTAGCACATTACCCAACAGATATAAGGTCGGGGGGGGGGGGGGGGGGGTGGCGAAAACATAATTAGAATGGACTTCTTCTAGAAATAACTCTGAGACTTTCCATTCCTTAGTGCCACAAACTTGAAGGTCCTATTTCAATGGATTTATAAGTTGAGAAATCATTCAAAATAATATATAACAATATCTCTTTGGATGACGACGGATTAATATAGGACATGACTTAATTATCCAAAATGTGTTGAAGATCATCTAGTTCAGGTTTGTAGTTTTGAAAGGATTGTGCCAGTTGCATGTAAGACATATAAATAACAGAGAGAAGCATCTACCTTCTCTATGTTTTCTTCGTTGAGCTCAAGGCCAGTTTCTTCATCTGGTACAGATTCAACCGCAACAATTTCTGGTATCTTTTCCATCAAACGACGCTCAATTCCCAATTTCATTGTCGTGACTGAACTTGGACAGGAGCCACATGCTCCTTGTAGTTTTAGCTTAACAACATTGCCATCAATTTCATGCAATGCAACATTTCCTCCATCTGAAATCAGATATGGTCGAATTTCATCCAGCACACTCTCAATGTTTTCTGCAGTAAGCGGTAACTCTACTGCTGAATTTGGCTCTACGGCTGAATTTGGAGTTGCAACAGCCTTTACAACTGCATCAAGAGCCAACAAGCAAATCATTTAAGATTCAACACAAAGCCATAAAACACTTATTAGCAAGGTTGAAACTACCATCGATAGCACTAAATATTCCCTCGAACGAATAATAGAATCATTGTGACCTAAGCTTAAAGACCAACAAGCTAAGCTAATAAGCACCTTTGTAATCCTTTCCTGTATATCAAATAGAAGAGAAAAATTTAGGGCCTTTTGGATTCTGAGACAGTTTTTAATTATCTAAATAAGTGATTATCGGAAAATTCATTACAAACTAATCAATTTCAATAACATAACAGTTATTTATTTGCCAAAAAAAAGGCTAAAATCTTTTAACATATTGTTCTGACCATAAAAATGATTTAAGCAAGATTTCCAATTAAAACAGGTTAAAAGCGAAACAATCCCCAATTATTCGACTTCAGTACAAATTACTAATTAGGTAAAAGAGTGAGTTTCTTTTTTGGTATTGGTTCTGATCATAGAACTGATTTAAGCACAATTTTCAACTAAAACAGGTAACAAGCCAAACAGGCACCGTATTATTTGATTCCGAGATAAATCAAATTCAAACTTGCCACGGTAAATTTAAATTCCTAATTAACGAAATTGTATTCATGAAGGTAACTGGAGACAAAAAGGAAAAGGAAAAAAAAAAACACCTTGATGCTGTGAATATCTAAGCAGGGAGCGCGATGATGAATTACGCCTAGTCCACGAGGAAACTCGAGTTCCAAAGAAGCCCGAAATCTGCAAAGCAAAAGCAGATGGTTAGGAAAATGAAGAAGACAAATTCGACGGTGAAACAACATAATTAGAAGAAGAAGAAGAAGAAGAAGAAGAAGAAGAATAAGAAGCGAAGCGCTATGCCTTGAGAGGAGGAGGAGGAAGAAAGAGAGTGGCGGTGGAAGAAGAAGGAGAACATGATGAAGATGAAGATTCTAGGGTTTGAAAACTTCTAGAAACGTATGGAGGAGGAGGAGTTGGAGGATTCAATAGCATGGCTGATTGCATCTCTTTTTGTCTTCCAAAAGAATTTTAAAAAAAACGAACTCAAATTCAGCAACTGGAAAAGTATATAGTATCAGTTTGATGATTGTTTCTCTTGAGTTTCTTTCCCTTCTTGTTTTCTCTTTTTGTGGACCGGAAAATTTATTTCTTTTTTGGTGTGTCCGTCTGTATTTTGTCTTGCTCTGATTTTTATACTTGTGACTTATTATTAATGAGAAAGGAAAATTTGTTAATATATATATATATTTTAAATCAGAGATAGTTGAAAATTTTATTAAAACAAAAGGATAATTTTGAGGAAAAAATAATTAATATATTTTTTAACTTTGAAATTAATTCATTTTGGATCAAGAGAAATTATCAAAAGTTCACTTATTTTGAATCGAACAAAATATAATTTATAATGTCACGCCCCGCCCTGGGGGTATGACTACACTTGGTGCCCTGGTAGGACCTGGACTGCTAACTGGTGGGCCTAGGCACATCTGGTGCCTGACTAGCTCTATCTCGGGTTTCTGGAAACAAAGGGCTATATAACGGCTGTAAACACAGTCTCCGGCCAACTGGGCCTATAGCCACCTGTGTCTGTAATATCAGCTAACCAGAAACATACTCATAACAAGGAACCTATGCGGGCCGACAAGGCCACCATGCTGTCTAGTTATCTCTAACTTAATATAACAAATACTGAACATCTATGCGACCGGCAAGGTCACTACTACTAACTGGATACAGCCCCACACGGCCAACATAAACAACAAACTAAACAGCTAAACATACGCACGGCCCCACATGACCGGCACAACTAACCACAGGGAGATATATACACAATCTGCAAGCCTCTAAGAATACTGATAAGATGGTCGGGACAGGGCCCCGACCTACCCGTATTATATAACAAAAGAAAATGAACTACACCTCTGAATATCAAGCTCCGGATGACAGGAGCTGATGACTCTATGAGCTGGCTGGAATCACGAGGGATCGCCTCCTCGTCTATGAGTACCTGCAGGCAAGTAATGCAGCGCCCCACTGGACGTCAGTACCACTGGTACTGAGTATGCAAAGCAACTGAAATAATATAACTGAAAACAACTGAATATAGAGAGCATAACTAGCATTTCGGTATAGCAGGAGATAGCTGAATCTGAAGAAGCTGATATAAACTGAATCAAGCTTTCTGTACTGATAAGGCAGAGGCGTACCTGTAGACGCGACGACCTGCTGTCTAGTAGCTAGTATATAGCACATAAATAAATATACAAGTAGCAAGCAAGAGCCAATACCAACCCCCATAAGCCGGATGGCGCCAAGCAAGCAAACAATCTATATACCCCTACCCGGGTCAAAACCAACCAAAAATAAGTCACTCCACTCATCTACTCACTTCGGAGCTCCTCTACCGGCCCCCTGGGTCTCCGGCTCGGGCCATAGCCTCCGATATAAGCAACCGTGTCTGGGTCCGGAGGACTCCTGTGTAGACAGTAACAGATAGGGTCTGGATCCCCGGAACTCTCCTCTGGGCTATCTGAAACCGGAGCTACACCTATAATAACTGAATGTACAGACAGTAATAGATAGGGTCTGATTCCCTGGACACTGCTCAACAGGGCTATCTGATACCGGAGCTGCCCCTGTAATGCTGATCAGACTGCTATGGGGAAAGCTCCATCCCATCTTCGTCCAACTGGGGACGGCATGCCACCCCTTGGGGTGACGCAAAACCCACCCGCTTAGTGGGCGACACGATTACCAATCCAGGGGCGGCGAGGACGCTCAATAAGGTGCCCTCACGCCACATCAAGTCTCAACAAACAAATAACACATATAAATAGCAAGCATGTATAACTAAAAGGCTATCTGAAATCCGATTTCTTATTCTAATTTTTTTCTGTACTAAACTGATTCTTTACTGATTATACTGATTCTGAAATCTTTCTTTAACTGTTGGCTATCCTGTAGCCAGGATGCTATTTGTCTGAATGGCTAATCTGTAGCCAAAATCTCATCTGTCTATCTGCTTACTTTACTAACTTTTATTCTGAAAATCTGTTTCTTTTTATTCTACAACATGCTTGCTAATCATATAATAGGCTATACTGAATCTGGAATGCTAACTCGCCCTCTGGCGCATGCTTTACTAACTTTCGGACTGAATACGCTACGGCAACACAACTCAGAATCTATTAGACTTACTAAATTCTCGACATTCAACCCCGAGAGTTTCAATTACGGAGTTTACTAGGATTTACAAAGCTAAATCCTACTAACTTGCCGAAGAACAACTTCACATACCTTAACCTCGAGTTATCCGACTGTCGGACGAGGCTCGGTCAGTACTCCAGCTATTTCTCCCAACTGCATTCATATACACGTCAATTAGTACTAAATACAACACTATTCTGTAGGACGACGTCACTTTCGATATAATTATAGCCTAAACTTAGGCTTATCGAAAGACGGTCGAAAACTTGCTATTTTTCAGAGGTCCAGAAGGGAGAAGTATTCACTTTACGGCTAGGAGCACATAGACACTAGTTTGGAGCAATTCTACTTACCTTAGTCCGGTAGCTCGATGATTTGTTGGCTGTATTTCGCGAAACAAACTCCGTAGGAATGCTCCCTGCTGCTAAATACATCGATACCTGAGGTTAATTCGAGTTTGGACCGCGTTTGATGGCGTAATCGGAAGGAAATACCTCAAAACCTCACGCTCTTCTCTGTTTCTCGCGACTTTTCTGGAAATTATATGAAGTTAATGAAATAAACCGAAGTTGGAGGAGTTATATAATTGGGACTTATAAGTCGCATTCAGGAAATGCGTTTTATAAGTCGCATTCAGTAAATGCGATTTATAAGTCGCATTTTTTCTTGCAACACGCCGACTTGGCGCTTGTCCGATCTTTCACCGGGCCTTTTTCTAGCATGTATGGTTTTCAAATACTCTTAACCAACACGCGAATAGGCCATCTATACGCTGAGAATTTACGGGGTGTAACATATAAATCATGATAAATGCAATTCATAAATATTTATATATATCACATTCATTAATTGTAATTTATATAAGTGAAATTATATATGTCGCGTATGTCAACCATGATTTACAAATGCCAACGCTATTATATCTCGCATCTCTAACTATGATTTATTAGTTGTATATGCTAATCGCTATTTATAGTTTTATACTAAACAACATTTGTTGAAGCGTCACTATTATATGAAAATTTTCTTTTTAGTTACTAGGTATACTAAAAATAGTTGTTTCAAAATAATTACTAGTTTTAAAATTCAAAAAATAATTGGCCACCTTTTTCCGACTTTACTTTTAGTACTTAAGTCGTGAAAAGAATGATTATTGTATATTTTCAAAAAATACCTATCAATTAATAGGATTATATTAGTCAAACGCAAATTCTATTAATTTTTTTTTTAATGAACGTGCAAATTTTATTCTAGCAACTAGAAAGAAACGGAGGGAGTCATTTGATGTCCTCATCTAATGAATGAAGGAATATCTACTGGGTTCATCTGAATTTTAGCATGGATAATCTACCTCCTGCGGCGTAATTTCTTCCCAGGCTTTGCCCTTCCCGATTTCTCCTTCAAAAACTTTTTGATTTCAGATTCTCTAGTGTATATACCATACGAATATTCTCTACAACATGATTAGAGAATCTAAAAATTATAAAACACTGAGAGATTGCGATTAGAAATTATATTTACTTATTGTGATCTATAAATTGCATTTCACAACTATATATGTTTATAAAACTCATTCTTCCTACGCAATCGAACTATGGTGACATATGCTAGACGTACGACCCCTTATTCAGTTAACTTAGAAGGAATGCAAACTGTATTTCTTGAATGTGTTTTACATATTCTTGGTATTCTCTCTTAAATTGTGCACTTATAGGAATTTTCTAACAAAAACGTGCACATTTTGGGGAGCATAAATACGCCCCCCTCCTTTATTAATTTCTTCTTATGTTGGATCTTAGTTATCTTTTTATTTTTCATTACCATATACTACTGTTGAGTTCTTTATTATTTTTTGAAAATGGAGCATAACAATTACCTTACAAGTATGCTTAATTGCGTAAATATTTTACAACACATAAAAATTCAAAGTAACTCATTTGAGAAACTCATGAAAAAAAACAAAATTATAACACTCCTTCTAGAACAAGGTAATTAATCGTGATCTTTGACACAGAAATATTGACAAAATGAAACATGAAAACTTTAAAAGGAAAAAAAAAAAAGGGACTAGCATCATTATACTTACACACGAATTTAAAAGATGATGGTGTTTCCTCAATCTTGAATCTCAACAATAAACCCAGAGAAAATTAAGTTACATCAAGCAATCATGATAGTGTTGTTATTATTTTTCTTCTCACCAATTCAGAAGAGATGAGTAGAAGCAAAAAGTGGATTATCAACAGTGGTAGAAGATCTTTTTTTCCTTGAGAACAAGTCTGCCACGAGAGGAATAATGGGCTTCTTCTTCATAGTCTTCTTCTTTTCCTTTTCCTTTTTCTTCCCAAGCAAACCTAGATCCGTCTCTCCAATAGTTAACATCTCTGCTAATGTTGGTGATGATTCCCATCTCACTCTCATTTCCTTTTTCTTTTTGCCATAATCTTCATTGTTAATTTTCTCTGATCTTGACGCCGCCATTGCACCTGCATCAGTCGCGGAAACATATATATTTACGTTGTTAGGACCTCATCAGGACTTCCTTAAGTACTTAACACCATTTATTTAGTGCACATTTAAACTATTTTTTGTTATAAATTAACCACTTTGCCCCTCGGACGATCTCAGCCCAAGGATCAAGGATCAAGTATCTATATGATTCACTCGCTTCCATAATGTGTCGAGTATAAGGAGTTATTAGAACCAAAAATAATTTAAGTATTCACCGAATAAATGGCGTAAAGTATAGAAATCTCAACTCTCAAGGTATTATAGGTACATACAAACAAACATGAGTGTGTTTAATTAATTGTGTTGGCGCAATGGACATCACTATGCATATAGAAAATATTTTTCGAGTAAATATGATGTACAAATTTTGGAACCGTATCTGACCTGCGTGAGCGGCTTCAGCTTGAGCCAATTTGGACATGTTCTTGTGAAGCTCCGCGTTTAAAGAAGCTAACGCGATTTCAGTCTCGGATTCTCTTGCTTTCAGAAGCTTCAATTCAGTCTTGGTTTCTTCCAGCTCGCCTTCTAGCTTCTTCAGTGCTTCCACAACAATAGGGTCGTTGTTGCTGTTGTTGTTCAAATCTTGAGGAGGAGGAGAAGCGGATTTCCATGACGGGGCACTTGTAACAATTTCTTGAGAATTAGCACTTAGAGGAGAATAATTACTATTCCATGGACTTTCTTGAGCGGGAAACGTGAAAGGCTTTGGAGAATAGATTTCTTTAACCAAGAATCGCTCACCGAAGATGGCAACGGCTTCTTTGACTGAACGAAAAGGCCGCGAAGAATCCACGTTCGAGTGATAATCCATGTCTGATCGATAATTTTGGTGTTATTTTTCCACGGTACGTGTTGAAGTATTTCTTTTTTATGATCAGGTGAGAGATATGAGACAATATTATTATTATTATTATTGGATCATCATGATTGCTAGCTATAAGGTTGGAGGGTTTGATGAGTTTTCTTTGCTTTTACTTCAAATATATTCAGAAAGGAGGGATTTTGAACTGCAGGGTGGGGGGTCGTAGATGTGTATATGTACACTAGCCAGTAAGTACTCTAATGGCTAGCTGGTGAAGAGATATGGATATAGAGAGATACTGTCGTTTGAAGGTTAAGTTATAAGGGATTCTGAAGTTGACGACTCAACTACCTAGCAAAGGAATAAAGGCTTTTGTCTTTTTTGTTTTATTTTCTTCCCAATGTTCCATATCTTTACTGGAATCCATTTAGATTAATTTAGATATGCATCATTTAAAGCGCATGTGGATACTGATCATATAAAGAAGCTACTTAAGTATGCACCAACGGTATCAATTACGTACGTTCTTCAGCAATTAAAAAAGGAATGCATCCATCTTCTTTAATTTTCACGAAAAATAAATGCTTGTGGTTGTGGTAGTTACATATTGCAGCCTTTTGTCTTCATAAGCAACATGCAAATTTTTGTTTCTTGTTTACGTAAATGATTATATATGATCTAGTGAACGGATCAAATTAAATTTGACTATATATTGCTAGTTAAATGGTAAATACGTATATAAAAGCCACATATTTTATAGTAATGTAGCTATATAAAGTGAAATATGATTAGTTGATTATTCTTTTAAAAAAAATTATATTATGTGTATGAAAATTATACTAAATATATAAGTTAAAAATTATTTTTCGTACGTATATATGAAATTTTGAATATTCTTAACAAAATTTCTGATGTCGCCTCTGTTGTTATTTGTATTGCGCAAGTTTTTACCTACTCCGTCTTCCCTTCGTTTATGTTTTCGAATTATTCAATCGAACTAGAATTACCACTTTTATGTGAGACCGGGTTTAACCGAAAACATATGATTTATATAATTACCAGTATTAACATCAAAGGAACTACTAGTACTATTTTAACCAACTCAATCATGCGGATCAATAGAATTAATTATGTTGCAGATTTTTTTTATTATTAGAGTGATCGAATAGTTTTTAATGTCACTCACTATTAGAAAATATGAAATTAACTATGAAATTTGTTAGTAATTTCCATCTAATCCTTCGTTAAAAGACTCCTGACAATTTCTTTTTATAATCTATTACTAATCCGTAGCTAAATGAAATTAGTACGAAACTTTTATTGTTTAGCTATAGAACTTTGTCCGTCGCTAATTTCTTATCTTTTAGTAATCACTTATAAATCACGTTTTTCAAATGTAATATATAAAAAAATACTATAACAAATCACATTTTTCAAGTATACAAATTATAAATTGCAGCTGTGCGACATATAAATCATGCTTATCAAGTATAAATTATATAAATTAGCGAGATAAATTATGTTGCTGATCAAGTGCAACTTATATCCCTCCATATAAACATAATAATAGTAAGTTTTGGGGTTGGGGAAGTAATAATATTTATATCAACAAAATATATTAGAGAAAAACATTAATTCGCTATTGTAAAAAATATTAATTTGATAAGGTATGCTCTAAAAGTTATCGATAATGACAACCGATGGTAGTTGCGTCTTCCGACAAATTGTATGATGATTAATAATGGCATACATATGTAATTTGATGTAAGGGATTAGCGATGGTAACCGTAAATAATGGATAATGTAGTTGTTGATCATTGGTTGTAATTAATTGATGAACATAACGTAACTATTATTAATGTTATAAAAATTAATGAGGTAGGTGATTGATCGTAATGATTGGTGTTATATAGTTGATAATTGTTACACCCCGTAAATTTTCTTGATATTTAGATGGCCTATTCGCATGTTGGTTAAGAGTCTTAGAATGTCACACATGCTAGAAAAAAGCCCAGGAAAAGACCGGACAAGCGCCACGTCGAACCATCGCAAGAGGAGGCTAGGCAGACCCCCTCCACGATGGCCAACGTGTCACGGATGGCTCACCTCCGCGATGGCCAACGTGTCACGGAGGTGAGGTTCAGCCCCAAGTATATAAGCCCCCACTTTGTTTTAAAATTCATTTTCCCCACTTTTAATTTCCAGAAACGAGCAGAACAGTAGGAGGACGAAGGGTTTCTTTAAAATTCCTTCCGTTTACGCCGCTAAACGCCGTCCAAACTCGAATTAATCTTGGGTAGTGAAGTATTAAGCTGCAGGGGGCATTCCTGCGGATTTAGTTTCGTGAAATTCGGTCGGCGAACCGTCGTCCTACCGAGCTAAGGTAAGTGGAATTGCTCCAAATTAGTGTCAATATAATCCTAGCCCTAAAGTGAGTATTTCTCCCTTCTGGACTTCCGAGAAATAGCGAGTTTTCGGCTGTTTTTCGATAAGTCAAAGTTTGGGCTGTATATATATATTCAAAGTAGCATTTTCTTCCGGAATATTAATGAATTTAGTTCTAATTGTTATGAATGTGAATACAGTTGGAAGAAATAGCTGAATATTGGCCGAGCTACGCCAGTTAGCCGGAAAGCCGACAATTGAGGTATGTAAAGCCAGTTTCTTTGCCAAGTTAGTAATTCTAGTATAGTAAAATAGAATAAATTCTAGAAGAAAGTTCCAGAAGCCGAGTATTAAGCTCAGTGTGAATTCAGTAAATATGTTTTGTATTATTATGTCGTATTCAGAATAAAAGTCAGTAAATTAGTATCAAACAGTGAGATATTATTTCAGACTTAGTATCAGATTCAGTTTAATTCAACCGGAGATTCAGAATAGAATATCAGAACATGAACAATATTATCAGATTTATTATACATGTTATATGTGATTATTGTTGTTTGTTGTGACTTGTTTGTGATATGTAGGCACCCTTAGAGCTTCCTTGCCGCCCCAAGGTTAATAGCTGTGTCGACTCGCCCTCCAGAGGATGAGGATACGTCACTCCAAGGAGTGGCATGCCGTCCGCAGTAGGACGAAGATGGGATGCAACATTCCCCATAGCAGGATGATCAGCATTGTAACATACCCTGTCGAGCGCTTGCGCCTAGGGGACAAATTACAGATTACAGATACAGATCTCATATTACAGTTACAGGAGTCCTCCGGACTCAGATACAGTTATAGTCAAGGGCCCAGCGAGCCCAAGCTGCATACCCAGGGGGCCGACAAGGTGCTCGTAGTTAGTAGGTGAGTGGAGTGAATTTATTTTTGAATGGTTTGACCCGGGTAGGGGTATATAGATTGCGTGTTGATTGGCACCTTCCGGCTTATGGGGGCTGGTATAGGTTCTTGTATGCTATATATATATATATATATATGTTAGTTATTAAGTTGATAAATAGCAGGATGCCGCATCAACAGGTATGATTCTTATCTTCTTTCCAGTACAGTTAAGCTCGGTACAGATTCTGCTATCCTAGACAGTTTTAGCTATCCTCTGTAATTTCAGTAACTACCAGTTTACTGTTTATCTTCAGTTATGTTCAGTTTGGCTTTGCATACTCGGTACCAGTGGTACTGACGCCCGTTTGGGGGCGCTGCATTACTTGCCTGCAGGTACTCATAGACGAGGAGTCGATCCCTCGTAATTCCATCTAGCACACAGAGTCATCAGCTCCTGTCATCCGAAGCTAGATAGCTAGAGGTTTATCCCTTTTTTTTGTTGTACAATATGGGTAGGCCAGGGCCTTGTCCCGACCATCTTATCAGTATTCTTAGAGGCTTGCAGATTGTATATTCCCTGTGGTTAGCTGTACCGGTCGTGTGAGGCCGTGTGTATGTTTTAGTTTGTTTATGATGGCTGTGTGGGGCCTTATTCAGTTGGTAGTGGTGATCTTGTTGGTCTACTAGCAGATTAGTACTTGTTTTCTCGATTCAGAAATAACTAGACAGCATGGTGGCCTTGTCAGCCCGCATAGGTTCCTTATTGATTCAGTTGTTCTGGGTAGCTGTTGTTTTCTTACAGGTGGCTATAGGCCTAGTCGGCCGGAGGCTGTATTTACAGTCGTTATATAGCCCGTCGTTTTCTTGAATACAGAGTTAGAGCCAGGCTGGCACCAGAAGTGCTCAGGCTCAGCTAGTCCAACAGTTCAGGTCCTAGTAGGGCACCAGGTGCCAGTCATGCCTCTCAAGACGGGGCGTGACAATAATATAATGCTATAATTGAAATAATTGATCGTGATGGCTAGTGTTAATAGGAAATAGCGGATAATATATTGTACCAATTGATGAAGGTATATAATAATGATCAATAGTGATTATTAGTGGTGAAGATAGTTTAAGAGTTATTATGCGATAATAATGATTATAATGGAGGTTAATTATTTGTAATAGTGACTGTGAGTCGGATGTTGATTATAGTAATTGTAATTAATGAAATGGTGATAAAATATACCAGCATTTTTATGAATATTCAAGTGAATACTGTCTTCATCTTGAGATGTTATTCTCCTTAATATGTGTACATGACATCCTCATTATGTTAAGATAAAAAAATATTTTATTTTTTTAAGAAAGAAAGAAGAAGATAGTCCCTTACATTTGGGTATATGTTTAAAAAGATCTCTTAAATATGTATTTGATAGTTTTGATCTTTTAAATTATCAAAAATAAGTAATTTTTATTTCTTTCAAATATTTAATAATTTTGAGTTGTTAAATTCAACTGGAGTTGTAATTTTTCTTATTACATACTCATGTTATAAAGGTAGTTTTTATAATTTCTTTTATTTTTGTTATATTTTTGAAATCTGGTATAATTTTCTGAGATAAAATATTTGTTACTTTTTAATCTATGTTAATTTTGCAATTTATTAAGATTTGATAAGATTTTTTTCGTTTCTTGTTAAGTATTTGTTTACAATTTTTATAAATAATTCTTGTTAAGTATCTGACAAGGAGCTTTATGAAGTTTCAATTCAATTTATATATTTCTGGATGGAAGATTTGTTTACGATACTAATTCACCGTCTCGCAAGATTAACCATATTTATAGTAGTTCAAGACATTTCTAATTTATATTTGATTATGGATCAGTTTTAATTTATAATTCTTAATGATAATTTGACTTTCTAGTTTTATCATATTAAACCTATATTATGTTATATATTATATATTATATAATTTTATTTCGCAAATAAATATACATAGTATGAAGTATATTAAGTTAATATTTGACTTAAATGATTTTTTTTACACTCTTCTAAATCATTAAAACAAATGGAAAATTACCTTTCCCAAGGTTGGATCTATAACATTATATGACAAATGCGCGTCTTCAATATTATATATAACACAACAATTTCTCGTGTGAACAAAAAATCACGAATATTCTTATCCCAGATATAGCTATAGTAAAATGAAAGCAAATAAAATAAAATTAAAAAAAAAAAAGAACCAGAAAATCAACACTTTATGTGAAAATATAAGGGTGGACGGTTCCTACTATGAAAAAACTAGTATTTTTTTTTAATATTTTAATTTAGGTAACATATTTTGATTGTGTATAAATTTTAAAGAGTAATAAAAGACTTTTGAAAATTATAGCAAAAAATTAACCAGGTATATATATTTGTATCATTATTACCAAAGATAAAATTAAAAAATAAAAATTAAATTATGTATAATTATAAAAAAATACAATTCTTTTCAAAATAGACTTTTGAAAAAAGCACATTATATAAATCGGGACAATCGAAATATTAATATTTTTCGAACTATACTGAATTAATTTAATATGATAATAATATAATATTTTTTAAAATAAAAAATTAAAATTACCAAATTCAAATTTTAAATATCGTATCATGGCCATATGATCATCTAAAAGAAACTTTGAAAACATGAATGGACGAAATTGAAACATACACAACCTTGTGGATGAATACTGTTATTTTGTCGATACAGTCCAACGCGAATTGAGCTATTAGCATCGTATAAATACAAGCTTGTTGTTTGGGCTCAAAACAAATTACCGTCTGAACTCTCATGTAAAAACCCTGTCGGTCGTTTGCACAAATGCTCTTACTTTGAGATTATTTTTAATTTTTTTTCTTTAAATTTATGGTTTTTATTTTTTATCTTTGGGTAATTAAGTGACAAACCAATAGTCAAAGATGCCATTAATCAAAATAATTACAAGGCAAAAAAAATCAGCAAGATGTAAGTTTGGGCACAAATTATGTTTCAAGATATAAATTCACACAGGTTATGCCTTAGGGCATAAATTTATTAACATGAAATTGTGCATACGAAGTATAAATTTAGTCGCATGAACTTATGCCTTAAGCCAGAAGTATAGTAATATGAACTTGTGCTTTGAGCATAAGTTCAGTAGCATAGATTTGTATCTATGAACAAAAATTCGGTAGCGTGAATTTTTGCCTAACAAAGTTGTGCCTTAAGCCAGAAGTTTATAGGATGAACTTGTGTGTGTAGGGACAAAAGTTGTGCCTTCTAGAGTTAACATATGCCTTGCAAAATTTTCATATCCATAAATTTTATTTGTGTTGTAATTTTTTTTTTTTAAATACTAGAGATATTTTTATCTCATTTTTATTGTTTAAAATAAGTGCAATATTGAATATCACCGGCCAAAAATTAAAGAGCATGCCCCCCGAAATAGGGGGAGTCAGCACAAAAAACTGAACCACTGTAGTCTATAGTCGTCGCTCGTCTGTAGTCTGTAGTCTGTAGTCTGTAGTCCGTAGTCCGTAGTCTGCTGTTCGTAACTTATAAATGTTCCATCTCTTTCAATCAACTTCTATCTGCTGCCCGTTTGTTCGCAACCTACACATATATGGCACCCAATAAGAAACAGCAGAAGCAGAAATCTCAATCATCCTCATCCAAAGGCAAAGGTTCTTCTTCCACAGGTCCCAAATTGCAAATATCTGCCGAGAACGAGAATCGGCTCCGACGGCTGTTGCTTAATTCCGGCCGGTCCACTCAGTCTCCCGCTCCGATTCCAGCAGAGGATGCTCTCTCAAAATCACAGAAGGCGAAGAAACTTCGTTCTATCTACGAAAAGCTTTCTTGCGAGGGCTTTTCCGACGATCAAATTGAACGCGCTTTATCCGCTCTCAAGGTACTAATCAAGAACCGCCTTATGTCTCCAATCACTAACTTGAATGCTTACAATTCTCATTTTAACCGATCAATTTCATCAAGGAAAAAAAATTATCTCCTGTTTAACTGTGTAATTTCAAGAAAGTCCCGTATTTATGCATATCATGTTATATATTATATAATATGTACTTATATGTACAAAGAAGACTCATGTAATTTCAAGAAAGTAGAAGTGTGGTAATTTCCGAAAAGTCATGTATAGTTATACTGTATTTGACACATAGATATTGTTTCCTTTTTGGTTATTTGGGATATAAACAGACACATTTTCTCTGCTGTATTGTATTTAATGATACTTATCATTTCAAAAAAAATTACAAAGGAGAGAGCCACGTTTGAAGCTGCTTTAGATTGGCTATGCTTGAATTTGCAAGGAAATGAGCTTCCTCTGAAGTTTTCAAGTGGTACTTCCCAATTGAACGAAGGTATTGATGAAAAAAATTATGTTTAATTTCCAGAATCGGTGATAGCGAGGAGCTTTGTGTTGGGATAAAGAAGTTAAGTTAATGATCATATGCATTTTGACAGGTTCTGTTGGTATCATATCAACTGCTCGAGAAGACTGGCTTCCTTCAGCAGATTCATCTGTGGCAGATGTTAAAGATGAGAGAATCCCTAAAGTATCTGTTGTGCCGAAGGGTCGAAGTGATAGTGAATCTCTATGTACAGTTGAACGTGCGCAAGCTGATTGGATCCGTCAGTATATGGAGCAACAGGAAGAGGTACTTATACAGTTCTACTTGATACTTCTAGTTTGGTTGACGGGTACAATAGGTTCTGCGGTGCAACTACTGCACTGTATCTTATTTCAGCTTTTGTGAATTATCTGTTTTATAGTGAAACTAAAGGTAACTGAGAAAGGTTCTGCAGGGGAGTGCATATGCTTAGTTAGCCACTGCATGCTTTACATTTCTAACTTATTTTTTGATTTCATAGCTAGCTGTTGTCTTAGAAAAACTTAACTAAGATACATGATAAAGAATTAGGGCATAATGCTGTTTCCCTCCTTGATTTCATCATTTCACTTGCTCTAGTTTAATCCATATGCTTTTTGCTGTTTTTGGTTAGCTCCCTGAACTGAATATTGTGACAATGTATTGGAGCTAACATCTACTTATCTTTGTAATTTTTGCATTCTTTTGATGCCATCAATGGAACACCTTTTTTCATCCCCCCCAAAAAAAAGAAAAAGAAAAAGAAAAAACAATTTGGGCATGAGTCCTGACTTATGGCGGCTACACTTCGTCAAAATCTATCTTTAATCCTATTTGGATCAGAAAGAAATTCTCTTTTTTTAAATTCAAAGTGTGTAACCCTGAGTCCATACATTCTTCTTTTACTATGCATTTGCAGGATGAAGCTGAAAGTTGGGAATCTGGTTTCTTTGACGATGGTTCCCTAGAGCAGGTAAATCTCATGGCTACTTCTTCCACGTTTTTACACTAATAGAGTATCAGTTCACTTGCTTTCTGTTACACAGCCTCTTTAGTCATGACTATCTGATGATGTAGGGTTTCCTTTTATCGGTATCCATTGTCCAGTTCATTGTAATATGTTAAGGCTTTAGGTTGGGCTGGTGGATGGAGTAGATATATGGTTTACATTCTTGGAAGGTTCGCACGGCTATTTCTCTTGCGGGAATGACATGTTTATTGTAAAGTTGAATCTATATATAGTAACAGTTAGTTCCTTAAAGCATTTTTCCCTTTTTCCTGTTGTAGAGAGTTGAACTTTGTCTTATCAAAGTAGATGTAAGGTCTATTTCCCTCAAAGACACTTGTTACTCGAAGAATCTGAAAAGCATGCTACTGTTCTCAATTCATGTTTTGTTCGTCAACAGGTCCCGCGAAAAAAACGTAGTATTGAGTCCATTGTCCAAGAATTTCATACTGCGAGGCTGGAAGCTATTCATGCAAAAGAGCGCGGTGACAAAAAGAGCCATGAACAAGCCAGCCGAACCATTCGGAAGATCAAGCAGGAGATATCTGCTCTAGGTGGAAATTTTTTGATTTTTGTGCTTTCATTCCATTACTATAGCAAGTTTAATTTATGACATTTATTATAGGACTATCGGATGATATCCTGGAATCTGCACATGAAAGTGCTTCTGACCATGCAGTGTTGGACATGTCCTCGGAGAAACTTGATGTTGATGATGTTACTTCACACAATTTCAGAATGCCCAATATTCATGAACATGAGATAGTAATGGACGAAGTGGCTGTCAATGACAGCTCTAGTGAGTTCACCGAAAACAATCCATCTAGTATTCCTATAGATGACAAGTTGTCTTTAGGAGGAGAACCAGAAGACGTAGAGCTTGGCGATTTCTTATTTGAAGAAGATTCCTCTGCTGATGTGTCATCTACTATACTAGAACTGCAGAAGAAAGAAAAGATGAGAGAATTATGTAGTCAGAAAAACTTAGAGAAGTTAGAAGGTATATGGAAAAAGGTAAAATTTTGGTACCTGATCTTATGGGTTAGTTGTAAATTTTTCACTGTAGACTATAATCTAGAGCACCTCTTTAGTTACCGAAAAAACAAACAAGATTTAGAGCTCCTCTTTTGGTATTCAGAAGGGTACAATAGGATAAAGATGCCTGGTCAGTAGTTATAACTTAAATAAGGTAACCTCTTCTAATTGGAAGGAAGTATGTTTTCATTGTTTTCCTTTTATGTAGTTACTTTGACAGATTATGGTGTAACTTGTCTCTATGTTTATTAGTTTTGAAAGAAACGATGGTGTTATTGCATCCAGGGGTGTGGCCTAATGGTTAACGAAGTTGGTAGAAACCCTGGAAACCAAGGTTCAAATTTCAAGACAAAAAATGCTAGGTGATCTCTACAATCTGCCTAAGCCTTGGTGTGTTGGGTTACCCCATACCTGTGTTAGTGGGAGATAGAAGGTATCCCGTGGAATAGTCAAGTGCGAGCATGCAGACATTACTGTTATAGAAAAAAAACTGATATTTTTATTAAGGTAAACTGATACCGGTAAGAAGGTCAATCTATGATGAGCCCGTGTGGACCTGGTCTGCAGCGTGAAGTTAAACCACCCGCTCCATTAACAATATGTGAACCATGGTGGACTTGTGTCATCCCTTTTCTTTTTGAGGTCTTCTTGCTTTTGTTCTTTCAGGTGTTGTTCCTTCATAAAAGTGTTACAACTGTTGGCATGATTGCAGGGAGATCCACAAAAGATTCCAAAGGCTTTTCTTCACCAACTTTGTCAAAGATCAGGATGGGAGGCACCAAAATATGCGAAAATACCTGGAAAAAGAAATATTTCAAATTACTCAGTTAGCATAATGCGCAAAGCCAGTGGAAGGGGTAAGAGCAGAAAAGCTGGAGGGCTAGTTACAATCGAGCTTCCTAGTCAGGATCATGCTTCTTCTACTGCTGAGGTAATATCTAATGCTTTGTTGATACTGTTTTTGTATAAGTCCATAGAAAAGAAAGGAAAGAGAAGTTAATGATAATTCCAGTACTACTATTTGGTCGTCACATAACGTTTCAGATTGTGGGTGTAAAATATACCCTAATGGGACGAATTGTGCATGTATTCACATCAAAATAGGAGTGTGTTATTTACCCTTTGTTTCTTGTAAGATAGCAGTTGAATATTTAGCTATATCTATATTGTTTGTCCCTGTTGTTTTTTTAAAGTAAGTTGTTCATCGATTGGCATCAAGATGGTTACAAAAATAGATACGTTAGCTCCATTTGTCCCTGTGATTTAGTGGACTGAATTTTTGTTCAGACCGCGATATGTCAGGTTCTCTAGAACTGCACTACTAATAATATTGAGGATCTTTGGTGTTCACGCCATCAAACTGATTATATGACCTTTCTTCTTATTTAAGCTTTTGATCGATTTCTCTACAGTTTTTCCAGTTTGCTGTTTAGGTTTGTTCAATTTGCATTTTGACACTGCCCAAAGCCACACTTTGCATTTCAGATTATCTTTTTACCTTTAAGACACCTTGGAAGGTTTATCTGGAAGAGATGTTAGTTCATAACCTAAAAGATTTGTGACACTATGGAGAAAGTCTTAGGTATAGATAGGGTGAGAGGCTGTCTTTAAACATTAAAGTAAATTATGGTAAATACAGATTATTCTGATTTCTCTCTTTTTCCCATTTGTTTCTCTCCTCTGTAAAATCACATATCTTCTTTTATTTTATGGGATGATTTATAATTTCTGAGGTAGAAGCGAGTTTGCTTCTGGTCCAACTGCAGTTTCAACTGGCAGGAAGAAACAAAATCTACTATCCTACTTTCAGAAGAGAGCTGAGAAAGAAAAAACTTTCTGTTGTTTAACACTAAGAAACTATAAAGTTACCTACAGCGTGCCAGGAGGCCAGGATGGCTCTCCAATCTGCTTGCTCTCTCTTTTTTGTGGTGATGATGTAAATATTTTATTAGTGAGATGGAGAAATTCTCCGGTATACAAGGGGTATGCAAAAGGTAGAGAACTGTACACAAAAATCTGTTTCTCTACAAAGAGCATCCTATCATTTCTAAACTAACTCAGATCTCATAGGTGTTCCATAAGTTGATTCATATCTGTTTATCTTCCAGAAAAATGTAGATTGGGCAGGAGAAGGATGAACCAGTACTCCTAAAACACTAGCGAGGGCTATCTGTACGAAAGAAGAGAGTAGAAGTTGATACCTTTATATCAATATGTATTTGCATGTGTAATTCAAATAGCCTTATTGTGAGGGTCTTTTGGATGGAAAATCAATTGGAATGAGAAAGTGTCACGATTTAGAGGAATAAACATGTGAAATTATAGAAATTCTTAACATGGTTGTAAGAAAGAAGGTCTGTACTCTCTATACATATATGAACTCTCTCTTTTTGCTAGTTCTGTGAATAACATTGCTTTACTTATTAAAAGAAAAGGAAAATGTGAAATTATAGAAACATGAAGGGTAAAGTGACAATCCCACTTATTTTTTAGATTAATGATGCTATTGAAATGCATTATCCTGGCAAGACAAGAAAAGGAATACTGTTCTAGGAGCGTATTGGGCTGCACTACCATATATATTTTTACATCAGTCTTAACCCCTTTGTGGTTCCCCCTGTTTCTTAAACCTTCTTGAGTTTTTATTGAGAGTTAATAGAATGTGGTAAGAGGTAGTTCATAGAGCTATTGTTTTCTCTTCTCTATTTTCTTTTGCATGGTTGATGGGACTCTTCCATAACTGTGATGTCATTCTCTTATAAAAAACATATGATATTTTTTGCCATAGGTCTTACTTAAATCTGAAGGGATGTCATGTAATTGCAACTTTAATGAAAATACAATCTAATGTTGTAGTTTCGAATGATCAGTGTTCGAGCTTATACGGAAAAATTATAGTGCAATGACAAAGGGGGGTTCAAAATGTAATTGGTTATCAAAAAAAAAAAGAATCAGTGGTGAAGTTTTAATAGGGCATAAAGGGTAAACTGGAAATTTCTGGTCTGAAACTGCACTTTTAACCATTTATTTTTGGAAAGAATAGATTAATTGAAAGGGAAACATTCTCTATACAAGAGGTCTATTCCGAAGGGAACCAACAATGAGGTATTGCTTCCCCCAAGTCAGTCTAGTCATCTATATCTGTTTAGAGAATCATTTGTGCACCAAAAGTATCCAATATTATTACTCAGTAATTGAAATAATGGTCGTTTCATCCCCTCTAAAGCCTTAAAAAATGTCTTCCTTTGGGTAGTCCACATAATAGTTCGAGGTCTCTGTTTCTATCGCCTATGCTAAAGCCATTTCACCAACCTGTTTAAAAAAGGTTTTATCACAAAATTCACGATTTTGGTTTCAGGAAGCAGTAATCTTATCAATTAACTAAGCATTTGTCTTGCTTAAGCATATAAAATAAATTGGAATTTGCAGAGATTTGTTCTATAAACACCTGTTAACTTTTTGTTGGCCTGCTATGATTTTTGTTTTTAAATGTGAATCTAAAACACGGTTCTCTTCTTTTTTGAACTGTGATTTGCTCAGGATGCACAAAACAGAGTTGCAGCATATGCTCTCCATCGTTTGTTCCCAGATCTCCCAGTTCACATGCCAATTACCGAGCCATATGCATCACTTATTTTGCAGTGGGAGGAAGGTGATTTTTCTAACGTCATGTGCAGTCAAATGTCTTCACCCTGGTCAAACTGGTCTCTTGTATAGCCATTGAGCCCATAATTGTTTATCTTATCTTTTTACTGCAAACCTTGCAATGATAAACAAAGTTTTTTTCAATTGATGAAAACTTTCATAGAGGTAATACACCCAAAAAACTTGGTCCAGAGGTTAAACTTATGCTACAACTTCTATGAAAACAAGGAAAAAGAGGGAATTTGTTAAAAGCATCCCACAAAAGTTATTACCTGATAAAAAAAAACAATCCCATGAAAAAAGAAAAATCCCTCCAAAATTTATTTCAACCCTTGAAACCGGTTTCGGTGATGTAGGCAGCATAAAGGTGTAGAAATAGTTGTTCATGTTTTAACTTGTCGCTTGTCTTCTTTCTCTTCTGTTAGTTTCTCTTTCTTAGTGGTTGCACACCTCAGTCACAACCTGCTGAGCCCGAGTCTGTAACAGTTAGATTCACAAGGTCTGGTCTGATATCTCCACCTCTTTCATGTGCATGGTGGTCTTTTTTGGGACAGGTGATTCCGTGAAAGATATCGTGGATGATCAAGTGGAACGAAGGGCCTATTTTGTGGATTCATTGCTGGATGCTAGCGGTTCAGAAACCATATCTGATTCTGATGTCTCCAATAATGCCAGCAAAGAAAAGTTTTTAGAGCCTCACACCACCGAAGATAAGACAGTGACTGCTGATTTTACAGGTGAAGTAGGCTATAATCTCTTTTCTGGTTTGGATCAGGAAATAGCTTGAAATTGTGACCTATTTTCTTAAAATACTGCAAAATGGATGACATCTCTTATGCAGCTGACATTGCTAGTTTTTGAATTCTCTTTTGCTTTATTTTAATGATATTCTGTGTCAACCATGGATCTAGATTAAGTAAGGCTGCTTTTCAAAGAATTGCTGATATAACAAGTCTTTAATATTTGGTGATTGTGTCCATATACATGTTGTTCATTGCTGTTCATTAGCTGGCAATAAAAAGATTTATTCTGACGTCTATTGCTGTTCAATCTGTGCCCTTCTAGAGTAGATTGTTTTTCATTTTTCCTTCTTTTGGGGAATATATGACTCATAGGTAAGAAGAGCAAAATAAGCGAACTAATTGTCTTGTGCTGGGGAAAATGAAAGTACCTCAAACAGATAATGCTTTCTGTTTGATTATAGGTTCAGCATAGCCATTAGGTAGGGGTAAACGGTGAGTTTTAGTTATTGACTGTTACAAGATCCTGTATTGCTGGTTTGGAGGCATTAGGAGCTCACTACTCTTTCAGAATGTAAAAGGTGGTTTTGCTGACTAATCTGTTTGTTTTTCTGCAGCTAAAAATCCCCGTACAGAAGCAGAAAGTCTCTCTCTGAAAAAGGAGCAGGAGGGAAGGAAGAAGTTGAAGAAGTACCAGGTCAGAGCCTTGCTAGTTCTATACTATTAAAATTATGTGTCACTGTGGATGAGATTGTGCTGGTGCTGCAAACTTTAAGGCTATCTTCGATGGAGTTGTCATTCATTTTGGGCTGCTTGGTACACTTTTACATTGATAGACATAACAGATGAATAACACAGATTTGAGTGATGGAAGAACTTGAAAGATGCCAATGAAGAGAAGGTAGAAAAGATCCTGAAGACAGAAGGAAAAGAACCAGTGGGCTCTAGCAGTTGCACTTCTGTCATTTTAGTAACAGTGAGGGCTGTGATATGTATAGTCTTCCTCTTTTTTGGGGGTGGGGGGTGGGGGGTGGAGGAGGGATTTGAATTCTGTTGCAAGCTAGGGTTTCGATTACCATATGTTTCTTTACATTTTTTTAGTTTTGATATAACCCGGTACTTTTTCGTTTTGTTGTAGAGCTTATCTGCTGCTTGCTAAGCCTAGGTTGGTTTCTCACTTTCTGTTATTTTGGTAGAGCTTTTCATGACTAACATCTGACCTGGGCAGTTGTTCGCTATCTGAGGTTTCAGGTTGTCTGAATATGCTGTAATGGTGGTTAAAGTATATCCAGCCTTACATCATGCGCTTCTTAGGAGTCATTACATAGTATACTGTAATGGTGGTTAAAGTATATCCAGCCTTACATCATGCACTTCTTAGGAGTGATTACATAGTGTCTTTCCTTATTTCCCTCTTTTCTATTCATAGTTTGATTTTTCTTTTTACTTTTATCATTGATGTTATTTGCCTGCTTGTCTGCTTCAATTTCTGAAGATATTAAACTATGTTCTCCATGCAGGAAATGTTAAAATCACGGGCTTCCCTTCCTATTGCTGATTTAAAAGGCAAGATCCTGCATTCACTGGAGGAGAATGATGTTTTGGTCATTTGTGGGGAAACAGGTTGCGGGAAAACAACTCAGGTGTTGAATTCTTAAATTTTGCCTTTATATGTACCAAATTACTTCAATACTGTGTTGAGGTGCAGCTTTCACTTCTGTTTGGGTGCTACTAGTTATGTGCTTTGGTCTTGTTTTTCCACTCTTTGGAGGACTTTCTTTCCCTTGTTTTATTGCAAAAATCCTAGCTTGACATGTTTTGTCAAATCAATCTTCTTTCAAAGGGGAATAGTAAATCAGTGCTTCTAATTTTCCGATAGTGTGCTGTGGAGAAGATCCCACTCACCTAAACAGTTGCTAAAGAAATAAGTCTGGCAGAAATTGTTCAAAATAAAGCTAATTGACTTAAGAAGTCAACCAAGATGGTTTTTATGTGCAATGGAGGGTATCTTATAAATTCACATTTGTATCTAGAATCATTGAAATCTTACATTTTGATTTCTGTAGGTCCCTCAATTTATACTGGATGACATGATTGAATCAGGACGTGGGGGACACTGTAACATTATATGCACACAACCAAGGAGAATCGCGGTAAGTGCTATCGTTCATTAACCACATATATTTGCCTGCACTGACTGAAACATTGGCTCTTTGTTAACTGTCTGCTTTTTGATTCAAAATAAAATGTAATTTTTTTCATGCACCTGTTCTGCTGACACTCTCAAAATGATTTTACTACTTTTAGCTGGTTGTGAGAGTGAAAACTGGACTCATAGGAAGTAATAAATTCTAAGTTTTTGTTACTGTGGAACAACAAAAGAGAAAAAAAAAAGTAAACTTCTATTGAAATTGGTGGACAAAAACATGGTTCCTTATTCGCATAAAAGAAACATAGCTCCTTATATAGGAGTCTTGAGCGGCATTAAATAAGGTTACTTTCATAATTATGACATAATTATAATGAATAAACTACTATTATATTCTTAATGATTCTCTTGTTTTTTTAGCATAATTATGAAGAATAATCTTAAGAAATGATTCTATTGATGACACACTCCCTAACTCGCACTGTAAAAGAAATTTCCCTTTGCTACACGACAGGAAACAAATTTATTCTTAGCTAAATAAAGAGATATGGTGATGCAAAGCTTCCTGAAATCATTGACATAGCTTGAATTTTCGGTTAAACAGTAAGTAGAAAAGTTGCTGGCACAGTGATCGGGAGTTACTGGAGAAGTCCCAGAAGATTTATCAGATAGTGGGCCCAATGGGAAAGCTGTCGTCACGATAGTTTTTGGAGGGAGGCATGACGACCATCAATAATAGAATTGCATATAAAACCTATTTATCAAAAATATATGTATAAAAGCCATTCTCAACTAGTAGCTATCATGTATATAGATTTTCTTCCATTGAACAGGAGTCATCAGGCTACAACTGAGGGACAGTAAGACATCAAATATTTCAGACGCTGGAAATGACTGCATACCGAACCTCCAAAAATACTGGAGGGTCTTGCACCCAATAAAAGTGTCAAACGGAGCAGGAAGAATAATGGAACAAGTTCCAATATTCGGAGACTTCACCGAAAGGGACAAGGCCTAATAATATATTTGGCCCAACTGTGCAACTCCTTCATTGTGCTCGGCATTACTCATGTTACTCTAAAACAACTTAGGGCCACCGGCGAAAACGGCATAGCACCTGAAATTCAAATTATTATGGAAATCATCATGAGATTATCCTTAAGAAATATGCTAAAATTCTAAAATATTCTTAATGATTCTTAAGATTTTCGAAAGTCACTTGGGAAAATATACATGCACACTAATATTTCCTTGAAAATGTTGCCTTGTAAGATAACTCCATAGCATCTTGCAGGTTCTTGCTTCTAGGTCATCCTTCCTTTCTGAACCTTGTGTTACTGTGGATGAAGAATAAGGATTAATGTTGTAGTTAGTTGAATTGTAGGTTAAAGTTATTAGGCAGACTCTGATGAAGCACTCCAATTTAGAATTAAAGTTGTAGTTAGTTGAATTGCAGGTCAAAGTTATAGTTGTATTTTGATGAAGCACTCTAATTTAGAATAAGTGTATCACATCAAGGACAAGGCTAATTTGAACTCTTGTATCTTGGATGACCTACCATATTTATACGAAGAAACCAATCATATTTGAAGCACACATGCATGGAATTCAGAAATTTTGTTAGATAGTTTTTCTTTATCTTTTTCTTAGGGGTGGGGGGTGGGGATAGATACTTACGAACCACTAATTTAACTTTTCTGCTATAGCTTAGCTAAGTCTTCCTCTTCATTTTTGCTGACATGCCATTAGGCAATGCTTTCGTCTTGCTCTTTACTCCCACATATTAGGTTTTCTCTCACTTAACAAGATTTGCTGATTGTCAATTTCTCTTTGCTAGGCTATTTCTGTGGCTGAAAGAGTTGCTGATGAGCGTTGCGAATCTTCACCAGGTTCGAGTGAGTCTTTGGTTGGTTACCAAGTTCGCCTCGATAGTGCAAGGTATTGCTTCCCAAAGTCTTCATTTATAAATGGATAGAGAATCATTTGTTCCAAATAGAAAAGATACAAAATCATGATCTGGAAGTCATGCTGACTCAAAATTTGCTAGTCTGTAAATTGATTTATATTACCATTTTAGTGTCAGCGAAGCTACCGGTGCTTAGCAAAACCAGTCAATTATCTCTACATGGCTGGAGCCTGGATGTATGGATTATGCATTATCATTTCACTTGGTTTGTGTATAATCATTTCATTCGATCACATTAAACATGTGTTAATCAGGTCCAGCATGCATGACTCATGGGAGGAGTAGGATTACAAATAAGACATTGCTAATTGGATCTGAAAATGGAAGGATTTAGGTGTTGAGTTTTATGATACTCGGGTTTACATGGATAGCTATTTTTGTGCATAAACGCTCTGCTACTCTTACAACTCCCACTGTGATCTGCTTTTGTTTAGTTGGAGAACCAATTATTCCTGCTGAGTCATGTTTCCTTAGATTTCCTTAAGCATTGCAAACCTGTTTTATCTTAGCTTTTTATGGGCCTGGTTGTCATCATATAAGGACATAGGAATTTCCCATCAGTGGTCTACCCAGAATAAGTATCCTTTTATATTCGTGCTTTAAAAACTATAATTATCATTAATACTGAAATATGATAATGATTCTGTTATTTTCTTATGATTATTATATCAAAACATCATCTATTAAATTTTTTATCCTCTTTTAGGAATGAGAGAACAAAGCTCCTCTTTTGTACAACTGGCATTCTTTTGAGAATGTTTTCAGTAAGTCGCCTAATTATATTGCATGCTTTTACTGACTGCATTGTTCTTTGTTTTGAATTTGTTTTGTCATAATAACATACTTTGCCCAGTTTACCTTTTTTTAAAAAAAATTAACAGAATGTCAAAATATTGGCCAATATCTTTTGGTGCAATTAAATGTATTATTTTGCAGGGAAATAAAAACTTGGCTGGTGTTAGTCATATCATTGTTGATGAAGTGCATGAGAGGTCACTTCTGGTGAGTTTTTTGGTGCACTGCATGACATGTGTTGATGAATTGTGGTGACCAAGTATATTTAATTGTTAGTTAATTTCCACAACTGGCTTGGAATATAGATCAGGCTATCAAAAAATTGACCACATGAATATGAAAGCATGTTGTTTAGATTTTCTTATGCTGAATCTGATGACATTAGATACCTACTAATGGTGGTCGACTAGATATAGACCATTGTTGTTCAGTTGATTAGACATGTTGAAAGTTTGACAAAAAAGGAGAAGATAAACCAGGGAAATGCATGGCATAGTCTCAACTAGTATCCATCATGATAATTGGTTATGTCCATACTAAATCATGGTCCTTTTTGTTTTCTGATAAGGTAGATAATTTCATTATGATGGGAAAATATCTCGTATACAGGCAATATGCCAAAAGGCAGAGAACCTACAGTAGAATATGATGTCCCCTAAAAAACACCCAATTATTTTTTAACAAATTGGAACTCATGGGTGCATTGAGAGAGGAGAAAAATGAGAGGAATAAGAAGAGCAAAAAATGAGAGGCTATTCTTTTTTTAAATGCTTTCGCATTTCTTTCTTTTCATAAGACCCACATGAGTGCTAGTAGCCAGTGTGGCAACATATCATGCCCTTTGTCATCTCTAAAGGCCCAATTAAATAGTGCCTCCTTCACTAGGCTCGATTGTCTCGAACCATCTTAAAATCTCCCACCACAGGTGAGTTGGCCACCTGACAATGCAAGAGGAGACATTCATGTCTTCACTCGTTTTTTGCACATAAAACTCGAGCTGACATATGTAATTTTTCTTTCTTGCTGCAAACCGAGTACAAATTGCATGTCTTTCTTGGCTCCCATGTAAATCCAAATTGACAAGTACAGGAAACATGATCCATACTTGACTATAAGAGCTTATGGTAATATGATTTTACAAAGAACCATAGATATGGTTCTTATATGTATAGATGACTGGGTGACTTCTTAGAGAACAATATGTTGATCTAGCTCTCACTACTTTTTACCTTATGATTTCCCCAACATTAGTAACATTACTTACCCTATTAAAAAAACATATTGAGAATTATTAATTTGACAAATTTGTAAGAACTGCATATGGCTATGAATTGTGTAAAGAAGTAATCAAATGACTTATACTTCATTGTGCATTAGGAGAAATGAGAAAAGGACTGTTTGCTTGCTGCATACTCTTTCAAAAGACCTTCCATTTTTTCTTCACTTGGTTGGTGTACTACCGGTGCTATTGCTGCCAAATTTAGGCACACAGAGAAGCTGCTCGCTGACTGAGCCACCAGTTCTTACTAGACTCCTTGACAGTCTGACTCTGAGACATCCGAGAGATGCTTATACTCCTTGTTGTTTCTGAAAATCTAGCTTTGATGTCACACTCCTTGTTCTGCAAATTGTAGCAGCTATTTGCAAATGCTGAATGCTCTTGCTGGACACCCCATTAATATGCCCTTTATTCTAGTAACAAAAAGGATGACTTTATTTCTTGTCCCTTGTCACGTTCATTTAACTATGAAATCCTGATCTTTTGTGTCTATAATAGTTGGGTGTCACTATTCTCATCTTCTTGGAGAGATCAACTATGGTTCATTTTCAGTTTCATGAGAGACCCTCTTTTTATCTGCTCATTACTCACTAGATGACTAGGACCATCAAACTGAAGAGGGAAATAACACTTTTAGCTGTATTCTACTCTTATATACTTGCAATCTCTGGTTCTTTCTCTTTTTTGTTGTATATTAATGGATAATTTTGGAAACCAGTTGGAAGAAACACTAACCTCTTTGAAAAACAGGGTGATTTTCTGCTCATTGTCTTGAAGAGTCTCATCCAGAAGCAATCTGCCCTTGGTACAGCAAAACTGAAAGTTATACTCATGTATGGTTTGGTTTCATTTATCAATATCTTGCAGTGATTATTTTGTTCTGTGACCTCTTTTATATTTATGACTGTTCATGGAGGAATTTACTCTTTGTTTTACACATTATTTAGGTCTGCGACAGTAGATTCGCATTTGTTTTCTCATTACTTTGGTCACTGCCCTGTAATTACTGCGCAAGGCCGAACACATCCTGTTTCAACTTATTTTCTGGAGGATATTTATGAGAGTATCAATTACCGCCTTGCATCTGATTCTCCTGCTTCCTTGAGCTATGGGACATGTACTAGGGAAAAGGTATTTCAGTTTACTTGCCGTGATTGACATTTTAGATGAACTGAATTTTGAAATTGTCTTTCTTTGCCAGATAATGCTCTCGCTTGCAATTTCTGGCTTCTGCTTTGGAATTATTTTAAAGTCTTCTGTTATACCTATCTTTACTTTTAGCTGAAACTAATTTCTGATCAAAATCAATTATTAGTAAGGAATAGATACTGACAAACCATCATGAGTGTTGCTCTGGTATTGGCTTACAGTTGAAGTAGATCTTCCTTATTGACTTGAAGTTCAGTGTGTTAGCTTTTTGTTTATGTAGCTCGAGAGCTTCTTATAATCTTTCCAATTGGATGGCTGCAGAATGCTCCTATTGGCAATCATAGGGGGAAAAAGAACCTTGTCCTCTCTGCATGGGGTGATGAATCGCTGCTGTCTGAAGAATACATAAATCCCTATTATGATCCCAGTAATTATCAAAACTACAGTGGACAAACTCAAAAAAATTTGGTAATTGTTTCATAGAAGTGCCTCTTCAGTGATGCTAATTAAGGCCATAAAACTTTTTACTGAAAGAATACCGTGATGAACCATCTCTCACTATCTCAGAGGAAATTGAATGAAGACATTATTGATTATGATCTTCTCGAAGACCTGGTATGCTACATTGATGAAACATACCCTGAGGGTGCTATACTGGTTTTCTTACCGGTAAGTTCATAGATTAACACTTATTTGTGTTTTGACTTTCTCTTTCAAAGTTTTATGTCTGTATAAGAAAGGAAGATTGACTTGTGAATTGTTTTCTGCTGAAGGGGGTTGCAGAAATACATACCTTACTCGATAGACTGTCTGTCTCTTTCCAATTTAGTGGACAGTCTTCTGAATGGATTCTTCCTTTGCATTCTTCTGTAGCATCTGAGGATCAGAAAAAAGTGTTTATGAGACCTCCAGAAAACATCCGTAAGGTAATGTTTTCTATTCAATCTCATGTTCTTTCATCGTAGACAAATATGCTATCTGATTTCATTGTAGCATCTTATCTTCTTCAATTTGGGTTCTTTCGTCTGCGCTTTTCTGTTCTCTTTCATGTGTTGGTTGTGCAGTGTCTTGTGTTATCAATCTGCATCATTGTCTGAACACAATTAAATCAGGTAATTACTCCCTGAAGGCTAAATGCATTGAACACTTTTTGAGTTTTGTCAGCTCTTTAGCGTCTTAATTTCTTTTTGTATCAGAGCTGACAACTCCTCACTTTTGTAACTTTTTGCATCTTCTTGATGGCACTGATGAATTCTACTTACTTCATCCCCCCAAAAAAGTAATATTGGAAGATGGTAAATTGTTGTTTCCCTCTATAGTGCAGGAATTCATTTCGATGATTTTTCAGAATGATTTGCCCCTAGAAAATGCTTGAATGGAACAGATGCTTGGGCTTGCAAATTGCCTGGATCTCCTTTTGCTATTACACATAGACTCTTAGCTGAGAAAGCAACTTCCTTCTCTGCATATCCTCTCATTGCATGCAAGTTAATGCTCTAATTGCTCTTGCAATCTGGCACCCTAGATCTTGTACTGATTGTTAATATCCAAGATTCACATTCTTTAATTAGACCTGTATGATGAAGCAACAAGCTTACTGTCTTCATCCTAGCTCTCCCATGTTCTAACTGCTATGTCATTATCAAAACACTTGCTTCTTCACTCCTTACAGAGGCCTCCTCCCGCCACTACTACTTTTCAGCTTTCGTTGGCGACTTCATTCAATTTGCATCGAAACCCTCATCTACTGACATAAGTCATGTATAATTCCAAATGATATAGTTGGCATATTTGTCATCTGCTTGTGTGACTGGCACCTGAAGTGCCACATGATATAATAGACTTCAATTTTACTCTGCTTCACATCCCTCATTGTTAAGTGGCGCCAGTATGAGTGTATGCCATCCTTTTACTGTTACTGGTTCTATCTTCATAAGAGCCGAGAAAGGGCAACCTTTCTTGATGTTGTTTAGGATGAAGAACTCAGGAAATTTTGGAGAGTCCCGAAATGATGTGTAAGGTCTCTTAAAAATTGAAATGTTAGAACTTATGTTTGAATTTGAAAGCTGCACCGGTAATTTTCTTTCAAGCGTTATTCAGCAAGAACACATTTACAACTATGTCCTGCGTGATATTGACGAATGGAAGGGTCCAACATGGAGCGAGCTCTGTTTATTTTATCTTATTGCAGATAATGCAGAAAATCAGTATTATCTGTCTAGATATGCATACTCATCATTTACTCCATGTGGGACCATATTCAACTTCAAATTGATATTTGTATGTGGAGACAGAAAAAACCCTCTTCTTAGTCATCACCAGATTTGCCCTTTACTTATTGTTCTGTATTTTGCTTGGTAATTTACCTCTTTCAGGTTATAATAGCTACAAATATTGCAGAGACTAGCATAACCATAGATGATGTGGTTTATGTGGTTGACTGTGGAAAGCACAAAGAAAATCGCTATAATCCTAAGAAGGTAAGTCTTCTGCTCTCTTTCATAGCAAATGACAAGGCTGATTATCTTTGAGGATTGTTGTGTCAACAAATGCAGCTGAGGTTGCATGTTTGCTGTTCTGTACTATAATAAATAATATAAGGGCCCATATGGCTTCATGCTTCTACATGAATTATATCCAGCATTTGAGATATTTTATTTCATCTACTTTCTTAGACTTTCCAAGCTTTGACTTACGATACAAGTGTTGCGGCAACTCCATCTACATAATAGCTGCTGCCTACCGGTACTGCTATAAAAAAATGTGTGCATGTATCCATGGAGACATTTTCAATCATAAGTTCTCTCTGTCATATTTGGATTTTGGTATGTGAATTAGAACTGGCTGCGAGATATGTTCAGTATTGCGATTTGGATAGAAAAATATTTGTCTATAGATGGCTATGACTAGGTCCAGAATGTCACGTCCCAAATTACCCCCTAGACGTGATTGGCACCTCACATACCACCAGCCAGGCGAACCCACTTTTCATACCTTAACCACTAATTCGTGACACTAATAAATTAGATATGAATATAAAAGATATGATAATTAATTACGAACTATTAGAATCTTAAATGATTAAATTAAAATTCTTGCCCAAATCCCACACAACATGTAAGGGAATTACAAAAGAAAAGGTATCAATGAATAAATGATGAAGACTCTTTTAAAGGCTTTCATGAACAATGTGGCAGCTCACCTCGACAACTAGATCAACTCTAGCAAACTTGTTGCTAATAGCTTCATAGTCATGGACATATGCAGGTAAAGAGTGAGTTATACGTAAATATAACCTAGTAAGATCCTCGACCACCACTTTAATGCCCTTGGAACAAGTGTTAGAAAATACAACCACACAACCCTACTTTGAGTATCCCTTCAAGACAAGTCTTGTCTTGTGCTTTTGTACACTTCCATCTGCATGATACTTTGTTTTGAATATCCACTTTAAGCCAATAATTCATAATGTAATACTCAATAAAGTCCAAACAAATGTTCAACAAGAACATTATATATCTCAACACAATCTACACTTAGGACTTGTCATACGACATTGAAAAAGATCAAACTAACACCCCGACAAGTCCGCAACATCATATATAATTCCCCACAAGTATACTACGGCAACATTTACAAGGCCCCTAACATATTACGGTTGCATAGGTGTGCCCCTAACATATTATGGCAACACATATATATACTCCCTCTGTCCCAATTTATGTGATGCACTTTTCTTTTTAGTCAGTCCCAAAAAGAATGACACATTTTTATATTTTAGTAACAATTTAATTTTAAAATATCTATTTCACCCTTAATAAGATTATAGTCACACAAATATATATGACTTGTTTTAAATCATAAGTTTCAAAAGTCTTCCTATATTTTTTAAACTCAGCTGCCCAGTCAAAGTACATTATATAAATTGGGACGGAGGGAATATTACGACATATTACGACAGCATGTGTATGTCCCTAACATATTACGACAGCATGTGTATGTCCCTAACATATTACGGCAGCGCATGTGCTGCCTAGTATATATATCACGACAATGAGGGAATGATACCAATGCCCCAACGCCATAGTACGAGACCATGCCACGCCACAAATCACTTGTTAAATAATTTTAGTATTTTTTCTCAATATAACATATATACAGCTGGTCAAAGACCACCAATTCTGCCAAGTACATGCTTGTCCCAACACATGAACCTGGCAGATAGAACACAATTTTAAAATAGGTTTGAAAAGCAAGCACCAAAGCTTAAAGTTTCACTTATCTCTAATTCACAACTCAAGCACTCTTTCCAATAAATCAGAACTTCATTCTCGAATCTTTGGATCACCTCAAACTACACAAAAATAGGTTTAAAATAGCCAAAAACCCTTTGGCAGACCTTATTCTAAATTTTTAACACAAGTCAAACTCGCGTCAAAGGGTTGACCAAAAAAGTCAACTCCGATAGACGGGTCAAAATTCCTGAACCTAGCCACCAACAGATTCTCCTCGGTAAAAGGATTCCAGAACACTATTCAAAATTGAATTTTGATAACGTTGGCCCTTTCAAATCAGGGATTTAGGTTGAAGAACCCTAAAGCTAAACTTTCTCAATTCTTCATAATTTCTCCACGTTTCCACCATAAAAAGTTACCCATAATTATGTAATAAACCTACATAAAATATTAGAGTCATTACCTTGATGATTTGAGCTAAAATCCCTATTTTTCTCTTCTTTTTTCTCTCTTTTTCTCCCTTTCTTTTCTTTTATTCTATTGCATTTTTTTTAAAAAAAACTTCCGCTGCTGCCGTATGATTTCTCACAAGTCTTATGGTAAAGACTTTCATTCTTTTCTCATAGAGTTACCTGGTACCTGTTGGTGGTGGGAGGTGGCACGTATCCCGTGGAATTAGTCGAGGTGCGCGCAAGCTGGCCCAGACACCATGGTTATAAAAAAAAAAGCCCTTGTTAAAAAAAATATGCGTTATTACACAGAAGCATCATTGGAAGAGAAGTCTTAGCTCAAACATGTATTGTCATCTCTGTTAGGTAAAATAAAAGCTCAAATAGATGTATTTTTTTGGAAGCTGGTTAGCCATTGAAGTGTTTTGACAACATCGAAACCACATAGAGGAAAAAATTGTATTTTTTCTTGATGACGAAGTTAAGGCATGATGACTCTTGTATATCATCTGGTTTTCTAAATTGCGCTTTCAGTTTTGAATGAAGTGAAAGGCCTTGGTCCTTTAGCATGCAATATATAGCCAGCCTGCTAGGCTTTTCTAGATTCAACCATGGGCTTTTATTGCTGAACTTATAAATGACATGATTTACTTGTTGGGACCTCTGCTTTTATGTGTTTTCTTTAAAGAAATGTCAATTCCCTTTGCTTTTTATCTCTAGAGTCTGGTGCACCAGTACTCATGTTTGCTATTGTGTAAACTTCTTGATTTTAGAAATTGTCGAGCATGGTTGAAGATTGGATATCTCAAGCAAATGCAAGGCAACGTCGAGGCAGAGCTGGACGTGTAAAGCCAGGAATCTGCTTTTGTCTCTACACTTCTTACCGATATGAGAAGCTCATGCGACCTTACCAGGTACAGGGTATTAGTTGTTTTTCCTCGTTATTCTATCTAGTACTTCCGTTCTTCGTTTCAGATAATCCTCTCTTACATTGCACTGATTTTTAGTTTGACCTTGCTAGATCCCGGAGATGCTGCGAATGCCGTTGGTTGAATTGTGCTTACAAATCAAATTGCTATCACTTGGAAGCATAAAGCTATTTTTGTCTATGGTGATTTTATTTATTTATTTATTTTAAAAAAATTATTCAGATGCAATTTTATGTATTTTTTTCTATGGATTTTTCTTACTCATTTTGTCTTCACAAACTGTGTCTTGTTAGGCTCTTGAACCTCCAAAGGATGAGGCTATTACGTCAGCAATTTCTTTGTTGTATGAGGTATACCCCGTGGAGATTAATCTGTCTTTTGGTTTCTTAGCATCAACATCTGCTTGTGCTATAATAACGACATCATAAATCAGTGTCAGGATAGGGAAGTTGTGTTACTCTCCCAGGAAGAACAATTTACAAAAAATGTTGATGAAATATAATACTTTTAAAAAAATATCTAAGAAGAAATTTAAATCCATCACTCGGAAGATACTCATTTAAACAATAAAATCTTCACGTTGGAGATTTATTTACATAAAATATTTCTTTTCTAGTGTTGTGGTTTTTACACACCCTTTGGTCTCTTTCATTGAAAGCGTCTAGTTATATAATACAATATATTTATCCCTCTGTCTTAGTTCATATGACACTTTTTCTATTATTGAAATTTCCTAAACATTTAACAACTATCCATTTCTATACAACATTCTCAACTTTCAAGAATTCAGAACCATGACACTAATCACTTTTTAAACAACAGTTTGATGTCTTCTCTATCTAATTAACTTCACAACTAGTATTTAAAAAAAGTAAAGTTCTACTATCATTAATATGAAGTATATGCCCATATTAGCATGTTAAAGATTTATCTAATCACATGTCGTCATATAAAATGGGCTGGGTGTGTAAAAAGGTATCAGGACGCATACACTCTACAAAGTATTGTATAATTTGAGAGATATGCTTTTGTTTCATCTATGTCAACATGTACTTTGATATAAGTTTCTACTATGCTTCATTAGTATGGAGGTATATATTTGTCATATCTTTGGATGGTTCCATTTTCTATGGTATCATTGATAATGTTCATGCAAGATGGTATGCTATCTTGCATAGCTTGGTTGTTACATGCGTGCACTTGCATTTGTTGGTTTCCTGAATATTCTTTTATCCACATTCTTTCTTCTTATGCATATAAGGAATACATTCCTGTGTTTCCATGTAGAATGTGCTTAATTGCAATATTGTTTGTCGCATGAAATGCCAGTTGAACTGCAGAGTCCTGTGCTTTATGGTGATAATCTCATAGTTCAATTTATGTTCAGGTTGGTGCCGTTGAAGGGGATGAAGAGTTAACTCCTCTCGGGTATCATTTGGCGAGACTTCCTGTTGATGTGTTGGTGGGAAAGGTATTTATGTGATTATCCCTATTCTTCAACATCTTATATATTTCCCATTATTACAACTCCAATTAATTTATTTATGATTTCTCAAAAAATAATAATTTAAGAGATCTCTTGTATACAAGCAGTATACTTAAACATATAAAATCTACCAAAAAATATGATTCTCTACCAGTGACAATTTTCAATATGAACTAAAATTTCATGGGTGCACCAATTGTCTGGCTCTCTGGGCTTGTTGACCACTATTATCTTATATTTTTCAACTAATGGAACTGTAGATGCTGTTATATGGTGGAGTATTTGGCTGCTTGTCACCAATTCTATCTATTTCAGCCTTCCTAAGTTACAAGTCTCCATTTGTTTATCCAAAAGATGAGGTTTGTATCTTCAACTCTTAAAAGCTTCATTGATGTCAATATGGAAATTTAATTATGTTATGACGTGCATATGCAGAGGCAAAATGTTGAAAGAGCAAAGTTGGCACTTTTGAGTGATAAGCTAGGCTGTGAAACTGACTCTGGCAGTGGTAACTGGCAATCTGACCATCTCCTAATGATGGTAGCGTATAAAAAGTGGGAGAAAATTTTGCGGGAGGTTAGTGATTTACTAACTTGCAACCCTTGTGAAATAACTGATCGTGTATTTAACAGCTTGACTGAGAAATCCCAAGGGCAGCAAGACATGATACAAATCTGGGTTGATATTAGGCCGATTCTTCTATCCTTCCCACTTAAATACCAGGCAATTTTTTGTGATAGGGTTCTATCCCTGCAGAAAAAATTGAAAGCTTTCCTCCTGGACTTTAGCCTATTGGTAAAGAGTGTAGCTTTTGATGTGTGGATTCGAACCCTGCCACAAAAAAGAGCCTGGTACTTAAGTTGAGAAGCGTATAGGGGTGTGTTATCCGCCGAGTTTAAAACTCTGCGCTACTAAACTTTGCGGAACTAGTCCTCAGAGATTTCTTGATTATCAAAAAAGGGAAGAATTAATTGAAAGCTTAGGTGTGAATTGGCTTTTGCAATAGAAAGCCTATGATGTACGTTGGTTAGGGTCTGGTTCTTAGCATCTATAGTAAGTATTACTACCTCAATCCCAGATAGATTTGTCGTACTTCCATTTTTCGTCATATTCAAAACCTGTGTCCACTCCTTGTCCTATATTTTATATGCGACAAGTTTGGGGGATCCACTTATTACTCTTGGTGCAATTTTCTTCTCCTTTTTTATTCGCAAAAACTGCAAACTCAACGTGTAATCAACTAGTAAATAACTCACAGTTTTCAACTTGTACTTCATATTTTGTATTGAGTCAGACCAAGGCTACAACTGTAGGATCTAAGTAGTAGTTTTTTTGTCACTTGAGATTGTTAATTATTAGTGAGCTGATTTCCAACTGCCATATATAAGAAACAGATCACTGCTGGTAAGGGTGAACTATGACCTTACTTTAATCTTGAATAATTTGGCGAAACAGCTTCTCTCTATCTATGGCTACACAATGTTTACCACACTCCACAGGGAGTTCCCAAAGAATATTACCTCTGTTCGATTTCTTTTCTTCTGTTGGGTGCTCTTTTGATAACAGACCAAACAATAATGTGTTTCGTAGAAAGAGCATATTTCTCCAGTGGAATCATGACAACATTGTTCATTGTTAGTTGAATAAGAATTAGTAGAGCCCTAGTGGATCAGATAGGTCACTATTTCATGAGCGAACACTCAGTCTATTGATAAAATGCTTAAATGTATTTCAATACTTTTTACTCGTAAAAAAGTTATTTCCGAACATTTAATTTATGCATTGTCATTTTTTAAGCCATGCTACTGATGCAGTTCATTTTCATTCTGGCAGAATGGAGTCAAAGCAGCAAAACAGTTTTGCATCTCATATTTCTTAAGCAGTTCTGTCATGTACATGATAAGGTGCGATTATAATGCCATATTAAGTACATCCCTTGTTATTGATTCATCCCTCATTATGCAGTGAATTTTAACAGTTATAATAACTCTGTTAAAGCTTCTCTAACAGGGAAAGAATATCCTGTAGCCCTTGGGGTACTATTTCCTGCTCTGGAATGCCCGACTAATTTTGAAAGAAGTATCATGTAGCTCAGTTCTTGTAATTCAAAAGTGATGGTGGTGTTTTATGAATTGGGGCTGTAGACTGGATTCAACTAATGGAATTATGGTTGTCATTGTCCACATCTTTTATATCTGAAAGGAAATCGGTACCTGATCGTGAATCCAGTTTTTAGTTTTCTTAAGTGAGAACTGATAAAAATAAATTGCATATATAAGATGAGGTTACACATGTTTTGTTGATAAAGGTAACATCCTGTATATATAGCAAAAGCAGCATCAGAAGGTGCTGAAAACAATTACATGCTAACCAATGAGCCATGAGGTTGTTGTCAAATACTATTCTAATCTAGTCGGCTGTGTCATTACAATTTGCCTATTAGATCTAAATCCTCTGTATCCCCCAAAAAATCCTGTTTACCCCAAAATAATAACACACTAAGACAATTCATCCTAATTTTGTGAGTTGAGTTGCTAGTGTGTGCAGGATAAGAGGGAACAAATCAAAACCTCCTCCCCAGCAAAGAGAACCTCTTAATCCGGAATAGTCTTAACCACCATCAGGATACACTACCCACCGGTATTAGTTTTTATGTAGCCTCCCAGACCTACTTTCATCATCACCATTTATCATAATAATCATTGGCACAAATCTGCATGTTAAACTTATAATGATCCGTGAAAGGTCCATGGAAGACAATATGCAACAAACTCAGAAAACAGGATATATACTTGTGGTTTGCAAAGTTTAGATCTTCCTGCATAAGGCACTGAGCTGCGAGAACTATGCCTCCTTTTCCCGGTTACCTCCCTTTATAGATCTCAAATTGTTTTTCCAACTGCTAATACATGTCTTATTGTGCCAGAGACATGAGAATACAATTTGGAACACTGCTAGCTGATATTGGAATCATCAAACTCCCGAAAAAGTTGGAGGTACTTTTATTTATAAGATGCATATTTATCAAGTTTGCATTATTATTTATGACTTATGAGTTGCAGTCTCATCCTTTAAATTGGATGGTTATAATTTAGTGAATTTAACCATGAATTACCTGCTTTTCTGGATAACAAAAATGAAGAGAACAATAAAAACATGGCTGGAGGTATCTCAAAGATAATATTAGACCGTGTTTACTTCAGAAAAGGTTAGGATGTTAAGGATTTTAGGAACTGCAGTTATATGTGCACATTCCTAGCCAACTCAACTGTGAACCTTTTAACAGTTTGCATTTTGGGTTCATGATTGCAACTTCTAGCTATGTTGCCTACTTATCTCATATGATTATTTATTTGTGTAATTAGCAACAGCTTTAATAGGCCCCCTTTTTTCTGTTAAATTGATAATGTCTTCTAGTTGGTTCATTCCTTTTTTCTTCTATGGGGCGAGGTGGGCCTTGTTGAGGGGCAGGGTTATCTTCTGGTGTTTAATCTGCAAAAGTATGACGCTGTGTTGTCACAGCTGGGAGTTGTTTGATTTCAGCCTTCCTGATTTTGAGGGTGGCTTGACTGGTTATCACTTCCCTCCTAGATACATACCAACTCTGGTTAAATTTGTGGACTCCAATTTGTTCCTTAGCTTCAATGGATTTATACATGTTTTCAAAATGGTTAAACCTGTAAAATTTATCAAGTATTTAGACAGTTTAGTGTCCTGTATCCCTGTTGTAAGTCATATTACCCAATATTATGGTGTTTTAACTTTGAAATAATTTTTGAATGCAGATTGATTGGAAAAAGAAAGAGAAGCTTGACAGTTGGCTTTCTGATATATCACAGCCTTTTAATATAAATTCGAAACATTCCTCAATTCTTAAGGTACATTAAAGCTTAGCTGCTCCTTTTCACTTCAGTCTCAAACTTGATTGGATATGTCTTGGTATAGACATCTGTTGGTTTCCTTCATGCCAGAAAGATGTCTGTTATTTACCCTTGAATTTACAATTGGGATTCAGTTAAAACGTTAAATTTTTGCAACTCCTGATGCTGGTCTCTTAAAGATATGGGGGTTGTCTCTTATTTCCATGTTACATATATATATATATATATATATATATATATATATTTGTTTGTTTGTTTATTTATTTATTGTGTGTGCGTGCTGAAAGATATGAATATTTGAATTTGAGTCACAGTTCTCTTGATATATTGAGCTCGGTCCTGTAATAAATTTTACTAGAGAATAAAGGAGTATCTTGTTATCGTCGTCGCCCAAGAAGCATTTGTTCCACCATACCAAATTGTTTGCTGATTTGCTGCATCGGTGCCAGATAAACCACATGTGTCACACCTTTCAAAAAATAAAAAATAAAAAATTGTCATACATGTCAACAATCATAAAAGCAATGAGATAATAGCACAATTAACTCCAATGGGCTATCGATTTAGTTCAGATAAAGTGCAATCAATGACACCAAGGATCGTTGCACAGTATTTCGAATTCCATGTAAATTTGCATGAATTAATCACTTCTATTCCGGAATAACGTGTAAGGTAAGTCTACATTCATAGAGTTATAATAGAACTTTACACACCCTCAGGAGTCTGTTTACATGATAACTATCACTTAGCAGAAGAGCAAGATCCGACTCAGAATTTACAGTTTCAAGATCATCACCGTTTTAGCACGCATCTGGTGAGATGTTCCAAGCCCGGTATCTACGGATTTTGCCAGACCTTTGTTTGAGAAGAAGGCACTAACTCTTATCAAAATTGTCCTTTTTAGCCTTTACAATCAACTTTTTACTTTTTTCTGGAAGGATTTTCTGCTTCTTAATATCCTCACCAAGGCAGGTCTGCCATAAAGCCTATAATGGCATTAATGCATTTGTTCAATATAGCAAATATAATAGAGGGCTTTGGAGGGGGCAAGAGATAGAGAGTCAGGGGAGATTATTTCACTCCAGTTATTCTTTTGGTCTACCTCTTTGACTTTTTTGAATACTGATCTTCTACAAATGTGGGTAGGCCATATTGTGTGCAGGTCTGTATCCCAATGTATCTGCGAGAGAAGAAGGCATTGCTACAACTGCTCTTGGGAACCTAAAACAGAGTACAGGTCTTTCAGCAAAGAGTAACCCTGCGTGGTATGATGGAAAACGAGAAGTTCACATTCACCCTTCCTCAATCAACTCTGACTTAAAAGCTTTTCAGTACCCATTTCTCGTCTTTCTTGAAAAGGTTTGGATTTTCTTTATCTTTTACTCTGGAAAACTAACATTTGATCTCTTTGACCTTATCTGCGAATGTCCTCCATGCTTTCAATAAGTTTTTCTTCTTTCTGTCACTTTAGGTCGGGAGTGGGTGGGAAGGAATTTTTAGGTGTCTTTTCTTTATGAAATTCGTTGTGTTCACTAAACACCTTTATCCCTTTTGTTTGGGATAAACAAAGAAAAGCCAGGCAAGATAATAAACTAACTGTCTACTCGCCACTAATGCATTCATTTGTCCTATGCATCACATTGTAGCATTCCGGAACAGGTCCATTAATGTTTTCCTGTTAGATCTTGCAAAAACCCCAAACTTAAGACTAACTTTACCTCGAAAATCTTGTTTGACTAGATTTTCGAAGAAAGGGCACAAATCCTCTGATAATCACGTAGGCTGCAAGCAGTTTGTGAAGAGCTCTGATGTGCGGTTATCTCTACATAACATACGATCTGCAGTTAGAGCCTTCTTTGGTTTTTCTTCCTGATGCAACTGATTATCATTCAGCCTCCTGAAAACCACGGTCCGGTCCATGATAAGACCTTTACTCGGAACGAACTTTTGCTTTCTAGGTGACAGATGCTAACAAGGGTGATTATGGTTACTGACATGGAATCCATATCTAGTGTGCAAATGAATCCTGAAAGAGCATAACGCCAATTCTATCTAGACATCAGGAAGCTGTTATAAGACGATGAAATCCTTAACACTTGCATGGTTTTCTTCAACATCTCTGTTGATAATAAGATAAAATGTTGTAGATTCAAGACATGATGCCCTTTTGAACAACAAAGAGATTATATTGGAGCATTGTATTTGAAATGCAAAATTTCAACTCTTTTTTTCTTTTGATCTAGTGAACGTAGATTCGTTCATAAACAAAGTCATAGGCCTGGCCGTATACAAGGAGTATACCAAAAGGTAAAAAATCTACAACAAAAGATGATTCTCTATAAACTCCACCCATTCTTCTATACAATTGCGAACTCTATGGGTGCACCAAAAGAAAATAAGGGATTGAAGGCTACTTCTCAATTGAGAAAAGCTCGGCTCTAACCCCTCAAAAGCTCTTCTACTTTTTTCTCTCCACGCCACCCACATTAATGCTATGGAACCAAATTCCATGCTCTAAGCCTTATCTCTAGGTTAGCTTGGCTTGCTTTAAGAACCAAATATTATTCAATGTGCTTTATTCATATAATTCGTAAAGCTGCGTTTATCTCTTGATACTACATCATAGCCCTGAAGAAGCAGTGTTGTGAAAAGTGCGAGGGGTCAACACTTATAGAGGGTGAGCAAAGTGGTTTGAATGAGCAGTCGCTTCTGTCCTTCAAGCGTGAGGCAAGGTAGTGAGGAAGCGGTCGCTTTATTTGTTTTTGAAAAGTGATCTTTAGAAGAGAAAAAAGAGATGGGTCACTTCATTCTCTCTCTGACTTGGGTTCTTTGAAATCTGTTGCTCCTGCTTCTTTTTTTGGTCTTTCTTAGTTTGTTCATTTATTTAACTGGGTAATCTTATTCAGTTTGTTAATTTATTTAATTGACTAATCTTATTTAGTTTGTTAATTTATTCAATTAGGTAATCACCGGCAACTTTTCTTTTTCTTCTTTGCTTTTATAGATTGATTTGCTTATATATATATATGTTATCTTTTTTGAGTTCTTTTATTTAGTTATTCTATTTATTTATCTGTGCAAGGTTTATTTTGGTATTTGTGTAAAAATTGTGTTTCAATCAATGAAGCGGACTTTTCGCTTTAAGCAAAGCAGACCCTTGTCGTTTTTTCACACTTTTAGCTCTAAAAGACATTGAGAAGAAGAATTCTTTAGTTATGATCTAATTGCTAAGATTTACAATAACAAGATTTTGTTGTTGACATGACTCATATATGTGAGTTAGTTCTTTGTGAAAGAATATGAGCGTCCTACACAAATCATTTAGGTAATCTGTTGAGTGGACCAAGAGCTGTATAAACCCTTCTTGCAGTCCTTAATAATCCATATGTGAAAACTACACAACTCAGCATTCTCCTGCATGTGTAACTCGACATTTGGAGTTCACACATTGATATTACAGGTACTTATGAGAATGAGCAATGAGTTTATCAGAGGTTGGCTCTGATACTATGTGAAAGAATTTAAGCATCCAATCTGAAGCTTTAGACTGATGGGTGGAGTGGCCTAAGATACCTTTATTAAATCCTTTTGAAAGCTCATGCACAACCCACGCACCCAAGGGTGTGGCCTAGTGGTCAATGAAGTGTTTGAGAATCATGAGGTCTTAGGTTCAAATCTCAGAGACAAAAACACTTGGTGATTTCTTCCCACCTGGCCTAGCCTTGATGGATAAAATTACCTAGTACTTGTTGTTGGTGGAAGGTGGCAGGTATCCCTTGGAATTAGTTTAGGTAAGCGCAAGCTTGCCAGGACACATTACAAGAAAAAGAAAGAAAAAACCTCAGACACAACCCACATAGTACAATAAATAACTCAACAAGGATCAGCCTTGTCAATCTCACATAGTTGAGCAATAAATAAAGGTTGCATTGGGAAAGACTGTTGTTGGAAGTCTACCTACATCTTTTGAAAGAAACGTGTTGTTTGTGCTGGGTAAACTAACCTTGTGCTCAATCAAATAATACTAGTATTATTTACGTCCCGGCATGTAATTGATACGATTCATAGAAAATGACTATGTAGCAGTACACAAATGGTAAAAGTTAACCTGCATCAGATGTTTACACTAATTCAATAAATGTATGATATGTGTCTTCACATCCACTCTTATTACTATCGAGAAAAAAATAATTAAGTAAATAAAATTGTGCTTTCTCTAATAAATTAAGCTTTTAGATGAGATGGTCACACACTTCAACATGGTATCAGAGTAGACACGTCCCGGGATCGAATCTCACCACCATTCATTATCAAAAAGAATTTCCACGGGCTTGGCTCATAAAAGAAGAATCAACCCGCATGTGAGGGAGCGTGTTGAGAAAAATATAAGCAAACAAATCCATGCTCTCTCTAACAGCTTAAGTTTTTAGATGAGATGGTCATACTTCAACAATTACTAAATTATACTCCCCCAGTCCCAATTTATATGATACGCTTTTCTTTTTAGTCCGTCCCAAAAAGAATGATACATTTTCTTATTTGACAAATATTTAGTGACACTATCAACATTTTACCGTTGTTGGGTCCCACTTATTTGTCAAAAAGTCCACAAAAGTGTATTCTTCTATTTAAAAGTTCATTTATTTTAAGGGTAGTTTTGAAACTCTTTTCATATGTCTTAAATTCTGTGTCAAGTCAAACTACATCACATAAATTGGGACGTCACATAAATTGGGACGGATTGGACGAACAAGCACTAATGTAGGGATTCTCTAATTTAAGGAGGGGGCTGGTAATTCTTAGGTTCTTTTTTTGTTTACTTTCCTAAATATTAGTTTGTTTAGGAATTGTGGGCTTTGAGTCCCTGGTCAAAGGGTATCCAAGAGCAAATTGGGTAAAGATGTGTTCTTTTTCTCTTTGTGTATCCATTGAAAACGTATTCAAATTGTTCACCTTAACTATTTGACTCGCGTGTATTTCAAAATGTTTATTGACTAAGTTTTTAACATAATCAATTTTATCTCAAGCTATATATTTTGTTGCACCATTTTTAAGATGTAATGTTCTTATTTATGCTATTATTTCAGGTAGAGACTAGCAAGGTATTTTTGCGAGACACTACTGTTGTCTCTCCTTATACTATACTGCTTTTTGGTGGCCCAATAAACATTCAGCATCAGGTATCTTTTGTTTATGGTCATGCTTGCTTACCCTGCTTTTTCTTTCCCATAAGTTGATAAGTTCTTATTTCTTATTTCTCAATGGGTAGTAGGTGTCAATTTCATTTTCAAAATTTGCTCAAAACTGTCACTCAAAACTTTTTGAAGCTCTGTACACAAGCGTTGTCCATCTTATGCCTTCTAGTGACAGAAGGGTAGGAGACTTAACTGGCCAAGTGGGAAAAAGAAAAGGAACAGGAAACGAGAACTGTCGAGAACTATGATTTGCTTTGCTGTTTAATCAGCAAGGAAGATTGAGAATTTGTGCTACGAAATGCCAAAACAAACATGCTCTATTGTATTCTTCTATACACCCTCCTTTTCGTTGCTTTCCTTTCCATGATTTTCTATGCAGAAGTTGGGTATTGCTTGGTTTAACCCTCAAACCCTCTTAAAAGGAGGAAAATAAAGGCGGAAAAAGTAAAACAGGTGCATCACTCCCAAAACAACCTATATAATTCATTTGTACTATTGTTTAAGAGAACTGGGGAGAGTTTCTTACTCTAGAAGCTGGTGTCAAGAACTATTATAAAAGTAGCATACTTCCCCTGAGTTCCCTCAGGGGACATCTGATAAAATTGTGAAAGTAGCATACTTTCGCTGAAGATCTTTCCTTTTGGCTTTTTCTATTTCGAAGGCATGATTCTGTGGAAAATAAGTCAATTGTTTACCAGGTCCTGGATTAGCCTCAGATGTTTGCAAGATCCTACCAATTCAGTTCCTGATTATTGCAGTTATATGCAGGAAGAAAGGATAGAACCCATTCGCATATGTTTCTACAGTAATTGTTTGCAATATACTTGTAACTATTTGTCCTTTTTGAGTAATATTTTTTTCTTGTTGGTTCCTAGTCTTGTCTTTATCTCAAAAGTATTTTGCAATATACTTGAAACTATTTGTCCTTTTTGAGGAATACTTTCTTCTTGTTGGGTCCTAGTCCTGTCTTTCTCCCTGTTTTTGTAGGATTTTGACCTTTTAATAGCATTACATTGTCCAAAAAATCATTTACATATCTCATCACTCAAGGATAGGGAGCTGTGGACTACTTAGCAGTTAGAGAAGGAAATTATTTAGTTCTATTAATGAACCTCATCTGCCCGCTCCTGATTTTACCCTTTTCTTACCTAATGGTATGTAATTGTTAGCAGTTAGACAAGGAAATTATTTAGTTCTCTTAATGAACCTCATCTGTATGCTCCTGATTTTACCCTTTTCTTACCTAATGGTATGTAATTGTTCTTTTACAGACTGGAACAGTTACCATAGATGGATGGCTAGAAGTTGCAGCACCAGCACAAACAGCTGTGCTATTTAAGGAACTCCGGGTAACTCTTCATGATATTCTGAAGGAGCTTATTCGTAATCCACAGGTAGATGTTTTATCTTATACTTACAGATAGTACAACTTGTTTCAATGCTGGCAGCAATCACCTAATTATAGATTAATAAGTCAGGGACACAACCTGATACCTTCATACTTATGGATAGTGCCTTTTAAAAAGATAAGAAAGAGATACTTTATTCCATTAGTTCTGATTTATCGAGCTCCAACCGAGACCATTTTAAGAAATCTGTAGAAAATAATAGTTGGTGTACATTGCATCTTTCCACCATAACTTAATGAGACAAAGAATACTTTTCAAATTTCAATCACTGCCAGCAGATTCGGAACCTAATTGAGAGGCTTCTTGGTGTTCTCCCCCCATCCACCCCCCAAAAAAAGGAATTTGAATCCCAAATTACTGCCCTGTTGAGGGAATGATGTGCTTCTATTCTGGCACTTGATCTGCTGCTTTTGGGCTATTCCTTCAAAAAATTTAGCATGTCTTGTCCATGTTTCTCTCCACACTGTCATTGCCGTATTCTAGGAGGCTCCATTTGTTTTGGCTATTCGTAAACAAAATCCCTAGATGTTCCTATCCAACGTCCTCTCGTGCAACGTCTTACTGACATTTGATATGAGACTCCACTTTCTTTGGCTATTCCCTCTTGAATGTAGAACGAGCACATGCGTCTTTTCTGTTCCAACAGAGAAAAGGTTCTGCACAACCTTCCTCTATGACCTGAAGGTCTCCCCCTTGTATTAGAGACGCGATCTTTCTCACCACTATGGTACAAGATCCTAAACAACTTTTAGAGGCACAGGGAATCTTTTTCATTGTTTTGGACTTTTTGGCATTTGTTTGCATATCATTTTCCTTTTTTCTTTTTGTGCAGTTAAATTTCCTTGCTTTAGGTAGACATAACCATATACAACAACTTACCCGGTGTAATCCCACAAGTGAGGTTTGGGGAGGATAGTGTGTACCTAATGTGTGGAGGTTGTTTCCGATAGACCCTCGGCTCAAGGACAAGTATAGACATTACCATATAGCTGCTGTTAAATGCTTTTTGGGGTTTGCGTTTTTTTTTTTTTTCCATTCAAATGTTTCAACCCTTTAAACCTTTGTTTTTGGATTGATGAATTCTTCTTGCACTTGATTTTTCAGGCTTCCAAGGTGACTGATAATGAAGTTCTTAGATCTATAATCCAGTTGCTATTAGAAGAGGATAAACAAAGAAAATAACCACTAAGTCTTAGATCGGGTGATCATTGCATGCCAGACATAGCAGAAACACCTAGGAGCTCAACCATTTGTATGATTACAAAAAAAGAAACTTGCTACTATTGACGGACTGTCTGGTTGCTGGTATCTCCTGGGTTAGGTGATGGGCTATCGGGTCAGGTGGATACAAGGATTGCTACAAAATTTGTTCTTTTCAGCATTCGAATTACTAGAATTGGATATGTATATTATCCCAAAAAGCTAATGAAGGAACTATGTCAAATGTAGCACCAAAACGCAGCAGTTAAGGCAGCTGCTGCATTATTGCTTTCCTATGGATTCTATCTTTTACTATATCTTTCTTTGCAGTGTCAACCTTCTAGCTTATGGATTATAGCTTGAATAATCTGACTAGCTGATGACCAGATGATTCATACCTATAAAAGAAAGGAATGCAAGTGAAAAAATATATATAGAGGTTAGACAATTACAACAGCAAAGCTTGGGAAATCCGACAAGTGAGGTTTGGGGAGAGTAAAGTGTGTGCAAATTTTATTCCTGCCTCATGGAGGTGGAGAGACCGTTTTCGAAGCACCCTTGGCTTGAGTGTAGCAAATCAAGATAGTTCATGAAAAGGAAATTCAGCAGTGAATAAAAGAAAGCAGTTGAGTTCAAAAAAGGAACAGTGACAACAATATATTAGTACGATAATCGAAACAAAATAAACAACATACGGTAACAATCACATAATAAAAATAAGAAACTACATGAATTAGGTTAGTACGACGAGAGACAGTGCTACAATCAAGTCTAATTTCGTTGAAAATCCAAACGTTGCTCAACTTACCTATCAACCATATATTTTAATTTGTGACCTCTATACCCTTCTAAGGTCATGACCTCAGCAAACTGAAGTTGTACTATGCCTTTCTCCCCAATACTTCTTTGTGTACCTTTACCTTTCTTAGTACTCACTATCTAATCTTTTACACTTTCTCACTATGGCATCGGCGCATCTTGTTTTCACATATCCAAATTATTTCAGTATTGCTCTTCATCTTATCCATTACGAGAGCTACTCCTACCTTATCTCGAATATCCTCCTTTCTAATTTTATCTCTTCTATTATGCACACATCCATCTCAACATTTTCATTTTCACAATTTGCATCTTATGAACATGAGATTTCTTGACTGATCATTATTTTGTCTCATACAACAAAGTCAGTCTAGCTACCACTTTATAAAAGTTAGCTTTATATTTTGGTGATGATTTTGAAAGCAAATCTCATTTCATCCATGCTGCACCAACATATCATGCACATGCACACAACTTTTCTTTTTCCTCCTCAGGTATTCGGTGAGGTTGATTAAATTTGATTTATGTCGAATAATTCTAAATTAGAAGCAAAGTGCTTCTAACAAAGACAATTCTATACTGAGCAGAGCTCAAATCTGACATAGGAATACTTATCATATGCGTAATTATTATTGCATTATGTTATATGGAGTTACACAATAATAAAAGCTCAAGTGACAGTGTTGGAAAATATACAATTATTATTTAATTAAAATTAATTATATATATTTTTATTTTATTAAATTATTTAATTATAGTGAGTTATATTAACTTTTGAGAAAATATTTGATGCGAATAAGTATTTATATTTTAGAATGGGCTGATTTTTCTTGTGCAAAAATTAAACAATATCCAAATGTATAATGTGGGGGTGCAATAAGAACCTAAGTTGGATCTAATGATTAGGCTAAGACATGATTAACCATGTATATAGTGCAAGTGCACTTTGAAGTATCACACACATATATCTACTTATATATTTTCTCTCTAAATACATCATTCCTTTCCACTTGTTTTGTTTATCAGAAGCAGAGAGAAAGAGATCAAATCCAAACACCAAACACTCTCTTCTCTCATGGCGAAGCACTCCTTTTCCCTCTCTCCTCTTTCCTCCTTCATCCTCCCGAGAGGCGACACTCTCTTTTACCTTATTGCCCTTTTCTCTATCCTCTCCCTTCTCCTCCACCACCTCTCCCCCGTCTCCGCCGAGAACCGCCACTTCGAGGGTTTCGACGCCGATGAAATCGACGACTTTGCGGACTCCGACGAACCCATCTCCGTCGCCAAACACCTCCCTCCTCCTCCCCCTACTACCACTCTCTCAGTCTCCGACCCTATTGAATCCCACCATGGTCCTCCTCCTCCATCTGATCCCGCCCCTCAAGTTACATCTCAGCCGTCCGATCCGAAGCCCGCCTCGACATCCTTTGATTACTGGGATGAGGATGAGTTCGAAGGTATCCCTCAATCTCCACCCTCTGATTCCCCTTTAATTATGGAATCTGCCACTGCCACTTCTTCCGACTCCGATCCCGGCTTGAAGCCTGAACCAGAGCCCGAGCCCGAAATCCCCAAATCCATATCGTCTTATACTGTTGAGATAGTTTGTGTTTCTTTCTTGATTATGTTTGTGATAAACTATTTTACTGGAAAAAAGGAGAATGAGAACTTAGCCTTAGCTTGGGCTAGTAAATTTGCAACAAAGGACTCTATATTTGAAAAGAATTTCAGTTTGTTGGGTGTTGGGGAAACTGATGATTCACCATTGTTGTTAAAAGAAGGACAAAATGTGTTCAAATTTTATGCAAGTGGGAGGAGATTTTGCCAGGGTATGTTGGCTACAATGGAGCTAAAAAGTCGGCACGATTTGATTTCGAGGTTGTATAACATGGTGGTGCCTTGCAAAGATGAGATAACGTTCGAGGTGTATATGAATGATGATGCAATGGATCATGTGGTTGTTGCAGTGGCTAAGAAGAAATTGGCAAAGACAATGCAAAAAGAGATTACAGATCTGCAGAGATTTGCATCATTGGTGAGTCCACCAAGTGGGAGGAAGTGGATTGCTGAGGAGTTGGCTGTTGTTTCTGAGTCAAAAGAGGTCGCAGGGGATATGATCAGTGAAACCGTGCTTGATCAGGTTTGTGTCTTAGTGACTTTGTCTAGCTTGAGTGCTACTTCAGTCACGCTTTCATAGTTCATAGTAGTCTCAGATATTTTATTGTTAGAAATTATATGCTCTGTGTTAGTGATTTGTGCTAGATTGAAATTTTATGTTCTTTTACTGGAATGTTCGTGAGTATCTAATCTAGCTCAATTGTCATTCTGGTCTGTTTATGTTTCTACTGGCCCTATTGGGCAGCCATAGAAGCTTCTAATATAGATTATTGGAGCATTGTAACCCCTATGCTTAATGTTACTAATTTAGGACTTTTTTCTATGAAGCTGTTAGTCAAAAGTGTGATGATGAAAGCTCAAAGTAATTACACCTTGTGGAAGCTGGTGATCTGTTGAATCGGAAAGAGAGTGGCAATGTGTGGTAAAGTTTCTTAGTGACAGACATGGTAGAGTACTTCCTTTTTTGGGTACATTGGAAAATAAACTAATTAAAATTCTTAAATCCGTTCGTAAGCCACACAGCTCAAATCGACGTGATAAGAAGCTCCATTTTCTTCAACGCATACTCCCATATTATCAAATCTTCTTCGTGTTTGTAACTTTCATTCGCTAGAAAATCCACACATTGGTTCGCCTCCCTCCAAATGTGTTTGATTATGCCCCTATTTGCTTCCAAACAATATTTACAATCTTCAATTATAGTACTAAGAGTGTGACATTGCATATCCTCTTTGATAAGCTTTGACATCAAGCTGGCATCCTTTTCCCCTTCCAATGTTTGATATCCCATTTCTTTTGCTAATTTTAGCCCTCGTTTGACGCCCCATGTAGAGTACTGAATGTTCTGTAATGGATTGAGAATGCAGCAACCTTTGTATTATATAACTATATAGTGTTAGAGAGTGAGCATGTTCTTGAGTACTTGTACGTCAAAGCTTGCCACTCAAAAGTATAAATTGGTTCTTCGTCGGCATGCTCTTCTGAGAGTGCAGCTTGTGAGGGGGATATCTATGCTGAAGGCTTAGTTTTGCTCAGTTTCTGGGACAAAAGCATTGTACAGGATTTCTTTTGAAGCTTTACAAATGTTCTAAAAGATGAAACAGCAAGCTGCGAGATATGTTATGTGACCTCTCGGCAGGGGAAGGCAAAAGCCTAGAGGCTTGCATGAATCTGATACATTTCTTTATATTCTTGAATATACTCAACTATAATAGTCCTCCTAGAACTTGCAGAGCCAGAGAATAATAATGATTATACTTTCTGTATCCCCAATATGTCTTGCTTTTACTACCATGAGTATTTGGCCAAAGAAAAGTTTTTATTGTTAAATGGTGTACATTGTACTTTTGATTGTATTTAGAGAATAGGAAATGGGTGAAAAGGTTGTATCGACTATTGAGATGGCCTGATGGGTAGAAGTAGGTCGATGTGTATTTTATTGGTACATAATACTTTGGTTGATATTTTGCGGACGAAGAGAAAAAGTATGTGAGTTATTGTATTAACTTTGTTAGAAACATGTTAAAATAGTTGGACAAGGTGAGAGTAGCATGACAATGTTACCCTAAAAGTCATAATGATGTGGCACTATATGTGGTTCCTAAAATGGGAAGAAGAGGGGGAACAGAGACTTTACTGGTTTTCTTTTCTGTTTCTTCTTGTTGTTAGGACAATAAATCATCAATACTTTGAATACAGAAACTAAGTGCCCCTTTGGCCATGGATAGTTTTTACTTTTTTCCGGAAAATTGTTTAGACATAGAATTGTTACAATTTTTTGGAATTCAACTTGAAGTTTGAATTCGGAATTTTCCGGGATTCGAGAAACTTCAGAAAGTTTTCATAATTTTCAGTCCAGACCACTCACAAAAATTCAAGAACAACTCCAGTTTGTGTCCATGTTCAAGTACAACTCCAATTTCGAAATACGATTTTCAACTTGTAAACAAATACTACTAGTCTACTACTTTCCAAATTTCACAGTTCTTATGTCCAAACACCCACTAAATGAAGATACTTGCTTTTACCAATAAAAAAAATGAAGATACTACATTGAAATGACCCCTCAGCTCCACTTACTTCAGTACTTCCTCTTTTCTCCCAAGCAAACAGTGTAAGGTAGTTTCATTATCAATTACCTTGGCTCTCTAGAGATGTTAGATTTTTTTCGCAGTTGAAGAAATACTCTCTTTCTGGAGCATGCTAAGTAGATAGTTGGTCAAGCAAATTGGGGAAGCGATGAAGTGTTTGATACAAATTTCTTTTAGGTAGGTTTACAAGGAAAAAAGAGGCGGTATATTTGTTTAGGATTGATGGGGTTAAGAAATTCCTAATTGTTGAATTTGGGATTGTTTGGTTAAATGAAATTCCTAATTATTGGAGAGGTATACTTTCGTAAATATAAATGTGTTATAATCTGGCTTTTTGCCATTCTTATTATTTCTAGTTTTCGGTGAAACTGTTATGAAAACTGAAAGCATTCTGTCCTTTCCCTTGAATCAATGCTAGCTGAATTTGTTCAAAAGCAGTATTTATGGTACGTGGGACAAATCCTAGTAAAGAGTTTAGGAGTATTATTCTTATTATGAATAGTACCAAGATGGGTAATTCTATTACAAATGCTGTGAGGAGAGCAGAGAGGCTTTTCTGTGGAAAAGGAGTTTGATTCATGAGAAATCAGAACTGTTCTCTGGTCAGGGAATAGAGCTAACTGCATCGGAGAAAATAGCAATTCCTAGTCCGGATCCTGGACCTGGTTCACGCTTGAAAGCAGCAATTCGGGGCATTTCCGGGGACTAGCTCGCTTCCCATTACTCAATAGGACAATTCCTCGCACATAATTAAGGGAGCCATTGAAAAGTGACTAAAACACCAGACATGTGTTTCTACGTCTCTTTTTTTCTCCGTGTACATATTTATCCAGTTTTAGCAGCTACATTTCATTATTGTGGTTGTAGGTGTAATCCCATTACTATGCTTATTTGTCTAGGGCTAGTCCTCTATACCTAACCCAGAGGTTTCGTTTCATTTGCTCTCCCCTCTTCTGTGGGACTATTTGCTTCTTTGGTTCACACAGTCTGTAAAATAAGCTGGTGATGAACTTCTATTGCTCTCTTAATAGCAGGCTGAGTGAGTAATATGTAATGTAGCTTTATGTTGATACCTGCAGGTTTTCGGCGATAAAGCATATGAGAAATTTGGTAAAGGTTTCATCTCAATGCATTTCTCTGATCAACATCTGGGATCACACAAGAAGATGCTGGTGTTCAAGTTTGCTCTCCCTGATGCGAAAAACATGGCTGACATGACCCGACTTGTGGCTCTTGTACCTTATTACATCGACTTAGTTGGACGATACAAGCTGAGCTCGCATGTGAGTAGTTACGGATGAAGCTTCAACTGTATGTGAAATTTGAAGACGTTCATATTTTTTATCTTTTGTTTTCTATGGTCCAGGCCCGCACTAAAACTGAAGGAGCAAGAATGAAGGTTGCCCAAGAGATTTACAAAGAACTCCAGAATGCCAGGCAAGAAGCTCTGCAGAGGAAGAAGGCTGAACAGAGAAAGAAGATGGAGGAAGCTGAGGCTAAGCTTAGTGCAGAAGCACTTCGCAAGAAAGAGGCTAAAGAGCGTGCTCGGCAGATGAAGAAGGCAATGCCAAAAATGAAGATGACCCGAACTGGGTAGATTTGAGATTCAAGTGCCATCTCAATCTTCTCTACATCTCGTCAATGGTCATTGTGTGTCTCAGTGTCGCTACTGAGTTTGCTTCTTGTATTAGGTAGACGGGGATGTCTCTCTGTTGGTTCTGTACCTTAGTTAAGTAGTCTTAGGGGTCTTCCTTATTTTGACCACAGGTCATGGATTTTGACTTACTCTGGTGCCTATTGTGAAGCAATGGGTACACTCAGTTAAAATAATATTTTGTTAGAACTGAGAACAGTTTCTAATTACACTAAGTAGTAAATTTTTAGATTTGAAATTTGGTGCCCCAAGTGACTGGAATGATTGCTCGCCACAATATTTGATGTAGTCTATCTGGCTGCTACAGAGCTGATGAAGCTACCACTAGATTGTTAGCTGCCCTATTCATAATTTTACTTGTGTTCTTTTATCCTGATCATCATTTTAACCCACACTATATTGCAATACAAGATAAACGTTCTTGCATCAGCAATAGCCGTAGATAAATGTCAATGCATTGAGCATTTGGGAAATTGATGTAGTAAAATAACCTACAAGAACACATAATTTTCCAAGTGCACGAACTTAACCACTTGGCCAAAATTTTCTCCAAGATTGTCATGGATCTCCTCTTGTAGTCTTTTTTCTGAAAAAGGTAATTGATCTCCTCTTGTAGTCTTGCACCGAAATGATCAGGAAACAATGAAAATCTTTCTAATAAATGGCTGTGTTATTATATCATCATTTTGAAGTAGTAAGAAACAGTACAGCCATTCCCAAATCTGACTTTGGAGCTCAAGTATTTCCCTCTTCCCCAGCAATTGTACGATAAATGTATCTTCACTAGTAATGAATAGAACTTAGGCACTGCTACATGCATGACATCGTCATCTTTTGAGTTAGAAAATGTTACGCAGCTTTTTCTTGAAGAACATTGGTAAAGCTGAACCAAGAATTGGCCAAGTGGTTAGGATTGCAACATATGCAAGTACCCACATTGAAATCTTACTACGCCGAGAAAGCTGATTTAGACATCTTTTAACAGGAACCGTCATTGCATCAAAATCTGGTTCAGGAGCCGGATCAAACTGAGCTGTTGCATTTGTTTCTCTAGTACTATCTCCAGCCCTGTCATCTTCGACCCGCTGCTCATTCTGCTGACTTCCTACTTCACCTGATGGCTCATTGCTAAATGCAGTCATCAATCCGTCTTCTCTAATATTCACGTAGGGTGCCTGATCAATAGATGATTCCAGGGGACTATCCACTGTGGTAATCTGCACAATACAATGACATAAAGGATCCCAATCACTCTTAGCATCCAATATCATTCTGATATAAGAATTCGCCATTGTTTGTCTGGGGCCTTCATAATAACTTACGAATAGAGCTATCAATCAGCATAGCCAATTAACTAGGTATGTGAGATCATCTTTATAAAGTATGAGCAGTTTCAAGGTGTGGACACAAATTTGCATACCTTTTTGCTATGGATCAATGAGCTGGAGTTCAAAGCACAAAGAAATTCATGAACAGCCCTAACCCACCTGCACATAAGGAGCACATCATAAACTTGTTCTCATTATGTATTGTTGTCCTAGCTCATGCTACTAAGTAGTCATCATACTTTAATATAAAACTCTGAAACGGCAAGTAATACATCTGAATACTTATACGTATTACTGAATTCTCTAATTTAGTCTCCAACCCCAAAGTCTATACACGCGGAGAACTCAGTTTTTTCATCATAAACTTGTTGTCATAGCTCATGCTACTAAATAGTCCTCACTCTTCAATAGAAGACTCGAAACGGAAAGTAATACATCTGAATACTTGTACGTATTACTGAATCTCTAATTTAGATCTCCTACTATCCAAATGCCTATACTCATGGAGAAGTCAGTTGTTTCTTGATCATTTGGTTTTGGAGCATTTTCACATGCTAAAAAAAGTAGATGGCCGAGAAATGGTGAGATGCAGCTAATCAGATTTAACAAAAGCATAAAGTAAAATAAATTACAATGCCAAAAACCATAGCTGACGAGGGTAAGGCAAATTACCAGATGCTTTTTGCAGTCATCCCTTCAAAATATCCCAGGTGTCCCCCATGGTGTGTGGTAGCTAGTATGATATTTTTGTTTGCCCTGGAAGAGAATCCTGTTAATCATCCTATCTTTAAAGGAACGCCACAAACACAACATAGAAAGAAAGAAGCAAACAAGAAAACAATCATCAGAATTCAGGGGGCATACAGAGATGATACGCGGGTGACTTTGATTGAACTAATAAACGAGACTTCAATGTAAGATAGCCTCAATCGGCATCTGATAACGTAAGGTTTCTTGCCCACATGCCTTCCGTTCCCATTATCTTTGGCCCAAGGCTTACCACAACATACCAAGTGTGATTTCATAAGTGGGGTCTGAGGAGAGTGAGGATGTATGGAGATCTTACCCTACCTTTGTGAGGTAGAAAAATTGTTTCTGATAGATCCTCGGATCGGAAGAAAAGATTGTTAAAAAAAAAAAAGGATAACAAAGTAGCTAGAAAAATGAAAAACTATGTCATAACCAAATAATACTACTAAAAGGACAAGAGGAGGTGAGGAGGCAACACAACACCCTCTCCCATACCCACATAGAATACGATAACCGTCAACTACCTATTAACCTTCTACCTCTTCTTGATCTACCTCTACCTCTACCTCTCCTAACTTCCGCGGCAGCCATTCTCTCATTCCTCCTTACTGATGTATCCTGGCACCTCCTCTCCACATGTCCCAACTAGGTGTGGGCAAAGAGCCGTGCCAGCTCGGAGCTCGGCCCAGATCGCATCTATTTAGCTCGGCTCGACTCGGCTAGGCTTGTTTTAAAAAAAGTTCAGCTCGGCTTGGCTCGGTTTTAATTAAAATTTGGCTCGGCTAGGCTCGACTTGATAAAAGCTCGATCAAGCTCGGCTCGGTCAAAGCTTGGGCTCGATTTGGCTCAATTTAAGAAATAATATCTTTTCATTAAGCTCAATTACAAAGTACATTAGAAAATTAACTTAACATATTATATTAATTTAACAATATATAATTAATATTTATCTAATGTTAGTAAATTTTTAACACAATGCAACTTAAGCTTACTATATCAGTATGAGTGTTCATAGTTCGATTTAGATCTATTTTTATTATAATCAAAATCAAATCAAATTAAATTTTCAATTATTAAAATCAAGTCAAATCATACCTAATACATATTCATTGATTTGGTTGTTGTCAAACGTGGTTATATTTTTTTCAATTTTTAAAAAATCTAATCTTATTCGTCTCTTTATTTCTCTTCCTATTACAAAAAAAAATATTATTTTCAACTTATAATCCTTTGATATCCTTTTATTAAGGTGGGTATAATTTTTTTGAATTATTGAGAAAATATCTTGAGATCTATAAGTAGTAATTAGGTAAATAAAATTTACAAAAAATATAAAAAAGTCTAGATAAAAAAGAGCGGGCTGAACTCGGCTCAGGCTCGGCTCGGGCTCGGTCAAAATGTAAAAAAGCTCGGTTGAGCTCCGCTCAGCTCGACTCGGCTCAGTACTATTTAAAGCTTGGTAAAGCTCGGCTCGAGCTCGGCTCGTCTTGATATACACTCGGCTCGGTTAGGCTCAGCTCGGGCTCGGCTCGATGCCCAGGCCTAGTCCCAACTATCTCAATCTCACTTTCCTCATCTAGTAGTGCACTGATGCAACCCCCAGCTTGCCTTGTATAACTTCGTTCCTAATCATATCTCTCTAGGTATACCCATACATCCATCTGAGCATCCTGATCTCTGGTACCTTCATTTTTTGAAGGTGGGTGTTCTTGATTGGCCAGTATTCTACCAATACCTCAAAGTCGGTCTAACCATCGCTCTATAGAACTTACCTTTTAAGCTTTGGCAATATACTCTTATCACATAGTAATCTGTAAGCAAGCCCACATTTCACCCACCGCACTCCAATAATCCAATACGATGTATGACATCATTATCAAGCACCGTGTATCTGTGAATTATGGACCCATGATACTTGAAGCTTCTTTCTCTTAGGCATAACTTGTTCCTCGATCTTCACTTCCCTCTCCGCCGCATACGATATATCACTAAATTTACACTCAAGGTACTTTGTTCTAGTCTTGCGTAACCTGGAACATTTAGTCTCTATGGTCTTTCTCCACACTTTCAACTTATCATGAACTCCAACGCACGTTCATTAATCACTACGATGTCATCTAAGAATAATACGCAATACGGCACCTTTCCTTCAATATCGTTAATCCATCCATCACTAAAGCAAATAGAAACGGACTAAGGGTTGATCTCTGGTGCAACCCCATCATGACTGAAAAGTGCTTTGAGCCATCTCCCACTGCCCTAACACGTTTGATTCCATGGTACATATCCTTAATAGCTCTAATGTAATTCGCAGGTACACTTCTAGACTCGATCTCTATAGGACCTCTTTTGGGACTTTATCACGTCTTTTTTAGGTCGATGAATACCAAGTGTAAGTCTCTCTGCTTGCTCCTATGCTACTCCAATGATTTCCTATGATTTTGAATTGGTTCCACAATATGCTTTGACAAAATAAATTATTATTTCAGGTCTTGCTTGATAACTATACAGTTATATCTTTTTCCAAAGAAGTATATAATTTTGCAACTCAGCGCTTCATCCTTCTAGCAATTTGAACTGAAACTAAAAGGAGACTGCAACACAAAGGAGACTGCAACACAAAGGATGACATACCGACATTCGTCCCATGGAATTGCTTCCCTTGTGCAGACTGGATCATCCAATGCACTAATGCAAAGGAGGGGAACCATCACATTTCCTATATAACTGGTACAGCTAGCTTTCCTGTAATATGTATCAACAGTCTTGGGGAGAGGGGATTGGAAATAAATGCTGATTAATTAGGCATCAGACAGATGTACTTAAAAAGGAGGCATATTTGTGTTACCTCAAGATTAGCAAGAACACGAGTAGAATGGTGGTCAAAATCTCTGACAGATCGTGACTGCAAGAGGAACAAAGAAAATAAGCCATCAGAATAAGCACAACACAAAAGATGGATCATCCACTTGTTAGTTGCATAAAATATCAACTAATTAACTCTTTCACCAGGAACACAGAGAAATGCGTTGTTAATAGGTGTCGAATGCGTCGTCAGTGGGCGTCGAAAAAAGAGGACTTTACCACATTCTTGAAGTTACTTTTGGATTAGGATATTATATCTAACCATTTATCCGAGGGCACCTGTGTTTCACTAGCTTCTTATACTTCAATGAAGGTTACTTGTCCTCTATCCTCTACTAATAGTTCTCTCCTCAAACTCTGTAGTAGATGTCTCATCTCAAGAGGAACGCCCTGAACTAAACTAAAGAGGAATAGACATCAATATACAAAAAACTGCAGTTACCCTGGGACTTACATAATTATCTTTGTCATCCTTCCTTGGCACAAAAATAATTAAATTCTCCATCAGAATTAAGATTTCGCATTTTCTTTCTTTTGACATATAGTCTTCTTATAGCATGCAATTCCAGATGTCTTCACACGTCGTGTTTCTCCAACTAATACGCCCACCAGTTTATGTAAAGTCAACACTATGTTCCTTTGCAGGAAAACCTGTAGTTTGGTCCCATCATGCATGCTAGAAAGCTCAAACATTGGTGATTAGAACACCACAATAAATTTTAACTATGGAAACTCCACATATGCTGGTCTTTCTTAGATCCTAGCATGAAATAGTCATAGTATAAAAATCCTTTAAACATTGAATTCATATAGAAAGCACGTGCTACATCTGCACCCAGGTCAAGTGCTAAATGGGAAAGGGGTCCATGACAACACCAGCCCAAGAGCGGAATAGATATAGAGGATTTATATAGCCAGCTCAACTAGTATTGGATTGATGCAGTTGATTGATTGACTGATTTAAGTGAGTCACAGACATTAAAGCACTGACAAGAGTTAAGAGTAAGAGAAATAGACGACCTTAACAATGCCTTCCCAATCGGTCAAACGAGAAAAAGTACTCTGATGCCTGCAAAAAGTCGGATTTTATCACACAAAAGAATTAGGACTTCTCTTGAAGGCCAAGTCAAAAAAAAAACTGCAAAGAGTATTAAAGAACATAAAATTAACGTAGTATTAATGCCATTTATACGAAATACAGTATCAGACTGATAAAAGAGATTACAGGGACTCACAGGTTGGCATAATCTTTTAGTCCAATCGTAAGAGCTCTGTCATAGAATCTCTGCACGAGCCTGCGATTAATAAACCTGTCACAAAGCTGGAAAAAAGAAAAGGTGGATTTGACTCAGATACATAGGAAAACAGGGATAAATTCTTGTGCGACATAAACAAAGGACAGAATAATACAATCAGGTCCTTATGGTACAGAATAAACTTGAGAATTTGACCTTTGTTTAAAAAATTGGGTTTCCACCATCACTATTTTCATCTTTCATCTTTACAGAATTGTTCAGGCTAGACAATCTTTCCACATCATGATAAGCCAACAGATCATATCATCCAGAATAAACCCTTGACCCAGGAAACAAACAATATGTAGTAGAATCCAACTAAGTGGGAAGATTTACCAGATAGAGAATGACATGTATGAAATCAAAGAAGTTAGCAATTAATCAATACCTTAAAAAAAGTCAGATCATGCAGATTAGTTAGTCTAGATACTAACCAAAAGGTCCCAAGGAGAACATATTGCAGCTGCCCCAACAATTGGAGTATTAACTCCTTCCTCACCAAGATATTTTACCTGGAAATTACTAATATTGTCAATAAATCTTCGTCCAGAACATCTGCCATATTACTTATGCCTGAACTCATTGGATTCTCAAGATTTAGAAGAAGAATGCCCATTTACTTGAAAAGCCTGGAAATCGAATCATTAGCACATCGATTCATGCTTAAGGTTTGTAACATATCAAACTAAAGCAGATGGACCAACTAGTAAACAGAGAATATATTGTTTAGAGGTATCTTTCTATACTACTACAGAAAATCTTTGTGACGTTCATAATGTTGCTATACACTAGGGGGTTTGTATAAAACAATGAAGAACTGATAAATTAGTGTTATGAAAGCCACCGAGACAGTTGTCATATGCATGTGTACCAGTTGTGTGCATGTATATGAACCTATCATCTGATAATAATAACTTCTATCAAAATATTTACTGGAAAAAGCTATGATATTATTTTCCTTTATCTTCCAAATTTAGTTTCAGTTTTCAGGTAACCATGAAGAAGATTGTTTAGTACAGAAGTGTTGCAGAATTTTGTGATCCTATAAGGAAAGCTAATAGAATATTCAATTACAAAATATGTAATGCCATACCAGTACATTAGCACCAATGCTAGTGCCAACAGCAAATATAGGAGCTTGAGGGTACTGGGTGTGAAGATGGTCAATGACTTTGCGGGAATCTTCCGTCCATCCGGCATTATAAAAGCAATCAGACTGCCATCAAGATATCATGAATCCTGAGCTTTCATGAGCTCAATAATCTACAACTATATAATCATAGCACAAAAAAAACATTTTACTAGCAAAGTTATGCAACTTAGAGGCTCGACTACTGCATTAAATTCTCTATTTAACTTCCACCGTTTTCTAGTCTTATTTATAAATAAATGTTTAGAGATAAAATTTATGCAGAGTTCAAGAGGAAAATAAGAAACTAAGAAAATTTCCAATTTCCTGTATTTTCTCAGGGATAGCTTTAAGCTATGCTATGACAAATGCAATCTAGCAACTGAATCATGAAGAACGGGAGAACCTCATCCATAAGGTGACAAATGCAATCTAGCAACTGAATAATAATGAACATTGGAAGAACCTCGTCCATAAAGTAAACTTTGACTAGGATAGAAAGTGCTGAACTTATTGCTAATGATCCCATGGGTATAGACAATTACCTCTGTGGACCATAGTCTACTTCAACCCAAGATATGAAATACTAATATCCATCTCTCCAGAGATGACTCATCTATACATTAATTTCATATATCCTTTGATCAATTATTTCTGCAGAGATCTGCAAAATGTTTTAATGCAGCAGAGTAGCTGCATCCCTAGATGGGCTAGTATGTAACACATGTCAGATTTACTTGATGCATGAAGCTATAAAAGATTCTTCAATGCTGGGCAGCTAGACACCTACACCTAAGGTGTTATGCTTGTGAAATATTAACAAGGCAATTTCGGTTCAAAAACCAGCTGCTCCACCAGAAACATAAAATTAGAAAGTCCATAGCACCTCTCCTCTGCCGAGCAATTCAATTGACGGATATATAGATCATATTTTTTCTTATCAAAAGAAACTAAACTGGAAAATATTAAGTTTTTGCTTAAGGATGGAGTACTTACAGTTATTGACACTCCGCCGAGACCCCGATGATTGCTCACGACGACATTCCATCCCGATTTAGCCATCTTGAAAGCAAGATGCTTTATGTACTGCTAAGTTAAAGCAGATTTAACAAAGAAAAAAACGACTGTTTGCAGTGAACAGCACATAATCACAAAGCATCATATGATAGAGCTCAATCAACTTCAGTACAAAGTTGAAACACTACAATTTTGTCAAAGCTAGAAGGCCTGGTAATATCTATTGAGAGAAAAAGGGAAGAAAATTGTTTATAAGCAGAGAAGAGAACGGAAGAGAATAAAAACTCGATGGAGGAAGAAATAACTTCTGCCCAAAAAGTGTTTCTCCAAAAGAGAGATACAAACAAGCAAAAAATTTCTAAAATTTTGAAGGCAACAGGAGAAGAGTGGACGAAAGCTTACAGCAGAATCAGAATCACTTGTTAAACCAGGAATCACCATCATGATGGGACTTTTATCATCACTCTGAACTCCATCAAAACATTCAATGGATGGCTTTTCGACTAACAAATAAAAAAGAAACAGGATCGGTGGAAATTTACTTCATTAAGTAGCATATGAAAGCATCAGGGAATCAATACTCGACAGATCTGGTGAGAGCTTGAACTTAAGACAAGTACTTCTTAAAGCAAATGATTAGAGATAGTAGCATTGCATATTTAGCAGGGATGATCTATAACAGATATCGAGTGCTATCAAAATGCAACCAATTAGATATTCCAAGTCCACCTTAAACATAAGCTAAAATAACTATTAGTCAATGTAATTCATGTATGGTTCTTTTTTTTTTAAAAATCAGAATTTAGTTAATACAATGAAGCCTATTAAAGCGTGTAACCAACTCATCTAAAAGCTTACGCCGTTAGGGTGAACACACTTTTATTTACTTAATTGTATCTTCAACAAAATCATTTATGATATAGGCTGATAAACTGCTTGAATAAGCTACCTAAGAACAGGCTCAATGATGTTTGAGAAAAAAGCACTAAAATTCCAAGTTATCTAAGCATAGAAATTCACGCTTTCATAGAAGGAGGAGAATAAGGCTTCAATGATGAGGAAAGGCAGATTAGGTATTTGAATCATTAAAGAAGTGCTCCAATTACATCAAACACCCTAAAGAAGTGTTCAAATTACATCAAACACCGTAATATTGCTTTCGATCACGCACCCAAAAAATAAAAATGCTCCAATTACATCAAACACCCAAAAAATTATTATTTGGTCCTCCTTAACTCAATTTCTTTACACTTTTTTAAGTTGCTTCACTAATTCACTTCGATATGAACTACTACGGACCACCTTTCAAGTTGTCTAGAGCATCCAGTCATAAGGTCCAAGTGTCTAGGACATAAAGCCTTTAGAACTGGTTATCAAACATAGTTGGGAAAGATTCTATGACTAGACAACACTTTCACTACTGTAACTCCATAAAGACTTCAGTCTTGTAGAGAAATTAACCACATACATTGACATATTCCAGATTCTTATATTTTATTTGCAAGTTTAGTAATTTCTAAAATACAGGCTTATTCAATCAAATTATGAGTTGAAACAATCCATCATGAAATGACGGTGACTAGAATGTACTTTACCATCGACATTCCTTAGCCAATCCAAAGCTATTGTCCCACCATCAGACGTGTGAAATATCTGTCTGGAGGTAAGAATGCATTAGTGACCAAAATGTAGCAAACCTTCATCCGTAAAAGTAAGGTATGAGAATATGATCTTTTAACAATCTCAAAGGTAACTGCCTTGCAGGCAAGTGAGTTTCATTTCCACGTCCTAACTGGAGAGTATACTTGACCTGTGAAACCCATACTTAAACAGTTCAAACAATAAGTGCACCGAGTTAAATGTCTGCCAATATTTATCCAACATACAAGGGAGACCAAAACTGATCGTATCATAGTATGATACTCTAGATTGAACATTTACTCACAAGCATGCAGCCCAAGTGATTATAAATGATAGATATCCAAGGACCAAACTAACAAAGAAACTTGCAATTGAACAGGGAGAAAGATGTTCCAAAATTCAAATGCTGAGATTTTGCAAGTAGAAAAGGGCAACTAAAGTTATTGGTAAATGAGCAGAAGAAAAAGAAAGAGCTGAAACTAAGTCTGTTAATTGTATTTGTCACCTTCGGTAGTTGCAAACAGGTGACCTTCCAAAGAATTGCAAAAAGGCAGTCTGAAGATGAGGACTGCAAAGCCATGGTGTAGACGAAAACCTGCAGCAGGCAATAGGAAAGTACCAATGAATAAAGAAAATGAATAAAAAAGCCATATATACTCATGTCATACATACTTCAGTTCACAACTCAGGATTCCAACCATCCTATTACTTGCAAGATACAGTCAAGTATGTTATTTAGAATTAACAGGTTTTTGTTACTTATAAGATAGAATTAAATGATTACAGCAACAATTGCTCAAAAATATGTATTAGTACATGATTAAGACTAACAATCCACCTGATAAAATGGGTTTTTTCGAATGTTTCCAAATCATGATACCAAAGTTCCAAATATGATCAAGAATGTATCAAGATTATATTTTTCTTCACCCCCTTATTCAGTTTTTACCTGCGATGAAGAATCTTACAATGGGAAACAACCTCGTGATACAGGTCACAGCAAGAGTTAAAGGTCAAAGACACGGGCTGTCCTCTAAAAGCAGTGAATAAATTTTGAAAGAAGTGAATCTCCACAAAGTGATAGAGAAATAGAGAGAATAAAAACAGAAAACCCAATACATAATGAGAAATGGGTATCAAGAAAGCGGCTTTAACCAGAAGCTCATATGGGGATTCTGAGCTTAACTTAAAGCAATCCATGGGGACCTCAAAAAGGGTAATAAAACAAAAACAAGAAAGATTGATGGAAAGTATTGGAGCAAAAGGGGGCAGTTAAATGGGTATGAAGAGAGGGGAATACTAATAGTTCGTTGGGACCTCGCGGCCAGTAGCCAATATGGAAACTGGAGTGTTCTTTCCTACAAATGGTTGGTCCATTTGTGAATTAACACGCGACAACTAACAATAGGGTGTGCCAACACTGTTTTCATAGTGTGTACCAAACACGTGATGAACTGACAATAAAGGAGGAGTATTTTTTTCCCTCTTGTTTTCGATTTTTATTTTCTAAATAAAATATAATATTTTATTTTGATTATTTAAATTGTATTGATTGGTGTTTCTAAATTTGTTGTTATGTAAGAATGAAAATTATTATTTTATGTAATGACTGTTCGGATGTTGTTGTCCATACCTTATTTTGTTTTTTCACTATTATTTTATGTAATGATTGGGAAAAAATAATTTTCTAACCCTATATAATTTTTTTTTATAAATTTTTTAATTTGGAAGTCTTTAAATATATATGTAAGAAAATAATTTTTTCTATTCAAATTATAAAAAATAAAAATAAAAATTATTTTCTCTAATATTTGTTTTGATGTGATTATACCGATATCTTATTTAGTTTTCTCCTCTTGCTCTTTTGTTTTTATTCCTCCCCAACAACTCCTGTCTTTTCTTTTCTTCCTTTGTCATTTTGTTTTAATTGTTTATTACTCCCTTCCTCCCAATTTATAAACTTATTACTCTCTACATTGTAATTTGTATGACATTATTTAACTTAACACAAAAGTTGAAAAAAAATACTTTAAAATTTATAACCTAAAACAAAGCTTAAATATTTATATAGCTAAATCATTTCAGGTAAAAACAATTAAAGTTAAACTCTTACTAATAGAAAAATGTGTCACGTAATAGAGACAAAAAAAATATAAATTTTTTTAAAAAATCTTTTATCCACCCTTTTTCATACTAATTCTATTTCATAAAATATTTGATGTTGAACATACCTCCCCTATTTTCATTCCCATATGAGCTCCTGAAACTTCTTCATAATGGTATTTAACTTTTTAATATTTTATCCTGAAATTATCAATCTTTATCTTTTTGTTTAACTATATTTTTTTAATCTTTTTAATCCATATGAAAAAAATTTTATAAGAAAAAATAAATATTATTTTCTTGACCAAAAAAAAAGTGAGAAATATTGATTAAATGTATAAACTAATATCGTGCTATAATAAAATAAATGAGTAGAATAAAAAAAATAATTTTACTAATAATTTAAGCTCTACTATCTTATTTATACAAGCTTGTAATATCTAATTTGTATACAAGTAAAAATAATAGAGTGAAAATCTTATAAACATATTTTAATATACACAATAAAAAAAAATTAATAAAATAGCAATATATTTTATAATAAATTCTAAAAAAATCATCTATTATTTATATTGTAAATACATTTTTAAAGTTTTTATTTTAAAATATTTAATTAATTAAAACTCGTTTATCTACGTATACAATAGAAAATAAAAGATAAATAGAACTTCAGTATACATACATACTTAATACATGTAATATTAAAATAATAATCATGAAAGATAATTCTAGATTTAGTAGTAAGTTCATAAAAATTAAAAATATTTTTCTCGAACCTATATTTTTTTCTCAGCCCCCTTATTCAATTTTTACCTGTGATGAAGAACTTTACAGTGGGAAATAACCTCTTGATAGAGGTCACAGCAAGAATTAAAGGTCAAAGACACAGGCAGTCCACTAAACGCAGTGAATAAATCTTGAAAGAAGTGAATTTCCATGCAGTGATAGAGAAATAGAGAGAGTAAAAACAGAAATCCAAATGGGTATTATCAAGAAAGCAGCTTTAAGCAGAAGCTCATATGGGGATTCTGAGCTTAACTCAAAGCAATCCATGGGGATAATAAAAGAAAACAAGAAAGATTGATGGAAACTATTGAAGCAAAAGGGGGAATACTTAATGTCATGGCAACATAACTTAAACATATTTCAAAAAGTTTTTGAATGAGAGACACGTGCAACTCATGCATGAATCACATGGTGCACATGCCGAGTGACATGTAGCATTCAGCTGTGAGTGATATTTACAATGTACTTTGTAAGAGAGTTTTGCTTTAGGAGAGCTTTCAATAGTTTTTAGGATATTTTTTGTACTACTAGTAATATAGATAGGTGAATTCATCAAACTCATATTTTATTATATAATTTTTTATAATTTTTTTTGTGTTATTTGATTTATCGCTGTTTAAATTTTGTAATTATTAATTTCTATGTAACACGCTTGTTATTTAGATACCAATAATATGTACCTCATTTTGACTTCATCATTTTAATGAACTAAGAGAAAATTAGAAGAGTAAGTAATAAAAATCGGGTTACTTGAATAAAAATAAAAAATAATATAAAAATAAAAAAATAAAAAATAAAATTTAAAGCAAGATTAAGTGTTAAGAAGTAAGAATTCTAATTGATCTTAATTTAAAATTAGCGAATTAAAATTAATTATAATACGAATAGAATTAATTTAAAATTTTAAATCTAAAAGTAATATTTTTAAATACTAAATCCGGGGATTTCAAAGAAATTAAATACAATAATTACTAATAGATTATCTTCTTACATTTATGAATAAAATAAAAAATAATAGTGCAAACTAATTTTACCTTTTCAAGAATGGTTTTTATTAGTTTGTATGATAAATTTCAAATACGTAAAAGTCTTTAAGTAAAGAAGAGAAAAAGAATCTTAATCATATATATATATATATGAAAAATCTATATCAAATAACATAGAATTCAAATTTTATTTTTATAAAAATAATAAATACTAAATGCTAACTAAAAAAATTAAATTAAAAAACTTTAAATAGATAAACATGTAAAAGAATTTCCTTCACAAAATTGAAAAAAGTAAAAAAAAGGTGGCATAATATGCACCAAAACACACGCCTATTCTTGACTCAATTTGGGCGTGGATCAGCCCCCTTTTGGAGGTTGGAGAGTTGAGTCTTAACCATTTGATTTGGTGCTTATTTTAATTTACTGCATCGAAAAAATTATTTTAAAAATATTAAGTTATATTAAATCAAATCAAATTATATTAAAAAAAAATATCAGATCAAATTGGACTAGAAGAATCGCAACTCTATTCAACACGCTTGTAGCTTGTTCTTTTTATTCAGGTTATTTAAAGAATAATTATTACTTATTGTACATGAGAAAGTAAAACTAATAACATGAACAAAAAAATTGCACGCTACACGCGTTTAAATATACATATAGTGTAGATTTAAAAAAATCAAGATATATATATATATATATATATATATATATATATATATATATATATATATATATATATATATATATATATATATATATATATATAAGTTAAACTATTTCAAAATTACTCGAAGGAAAATAGAGGGAAAAAAACAAAGGAATTAGAAATCTTGTTGAAATTTGCTTAAGTTATTGCTGCATTTTTTTAGCATAATAAATTGCTTAATTTTAAAATGAATTTATTTTTCTGAATTTTAAATCTTTATTAAATTTTTTTCTTTGTAAAAAATTAATTGATCTTTTTTTATATGAATTTCATTTGTTTAAATTTCTATTTTGATTTTGGACTTTTTAGTTTGCTGAGATATTTTAATTTTTTTTCTTAAATTATTATCCCGCATATTATGTTTTCAAGTTGGCTATTTAAAATCCTTTATTCTTTCAATTTTCTAAGAGCCTGATATCAGTGAGATCCTTTTTTCTCTTAGAACAACGTAATCATCCTTATTCTTCATTTATCTGTTACATTCTTTTTATCATTTTATGTGTGATCCGACTAATTTAAAACTGATAATTAATATTGAATAAAGAAAATATATTATTCGTTAGATGCTTATTTAATAGACACATCGAATTAAGTTTCATCCTCTATAAATTAGTCATTCCTCCGTTACATATATTTTAACTAAAGCTTCTGCCTCTCCCAGTTAAGTATACATTATCATCATTTTAATCATCTTGTTTTTTATATAAACAAGTTGTGGATACGTAGAAAGTGATTCATGTTCAACATGCTCTTGAAATATAAGGTAATTACGGGCAAATTTTTATAATAAACATTAACCGGATAACATTGACGTAAAAATGATAACCAACATACTATCACAGGTTAACTTAGCTGATAATAATGGAAGACATCTGCGACATGTCAGTACATATAACATGAAATATGTCTGATAATATCATTCCTGCATGGAAAGTTTACTGCAAATAAATAGCTCTTATTCAGTACGTACACCCTGTATGATCATTTTAAGTACCAATAAGAAATAGTACAGCCTTAAAAACTCTACTTTTACAATAAATGAGATATTTAAAATTCTGAATCCGATGACTTTGGATCTCATTTTCCCCCCTCCTACCACTGTATATAAATGTATCTATAATAATAGTGAATATAACATAGGCATGCATGACATTGTCATTTTTTTGGTGAGGAGGAGGAGAAAACGTTCTGCAGCTTTTTCTTGAAAAACAGTGGTAAAGCTGAACCCAGAATTGGCCATGTGGTTGTGATTGCAACACATGCAAGTATCCATATCGAAATCTTACTGCGCCGAGAGATCAGCTGATTTAGACAATTTTTAACAGGAACGATCATTGCATTAATATTTGGACCAGGAACAGGACCAACTTGAGTTACTGCACTTTGTTCTTGTTGCACCGTGCCATTGTCACCCCTAGTACTATCTCCTGCCTTGTCATTTTCCACAAGTTGCTCATTCTGCTCAATTCCTATTTCATCTGATGGCTCGTTGCTAAATGCAGTCACTAAACCGTCTTCTCTTATATTCACATATGGTGCCTGATCAATTGATTTCAGGGGATGGTCCACTGTGGTATTTTGTATCTGCATAATACAATGGCATAAGACATAATTAACTTTCAAGGTTCCCAAAACATCATGCTGATATATAAGAATTCACCTTTGTTTTTATGAGACTTCACAGTGAAACTTACAAGTAGAGCTATCAATTAATATAGCCAATTAACTACATAGGTAAGCTTATCTTTTAAATCATGCGCAATTTAAAGGCAAGTGGGTGTGCAAATCTGCATACCTTTTCTCTACAGATCAATGAGCTGGAGTTCAAAGCACAAAGGAATTCATCAACGACCCTAACCCACCTGCACATAAGAACCAGATGATAACTTGTTCTCATCATGGATGTCATACTACTAAATTAGTCACCAGACACTTCAGTACAAAACTTGAAGGGGTACGAGCGATACATCTGAATACTTATGACACGTAGATTACTCAATTTCTTATTATTCAGGTCCTCTACAATCACAAAGTGTATCTCATGGAGAACTCATTTCTTTTCTGGATCCTTGGTTTTAGAGCATTTTCGCATGATAAAAGAATTGAGATAACTGAATAATAGTGAGATGCGGTGATAATTAGGTTTAACAAAAACAGAAAGTAAAATAAATTAGAATGCCAAAAACTATATCTGTGATGAGAGGAACGTATATTACCAGAGGCTTTTTGCGGTCATCCCTTCAAGATATCCCAAGTGTCCCCCATGCTGTGTGGTAGCCAGTACAACATTTTTGTTTGCCCTGAAAGAGAATCATGTTGTCATGCTATATTTACAGTAGCAGAACACACAAATATGTATCTAAAGCAAAATGATTATGATGCTCAGTCCTCAGGGGCATACAAAGATGATATGAGGATGACTTTGAACTAATAAAAGAGACTTCAATATAAGCCTCAACTTCCATTAGGTGATTATGTGTTCTTATAATAATTACTTCACTGATCACCCAGTTAGCATTGGAAATAGCTACACTCCCCAGAGGAGGGAAGGCGCAGAAGTAAGTTTTTCTGCACAAGTGACTTCAGTTTCCATTATGTTTGGCTCAATGCTGACTCCAGCAAATGCTTGAGACATTAAATTATTCTTTGATGTTTTACTTAATAGTTACTAGGGTTAATACACAGTTTACCCCTTACATTGTAGCCAAATCCTTTTACTCACCCCAGTTTCACAGAGAAGTTTTTCCACACCAAACATTTCACTGAGTGCGTCATAAATACACCACTGTACTATGTGGCACTCGTGTGTTTTACATACAAAAGAGGTGAGTGAATTCTTTCCCTCTCCTCCACTTTGCCCCAAAAAGTCGAAAATGCACATTCTTCTACTCCTTTTCACCTCTGTCAGCCATAAACACCTTCTCCCCACCACTTCCTGCCGCATCCTTTCACCAACTAGGTCAAATCTCCTCTCCTCATCATCTTGGAGCTTGAGTTCTCTTTGCTGGGGAAAGATTTCAAGAGTCTGAAGGTCATTGATGATGTCATGGTGATTGAAGTGAAACTTTTCCCTGTAATTAATTTTCAATTTCTTCTACTTATTCCTATTATAACTAGCTATAAATAGAGATTGAAGTTAAAAAAAGAGAAGAAAAAAATTAAAATGAAATGGTGTGTATTAAACACACTCGGAGAAATGCTTGGTGTGTAAAAGATTCCCATAAAACTGGAGTGTGTAAAAGATATTTTGCTACAAGGTCAGGGGGTGAACTATGTAGTAAGCGTAGTTAGTAACCCTACAGTAACATCTTTTTCCATACAACTACATAATCTTTCAACTGTACTGCTTCACACTGGTACCGGCCTTTTATCCTATCTAGAAATTTGAAATGAAGCTAAAGGAAGAGACTTTGCAACACAAAGAATGACATACCGACATTCATCCCATGGAATTGTTTCCCTTGAACAGACTGGATCATCCAAGGCACTAATGCAGAGGAGGGGAACCCTCACATTTCCTATATAACTGCTACAGCTAACTTTCCTGTAATACGCATCAACAGTCTTGGGGGAGAGGGGACGGAAATAAATGCTGATTATTTAATTAGGCATTGGAAAGACATTTAAAAGGAGGTTAAGTTGTGTTACCTCAAAATTGGCAAGAACACAAGTAACATGTTTGTCATAATCTCTGATACAACATATCTACAAGAGAAACAAAATAAGCAATACATGAAAAATAGATCATCTATTTCTTAGTTGCATAAATTAGAAACTCTTTTACAAGGAACTTAGAGAAATGTGTTGTTAGTAATATATGCATTGAGAGAAGAGGACTTCACTGCATACTTGAAGTTACTTAGGATTAGGATATTATATCTATTTGTTTATCAGGGAGCGCCTGTGTTAAGTTAGCTTCTTGATACTGCAAAGGTTCTAAAAGTTTAAAGAGCATCAAAGGTTTCTTTTCCTTACTAATATTTTTCTTAATGTATTTTATGTAATAGGTGTCTCATCCCAAAAGGAACACCCCAAAACTAAAATAAAATGGATAGTGTCCACATAGAAAACAGCACGCCCGTTCTGAACTTTATATTTTATCTTTGTCATACTTCCTTGACACTAAAATAATCATTTTGTCCACTTGAAGTTAGATTTCATATTTATCATATTTACTTACTTTTGACATAAGCACTTCCATAGCATATTATTCCACATCTTCCCACGTGTTAGTATTTGCTCAACTGACCTACCATTCTATGTTAAGTCAGCAGTATGCTCCTTCATCTCCTAGAGTCTCCATAACTTGCTTTACAGGGATACCTATAGTTTGGGCGCATGCTAGAAACCTCAAAAATTGGAAGAACACAATACGTTTTAATTAGGGAACTCCACATATGTGAGTTCTAAATAGCTGGACACAGCATATAAATAGTCCTAATCTCATTTTTTTTATCAGTTGAATAGTCATAGTATTATAAATCCTCCAAATACTGGATCTGCTAAGATGTGCTCCCTAGGCATGTGCTATATCTGCACTGGGGTTTAGTTTTAAATGGAAAGGGATTCCATGAATGGAACCAGCCCGATAGCCGAATGGATATAGAAGATTCATATAACCAAAACTAGTTTGGAATTTAGGCTTCGTTGGTTGATTGATTTAAGTGATTGACAGAGAAGTTAAAGAAACAACAAGAAATCAATAAGAGAAATAGATGACCTTAGAAATGGTTTCCCAATCTGTCAGACGAGGCAAAATACTCCGATGCCTGCAAACCTCAGATTCCACCACACAAAAGACTTAGGACACCTGAATTAAGGCCAACTCAAATAGAAGTACACTAGTTTTGACATAGAATTAGTTTAGGATTAATGCCACCATAGCCAACAACAAAGCCATTACTTACAGCTTGGCATAATCTTTTAATCCTATTCCTAAAGCTCTGTCATAGGATCTCTGCACAAGCCTGCGCTTAATAAACCTGTCACCAATCTGGGAAAAAAACGAAGCAATGACGGATAAACTTTGTCACGAAAAATAAGCATAGGTCCTTGTGGTACAGAATCAACTTAAGAAATGACTAATTTGACTTCAATTAAACTATGTTGCCTCCATCACTATCTTCATCTAGCACCTTCACTGAATTGTTTCAGACTAGACAAACTCTTTCCAGATCGTGATAATCCAACAGATGATACCATCCAAAACAACCCTTAACCCAAGAAATAGCAAAAAGTAACAGAATCCAACTTAGCGGAAGATATACCAGATAAAGAATGACATATATGAAACCAAAAAAGTTCGCATATCCACCGATACCTTAAAAAAAGTCAAAGCATGCATATTTAGTTAGTCTAGTTACTAACCAAAAGGTCCCAAGGAGAACAGACTGCAACCGCCCCAACAATTGCAGTATTAACGCCTTCCTCACCAAGATATTTTACCTGGAAATTATTAATATTTGTCATTAAAATAGTTCTTGGCTTCATCCAGAGCAGTTTCCATATTGCATAAACCTGAACTTATTGGATGCTCAAAATTTAGAAGAGGAATCTACATTTACTTAAAGCCTTTGAAATCGAATCATCAACACATCCATTAACGCTTAAGGTTTGTAACATATCAAACCAAAAGAAGACAGACCAACTAGTAAACTGAGAATAATCTTGTTTAGATGTAACTTTGATACTAAATTAGGATTTTTTTTTCTGTAATGGTCAAAATGTTGCTATACACTAGGGAATTACTATATAACTTTGAAGAACTGACAACTAAAGCATTATGATAGCCATATAGACAGTTACATATGCTTGTGTATATGAACCATCCTGACAACAATAACTTCTCTGAAGATATTTATTATAAGAATCTATGATAATTCACTTCCCTTATCCTTCAAATTTAGTTTCAGTTTTCAGGTAACCATAAAGAAGATTATTTAGCACAATAGTGATGCACAATTTTGTGCGCATATTAGGAAAGCCAACTAAATACTCAATAATTGTGTACCAGAACATTAGCACCAATGCTAGTGCCAACAGCAAATAAAGGAGCTTGAGGGTATTGGGTGTGGAGGTGGTCAATGACTTTGCGGGCGTCCTCCGTCGATCCAGCATTATAGAGGCAATCAGACTGCCATCAAGATATCATGAATCTTTAACTTGCATTGGTCAATATTGTACACACTGTATTTTTATAACACAATAAACATATTACTAGCAAAGTTATGCACCTTAGACTACTGCATTAAAGTCAATACGAAACTTTCACAAGTCTTATTCATATTACATTGAGAAAAAATACAGGCATAGATTTCAAGAGGAGCAATAAGAAACTACAGAGATGAGAGGCACCATAATCCATATACATCAATGAATTCTCAATTTCATAAATTTTCTCAGGGACAGCTTCTAGCCATGCTGCAAAAAATGCAATCTAGTAACAGAATCATGAAGACTGAATCTTTCAAGAATGATCACTGAGGACTACTGTATTTCTTTAGATATGACAACTGAAAAATAAGCAGCTTCCTTGAACAAAGTATAAAATCCATCTACAGTAAACTTCATTCACAAAGTGTCACTTTGACCAGGAGAGTGAGAACAATACTTATTACTGATGATCCCATCTGACTACACAATTACTGCTGTGATATTCTATTTATCCCAAGATATGAGATACTAAGCCAAGTATGTATCGCTTAATTTATTCCTTATGACCGATTACTTCTGCAGGATTCTGCAAATGTATTAATGCACAGAGTATCTGTATCTCTAGGTTGCTAACATGAAGTCGAACACATATAAGATTTACTTGGTGCACGAAGCTGGAAAAATAATTATTCAATGCTGTGCAGCTATGCACCTAATCTTATGGTTTTGTGCTTGTGAAAAATAAGGCAGTTTCAGATAAAAAACAAGCTGACACAACAGCAGCACAAAATTAGAAAGTTTACAGAATTGCTCCTCTCAGAGGCAGTTCAACTGAAGAAAATCTAGACCATATCTTCTCTTAACAAAAGCAACTAAACTGGAAGAGATTAAATCCTTGCTTAAGGAAGGAGTACTCACAGTTATTGACACTCCCCCGAGTCCCCGATGATTGCTCACAACAACATTCCATCCAGATTTAGCCATCTTGAAAGCAAGATGCCTGACGTACTGTTAAATTAAAGCAAAGTTAAAAGCAAAAATTTTCCACCGAAGGCACATAATCTCAAGTAATCATATAATAGAGTTCAACCAATATCAGTACACAGTGGAAATGATTAGAGATGAAAAGAGAAGAAAACTGCTTATACAAGAGAATAAAGAGAGGAATAATAACTCAAGGAAAATACAAAAGCTAGAAGAAAACTCAATATTCCGGAGGAATACAAAAAAAGTGGAAGAAATCTTACAGCAGAATTAGAGTCGCTTGTTAAACCAGGAATCACAACAATGATGGGAGTTTTATCATCACTCTGAATTCCATCACAGCCTTCGGTGGATGGTTTTTTAGCTAACAAATTAAAAAGCAGAATTACTCCTTTGAATAGCATATATAAAGCAACAGGGATAGTCAAGAACCAGAACATTCATCTAATTGTGCAAAAATACTCACTTGGTCTGGTATAAGCTTGCAATTTAAGATAGGTACTTGTTAAAGCAAATGATTTTACAACTAGTAGCTTGCATATTTAGCAGATATATATCAGAAAACATCAAGTGCTATCAAAAGGTAACCACCAATAAAATAACAAATACACCCTTAAACATAACTACGTCAACGAGCTAACATCAACAACAAAATAACAAATCCACCCTTAAACAAAACTACGTCAACGAGCCTACACAAACAACAAAATAGCAAATCCACCCTTAAACATAACTATTTCAGCAAGCTAACAAGTGGACATTAGTCAATCAAATCATTTATTATATTATTTCATTATTTCAGAATTTAATTAATACAACGAAGTCATTTATGATATAGGCTTGATAAAGTGATTGAATAAGCTACCTCAAAGCACAAGGATGTCTGGAAAAAAGAAGAGCATAGAAAGCTAAGTTACCTAAGCGTGGAAAACCACTTTTTGATGGAATGTGGATAAGCTCCAATAATGAGGAAAAACGGGGAAATAATTTGAATCTATTTAGAACCACCCTGATTACTTCTGACACCCATATATTTCTTTCCATTCAAACGCACCAAAAGAATAGGAATTCAATCTTATATGGCTCATTCTAATAATTCAAAAGGTTCCACATCCTAAAAGATGGAGGTGGATGAGAGGTTCTTCCATTACCTTTTTGTTTCTACTTTTTTGAGCATTTTTGACCTTACTTCTAAAATCTTTTTGTTGACTGTTTGTTCAAAAAACTAATGGACAAAGTAGAATACAATACCACCTTCTTTCTTCCCCTAAATTTTCTGCTAAAAATCAAAAAAATTATTAATCAGTCCTTAATCAATCTTATACACTGTCAAGTAGGGTAATCTGTTTAACTAATCCTTCATCTTCGAGATGAACTACTAGAAATATGTGCCAAGTTTTCTTATATTTAAACCCTTTAGAACTGGTTAGCTAACATAGTTGGGAAGTTCTCCATGATGGAGCAACACATATACCATGCAACTCCATAAAGTCCTTCAACCTTGTAAAGAAATTAGCAAAAACTACATTTACACATATATTACAGTTCTTTATTTGTTTATTTAGAGGTTTATAAGCTTTAAAATAAAAGGTTGTTCTGTCATGTTACGAGTAGTAACAGTCCACGATGAACAAATATATATAGATAAAAATGTACTTTACCATCCACATTCCTTAGCCAATCCAGAGCTATTGTCCCACCATCAGTTGTTTTAAATATCTGTCTGGAGGCAAAGAATGCACAGCGACCAGAAATCAGTTATTCACTATATAAAAGATATATCGGTATGAGAATATGTTATCTTCTCATAATATCAATTGAGTATCATTTTCAAGTCCTAACTGAAGAGTAAAATTAACACGTGAAATCCGTACACAAAACAGTTCAAGTGATGAGTGACAACTAAAGCTAAATGTTTGCCAGTATTACCCAACAGAAAAGAAAGACAACAAAATTCACTTATCCAGAAAACCAAACAATTAAAAGGTGGGAAATGAGTTTATTATCAATAACTTGACTGATAATACAATATTCTAGATTGACATATAGAGAAAAGCATGCTCCCAAATTGATTACTATAAATGATAAAAGTCCAAAGGACCATATTCTTTCTTTAAAAAAGAGAGAACGACAACTGCAACCCTCTGAACTAGGAGAACATATTGCAGAATCAAAATTCTGGGGATTTTGAATGTTGAAGATGAGTAAGGTTACGGATAGAACAGAGGAAGCAAAATTAAGAGGACAAAACTGAGGAAGCCTGTAAATTGTCACCTTTGATAATTGCAAGCAGGTATTCTTTCAAAGAACTGCAAAAAAATAGTCTGAAGGTGAGGACTGCAAAGCCATGGAGTAGAAGAAAACCTGCATTAAGCAATAGATTAATACCAATGAGGGACAGGAAAGAGAAAAAATATTTGTTAAAAACAAAGCAAAAAAGCTATAGTTCTTATGTTCAACACAAAATTCAGTTCAAACTTCAAGATCACAACCAGCTTATTATTTTCAAGATACAATCAAGCATGTTAAGCAGAAAAAATTCACTTCGTCTATTTGACTGATTACAAATCAACATCGCATTTTTCGAAAATGATCAAGAATGAAAAGCAGAGAACGGCATCAAGAATTCAAGATTTCATTTTTCTTCATCCCCTGGTACAGTTTTACCTGCCATGAAGAATTTTACACTTGGAAACAACCTCTTGATACAGGTCACAGCAAGAGTTGAAGGTCAAAGACACGGGCTTTCCCCTAAATCCAGTGAATAATTCTTGTATGAAGTACATCTCCACGAAATTATAAAGAAATACAGAGAGTAAAAACAGAAATCCCAAGAAGTAGTGAGAAATGGGTATCAAGAAAGCAGCTTTAAGCATGAGAACATATGGGGATTCTGAGCTTAACCCAAAGCAATCCATGGGATCTGAAAAAGAACAAAAAAGGAAATCAAGAAAGACTGATGGAGAAGAAATTTATTGGACAGAAGGAATTGTTGAATTTGTAAGAAGGGAGAGGAATGGGTTAGCTGCGCGAATTTGGGAATCAATTACATACGACAACTGACAAATGTTATATAGTGTGCCACACTCTTTTTTTTTTTTTTTACAAGAAAATTATAAAATTAAAAGAAAAAAAAAAAAAGCGAGCCATTGTTGTCTTGTCCAGTAATAATGATAAATTGGTATGATAAGCATATTATAAGAGCCATGCAGATGCCCTGTTAATTATATGATTATGTGAAGGAAAGGGGCAGTGCTGATCAGAAAGATGGCTACAGACTGATAAATATTATTTTCCTATATAAAAAGCCAATCATGTATTGGAAATATAATCAGACAAATTACAGTAGGTGTACTCTTATTATACAATGATATATAATCTTTAGATTTAAATTAAAGTATGCCAAAAAAAAAAATCAAAGTCCGAAAATATTATAGTCAAGGTGCACGTGCATGACTTGTATTTATTTACGTGAAACTAAGTGCGTAACAAAATATGCATTATCTATTATCACCAAAAAAGAGAAAACGAAGGAAGAGACAAAACAAGCCATGAAGAACGTTGAAGATGATTTACATAATTTAACATATATAGATATATTTAATATAATTTTATATATATTGTGTGTGTAATTTTTATTTAGATTTCAAAAGATATATATGTGTGTGTAATTTTTATTTGTATTTTAAAAGATAGAAAAGATATTTTTAATAAATTCTTACTTCTAAAGCAAAATAATTCAAAGCTATTAGAAAAACTTGAAAAAGAACTTAATTTTATTCACGGAATAAGATAAAAAATTCTAAGATAAAATTTATAATTAAAATTATATTTTTAATGAAACACAATATAAATTTAATTTTAAATTTATCTCAAAAAAATTAATTAAAAATTATCATTCTAATTTAATTCAGATACCAAACAACTCTTTAAAATATGTATGTAATTTCCACTCACAATTCACAAACCCACACAAATCTTCAGAAAAACTACGACAATCAAACACATCGAGATTTTCTGAACTTTCTTCCAAAATTAATCTTTTCTATTAAAAGAAAAAGGAGGAAAAAAATATTCCATGGTGTTGTCTAAAATGGAATAATGGATCCTACGGCAGGAGGAAACAAACTTTTAAAAGAATTTATTATATCGAAATTTAAAAGGGTGAAAATTGTTTTCACCCTTTAATTTTACTTTAAAAAATTAAATTTTCTCCCTAATTTTAAATAATAATTATTTTTTTCCTTTTATTCTAATTAATTTTTTAAAATATATTTTTTACCCTTGTTATTTTCAATTTTTCATTTATGTAATTTTTTTTATATTATATATAATATTTATTTTCTAACCTAAATATTTATAGTTTCTTATTTAAATTCACTAACATTATAAGTAGAATAATACTTCTATTTAACTTGTCACAAAATCTAATGCTATTTAATATTTATTATTATTATTATTAAAATATTATATGCATTAAATGTTAATTTTTTAAAATATATTTTTTACCCTTGTTATTTTCAATTTTTCATTTATGTAATTTTTTTATATTATATATAATATTTATTTTCTAACCTAAATATTTATATTTTCTTATTTAAATTCACTAACATTATAAGTAGAATAATACTTCTATTTAACTTGCCACAAAATCTAATGCTATTTAATATTTATTATTATTATTATTAAAATATTATATGCATTAAATGTGTATATGTATGATGTATTTATGTTTCTCCTATTTCTTATCCTCTATTGTCTATATTAATAAATAAAATTTGATTGTCATTAATAGAATATTTTGTAAATTATAATTTAAAATTAACTTACATTATAAATAAATAATTTTTAAATTTATCTTTATTTATTAAATTTTTGATATTTCATGCATTGAGATATATTTATAAAATTATTATTACCTTTTATTTTCACTTGTATAAATAAATATGAGTTTTAATTATTAATAATAAAATTATGCTTTTTATTCTGCTAATTTTTTTTATTATAGAACGTCACAACTTATATACGCAATTAGTATTTCTTATTTAATTTTGTTCCAAAAGTTAATATTTAATTTTTTTATTAAAAAAAAAGTAAAAATAAGAAGACAAAGTTAAAAGGATAAGAATATACTATATATTTTTAAAAGACAATTAGAATAAAGGGAGAAAAATATTCATTGTTCATAATTAAGAAGAGTTTTATTTTTAAGGTAAAATTATAAAATAAAAATGATTTTCACCAAAATTAAAATAATGGTCACTAGCTAGTTCCAATTTTAATATCTGATATTCAGCTAATTTTAATTTATGTAAAACTATTTAATTAAGCATAAAATTTTAAAAACACATTGTAATATAAAAGAAAGTCTAAAAATTTGTGTGATTATAAATATTTTATAAAGAATAAAAATAAAGTAATTATTATTTAAATATAAAAACATAAAAAATCTTATTGACTAAAAAGAGAGAGGTTCATATATATACATTTTTTAATTTAAAATTTAATTACGGTCAAATTTACTGGTCAGCGGCGGCATAATGGTGAAAGGGGGTCATGGAGCATTGATCACCGAAGTGACCACCATGGTTCGCTTAACCACCACCATAACCACCGTCATCCACCACCATCTCCGGCGACAAATTCGCACTTTTGTGAACGCAAGTGTCAAATGGGTACGAGACCCATACCTGGATACAGCAGTAGAGAAGGAGAAGAACCTCCAGCCATTACTTTCTCTCAAAAACTTAATTCTCTCTCACCCATCAAAATCTCTAGCCCTTCGCACCATTTCCCCTCTAAAACCTCAACTCAATCTTCCCACCACCGCCCTCAAATTCATTCAAAGTTACCCGTTTGTTTTCAAAACTTTCAGGCCTCCTGTACCCTTATCCACTCTCCACGTAAAGCTCACTCCAAATGCAGAATCTTTACACAATGATGAGACCCTTTTTCTTAATCTTTCACATTATCGTAAAGATTTAGCGCAAAGATTGGCGAAACTATTGATGCTCACAAGAGCTAAAAAACTTCCTTTTTATGTTATCGACAGGTTTAAATTTGATTTGGGTTTACCTCATGATTATTTGTTAAGTCTTTTACCTGAATTTCCCGAGTATTTTCAGATTTGTCAAATGGGTTTCAAGGATTCTGATGGTTGTGAGGTTTTTGGGTTGGAGTTGGTTAAATGGAGGGAGGATTTAGCTGTTTCTCTGATGGAGAAAAGGGGGGAAGGTGAGGATTTTGCGGGTAGGAAAAGAGTGCATATTAGGTTTTCGATGAATTTACCAAGAGGGTTTGATTTGCAGAAGAAGGTGAAAAACTGGGCTGAGGAGTGGCAGAATTTGCCTTATATTTCACCTTATGAGGATGCATTTCATTTGGCTCCTAATAGTGATCAAGCAGAGAAATGGACAGTAGGGGTGATTCATGAACTGTTAAGCTTACTTGTATCGAAGAAGACAGAGAGGGAGAATATTTATTGCTTGGGGGATTATTTGGGATTTGGAGTAAGGTTTAGAAAAGCTTTAGTGCATCATCCGGGTATATTTTACTTGTCCAACAAAATCAGGACACATACTATAGTTTTGCGGGAGGCGTTTAACAAGAACGTATTGGTTGAAAGACATCCATTGATGAGAATGAGGTACAAGTACATCAGTCTCATGAACAGAGTCTTGAGAAGGGGAATTCCAATCAATGCTGGAGCTCTTAGGCACAGGAAGCGGCTGGCTTCTTTAAAAGTAGGCAACACCAAAGGAAGGGACAAGAGGATGAGACAAGTTAAAAAGTCTTGAGACTAAAGAAGATTGATAATAGATTCAGGAGATGATGTGAATGATAACTTCATGATCATGCATTTATGCTATAAAGGCTTGTGTATAGATGGATTTGCCCATCGGTGATTCACTAATTGTTGGTTGGAACTTGGCAGTGCTCAAGAATAGAAGAATGGTACAGCTTGTGTTTTCATGGATATAGAGGGGAAAGGAAGGAAGGAAACCTTAGTTAGTAAGCACGTAGCAATTGCTGCTGAAACTGTCTTTACATTTGATGATTTGACCTTTCGCCGGGTACTATTTCCAGAATTGCTTTCTCTTTGCGCCCCTTCTGAAGTTAAGGGAGACTCCTGCCCTTTGAAATGGTCATGTTCTTATGGTGATGACAGTCCTCCTTGCCAAATGGATGCGAGTTGGGAGGTCTATATCGAGCAAGGTCTAACCATCTCAAGTGAACATCTATCATTTTACACATCTTTGTGCTACTGTGGCGACACTTTGATAGTAACATTTGCATATTTAGAACACTCTTCTTTAGATATGTTGGATCTCTATTTATTCTCATATAGATATTGCTAATCTCATAACTATTCTATAGAATTTATTTTTCAGTGGACTGACACTTAACATAAACTTGCAAATTTATGATGATGAATCATAATACAGATTACGTCTGGACCTGCCCACCTAGACACGCGTTATGTCGGCACCCGAATGTGATGAAAACTAATGAGCAAGAAGTTTCCACCACATCGCAGCCTGGGTGTAAGGAGGTATAAGCAAGGTCCCGGTATCATGGAAAGATGCAAGTAAAGAAGTTATTTTTGCCTTGTCAACATCCAGATGTGATGCAAAATATATAAGGGTTTTCCCCGTCAAGAACGAATGTGGCAAAAGCAGCTAGTTTCACCACATCAATGCTCGATTGTGGTGCAAAATAAGAAAGAGTTCTTGCATCATGCACGAATGCAGGTAAAAGAGCTAGTCCAAGAGAATGGAATTTAACTATTAGTTTCAACGAAATTTGAGTACTGAAAAAAAAGTTTCATGTAGGCGTCGATGGGGCATGAAGATTTAAGGCAATAAATATGATTTTTTTTTGGGTGATAAAAACAAAACAATTATGATACAAAAATTGAATGAAAAGAGCAAATATATTAAAAAGATAAATATGACCCGTAAGTCCAATTGTAACAAATAAAAGACAACCTAAAGGACAAAAAATTAAAATCAAATTGTTCTTTCTGCAATCCCATCACCTTCCGCAGATGTCCTCCCCTCTCTATTTTCTGTCCAGTCCTTGTGTTGCAATCGGATTCGTAAATCCTCTATGGCTATTCTTGTTGCTTTTGGTCTCCTTATTTGTGTTGATTTTGGATCATTAAATATATATATATAAAATAAATAAATAAATATAAATTTTTCTCTCTCTTTATGTATATATATATATAACATTTGTTTTTTTGAATGCTTTTTCAGCCTTGTCAGATTGAACAAGGCAAAAAGTTTGAGGACTGAGGTATGTCTGATCTTTATTCCATTTTTCTGATTCCTTCTTACTCTTGTTTTAAAAACTTAACACTTGTTAATCTCTAGGGAACAGAATTTTTTATTGTTAATCTATAGGAACAAAATTGAAGTTGGCTGGCTTGGCTACTGGCTAGTGCATAAATTCTGAACGAACTTCAATAGTTCACTGAAATATTGTCCCATGAATGTCCTAGTTATGATGTCAACTTTGTTGTATTAGTGGAGCAAAATTGGTATATGGTTGATAGTGAACATTAAAAAGAGAGACTTGTTTAATTTTCTAAGTGTGTGATCATTGATCTCCTCTGATTTTCATGATATAAATCAGGACAATAAACTGGAATACCCTGTCCCTCTAATTTTTAACAAGTACCAAATATTTTTCTCCGGAAAATAATATAAGAATGTTATCAGTATAAACTTGAAATCCTTTTGTATCATGCCTTGTTTTAGGGGCTCAAGAGAGAGAAGATCAATATACAATGAGCACCGGCGGTCCAATATTCCTTCCAAAGGAAATCGTATTTGAGACGTTGAGCTATTTGCCAGTCAAGTCATTGCTAAGATTTAAATGTGTATGCAAGCATTGGAATGTCATAACTCAAGATTTTCAGTTTATATGCCTTCATTATAAACGTAGCCCTTTAATCATTGACAAAAAGCAGCGGCCGCCACCCCGGACACGGAACGATAATTCAACAACAGGGGAAGATGAATTTAGACCCTTATGTTCGAGAGGTTTATTACTGGAGTGCTCTAGAAAGAAGCCTGCCCCACGTTATAATTTCAGGTACCGCATAAGGAACCCTGAAGTGCATCATCAAATTCTTGAAATTCCGGATTCACCACAAAGCCTCATCTTGAACATGTCCATCGTGTTTGATCCAGATTACCAAGTTTTGAAGTTGCTCTCTTTTGTTTATGATTTATCTGGACAAGAATTAGTGTTTGGATATGAGTTTCTGGATCTTCATAATGAAGAAAGTAGCTATTCTTGGCGTTCCCTTAACTTGCCTCAGGGAAACGGAGGAGTAACTAGAAATAGCGCCCAAATTAAAGTTTTCAGTGCAATGGGAATTGGTTACGTCATTTGGGATGACGACGCAGCAAATTCCAGTACCATAGGAATTGACATTCTGGATATGGTGAATGATAGCTATATTGGTCAAACTAGTACTTTTCTTACGAGTTGCAACTACACAAAGGACGATTGCATACTTTGGAATGGAAAGCTGTCATTTGGTAAAATAGTAAAAGAGGAGCTTCATGTCTTGGTGTTAGAGGTTTACAAGAAGCAGAAGCAGATCAAATGGGCTGATGTTTCACTAATCATTAAGCTGCCATTTATGAGAGAGCTCTCAGCCCTGCAGGAACAGATAAAAGTTGTACAAGTTCATGAATCCAAGTTGTTGTTTTGGTGGAAGAATAAGGACAAGGACAACGAATCACTCTGCGCTTATGATATTATGACCGGAAAGGTTAAAATTTCCAGGCAAAACCGTGATTTTTTCAATGCCATCAGACGGCCTTGCCTCTTGGCTTTCAAATGAATGAATGCAGTCGTCATATAGTTAGTAATTACTATGTTTAATTTCAATACTAATTGCATAATTATTTCTTAATTTGAGCAATTAGCTTGTCAATATATACGTCATGTTCATTTTTTATTTATTTATGAGATTGTCATATTTTAGAGATAATTAAGTTTGCATGTTGAAACTATTTGCTCATTATTTATTCTCTGCTGTCTTTTTGTTAAAGGGAGAAGATGATATATATATATATATATATTGCCTCAAGTATTTGATGATCATATTTTGGTTATTTGTTGTTCACTTTTTAGTAAAATGAGAAATCTTCATGGTGTACTAGATTTTGTCTTGGGGATAATTTCAACACATATACTTCTTTCCTAGGGAAAAGAGCGTTCATTCATCTTGTTGATTGAAGTGACGTTCTTGCATCAAAAAAACGTGTGCTTCTGAACAACCAAATAAACAGAATGATGAAATTAGGATAGCAAAATCAGTCACATATATTCAACTCGTTTAATTTAATTTGATGGATTAATGGCCTGTTTGGGACAAATTGTGGGTAAAAACAATAAGTAATGATCCAAGCTAAAAGTTTTTTTTTTCTTTTTCATTTGCTTGCTTACTATTTTATAATTCTTTTCATTATCAAATCTAACTTATAAAATCTTTTTCTTTATTTATCATGATAATTCAACCAAACGAGCTCAAAAACTTATATTTTGTTATAAGTTTTCTTATGAGCCCATTAAGGCTATATAGGTCGTTCAAATTAGTCCCAATTGTAGATGGGGTAACCAAGATTACTTGTCAATGAACCAGGAAATTACATTTATTGGTCTTGAAAATAGCGGATTTTGAAATTTTTATCCCTAGTTAATTTGTGGGCAAACTTTCATAGTAAAAAACCAAAAGTGAAAATTTATTAAACTTGAAATTTTGTTGATAAATAAGGTAAAAAATTCTGCCTATTCTTATAATTGGAAAAAAATATTATCACCCATTAAAAATCAAATATTTACGTGAGCGTGCTCGTTTAGAAAAATTAGCCGAAATATCCATTCCTCCCCTTTTCGATCTGACGTTAGCGTAACTTACTTAACAGCCAGTGTTGATGTCAGTGTTTAGTTGTATCTACTTGTTTTCTTTGTTTCTTTTTGTCTTTCTTTTCTTTAATTTTTTTTATTTTATTTATTTAATTTTAATTTAATATAAAAAAATAAAAAATATTTGAAATATATTAAAATATTTTTAAATTTTATAATTTTCAGCATATCAGACGAAAAATTAAAATTAAAAAATAATTTTTAAAAAAACAAATAGATTGAATCGGATGGAATAATTTTTTGTCCTATGTCTTTTTCGTTTTCTTGTATTCCGTGTCTTGTACTTTAATTTCTTTTTTGTTAATTTGATTAGTTTAATTTCTTTTTATTATTATTTTTGTTTTTCTATAAAATTGATTGATCAAATATTGCTTCTCACTAAAATATTTTTAAAAATAAATTTAACTAAACATCCCATAATAATACTAAAATAGCTAAAAAAATAAAATTCGAACCTTTCTCTGCTCTTCGTTCTCCCTTTAATCCTTGTTCGTAATGGCTATTCTTGTTGCTTTTCAGTATTCTTATTTTTGTTCCATTTTATATATAATTTAGGGTTCCTTTTCTAGTGTCTACTCTAACTTTGTCTCAGATTGAACAAGGCTAAAAGTTTGAGGTATGTCTTTTACCCATCTTTCTGATTTCTTCTTCCTCCTGTTTTTTCAAAAGTCTTAATCTGACACCCCCTTAAACTTGCTCTTATTACCATTGAGCACTTGAACTAATCATAAAGTATTCTTATTACATACTTTCTATTCAAATCCGGAAGTTCTACTTCTTTACATTGATGTTACCTTAAAACCTTTAAGTCTCTTTCAATTTGAGACTTGCGAGATTACAAAAGTTTTTAAAAAAATTTGAACAGAAATTATTACCATGCTTTTAGGTGCCTAATTGTAACAAGTTTAAGATGCTGCCAATGTATTAAGCCTCTTTAAAACTTAACACTTAATCTTTACCAACAGTTCAATTCTTAATCTTTAGGGAACAAAATTAAAGTTGGCTGGCTTAACTAGTGCATATATTCTGAACTTCCTAAATTTTTTTCTTTTCCTATAGAAAGTATAGTTCTCTGAAATATTGTCCCGTGAATGTCCTAGTTATGGTGTCAATTGATATATGGTTGATAGTAAACATTACTCCTAAAAAGAAACATTTTTTTTTTTAAAAAAAAGAAGAGAATGAAAATTAAATCACAATGTGAACTTAGTTATGAATGAAAGTTCGTTGACAAACAGATATTCTCATTTGTCTTTGAAACAATGGATTATAAACTATTTTAGTACAAGAATTTTGCAAAGGGCACAAAAATAATAATCTCTATATTCCTATGTGTAATGAAGACGTAGTAGTCTCAGTACAAAATTGAACAAATATGAATTATGTATATGGGGCTGGTTGTTGCAAAGAGCTTTCAATTTAATTAATATAAAGACCAAACAATGTTTTATCTAAGAAAATTACTCTACATTAATTTTAACATCAATAACATTTGTTAATAGTGAAATCGATAAACCCTAAAAAGAAAAGAAAACTTAATAATCGCACATGATTTGCGAAAAATTAAATTAGTGAATGTATCAGGATTCTGAACGACTTAAATTATTCAAAATACATGCAACGTATTTATAATTCAAAGAGATACTTCTTCTTTTTTCATTTAAAACAAAGAATTATTAGCTCCGCAAATATAGATTGAAATTTAAAAGGTCGGATAAAATTCAATAATTTAAAATTGATTTATGACTTGTAGGGGATAGAGGGAAAGAAACGTAAATAGTGTTTATACATAAATTGTCTTAATGCATACAGCTTTATAGTGTGGAAAAATGAGTATATTTGAAAGATGTTAAAAAGATGTAAATCATGGAAAATGAATAAGCAGCCAAGCACAAGGCACAAGCCAACAAAGCTCTCAATTCTCATGAATATTCACTAACTTAATTTATGTATATTCAGATGTTATTCTTCTTATTTTAATCTTTATATTTATGTGAAATTGGATAATGGTAAGAATCAACATTTATTTATGTCAAAATTTTCAATACCATTTTTAAGATTCTACACTTAGAAATTATGCGCAAATTACAAAGCTTCTTAAAGATAGATGTGGAAGAAGCTAAAGGTATTGTTTTAGAAAAGAATTTTAACTTTGAATATAAATTTCATTTTGAAGACTATGAACAAACGAATTTTAAATACATTAATACTATTTCTTTTTTACTTTTCTATTTTTCTTTTTTCAATATTTTCATGTTTCTATTCTTATATTATTTTTTTCAAAAAATAATTTTCTTGAGCCGAGAGTATCGAAAACAACTTTTCTACCTCATAAAGGTAGAGATAAGATTTACATACACCCATCCTCACCATTCGCCAAGCCCCACTTGTGTGAATATACTGGGTATATTATTGTTGTTGTAGTACTCCCTCTATCTCAATTTATATGATATAGTTTGGATTTCGAGAGTCAAACTTCTTTATTTTGACTACGTATTTGAACATACAATCTTTAAAATTTTTGAAACATAATTTACATATTTAAAAACTATATAAAAAGTACTACATGTCACAAGAAGTAACAATTTAAAATATTTAAAGAGTATACATTCGAATAAGTGATGATAATTTAAACTATATTATATAATTTGGGACGAAGTGAATACTAATTTTCTTTTAGGCAGGAGACTCCCTAACCCCAAGGATATATTGCACAAAGAAAAAAGTTTTAAAAGAATATTCGGTAGAAATATATTAATTAAAAAACGTATTAGTTGATTACTTAAAAGACAAAATAAACATAGTTTTTTTATATATGCATGGATAAGTCATCAATAACTAATATTCATACAAAATCTTCAATTATTAGGATTTTCTCTCTCATTCGTTAGAGGATTCAAGCTGTGAAGATAGATTAATATATGATAAAAATAAAGCAAATATGAGTTTTTGTACAAGGCGATTTTAGAGAATATTACTAATAAGTATTTCATTCTTCTTCAGACAAATAGCTTGTTTAATTAAATTTTTAGATTTTATTTAATTTTTTTAATATAAATATTTCAAAAATATTTATCAACCATCAATAGTAAATATATAAATTTCAGATTTTATCTTCTTAAATTCAGACCATTCAAATTTTGAATCCAATTCTGACATAAAGGTTAAATATAAGGTTTGCAATCATGCAGTTAGGAATAACAATCTAGAGGTAAAATGTTAAATTAATTTGTTTTGCATTTAATTGTGAATATATAATTAATTTTAGTGATTATTTTATTATGTTAAAATATTAAAATGGTGAAATTTAAATATTTCTTTTAAAAGATAAGATAGCTAATTTCATAAATATTTTTATTTATCTCTTTCAATATTAAAAAAAAGACATAATCATTCATTTATTAACTTAATTTTTTGGTTAACTTAAATTCAATCCAATTCGTTCATTCAAACACATCTACATTAATATCTAATCAATGGCTAGTTTACGTCGAAATTTTCATATCATTGTTAATATTTTAAGATTCTAGACTTTATTATCAATATCTTAACTTTGTAGTCCTGATTTCTTCCTAAAAAATTAAACATAAAAGAACATTGGGAACATTTTTGTTAATTAATGTATGTTGAGGGAAAAAAATATGGACAAAGATTGAAGATTAATCCTTTTCACAATGCTGACCAACAATTATATATGTAAATATATTCTCTATGAAGAATTAAACAAGGGTATTTGCGAGTAGGTAGTAATTATTCAATACAAAAAATATTTCTTCAAAATAGCTAGGCCATTAAATTGCCAACTAACCTAACCATCCAAAATATAAATATAAAAAAGGGAAAAGGATAAAAAATAATCTTAAATTATATTAAATTAAATAAAAATATTCTTCTTTAATAGTTTGGTTAAAAAACGTCTCCGCTTTTAATAATTTGGTTCAAAAATGTTCCTACTGTTACTTTTGGGTCAAAAATGATCTTTTTTTAATAATCTTTTTTTGAATAATACATTTATTTTTCTAATAATATTGTAATCCGTTATTTCCATGTATATATAAATTTACAATAATTCATTGTTAATTTTTATTTAGATAATGGTTTAAAAAATACTAATAAAATAGGAAATATTTTTATTTCTTAATATTTTCTGAATTGATAGAAGATAAATATTTGCTAATATAATTCTTGGTTTTAAAATTAAGATACAACAATCAGAATATCATAAAATACAAAAATTCATTACATTGCTTTAAATCACAAATATCTTTAAAATATCTCATAGAGTTATTGTTGATCCTTTTATTCATTTTAACTTTAAAATCAAGAAATATATTAACAAATGTTTATCCTACTTCAATTTGAAAAAGAAAAAAAAATTCTATTTTATTAGAATTTTTTTATTATTTAAATAAAAACTAATGATGAGGTTATAATGATTTATATATATGTGTGTGAATTAATCTAGAAGAATTGTATTTTTAAAAAATAATTAATGATATAATTAAGTATTTTAGTTATTGTGCTTACTAAAAATATTGATCTAGAATAATTGTTATTTTAGAAGATAATGATATAATTAAGTATTTGTCTGTATTGATTCGACATATTCTTTAAAAAACAATAAATAGAATGACTTTTCTATAACACCCTTTGAATATACTAAATTCAATGTTTTGGAAAATGTAATGAAAAATGATTATAGTTATAAGGGTAAATTACAAACTAAGTAATAAATCATGTCTTATTTTTTAAAGTAGACAAATAAAAATGGATGGATAGAGTATATACTATGTCTCAAAATACTTGTCATTTAAGAAGTTCAAGATAAAATTAATAATTTTTTTTTCATTTTACCTTTAATATAATTGACCTTGAAGACTACAAACACTTTAATTATAATACCTAAATAGAATAAATAATAAGAGATAATATCTTAAGATATAAATAAAAGTAAACTAGTCAGAAACTCTTCCTAATTAATGTTCTATTATGGATTGTATAAATAAAAAACACAACAAATATTTTAAGACTGAAAAAGCCCGACTTATTAATACATGAATAAGGATATAATAGGCAGAGATCCTTCTAATTAATTAATAATTTCTTTAGGAACATATACAATAAAAACATGATAATTAATATGGATCGAGTGAAATACTCCCTATGAAAAAAACACACAGGGACCAATTTATGAATTTTGAGTAAATTATTTTTTGTGAAAATTATAATGAAGAATTATATAGTAAATTATTATTTTTTAAAATATTAACTTTTTTGATTAAGACGTTAAACCTACGTGATTTCTCACCTATCTTTTTATCTCTTGTTTTTTCTCGAATAGAAAAAATGGCCCCCTTGGGGGTTTTAATTTAATTAAGTGTTCTTAGACTTAATATATAACATACCATAAGGTACAGCATTGTATTAAATAATTACAAAAGGTATTGACCACAGAAGTAACACCGATTATCAATTTATAAAAGCTGCTTGTTGAACTAGTAGAGTTTTAATTAATATTTAAGTCTCCGTTCTAACCGCTTTATTTTTGTCTATTGTGTTTTAATATTTTTTTAAATTTATTTTTACTTATTTATTTTGAATTTTGCTTAGTTCTTTAAAAATAATAATTAATATAAGGACGTGCTGTCTTAACTCATTAGCAAGCAAGTAACAATTCTTTCTGATTATTGTCAACAATGTGACTTTAAAATTCAGACTTGTATCTATTTATTTATTATTTTAAAACGTGACACCTATCTCATTTATTTTTAATTTGTTTATTTTCGTCACTGCGACAAAATAGGTTTTGATATCATTGGGACATGGAGTAGTATTACAGTTTGACCCTCAAATTCGATTATCGGTTGATCATTTTTTTAATCGAAAAATTAATAACCCGATGTTACACCCCATAAGTTTCTAACGTTTAGTCGACCTATTCGTATATTGAGTGTCAACGACAAGTGAAAGTGATGTTATTTAAATTTAAATTAAAATTGATTGCTTTAGTTGGGTTCATTTTATATGCTCTTTTTCTTTTCACCTATTTTTTTTAACTAAACATACTGATGACTTATAAATTTTTTTATGTAAATTCTATTGGTCTATAACCGAACCGAACGATTCAAACCATACAATTAACAATTAAAACAATTAAAAGGTGAAACCGAGTAAGATGGGGAGAGAGCAAAGTGAAACCGAGTAAGAGTGACACGTCACACTGGATTGAATAGTCAAATGTAAGTACGGATCAGTCGTGAATATTGAGTCCACGTGACATTAAAGAGGGGGTGGGGGTACACATTAAACGACCCCACCTAATCGAACTCACCCTGGCCCTCTCTATACAAGTGAAAGAGCAGCTAATAGAAAATCAAACACCCAATGTGCTTATATATATATGGGCACACTCCTATGTAAAGTTCCACACAGAACTAACTAAAAGTTGTATTCATTTCCATCAACTTATTTTAGCTCATTACTTACTTAAGAGTCTGAAAGATAGAATGGGGAGAGAGATGTTAGTGAGAGCAGAATCAGGTGATGACGAGTCAACCTTCAACTGGTCATCAGACTCATCATCCTCATTTTATCATGAAGAGGAAATTACGAGGATGCCTTTGTTAGCATTGAACCATGTTTCCTATGTCTGTAAGTCTGTTCCCAAAAGTGTCCAATTCTATCAGCAAGTTCTTGGCTTTGCTCTCATCCAGAGGCCCTCTTCTTTCCAATTTGAAGGAGCTTGGTACGTTTATTAGCACCAATATTCGAACAGATTTACTCTTTACTTTTTTTAGACGATGTACATATATAGATTATACTAAACAGGAAAATTAATTTAATTTTGTTTTGTTATAATTTTTATTATAGGTTGTTCAACCACGGAATTGGGATACATTTATTAGGAAAAGAAGATGCACCATCAAGTAAGGGGAAAATTATAAACCCAAAAGACAATCACATTTCATTCCAATGCTCAGATATGGACCTTATTATTCAGAGATTGGATAATATGGAAATTGAATATGTTACTGCTATTGTGAAGGATGGGGGAATCACAGTGGATCAACTATTCTTTCATGACCCAGATGGCAATATGATTGAGATTTGCAATTGCCAAAATATACCAATTCTTCCACTTTCCACTTGCCCTCTCAACAAGCTCTCTAATCTTCCTACGTTTAACCAAAAAACAACCCCAAGTTCTATTCCCGGTATGCATGTCTCTTCTTGTTTCACTTTCCTACTTATATTTAATCGCGAATTGAAGTACTCATCATCCTATTTATATTTTTAAAAATAATTTAATTAACTTATACTTTATATACTACCTGAGTAAAAGAATTTTTATGTATACACTATTAAGTCACCCAAAATATATATCAGTCACTTGACAAGTGCATGTTGAAACATGACTGAAATCTTTTTGCTGTAACTATATGTATATACAAGTTATGTCCTTTAAGAAACATTTGTTTTAAAATATTGAGGAGAAGCTTCTTCTTAATTTCAACAAATGACCTATTAACTAAGTAAGATTAATTCTTAACCTTGTATTTTTGGTACATCATTATTCTAATGTTGCGTGTTTGAAAAAATTACAGGGAAAGGAAGGAGTAAGAAGAACTGCTTAGGAGAAATGGAAGAATATCTAATGATGGACAGCTTAGCCATGAACATGATGCACATTTCATTTTGAATTTTTTTTATATATATCTTGTCAAATGAATCTTTATTTTCTGTACCTAATTATTAAATGAATGAAATACATAAATTTCATTTGTTTAGATCATAGAGGTTCATTTGTACTATTGTCACTTCATAAATTACTAAAAAATAATATTACAAACCAGTTTTTCTTTGAGAGGATACGAGGGTTAATTAGAATGTTTTTACTTTTCATCTATGTGTGTGTATAAAGATAAAATACTGTTGGAATGAAGATAGAACTAAATGAATAAATTTTGTGATTTTAAATTAAAGATGTGCAAAATGTAATAAAATATCTTTCAATCTTATAATTTTAAACATATTAAAAGAAAAAATAAAATTTTAAAAATTATCAAAAACAAAAGAGATAATTTCTTTTAGGAAAGTCTCATCATATTTTAGAGATTATAACATAAAAAACTGCAATAGACATCATAAATATTAAAAGTTACGCCTCAAAAAGCTATATTAAACTCTAAAAATAGATTAATAGAACAAAAAATACATCTCCAAATATAAGTTTCTGCTAATTCTTTTTTCTATTTTGCAATTCCTATCAAATCTAACTAACAGAATTTATCAAATATGTGACGTAGATTAAAAGTGTTTACTTTTGAAGATTTTTATTATGAATTCTGATAATTCCTTAATTCATAATTTATTTATGCTTCTGATTTCTAGCTAGTATATTATAAAATAGGTATATATGTAGTAAATTTTGTAAAAATTATGTATAAGTTAAAAAGTATCTAAATTTTTGGGAATTCTAAGATATTATTGCAATTAGATATATAAATTTCAAAACTAATTATGTAAAAAATAAATAAATAACATTCACAATGTTATACATTTTGAATTCAATTCTAAATTATGTTGGTTAAATTTAAGGTTTGATTATTCTGGCAGTTAGGAGACTTACTCATTATGCAAAGACTGACTGCTTTAGTGTGGATACGTTAAGCTAATACTATTTCTTTCATTTTATTTTATCTGGCTTTTATATTTAAGAAAATTTCTTTTATTTATTTATTTCAATAAATTAACAAAAAGTTATTATTTTCTTTTATTATTATTTTTATCATTAAATAATTATATAAAATACTAATAGTTAAATTTAAATTTCTAAAATATAATTAATAAGATTAATTTAGTAAAAGAAACTTTTAACAAATACTTTATTAAAAGGAGTATCAAGTTCAAATGAATCAAGTAAAATAAACAGAAAGTATATTTTTGATGTGCTAACAATAACTAATAATAATAAAAATATGAAAAGATGTGTGACACCTGGAATATTTTTAAGTGGGGATACTAATTAACATGTACCCAAGGCAACAAATTAAGCCCTCATCATTCATCACTCATATATGGGGTTCTGATAATTACACGGTATTTCTTCAAAATAGCTTACACAAAGTATTTCTCGATTCAATTGCCAACTAACCTAACCCTCCAAAATATAAAATATAAAATATAAAGATTTATTATTAGTTGGATACTTGACTAGCTCGTTTGTCCCTTTTTTTTTTTTAAAAAAAAGAGATCATATATTAAAAGAAAATCCAATATGTTTATAGATTAAGCAGTAAGGTTTAGGTGGAAATTAAAATTACCAGAAGGAATAATTAATGCCTCATTACAAGAAAAGTGTTAGTTTTATGTGGAAGATATTACTTGGGGATTTTATGATCCGAAATATCTCCAATCATTTTAATTCCCGCTATTTGCTGTATTTAGCATGTTTTATTTTTAAAGAACAAGTTTCTCAACAATAGGATAAAGCTACGCAACAAGTATATTTGCTAATTTTATGTTCAATCTTCGACTTTGATAAATCATTTTGAGTGGCTTGCAATTTCTACGATTCCGCCATTCTCTTTAATCTTGAATCTAATTATTATAATGCGGTTTTAATTGTCTAAAGTCAAATTATTATAAATGGTTTTAAGTATTTCATTTTTTAAGGAATTTCGTTTATATTTTTATTTGAAGTTTATTTTTCTTATTTTTTTGAATTTTGGGTCATAAAGTCCTTGCTTGACCTACTTCACCCAGGCTTCCAGCTTACCAATCTTCAAGTCCCTAATTCTCAAGAGATAGTTTGGTACGGGAATAAAGTATAATATTTTAAGATAAATTTTGAAATTAAATTTATATTGTATTTATATTATTAATTAAATACAATATAAATTTTATCTCAAATTATAAAATATTTTATTATTTTATTTCATCTCTTAAGTGATATAAATTAATTTGAAAATTATAATTTTACGACTGTAATATCAAAATAGTTAGCTTGCGTACCATGTTGGGTAATTTTAGCCACCATGCTATATTATATTGTTATTGTTTTGTTATTTGAAATTAATCAGGTGAAATAAAAGAATGATCACACAAATAATATAATTAATAAGGTTAGGTATAATGTACTCTCTCATCACCCCTTATCTCTTGTCTTTTTCTTCTCGATCAATAGAAATGACCACTTACTGGTATTAAAGTCAATTAAGTTTTCTTAGACTTAATAATGTATTACCTAACATATCTTATTATAATGATTGAGTAATTTATTAAAATAAAAATATATATTAATTCACTATAGTTTAAGTTAGTGATATATGTTCTGAACAATTAACTAAAAACAAAAAAACAAAAAAAACCACAACCTATGTGAAGCCGAGTAAGATTGGGACAGAGGAAATAAAAGAGCAAAAGTGAAACCGAGTAAGGTTATAGTATTTTATAGTCAGACCCAAAAATACAAAAATGTTATAGAACTGACACGTCACACTTAAACGAATAGACAAATATAGGTACCGATCAGTCTTGCATGTTGAGTCCCATGTGCCAATCCTTGAGAATGAATTTCTGACCAAAAAAAGAATAAGAAAAACGTGCCATTTGCATAGTCGCTGGATTATAAGAAAAAAACTACATTATTGCAAATCAAGTTGTGGGGGGTGAGGGGGTGTTATGTTAGGCCTTAGGTGGAAAATTAAAGGCCCATTGTACATTCCCACCCCGACCCGGCCCCAATACAACTACTAAAAGAGTTAGCTGCTGATTCGAGCTTATATATATGTGTTCACTCATATGTAAAAGTTCCACACAGAACTAAAATAGTACTCCTATTCATTCATCCATTTCCATCAACTTATTTTTAGCTCATTACTTACTTAAAGAGTCTGAAAGATAGAATGGGGAAAGAGATGTTAGTGAAAGCAGAATCAGGTGCTGATGAGTCAACCTTCAACTGGTCATCAGACTCATCATCCTCATTTCATCATGAAGAGGAAATTACGAGGATGCCTTTGTTGGCATTGAACCATGTTTCCTATGTCTGTAAGTCTGTTCCCAAAAGTGTCCAATTCTATCAGCAAGTTCTTGGCTTTGATCTCATCCAGAGACCCTCTTCTTTCCAATTTGAAGGAGCTTGGTATGTTTATTAATTAACACCCATATATCCAATCAATTTTTCTAGGCGGTGTACGTAGATTATACGAAACAAAATAATTAATTTAATTCCATTTTGTTATATATAATTTTTATTATAGGTTGTTCAACCACGGAATTGGGATACATTTATTAGGAAAAGAAGATGCACCATCAAGTAAGGGGAAAATTATAAACCCAAAAGACAATCACATTTCATTCCAATGCTCAGATATGGACCTCATCATTAAGAGATTGAATGATCTGGAAATTGAATATGTCACTGCTATTGTGAAGGATGGTGGAATCACAGTGGATCAACTGTTCTTTCATGACCCAGATGGCAACATGATCGAGATTTGCAATTGCCAAAATATACCAATTCTTCCACTTTCATCTTGCCCTCTTAACAAGCTCTCCAATCTTCCAACGTTTAACCATAAAATAACCCCAAATTCTTTTCACGGTATGCATGTCTCTTCTTGTTTTACTTTCCTACTTATATTTTCTTTTTAACAAAATAATTCTGAATATATACATCATCTCGCGTTTACATAGGATTAGATAATTAATTAAGGGCACTCCGAGGGGGTTTAATGCAACCTGAAATAAGCATCAAAGCGACTGATTTCGTGACTTGAACTTTTGATTTAACATCATTTCAAGACTCACCTTCAATCCTATTTTATATTTAAAAAGAGAGTTTAATTACCTTACGTATACTCTCAGCTTAAAATAATTTTTTATATATGCTATTAGGTCTTCCAAAAGATAGTTGCATTGCTTAAAAAAATTGAATTCAGTTGATCACTTCAAATTAAAGTACGACAAGTCCACAAGTACATGCTGTAACACAAGTTAAATTACACCAATAATCGTGAAATTTCTTTACATTTTCATTGTATACAAGTTAAGTCCTTTAAGAAACCTTCAGTTCTAAAATGAGGACAACCTTTGTTTTTTCCTTCAAAAAACCTATTAAGTTTCATTAATTCTCAACGGCCCAGGAAGGATGAGGAGAATTAGACGTTGACCTAGTATTTTAGTACAATAATATATATATATATATATATTATATTATTTCTAATATTGCGTGTTTTGATAAAATGCAGGGAAAGGAAGGAGTAAGAAGAATTGCTTAGGAGAAATGGAAGAATATCTAATGATGGACAGCTTAGCCATGAACATGATGCACATTTCATTTTAAATATTTATGTATATCTTTTACTTAATTATGCAAATGATTGTTTAGATATATGATAGAGGTTCATTTCTACCATTGCCGCATCATAAATTACCAAAAGATAATATACGGATTATACATACAATCCATAGATTAATTTAAGTTTATATAGTTAAGCGACGGCTATTCGGACTAATTCTTCAAAAATAATATTACACACCAGTTTTTTGAGAGGGTTAGAAATAGCAACTATCAGAATTGTGAATAATTAAAAAAATTACAAATTAAAAGTTGGCAAAACTAATTACTTTCTAGCATTTCCTTTGCTTTCTTCTTCTTCCTTCTAAGCGTAAAGGCAGTCGGATTTTTCTAAGTAACTATGTACTCAAGATGGAGAACTGAGACTAGTATTACCATATATTGAGAAAAAAAGTGGACAAAGATTGAAGACTAATTGCTTTTACAATGTTGAACTAAAATTTTATAATATTCTCTTTAAAAATGACAAAAAATGGTCCCTTTTGTTTGGATTAAATTCAAAATAGTTTCTTTGATATAGCCTATAGCATATATTAGACTCTTAAAATAGACCAAAATAACAAAAGTTGCACTTTTAACTATGAATTTTCGCTACATCTTTTTTCTATTTTTATAGTTGGTGTCAACTCAAAAGGACAGAGTTTATTATATTATATTTTACTTGTATCATTTTTTCCAACACTTTTAAATTGCAATAAGTCCAAACTAACACTATCTAAGTAATTATGTTTTAAGGAATTTTGTGGTTAAGACAATATCTTCTTACGTTCGCTTGCCTACTGATCTTAGTTTTCTTACTACTAAATAGAAAATTAAAAATACTTTTAATATGCTTGGAATTATTTTATTTTATTTTTTAATTACAAAATGTACTTCTTGCTTTAAAATTTTCTTCTTCTTTTTTCTAAAAAACTAAATTATAAACCTACTATTACTGAAAATGAGGGCCCCATTGCTTTACTTACTTCACCTAATCTGCGGATTCAGCCAGCCTAGCTACCAATCTTCAAGGCCCTAATTATACTAACTTAGAATTTATATAGGAGATTTTAGCAACCATACTATATTGTTATTATTTTGTTATTAGGAATTAATCAAGCCAAAAAAAGGATGATCAAAAGAAATAAAATTAATAACATTTGGTTAGGTTGGACGTACTTGAATTTTCCTAGTCTCAACTCTCATCATTTTAATAATAATAATAATAAATAAGTGATACAAGTGGTATACTTTTTTTCCCTAGAGTAAACAATTTTGAGGGATATTATTCATTCTTCACTTCTTTTTTGTAAGAACTTGTGAAGAAACTTGGGATAAAAAATTTAGGAGATTCTTTTTTGTTTTTTCATTCAATATCTATAGATACTTGCATTGAGTATTCATTAATTTAGTTACCTTTATATTTGTAGAACGAGTTAGAGATCCCAATATCAATTTAATTTATATTTCCTTCGTTTCAAAATAAGTGATATTTTAGCATTTTAATTTTGTTTCAAAATAAATAGTGTTTTACGTAATCAAGAAGACATTAATGATGTTCTTTCAGTTTTACCTTTATTTAAATAGAGAGAGTTTTACATAATTAAGAAAACACTTAAAGAGATACATCTTTTTCAAAATATATATTAGGGGTAAGTGAGTAAAAATACATTTTTCTTTCTAGAAACGAAGAATTTTCTCAAGGAATATGCACAAGTTAAAAGCACCCTTATTTTGAAATGAAGGGAGTAAATACTTATTTTTGCACGTTGATTGGATATACATATAACTAAGAAATTAGGGATTTCTAATATGAAGTCAAGTAAGAATTAGTCATTAATTGCTTGGAAATTTCTAATCTTGCGTCCTTTGTTAATTACCCTAAATCTATAATAATCTTTAATTTGCGCTTCCCTTTTCAAGAGGAAAACGACAAAAAAAATTATTAGTACTAAACGACTCTTCAACTTCCTCTTATATCGGTTTGTTTATGTAAATTAAGTTTATCGTTTGCTTCTGAAGGGACCCGCACTTACGTACAAATTTTTAAAGCAACATAAGATAGTTATTCTACACGTGAAAGGACTAAGAAGTTGCCATCTCATTTAAAAATTAGGATATTTATGCACAAATTATAATTTATCTTTGACTTGTATTCCTTCTTTGTCATTTAACGGATTCTAACATGAAATAAATGGACTTTATATGAAAACCTTATCTCATTTATTTTTTGTTTTGTTTATTTTTGGTTCTGCAACAAACTAGTTTTGGTATCATTGGGACAAGTAGTATAATATATAGTCACCACATTGACCCTCAAGCTCTGAACAATTAACAGAAAATTAGATAATCAAAGATTCCTAAGAGAAACCGAGTAAGATTTGGATAAAACAAAAAAAAAACAAAAACAAAGAGCAACTGAAACCGAGTAAGGTTATAGGACTGACACGTCACACTGAAGTGACAAATGAATTTATGACCCAAAAAAAGAAAAAGAAAAAAGAAAAAGAGAGAGAGAAAAGATAAACGTGCTATTTGAAAATGGTGATGTTGAGATATAAATTCATTAAATGGGTCTATTAGAATTTTTATAATTAAAATAGCAAAAACGCATCGGTGGTGGAGCATTTTTCATGTGCAACTTTCATATTTAAAATTAAATAGATCGTTAATTAAGTTTACATTGAAGGTGTTATATTATTTATAAGTTTTCAATGAATATGATAAATTTTTAAAAAAGGTTCATACCTTTTAAAACACTTATAATGTTATTTTAATTCTATGAAAATATGAAAAAATTATCTTACTTTTATGTTGATGTGATGATTCCGTGACGATTGGAGATAACTTCTTTCAACCCTAATCTCATGTATGCTAGGGTATCTTCAACCAAATTATAAAGATATGAGCCTTGAAAACTTAAAAATATTCACCGAATGCTTATAAATAGCAGACAACTTCATTACAAATATATTTAATAATTTATTTATTTTTAAATATAAAAATTGCACAAAAAAATACTTCACCATCTATATATTTTTGGTATTTTAATTATAAAATATTTAACAAACTTATTAGTTGAATTTATGCCTCGACCACTCCCATTTCAATCAAATTCTCATTTGCAGGGGTACCTGTACGCACAATATCAAAATAGTATTAGTGTTGAATCTTGAGTCCATGTGCAGCCTTGTGAGATATTAATTCCTGACAAAAACGTCCTATTTGCAGGGTTACAGCTGTACTGTGCAGTGGAGGAGGACATCAAAACATACTCGATGGATTAGAAAAACTTTTTTTTCCTCGTTTTAAAATAAATAATATTTTTAATTTAAATATATATAAAATTATATATTTTTTAAATAGTAAGATATATTTTTATTTAAAATAGAAAAAGGTGTCATTCACCAATTGAGTTGCTCCCACGGCGAGAGCGTATCGGAGTTTGATCGATTATATTAGTGTTTAATTAAGAAAAACAAATCATTGCGGACTTGGGGTAATCCCTATGAATGTTGATTCAACTTGACTTTTGCCCAATAATGTAAATATTAAAAGTTTGGGGGTAAGGGGGGTACAAATTAAACGCCCCAACACACCCTGACCCCCTATACAAGTGAAAGAGCACCTAGGTAGCAGCTCATCTTGTGCTTGTATATATATGTGTGCACTCATATTCATTCATTTTCCATCTACTTATTTTAGCTCATTACTTAGTTAAGAGTGTAAAAGAGAGGAATCCTTTAAGAGAAAGAAAGATAGAATGGGGAGAGAGATGTTAGTGAGAGCAGAATCTAGTGATGATGAATCCACCTTCAACTGCTCTTCAGATTCATCATCATCCTATGAAGAGATGCCTTTGTTGGCATTGAACCATGTTTCCTATGTCTGTAAATCTGTTCCCAAAAGTGTCCAATTCTATCAGCAAGTTCTTGGCTTTGCTCTCATCCAGAGGCCCTCTTCTTTCCAATTTGAAGGAGCTTGGTACGTTTATTTACTTTTTGTAGCCCATGTACATATATAGATTAATACGAAACAGGGAAATTAATTTAATTTTGTTTTCTAATTACAGGTTGTTCAACCACGGAATTGGGATACATTTATTAGGAAAAGAAGATGCACCATCAGATAAGGGGAAAATTATAAATCCAAAAGACAATCACATTTCATTCCAATGCTCAGATATGGACCTGATTATTCAGAGATTGGATGATATGGAAATTGAATATGTTACTGCTATTGTGAAGGATAGAGGAATCACAGTGGATCAACTGTTCTTTCATGACCCAGATGGCAACATGATTGAGATCTGCAATTGCCAAAATATACCAATTCTTCCACTTTCATCTTGCCCTCTCAACAAGCTCCCAACCTTTAATCATAAAACAACCCCAAATTCTATTTCCGGTATGCATGTCTCTTCTTGTTTCATATCCTATTTATATTGTGAAAAATAATTTAATTAACTAATATTTTATATACTACCAGAGTAAAAGAATTTTTATGTATACGCTATTGTCACCCAAAATATATATCAGTCATTTGACAAGTACATGTTGAAGCATGACTTTAAATTACATTGATATATAATGTGAAATTTCTTCGCTGTAACTATATATATGTTATGTCCTTTAAGAAACATTTGTTTTAAAGGACAAGCTTCTTCTTAATTTCAACGAATGACTTACTAAATAAGTTTAATTAATACTTAACCTTGTATTTTGGTACATCATTATTCTAATATTGCGTGTTTAAAAAAATGCAGGGAAAGGATGGAGTAAGCAGAATTGCTTAGGAGAAATGGAAGAATATCTAATGATGGACAGCTTAGCCATGAACATGATGCACATTTCATTTTGAATTTTTTTTTTATATATATCTTGTCAAATGAATCTTTATTTTCTGTACCTAATTATTAAATGAAAAAAATACATAAGTTTATTTTTTTTTGGATAAGAGGTTTATTTGTAGTGTTGCAACTTCCTAGATTATCCTATGATACGAGGGTTTTCGAATGTTTTTATTGCTATTACTATTCCCAAGTTTACCATTGTTAGCTTTCTTTAATTAATACAAATTGTTTGATAAAATTTACAGTGATGGTCATCTAAGTAAAAATTTTAAAACATAAAAGTTACTAATCTTTTTTTGGTCACATAAAAATTATCTAGTTAAAGCGTAGGTAACTGACATATAAATCTTGTCAGTTATAAATAGAACATTTTATTAAAAATTAATTGAAGTGTTAGAAATGAAATATTGACTGTTAGTATGTGTATTGACTATAAAGTGGACTGTGGTCACTGATTAAACGATTCGGAGATCAATTTCCAAAATTCAATAAAGCTTGAAGCTTTTCTTCCAATTCATCTATGGTGATATCCCTTTGTTTCTCTCCCCTAACTTCAACCCCAAAACATCATCCAAGAATCCCCCTTTATAAACCCATTAACCCCATCATCACTTTAACAAGGCCGAAGATTGTTAACCCGAATCTTAAGACAATAAAATGTATTCCTGAAAATTCTCAGAATCTTGCTGCGGTTCCAGCAAAACCCAGATGGGAAAATTGGCTATCAATTGCAGCAAGTCTTTATCCTGTGTATGTAACTGCTGGTGGGGTTGTTGCCTGCTTAAAGCCGTCAACTTTTTCATGGTTTGTCAATTCTGGTCCTACTTCCTATAGTTTGGCTCTTTGGTTTATAATGCTTGCTATGGGTCTCACATTGGAGATCAAAGAGTTACTCAACTTGTTCCTGCAAAGGCCTCTTTCTGTGAGTTCGCTCTATTTTAATTTTTCACTACATTTCCTTGAAAATTATTTGAGTTCTGCAAATTCGATTACTCACTTGTTTGATTTTGTTGTACTTTCTTCTGGTTGTTGATCTAGTTAGTGAGTTTTCCGAATTCTTACAATCTTGATTGAACCCTTACTCTGTGAAAGATGGCCACAATTTCCTTGCCCTGGCTTTTATTTTCTTACTAACTGTCAATATAACTGAATCTAACTCCCAGAAATATCGTATTTTTCTTTCTGAATGCTTTCATGGGCCAGGCTATAATATGTGTTTAATGATGCTAATTGCTGACAGATTGTTTTTATGCTCTAATCTTTCCATAAGAGATGTTCCCTGATCTTCCATAGCCAACTTCATTAGCTCCTCTAGGAAAATTCAATTAATAGGACGGTCACATGCGTATTATTCACTACTAACATGATCACCTTTTCCCCCTCATTTCAAACATATGACGACAAATACGTAGCACACACATTTTGACACATTCAATTTGTGCTTTCAAAAGGAAGATATACAGATATATCTACAGAAAAGAAGCATAGACATCCATTTGGTCCCACGTTCTGATTACGAATATGACATTCTCCACGCTATAACATTCATTTGAGCTTTCAAAGAACAAAATATAGACATGCCCACTTGGGATCTGACATTTGGGTTAAGGACACAGTGACTGGTTGATGTCTTGATTTAATGAAGAGAACAAGTAATTTAACTGTGTTAGTTGAGCTTTGTTCGGAGTATATATTTGCATATAGGCTAAACTCTTAAAGGCCGAATTCTTTGGTTTTCCCTCATCTTTCTAGATTCTGTTTGGTTGTGCTGCTCAATATACTATTATGCCAGCCTTGGGAATGATTCTCAGCAAAATCTTGGGTCTGCCTCCTTCAATTTCAGTTGGTCTGATATTGCTTGCCTGTTGCCCTGGAGGTACAGCATCTAATGTGGTAAGGTGACTTTCTTCTATATTGTTCTCCTAAACGGAGCTAGTAAATCAGGTTTAACTTTCAAATTGACATGTTTAGATTGTAGATGTCCAATCTTTGCATATACAGAAGTAATTCAGCAATGTTATAAACCCACAGTAGGTTTGCTTTTCTGGTGGTTTCTCCACTGATTTGAAGTTGAAATATTTTGGTGTTTCTAGGATCCATGTTATATGTTATTTATGGTCTTCAATGTCGCATTTCAAATTATCTGCTGCTCCCCAATTAACTTTGACCACATGATAAAGTAGCGTTTTGTTGACCTCCGTGCAGTATTTCCTTTATTATTTAGGGAACTCAACTCTTAATCATGCACTATATGAATCTATAATCGTGAGATACATTAGAGGTTGAGAGCTAAAGATAGATTTCATTTCAAATTGTTGTCTGTGGTTTAAAAATTTTACCCCAAGAGATTCCAACGAGGCTTCATAAATCAGGGAAGATGCCTGTGAGCTTAGGACAAACATCTATGGGAAGTTGTCAATAACTTCAAAGAAGTGCTAAGTTAGTTTAGCTTTCCTTCACTATATTTCTCTTTAGGTTGTCGAATCTGATTTGGTGGTAATGATTCTTCAAAGTGCTCCAATTAATCACTCAATAAGGCAGCCTTGTAGCAGCACTGTCTTCATTAGAGAAAGGAAGTCCACTAAATGGACTTCACATTTTCCTATTTTACTTTATATTGAACTTCTTAGATATGATTTTCTAGTTCTGTAGCTTTTATACCCAATACTGGATCTATACCCTTTGTCAATTCACCGTTGTTAAACTGAACTTGAAAATTAGTGCCTGAGGGCCAAAGTTGATTGCTCTCGACTTTCAACCTGCTGCACTACTATATGCAGTGACCAACTATCTTTTGTTTTGCACCCTGTCAAGTGTTCATTATAATGTAGTGTCTGATGTAACTATTAAAACTTTTTCCAGTTGCGTTGCTGATTATACTCTATAGTTGGATGTTGCATCTATCAACTTTTCTTTAGAAAGTCAACATTTTATTTTGAGTTCCTGATGCTTTGGTGGCGTGAAAATTGTTTTTAGACTAGTAGGAAAACCCTGGAGCAAAGAAGGGTAATGATCACGAAGGTAGAAGATAAGTGTTGTACTTCTGTTACACTTCAGAGTGAAATGTCATAAGCTGTAGTGTTGCAAGGAGAAAATAGCTGTATGTTGGAAGCAATTCCTTAAAGAAACTTTGTCCTCCTTTTCATTATTGAGGAGTGCAAGTAATTTGGGCGAGTCATACAATTATCGTACTCTACAGAGGTGTAATTCTCGCTTGCGTTGAGGCTTTTAGCAAGCATTAAAAGTTTGTTAATCCTGTGTCTCCTTCACATCCGGCTAGAAGTCCAGTTCTGTTGCAATATTTCCTGTCTGCCAGTTTTTTCTTCTGATTGGAGCAAAAGCTTTTAATGAACCCGGATATAAGCTTCAGGAAAAAAAATATCTGCTTTTTATTGAAAGCACTCCTCTTGTACTCGGATATTAGCTTCTTGATGTCAATAATATATATAGTCTGATAGCATAAAACTCACTGCAAAGTCTCCTTTTTGCTTTCTATTTGATTTTCAGGTAACATTAATTGCACAAGGAGATGTCCCGTTATCAATAGTGATGACAGCATGCACTACAATTGCTGCAGTGCTTCTCACTCCCTCCTTGACAAAGTATCTGGCAGGAACTTATGTTCCTGTGGATGCTATTAAGCTTTCTATCAGCACACTCCAGGTTATGTCATTTCACTATGATGTGTAAATATAATGATATTTTTTACTCATAGTATTATCTATATATGTTTACTGGTTTTAATAATTTATTTTTTCTTTTGTTGCTTCATTCTTAGGTCGTGGTTTCTCCAATTCTTCTAGGTTCTTATATGCAGCACAAATTTCCAAAAGCCGTGAAAAGTTTTACACCTTTTGCTCCACTACTTGCAGTCATAGCTACATCTCTTGTTTCTTCCAGGTTTAGTTGTTGATCCTGAATCATGTTTGATTGATTGTTTCCCCAACTATCCTTTCCTGTTTCATCCCTTTCTCACACTGTCATTTTTTCTCTTTCTGCTCAGTATATTCTCTGAAAATGTTGGTCGTCTGAGATCTTCCCTAGTTGGCATGTCATTCTCTTCTGATTTGCCTCTACTCAGTTGTGCTCAGAATGTGCTAGCTAGCGAATTTGGGCTCGTTGTGGTGTCTGTTGCATCGCTTCATTTTACTGGTTTCTTTGTTGGGTAAGATTATCTTTGTTTCAATCTATTGGCCAGATTTAGCATCCATGCAATTATGTCATATGATGAGATCTTCATCAGGTATCTTTCTGCTGCTTTGGCTGGTTTTCGCGAACCTCAAAGACGAGCTGTATCCATCGAGGTACATTCTTTATGGGAGTACGACTCCCACACATACTACTTTGGTAAATTCTTGTCAAGCATGGAAAAGATCACTTTGGTAACTAGTTCCTATTTTGTTCTTAGTGGCCTGAGACTTTTTCAATCAGTGCTCTGTTTGATCACTTCTGAATGACACATATTTCTCATGGATAAAACCAATATATTCCCGGTTATGTTTTCCACTTGTTGTTAGTTCTATATTCTAAAGTTAAAAGCTCGTTTTTGTTGCAAGAACATTTTACTCAACGGAATGGAAGATTGCCTCCCTATACCATTTCCCTCCACAACCTTGTACAATTTCAACTAAATTCAGGAAAATGGTTTAGATAATTATCATTCCTTGTATAACAAATCTTGTGAAACGTATCTCATCTTGAACTAGTAGTTACTCCCAGACAAATGGAGCCTTAAACAGAAAAGAAGCTTCTCCCTCTCTGTCCACTTATTCTTCCCATTGATGTAGGTAGCCAATGATGTTAAAAGTTTCTGTACTTTCCCTGCAGGTTGGCATGCAAAATTCCGCCTTGGGTGTGGTTTTAGCGACATCTCATTTCTCTTCACCAGCAGTTGCTTTACCTGCAGCAACTTCAGCAATCATTATGAACATAATGGGTAGTTGTTTAGGTTTCTTTTGGAGATGTATTAACCCTACTCAACCAAAGAGTAGTCTTGAAGTGACTGATAAATCTTGAATATTCATGCTGAACCATAGTGTTCTGTTTCTTCCTATTTGTACAACCATCATAAATTTTTGTATTTTTTTTTTCATTCTCTGAGTTAGCTTATGAGGCCCAAGCGACCTTGAAAACTCACCAATTGCATGCTGGACAAGTCTATTTAACTCATCTAACTATGGCTCAATAACTAAGGTCTGCCATTATTGAACCTTCATAAGCGCCTAGGAACTCACACTTAACCTTTCATAATCCATATATTCTCCTAAACACTTAGATTTTTATATTGGCAACTGTATTCCAATTCTTCTCCAATCCTTGAAGATTACTTTGTCACGCGGAGAAGTTATCAGGAAAGTACCTGAAGTAGGTGAAAGCATGTCAAAAGGACAGTTTGGTGCACTAAGCTTTCACTGTGCATGGGTTTGGGCAATGCCGGATCATATTGAATGCTATTTGTTCTATGGCTTGAACTCCTAACCTCATGGTTGCTATTGCGTCAAGACTACCCTAGAAGTGAAAGCATGTCTAATGCACAAAAATACACAATAGAGTAGAGACAGTTTGTGAAGGTAAAGGTAAACCTACTTTTACCTCCATTAAGTATGATCCTCCAGTTACATTATAACTAGCAAGCTTACAATGAACGAAATTTCGTGCTAAGTCAAAGAAGAAGAATGCTATAAATGTCAAAATGAGTGTGTATTTCTAGATAGTTGGTTGCAGAAGAGCAACAAATGAGATTGATTGGTCTGAAATATTCAATTATATGCTTAAGACTCAAGAATGTGAAAGAGTATCTAAATCCTGCTTCTATGAACCAGCAACCAAGCTTAGCAGGACTGTTTCAGAGCACTCGTTCGACAAATCGGACAATATGGTGTCCTTACTAACCATAAATCAATGCATTTGACATGGAAAGTGTGGTTGCAATTTGTCAGCAACCTGCAGTTTTCTCCTGTCTTGAATCTTTCTAAACACACAGCACATTCAGAGGTATCTTCTTGTCTGTCTCCGTCTGTCTCATCAACCTTGTACTGGAAACAGGGGAGTTTCTTCATTTCTTCATCAGACATTCTTGTTCCTCCATTGCTGCTACTTGGAACAACGAGACGATTTTCAGCAGGCTGCCTTATTAAGGACTTGCCTACTATGCAGAAATGAATTATCAGCAGAACAATTATTCCCAATGAAAAGAAGATCACAGATATTATAATGCCCATCATGCACCAAAGAAACTTCTCCTTTTCTTGCCAAATCCTTGTGCAGAATAAGCGAAAACGGAGAATTTGTTGGAGCAATGATCATAAATCAGACAACATTGATCTTTGCAAGGAACTATGAAAAATGTTTCAAGTTGACAACTTGAATGACAAAAATGGAAATTGATTTCTTGTAATACAAAGTTTTCCAGATGTGTAGTTTTCTACCTGTTTTTTTTTTTTTTTAAATCTATAATGGAAGTAGACATGTATTTGTTTCTGGTTAATGATAGAGTTTAATTAATTTAAAACTAATTTGTCAAACTTAAGCACAATATATACAGCTTAGCAACGTTTTCTTTATGTTTATAGACAAGTTATGCTTGCAATGTGGTTGCAAGATTCTACTAAACACCAAATAGTGTTGCTAATTCAGCTCAAAAAGATAAAATTACCATTTTGCTAACTGTGACATTCAAGATTTTTAGTGTAAGTGGATCTGGACTAATCCCATTTTAATAATGGTCTAACGGACTGGACCATTATTATCAAATGTGGGCTATAATAAGCCCAAGTTATTTAGATTTTATGTTGGGCCACGTCAAAGCCTAAAATGGGCTTAACCCGTCATCCACCTCCAAAGAATTGGATTTGAAGGGGTGATTTGCGGAAACATCCTTAAAATTGGGTGGTCTTCAACTTTTGACCTCGCTTGTTTCATCCATGAACTTCAACTTAATAATTTTTGCTTCATTAATAACATTTTTGACCTTTGACCTTTGACTTTGAATATTTGTCCGTGGTACAAGCAGAGGGTCAAAAATTCAAGACCACCCATTTTCAAGTTATTAGGTAATAATTACGAATTTTAGAAGAGGATTTATTGGTTTTGATCAAGTCGTGGAAGATATATTATTGTCTTTTAATGAAAGAGAAATGAATCTCCTAGGGAAAGCAACGTAACGTTTTTGTAATTAGAAATATATCCAAAAACTAGAATAAACATTTAATTAATTGTTAATATATATTATCATATAGCAACCTTCCAATTATCTGAGGAGGCCGGAGGGCCTCTTCTTGTGAAAAACGTTTTCAATTTCAAATTCATCGATCGACGCCTGCAGACCATAGTTGACCATTTTAGGCGTTAATTTCAATAATTTCTCCAGCACAGACATCTATTGTTTATTTATTTTTAACTACTTCTATCCATGCTAAAAATAAGAATAATTAATTATACAGTCTACCACATTCCCCAATGTTAAATAATCGATTTATTTGAAGATCAGATAGTCTGAAAAGAAGTTCAATTCTTCCTCGATGAATGATTGTACAGATCAATTAGCTCACAAGTATGTACGTAAAAAAGGCAATTACAATAGAAGGATGTCTGGTCTAGAGTTGTCTATTTTACCACAACTCCGGTAAGTCAACATTTTTTTGATAAAAGGTAATTAACTGCAGCAAGTGATTGTGTTTCCATTTGGTATTTCTCAAATATATAGGCATGATGATACAAAGCTTACTGTTTCACAAAGGGAGAAGTCTGAATCAGAACAGTTAACTATATTCTATGCTGGGACTGTTCACGTTTATGACAATATTGCTGTTGAAAAGGTACAAATTTAAAAGGTTGTACTTATGTTTTCCTGAGTTAAATCTCTTTTCGTATATCTGCTACCTCTGAATTTTCAATGAGGACATTGACCAAGTGTGAAATTTTCCTTATAGGCAGAGTCAATTTTGAATCTGGCACTTGAAACTTCAAAGTTATCTGCTCCTATTAATGCAAAGGAAATTAAACAAACTCAGAAATCCCAACTTCCATCCGCCTGCATGTTTCAAGCAGGTCATCCTCACGCAATTTAAAATACTGATTAATTTGAATTCGCGTTGACTAAAGTAGAAATAATCGATTTATCCATTCGACAACATTTCTTGCATCTTTAGCTGTTGGATATTGGTTGATTTACTTACTTTTTGGTTAATTATGTTGTTTTTTCTACTTTTAATTTAGACCTACCAATTGCAACAAGGAAATCCCTCAAGAGATTCTTTGAGAAACGCCATAACAGGTGAATTAATTCATTAATTTCCACCTTTTTAAAATTCTTAATTAATTCTCTTTGGTATTAATTAATATGGTTCTTGAATTTTGTAGGATTAAAGGTCAACATCCTTATGCCTCTCCTGAATGTGTTGATCAGAGTGGAAATGATAATTTGAAGGAAAAAGAAATTAAACAAGGGCTAGCTAGGTTTTAATTGATTGATGTCTTAAAGGACAAAAAATTGTAATTCTTCTTGAACATCTTTTACTAGGACCTTCTTCTCTAGTTTTATCCTTTTTTTTTTTTTAAACATCAGAAAATCTATTTTTATATTTGACAATTATGCCAATGATTTTAAATTGCAGCTCCTCAAATATCTTAATCATCTATCTATCAATACAAACATGCCTGAACGATACAAATAAAGAAATATCAATATGTAACAATTTTTTTTCTTACTAAATATTGGGGTCTACTAAAATATATTAATAATATAAAATTTATTTACATTGTAGATGTATATAAGTTTTTTTTTTTTACAAAAAAAGGATTGGAAAGATGGATCTTTATACAAATAACGTGTCGGTGGAATTACTATATCTTTTTCTCTTTGTCAGTATATTATATAAATTATGTATCCACTATACATGATTATACACATAATATATGTATATTGTATATATACGACTATTTTTAGTATAAACGGTTGGATGATGGCTATTAACTTCTTTTTTATTAAGAGGCTTCGTTCAAATTTTGCACCTACTGCTCCTATATTGGGGTGATCTTTCATTTTTGTCCCTCAAAATAGTGATTTTTAATTTTTGTTCTTTAGTGTTTTAAGTAATAAAAAGGGGATAACAATACCTCTAATAAAAAAAATTCAAACCAAAAAAAATTGCAAGTCAAAAAAATTTGCAAGACATAGGTTAGCCCTAGAAGGTATAAGTTCAGTAGACATAAGTTCAATCGCATGAACTTTTGCCTATGGGCACAAGTTCAATGAAATGAAATTATGTCTTAGTCACAAGTTCAATAAGGAACTTCTGCTCCGTAGGCATAATTTCAATTGCATGAACTTCTGTCATTTAGGCACAAGTTCATGTTACTTAACTTATGTCTGGTAGGCATAATTTCATGTTATTGAACTTGTGTCTATGGGCAGAATTTCATGTTACTTAACTTGCTTACCAGACATAGGTCATGTTACTTAACTTATGCCTACTGGCCAGGCATAAGGCATGACCTGTGAGAGCTATGTCTTAAGACATAACTTTGGGTAAAAACTTATGTCTTGTGATTTTATTTTATTTTATTATTTTTTTAGCCAAGTTTTATCACTTTTTTGTCAATTAAAGTGCCGAAGGGCAAAAATTAAAGACAACCCCAAAATAGGGGCATTCGTGTGAATGACCCGGCTTCGTTTGGGTAATTGAAAAAGGGTCAAAAATACCCCTAACATATTCAAAATGGCTTACAAATACCCTTCATCCACCTATTGGTCCAAAAATACCCTCAACCTATTTTTGGCTCAAGAATACCCCTCAAACTAACACCTTAAACCATATGATTTTTTTTCAGTTTTAAAAAATCACATGACTTATTATGATTGACCACATATATTATTTAATTTAAAAATTAAACTCGTTTATTTTTAAACTCAAATCCGCGGACTCAAACTCACTCACTTTTAATCTTTTCGCAATATATATACACACACACACTTGATCAATGTCACACATAATCACTTACCTCACAAATTTGTGTTCGAAAGCTTCCCTTGCAGCAAGGCCCTTCAACACCTCCCATTCTAAACACACTTTTGGGAGTATGCAAATTAACTAATTAAGTATGCAATTAACCAGAACTAATTACACATGTTTAGTTAAATGAGCATTATTATAATTATAAGCAGAGTAGAAGTGTTCTTAATTAAGCATGCTTAGTAAATAAATATCATACGAGACTAATAAATGAATATTAGATGAGACTTACTTAGGATTTATTAAGCATTCATGAAATATGAATTCGTCCACTTTCGCACTCTGTATTTTCCCATTTATAATCAATATACCTATTACCTGCAACCATGAGTGTATATATACGGCAATTTTTATTTAATAAGGGGAAAAGATATAAGTATTCTTTTGAATTATAATTATATTTTTAATTATATATTTTTTCTTTTAAAAGGTTTTAATATCTCGCTGAACTATTTTAAAATTGAATAAATACACCCTTATGTGTTGATGTGCCAAAGAAAGTGTGCTCACTCTTTAGTAGGCATGCGAGAGCCCAAAGATAACTTAAAATTTAATTAATATGAACACATGTCATTTTTTTAATTTTATACTTTATAATTAATTAATACACACAATAATTAACATTAAAACTTCGACTAATATATTTGATTTGTTTTCCTTTCTTTGTTTGTAAAATATAATCAAATTTTATTATTTTCGCAACTGATGCTACAAAAAAATAACAAAAATTAGATTAAATTTAGATTGCCTAGAATGATATTAATTTATTATGAAAATTATAATTTGCAGTAGAGTTTTTATTAATATTACTATCAACACATATACGTATTAATATTCCTATAATAACTAATTCTATAAATTTTTATAAATATTATTATCAGAGCGTGATCAAATTTATTTATTTTTTTCTTTTTAAAGTAATTGATGTTACTAAAGGCAAAGTCAATAGTAACATAATGTTACTAGTTAAGAATTTTCAGAAAATCAAATATATATAAATTAAAAAAGTAAATTTATTTTTTAGAAAATCAAAATAAAATAATTTAAACACTAAAAATAAATTGAACCCTAATTTTTTTCAAAATTATTTTATTAAAATTAATTCAACTGTTGAATTTGTTATCGGAATCAGAATTTCTTTTTGTAGAAAAGACAAAGTCAACATAACTTCAATTACTAAAAAATTAAATTAAAAAAATGAATTTATTTACAAAGAAGGATAGAAAAATAATCTAAAAAATATCTGCTTAAATTTTAATATTAATTAATTATGTGTATCAGTTAATTATAAAGTGTCAAATCAAAAAACGACACGTGTTCATATTAACTAAATTTTAAGTTATCTTTTGGACTCTGACATGCCTCAAGAGAGTGAATACATTATTTTTACCACATCAATATATAAAAGTATATTTATTCCATTTTAAAATAGTTCAGGGGGTAATGGGACCTTCTAAAAGGAAAAATGTGTAGTTGAAAATGTGATCATAATTCAAGGGGTTTATGTCTTTTCCCTTTAATAAATAATAAGCATTAATAAGACGGGTCAACGGGTTTGGGTATAAAATGGATTAGCAAGTTTGAGTTTAAAATGGTTTGATTTAATTTTTAAATTTAATAATATATATAGTTAATCATAATAAGACATATGGCTTTTTTTAATTGAAAAAAATCATAAGGTTTAAGGTGTTAGTTTGAAGGCTATTTTTTGAAGCCAAAAAATTGGTTAAAAGTATTTTTAACTAATAAATAAATAAAGAGAATCTATAAATTATTTTTCATATGTTAAGAATATTTTTAACACTTTTTCGTGGAGTATTCTATGTTGATACCATGTCCAGTCCCATAATATCTGATCCATAAAATCCCGTTGGGTACTCTATGCTGATACCAAGTCCAGTCCCATAATATCTGATCCATAAAATCCAATCAAATTTAAAACTCAAGTCTATTTTCTTTATAATCCATCCACTCCAGATTATTGGATTAGGCTCCATTTTGCCATCTTTGAGCCCATGGAGCAAGTAATTCTAAGCTTGGATGTTTTTAGGGGTCATTTGCACCTTTACCTCAATTTTGGGTTTGATCTTTAATCTTTTTCTTCTCATATTAAATAATTTTTCGTGAGACATAAATTTATATTCTTATATTATAATATTTCATAAGTTATATTTGGATATTATTTTATTTTCAAAATAATTTACTAATTATGCTCCATTATACAGAAATTCAATTGTTAAAGGATAAAAATTATAGATCTAACTCATTTAAAGAACAAAACGTACAACTTTATATATTTTTAGACCGTCCCTCGTGAAATCCACAATCATATGTTCCTGATTTGGTTTAGTCCAACAAAATTTTACGTGTTGGTTAGGTTTCTATCAATTGCCTAAAAAATGATTAAAAGACTCCCATTACGTTAAGTAATTATCTTAGTTACACCTGATTTGGTCTGATTAATGAAAATGTCAATGAAGAGAAGAAAAGTGTTGAATGAAACTAATGTGAAGAATAGAGGGAAAAGGAATAACTAGCTAACCACACAGAAATACTTATCCACAAAAATTAGCATTCAAACTTCATAACTTTGCTATTGAAAACTTCAAAATTGACCTGTATTACTTTCACCATAAGGAAGAATTATAATATACTACTACTAGTGTTGAGTTATGGGGTTTAAGCACTGAGATTGTGACACAAGTTTGTAAAGATCCAATATAATTCTTTTAATTGTAGGGATCATCTTTGAAGCAGCCAGCAATTAAAATTCATTCACAAACAAGAGCATATATATATATATATAGGTGTCGCTGTTGCGTACTCAAATTGTGTTTGTCAAAATGAAATGAAGTACAAGTTTCATTGGCCAAAAATGGAGGCTATTGACACTTTCTTGATAAATGTCCAGAAAGTTATCAATCAATATGACACATGTCGAGTCACCTAACTTGTAGCAGGACCATGTGTCACCTCCTCAATTCGTACTCCGTACGTACACATAAATACACAATAGTAAATTTTATTCACTAGAAAACCGGTCAATTTATATCCGAGTTTACTAGTTTTAAAAAATGTGCTTACTTCCCAATTGCTCTTTTGAAATGGACAAACAGAAAGGAATAATTGAATACATTTGCTAGGATAATTGTGACTTCCTCCCTTTCAAAATAAATTATGTATTTTACTTGGATGCATTTTTTAAAAAAATTATTTATTTTAAAAAATAAATTTATTTTTAATAAATATCTTTAAAAAATTATAATTTTTTAATAACATAATTAAGAGCAAAATTAAAAAAATATTATAACCCTATTTGATTATATAAAGCATGAGCGTCATTTATTTATTTATTTTAAAATACATAGAGTAGCTCATTTGGTTGTAATAATTGGCCTACCTGAGAGCCAAACGGCACTGCAATGCGGCGCAACTGCTCGCTGCGGGTTCTCTTTGCAACGTAAGTAATTTAAATAATATATATTATTCTATACCAGATCGAACTTTTAAGACAATAATTATTTTGTACTCTGCTTGCCGATTAGGCATATCCTCAAGCAAAGGAAAGTTTTCAGGGTAAATCCTTCCCATACTATTTGACAATGACAGTATCTCAAATTAAAAGATGACTTTTTAAACGTTAGCGAATGAGAAGGAGTTGTCTTAGCTAGAAGCGAATCACACGTGATTGGATCCATATGGAGATTCACAAAGAAATAGGGTAAGCAGAAAAGATTAGCGACTGCCCCGAGAAGTGATTTTGATTTTTTAAAATTATTTTTAATAATTTTTTTAAAAATAAAGAAAAGAGATAATAAGCTCGTCAATATAGTGTGGTTACCTTATCATAAGCGGATGTAGAATACACAAAGAATAGATTCAACAGATTCTTCCATCTGTCATCCCTGAATGAAGCCTTTCAGGTAAATAGAAGGAGACAGGCTTCGGCCTTTGCAGAGGAAACGAATGTTATACATTTAATAATAAATAGTAAAGTTATGACTTACTACTATTATATTGCTTTCATTTTTTTGTTTGATAGATATATTAAAAATATTTATTTTAAAATATTTATTAATATAAAAATTTTAAAAATAACTAATTTTTTTTAAAATTTTATTTTTAATACTTAAATTACTTTAACATATAAAATAAATAATTATTATATATTTTTAAAAATTAAATCAATAAAATTATAATGTAATCTCTATTTTTAATATGTAAACCATGACGAGTAAAATAGAATGGAGAGAGTAATTTAGAAGAAAAAGAAATCACACGGAGAATGTGGTCCCAGAGAAGAAGAATTGAATGATTTAGACATTAAAACAAATGCAGGGTCCATGTATCAGAAAATATCACATGGTTGTGGGTCCCATACGGAAGGAAAGTTTTCGTATTGTTCCCAAAACCCACAAACTTTTTGATTGAGGACAGATCCTCCCATCTGAATCGTATTGTTTCAAAAATCTGGGAATTGAGATGTAAGTGCACCATTCATTTATTCACTCCTCTGCTTATCAAAATACACATTAAACTTTTAGTAACTATTTTTCTACACAATAAAAATACTTCCAAGTAAATGTGAATGGACTCTTAGACTCTCTCTCAATAGATTACTAGTTTTTGTAAAAAAAAGAATTGGCTCTGAATGTCAATCTATAATGATTGATATTAAAATTAATCGATAGATATTTAAGGTTATGATTCAAACTGATGGCTTGATATAGTGTTTACGTGATGACCTGGATCCAAGAAAGATGTCAATCATGACCAAGTAAGTCCAAGAAAAAAAAGAAAACAGTCACGATCAATTGGGAAAAATGGACACCACATAATATGAATTACAAATATCGTCATGTTCTTCTCATATAAATAAAATAAAATAAAATATATCGCAATGACAATTATATGTTTTCAATGATATTAATTTTGCCTTTTGCCTTTACATATTTGGTTGTAACTGGCAACTCATTATTTTTGCGTTTTCAACACATAGACATTCTATTTCATTCTCAAAAGTATTGTTCGTAATTTTTCTTTTTAAATTTAGCATATATAAATATCATATTTGATCGAATAATAATGTAGCTCGTATATTCCAGTCAAGTTAATTTTTCCTTTCTAATTTCCTTACTCATTCTTTACTTTCTTTATATTCTTTCCGCTTTTAATTAAATAATAATAGTAATAATAGTAATAATAATAATAATAAAAGAAATTTAAATTAGACAACAATGGCAATGGAGTCACTTAAATAATAATAATGATTGATTACTTGTTGACCATCGAGCGTATGTCTAGGATATTTTTCATCTTTGTTGAATTACCAGTACTCATCTTTTATTCACTGTAATAAATGCAACATTGACTCTTCATTCACTAGCACTCATGCCATATCCAAGACTTTTAGCACTTATCTTTTGTATGTCGCATACTAAAGAAATAATTTTCTAAAAAAATTATTTCTATATTTAATAAATTTTAATTTATATATATAAAAAAAGTTTAGAATATTATTTTTATTTAAATCATAAAAATATTTTTAAAAAATCTCATTTCCTGCTAATTTTTATATTTATATATGTCTCACTCTAAATAGATGCAAAAATAAATATTATAAATGACATTTAACATTACCTGATTCTTCCCCCCCACCTTCTTACTCATTTCCACCTCATTGCATTATCTTTATTTAAATTAATATAAAATTATTTTAAATTTATTTATCAAAACACACAAAAAAAGTAATATTTTTCAAAAAATTATTTTCAAACAAAATATTAAAAATATTTTCTGCCGTATTAAACGGAATTTTTTTTTATTCACATCAAATATATACATTCAGTTAACATAAAAAAATATCTTTTTTTTTTTACAATATTTATGCTTAACTATAATTAACCTACTATATATTAAAATAAAATTCATAATAATTGTTAGTTTATTTCACTATATCAAAAGCAAACCGGCTCCATTCATTGAATCATTCTCTAAAATCTAGCATCTTCCTCTTCTACACAATTCCGCTTCTTTGCATCCAGAAGATTCGAAAGTAGAATTATTTGTTTCTTTTTCACCCATAGGTCATAGGGTGTGTGAGGAAAATATTTTTCACAACAATAATAGCAGTAATACTGATAATATAATTTTATAAATAGGTCTGAAAAGGTAAAATATTTGTAGATTTTATTTTATTTTTATGAAATATAAAAATTATTTTTAATAAATTTTTGAGTTAAAATAAAAGTATTCAAAGTAAAAATATAAGAAAAGAGATAATAAAATAGTAATATACAAAATAAATTTAGCAATAAATGGTAATAAACTTCAAAAAATAAGAAATTATATCATAATTAAATAATATTATTAAATGGACAAGAAGAGAGAACAAGATTAGGCCACTTCTTCTTTCACATAAAAAGTGACCACATTTAACTAATTACTAATTTTTTATTTTAATTTTCGATATTCATACTAATTTTTATATAATATTTTAAATTTTTTTCATGTTTGATTTTGGTTGAATATAACTTTTGAAATCACTTGACCATCTCTAAACCCGTTCCTACTTACCCTTTCCCACCTTCATATTTTATTAAATTACATATAAATATTTTTAAAATAATATTATTTTATTTATTTTTCAAATACTTAAAAAAAAATAAGTATGGAATTCAGTTGTTCTTGTTTAAGCAAACACACCCTTAGTGGCGACAAAATAATTGAATGATAGTGCAGAAATGAGCTGTCAAAAAATGTACGATCCTATAAAATTGATGAATCACGTGGTTGATGGGGGTCCCTTTCTCAAGGCAAGTTTCGTACTGTTTGTTTCACTAACAGTTAAAAAATTTAAATAGAAAAGAAAACGTGAAAACAGGAAAGAGGAATCAAAGGAACTCTTTTTTGATTGATAAATTTTGGAACTATCTATGTGTAGAAAATAAAAAATAAAAAAAGTGTACTTATTTTTGTCATAAAATATTCTGCAAAAATAAAATTGAAATGTAACAGCACCAATAACTGATGAACTCCTACTTATCAAAGTTTCTAATTCTAATTTTTTTTCCACCCAGTGTTTATTTTGAAAATTTAAATTAGTAAATCATTAAATCAATTAAAATAATAAGAAGTGCTTATCTGAGCCCGGTAAGTACTAAAACCTCATTTGTTTTCACTTTATGAAAGTTTGAATTTGAATGATTCAGATCTTAAACAATTAAGTATATATATTTTTATCAAGATTTAAATACTTATTTAGTCTGAATAGACCTTAACCATTAAGATCTGCAACAAAGAGGTATATCATTATCACTCTATCCACAACCGCCAGCTATCAAATTAATCATCTCTATCATCACAATACTACCACTACTACTATCACCAATCACCACCTACCACCCAACAACAACAACAACAACAAGCACCTCTGTCACTATTGTCAATCACCATTAACGTCGTCAACCATCTAGGCATCACAACAATCTCCGACAACCACCACTGTTGCTAACCACTATGGTTAGTCATTACTATACATACCACTTGCATCATTATAATTATATGCACTATCACCGCCATCATTACCACCATCGTTGTCATGGCCACCTCTACCACCAGTATAACTCACTGCCATCACTGTGACTAATCCCTACTATCAACCATCTTCACCATCACAAATAGCACCGCCACCAACTAAACCAACACATCGTCAGCTACCATACATTCTTCAGCTACCATCATCAACATCGTCAATAGGGGCGGAGCTACAATGTATCGAGGGTGGTCAAGCGAACATCTACTATAGTAAAATGTTACATTATGTAATTAAATAATATATTTTGAACACCCATAACAAAGAAAACCTTGTAGCTCAGCGGCATAGGCTGCTTTGGAAAAAGTCAAGTGCACTTGTGTGCATGTTAGAATCCCGGAGTGGCGTTTGTTTGCTTGTTTTTGATATTTTTGAAAGAGCTCCTATTTTATAGAGAAAAAAAAATGATGTGATAATTAATTACTTTTTAAATCTGTTTCTATTATACAAAAGCAAATTGTAGTATAATATTTAATAAAGTATTATTTTTTGAATAATTCAAAATTAATTTTATTTATTAAAATAATTCTTAATTAGAGATCTACTATATAAAATCTACGAAAAAAAAGTTTAGTAGCCAATTGGATGTCCAATCGATTTGTGTTTGACTTTATTTTTCTTTTTATAAAAATTATTAAATAAAACTTATAAGTAATTGCTTATTTTAAAGTTAATAAACAAATCTTAAAAGCTCTTTATAACTCTGTCAAATTTGAAAGCAAAAAGGCTCCAAAAAGAATTTTTTTAAAAAAACATCGTGTGATTCTGCTCTTCATTTTTCGTGTCTTGTTGTTATTATTGTTGTCACTAGAGGTTGGTGAAAGCTTGAAGCGTAAAACTAATTTCATTTAGATTGAACTTTATCCTTTTTTTTTTTGCTCTGCCTGGTCAATTCATATAAAATTAAACAGGAACTCATTAAAGTTAAATATTACGCTTTTGGTATATCTATTAAAAAAAATAATTATTAATATTGGATTAGTTTGATTTTAAAATTTTCAGTACACTCATTCGTTAATTTTTTTTTTACTTATGCAATGCTTGAACACCTTTCGTAAATTTTGTGGCTATTTAATTACTTTCTATTTTGAATTATATATTTAATATATTTACAAATTAATAAAGTATGTGTATTTAGTTGTTGAAAAATAAATAGTCTTAATTATTCGGCGTTCAAACGTAGAGACAACATGTTAATCATTCGTATGTACATTCAGATTGAGACATTTTTGTTATACCCCGTAGAATTCCCGGCACCTAGACGACCTATTCGCACCTTGGTTAAGCATATTAGAAGGCCATACGTGCTAGAGAAAGGCCGGAAAAAAGATCGGACGAGAAACCCGTCAAACCATCGCGGGAGGAGCTGAGGCAGAGCCCCTCCGCGATGGCAGCGTGTCACGGAGGTGAGGCCTCCGCGATGGCTCCGTGACACGTTGCCCAGGTTCAGGCTCAAGTATATAAGCCCCACTTCGGTTTAAATTCATTTTAATCAAAGGAAAATTTCCAGAAAACAGAGGGTACGGCAGAGAGGAGTAAGAACGAAGGAAATTAAATAATTTTCGTCCGATTACGCTGCTAAACGTTGCCCAAATTCAAATTAACCCTAGATATTGAGGTATTTAGCAGTAAAGAGCATTCCTACGGATTTAGTTTCGTAAAATACGGCCGACGAATCGGCGAGCCGCCGAACTAAGGTAAGTAGAATTGCTCTAAATTAATGTCTATGTGTTCCTAGCTGAGAAGTGAATATTTCTCCCTTCTGGACCGCTGAAAAATAACGAGTTTTCGACCGTTTTTCAAAAGGTTAAAATTGAGATAAATATATATATTCTAAGTGACAATTTCTCCCGAATATTAATGTAGATTCAGCTACTCCTTGCTTAAATGTCATGTTATTGTGCTATTCGTTTCTGTTGCATATTTCAGTTTGCTTTACATGCTCAGTACCTGTGGTACTGACACCCAGCGGGGCGCTGTATTGCTTGCCTACAGGTACTCACGGACGAGGAGCCGATCCCTCGTGATTCCAGCCAGCCAGTGAGTCATCAGCTCCTGTCATCCGGAGTCTGATTCCCAGAGGTGTAGCTCCTTTCCTTTTGTTGTGCAGTATGGGTAGGTCGGGGCCCTGTCCCGATCATTTCTATTAGTTTCTTACAGTATTCGTAGAGGCTTGCAGTCTGTATATATTCCCCGTGGTTATTTGAGCCGGTCGTGTGGGGCCGTGCTGTCACGCCCCGCCCTGGGGGGCATGACTGGCACCTGGTGCCCTAGTAGGACCTAGACTGCTATCTGGTGAGCCTAGGCACTTCTGGTGCCTGGCTGGCTCTATCTCAAATTCTTGGAAACGAAGGGCTATATAACGGCTATAAACACAGCCTCCGGCCAACAGGCCTATAGCCACATGCACCTGAAAATCAGCTAACCAGAAACATACTACTGTCAAGGGAACCTATGCGGGCCGGCAAGGCCACCATGCTGTCTAGTTTACTGTAGCTTAACAATAGCACGCTAAATAATTACGTGACCGACAAGGTCACCACTACTGACTGGTTATGGCCACACACGGCCAACAGGAACAGAAATAACAAATAACTATAATAAGCTGCACGGCCTCACACGATCGGCTCGACTGACCACAGGGAAATATATACAGACTGCAAGCCTCTAAGAATAACAACAGAAATGATCGAGACAGGGCCCCGAATGTAGGAACTGGTCCATCCGGGCCTGCCGGATCTCCCGTGGCAAATAATGGTCTAGAAAGGCCTCCGAGAAGCTGTTCCAGGTCGGAGGGGTAACATCTCTCCCTCGGGACCTTTCCCAACTCTCGTACCACAGAATAGCTATATCTCTTAACCGGAACACTGCCAGCTCAACCGACTCCGAAGGGGTCACATGCATCACTCGGAATATCCTCTGCATCTGATCTAGGAAGTCCTGGGGGTCCTCTGCCGGATCTGACCCTGTAAACTGCGGGGGACCCAGTGCCAAAAACTCCCTAACCCTGGAACTGCCTGGCCCACCTGAAGACTCTGCTGCCACAGGTGGCACTGACTGGCGCTGTGTGGCCATCATCTGTGCCAACATAACCACAGCGCTACGAACCTCCTGATCTGATGGCGAAGGCACAGGAGCTATCGGAGGCGGTGTCGTTCCGAACAGCTCCTGGTGAGAGGGAAATGGCTGAGAGGGCTGTGATGAAGCCTCTACGTCGCCCTCAGATCTGACTGACTCTGTCTGAATCTGAGGCACTCTGCTAGTGCCTTCTCCTGCTGCTGTGTCCAGTCTTCCGCCTGTGGCAGGGTGTCGTTGATCTGTCATTCTTATCTGTAGACAAAGAATACGATAAGTGTTAGGGACTTAACCCTATATTGTACTGCTCTATAGCACGACTGGCTGAGAAAGAAGAGTAACCATCCTATCATGCCTTGCAGCCTCCTGCCTATAGTATGTGGTGCACAACACATCCATAGACAAGACTCTACTTAGCACGGCTTGCAGACTCCCTGGGACACGACCTGCTCTGATACCAAGTTTGTCACGCCCCGCCCTGGGGGGCATGACTGGCACCTGGTGCCCTAGTAGGACCTAGACTGCTATCTGGTGAGCCTAGGCACTTCTGGTGCCTGGCTGGCTCTATCTCAAATTCTTGGAAACGAAGGGCTATATAACGGCTATAAACACAGCCTCCGGCCAACAGGCCTATAGCCACATGCACCTGAAAATCAGCTAACCAGAAACATACTACTGTCAAGGGAACCTATGCGGGCCGGCAAGGCCACCATGCTGTCTAGTTTACTGTAGCTTAACAATAGCACGCTAAATAATTACGTGACCGACAAGGTCACCACTACTGACTGGTTATGGCCACACACGGCCAACAGGAACAGAAATAACAAATAACTATAATAAGCTGCACGGCCTCACACGACCGGCTCGACTGACCACAGGGAAATATATACAGACTGCAAGCCTCTAGGAATAACAACAGAAATGATCGAGACAGGGCCCCGACCTACCCGTACTGTATAAAAGGAAAAGAGCTACACCTCTGGAAATCAGACTCCGGATGATAGGAGCTGAATACTCAATAGCTAACTGGAATCACGAGGGATCGCCTCCTCGTCTATGAGTACCTGCAGGCAAGTAATGCAGCGCCCCACTGGGCGTCAGTATCACTGATACTGAGTATGCAAAGCAACTGAAATAATACAACTGAAAACAACTGAATAAAGAGAGCATAACTAGCATTTTTGTATAGCAGGAGATAACTGAATCTGAAGAAGCTAACAAAAACTGGATCGGACTTTCTGTACTGATAAGGCAGAGGCGTACCTGTAGACGTAACGGCCTGCTGTCTAGTAGCTAGTATACAATATATATAGCACATAAATATATATACAAGTAGCAAGCAAGAGCCAATACCAACCCCCATAAGCCGGATGGCGCCAAGCAAGCAAACAATCTATATACCCCTACCCGAGTCAAAACCAACCAAACATAAGTCTCTCCACTCATCTACTCACTTCGGAGCTCCTCTACCGGTCCCCTGGGTCTCTGGCTCGGGCCATAGTCTCCGATATAAGCAACCGTGTCTGGGTCCGGAGGACTCCTGTGTAGACAGTAACAGATAGGGTCTGGATCCCCGGACACACTCAACGGGGCTACCTGAAACCGGAGCTACACCTGTAATAACTGAATGTACAGACAGTAACAGATAGGGTCTGATTCCCTGGACACTGCTCAACAGGGCTATCTGATACCGGAGCTGTACCTGTAATGCTGATCAGACTGCTATGTGGAAAGCTTCATCCCATCTTCGTCCAAGCTGGGGACGGCATGCCACTCCTTGGAGTGACGTAAGACTCACCCGCTCAGTGGGCGACACGATTACCAACCCAGGGGCGGCGAGGACACTCAATAAGGTGCCCTCACACCATAACAAGTCTCAACAAACAAATAGCACATATAAATAGCAAGCATGTATAGCTAAAAAGACTATCTAGAATTTAGATTCTTGTTCTGATCTGTTTCTATACTGAACTGATTCTTTTACTGATTATACTGATTCTGAAATCTCTGTTTCTTTTTATCCTACAACATGCTTGCTAATCACATAATAGGCTATACTGAAATCTGAATAATAACTTGCCCTTGGGCGCATGCTTTTGTAACTTTCAGACTAAAATACGATACGGCAACGCAAACCAGAATTTACTAAACTTATTCAATTCTCAACATTCAACTCCGAGAGTTTCAAATACGGAGTTTATTATGATTCATGAAACTAAGACTTACTAACTTGCCGAAGAACAACTTCACATACCTTAACCTCGAGTTATCCGACTGTCGGACGAGACTCGATCAATACTCCAGCTAATTCTCCCAACTGCATTCAGATATACGTCAATTAATACTAAATATAGCTTTATCCTGAAGAACAACGTCACTTTCGATATAATTATAGCCTAAACTTAGGCTTATCGAAAGACGGTCAAAAACTCGCTATTTTTCAGAAGTCCAGAAGGGAGAAGTATTCACTTCACAGCTAGGAGCACATAGACACTAATTTGGAGTAATTTTACTTACTTTGGTTCGGTAGGTCGACGATTCGCCGGCCGTATTTCACGAAACAAAAACCGTAGAAATGCTCTCTGCTGCTAAATACCTCGGTACCTGAGGTTAATTTGGGTTTAGACTTCGTTTGGCAGCGTAATCGGAAGGAAATTATCAAATAATCCTCGTTCCTCTTTCTCTCTGCTTACCCTCTGATTTTCATTGGAAATTATAAGAAACTTTAATGAAAAGTCGAAGTTGGAGGCTATATATAATTTGGATTTATAAGTCGCATTCAGGGAATGCGATTTATAAGTCGCATTCACGGAATGCGATTTATAAGTTGCATTCCTGGAATGCAACTTATAAGTCGCATTTTGCCTTGTGACGCGCCGACTTGGCGCTTGTCCGATCTTTCCCCGAGCCTTTTTCTAGCATGTATGGTTTTTAAATACTTTTAACCAACACGCGAATAGGCCATCTATATGCCGGAAATTTACGGGGTGTAACATTCTCCCCCCCTTAAGAACATTCGTCCTCGAATGAAATCTGCTATCTAAAGGACTTCTCAGCTTACCCAACTTATTACTTAGAAAAATTTTGGCAGAGTTTCCCCTGTAATATGGACTACCCCAAAAATCCTGAAACGCAGAAAAGTCCAATACAGGGACTCCACACAATACTATAGAGTTCACTTGATAGCTAACATCAATCTTTCTCATTTCATACATATACAACTATAAAGTATTGCATAAATAATAATACGGACATACCCGTCGCCCGACTAAGCCTGGAACAAGTGAGGATATCTAGCCTTCATATCTTCCTCAGCCTCCCACGTCATTTCTTCTCGGTTCCTGTTACGCCATAATACTTTGACATACGCAATATCTTTAGTTCTCAACCTGCGAATCTGTCTGTCTAGGATAGCTACTGGAACCTCTTCGTAGGCCAGCTCCTCTGTAACCTGGATATCCTGGACTGGAACTGCTCTTGACGGGTCTCCTAAGCATTTCCTTAGCATGGATATATGAAAGACTGGATGAACAGATTCTAATTCTGGCGGCAAGTTTAACTCATACGCCACTTGGCCTATTCTTCTACGAATCTGATATGGCCCGACAAATCTTGGGCTGAGCTTACCTTTCTTGCCGAATCTCATCACCCCTTTCATCGGAGACACTTTCAAAAATACCCAGTCATTCACATTAAACTCCAGGTCTCTGCGCCGTACATCTGCATATGATTTCTGGCGACTCTGTGCAGTTAATAGGCGTTCTCTGATAAGCTTTACTTTCTCTTCTGACTGCTGAACAATGTCTGGCCCAATTATCGCTGACTCCCCTGCTTCAAACCAGCCAACCGGCGATCTGCACTTTCGCCCGTATAATGCTTCAAAAGGCGCCATCTGAATAGCTGAGTGATAGCTGTTATTATAAGCAAACTCTATCAACGGCAAATGCTCATCCCAGCTACCACCAAAATCTAGCACACACGCTCGCAGCATGTCCTCGAGCGTCTGAATAGTGCGCTCAGCCTGTCCATCTGTCTGAGGGTGGAATGCTGTGCTCAAATTGATCTGCGTTCCCAAACCCTTCTGGAATGACTCCCAATACCTAGCTGTAAACTGTGCTCCTCTGTCTGAAATGATGGATACGGGTACTCCATGCAACCTGACTATTTCTCGGATATACAACCCAGCATAATCTTCGGCCGAGAAGGTAGTTCTTACTGGCAGGAAATGAGCTGATTTAGTCAACCTGTCAACTATTACCCATATAGAGTCATGCCTGCGTCTAGTACGGGGTAATCCTGCCACAAAATCCATATTTATAGCTTCCCATTTCCAGAGAGGCACAGCTATATCCTGAGTCAAACCGCCTGGTTTCTGATGTTCTGCTTTCACCTGTTGGCAGTTAGGACACTGGGCTACAAATTCAGCAACATCTCTTTTCATACCTGGCCACCAGTAATTTTCTTTGATATCATGGTACATCTTTGTCGCGCCAGGGTGGAGAGAATAACGGGTGCAATGTACCTCGTTCATGATATGCTGGCGGAGGCCTGAAACATTGGGAACACATAAACGATCTTTACAATGCAGCACTCCATCCTCTGTTACCTGGAATTCTGGCGCTTTGCCTAGCGGAATATAATCTCTAAGCTGAACTAGGTCAGGATCCTCAAATTGCCGTTCTTTCACTTCCATGACTAATGATGACACGGCGGTGTTCTGAATTACCGCTCTACCGTCCTCTGTTTCTGCTACACGAACGGCTAGGCCAGCTAACTGATGTATCTCCCTGACCAATTCCCGCTGCTCGGGCTGCAAATACGCCAAGCTCCCCATGGACTTTCGACTGAGAGCATCTGCTACAACATTAGCTTTTCCCGGGTGGTACAGAATGTTCACATCATAATCCTTTAACAGCTCCAACCAGCGACGTTGCCGCAGATTCAGCTCCCTCTGAGTGAAGATATACTGTAGGCTCTTGTGATCTGTGAAAATATCAACATGGACGCCATACAGGTAATGTCTCCACATTTTTAAGGCGTGGATCACTGCGGCTAACTCCAGGTCGTGGGTAGGATAATTCTTCTCGTGTTTCCTCAGCTGTCTGGAGGCATATGCAATCACCTTACCATGCTGCATCAACACACAACCCAACCCAACGCCTGATGCGTCGCAATATACTGAGTAACCTTCTGTACCTTCCGGCAAGGCTAGCACTGGGGCAGAGGTTAACCTATCTTTTAACTCCTGGAAGCTATGCTCGCATGCCTCTGTCCACTGAAACTTTGCTGCTTTCTGTGTCAGTTTGGTCAGAGGTGCCGCAATAGTCGAGAACCCTTCAACGAACCTCCTATAGTAACCTGCTAAACCCAGAAAGCTACGGACTTCTGTCGGAGTAGTAGGCCTAGGCCATGATTTGACTGCTTCTATCTTCTGCGTGTCAACCTGTATACCAGCATCCGACACAATATGCCCTAAAAAGGCCACTGAATTAAGCCAGAATTCGCACTTAGAAAATTTAGCATATAACTGGCGGTCCCTGAGGATCTGGAGCACTGTCCGCAAATGAGTTCGGTGATCTTCTTCAGAGCGAGAATACACCAGAATATCATCAATAAATACTATTACGCACAAGTCCAAGAAAGGTCTGAAAATACTGTTCATCAGGTCCATGAATATTGCCGGGGCATTCGTCAACCCGAAGGACATAACCAGGAATTCAAAGTGTCCATATCGGGTCCTGAATGCTGTTTTGGGAATATCTCTCTCACGTACTCGAACCTGGTGATATCCGGACCGCAAGTCAATCTTAGAAAAACATCTGGCTCCCTGCAACTGATCGAATAAGTCATCAATCCTGGGAAGCGGGTACTTGTTCTTCACTGTAACTTTGTTCAATTGCCGATAATCTATGCACATACGGAGTGAGCCATCTTTCTTTCTCACAAACAGAACCGGCGCACCCCATGGTGAAGTACTCGGCCTAATAAAACCTTTATCCAACAAGTCTTTCAGCTGCTCCTTTAATTCCCTGAGTTCTGCAGGAGCCATGCGATAAGGAGGAACCGATATCGGTTGGGTGCCTGGTAATAAATCAATAGCAAAATCTATTTCCCTTTCTGGGGGAATGCCAGGTAACTCATCGGGAAACACATCAGGGAACTCGTTCACCACCGGAATAGACTGGAGCGTCGGAGATTCTGCTCGGACATCCTGAACTCTGACCAGATGGTAAATACATCCCTTAGATATCAATTTCCTCGCCTGAAGGTAGGAAATAAACCTACCTTTTGGTGTAGCGGTGCTGCCCTTCCACTCCCGCATTGCTTCTCCTGGAAAGTGGAATCGGACCGTCTTGGTCCAACATTCAACATTGGCAAAGCACGGCACTAGCCAATCCATACCCATTATGGCATCGAAATCTATCATTTCTAACTCGACCAGATCTACTGTAGTCTAACGGTCAGCAACCTCTACTATACACCTTCGGTAAATTCTGCTAGCTATAATAGAGTCACCGACGGGCGTGGATACTGCAAAGGGCCGCTGTAATAATTCTGGTGCAATATTGAACTTCCGTGCCACAAACGGGGTAATATATGACAGGGTAGATCCTGGATCAATCAATACGTAAACAGGGTATGAACAGATAGTCAGCATACCTGTTACTACATCTGGAGACGCCTCTGAATCCTGTCTGCCTGGCAAAGCATAAGTACGGCTTGAACCCGTACCTGAACTGGAGGCTCCCAATCTACCTCGGCCTCTGCCTGCTGAACCTGAAGGCCCACGCCCCGCTGAGGTTGCTGGGGCTCGTGGCCCTGCGGATCCCCTGTCCTGACTGCCTCTGCTCCCCTGACCTCTGGTCGGACAGTCTCTCATCTGGTGCCCCTCCTGCCCGCAAATATAACACCCCGTGGAGCCATATCTACAAGCTCCGGAGTGTGGTCGACTACAATAGGGGCAGGGTGAGGGTGCAAATCTACTCTGTTCCCCCCTTCTCTGCTGCGGGGAATCTACCGTTCTGGAACTGCCACTGAACCCTGACTGCCCTCTACGAACATACCTACCTCGCTGCTGCTGCTGTGGAGGTGGGAGTCTAGGGGGTCTATCTGATAGTCGAGGCCTGGGTCCTCTTTGAACTTCCCTCTGTATCTCATCTGGTCTATCTCTGCGGCGCTGTTCCTGACTGATCTGTCTACTACTCTGCTGCCGCTGTCTAAGGCCCTCTATAGTCTGAGCAAATGCCTGTACTCGGGCAATGTCCATATCCTCTCGCAACGTCGCCGTCATACATGCCTCAATATACTCCGGATTCAAGCCCATGATGAATCTGTGAACTCTTGCTGGCATAGTATCAACAAAGACTGGAGCATAACGGGCTAAGGAGTCAAACTGTAAAGCATACTCACGAACACTCCTCGCCCCCTGCTCTAAATGTAGGAACTGGTCCATCCGGGCCTGCCGGATCTCCCGTGGCAAATAATGGTCTAGAAAGGCCTCCGAGAAGCTGTTCCAGGTCGGAGGGGTAACATCTCTCCCTCGGGACCTTTCCCAACTCTCGTACCACAGAATAGCTATATCTCTTAACCGGAACACTGCCAGCTCAACCGACTCCGAAGGGGTCACATGCATCACTCGGAATATCCTCTGCATCTGATCTAGGAAGTCCTGGGGGTCCTCTGCCGGATCTGACCCTGTAAACTGCGGGGGACCCAGTGCCAAAAACTCCCTAACCCTGGAACTGCCTGGCCCACCTGAAGACTCTGCTGCCACAGGTGGCACTGACTGGCGCTGTGTGGCCATCATCTGTGCCAACATAACCACAGCGCTACGAACCTCCTGATCTGATGGCGAAGGCACAGGAGCTATCGGAGGCGGTGTCGTTCCGAACAGCTCCTGGTGAGAGGGAAATGGCTGAGAGGGCTGTGATGAAGCCTCTACGTCGCCCTCAGATCTGACTGACTCTGTCTGAATCTGAGGCACTCTGCTAGTGCCTTCTCCTGCTGCTGTGTCCAGTCTTCCGCCTGTGGCAGGGTGTCGTTGATCTGTCATTCTTATCTGTAGACAAAGAATACGATAAGTGTTAGGGACTTAACCCTATATTGTACTGCTCTATAGCACGACTGGCTGAGAAAGAAGAGTAACCATCCTATCATGCCTTGCAGCCTCCTGCCTATAGTATGTGGTGCACAACACATCCATAGACAAGACTCTACTTAGCACGGCTTGCAGACTCCCTGGGACACGACCTGCTCTGATACCAAGTTTGTCACGCCCCGCCCTGGGGGGCATGACTGGCACCTGGTGCCCTAGTAGGACCTAGACTGCTATCTGGTGAGCCTAGGCACTTCTGGTGCCTGGCTGGCTCTATCTCAAATTCTTGGAAACGAAGGGCTATATAACGGCTATAAACACAGCCTCCGGCCAACAGGCCTATAGCCACATGCACCTGAAAATCAGCTAACCAGAAACATACTACTGTCAAGGGAACCTATGCGGGCCGGCAAGGCCACCATGCTGTCTAGTTTACTGTAGCTTAACAATAGCACGCTAAATAATTACGTGACCGACAAGGTCACCACTACTGACTGGTTATGGCCACACACGGCCAACAGGAACAGAAATAACAAATAACTATAATAAGCTGCACGGCCTCACACGACCGGCTCGACTGACCACAGGGAAATATATACAGACTGCAAGCCTCTAGGAATAACAACAGAAATGATCGAGACAGGGCCCCGACCTACCCGTACTGTATAAAAGGAAAAGAGCTACACCTCTGGAAATCAGACTCCGGATGATAGGAGCTAAATACTCAATAGCTAACTGGAATCACGAGGGATCGCCTCCTCGTCTATGAGTACCTGCAGGCAAGTAATGCAGCGCCCCACTGGGCGTCAGTATCACTGATACTGAGTATGCAAAGCAACTGAAATAATACAACTGAAAACAACTGAATAAAGAGAGCATAACTAGCATTTTTGTATAGCAGGAGATAACTGAATCTGAAGAAGCTAACAAAAACTGGATCGGACTTTCTGTACTGATAAGGCAGAGGCGTACCTGTAGACGTAACGGCCTGCTGTCTAGTAGCTAGTATACAATATATATAGCACATAAATATATATACAAGTAGCAAGCAAGAGCCAATACCAACCCCCATAAGCCGGATGGCGCCAAGCAAGCAAACAATCTATATACCCCTACCCGAGTCAAAACCAACCAAACATAAGTCTCTCCACTCATCTACTCACTTCGGAGCTCCTCTACCGGTCCCCTGGGTCTCTGGCTCGGGCCATAGTCTCCGATATAAGCAACCGTGTCTGGGTCCGGAGGACTCCTGTGTAGACAGTAACAGATAGGGTCTGGATCCCCGGACACACTCAACGGGGCTACCTGAAACCGGAGCTACACCTGTAATAACTGAATGTACAGACAGTAACAGATAGGGTCTGATTCCCTGGACACTGCTCAACAGGGCTATCTGATACCGGAGCTGTACCTGTAATGCTGATCAGACTGCTATGTGGAAAGCTTCATCCCATCTTCGTCCAAGCTGGGGACGGCATGCCACTCCTTGGAGTGACGTAAGACTCACCCGCTCAGTGGGCGACACGATTACCAACCCAGGGGCGGCGAGGACACTCAATAAGGTGCCCTCACACCATAACAAGTCTCAACAAACAAATAGCACATATAAATAGCAAGCATGTATAGCTAAAAAGACTATCTAGAATTTAGATTCTTGTTCTGATCTGTTTCTATACTGAACTGATTCTTTTACTGATTATACTGATTCTGAAATCTCTGTTTCTTTTTATCCTACAACATGCTTGCTAATCACATAATAGGCTATACTGAAATCTGAATAATAACTTGCCCTTGGGCGCATGCTTTTGTAACTTTCAGACTAAAATACGATACGGCAACGCAAACCAGAATTTACTAAACTTATTCAATTCTCAACATTCAACTCCGAGAGTTTCAAATACGGAGTTTATTATGATTCACGAAACTAAGACTTACTAACTTGCCGAAGAACAACTTCACATACCTTAACCTCGAGTTATCCGACTGTCGGACGAGACTCGATCAATACTCCAGCTAATTCTCCCAACTGCATTCAGATATACGTCAATTAATACTAAATATAGCTTTATCCTGAAGAACAACGTCACTTTCGATATAATTATAGCCTAAACTTAGGCTTATCGAAAGACGGTCAAAAACTCGCTATTTTTCAGAAGTCCAGAAGGGAGAAGTATTCACTTCACAGCTAGGAGCACATAGACACTAATTTGGAGTAATTTTACTTACTTTGGTTCGGTAGGTCGACGATTCGCCGGCCGTATTTCACGAAACAAAAACCGTAGAAATGCTCTCTGCTGCTAAATACCTCGGTACCTGAGGTTAATTTGGGTTTAGACTTCGTTTGGCAGCGTAATCGGAAGGAAATTATCAAATAATCCTCGTTCCTCTTTCTCTCTGCTTACCCTCTGATTTTCATTGGAAATTATAAGAAACTTTAATGAAAAGTCGAAGTTGGAGGCTATATATAATTTGGATTTATAAGTCGCATTCAGGGAATGCGATTTATAAGTCGCATTCAGGGAATGCGATTTATAAGTCGCATTCACGGAATGCGATTTATAAGTTGCATTCCTGGAATGCAACTTATAAGTCGCATTCCTGGAATGCAACTTATAAGTCGCATTTTGCCTTGTGACGCGCCGACTTGGCGCTTGTCCGATCTTTCCCCGAGCCTTTTTCTAGCATGTATGGTTTTTAAATACTTTTAACCAACACGCGAATAGGCCATCTATATGCCGGAAATTTACGGGGTGTAACACGTGCAGTCTGCTGTAGCTGTTTTGTATTCCAGTTTATATTGGCCGTGTGGGGCCTTAGTTTGACAGTAGTGGTGACCTTGCCGGTCACGTAGTTTTACAGCAGTCTTGTGTTGAGTTACAGATAACTAGACAGCATGGTGGCCTTGTCGGCCCGCATAGGTTCCTTGTTACAAGTCTGTTTCTGGTTAGCTGTTGTTACAGGTACAGATGGCTACAGGCCAGTCGGCCGGAGGCTGTAGTTACAGCCGTTATATAGCCGATTTGTTTCTTAAAATAGAGCCAAGCCAGCCAAAGCACCAGATGTGCTCAGGCTGAACCAGTTAGCAGTCCAGAGTCTAACAGGCACCAAGTGCCGTCATACCCCCCTAGTTGGGGTGTGACAATTTTAATTTTAATAAAAAACAAATGAAACTAAATTCTCATTTTTCTACTTGAAATTGACTTGGCATTTATTAGTCTTTTTCCTTCGAACTTAAATTATTTATTTTCCATTTAAATCCTATCTCGATTGCAGCTAAGCTTGTCCGTTTCTTAGAAGACCTTATTTTTTTTTCCTTTTCTCTTTTCATTTTAAGATTAGTGCAAATAAGTTGAAGCCAAAAAAGATTATAAAAACAGATGATGAGATGTTGAAAATCTTAAGATGCTAAACTTATTTTTGGTATATGTTGTATATCTTACAATTTACTGTCTCCCTTAAGTATTTTTACTTTTTTAAAATTCTATACCTAATTAAACACAATTATAAAAAATAAAATTAAAATTTTAGTAAATTTACACGGTATTTTTAAAGAAAATGTTGACATAGACACTGCAATTAATAAGAGTTGACTTCCTTAGAACAAATAACATGCCTTCTATCATTTATTTTTTTGACACGGACAGCCAGAATCATGCATTAACATAATTAATCTCAATCCTAAAGTACAATATATTATATATTATTATATTTATAATATATGGCTCTTCATCACACCTCTCTGCACAAATACATAATAATATTACAAAAAGGGTTTTCTACAACATGGATCACTCAAAATGAAATGTCTATCATGTCCAAAGCTAAATTTTCCATCATAAGAGATTCCACTTCTCCACCGCAGTTCATCTTTCCATTTGTTTTTCCATTTCCTGCATTTACAATCAAATCAATTAAAATTTGCTGACATATCAATTTTTTTTTAAATTATTTTCTTTTGCCTCTACTGTTGAGAAATAGCTTGTTCTCTTCATACCAAAACAGAGCAATTATGACATGTTTAACTTAACCCTCCTACTAGTAAAGTTGAATTATCAATGGAATGGAGTTCATAAAAATTTACTCGCATCATGTGTTTACATTAAATCAATTAATCTTGCATTTATTAGTTTGGTATAACCACATGTATGATGAATTTTTTTCTTGTGGTGTTAGGTTTTTGAAAAGGCTAATTTCTTTTCGCAACTTGTTAAATTTTGCTAGTAATTGTGTAGAAGTCAATTTACGAATAGGTAAATAAAAGTTAAATCCATATAATTTTTTGAAAATAAAGTTTTCTTGTACGACAATGTAATGTACGTACCATAAAAGGGGTCTGGGATAGTTTGGTTGAAAGTTGGAGCAGACATCTTCTTGAGAGGGCAAGAGGAAAGTGGAAGAACAGGTAAATTTTGGCAATTGCAAATCTCAATCATATTGCCATCTGGGTCATGAAAGAATAGTTGATCCACAGTAACTCCTCCTTCTTTCACAGTAGCAGTGACATATTCAATTTCCATATCATTCAATCTTTGAATAATGAGGTCCATATCTGAGCATTGGAATGATATGTGATTGTCTTTTGGATTTATTTCCCCCCTCTTTGATTGCACATCTTCTTTTCCTAACAAATGTATTCCAATTCCATGGTTGAACAACCTGCATAACATCAACCCAAAATATCACATTTATTCTACTTTCCAAAAAATTGTACAAGGTTTACATTATTGAAATATCTAACATTGTGTATAATAGATTCGGTGACCTAATGTGGTTTGACCCTTCTCCGGATCTCGCCTAGGATATCCACATATTTTTATCTTTCAAATCTTAACACGAATGCAGGGTAGAGCTACAATTTTAGTTAAGAGTTTGGTAGAAGTCAATAAAATAGGCTCATATCTTGTATTTGTATTAAAAATCAACTAATTATGTGTAAGTAATTTCAATAAGATATTTTGGTTTAAAAAGAAAAATGAGAATCCATAAAGAGAGGGAATGTATGTATGTATGTGTATTTACCAAGCACCATCAAAGTCGAAGGAAGAGGGTCTCTTGATGAGGACAAAGCCAAGTACTTGTTCGTAGAATTGGGCAGATTTAGCAACAGATTTGCAGACATAGGAAACATGATTCAAAGCCAACAAAGGCATCCTGTTTTCCTCATCATACGAGGATGTTGTTGATGATGATGACCAGTTCAAGTTTGTCTCCTCAACTGATTCTGCCTTCACAATTTCTCTCCCCATATTATTTATTCTACTCCACCAAAAAACACTCCAAAAGAATGACTAATAGTTATGAAAATCTTGGAATTAGCTAGTTAGCTGGGGAAAAATAGACTTGCTCTTTTCTGTGTGGAACTTTCCATTGCCAATGCACACATATTTATAACCAAAAAAGACTAGTTAGGGTGTGTTTGGTATTTTGAAAAACGGGGGTATAGGGGGTAAGGGGGGCAAGGGCCAATTTTACTTGTACATATCATAATCCTACGTCCATACACGTCGATAGCTATACATAATATCATGAAATCTTATCCACCACCAAGCAAAAGGATAAACAGTAATTAACCCCTCAATATCACAAATTATTACGCCTCTAGCTTTTAAAATAAGTGAAGCTTTAAGTTTTTAAATTTATTTTAAAAAAACTAATGTTTTAATAATTAAAAATATATTAATGATATTTTTTTTATTTTTATTTTTATTTAAATGAAAAGAGTTTTATATAATTAAAATAATATTAAAGTGTTATATCTTTTTAAAGATATTTATCAAGAATAAATGAGTAAAATATATATATATATATATATTAAAATATAATTAATTTAAAAATACCATCTATTTTAAAATAAAGAGATATATATTTTGATGCCCGCCTGCGTCCCAGCAGTTTCACGTTTTGGCTGTCCATATTCTCTGAGTCTTGACACGCATAACTTTCTCTACAGCACATGATTGATCACAACTCTCCTACCTACTCTCTCCACTTTTTTTTTTTCTCTGTCTTGTTTTTTTATTATTCCTTCGTCTCAGTTTACATGACACTATTTAACTCGATATAATAAAAATTAAAATTCTAACCTTATGTCAGAACCTACGAATCAAAAGCTTATCTTAGATAGACATATTCTATGGGACGTAGGTCTCCGAAAAAGTAACTTAGACATGTAAAGAATTACTTGATCACATAAATTAAGATAGAAAATTAATTTTTTTAGTTAGTTAATTACATAAGAGAATCGGAAAAATGAAAATAGTTTTTTCATATGATTTCAATACATTTAGACCGTCTATTCCACGGTTTTACTATAATTTTTTTTTAATTTTAATTCCATGAAATAGTAAAGTTATACAGCTTTTTGAAAGAGAGAAGGAAGGATACGCTTATAGAAAGTTAATTAAAGCGAAATTTAAGTCCTAATCATTTCTCTTATTCTTCTTCTTTGGCCCTCGTATTGAATTAGAATCAAATTGGACCAATCGCAATACTTTAATCTTTTTTCTTTTCCTTCCCATTATTTGCCATTCGAATCGTTGATTGAATATTCATGTGATTCATAATTATGTTTCGCAAATTGAATTAATTATCACATCTTGTAATCAGTACAATAATGTTGTGTATACTGATTATACAATGCATATTAACTAAAATTTGTATTACTAAAAATTATAAATTTAATATTTAAATAAAACTTTAATTTCGTTTCATAATTTTATATCGAATGACCAAACGCGTCATTGCTATGAACCTTGCATGTGCCTAACTCCTCCTGTATGAGGCCAAAACTGTAAAATCTAGGACAAACAAATGCCTGTGACAAAAAACAAGTGGATAAATTACTCCATAAAAACAAAAATGCAAGACTAATAAAGCTCTGGAAAGATTCCCTAGAAAACATTTTTTAAGAAGTTAAAATATTTTCATACTCTGCCTCTTCTTAAAGTAGTTCCAAAAATGATTGAAATTTCTTTCATGGGACCAAATAATATTAAAGTGCGCTATCTTAACAAATCTGCTTTTGTTTGTTACTACTAACAATACTTGAAAGTCTTGATTCGACTAGAATTATTTTTTTTTTTAAATAAGTATTGGTTATTAGTAGTATAGTTTTTGATTTGGCGACTTTGGGATATGCAAAAATTGTAAGTTATTGTAGTAGGTGTTTTGGTCATCTCCCTTCATCCTAACTATATGATTGAATAATCAATATATCGTCGCTATTTGATCACGTAATTATTCAATAATAATAACAAGATTACAAAGTCGTCTAGGATTTATAAATTTTGAATTTTTAAATTTTAAAACTTAAATTTTTGTATTTATTAAATAATTGTTTAAGTTAAATATAAAATTTAAATCAAAGTTATTACTCGAATCATGTAATAAATGATACATTTTGTCTCCCAATAAAACCTCTTATTGTTAATTTTAATCTTGTTTCTAGATTTGGGGATGAAATTTCAATTTGGATTTTCAGATTTTGAATTGAAATGAATTTTTTAAGTTTGATTTAGATATTTTGAATTTTCAATTTTGATTTTTAAGCGTTTAAGACAAGCCGTAATAATTAACATCTTCAATTCACATAATAGTTTGCTCCTTAAAATTATAAGTCTTAGGATACTAATCTATTAGATCTTTAAAAATTAGATTTATTAGTATTTCACATATTTTATATAAATAGAAATGAATACTAATCTCTTTTGTTTATTCTATCGCATTATTACTGCTCAATAAAAATGAAGAGTAGGTGTTTCCTCACTTTATTGTCGTTGGACACAGATTTAAAAGTATCGATTGTATAAATCCTAGTAAAAATGAGGTTTAGTTAGAATCAATTTATTTATGAAAAAATTGAAATGTCAAAAGTGAAACACTGTGTATACATTTTTTAAAAATTTAAGCATGCTATCATTTTTAATTTTTAACAAATTTTTCAGTTCTATCCTCGGCCCCTCCAAAAAATCTCCCATCCAAAACTATTTAGATTCTTTAATTTAATAATAAATAACTTTATTTATTTTAAAATTTTGTATAACTTTTATTTACTAAAAATAATATAGTTTAGGTCGCATATTAATGTGTTGATACTAATGATTACAAAAACTATTATATAAATAATTTTAAAATTATTTTTATTTACTTAATAAATGTATAGATAGTATGAACAAAATAAAATTATGTTAAAAAGAAAAGGAAAAACATCTAAAAATTAATTAAACAAAATAGTATATTGGTAAAAGGTAAGTAAGTGAAAATGTAAATATTTTACATTAACGATAAATAGATTTAAATTTTTTATTTTATTTTATTTTTTTATTATTATTATTTTTTTTTTTTTGGTAAGAGGAAAACCCGCAGCCGCTACAACCTCTGCCCTTCGGGTGAGCACTCTGTGGTGAGCACTTTGTGCGCACTGCCACACTAGGCAAGCCCTGTGCGACAGACTAGATTGAGAAGGCATTAGGGCGGGTTCGAACCCACGACCTCCGACAAGGAAGGCCTACCCTCAAACCAACTCAACCACACCCGAAGGTGCAATTTTTTATTTATTTGTTTGTTTATTTTTACTTGTTTTTCAATTTTCGTTAAATTTATTAGGTAGAGTTTGATAAATATATAAAATAAAAAGGCTCATTTTTTAGTAAAACAGTGGACCAAAAATACTCAAAAAGTATATTTAAGAGACCATTTTATACCTACCCCTAAATATAAGGGATATTTTTCTAATTTTCTCTCACATTTTGAGTAAAACTTTAACTAAATTTTATAAAAATTATTTTTATATAATAAAATAAAGAATAATAATTTTTGAATAATAAACACAGCATTAGAGACCACCCATAAAATTTACTCTAAAAAGAGATAGAATGGTAGATGTTGCAAGTTTAAATAAAAATGCCAGCTTGTCAACTACAATTAAAACTTCGTCACGTCTGAATATAAAAGAAAGTCTCTGCAATTGAAAAACAAGAGAAATAAAAAGACCCAGTCTTGTCACTTATTTGATATACCAACTTTTATTTTATCATCAAAAATTTAATTTCTTATTTTATAATTTTCTGCTCTCAATATAATAAAAGATATATAACATTATAGATATGGGGAGCGCCGTTCGCCACTATCAATATACTTTCAAATAGATAGAGATAATTTTGATCTAAATACGCTATTATATATTAAAAAATTTACTAAAATATATAAAAAAAATTAATTTCAAATATATAAAATTTAAATCCTAATGTTTTCACCATCACCGCCTTTTCGGTTTACTTTTAGCCATAAAAACAATTGAGGAAAAGTTCAGCACAAAAACTAAGAGAGAGGTAAGTACAATTAATTTTGAAATTAAATATATAAGAAATAGTGATAAAAGTCAATAACTAATATATATATATATGTGCTCAATTATTTTGCTTAATTCATAATTAGTAGAAGACGACGATTGTGGAGTTTTCTTAATAAGAGCTTAAAATATGGTCACATGCACAGCCCATTGATTTGTTCCTAATTGCTATTTTAAGGAAGTAGTGGACAAAGTTATTGCCAACCCAAACCAATTTCCCTTTCCCTTTTTTTTTTTTAGTATGACTTTGACAATTAATATTCTAGCTGGCAAATCACTTGATTACTTCTTCTTAAGCTTTACTATTTCTTATTATATATAATATAAAGGGGAAAGGTAACCATTAATAGTTGGGAAATTAAATGCGAACAATCTATTAAAGCGGTGCTTAATATCAGTATTAATAATGTTTTTAAGACCTGCGGCCGTGGATGTTTATTTGTTCATATTTTTGTCTAATTAATTGTTTTGGTGGGTGTTTATTCATTTTGTGTTGTCGGCAGCACGTTCTTACAAATTCCACATACAAATATATATAGAACAGGCTTTAGTAGACTTGTACATCAGTACATCTTATGCCTGTTCTTTTATGTTTTTTTAAAATCATATATATATATATATCTGTTCTTTTTCTCATTTTTGTTTATTATAATTTGTCAAAAAATGATATTGCCTCTCTATTTTCAAGTTATATGAATTAAGCACTAGTATATATGGATGTTGCGGAACATCCGCAATTAACAAACTAGCATAACGACAAATTCTATACCCTTCATGTAAAAGTTGGACTAGTTTTTCATTAATGAAGAGAAAAAACATTAAAGTTGATGGTGGGTGTGGTACGGTACCGTATGGTATAATATAGAAAATTTTAATTTATTATTATTATATTATATTAGTTTGGTATGGTTTAAAAATTTAAATTTCGGTATTTGTATTTTGCGGTACAGTAAGTTGGTAACCTTCGACCTATATATACTCATAGAATAAAGAATTATAACTTTATTTTTTTAAAAAAGAATCTCAATTATATCAGATTAATAATTATCTTAGTTAATCAATTGCACAAAAAGAATATTTAAATCACTGTAGAGTAGTTAATTCTTTTGAACCTAATCCAAATATAATTCTATTTGGAGTAGGTCTCTAGGAGACCCAAATTGTTCACGAAAATTTAGTACTTTTGGATAACTAAAGAATTAGTTCTGGTGGGTAAATTTCCTCTTAAATATATATATAGATTAGCATTAAATTAAATGTGATGTAACTTTGTACTACTAGACTAGTTTATATATTTGATAATATTAAATTTAATATATATGAATTGAATATATGCTTATAAAATGTCGGTGCGGTATTCGATATTTATTTTATAAATACTGAATATATATCAAACATCAAAATAAATTAAAATCTATATTAAATATCAAATCAAATATCATAATATTCATATTATGATATTAAAATTTTCAATTTTAATATAATATTTCGATATATACCATATCATACCCGACCCTAATTAAACTACGTGAGATCCTCAGCTGCAAATCCCTTTAAATACCCCAAGTAATTCCCAAATCTAAAGGGTTTTTCATTAGTGAAGAGAAAACACATTAAAGTACATGAGATCCTGATCAGTTGCAAATCCCTTTAAATACCCCAAGTAATTCCCAAATCTAAAGGGTATTGGACCTTAAAATATATTCCTCTCATTCGTTTATATTTGTCCAATATTAATAAGATATATTCCTTTTAAAATAAAGTAACATAATAATTTTATGATATCGCTTTTAAATATAATAAATTTAATATTTAAAAAATATATTTAAAAAAATAATAATAATAATAAATTATATTTTAATTTGATAAACTGAATAAATAAAAATAAATATTTATTGCATGCCGCAAGCATTTCAAGGCTGTCACAATATGGATCCACCAGGACATAATTATTAGCAATTGATGTACTTCTGTTTTATATTAAAATAATTTTTAAAATTAAGAAATATATATAAAATATTAAATAATAAATAAAAAATATAGTTAAATAAATTATATTTTTAATTAATTTTATGTTAGTGTTGTGCAAAACTTTATTATAATAACTAAAGGAGATCGGAGGTAATATTGCCTTCGTTTCAAAATAAGTGATGTTTTTAGCTTGGGCAATCCCTTCAGAAAAACTATTCATTTCTAGAACAAAAAATATATTTTTACCCACTTACTCTTAATAAATATCTTTAAAAAAATATAATTTTTTAATATTTTTTTCATTATGTAAAACTCTCTCCATTTAAATCAAAATAAAATTGAAAGAACATCATTAATATTTTCTTGATTAAACAAAACACCACTTATGTTGAAACAAAATTAAAAAATCAAAATACCAATTATTTTGAAGCGGTATCTTTTTAAACGGATGTTCTCTGCCAATTAGATATGTTTGAGATGACCTGCTCCATAGGTATTTTATATTGCAACAGGCCAGCCTAGATGACATAATTCTTTTGTTACGTTAGTCCTAATATAAGTTGCAAGTGGCTGGTATTTACTCTTTAAATTAATTAGGATATTAAAAAAATACCCAAAATTTTTTCAAAGTAAATAACTTATATTTAATGCAGTGGCTGAAATGAAAGATTGGCTCCGTTTGAACTTGTAAGCACCAGGGAAATGAAAACTTGCAACATTATTTTAGATTCATCAAACGCCCACCTAGCAATAATTTTAAACTGAGATTCTTATAGTATTTTATATTCCTGGTATATCTAAATATTCAAAATGATTTACATATGATTGATGTTGACAGATGATTGACTAATATTCGTTAATCGTATAAAAATGTATATATACTTTTAAAAATTTGAGAACAAGTTTTGCAGTATTAATTAACACACAAACTTTATACTTAAAATGCTTTTACAATAACAATTTAAAAGTAAATTTCTGATTACTTTTGGAGATTGAAGGATGGGAATACAGAAAAATAATGGAAACGAGAAGTGATAATATCGAAGAGTATAGAATAATTAGAATTCTTTTATTCTTAATCAAACAATTTGGATACTAATCTAGCTTTGAGATGGAGAAAACCCTACTGGTAATGTTTCTTCATTAATGGGTAATTGTAAGCAGTACGAATATGGATTATTCGGATTAATGCAAATACCAATAGTTACACAAAAATTCGGATTAATCGAATTTTCATGATTACCTAAGCGAAGTAAAATATTTACCCGTTTATACCCATTTATAAAATTTGCTCCTTAAAACATTATTATTCTGATAGTTATATGTGTTGTATAACTTTAGATTATGCAATTCACATATGGTATACCTTAACGGTATACAATATTAAAAGTTGCTGAACCACATAATAATATACAATATGTGAGTCATGCATTTTGATAAATGTATATAGAGGGTATTTTATAAGTATATTTTCTAAATAGATGTGAAGTGTACCATGTAATAATTAAAATGGCTATTTTTCACGATATATTTTATTTGTTTCGTCACTAAATATCGAATACTGAATTATGATAATAAAAATAAAAACAAGTAATCTTCCACTTAACTCCATCGTTAATTTCATTTTTTAAGTCAGTTGTTTTGTGGAATAGTGCATGTGCCCAATAATTTAGACTGTGAATGCGATTTGTGATTATATATAGTAGGATCCTTTTAGATTCTTGGCCAGCCAGAATTAATTCATAACATATTTAATTTATATATATATAGTATTACCTACTTGTCCACTACACTCACTTATTTCATTTGTTAAAAATGATTACAAATTTGTAGGACAAGCAATTTATATGGAAGCAATTGATTATAATCTTGGACCACATTAATTATTCTTTGATGTTAGCATCAATCAACCAATCTGGCCTAATCTGCCACGCTATTTGTTTAATTAACAAACGTGTTCATATGCATTGATTTAGACATTGTTTATCGTACATAAATCCTGCTGGAGGTATCCCACTTCTTACCTACTATTATAATATATATATACAAGTTCAATTACTTTAAGAAATTACAATGCAAATTAATATATTTTTTGTTTAAAAAAAACAAGAATGGGTCGCGGAAAGAAAGAAAACAATAACTCGGTGTAATCTCAGAAAGTTGGGTCTAGAATAAAAAGAAAATAAAAGGGAAAAATTTCTTTGAACGCTCAATATCGTAGTGTTAATGATCTATAATTATCAATGATACTATATTTATAAAGATATCATATTTTAATTACTAAGAGTAATGAAATTGGTAGAATCCCCCTATTCCCAACTTAATGCAAGATTAAATTATGCTTGACTCTTGGATAAATATAAAATCAATAAGTAAATATATTTAGTAAATAGCTAGTTAACACACACATTATATATATTGCCATGAACTTTGTGTTACATATTGACAAATGATTGCATGTAAGTAGGACTAGGATTTACACTTACCAATTTATTCACTTTGACAATTGCCCTCCACCCATGCATCTTCTGTTTTCCTTGTTGATAAGTGGATTTGCTTATTTGAGAAGTTGCTATATAGTACTGAACAAATTAAATAGCCAACTGGTGTTGGCTTTTTCACTATGTTTCCCATTAAATTAACTATTTTATGAATTGCAACCTGCAGCTGAATAAACTACTATTGTTGTCGCTTTCATTTTCTCTTTTTCTCTGAATTATATTTTATTGATTGATTAGTTTCTTCTGAGTAGGCATGACCTGGAACTGATTATGATCCTTCACATGGGAAACTCCTCCCAAATGACGCACTGTGTATTCAAGCTCTAACACAAATCTTTGTATATGAAACATTCAGATTGGAAAGGTTCTTTTAGAATCACCATAGCATCTCAGATTTACTTTGATTATCTCTTCAAACATTGAGTTAGGGGCCTTTTCGAGGACTTACAAAGTTTAATTTTAAATTTGATATCTGTCATGAATAAAAATTTGAGACTTAACTATGTATCATAAATGGATGATTTGAATCCATACTGTAGATATGTAATTTTTTACCCTTTCAGATTTTATAACGTTTAACATTTACATATTTTTTAGGTCTAATTTTGTTTATTTTTATTTTTATTTTTAGTTGATTTTACTAATGAAAATTACAAAGAATAAATCACATTTTTAAATATAATTTTTTTTATTTTCATTTGCAAGAAAAAATTCACAAAAAATGTTTTCTACTAATTTAGACTTTTAACAATAACTTAGTGATTTTTTATATTGTTTCTTAGTAACATTTAATTCTAATCCTTCTAGAAATAGTTAGTTAAAAAACAAAAGAAGATATAAAGGGAAGAAAAATTAAAAGAAGATAAAATTGATATGCACGTTACACACACTATACAGTATACACACAACCTGCACATTCACTCCACACGCAGCACATCACACGTTTGTCTCTTTGTTAAAAAGCCATTTTACAAACTCAATTTACCATTTACACATAAGTTTTGAATTGTTGTGAAAGAGATTCCATTTATAATGTCTGTCATTTTAAATTTAAAAGTTGTCAATTTTTATATTCGTAAAGAAATTGATCTAAAAGCTAGTTTATGAGGGGAGAATTATCCAAATCAATATAAAAAATATCTAAGATCTTGAATAATATAAATTAATTTGTACCATTAAAGTCTTAAAAAATATAAAATAGTCCTACCACGAAAGTCTCAACATACTCCAATCCCAAAGTATAAGAAAATACAAAATAGTCTCTTTTTATAACATTTTATTTATCCGATTAGAAAAGAAAACAAAATATTTTTCTCATTGCTTGCGAGTAATAGAAAGCGGGGATTTAAATTGTGTTAGGACTTGAGCATTAGTTATATATTTGATGAATGCTAAATAAAAACATATCCATCTTTCATAATGAATGATAGGCAGGTGGGTTAGTTTGTATATGCTTCGTATTTGTTGTTGATACCTCTGGGTCAATTTTAAGGATAAATGTTGTTAAGAGATCTGAAGAAGAAGCTTCAATATTAGCAGTCCCACCCCCATCACAGTTAGTCCATCGATGATGATTCAATGGAAAACAACGGTTAAGTTGGATTTTGACTTTCTTTTAGTTAAAATCAAACCAAATCAATTATGATTAAATTTTTTTTTTCCCAACACCAAATCAAACCACTAGTTGAAATTTTTTCTATGTTTAACTTGAATTATCAGTTTGGTGCAGTGCTAGTTTTATTTGTACACCCATAATATAAATAATGTATACTTCGAATATATTGATAAATTAGATGATTGAAGAATATATTTACATAAGTTTCCCGATAAAGTGACATCTTAATGGACCTTAAGATAATATAATGGGCTGTATCACTGAAAACCCAATCAAATGGCTGGGCCGAATTTTATAGATCCATTGGGCTTATATTTTTGTGAATCTAGTATGTAAAACCAAATTTTATATGAAGTTAGTCCAACAAAATTTAGACATCTATAGAAGCTGAATTCAACAATTGAATCCATATTATTACTAGAGAATAAGTTTGAAGAGTGATTACATACATGCATGAGATACAGCCGATTGCACTGGTTGAAATTCAATTACATTAGCTTTTTTCACATTGATAAGGTGAGAATTTGTTGTATCAATGGTGTCAGTCAATAGTCAATACCATGCTAATTAAAGTTTATCACTTAATATCGATTTGTACAATAATTTTTAATAAATATAAGATTATAAAATTAATATGAATTAAATAACTCTTCTTCATAAAGTTTGCTCCGTGGAGTAATGATTGTTAACTCCACTTTGCACCATAAGGTCGTGTGCTCAAAATTAGCCAAATAGGTAAAATGAGATTCGAACCCATTTCCTTCGACTCGATAACGCAATTTCAATCAGTGAATCCAACTTACTTTAAAAATATATGTTCATATCTTAAGATATATTTTTTAAAGAAATTAACGGTGAATACATAGATCCCCTCCCGCCTTAACGTGTACTTGTTTATTTTTGCTATCATTCAAAATTGAACTTCAAAGATAAACACCTACAATTATTTCAATGACATAAAAAAATATGAAGAATAAAACAAATGACCTTTTAGAACATGTTAAATTATATGGATGGTGCAAAAAATTATTTGCTATGTCATGAATATAAAATAAATTATGATGGAAAATACCAACTGTCTTTGACGTCTCTAAAATAATAGTATTATTCTTATTTTTCCGCGAAAGCAGCAAAATAATGTGTACGTTCGTACAAGTTGACATAAATTATTCCCGTTTCAGGGCCCACTCCGAGCTGGCGAAACATTATGTTCCTCTTTATTAGTGGAATGCACAATATATATACATGACTTTGCAAAATGTTATAATACAAATAAATGAAATAATAAATAAAAACAACAAATGTTACAGTTTTGACTTCAAATTTTTACCGTCTGTCGGGTGTAACAGGGAAACCAATTCCATGTCTCCTAGTTGGAAAGACAACAAATAACAAGCTACAAATTACCCCAATACCAATAGGAACCACATCAAGTACCTGTTTCGTCTCATGATCCGGTGTTGGATAGAAGCAACTCACCACATTCTTGTCTCTCAAAGCCACAGCAACAAATACAAGTACAGAGAGCACAGCATGAACAAAATCAATAAACCCAACTCTATACCTGTTCAAATCACTAGGCACCCCAGAAATTGAAGCTGCCTGGTAGTCGAAAATCCACAACCCTTTGAACGTAGCTAATCCATAGTAAATCTGTCCGTCTGGTGCTTTGAAGCTATCTGTGAAACAAGCTAAAAAGCACGAAAACGCGAGGAGCGCAAGGAGGATGAATGTCATGGGGCGCGTTGCCGTGTCACACGATCCGTTGTTGGTGAAAATTGGGATTAGTAGTTGGAACGCCAAAAGTGTCCCTGTTGGGAGTAGGTTGGCTAAATGCGCCGTGCTTTCTAAGGCGCGCTGAGAAATTGACTGCCGCGGTATAGACGGCCGTTGATCTGGTACAAAATTATTGTTGTTGTTGTCGTCGTCTGCGTTAGTAGGGAGTAATGGGATTTCGGAGGCATCCGAGGATGTGGATGTTTGCTTAGAGGATGTTGATCTAGCTCTTCGAGACATGTCCATCAACACTAACACCAATCTTAATTTTGTTAACACTTTGTGCCTTCTTGACTCGGTTTAGGAATTTTTAATTCTAGAAAATTACGGATTATATAAATGAAGGAGAAGAAAAAGAAGAAGACCTTATGGATTAATGGAGTTTTATGCTTGCAAGGGAAAGAGGAATATATGTTTGGTATTATATTGACCTAATAAAAGTAATTATTATAGTAGAAACTCATGACGAACCTTCCTTCTCTTCCTTATTGCGCTGGCAATACAAGTTATTAATATTAGTTTTCAATATATGTTTGCTTCTAAGAATCGAATAATTCATTTTTGACATATCTTAAGTCAATATAATGTTTTAGACTAACGTCAAAACAAAGTAGTGGAAGCGAAGCTATCAAGGTGTGACTTGGCACAATTTTTAAAAACAATGTCAAACTTTTGAATAGGCCATAGGGGCCGTCGATTCAAAACCTTCTAACCTCTATGCAACAAGGGTTCTCCATGTATTTTATTTGATAAATCAACAACTGACGCAGAAGTTTTACAAGCAACTGAAGTTTCTTGTTAAGATGGAAAATGAAATTAGTATATCTTATATCATGTAAACCTCATTGATGTGCTCTTTGATCATTAAGGGGTCCTTTTTGGGTACGTTAGACCAGCATAAATAGTCATGAAATAAAAATTTAGTAGCCCTTGTTTGATCACTAATGCTGAGATAAGTTAAATCAAGATTAGCAATTAGTACCGGGACTAGTTATCCCGAAAAATCAAATAATAGTATCGAAATTAATTATGCTGAGATAAAACAATGATCCTCAAACTCTTTTCCTAATAAATAAGGTGGTAGGATATTTTTGTAAACAAAATACTTCTTAAAAATTATAGAATGCGTGGTATTTTAAATACCACAAATCAAACCGTCAATAAAAAATAATGTCATAATAGCTAATCTCAGCCTAACTCGTCTTCAAATCAAAGGACCCCTAAGTGTTTAGAAAAAACACCAGGTAACTCCACGGCAAAAAGGACAGGCATGTAAGAACGAGAAAAAAAAAAAGAAAGAAAAGAGGACAGGCATGGTGGGTAAGTCATTTTGATGAATTAAATGAAGGCAACAACAAAGTGTAGTGGTGGAGTAAAAATTGTGTGTTACTTTGAAAAACTAAAAAGGCATCAAATATTACATATTGTATTTTCTATCCCAAAAAAACAACTCCAAATCCTTCTTCTCAAAGTGTCCATAGGAATAGTGAGGGGTGACTTACTGATGTTCACTTTAATATTCATCCAGTCGTCAAATGTTCAAGGTATATCAAATTTGCACAGAGACTTTATCTGGAGCAAAGAAACTACATGTTTCCTTAGGCCCTCGCAAATGTTAAAGTGCGGAAATTTCCCTACTCACTGGAAGAGCATACATGCATCAGGAGAACCCGGAGTACCCGAAGAATTTACCCTGTGAAACCGTCTAAATCTACGGTTTGCTGCATTTTTCTCAGTATACATTAATCTTCTGGCATTTCCCGGACTCTGCAAAAGATGAAGACCAAAAAAGAAACCAATAAGCAAAATAAAAGCTAGTTCATTTCTTGACAATAGCCAAAATCTGCAAATGATTACACATTTATATCCTAAAAATATGCATTTTGAAAAGAGGCTTAATGTTTCAGTGCAAAAGATATCCATTATATCTGGATTCCAGATCTTCATTCAGTGTTCAATCCTCCTTTATATTTCTTTCCTACATCCAATTTATAATGACTTTATGGCAAGCACAATCAGGCTTTGCTTTCATTCCCCAAGAACCAACTTTTGGGCTTCATGTCCATGTCTAACAGTGATTTCTGCCAGAGCAAAAGAAGCTTATAGAACCTGCTCCATGCATACACAAAACACCTATTTTTAGCACTAAGGTAGAACAAGGATTGATCTATTCGAATTGGAATTGTCAAGTCATCCAAAACAAGAATTCATTTTGATCTAACCGTCTACTTTGCTCTGTTTGTTGGTTTATTGTAGGGTATATGTCATTACAAGATTCGATATTATTTGCATTATACCTATTTTTCATTTTATTTAGGTAGTAGAACCTTCCACTCCAGGAAAATGCCCAAAACTAAGAGCTAGCAAAGAACAGTTTAGCTCAGGAAAGAGTGGTTAGTGGGATAAGAGCTCCCTAAATTGCATCAAATCAGCTACATCTTGATTTGCAATAAGAGCAAGGCAAGGATTAGACTCGGTTGCATTGCATAGTCAAGCAATTTGCTCCAGTTATAAATATTCAACACTGAAACAAAAAACAACTTCTTGTTGGTTAACATAATTCGACTTTCTGACAGAGAAAAACTTAGTTCCCTTATACTACTAAGGATACTTTCTTTCCTTAATAGTCTAATTGAACTCCAATTTAAGCCGCCATAAATCCACCAGAACAGATCAAGACTAATAAAAATAACAAACTTCAGGCAGTCATTTCAGAATGTAATTTGCACCAAATTAACACAAGTCTCCTTCTAGTACTTATGTGACCTCTTTAATGCTAAACAATTTTGATTAAAAACCCAATTTCAGAATGTATTTGACATGTAAGTTGATATATAAAATCTGGAAAAAGATAAAATCTTTTCCATTTGACCTAATCTTACAAGCCCAGAATTGCAGGCCAAAAGAATAATACTTCAGAAACTCGAATATCAGAAAAACCACATAACAGCGAGACTGACCTCAGGTTGGCGATCTAAAAACCCTAAATAAAAAAAGATGAAAGATGGAGCTCGTAAAAATGGCAAAAAAAATTTGGACCATTTCTCGATTTGTGCGTGTCATCCTTGCGCAGGGGCCATGCTAATCTTCTCTGTATCGTTCCAATTTTATCGGATGTCCCCGAAGGGACGAACAGAAGTGTTAGGTTCTGCAATATAAACTTCACAAGGCTTTTCTCTCCAGGCGATGTGGGAGATATAGGTGGTTGAGTTTTTCAGCTAGCAGGGACGGGCCTGCACTCATTTTCTTCGCTAGTTTCAATGGGCCGGTCTACTTGGTTGGGGCGAGCTTCTTGGCCTTCTCGGCTATTTACTCTAAACTAGCTGTTACTTCAGAAAACCAGAGTATATTATCAAGGTAATTGCCTCAGTTGTGTGCTACGTGTCTATTCAATTGGAGGAGGTAAAGATACGTAGCTTTTAAAAACAATACGTATCAACTTAATGGATTTAAATGACCAAAATACCCTTATTCTTAAATTTATATTGATAATAAGCTACTTCCTCCTCCACTTTTACTTATCCACTATATTAAAAATAAATGTCCATTTTTACTTGTCACATTAAAAAATGAAAAATAATTTATCATTTAATTCTAATTTACCTTTATTATTAGCTATAATCATCTTCTAATACATTTTTCAAAAATATTATATTTGTTATATTTAAAAAATTATATAATAAAATTATCATTCTATTTATTGTTTCTTAAAAAATATACTAAGTAAATAAAAAATAAAAATAAACGAAAGGAATAACATATTGAAATCACCTCTCTTTTTCTTTAATATATAATCAATAATTTTATGAATCACCAACCGAAAGAATTACAAACAGAACAAAATAACACATTCTGCTCACTCAAGGATATTATCTCGGCCTACCAACTTACTTAGAACACTACCCAATTATGACTCAACCTCTAGATCATATCACTAGAATTTCTAATTGTTTAGCATTGCCTTAATCAAATTTGCTGCTTTAAAATATGTGGTGCGTGCAATCTGCCTAGCCAATATCTCATGTTATTCTCTCTTATCAAAAACTCTAGTATTTTTCTTCAGCCATACACTAAAATATAAACTCAGTGTAAATTAGTTACAGCAACTGTGCCAATGACTCCTCCCTTTGGTGTTCTTGATAACCTATTGCACCATATTTGCCCACGAGGTACAGCCTGAATATTCACCCAGCTAAGTAGCTTGCTCCAGATATACTGTGTATAAGCACAATCAGCAAACAAATAGTCTCTAGTCTCTATTGCCGTTTTGCATAGACTTCACATGTTGTCAATATGGATGTTCCACTTCAACACTCTGTCAGCTGTAAGTAGCTTCCCTTGCATTTCTAACCACCTCTTCTATAATATAAAAAAATAATATGTAAAATATATAGAGATTTAAAAAAAAAACATAGCAGTATTTTTAAAAAAAACTTAGTAAAATACATTATATTTATGCGCATATAAAATTTAATCTTGACTTAAATTACGCAAAGATGATATTTGATTGTAATTATATGTGTTTGTATGTGTGATCAATTGTGTATATGTGTGTGTGTTTCAAAGCAAGAGTTGGTTTTACGTGACCGACTACATGTGTTCTCAAAACAGGAACTGGATGTATGTGTTATATGTGTGGCAACTGAATCCAACATATATATATATATATATATATATATATATATATATATAGAGAGAGAGAGAGAGAGAGAGAGAGAGTAGGCGTTTGGACATGCACTTTCATTTCGTGATTTGAAATCATTAGATAAAATCAGTGCTTGGACATGCATTTCATCTCATGATTTCAAATCCGAAATTCTCAAAAAAACTTGATTTGGAATTCCAAATCATGAGATGAATTTTTTTAAATACAAAATTTGACCACAGGTTTATATTTTATAAAAAAAAAGCCACTATTTTATATTTACCAACTATTTATTTTAGATGTAAATAAAATTTATTATTGGTATTATTACTCTTACCAACTTTGTCAACCATTCATATAGGATATAAGTTTGTCAATTATGTGGGAGGAGTAGTACACGAATACTCATATTCAATTTTTCTTTTTATTGAACTAAAATTCGATCAAGAAATGTTGTATATTTTTTTAGAATAACTTTTTGATACACTGTATTATACTTTGTTATAAACTTTTACTAATTTGGTAAGATTGCATAAGAATTGAAAAAATTTCAATAGTTTTTGCAACTTATGGGGATTTAATGTTCATAACAAAAAAAATACAACTTGAAAAAATTCAAATTGCATGTCCAAACTAAATTTCAACTTTATTCATATAATTTAATAGCATAATTTTATCTCGCATATCCAAATAGATCCTTAAATTTTATGTGCATTACATTGACCAATCGTATAAAAGGTCAATTATATGTAAAGAATAATTACATCCTATGTGAAGCATATGTTGTACTTACGACAGTCCCCAGTAATATTGATTTTTCAGCAAGCAACTGAAACACAGACAAACTCCAGTGATCGCGAAAGTATAAGGTTGGAGTGGACAATAATAGCTAAAATTGATATACAAAATATAACTATAAGATTATATTAATCTCATTATATTTTATATTTATTTAGAAGTACGCCAAAAAAAAAATAACTACACAATGTAACGTTGGAAATGCTCCATCATATCCCATGGGGTATTTATTAACTTATATTTATATCAAGTAAAACAATTTTATCTTATCAATTAAAATTAAAGTGAAATTCAAGTTACCAATGGATGTATGAGGGCACAATTTTTTTCTTCATGCATTGCTTTGGAGCAATCCCCAAATGCAAGTGAGATTTTACCATGTCCCATGCTTCTCATTTTTTTATTTCTTTTCCTCTTTAATTACTTTTTAAACGCAAGATAAAAATCAATAATAATTTATATACACTGATAATATAAAAATATACTAATATAATTAAGTTACGTAACAAGTAATTATAAGTAAATTTTTTAATAAGCATTAATTGATGATGTAGTAAGAAGTATAACTGATATATCTCTTATATATTAAAATTTATAAATATAATAAAATATTTTTTATATTATTAATTTATATAATTTAAATATGATAAAAGAAATTGCACCTCGAAGCAACGACAAATAGTTTGTTTTTCTGTTTTGCCGTTTCTATTTTTACCTAAAATTAGATTTGGATAACAGAGTCATGTAACTGGCAAAGGACCTCTTTAAAATTAAATCGAGTATTAAAAGCGTAATTTGCTCAAAACATAATTTCAGGGGAGCTGAGTGACATCTTTATAAAATTGGGGGGTCAATGTTAACAATATGAAATATTTATATAAATATTATCCCAACGTGGAAGGGGAATGGAAAAGTGAAAACAAAAGATAAAAGAAAAAAAAAAGGGGGGTTTTATGGGTCTCCTCTTCTGTAATTCCGACATCGCTTTTGTGTTTTAGGGTCCTTCGGAACCTTAATTTTTTCAAATATTTTTGGATATTTGAATTCAACCGCCAACATATATCAAGGCAAAAGCGAGGGAGAGACAAAGGGTGAGTAAGCTTTTTCACAACTGAAGGCTAAATTACAGAGGAAAAGGTGAGACTCTTGGCCTTAAGTACCTAAGTCTTTGGTTTTTCAAATGATTCATATTTTCTCTTTTGTTATTATGGGTGTTTATCTTTTTTCTCATTTGTTATCTTGTTTTGGATGATGGGTTTGTTGGTTTACCCAATGTTGTGTCTTTCAAGTTCTTGATCCTATGGCATATTCCGAGCTTTTTCCTTTTGCTATTTCTCATGTTAATTCTTCGGATATGCTGGTCTATCAATGTAGTTCTTCTTTTGCTAATCTTTTCAGGCTTTGAATTAGATTGGTTTATTTCTTTTCTTTTCTCTTATATATCTTGATTGTGGGTGGATTCTAGGGTTTGGTTTGTTTTGCTACCGTTGTTGGTATTTTTGAGTTTTTTTAACCCCTTTTTTTGGGTTCTGACAATAGATTTATCATTTATGTGATATATTATAGCTGTGTGTGTTTAGCAGGGTGTTTTTAAAGATGACATGTATCTTTAGTTAACTTCTCGTACGTAGGCTTAACACCGAATTTTTTTTGATAAATCTGGAAGTGTATTGCAAGTTCTTTTTAGTTTAATCAATTTTCTGGGTTTGAGGTGTTGCAGATCCATGTCAAGTATGACATATTAAGAAATTGGTACTTTATGCCCAAGTTAGGGCTCTTAAATTTATTTTGTTAGATTTTTTTTGTGCGTAATTGCTATTATTTGTTACACGACTACTTATTATTGAATAGTTTGCCACTGAAGTGGATGACATTCTTAAATTTTTTTTTTCCTAACTGGGCTCTGCTTATTGTGATTTTTGTAGGCTGATCAGTCTTTTCCTGCTTGTAGCAGCCTAGCTCCAATATATACAACTAGCTGATACTTTCCTCATCGTTCTAAGAGTATCAAGTTTCAACTGTCGAAAGACTATTACTCACCTGAATCAGTTTTTAAGGAAAGATGAAGCGCCGTCGTGGAAGCAAAAAAGGTAAAGCAAAGAAGCTTCGGACAACAGGTACAAGTGAGGGAGCATCTAACGGTAGCATGAATACAGAAACTAGTTCTGGTACAGAAGACATTGACAATGATGGAGTTAACTCTGGCATTGAGGCTGAGACACCATCTACTGCCGGAACTGATCAACTGGAAAATCCTGCGATTGCTAGTTCAAGTGTGCCAAGGGATAAACCTGCAGGCTTAGCAGTTTATGGGCGTATGAAAGTAAAGATCAAAACATCAAAAACATTGGACGCTCAGCTTACTTCTTCAGAAGTAGCTACTCATAGTGATACTGATAAAAGTAGCCAACAAGCTGGTCCAGAAAAACAGGTTGTCTCTAATGAGAAAATGGAAGACAGTGCAAACTCATTGCCTGAGGCTAATGTAACTACCCCCGGAAATGTGCTAAAAAAATCTGGAGGCATAAAGATTAAGTCTTCAAAGGGCTTCTCTTCAAGCATGAGCCCTTGTAGTAATGCTGAAATGGTGAAGGAAGAGAAGACAAAAAAACAAGAGCCTGAGTTACTTCGCTGTGATTTGAGATTAAACAAGCAGGAACTAGACACTGCTTTGGAGGTAAGCACGACAAAGAACCTATTTGTTCTGGCATGTTCAAAGATGTACATTTATGTGTGGTTGGGTTGAAAGAGGACAGGTTGGTGGATTATGGGTTATAGCTGTTGCCTGTAAGTTGGTAAGGAAGTAAAAGCAAAGCGGAAGTATAATCGGAGGTTACCTCTCCGTACTAACTATTTTAGCCCATCCAAAAATTGGATGAATATGAGAAACTATGTACCTTTTACTTCCCTTTCATCCTTACCTCCACTTAGAGGTAGTACATCAATGAACTTCTCTTCTCTTTCCCCCATCCACACCTCCCATCTCTTTCATGGAACCAAACGTATTGTTAACATGCTAAGGAGATTCAGAATCTTAAATGATATCTTAAGATCATCGCTTTTATACTAATTTAAATTTATTTTTATTTTCTGTTAACTTAGGTTATAAGAAAAATTATGAAAATGGATGCTGCAGAGCCCTTCAATACTCCAGTTGATCCTATTGCTCTTGGAATTCCTGTAAGTAAATTATTTGTTTTCTTTAATTTCTTTTATTCCATAGTATGTAATGTCATCTAGAGTTGGCTTTGGAGATTCAAATTCAATAACCAAGAATCCCATGTCCATGGGAGAGGGTTCTCAAAGTAATAGAGAATCTTTGAAAATCTATTTGATTGAATAACGCTATTGTACGTGGTTCTCATGTAGCCGAAAAAAGTCCTCTGTGTAATTTGGGTCAGCATCACTCCGCATTACTAAAGTTCAAAATATTACACCTCTAGTCCAATATCAGGAAACTCGTTTTACCTAGGAATACATAAAAACAACGTGATGGCACGAAAGTATGTAGAGGTTGTTGTTAACAACGTGATGGCACGAAAGTATGTAGAGGTTGTAGTCTGTCTTCTGAACATTGTCACAAAATCTTTTGGATGATTTACCTTGTCCCTTTTTCCCTTCCTCTAGTACATTAATGAATTCTTCTTCAACTGGTGTGGGAGCAGGATTATTTTGATGTTATAGATACACCTATGGATTTCGGGACGATATGTAGTAATCTGGAAAGTGGTGTCAAATACATGAACTCCGAGGACGTCTATAAGGATGTGCAGCATATATGGGATAACTGCTACAAGTATAATAATAAAGGTGATTATGTTATGGAGCTCATGAAGCGGGTGAAAAAGAACTTCGCAAAGTACTGGACAGCAGCTGGCTTATACAGTGATCATCTGCAAAGTAAATCTCTCGTGTACCTTAATATATTGTCGTATCAGTATCAGTCTGCTGCATTCACTTATATGTTTGTCTTCCTTTTCTGCAAGCCTAGAAATTAAGCTTTGTTCACTAATTTTGCATAATAACAAATGTACCTTGCTTCAGTCTTAAAATTGTTGTTAATCAGCATTCAACTCACGTCTTCTTACCTTATTAGGTGCCGAAAGCAGTCAAATTAAGGACACTACACCTTCAAGTCATGGAAAGGAACCTACAAAAAATGGTTCTTTAACTCACAAAAACAACAAAAGGCTTCAAGGGTATGTTGCTGTATGTTCTGTTTATGTACTTTCCACATTGGACATCACTTATATGCGGGTGTAGATATGTTTGTATGATATAAATGTGGAAAAATTGAACACTTATTATCAGAAAACAACAAGGAGTTCATAATCTTTCTTTACCAGAGAAAGAACAGGAGATGGTTACCCTGGTGGTAAAGACACCTGCATTCTAGCCACCAACGGAGCTAAGTGGGAAGGACCACTCTCGGGCTCCTGGACAGGGAGCTTTAGAAGTGCAGTTCACGATATCACTTACGGAAGTTTCTTATATAACCAGAAAAAGGTTTATAGAGATTCAAATCTTTATGCGTTAATTCTACATTTTTTACATTTTTTATTGATAAGGGTTGGAGATGGAAGATGATACATCACTGATAATTATATCTTTCTTCTAAAACAAAAAATGGATAATTTATAACTGTCCAAACTAGATATCTTAATTGCTATATTGTGAAGTCTCAGGAGATGTTAGCGTTTATGAAGCAACTCTATGCCAAAACTGCTGCATTTACCATATCCAACCCCCCCCCCCCCCCCCCCCCCCCCCCAAACCACCGCCACAAAAAAAAAAAAAGAATCTTTTTCTTTCCCATAATTTAGGCAAAATTTATATATCCAAGAAAATACTTACTTTCATGGGAAAAAAAATCTTGGATGGTAAACATCTTTTCCCTTCTGTTGGGAAAATGCATTCTTGCTAGCGGCACTGAGTAAGCCATTCAGGGTGGGGAGTCGATACATGTGGCGACTGGGCGTGTAGGAGGGGTATGTTTTCCACAGAAGCACGAAATCAAGGATGAGGTGAGCAGGAGAAGGCAGCTCAACAGCTGGTTATGGGTGCCGGAGAAAGGGATAACAGGGAACATTGCTGCTCCATTGGCAGGACAGGAGGCGGTGAACTAGATACAGATCATGAGTTATCTTGAATGAGGTTGACATAAGGAGAAGATCACTCCTCAGAGAGAAGCACTGAAGGTAGGTCACTGCTAGGGTGTGGGATGGGAGAGAACCATATAAGGGAAGGAAAAATAAGATTGGACTTACCTTAATCCATCTTATATATTATAACCAAAAAGGTCGCTTTATGTGGTATTCGGTGAGATGCCACCCAGAGCCTGACCTGCCCCTGTCCACTGGAATGAAGTTATTCCCCAATATTTTTTTAATTACAATCCCGAAATTGGCTTTTTTTTTATTTATAACTGTGATGTCCGGGCCAGCTTGCGCACACCTCGATTAATTTCACGGGATACCTGCCACCTCCCACCAGCAACATGCACTAGGTAACTCTGTCCACTAAAGCTAGAATAGATGGGAAGAAAACACCTAGTTTTTTTGTCTTTGGCTTAGTCCAGAGAAACCAAAAAGATGTATTAAATGCAGGAAAATCTAATCTGCCCTATTTCAGAGGCTAATCAGACTTTTACCAAACAATCCCTAAAGGAAAGAGGAAAACTTCATTTATAACTCCTTGCCGCGCTTCTATGTATTTTTAATAATCTACAATTAGCCTAGGTCACGGGTTCGAGCCGTGGAAGCAACCAACAGCTACCCGTCTACATTACACCCCTTGGGGTGCGGTCTTTTCCCCAACCCTGCTAAAGCGGGATGCTTTGTGCACCAGACTGTGCTTTTTAATCTACAGTAGCCTAGCTTCAATACCTCGATGACTCTTTAACCAAGGTTTTGTAAAAGGAGATTCTCTTTTACATAGATTAGGAGAGTTTTTTCTTTGATAATGAACATAGATTAGGAGAGTTTGGAGTATTTAATTTTAGGACTTGGTAAAGTATCTAAAAATTCTAAAGCAAAATAAGAAAACTTTTTTTTCTTTTTTCGACGAAGTAAGGTAATTCCATTAAAAGGCATCAAGAAGATGCTGACAAAAATTACAGGGAATAAAAGGAGTTACTCTATTACTCTATAACTAAAGAGCAAACTCCATCCAAAAACTGTTCACAACTAGATACAGGATAAGAAAATGAATTTTATTTCGTAAAAGTTGGAAAATGCTGATAATATATTTGCCCAATAATTTTAATTCCAAACAAAATTAATACTGGCAAAGATACCATTTGTTTTGGCCAGGTAAAAAATTACAATTAAGAGAATCAAATATCTGGTAATCTGAACGTTGTAGAATCTTATTTAGTGGTTTTTTGGATCATAAGGTCTCCAAATTAGGAACTGTATCACACTTCTCTGCCTTAAATTCTTTCTGTTTTAAAAAGTATTAAAACCTACTCCCCCAGACTTCTCCATATGTTTCGATGTGCTATATACTGGTGAAACTACAAATTTCCAAAGGTGGTTCTGGTACCAAATTACTGTTAATACCGTTGCTGGAAGTGTAAACTTTTTTCCTTAATTTTCTTTGACTTCTCTTCAGGCTCAAGAAGCACAAGGAAGGCTGCCTTTGTGCTATATGTGTGATGATACGGCGCAGGCAGGAGCGGGAGGAGAGCACTCGGTCGTTGGATGACCAAGTCGAGGCTAGTGATGATTATCCAGATGACATGAAGCCCGAGGTACTTAAAACCTTTTTTCCCCCTATGCTGGTTTTATATATTTCTCTGTTAAAAATGCTTGGAAATATTTTACAGTTGAGGGTTTAGATTAGGGATAGAATCTGTAGATAAAGAAGAGAACCTACTGTGGGTTCAAGTTGTAATATACACATTTTAGAACAGAATGTAAAAATACATAATTACAGACAGAGAATCATCTTAATTGATCCTAAATGATCTTATTTGATCTTAGACAGTGCATACTATTTACAAAATTCTTAACCCTCCCTTCATGTTGGAACGTACACATTGTATACTCTGAGCTTGTTGCAATTTTATTCGATATACGAATATAGAAGTACTTTGTAATATCTACTTCCTCCGTTCCAATTTATATAATGATGTTTGACTGGGTACAAAATTGTAAGTATGAAAGGAAGACTTTTAAAACTTGTGGTCTAAAATAACCCATATATTTCTGTGGTTATAGATCATCTTATCAAGGGTCAAATTTGAAGTTTGAAGTTAAATTGTTACTGAATATAGAAAGGTGTTATTCTATTTTGGACGGACTAAAAAGGAAAGAGTGTCGTATAAATTGGACAGAGGGAGTAATAACCAGTCATCCAAAATTGATGAAGCTCGTCTTTATATGTCCTAATTCAGTCTTTTGCCTAACAATCTTTGTGTGCTTCAACTTTTTCCGTTAAATACGGGATTTGAAACCTTATGAAGTGCAACTTCTCAGTTCTCACAAATCAGTGATCCCTCTTTTCCTTTATATTTCTATTGTTGAAGAAGCTGCTTTACATGTAGCTAAGGACATGACTCGAGACTCTGCATCTGTACCTGATGTGCTCATCACATCTTTCTTTTTTTCTTTCCTAAGATGTAAGATCTCTTGGATTGACGATACAATATCCCGAAGTCGACCATACGTCAGAAGGAGAACCTGCACAATATGCATCAGAATTCCCACCAATATGTGAATGCCCCTGTCCTCATATAATGAACCTTGTTTGGAGAGCCCTTGATATTCCATAGAATTCAAATTACTGCATTTTAATCACTCTCACAAGGAGCTTGAAGGAACTGAGTAACCATAACCACACATCAAATTAGATGTTAAGTTGTGTAATTCTGAGATAATAAAGCTTGCCAACAAGTCTCCGATGCTGGTTCTGTGTCTTTCAGAGGCTCTTTCCAGCAATAGGTTTTAACATTCGAATCCATAAGGGTATCAATAGGTTTAACAACACTGCTAAATTGTGCCCACCTAGATGCCTAAGTTTTCATAGATCCTTAGTCTGGAAATTACTTTTGAGATATTTAAGTTGAATGATACTTTCATGATCATCACTTGTTATAATGATGTAATCAATATAAAATAATCAAGAAAGTACGTCTCTCCACGAGAATAATCTATGTAAAATACTGAATAATCGGCTTGACGTTGTAATATACGTCAGAAAACAAAGCTAAACCAACCAAACCATGCTTCGGGGATTGCTTGAGGCTATAAATGGATTGGTGTGGTTAATCCGGTCTCCTAAGAAACAAACCTTGCAACTGTTCTGTGTAAACTTTCTTAGCAAGTTTTTCACACGAGAAAAGTGGTAAGAAGTTTCGGTGTCTGGATGGTGTTAGCGTTGTCAGTTCAAATCATAGATGTCAGCATAAAGCAGCAGTTTCAGTTATAATTAAGATTATTTAAACAATATGTTAGCATGAGGTCTACCTTTTCCACCTCTCTCGTACACTTCATGGCTGGTGAAATTAAAAGTCACTTTTCTCCCAATCTAAAGGCATGATGGGAATTGCACACACATGACACATATGTGATGTCACAATTTTATTTGACAATATGTGAAGCACACAGTCAATCTATGATAAGGTATGCAGTAGGAAATTGTTAATGAATTAGTCTAGTGTTGACAAAGCTGGTAAAATTTGGACGGGGAAAATGTGTTTTGTGCAAAAGAAGGGGGGAACAAACTTATATATCTAACCTGGAAAACAGGAATAGAAAATAATAACGAAAGGTCTAAAAGATGAATTCTGGACTTTCCTCCGCTTGGTATTCAATCTGCTTGGCTTCTGGATATCTTGCTGATTAAGATTTTCTTGGATATACTTAAGAATGTTGGTTTAAAGGGATCTCTGCATTACATGTTTGTATAATGACTTGAGCATAGAGATGTTATTCTGTTCCCAAAATTTTTCTGATCATTCCAATAGTGCTAATACAATTTTGCTAATACAATTTCCTCATTAACTGTTCTTTCTGAAAAGGAAACTTCACCTGTAGAAAGTCGAGAGTACACCTCATCAAATATGGAGAATTCACCAGAGCCAGATGTTGACACCATTATGCAAGAAAAAGGAGCAGAGAGAAAGTTAACCGAAAATCAGGATGCTTCACATGAGAAGCTAGGGGAAGGGATGGGGAGTGAAATGGGAATCCAAAATAAATTAACGGGGGTCACTTCTGAGTATTTGCAGTCAGGTTATGCATCTGTAGATGAGCACAAAGCACATCAGCAGAAGCAAAATGTGGTGCCAGGTGGAGATTTGCTGAATGACAGTCGAAAAGAAAAGCTGCAGCATGGGGATGAAAATGCTGCAACTGGGCAACAGAGGCCAAAGGTTAGCTATGGAAAGCAAATACTGTGGGATAAGTGTTGTTTATAGCTTTTATTACAGTATGAAAAAGGCTCATTCAAGTACATTCTTCAATACCTTATTATTCGTGAAATTGCATATTCCTACTTGAACGGCAGCCACTAATTAACAGTTAAGGATACACACTGAAGAAAACATATGGTAAGATTGAAAATTTGCATGAAAGAATTTTTGGTGTTCCAAGTCCGTGTCAAGTGCATAATACCATCTACCTGAAACAAAATTACCAACGTAATAACCTGAGTCACCATCACTTGTCCCAGTCCAGTGAAAGATGAACCTATTTTTATTATTTTGCCCTTTGGAGAAAACTGAATTGGAAATAATGTTACTCATCAGTCTTAGAGGATCCCTGTTGGCTGATACCAATATTAATTCCAGGTTTTACAGTGCAAGGCAACAGTAAACAAATTCAATATCTTTCAACTTCTATTGTGTTGTAACTCTTTGGGTGATGAAATTTTGAACAGGAATTGCAAGATAAGTATCAGAAAGCCAAGATGTTGGAGAACTTGCGTTATCTCGAAAATCCAACAGTTATGGAGTTATCTCGAATCCTATTTGCTGATAATCAAAGATCTGTCTGGAATGGACCGCATTCACTGGTTAAGCGTGGGGAATCCACCCGCAAGAGCTCCATTCATGCAGCTATTTCCATGCTGATGCAGTAGGTTTATTTCTAAATCTTCCCAGATGGTATTGACCGATGAATATGTGAATCCGAAGTTTTTTTTCAGATCAATGGCATTTTTTATTTGGTGGAGGTGTCATATGTTAGGTCGAGTGTAATTAGCTTCTCTGTCCCTTTTTTTTAATTGGGGGATTTAAAATTTGGGTCTTTGATTGTAAACACAAGAATCAGGACTAGATTGTCTGGCAATTACCATTAAGGAATAATGATATAACCCATTTAAATTATGCTTTTTCTAACCTTACTGAAATTATCTTGTACCCAAGAGGAGAGAAATTTTACATTGCGAAGCCATTTGCAGAACGAAAGGTCATTGAGATAACAACTAACGTAATATAACATTGGAAGCAAAGGTAAAATTTAGGAAATAAGTTGCATAAATGAAAGTAGCATGTTGATTCCTGTACATTCAAAATTACATGAAGTGAACACTGGAAGCATATAAGGGCACAAAATAAACAGGCTAAATCCTGCAACTCCACAAGAAAGGATATCACATTGTCCATGTGCCTATCACAGAACTGAATCCTAGAGTATTGCTTTTGTTTTCTCCCCAAACCTACTAGAGCAAAATCTTTTTTTGGTAACAGGTATCTTGATTTGTTAGGGTATGGTGGATCAAGTTTCACGAACATCTTTGGAAGTTGAAACATTATGGATTTGTAAATTGACGATATGTTGTCTTTGACACTAGTTGGCCAGGATTACTGATTAACGATTATGTCACTGTTATGTTCGACAATGGTTTTGTACTAAGGTTGAGAAGGCTATCACGTTAGACTTTTTCACAAGTTGATTGGGAAGTCCAAGATTTGCATGCTCCTTACCATCCATGCCTACTATTCTAAGTTACGAGCTTAGAAGGGTCAGTCACTGCTGGTTCTGCTTTCATCTATTGGATTGCATCTGTTAGATGTGGCCCCATTCCTCCACTGCTCCAGCGATAGAACAAAATTTGGAAAACATGAAAGTGTTGTCATCGCTCTTGGTATTACACATTGACATGGATGGTCGCGAACATGTCCGTCTTGGAAGTTCCAATCAACCAGAGAAAGAGTCAATGTGTTAGCCTTCGCAACCTTAGGTACATAACAGTGACATCTTCGTGAATATTAGTAATCCTACCCAACCAGTAGCCAAAGACAACATAAACATCAATTTTAAAATACATAATACATTTCAACTCCCTACATGAGATGTTCGTGAAGGTTGACCATGACATACCAAATCAAAATATCTTATCGATACCCACTACTTGCATCCACCTAGTGCAAAAAAGCTAGTTGTTAACAAAAAGCTGTTGAATTCGCTCGAACAAGAAATACACGGTCCAGAACATCAAACAAGTTTGCCGGGAAATACTTCCTATTGGCTTCGATAGGTCTCAGGAGGCAATTCATATTTGACGTGTCCAAGATAAAGACCACAAGCAGGAGCCATAGGACTTGCTGCAGTGATGGATTTTGCTTCAAGGATGCGTTTTACTGAAATGATGCATCAAAGATGAATTATTGGTCAGACTAAAAACCACTATATCCACTGACCTCAAACGTTTTGCATAATAACATACCATCTGGAACTGTTAGATCTCCATCCCCAACTGACTTAAGGACTCCAACAAGCAGCCTAACCTGCATGAGACTTAATTTTAAGAGTTGACATGTGAAACCTATTTGGTAAAGAATGACAAATCTAAAAATATATTCATTTTAAAGAAAAAAGACAAATTTGATGATATATATGCTTAGTACAAAATGCATTATCCGGAAGCTTGCACATATTATTCCCATGTCTTAGTCTTTCTGTATTTGTATCAAGATTAGTCTCTATCCACCAATTCCACTTCTTTTGTTTAAATTCAGACAAAACATATACCAGTTCAAAAACTCAAAAACAAACCTCAAAAGACAAAAAACAAGTCGATTTAGCGAAAGTAGCATGAAACACCGCAAAACCATCTCATCCAACACAATTAACTTGGCAAGGAGACTGAAACTTAGCTTGACTTAATTGCCAAGGTTCATGTGTAAATTAGTTAGAGGGGAGAACATCCAAAAACAATGTTAAATTAGATTCTTGGATAAATAAATGTTCCTATTGACATTATTCTTCTGAAACATTTCAAAATTTCACATATCTAGAATACTAAAGGGTTTCACCTAAAAAATTTAAAATCTGTTTTTTTTCTATAAGAAATAGAAGCATTGGTGTGAATTGATTCTACATTGAAGAAAGAATCGAATATTCATTGATCAGGTCATCGATATAAAAAGTTCTCCTTTCCCATTTTCAATTTTCACACTCCATTCATTAGTATAGTAGTTGGATATGGCGTACGATAAGTAATCTGATATAACAAATTCTCCTTTCCCATGTCCAATTTTTACACACTATAGTCTTATTCATTAGTATATTTGTCGGTTGGGGAGGGGGAAGGGAAAGAGTAAAAAACAGTTAAAAGCGAAGACAATAACATTTGGAAGAAGCAAAATACCAACCTGATGGTAAAGAAAAGATCGTGCCCTTGCGGTTACCACAAAGCAACGGTGTCTTCTTCTAAGGCCAAACTCTTGGCAAGCCTCACCATTTGAACCTTCCAACTTCTCTTCATTGGCGTTCAAAGAGATAATGGAGTGGTTGGTGTCTGAACCCAAGGATACAGTTGGATCCTCCATAACACTAGTGCTCTTTAGTCTCTCCGAGATTGATGGAAAATAAGGAGTTGAAACGACCTCAATAACATTAAGTTCATCCAGAGTTCTGATGGGTGAGTTGGCCTGTTAATGTTTTAAGTGTTAAGAGCTAAACATTAAATGTTAAGTTCATCCAAATTTCTCTTTAGGAGTACTGCAAGAGTGGAAAAGAAGAAAAGTAATGAGAAGTAGTAAAATCTCAACCCACTGCAAGCTTCACCTGTCCCCCCAAAACAATCCACTAAACTGAAAAAATGTGGTCTCTATCTGCTTTGAGAAATATCTTAATAATATAAACAACTGCAGGTCACATGAAATGAGCTTCTGTCAACATTGTCTTATTTCAATTATATATATACTCACACACATAAATATATGCACATATACTCTTCAGTCCTTTAGATTACAACATAAGAGAAACTAGCAAGTCATGAGAAATTAGATTAAAACAAAGTTCTAGCTGAATCAACTTATGCATAATTAGCATTATCACTAAAAAAATATACTCCCTTCGTATCAATTTATGTGGCATTGTTTGACTAGGTACGGAATTTAAGAAAAGAAGGAAGATTTTTGAGAGTTCTGGTCTATCTAAAACAAGCTTTAGACATTTATATGGCTATACATCATCTCATTAGGAAAGCGGCTAGAGAGGTGTTGGTAGTCTCGAGAGGCCATTTTGGTGGCATCAAGGGAACTAGAGGTGCAATGGAGAAGTCCAGGGAAGGTGGAGGAAAAAAAGGTGGCATACGCGAAGTTGGTGGAAAGTAACGACGAGGAGGAAAAATGGAGTAATAGGAAAAAATATAAGATGGAGAAAAAGGAGGCAAAGTTAGCGGTTACGGTGGCAAAAACGACAGCTTTTGAATGCATGTAGATGTAGAGGATAAAGGCGGAGATAAGAAGTTGTACAGGCTACCCAAGGCGAGAAAGGAGGGTCCATGACCTAGACCAGGTGAAGTGCATCAAAGATGAGGACCGCAAAGTACTAGCAGAAGAGGCACTCAATAGTTGGAGATAATAGTCATACTTCCATAAGTCTTGCACGAAGAGGGGGATAGAGACATTATGTTGGGGGATTTGTAGCACTTAGAGAAGCATCGTGATTGTTAGTATTGTAGGCGTACAGGGATTGAGGAGGTTCACGTAGGATGTATAGAGATGAACGATCGGGCCAAACGAGATCTCAGTGGATTTTGAAAAAAAGTAGGCAGGACAGGTATGATGGCTGACTAAGTTATAAATGTAGTTTTCAAGACAGTGAAGATGCCTGACATGGAGATGGAGTATAATGATTTTGTTGTACAAGAACAACAGTGACTTCAAAATTGAAAAAACTATAGGGGTATTAAGCTTCTAAGACACACTACGAAGGTTTGAAAAAGGGTGGTGGAGCTAAGGGTGAGGAGGGGCATGGCTATTTTCGAGAATCAATTCGGATTCATGCTGGGTCACTTGATTACAAAAGTCATTCATCTAATAAAGAGACTGGTGAAGCAGTATAGGGAGAGAAAAACTTATACATGATGTTCATCGACCTTGAAAAGGCTTACGGCAAAGTCCCAAGAGAGGTTTATGGAGATTCTTGGATACTAGAGGTGTACCTGTGGCGTACACTAGGGCGATTAAGGACATGTATGATGGAGCCAAGACCTGATTCTGATAGGGTTGCATCAGGAATCAACCCTTAGCCCATTTTTATTTGCCTTGGTGCTAGATGCATTGACGTAGCAAATCAGGTGTCATGGTGTATGTTATTTGTGGATGACATAGTTCTGATCAACGAGACCCGCGATAGAGTTAAGCTAAGCTGGAGGTTTGGAGACAGACCCTAGAGTCTAAAGACCCTAGATGCATAAAGCTGAAGCAGAAGCGAGGTTTGATACATAGACAATCCAAAAGAGAGGAAATTTCAAGTATCTTGGTTTTATTATTCAAGGAAATAGGAAGATTAACGAGGATGTCACTCACCGTATTTCTGCAGGGGGATGAAATGGAGGCTCGTATCTAGAGTCCTATACTTATAAGAGGTGCCACCAAAACTTAAAGACAAGTTTTATAAAGTGGTGGTTAGACCAACAATATATTGTTGGGGCAGAGTGTAGGTAGGTCAAGAAATTTTAGAAGATTAAAGTTGCAAAACTAAGGATGTTGCAATGGATGCGTGGGCATACTAGGAGAGATAGGATTAAAAATGAGGACATCCATGACAAGGGGTTATGGTGGTTTCGATGGAGGACAAGATGCAGGAGTCGAAGTTGAGATGGTTCAAACACGTGAAGAGGAGATGCCCTGAGGCCCCAATGCGGAGTATGAGAAGTTGAAGACGGATGATTTCAAGAGAGCCAGAGGTAGACCGAAAAAAGTATTGTGAAGAAATGATTAGACAGAACATGATGCAATTTCAGCTTACCAAGGACATGACCCTAGATATTATGCAGGACATGCATTACGGTAGTATGTTAGCAAGTAGTAGAGTGTTTGTCTAGCTATCCTTCCATACCGGTAGTTGTAGTATTGCTTTGGTAGTGTCTTGTCTTTAAATTTTTGTTATTATCTATTGTCGCTTGTACTTTGATTATCATATTATTTTGCTTTATTTACTGTTCAACATGCTTTTTTATGCTTTCATATCCGTTACTCCTTTTCTGGACTGTTTTGATTTGTTTTTCCTTGAGTGGAGGGTCCATCGAAAACAGCCTCTCTACATCTGACATAGGGGTAAGGTCCATGTACACTCTACTCTACCATCCTCATATCCCACTTTGTGGAACTACAATGGGTATATTGTTATTGATAAACGAGAAATACCCAAGGGAAAAAGTCAAGATTTATGGTGAACAGATTTGAGAGAGGAGAAAAAATATAGGGTATAAATGGAGAACAAGATTTTTTATGGATATTCATAATTAGAGACTGTTGCGTGTCCAAGGATAGAAAAGCTGACCTGACAAGCAGCTGCTCTGAAAGAACTGAAGTCATGACGTCCAATAAGAATGTTACATGCCTCCTGGAAAATACAACCAATTTCATTATATGGGATAATCATACCTACCTTAAAAAAGATATGTACAGCTAGTCAACCTGCATGGCAAGAAGATCCAGATTCTCAGGCACATGCCAAGCCCGGTCTCTCTCAAAGCTTGATACTGGCTCCGGTCCAGATAACAATCGGTAGAAGTACCTAAAAATAAGATTCCCAATGACCAGCACTCAATCATTGACTCATAAGCACGCGTCAAACGGAAAGATGGGAAAACCCAAATTTAGCATATATTAGTTAATTATGTGCATTGGATTATCAAATATTGAGTGCTTCAACACCTTATGCGAATAAACAGTTACTTTAAAGATAACCACTGTTATCCTGTTAAACATCGACTCTCAAAATGGATTAGAGAACAATCAGGAGCAGCGATATACAGATAAATAACACCATCCTAGCCGGACAGAAGACTATTGCCTGCAGCTTACCTTTCCCATACACATAATAGAAAATCAATTTTTAGAGATGGGACGTCACATGGATCGCATATGCATGTACAGATTCAGTATGATTCTACGTGATCAAGATATAGATGCCTACGTGCGTTCTTGAGCTTTATATCTAGCATGGAAATCGGCTGGAACACGCCGAACGTCAATAACCATTATATCACCCTCGTTCTTCTGCAACCAAACCATTATGAACAAAGATGGTCAGTATCTCCAGATAGAAGATTAAACATCAGCTTGATTAGTATTATGTTTTATTACCTCAATTTTATTCTTAATGTAATTTAAAAAACTTAAATACCATCTTGATTAGTATTGGGTTTTGTTGCAGCAAACAGGAGGGGAATATAAAAGGAGAGAGAAATGACAGGTTTACTTGCCACCTCGACTAATTCCAAGGGATACTTGCCACCTCCCACTAACAACAGGTACCAGATAACTCTATCCACAAAGACTAGGACAGATAGGAAGAAATCACTTAGTATTTTTGTCTCCGCTGGGATTTGAATATGAGACCTTATGGTTCTCAACCACTTCATTGACCACTAAACTACACCCTTGAGTACAAATCAATGATTACTTCTAGAGTTCTAGTTGTTTGGTACAGATGAATCAGTCGGTGAGCGGGACTTCCCAACCCTTCCTCTTTCACGTTCTTTCCAAACGTGGGAAATAGCTCTAATCCCTCCACATTTATTTTCACTACTCCCACCTGACTGAATGTAATCTAATCCATGGAAGCTGACTGTCTCTTACAAATAATTTCAGTTTTGCCCCTACCAATCTACAATAACCTTGTTCATCACATCAAAGGGTTGTTTTTTATTCTCCGTGTACATAGGATATCACCATTTACTCAAAGGATACAACCCTAGGGCAATAGAGCAAACAGAATCATCATTTTACTTTTCTAAGACCTCATCATCTACAGGAAAGGGGAGCATCACTTCCGGACTCTCTTAAACTCCCTTCATTTTTTGCCAAATATTGCTTTTGCAGAGACCAGTTATATCACTATGGTCCATCTGAACGGCTGAACCAATATGATCCAAGTCAAAAGCTAGCTTTATATTTCACACAACATGATGAAAGCTACTAATGGGCTGTAACCAACTTGGAGAGATGATGGTGCAATCAGTGTGGTAACTTTGTGAACTTAAAGTGAATGTGATGCCCTTCATACTTTCTCTACTAAAGTTTTACTTAATTTTAGGTGTATCAGCCTATCAGGAGAATAACACTTTAGTCCACCAAACTGTCCAACAGTTACAACTGTGCATTAATGATGAGATTACTAGAAAACTCAAAAATCTCTGCAGACTGATTCTAAAGAAATAGGAGAACTTAAATATTGGAACTTCACGAGCCTCCATATGCACATAAAAAGAAGAAAAGAACCCAAATAAAAAGAAACATAAAGATATTCCCTCGAGCAAATATCATGGGAAGATCAGCAAAGTTCAGAATCAAGACTTTTGGAGGATAGTACAAATTAAATATCAGGAATCAGTACTTGTTAGATAACTAAACCTGTAAAAAGTGGTTCACAGCTCTTTTTACCACCAAAGGTTCATGAGGAGGTAACTGCACAAGAAAAATACAAGCAATAAGGATTTAGCTAAGTAACTTAATTGGATAAGAGGTAGAAACAACTTTAAAAGAAAATTATTTAGTACTGGAATGAAGCAGACATGAATGGAGTGGAAAAAATATAGAGGATTCATATACCGACCCAAAATGATTTTTGAAACTGAGGCATAGTTGATTGATCGATTGAACAACTAGCTTTACATTATTAGTAAAATAACTACATGGAAGCCGGTTGTAAGTATAGAAGAAAGAATAAACAGGATCTAAATTACTTTCTTTTGAATACTGATAACCAATAATTTAAACAAAAAAGTGGAAACAGTTGATACAGAAAGTGAGAATAAATAGGACACAGACTATCTTTCTTCCGTATACTAATTGCCAAGAATTTGAAGAGAAGTTGGATATTGTTGATAAAAACCATTAGCAACCGAAATTCATGAGTTCTTAACTTAAATAATGAACCTGGTAACGAACTGAAATCAAGTCTGTATTTGAAAAACCTTTATTTTAAGCAGGAAAGTAAGCAAAAAGATTTAACTCTGCACTAAAACCATGGATATGTGAGATTTGTCAAACCAAAAAAGCCAGAACTGCTTGCTTATTACTAAAAAAAAGGTAAGAACTTCTCACACCGCCTCAAAAGTCACATATCTCTCTGTTGTTTCCACAACCCTATAGTCCACATATTATCTATAAATCAAAAGCTTTAACATGTTAGAACCTCAGTTAGATACAAAGGGAATATCTTTATTCTAACTTTTAGCTAGATAAAAAAAGCATTGTTTATACTGTTGACAAAGCATCCACGTGTTCTGTGGCCAATATCAAGCAATAACATATCCAAGTATTGAACTGTCAGGCAGCAGGACATTGATGTCAAATAATATGAAATAATTAAAAACGTCAAATTTAATGGGCATAACACCAGAATGTATTAACCACAGTTCAAAGAAGTGTATAAATCTATCGATGTTTGACATGTCTCTAACACTCAGAAGATAATATTTGATAATTCAACGCTTCCTCATCCAGAACTGTTGTCCTCCAAAAAGAAGACATACCATATAAAAGCTCATTGCAAGAAGAACTGGAACTCCATGTGAACTTTTCACTGCATAGAAGGTCCTCCCTTTTCCTAAAAACTTATTATCATGTTATGGATAGTGCAAGTCTCAACAACAGGATTTAGCATGAGATCATGCAGTTGAGGAGCTTAGAAGTTAGTTGGAGGCTTATATATTTGCACAGAATTGATGAAAATTGGTCACTTGATCGCAAGTATAGAAAAGAATGTGGAACAAATAATACAACCTAACAGAAGCAGGATGATAACAAAATTTATCCGCATTACTGAAAAGATTGAGGGTGCTCATGCAATGCAGATATTGTGGAACTTCCATTAGCATAAGATGAGCATTTTTTAAAAGGTAAATACAAACAGAAAAGTACCACTTCACCAGGTTTCCTTTTGCTTATACGTTCAACATCTACATGGCAAACATTTGATAAAGCATGTACTCCAGCATCCTAAAGATAAACCAAAGCAAGCTGTAAGTGTGTTAATATTGAACATTTTAGTAACTTCCCAGGAGCTCGAAAGAAGACGTAGGTAACCAGCTTTCGCAGGAAATATAGACCACAAAAATAGGAAAGAAAACACCTAGTAAAAAGATGCACTTGGAAAGTGACAGTCATTTTTTCCCTTTTGAAGTCACACATCCCCACAGTGTATGCTATTCGGTCACTACTTTAAAAATAACCAAGAAATCCCCGAGGGTCAGGGCTCATTGTTCGAAACTCGACGGATAATTGGCCCAACCCTCTACCCTCTACTAGATAGTTAATACCAAGTGGAGCAAAAGATGATTTCCACCTCATTTATAGCAGACTAGCAGTTACCACGTCCTTTCTTTTGTACTTCCAGAATTAATCTTTTAGACCTTTGGTTATTATTTTCTTTTATAGGTTTCCTCTTCTTTTCCTTGATACTAATGTTTTCACCCTAATAATGAGAGGAACTGAATCCATTTGGAGAAATTGTGCCCCTTCCATGCAAGCCCTTACAGAGAACATTTTTTTGCCACCTCTCATTGTCCAGTGATTTCAATTGCAGGTTTCCGGCAATGATAAAGTAGAGATGGAAAAGAGTACTTATATAGTTAAACTGAAATAACTGAATATGGGCACATAGGAAAAAACGTGGAAAACCAGAAGGAGAGAGGGGAAGAGTATAGATGAGAATGTGTAAGAACCTGCTACGGCATTAATAATCCTCAAATAGCAAAAAGTAAAGGGTACATAGTTTACAAAAAGGAAAAGAAAAATGTTGTTAGAAGTATAGAGGAAGTCTTAAAATCATATTCATACCTCCATATCAAGTAGATTCTTTTTCTTAGTATTATAATTATTTTTTCTTTTTTTAATTTGATAAGGACTTCCATATTAAGTAGATTTATATTCTAAAAAGGTTGAATTCGAAGATAAATCATGAACAAATCTGAGCTCCAGAGAATCCAGATTACCTTTCGGATGCAAGACATGAAGCAGGTTATAAAAATACATTTACACGTGGTTAGGCATAGCTTATTACAGTTGGAAAGGAAAAAACTTACAGTTCGACTTGAGCAAAATACTGATACTGGCTGTCCAACAAACTTCTGGAAGGCTTCCTGCAAAACAAGAAAAGAAGAGGAAAATTTAATGTCATTGCCATTTTCACACCAAACACTGACATAACTAAAGTCTAAATGCCTTGTGTAGCAAGTAGATGACCAATCATCAGAGAATTTTCCGAACATGTATTCTCAAAATCAACAGAGAAGCAAAACCTTTTTCTCAAGTGATGCTTTTATCTAATAACCGAAAGCCTAATCATTGACATATAAATGATAAATTTACCTCTAGAACACCGACGACAGTTCTGCAATTAGGTTGTTGTTGCGCACCGGCGAAGCGAGTTCCTATGTACTCGATTGCTATCAAGTACCGCTGTAACCGAGGATTAGGATTCATTGTTGTAGTAACTGTATCTTTCTGCTCTTCCGCTTCAATGACCTCGGCGATATTCTCGTCCCTCACCTTAGCAAATTTCGCCGGCCGTTCGGGAGATTCCGGCCGTAGATCGTGCGAGTGCTTGCTAGTCTCCGAGATCAACGGCTGTGATTTATCGTTTGTCATTGCAGAGTTTTGGAGTTGTGTAGTTCAGAACGTTAGAAATGCAACGAGGGTTTAAGGGAATTTTGGTGGGAGCCCGAAAGACACATGGATCCGCCCCGGCTTATTTTTCTTTTTCAAAATTCTCGTGAATTATTGCCTTTTGTCATAATATTTAGATATTTTGAAAGAAAAAAAAAACAAAACTATTTTACAATTTATTCTAATATATCAACTTGAAAATCATCAATTGAACTGATATTCAACCAACGTATTATAATTTATATAGTTGTAATCTAATTAGAAAAAAATTATAATATTAAAAGATTGTGAACGAACGAAATCTATATTTTGAAAAATAAAAGATTCAACCATATTACAAATTTGGTAAATATGGTAATTTTTCCAACAAATTTGACCAAACAGATTTATAAGCAAATAAGAATCTAAGAAAATCAATTAATGGGATACTAAATTAAAAGTTGATAGCTCTTTCCTTTTAAAATTACTCTGGTATTTTTTTTTTCAAAGAAATCCTTTTCTCCCTTTTATAAAAGGTTGAAAGAGTTCCTTTATTTCCCTTTGTTCATTGAAGCCATATTTAAAAAAAGAAATTTCAAAAGGTACTTTCTTCAATTAGTTCTTTCTCTTCCAATAATAGTTATCATTATAAGCTTTTGGTTTGATGGTTATATTGTTTGGTTTTTTTCGAATTTGTGTTCCCAAATTGTGAAACAAAGTTTTCCATTACAAACTTCACTTTCTTCCTAACATGCATGTTTAGTAAAATAATTTATTTTTTTTAAAGAAAAAGGGAAGAATTGAACTCAAACTTCATCTCTATATAGAGAAATTTCATAGTAGATAAACGTTAAATAATATCTTATAATTGTTTATGGAGAATATTCCTTTTCTTTTTTTTGATATTCAAAACAATATTTTTCTACCTTGATATTTCTGTTTATTGTGTTGGATCAAGAAATAATAAAGGACGACACATACTTCAAATATTTGATTCTGAATTCGGTTGTTATTATATATTAACCTTGAGATTGTTGTAGGAATCTATACCTGAATCCGTAGAGTGGTTTTAAAACTTTTATTTTGAATATTTTGTTTAATTTGTGGTAGATCAAGAAATATAAGGAGATGGGGCGTGCAAAGCTGAAGATGGAACTAATAAGCAAGGAGAAAGCAAGGAATGCAACATTCAAGAAAAGGAAAGAAGGCCTATTAAAAAAGTTGTATGAATTCACAACTCTTTGCAATGTCGATGGACTTATGATCATGTATGGCCCCAAACAAACCAATGGATCCAACTCTGACCCTGAGATTTGGACAAATAGTAGTGGGAGTAGCGCTACTACTAAAAGCTCACAACAACAACAAGAGATTCAGAATCTGATCGACGAATACAAAAAAGAGAGCAGTTTGCAATCTGGTAGTACTAAAACCTTTGGATTGTCTGAATATTTTGTCGATCGAAACAAGAAAGTAGAGGAAGAGCTGATCAAGTTGAGAAAGATGAACATTGAGAAAAAATACCCATGTTGGCTAGAGTTCATGGACCAGTTATCTGAGTTTAAGTTGAGGGAATTTTTAACTTTGTTGGATGACAAAGTTGAAAAGGTCAAGTCTAGAATTAATTTGCTCAAAGGGAATTTTTCTAGTGATTATTTGATGGAAGGAGAAATGTTTGATTGGGGAGGTGGAGGACAAGCAACAAGATTAAGTCAATTGACTCAATACAATGACAATGTTATGGTCCAAGGAGGAATGGAATTGGGAGGTTATAATCATCATGAACAATTGCAACCTCCCATTTATCCTTACTGTAATTCCATCATTAATCATCAAGAAATGATGATGTTAATGATGAATGAGAACGATTGTCAAGGCAACAATGGTGCATCATCATCATCATCCAGCAACAATATGAGGTGTGCATTGATGAAGTATGAGACTATGATGACTCATAACATGACGGGTAATAATCAATTGACATATTCACCATATGTAGCTCCAACAATCCTGCAGCCAGCACCATGTATGATGATGCCAACTGCTATGCCCCAAATGCAACATTCTTGGAGGGACAACGAGGGAGATGAGAAAGCAAAATTTTCACCTTATTTGAGAAAGTAGTTATAAAAGATTGAGTTTTTTGTATGAATTCAATCTTTCCTTCAACTTTAAAAGTGGAGAATGGAACAATTTCATATCGAACGATGAGAAAAGGAAACTATGAACTTTTCTTTTTTTTTTTTTTTTTTTGGTTATATAGGATTGCACTATTTGTTTCGAGTGTTCTGAAGTAGGAGTGGTCCTATAGAGAAATCTTAGTTCTTGTCTTTTTGCTTCATATTTAGTGATGTGATCATCAAGAAATCTTTCTATTTCTCATAAAAATTCTTCTAGCTTCCTTGCTCTTATAATTTAGAAAGGTTTGTAAAAATGAAAGAGGTAATCGAAATATACACCTAGAATTAATTTATATTTGTATAAAGAGACAGAAAGGACGAGGAGAAAAGAAGCTAGGGACAGAGTGATGAGGAAAGATTTAGAACCCTTCCAATCACACCACTATCTACTAGATTGACTCAACTCAAACTTCTGTCTTCCTGGTTAGATTGACTCAACTCAAACTAATGTCTTCCTGGTCTGCCTTGTACCAATCGATATTTTGTATATGTCAATGTGCTGACTAGCCTACACTCTTCTCTTAAGTCATCACTATCGGTCACTATCATACCTCACATTCATCATTATAATTATATTCACTACCATCTCCACCACCGATATCTCCACCATCACTGCAGCCCATCTAGCTACCAATCATTACAACTAGAACCGCTACCAACTACCACAAACACATTGTTGACCACCACATTTAATCACCATCATCAATACTGCCAACTACATTAACCAACTTCAGCATCACAACCGCGCCAACCACCATCATCACTACAGACACTATAACACCAACCAAGCCATCATAACTATCACCACCATTATTACTAGAAACTAACAACCAATCATTATCATAAACCATTACCATCATTCAAGTTGGAAAAGAAAAACCTAAATACTTTTGATGTTTTAGCCCATTCACTTTTTCTTTATCGAATAAAATTTTTATTTTATTAAGTTTGTATATTTTTTCTAATATTTAATTACATTCAATGAGATACTGAAAAACAAATGAGCCCTTAGTCCTCTCATTTCTTTGTCCACAAGAAGATTCCACTTTAGGAACTTAACGGGTCTTGAGCATTTCCAAGGTCCAACCAAACCCTTTCGTTTTATCTGATCCATAAAATTGCCAACTCTCAATCTATTTAAGTATTAAGACACGCATACAGAGACACGGGTACAAATTTACTGGAGTTGAGAATCAATTAGTCTTATATAACATATATTAGAATTACAATTGTGAAATATAAGAGTCTTGTAAAGACTGATTTTGACTACTGGACAAATTCTCGAGATGCATACTTAGAAAAAGAATTGAGCAGTCTACGAAGAAGATGCAGGATTGCAGAAATCCCTTACAAGGACCTCAGCCACAGTCTAGTAATACGATGACAAAATAGAAATGTAATACTTGAAGTTAATTCTAAGCTCTGTGGGGTTTCAACTTTTTCTTTTAACATCAGTACCGCAAATCTAAAACAAAAGTAGAGATCTTTCGAGTAAACAAACATTGCAAGGTCAACAGAAAAGAAACAGAACCCTTTTCCTTTCCTTAAAAGATGAGGCAAAACTAACAAAGTGACTAGTAAGTAAAGCTATCCACCAGGGGGAGGAGAGTGTATGCCTATAAAGCTAATTAAACACAAAAAGAAGAAACAAGGACACGTTTGATGCTTCAGGACTACCTAGTCATAAAATGCCTCTTGGAGGCAACCTATGATTCAGACACTACTTTTGAATGGCCTTGAATTAATTGACAGGTTTTTGGTGAGAGAAACGAGAGATGCAGTTGGTTCAGCCAAGTTGGTCTTCTTCGGCTCCTCCTCAAGTACCTTGTCTCCTCCTTTGAATTGTGTCTGCACCACAGCAACATAAAGATTACAACCATAGTAGGAAATTCGTTGCTAAACACTACAAATGCTGTCCAGACATTTTTTTGTGAAGTCCGCTTCAATCAGTAACAACTGTAACATGTTAAGTATCCAACTAAAATGCAGAGCTGCACTACTTAGTTGAAGACTGTCTAAACACACAAGATGAGTTTTAAGAACCGGCCAATTTTCTAGAATACATGGTTTCACCATGTGAAAGTATATACTAAAAGATTGAATTTTAGGCTTGATAGCTCGAAAATCCGTAATAGTAACATATGCTGGCAAAATTATAAATTTTAGTCGAAAACTGACATTTTCTGCTAGAAGACACCAATTGATTATTTACAATTTTTTTGTTGGAAACCTTTTACAACTTACCATGTGCAATAATTATTACTACCTGCACAAAAGATATCGCAAACAATAACATTTTGGTCGAAAACCTTTTATAACACACACACTCAAATTGTGGAATAGGAGAATTTGATTTGTGAACACTTCTAGAAATACCATTTTCTCATTCTTACATTTTGATAAATTCTCTAATTTAAAGTGAAGAATAGCTAGACATAACTTTATTATGAAGTGTGCTACGAATATACCTAACTGTGTCCACAGCTTTTAAGGAAACATGAGGTATCTTAGCTAAAACGCAGAGCTGCACCACTTGTTAAAGATAATAAAAATGCACGAGGAGGAACTCACAAGAGAATCAGCTTTATCGAATGTATCGGCTTGAATAGCTGGTTTTGAACTCCTTTTAGCTTTGAGCAATTTCTCACGCTTCTCATAGAAATTGAAATCATCCAATATAGATGTCTTCTCTGAGTAGTTCTTAAGTATGTTAAGCATTTCCAAACCTTCCTTCAACCCAATCTGGAATGATAGCATCCAAGTAAGATCTCTAACTTTATAATTAAGAACCAAGACAGAAGTTGAGAGGCGGGGAACAAATTCAAAGAGAAAGCAGTAACTTCAAATTCATATTCTGCCATTCCAATCAGAGACATAGACTGAACCAAATATTAGAACATCCTCTATAGGAATACCCAAAAATGGTAAAGCAAAAACTAAAATATACCTCCTGGGTATCCCTGCTATAGGTTACAGGTCTATTATCATTGTTTTCGAGGATGATGTGCCTGAACTGTGTGTTAGGGACATCTTTAACTATGTGCCACTTCACTGGGAAGAACCCACTCCACTTATCAAGCTGCCAAAAGTCCATGTTTTTGTTGAAGTCAACCTGCCCAACCATCTCAGCTACACCTAAAAACTGTCCACTTCCATTTACCTGAAATTCCAAGAGAAGAAACTCAGAAATTTACATTTAACACCACCGTAACTTGTAAATATACTTCTTTTTTAAAATAACTAACATGCAAACAAAAACAAGGGGAAAAGGAAAGAGCTTTTATATTGAGCATCCATTTAAAGACACGTGCACAAATGAAATCAATCATGTTCAGATGTATTTTTTTCTTTGCAAAAGAAAAAACACGAGACAGTATAACTTACGGAAAAGAAGAGGAACACTGGAACGCTTGAACCAGTTCCATTTGCTTTATCCTCAGCATCAAGGAAGGCAGCATCCAATTTCTTGTTTCCATTTGGAGTACTCGACCATACATCATATTTGACACACTTGTGAATATCATCTTCACTGTATGACTTGATAACGTAAAACTTCGCATTATCATACTGAGTCTTAAAATCCTCTTTGTTATACTTCTCCCTCTGAATTGTTGGCCCAAGCTGATCCTCCTCGGCAGATGGTTTTGAAGGGATGCTCCTGCTGTTGGCACGGGGACCACGAGGTAACTCATTAGATGCCTCAAACACACCATTTTGGGTGAAATTTCCCCGTGATTTAACTCTGTAGTTCCCATTCCACATTCTACTGTTTGATTGATAGTTAATGGGATCATAAGGCATGAAAAACCCTTGATTTTGACTGGTGTATGATGGGAAGTCCCCAGCCAGATGAAACCCCTTCATCAGGCCTCCTGACTGGACATCAGACTGCAACTGCCAAGACGGGGTAAAACTTGTTAAAACAAGAGAAAACATGCTCTTTCAAAGTCATCACTAGAAAAACAATAGAAAATTAAGAACTTAAGAGCCCTTTCCCTCTGAAAGGAGTGAAAGAAGACATTTCGGCATAGATTTTCCCATTCAACATTAGCAAAGAAAGCCATCAATATAGTCAAATAGTTAATCAACCATCAACCTTCAGAGGAAAATTAAACAGACCTTATTCACTGGATTAAAAGGCTGAGCTTGATGGATAGACTTTGGCGGATTTGACATGGTAGACGGTCGACTCTTTGGGTTAAAAAGTATGGTCGAGTTTTTGCTTGAGAAAGAACTATTCGTTTTTATGGAATTAAAACCATTAGACTTGACTGAACCATTTCGTCCAAAAGTTGATTTAACATTCCCAGATTTGGGAGCAGCGTTATTGGTGACATCTGCACAGTATGTCGAACCCCATGAATAACATGGCATTGAGTCTGAACCGTATGAAACAGGTTGCTGAAGATATCCAGACGACAGATAGGGCTGCTTCCCATCGCCTCCCACAAATCCAGCACTGTAAGGATTATAGCCAGGCATATAGTAGAGAAGGGAGCCATTATCTGATTGTACACCCTGACAATCACCAGATTGTGTTTAAGTTGTCAGACAAGAAAGCAATTTAAAATAACACAACACTTATAGAAGTAAAACCTACCGCATTAAAGTAAGCTTGATCATCTAACTGATTATAAGTCCCATTATATCCTGCAAAAAGCACATTCAAATTGCATATCATCCAACAGATTTTAATAGCTAATAGCAAAGCATACACATGGACATCCACAGATCAAACTTTAATGAAGGAGAGAGACCTGAAGATAAAATAAAACAGTCAAGCAGGGCCCAAAACTCTATCAAACCAAACCTAAACTACCCTACGATTGCATTTCTTAGCAACAGTAATCAGTTCCGGCTATTTCTACCAAGTCCTCAGGTCTTTTTTACATAATTTTCTTGGAAGCATGGAGAACTACCTACTTCCCTAACTAGGGATGGCAATGGGGCGGGGGCGGGGTGGTGCGGGTTGTGGGGAAAACCCGCATAAACCAGCAGAGACTTCAACCTGCACCGCTCCGGACCGCCTAGCATAATTTAATATTTTCAACCTGCTCCACCCCGCCCCATATAAACCCGCACCGCATAATCTACTAATTTTTATTTTTTGGGAAAAAAAGAGTCTCTGATGCATCTTAGAAATTAAGAGTCAATATAACTGGAATTAATGTTATGAAGATATGTATGGGGGTCATTCTCTGGTTAGTCAAAAACAATATATACATAATGCATGTAATAAATATGTATAAATTTAAACAATTTAATTGTAATAGGAGAAATCAGGAGACCCTTACATTAGTATTGTCAACTCCAAAATGCATAAGTTCATCGTATTTTATGTAAACCCGCAACCCACCCAGCCCCACATTAGTTTTTTAAAAAAAAGTTATTTCAACCCGCCCCGCCCCGCCCCGCACCCATTGTCATCCCTATCCGTAACCAGTAAAAAGAATTAAACACATCCCCCGCAGCCCCCAAACACACACATAAAAAAATAAAAATAAAAAGCAGGGCTCATTACTTGCTTTATATTTCTATTTCCATTAGCCTTTCCTTTTCCAATGTTGTCAGTTTGGATTTTCTTGAAATTTTTCATAAATATTGTTACATTTAACTTTTTTCGTATCTTATATTCACAGCAAAAGGATGCAGCAATCACTCTCTAAGAGTATATAATAAAACATGTCCTAAAGATGTAGCTTATCATAAGTCAGCCCTAATAGAATGTAACAAACTTAGGCTAATATCTGATCTTCTCAGCATCTGTGACAACTGTCTCAAAAGCTCCTTCCCTTCAATATGACTACTACTTCACAATTGATGGAATGATAAGAAAAAAACAATTAATATCATACAATATTTAGCACTATGTATATGATACACAAACACTTTCATACAAATAACAAGTTCCAACCAAGTTTCAACACATTTATGTGAGGAATATAATCAAGTAGTGATCATAATTAGTTTATGATCAATAACAGAAAGTTTTGCAGCATATTTTTTTCTATGATATTTCCATTGTGAGTGAAATAGGAGACGGTTCAAAAACTAAAGGAATGATGACAAAACCAAATCAGTATCTAACCTGGGTAGTAGTAATCGCAATAGCTAGTTGGTGGATAATAAGCACCTTGCTCTGCAGCTGGTGGTTGATCAATTTCACCCTTGATGCCAGTCACAGCTCCCAAAGAAGACACCGAGTCAGAAACTTTTCCATCTTTTTTTGAAACCTGTACATGTTTTGTGTTTTACCGAAAATCAGAAAAAAAGGGAAGGAAAATGTTTGAAGTACATAAAAGGAGACGTTAAACATGAATTATGTGGACAAAACAAACGCAGAAGCACAGCTGAAAACATGTGGGGCTCAAGACAAAAGAATTAACAGTACTCCTCAAACCTTGGTCAATATAATCTTTGTGCCAACCAACTGCCCCACTCAGGCCACAATCCCACCCCCTTTTACTACCAAAAAGAAAGAAATAGATGTGACAAAAAGAAGGAAATAACCGATGCTTTTGGGCAGACAAGAAAATGAAGCATGGAATCAAGAAAAATAAGTGAGAAGTACAATCTAAGAAACAAACAATAACAATATACACACAAGTGGGGTTTGGAGAGGGTGGGGCATACCCTACCTTTGTGGGGCAGAGAGGTTGCTTACGACAGACCCTCGGCTCAAGAAAAATCATTCTTCAGAACAGGTTTTAAAAAAAAAGAAGTAAAAGAGTATACAAACTATGGTGGAATTATTGAATAAAGAAAAATACTGACAGCAAAAATAGTAAAGATAACCATGTAAAAGTAATAGAAGTGGTAATCAAATAGAAGAAATACGATAATGCTACATAATAATAATAATAGTGAGGGGGCAGATAGGTGCTCCAGCCTAGAACCAAGCTCTACTAGTGGGAAGAGAGAAGTCGCTCGACTACCTACTACCCGTCCTCGACCTCCATGCTCTCCTATCTAGGCTCAAGTACTCTGAAGATATGATGCCCTATCTAATCACCTCTCCCCAATTCTTTCTCGGTCTACCTCAACCTCTCCTAAGACCTATGGGGAACCTGCGTGCTATTTAGCAAAAATTGTTCACATACAACAATCTTCCTTTTTTTAACTAAAGCAACATATTTTTACATTCAACAATATCAGGACCACAAATATAGCATGTCACAATAAGGGAAAGAAATGAGTTGTAGCATACCAAATCCTTCTGAGTCAGCTTGGTAGAGGAATCAGATTTCAGTCCTGGAGCAACAGCTTCAGCTTGAAAAGGGTTAAAGCCATAACAAATTAGCCAATAGTATAATAAGTCTAACTCAAGGACTTGACAAAACAACCAGCACCTTCAAACAGAGGATTTCTTCAAAATGAAAATCCAGATTCTACATAGGGTGGGGTTTAAATTCAAGTGTTAAAGTCTTAGAAACAGTAGTCATTGCACATCTGATGCCAGAACATGCACCTAAGACTAGGACGATAAAGTATCAAAATAAAGCATGTCCCTTTGCAGTTTCCATCCCCACACGGAAACTTTTAGAAAGGGGGGAATAAGAGATCAAAGCTGTTTCCTGAAAATACATTTTGAAGTGTTCAGATTTCATAGATTCCTGTATGGAAACTGTTGTTAACGATTCTTTGAGAATTTGAAAATTCATATATTATTCCCAGTCACCTCCTAACATTCTGAAATCTGCTTATCAGCAAGAAAATCATACTGTGAAGCAATCCAGTCCTCAATTCTCAAACCACGGGCCACATAAAAAATTGGGACATTATACACATATTAAGAACCATGTCCCCAGGAATTTCAAACACGTAGTGAAGCAGCTAGAAAATGTATTAAAAGATCCAATAACATTGCAGACTCAAATATTAGCAGGATACTTTTTTCTATAATCTTCTCTCCAGCCATTATCAAACTTCCAAACCCAATTCCTGACCTGTGACCAGATGACGAAATGCATAAGGTAAACAGGAAATAGAAACTTGGAGAACAAATAATCATAAACAAGCTCTTAATATTTAAAAATGAGATGAACAGTTTTAAGAAAACATAATTGAGAGATTCAAAATCGTGATATTAAGAAAAACTTTCTTTGCAGGACTAGAAAAGAAGAAAACAACCCGCAGACCCATGCAGACAAGAATATCTTCCGAGAGCTTTGATTAAACACATGCCTTACAATCATATGTAGACAAAGACAGACAAGAAAATCACTCAGGGCCATGAACTTGTAGATAACAGAATAGATTTAAAAAAATCAAAAAAACAAGATAAATTCATGCCTAAATATAAGGAAGTGAAAGATGGCCTATCAAATGTAATGTAGCGAGAAAAAATTGGTTTCCCTCACTTTATCCTAATAATTAACCAACGAAGAAAAAAGGTGGACCTTATCTAGCTTCAAATGACAACCCCATAAAACAAGGGGAAAGAGAATATAGTCCCTCAATCGTATACTAGTGTTTTTGCTTCACAACAACGCAGAGATAGCAGCAAACTAATAGGGACAACGGAATCCCAATAAAATCTCACAACAAATAATGGGAGATTTCCTGGAAAAAATATAAAACTATAGAATAGACTAAACTAAGGTTGAAAATGAATCACCTCGGCCCAGAAAAATAAATGGAACACAACACAAAAGCTTCGTCCATTGCATGTCACTTTCATAACACTTCACACATGTGTGCACATAGAAAAAGCTAACATAAAGTTTTTCACCTAATACAGAAAAAAATGGAACTAAAATCTCAATAAAAATGGAAAAACATGTCTAATTCCACTGGGAAATAAACCAAAAACGTTATGCATCCGTGTCAAAATCCCAAGAAAAAAAAAACCTTCTGCAGGAGATCATGTGAAACCCAGAAAAAATATTTTCAGGAAAAAAAAGGTTCAGATCTTTCTCTATAATGTGTTTCTCTGTGTTGCGTGGAAAAAAAACAACCAAAAACACCTTTTTCCCGTTAAAATCATATGAAACAGAGAAAAACCAGTTCAAATCTTTCAAAAAAAACAAAGGTTTAGATCTTTCTAGCCCTATCAACGACTCATTTACAGCAGCCAAAAAAAAAAACTCACCTTTTTACAAGAAATTAAACAAGCCCACCAATCCGTGGAAGCTGATACGATACTGGGTTATATAGATTTGAGCTGGAAAACCGCTATGGTATATAGAAGCGGTTTCCTATGGCGAAGGTTTTGGGGGAACGAAAGAGAAAGAAAGAAGAGAGGACTGCGTGAGTGTATAATAGGAGGCGTGGAGTGTAAAGGTACTGTGACTAAAACCCTTAATTTAGATCTAACGGTTGATATTGGTTCCTTGATTTGGTATCAACTGATCTGGACCGTCAATTTTATAGTCAATGGCAGGTATTGAAGATTCTTTGTTTTTTCCATTTGAATGGTGGACGAGCACTATTGGGAAAAGTCTAGTTGTTTATTTATTTATTCTTTAAGAGGAAAAAAAAAACAAATCTATTGATTTTTTTGCATTATTAAAGTAGATATTTTAGAAAATTAAATTGGATTGGGATATTTTAAAATTAAATTAAATTAGATGATAAATCAAGAAAATAAAAGTTGTTGCAATATTAGGTTTGATTGTTAGTGGCAATTGACATGTTTGTTTTTTTCCTTAAGCTTAATGAGAAAGGAAAAGTATGTGTATTTGAATGAAAACAAGACACATGTTTTTGGACATAAATATGCAATGTCATTTTCTTGATATAAATATCCATATATAGAAAGGGAATGTCATTCTTTTGAATTATAAAGTTTATTATTAGTTAAATTTTATAATATAATATTAGTCTAATATTAAATTCAAAATAACCTACTAGACAATGAAAATAAAATAAATTTTAGAAATTTTTCTTATTTATATTTTGATGGATTAAAAAGATTTTTTTAAAAAGAAATTATAAAAGATATCATAAAAATAAGGCGACGATATGAATAAAAATATCAAATATTCCAGGGAATATATTTCAACAATCAGTTCATAATAAAATACATGTGTGTGGAATCTTATATAATTATGGGCATTAAAAGAATATAATGATACTCGTGAGTAATTAAGAAGTCTAGGATAAAGGTAACATTCACTTTATGCATACTGTATAGGAGTATAATAATATTTTTTAAACATACCGGTTAATATTGTTAAATTTATTTTAAAATTTATGATTTGGGCCTCGTTGAGATCATCGAGGATGTTCATATTTGAAAGAAACGGAGGCTCGAATTTAATGTCTTATGTGATAATAATAAATCATCAAATCTTAAAGATCAATTTTATAAAATGATTGTTAGATCAGTTATGTTGTATGAGATTGAATGTTAGTTGATCAAAAATTCGTACATTTCGAAAACGAAAGCAACGAAAATGAGAATGTTGATATAGATGTGTGAGCATACGAGGCGAGATAGAATTAGGAAAGAAAATTTCTGGGACAAGGTGAGAATGGCCTCTTTGGCGGACAAGATGGGTGAAGCGATACTGAAATGATTCCGCATGTGGAAAATAGATGCCTAGATACCGCAATGAGAAAACGCAAGAGGTTGACTACGGTGGGTCTGACTAAATGTAGACATAGGCCGAAGAAGTATTTGAGGGATGTGATTATACGCAATTTGAAACATTTGCAGCTTGACAAGAATATGACCCTAGATAGGAGATTAATAGAATATGGAAGTTGATGACTAGGATAGAAGATTAATAGGGATAGTCGTGTTGTCTAGTTTCCCTTATTAGTGGTATTTTTTTATCCTTCCTCTACTTTCTTATACTTCTTATATTTGTTATTTCCTTTGCTTCGATTGTCATATTGTTTGTTGGTACTACTAGTATTCTCTATTTGTATATTTTTTTAATTATACTTTATTTTTGCCTAAGGTATATCAGACAGATTCTCTATCCTCACAAGATTAGAATAATATTGTGTATACACCACCCTCTCCAGATAAATAAGTGGTAGTATTTTTCTGGGTATGTTGTTGTTGTTGGCCTCTGTTATACCCCGTAAAATTTCCGGCACCTAGATGGCCTATTCGCGCATTGGTTAAGCATATTTAAAAGCCATACGTGCTAGAGAAAGGCCCGGGAAAAGATCGGACAAGCGCCAAGTCGGCGCGTCGCAAAGCAAAATGCGACTGATAAATCGCATTCTAGGAATGCAACTTATAAATCGCATTCTTGGAATGCAACTTATAAGTCGCATTCCATTATATATAAGCCTCCAACTTCGGTTTTTGCTCCATTTCACTTGTAATTTCCAGTAAACAACAGAAAATAGAGAGGGCGAAGTGATTTGAGGGATTTCCTTTCGATTACGCCGTCAAATGCGGTCCAAACTCAAATTAACCTCAGGTACCGAGGTATTTAGCAGCAGGGAGCATTCCTACGGATTTTGTTTCGCAAAATACGACCGACGAATCGTCGAGCTACCGGGATAAGGTAAGTGGAATTGCTCCAAACTAGTGTCTATGTGCTCCTAGCTGTAAAGTGAATACTTCTCCCTTCTGGACCTTTGAAAAATAGCAAGTTTTCGACCGTCTTTCGATAAGCCTAAGTTTAGGCTATAATTATATCGAAAGTGATGTTTTCTTTCGGAATAGTGTTGTATTTAGTACTAATTGACATATATATGAATGCAGTTGGGAGAAATAGCTGGAGTACTGGCCGAGCCTCGTTCGACAGTCGAATAACTCGAGGTTGAGGTATGTGAAGTTGTTCTTCGGCAAGTTAGTAAGTATTAGCTTTGTGAATCATAGTAAACTCCGTATTTGAAATTTCCGGAGTTGAATGTTGGGAATTGAATAAGTTTAGTAAATTCTGGTTTGCGTTGCTGTATCGTATCTTAGTTTGAAAGATAGGAAAGCATGCGCCAAAGGGCGAGTTAGCATTCCAGATTCAATATAGCTTATTGTATGAGTAGCAAGCATGTTATAGAATAAAAAGAAACAGATTTTCAGAATATAAGCTAGTAAAGTAAAACCAGATAGACAGGCAGTTTCATGGCTATAGACTAGTCATCCAAACAGACGAGATATTGGCTACAGATTAGCCATTCAGACAGATAGTACCCTGGCTACAGATTAGCCGACAACTAAAGAAAGATTTCAGAATCAGTATAATCAGTAAAGAATCAGTTTAGTACAGAAACAGATCAGAATAAGAAATCAGATTTCAGATAGTCTTTTTCAGTTATACATGCTTGCTATTTATATGTGCTATTTGTTTGTTGAGACTTGTTGTGGCGTGAGGGCCGCTTATTGAGCGTCCTCGCCGCCCCTGGGTTGGTAATCGTGTCGCCCACTGAGCGGGTGGGTTTACGTCACTCCAAGGAGCGACATGCCGTCCCCAGCTTGGACGAAGATGGGATGAAGCTTTCCCCATAGCAGTCTGATCAGCATTACAGGTGCAGCTCCGGTTTCAGATAGCCCTGTTGAGTTTTGTGTCCAGGGATCCAGACCCTATCTGTTACTGTCTGTATATTCAGTTATTATAGGTGTAGCTCCGGTTCCAGATAGCCATGTTGAGTTTTGTGTCCAGGGATCCAGACCCTATCTGTTACTGTCTACAGAGGAGTCCTCCGGACCCAGACACGGTTGCTTATATTGGAGGCCATGGCCCGAGCCGGAGACCCAGAGGGCCGATAGAGGAGCTTCGAAGTGAGCAGATGAGTGGAGTGACTTATTTTTGGTTGGTTTTGACCCGGGTAGGGGTATATAGATTGTTTGCTTGTTTGGCGTCATCCGGCTTATGGAGGTTGATATCGGCTCTTGTTTGCTAAATATATATGTATTTATGTGTCTTATATATATATTAGATTATAGACAGCAGGCCGCCGTGGCTACAGACACGCTCCTGCCTAGCAGTGCAGAAAGGTGTGATCTAGTTCCTATCAGCTCTTCAGATTCAGTTATCTTCTGCTCACAGACTTGTTAGTTATGATATCTGTATTCAATTATATTGTTTTAGTTGCTTTGCATACTCGGTACCAGTGGTACTGACGCCCGGTGGGGCGCTGTGTTACTTGCCTGCAGGTACTCATAGACGAGGAGGCGATCCCTCGTGGTCCTAGCCAGCGCAAAGTCATCAGCTCCTGTCATTCGGAGCTGGATACTTCAGAGGTTTATATCATTTCCTTTTGTTGTACAGTATGGGTAGGCCGGGGCCCTGTCCCGACCATCTTATCAGTATTCTTAGATGCTTGCAGTCTGTATATATTTTCCTGTGGTCAGTTGAGCCGGTCGCGTGAGGCCGTGCAGTTTGTTATAGCTGTTTAGCATTTTAGTTTATGTTGGTCGTGTGAGGCCTTAGTTTGACAGTAGTGGTGACCTTGCCGGTCACGTAGTCTTACAGTAGTCTTGTGATGAAGTTTCAGATAACTAGACAGCATGGTGGCCTTGTCGGCCGGCATAGGTTCCTTGTTTGAGTATGTTTCTGGTTAGCTGTTATTACAGGTACAGGTGGCTATAGGCCCGTTGGCCGGAGGCTATGTTTACAGCCGTTATATAGTCCTTTATTTCCAGAAATCTGAGGTAGAGCTAGCCAGGCACCAGACGTGCCTAGGCTCACCAGTTAGCAGTCCAGGTCCTACTAGGGCACCAGGTGCCAGTCATACCCTCCAAGGCGGGGTGTGACAGCCTCGTTGAAGTATTTAAGCCTTAGATGAGAATTCGAGGGTCACTCACACAAAATGTCCTTATTTTAGAATGATTTTTTAATTTTTACCCCTCAAATTCGTGGTATTTAAGTTTTGTCTTCTGACACTTTAAGTGATCAAAAATGTCCCGAACAGCCAAAAAGATAAAAATCACAGGACAAATAAAAAAAATGCAAGCAAGACATAAATTTTGGCACAAATCATGTCACCAGGCATAAGTTCACATAAGTTATGCCTCTAAGACATAAGTTCAATAACATGAACTTGTGTCTTGGGCATAAGTTCAGTAGCATGAACTCGTGCCTGACTATATATATAATTTTTAATGTCAAGAGTAAAAGTTTGTCTTGTGAATTAGATAACACTTAACTTACTTTAGGCAAACATTCTCTAAAAAAGTTTGTCTAGAGAAATTAAGTTATAATTCACGATGTTTTAGACAAAAGTTTTTATATTAAATGAGCAATAAAAGTATAAATTAAAGATCACTTATTTAAAAAGCAAAAATTAAAAATTACTTCAAAATATGAACAATCCATGCAAAAACTTGAGAATTCGAAAGGGGAAGCAAATGTTGAAGATTGGGCTACTCTGTAATGGTGTCGGCCCCAACACTGGGCTACTTCTGTAATGGCGTGCCAGTCTTGCGAGCAGGCCCAATATTCGAATGGTAAATTCAGTTACACCCCAATTGTAAAGTTGAACCAACTCTCGACACATTAAAGCAACGATTTAAAAATGAAAGAATTGGTTCGTTATTTTCAGTTGGGGAGTCATTAAGTATTATTAAAAATAAATTTTTTTATTTCATAAAAATAGAAATAAGATCTACATATATTTTACGATCTTCAAATTTTACTTGTGAAATTATATTGAATTATTATCATTGTTGAAATCATCGTGGAGAGTTGCAAAATTTGTATTCTTTATAATACATTAATATACAAAGTTTTTGTACTAGTTACAAGGTGTTTCACTTCTCCTTTTTTTAAAAAATAAAATAAAATAAATAAATCGATAGTGCCAGGTATATTTACTCTCCACTAGTCCACTAAAGATGAGCCGTTAATTCATTCTAATTTTACAATTTATTATTTCCCATATTCAACTAATATACGTCAATTATTCTACCCAAAAAATAGATATAAAAAAGAGGAATATGAGAACATTGTAAGACCTTATCATTTGATAATAACCTTATGATCTTTTTCTCAGATGTCAAGACTTAAGAGATGATCAAATAAAATTTTAAATTAAAATAAAATAAAAACTGAGATGAAATATACATATTTAGAAGAATAGAAATTCCCAATTGATTTTTATCCGAAATATAACTTGAGACTCAATAAAATATATTCGATTTGTGCTCTGATCCATGTCGAAGGATAATGCAGGTAAGTGCACATATTAGCGGATTTGAGGACCGCTATTTAAGTTGTAGCTGTGGTATGTATATATTGTATATTCGATCGTTTCAAAATCAATTTCACGCTGTTAGAAATGAAATTGAAAAAAATTATATCTGAAATTAGATTTGTCAACGCTTAAATTTTAACAAAATATCTAAAGTTCCGCATATTGATTGACAATCAAAAATTTCATATTGTTATCCGAACTTAGATAATTTATTTATTTCATTTTACTCGTAATACCTTTAATTTCTGGTTAATCCTGATACCTCCACGTATTTCATCACTCTAAATTAATTTATTCATCAATTTTATTTCACTTATGGTGCTTTATCCATTTCATTAATAGTAAATTAATGTATATATTTTTTTAAATCCGGACTTGAGCCGAAAATTTACAATATAATAATTGAAACACTGAGAAAAAGAAAAGTATTATATGTTGGCCGCATAGCATTCATTGCCGTGGAAATTCTATCAACCAACACTAAAGGAGAAGAAGACTGCAATACTGAAAATAAAAAGAGCATTTATATGTTGTTGGTCGCATAGCACTCGGTGCCATGAAATTTTTATTAACCAACACCGAGCAATGTTTTTGAAGAAGAAGACTGAAACATACAAATTAAACAAATTGAAAAAAAATAAATAGAAGTGGCTATAATTTAAACAACAATGTGAAACTATCTAGTGCAACTTGTACAACCATGCAAACTTAAAAGGGAGATACTAAAGATGTAAAGCATGCATATGCAGGGGTGCATCTTAAACCTTCTCCGTAAAAAATTATACAGTATATATAAGGTAATTATTTTAAAATTTTTATGTACATAAAATAGATTTTAAATCTTTTGAACACAAGATTAGAGGTTGGTTTAGTGGTTTAGGAGGTTCAAAAATTTATTATGAGGTTCCAAGTTCAAATGTCAAGTTCTACATTTTTATTTTTCAAACCCCCTTAGTGAAGATTTTGAATTTGCCGCCATGCATATGCTGCCTAAACCTTAGGTATTATTAATTGACAATATAACCCCTTAGGTTAGTTAAAATGATCTAATTATGCAGTTTAAGAATGATAGTCCCTATTATAACTTGGAATTAAAGAACTTTAACATCCAAATCTTCTTCACTGTTTAGGTATTGAGTAACAATATATAACTAACATCCCATTTTTAAACGTTTCTTCATATACATGATCATAAAGAATCAAAGGGCTGGTTTAATTTTACAGTAACAACATGAACCACAAAAAACAATTAAACATAGGAGAACCAATTCAAAATGGAACAATATATACCTGTATATCCATATGATACAAAAAGCATTCAGGCCCAACTTAATTGGGCCTGCGCTGCTTTTGCCAAGAAATTAAAACCCCCGGCCCCAACCCTAAGGATTAATCAAAAGCAACTAACTACTAATACATAGTAATTATATCCCTAGTTCTATCTGTCACAAAAACACCTATAAGCACTTGCCAAAATTATGGAGCATTAATTAAGTTGGTTACACCAAAAGCTCTTTCCGAATCTTTGGATGAGTAATTTGGTCATTCTCTAGGCTCTTTACTTTTTGAGAAATAACTTTGGAAGACGAAGGCTGATGATACTCTGGAGATTGTCGCGGGAACTCGGACAACATTTGAATGACTTCCCTCATTGTTGGACGTTCAACGCTGTTTTCTTGGATGCAGAGCATGGCAATAAAGAACAAATGCATGGCTTCGTCTTCAGGCACAGTGGTTAACCTCGGATCCACAATGTCTGTTACTTGTTCTCTTTTACAGTTCGTCACTCTCTTGCTCCATTGCACTATGTCCACTCCGTCTCCGAATTCTCCCACCGGACGACGCCCGGTGATGAGCTCCAACAGAACCACACCGAAACTATATACGTCGCTCTTTTCGTCTACTTTCAATGTGTACGCATATTCTGCAATCAATTTTTTTTTTTTTGTGACAATGTATATGCGAATTTAATATGGAAAAAACAAACACACATAATGGAAAAATTCTTATAAAGTAGTAACTACAACTATTATTACTCACAGAGTCGAAACTAAAACTGAAAGTGAATTTAATATTAAATTTATAATTTTCTAAGTTTTTTAGTTTACAATTAAATATTTATATTTATTTAATATTTATTAAATTTTTAAATATAATTATATAATCTAAGTAAAAGTTATTGAATTCGTAGAAAATATATCTAAATATCGTAGCTATAGCTCGCGATTACTTGTTAAAATGAAATATTTGACAATACATATAAGAATTCTATATACCACATCTGAAATAGATATAAGATATGCGTATTGTTTTAGATTTTACTTTATGAAAATTAGACCGAGTATATTATTATTATATAAATATGTATATATACACACACACTTTATTTAGTTTAATGTCTACATGTTGAATCCTTTTAATTTTAAGGAGTGCATGGTGAGTTGGCAAGCACGACAATCGACGGGGCCCTATTATGTGTTCTCTCTCTGTATGTCAGTCAAGTCAGATTTTTGACCCACTTTAGCAGACTGATCTTCTATTGGGCCCCCACAAAGAACTCTCTCTGGCACAGAAATTAAGTTTTATAGTGCTCTCTCGTAAAACGTGGCCCTAGATACGATTGCGACTACCCAAAAGAATTCCAACGAAGCCCTAAGCTTCTTTCACTCGCTGCCTTGAATCACGGGTGATCTTGGGCCTGTCTGTCACTTCAGCCCAACGAGGCAATTCCCCTACGACGTCGTTTCTGGTCCGCAAAACTACCTAATTTTTTCATTTGTCTATTCTTGTTGAACAAACTCCAAACTCAAAACTAAGAAAGAAAATGCAATAAAATATTAAAATTTATTTATTTATCGTGTCAAAGTTACTACTTACAAACAACAAAAAGGCCATAGAAGGTTGTTTTTTTATAAATTACTAGTACAGTGGAAAAATGGATTGAGTTTTGAACAGTGGAGAGGATATTAAAGAACTATTTTAAAAGAATGCCACAATTTTTTGACCGATTGATAAGACTAATTGTTGGGTATTATAAGTCTGTCGGCCCAAGAATTATTGGCATTTGTTTGTAACTTTGTACGACCATGCAAAAATCACTCTGTCAGAGTAGCAATTTCTATATACCTAACTAAATTAACTAACAAGGTACATATATGATTGTACACAATAATTGTCCCCCGACCCCCCCAGACTAGGACTTAAGCTAACCTACATAGTGTGTATTTCTACGTGTCATCTCAAACTGTATTTTATATTTCTAAGTTATTAATTTCACTTATTATGAACGTTATCAATAGTGAAAATGTGGGCTTAGAAGTTAAAACTGACGTACCAGGGGCGATGTAACCATAGGAGCCAGCAACAGCAGACATGCACTCTGAGGCACCACCACCCATCAAGAATTTAGCCAGTCCAAAATCTGCGACATGAGCTTCAAAATTTGAATTCAGCAAAATATTGTTGGACTTGACATCTCTGTGAACGATCAATGGCCAACAATCGTGGTGAAGGTAGCATAATCCTTTAGCAGCTTCCATAGCAATTTTGTACCTCAAATTCCAGCTCAGGAATCCGCCTTTTTTCCCGTGTAATGCCTCTCCTAAGCTACCATTCCTCATGTACTCATACACAAGGAGATTCGTTTCCTTGTTGGTACAAAAAGCTACTAGTCTCACGATGTTCCTGTGTCGAATGTTGCCTAGTGTCCGAATCTCCGCTCTGAAACCATGATCATGGCTGTTGTTGCCAAAACCAAGAAGTTTTTTCACAGCAATCTCAACCCCATTTGGCATTTTCCCGTGGTACACAATCCCCGCTCCTCCTCTGCCTATCACATTGCCGTCTTTTACGCATTCAAGAACATCAGCAACACTGAAATCAACCTTCTGGAATGCTGTCATTTTCCAAGAACCCGTGCCTGTTTTCTTGAAAGACTTGGCCTTGATGATAGCAGCAGCTGCAAAGACTAGCGAACAGATTAACAACCCGAGGGCGAAGATCAGCTTGAAATCTCCATGAGACTTTCCGGGCGGATCAGTGATTAATGTGAAGTTGCAAGGGTTGTTCAATAAAGAACCACAGAGTCGAGGATTGCCCGCGAAAGAAGTAGCATTGAAATATGCAAATTGGCCTGATTCTGGCAGCTTGCCCGAGAGATCATTGAATGAGAAATCAGCAGTAGTGAGACTTCTCATGGTGCCAATCGATTTTGGTATGGCCTCATTCAAGTGGTTTCTTGACAAGTTCAAGTAGTTCAAGATTCGGATTTCGGATATTCGAGGTGGAATTGAGCCAGAGAAGTTGTTCTGGCTCAAGTCTAGATAGGTCAAGTGGACACAATTGCCTATTTCAGGGGGAATTTCACCAGAAAGAGAGTTTTGACTGAGGTCAATTTTTAAAGCTTGTGAGAGTTGACCTACAGAAGGAGGAATAGGACCAGAGAATTGGTTCCCTCCAAGTGAGAGGATTTGAAGGGAAGAGAAATTAGAGAGGGAAAGTGGTAAAGAACCTGAAAGTTGATTGCTTGATAAATTTAACTGACCCAATTTGGCTGGCTTTGAAGAACTGTTACCATTTTCTGATAAGGTACCAGTCAGGTAGTTGTTCTGCAGCTCAACTAAGTTTAGCTCTGGCATGTAAATGAATCCATTTGGGATGCTACCATTCAAGTAGTTCTGTCCTAGTCTCACCCTAACAAGGCTTGAACAGGTGCCTAAATCCTCTGGAATTGGACCGAAGAGGAAATTCTTGAGTAAAATCAAGATTCTGAGTTTCTTAGAGGCACACAAGTCTTTAGGAATTGTACCAGTGAGCTTGTTTGAAGACAAATCCAGCTCTTGTAGCTTCCCATTTTGGCCTAACTTCTCCGGGATTGTACCGGTGAAGTTGTTCATCCAGAAACCAAGAACCTTCAGGTCGGGATAATCAGCAATGAAATCCGGTATAGAACCATGTAATTTGTTCATGAACAGGTTGAAAAGCCTTAGCTGCTGGAGGTAAATGAGCTCAAATGGGATTTCACCTGTAAGTGCATTGGCTGAAAGGTCAAGATTGACCATGCCAGTGAGGTTGCCTAGTTCCCTTGGAATTGGACCTGAAAGAAGATTGATATGCAGAAAAAGTGTGTTCAGAAGTTTCAAGTTCCCTAATTCAGGAGGAATTGGACCATCTAATTCACAGCTAGAAATATCCATGTGAACAAGATTCTCCAACTTCCCAAATTCCTTAGGAATCCCACCTACAAAGACATTGAAATATCCCAAATAAATCTCTTTCAAGTTGGTGAGATTCCCCAAGGCTCTAGGGATTCTTCCATGCAAGTCATTTCCAGCAAGTGACAAATACTCCAACCCAATCAAATCCCCATAACTCTCTGGGATTCTGCCATAGAAATAGTTGCCACCCAAGTCCAAGTACTTGAGTTTCTTCAAGCTCACTACTCCAACAGGAAGGAAAGATGAAAAATTATTGTTGTAAGCATCAAGAATCTCCAAATTAGCAAGGCTTGTATAGTTCCAATCAAGACTCCCACTGAACATGTTGTTTGAAATGTTGAGAGACTGCAGGCTGCTCATGTTGTCAATCTTGATTTCACCAGTGAAGTTGTTGCCATCAATTAAGAGCTCTACAAGCTTATCCAGGCTTGAAATAGCAGGGGAAACAGATCCATAAAGGTCCATATTGGATAAGTTTATCGATATAACTCGGCCTTGGAAGCATTTGATTCCCACCCAAGAACAAACTGAGCTAGGATTTGAAGTATCCCAAGAGCTCAAAGCAGGATTTGAGATGTCAAAGCCTTGTTTTAGGCTCACTAAGGCATGAAAGTCAGTAATAATAAGAGAGGAGGAGGAGGAGAAAGAAGAAGAAGAAATGGAAGTTCCCACAAGAGTAAAGAGTGTGACAACAATGAGGGGCAACATATTTTCTTGGAAGTTTTTCATGGAAAGTGAATTTGGAAGGACTTGAAGAAGAAACAAAGGGATTTATTATGAGGCTTTGAGGCAATGGATTTTGTGTAAAAGGAGGGAAAAGTTGAGGGAATCTGAGAGACTTCAGGTGTAGATAGATTTAAAGAATCAAACATCTTCAAAAGAAAGAAAGTGAGTCTTCAAGATCAAGGAAGAAGCTAAGCCTTCCCTTTTCCTCTCTTTGCTTTTCCTTTTATCTCTCATTGAAGAACACATCAAAGAGAAGAACAAAGTTAGTTTTTAGCCTAAATTAAATGGGGCTTTCTTTAACTATTAAGTGTATATATGCATTAATGAACTTATTTGAGCAAAGTAACAAAGGGAAAAATAAAGAAAGAGAAGGAAAGCAGGTCCCTACTGACTTTTGAAAACAGCCGTTGGATGGAAAACAGAAATTTAAAGTTCAGATTATGAGAAAAAAAAGTAAAGTATCATACTCTCTCTTTCTCACACTCTACATATTCAATATGACAAGAATACCCTTTAACTTTTAAGTGGAAAAGACACTTTAATTTAAGTGAGAGATGATGAAATTGCACTTTCAAATCATTCATGAAGGAATGGCTGAGTTGGTCTCAATTTTCTGATATGATGATAACTATGGATAAATTAAAGATTTTTTTGCCATGGCAATAAAATAACTCAAACAAACAGGAAAAAGGTGTGTATATGTAATCAATGCATGCCACTATTACAGAGTAAATGTTGACCCAAGATTGATAATGATTAATGACACACAAATTAAAGGAGAATTATAGATTTAGTATGTGCTAGCTAACCAAGCTAGCTACTGTCTGGTCATGTGGATAATTTAGGGTGCAACGAACCATTATCATCTAAGCATTTTAGATTAATTTCGCTTTTATATACAAATAATATAATTTTTTTTATATTATCAGTGTATTTAACTTGTTATAACATTTTATAACTTTGTCTTATAACTTATTAACAGTTAGATATCTATAGGAGAAGTTTTACTCATCTGTACTGTATAAAAGAACTGTTTTCTATATTATAGACACTCAATATGGATATACATGTTTGAAATTCTATTACTTCAATTATTTCCTTTGTGCCATAATTGAGCACTAACAAAAATATCTACATCTAAGATTAAAATGACATCTTTTTGTTCTCTCTTTCTATATATAATATGGTGTTCGAATTAGTTTGCGCATATCTTAAATAATTTTATTGAATACTTATTATCTTGTATCGAGCTGATTAGACAAGGACATGATGCATATTTAGTTTACCGAGGACATGGTCTTAGATAGAAGGATATGAAAGCCATGAATTAGGGTGGAAGATTAGTAGGCAGTGAGCGATGTCTCACTTTCCTGCGGGATAGACTTGGTGGTAGTTTGGTGGACCGTACCTATTTCTCCTTTCATGCCATTACTCTTGACTCTTGTAGTTTCTTACACTACTATATCTGTTACTACTTGTTATTTTCTGTGAATCGGTTATCAAATTATTTGTTGTTGTTTTTGTTCTTTATTTTCGGAATACTATATAATGCTTTCCCTATTTTTTGATATGTCCTCGTTCCTCTTTACTTCTGTCTTAAATTTCTTGTCAAACGACTTTAATTTGATATGTGTTGTTTGAGTCGAGCGTCTTTCGGAAACAATCTCTTTACATTCACAAGATAGAGGTAAAATCTATGAACACTATACCCTTTTCAGATCTTATTTATGAGATTACACGAGATATGTTATTATTATTACATGCTAACTCCGACCGGTGTAAATAAGGCTATAGTGACATCAGAAACCCTCTTTGGACACATATAATATTAATAAAAATGCAAGGATGAACAAGTAAATTACTAGAGATTGATCCTCTTTTCTTGTCTCTGGGATAACTTTTTCTGCATGAGTTATTGTTCTGGCAATAGATGAAATAATTAAACTAGAACTAGACTAAAAAAAACACAATTTGTGTACTTCGTATAGAGTATCTTGTATGCATAACAAAAAAAGGGGTTAATTTTCAAAGTCCTAAGTAATAAATTTGTGATTCTTTTCTTATAGTAGTACTACAGTTCTTGAAGTTGGAGACATGTGCCTGCAACAAACACAGTAGCAAAAGATGATGATTATTAATATATCATTACAATGTTTTGTGAGGAATGATCAATATATAATTGTGTAGTATGGATAGGTTGCATGGAAGAAACAACCAGAGAAGCTTTTTTGAATCTTTTCTTTCTTTTTATTATATATGGTAAACTTGCTTTATTCCTTTCTCTTCTTGATTGCCCTACTAGAAAAAAAAAGGGAGGGAAGGACCAATTCTCCATGTAAATATGTGTATTATTTGAGCTTTATTAGAAGATGGAATAGTCCTAAAGAGAGGGCTGCAAAAGTTAAAGCAAGAGAGAGAGAGACCATATAAACATTTGCTTTTGATCTTCCACGTCAAAAGAAAAGGCAACATCAATAGAAAAGGAACAAAATAAAATTAATTAAAATTAAAACAACTTGTTGATCTCCCTTCTGATCTTCACATGGAAAAGCGTGCTCTTGTATTGTGTTTAACTTGGAACACTTTCAGAAAAAATCCATGGCCCCCATTCATGGAAAACAGTGCTGTGGCAAATGTCTATTAATATATATAGTGTCCCTTTTCCCCCTTGTTGTCCAGTACTATTCGCTCTGGAGGTCTCATTTTGAAGGGGTAACACGCTTTATATTAAATGTGATTTTATTTGTTGGATTGAAATTCGAAATCTATAGTTATCATTCCACTTCAACTACCTTTAATGTTAGTTTCAATAGTATGAAATCAAAATTACGAGAGATTGAGAACTCAAATCTCAATATAGGCGAAAATAAATTATCGATAATTTTTTCTATCTACCTAACTCTAAATAAGTAGAGTTACGCTAATATTTTCGTTGTTGATAATGATAACTGATGTGTACAACTTGAGAACGAGCACAATTTTTTTTTTCAAATTCTAAAGTAGAAATGTAGAATAGGAATACTTTATTATCATATGTTGAGGTGCTCAATTGAAATTACCACGTCATAATTTAAATATCTAAATCAAATTTTTTGATAAATATAAGGAATTATCAATATGTTTCCCCTAACAAAAATTAAAATGCGCACAAATTAACTTACACAGAATTATTATTTAAAAGAAAAAGGGAAGTGTCCTTAGCCCATATATATATATAGTAGTAGAGAATAGTGGAGTGGCTCCACTGATGTTTAAAACTCTCATGGCAAGGGTAGACTATTTTCACTGCTGGGGCAAGGGGAAGTGCCCTTTTGAGGTGTCCCTGTCCATCAATTTGATGTGCAGATCTACTCTTGTGAAGGGTCATTTTCATTGTGCCTATTATATATATGGCCCTCTTATTAAAACTTGCTACATGATACATATGGTGTCCCTATATATTCAACAATATGATCATCTTAAAAATACATATGCTTCAGGGTCCAAATATAATTAAAGTCCCACCATAGATATAGCCTTAGCTTTTTTCCTCTTTTCCCCCCTTCTATTTCAACGCCATAATCAATTCCTGTACGTATATATATACCACAGAAATATAATTCAATTGACTAAAAGCAGATGCAATATTTCGAAGATTTAGTGTTATGTTTAAAGCTTACATATCTTTTTGTATTCAATATTCACTTCATATACATGTCGGAGTACACTGCATATGTGAATTTCATTTCTTTAACGTACGATAGTTGCACGAAAGATGACTAGGGATTTTAGATCTTCCGTAAAATATAAATGTGTAATCAAGTAATTTTTCCGTGCAACTACAGAAGGCAACTTATTATGTATTTCCCGATTTATGTTACAGCATTCACAAATGTGGACTAAATGTTACTAATTACGAGTTATAGAAAACAATATAATCACACCAATACTCACTTTCTATATATACTATCAGGTCACATAATTAATTACAAGAAATTGTAACATAATAAATAGAATATGTAACATAAAAAAATCAAACTAATTGACATGCGTGTAATGGAAAATAAAATGGCACGGATAGTGTAAAGTCCGCTGTCTACATTTACAGTGAATATGACTTTAAGTCCAAATTTATTATTATTATGTATATATATATATATATATATATATATATGTATCATGTCCGTGAGTCAAATAAAATGATGTTGGATTTGCTGTAGACAGTTACCAAAGAGGGGCATATAATGTCTGTATATGATGGTGTAGACGTGACATATTTCCGAATTGTTTTTCCTTAGAAGTATTCATTTGTATTCACTTTCCTTAGATTTTATCATACAAGATTCCAAACTGATGTGCGTCCACCATTCCATCACATATCAGTGACGGAACCATCTTTGTTGAAGAGGCGACAATAAACACTTATTTAAATTATTTAAAACAATTAAATTATATATATAAGTAAACTTTATATATTTATTTATATATATATTTTTTAATTTTTTTTAATGAAAATTCTAGCTCCGTGTAGTCGTGCAATACCATAACGGCCAAAGTCACAGAAGAAGAAGCTAATATAAGGTGTTCCTGAAAATAATATCGTGTCAATTATTGCACGTATCATTGTTTTGATCAGAGATTGCGACTTGGGAAACAGCAACTTGCATAGGTTAAAAGATGGTGATAAGAAAAACTTCTTTCTCTTTCTCAAGTGAGTAATAAAAAGAAAAAATGGAAGAAGACTTAACTACTATTTGTACATATATACATGTATTGTTTTTTGGCCCCCTCTGTACTGGCTAAGTCGATCAATCGATAATATATAACTTTTATGTTTGGTGTTTCCTAATTACCATCCAAAACGTAAGAGACAAGTTAGTGCTACAATACAAAAATTGTACAATATCATATTTAACCTGTTATATATATATATAAAATATCAAAAGTTTTAGTCTGTATTTTTTATTTTTCACTCGGTGTCTGGTATTCACATTAAGAATTTGATTAATTTTGATTTATGTTGCGTACGACCTATTAAAAGGAAAGAGTTCTTAAAAATTAAGTGAGATGGACAGACAGTTTCTGAGCCGGAATTGATGATAGTTTAGTGACTGTTGCAAATGTAATTGGAAAGTAATCATATTTTAAAGTGCAATTTATAAAATTTGGGCAAAAATATCCCAAACTAAAACATTAGCTCCAGCATGAAGCTTTATGCTAAAGTTCAAAATTTTCTAGGGTTTCATCATATATCATGAACGATTTCAGGGAGATCAAACTTTTAACAGTTCAAACTCCAGAATGATTCATGTTCAAACTTTAATACTCTAAGTTTAAATCTCCATGAACTTCATTGTTAAGATATTTGTCAATTCAAAATCCAGAACTGATTTATGAATATATCAAACTGACAAATATTCAAACTTACATAAAATTGATTTGAAAGTTCTTTTGTGTTCTAACTAGCTAAGGAGCACTGTTGTAAAAAAATTATTTCCCCATTAAAAGGTGCCTAAACACCGAAAAGTTTTAAAACGCTAGCAAAAACATAATTATCTATCTGAAAAATAATTATTTGTCAAATTTTTTATTTTTTTTTAATCTTTATAGAAATCTTTAATTATCGGCGGAGGAACTTGGTCGTTACTTATACCAAGCTAAGAACGTCGGATGCGATAATAATTTACCAAAGTATTTATTCACTACATAGTAGTAGATCATTAATTTCCACGAAACATCTTTAACATCTGAAAAAAAGAATTAGCCAAAAAATGAGATTTTAAAAGTTTGGTTATTAAAAGAAGAAGAAGAAGAATTAACATGTATAGTCCGTGAATATATAATTCACGGATAACATGTATATGATTGTGTATAGTCTATGTATATACGGTAGAGAAAGTAAATAGTAAATCTATTCGGATATTCATATAAAAATCCCTGGAAAAAAGAGGAAATAATCTTTTTTCAAAATAAATAAATAAATAAAAGATATGGTAAAGTGATTAACCATGTTCATGGCCACCCAAACTTTAAGTTTTGCCTTGCATTTAAATGCGCTCTAACAATAAGTGAAAGATAGAAAGACAAAAAAGAAATAAAAATATAAAGTTTAACTATTTGATAGATAGAGAGGATCATATTCTGATCATAATAATTAGTGAATCTAATTTTATCATCAATTTTTTTTTTCGAATTAACATTGTACAATGAAGAATAAAATCATCATCATAATAATTAACCTTAAACGCTTAGAATGAAATTAAACAACAAAAGGTAAAGGGAGATATTTATGATTATTGTCCTTTTGACTAATAGAGGGTGTCCAATTAAATGAATGATTCATCAGTCCAAAAGAGATGGCTTTGTGTCATTATCTTTTCCTTTGGAACATCTTTGGCTTTAGAGAAAATGGTGTTGTGAAGCTTTTTTTTTTTTTTCCAACCCCATCAAAGGTAGGCTTGTTTTAATGAAAGAAAAGGGACATGGGGGAGCATCTTTGGAAGTGGCATCTTTGTTTTGGGTCCTATCTTGTTTTGCCTTTAGTAGCAAAGAGGAAAAAAGGCAAAGAAAAAATTGGAAATGCCGAAAAAGAGAGATATCTATAGATACATATAAATGAAGGAAAGGCTAAATTAATTAATTAGTCCGGAAATATTCTTAACATAATATAATATTATAGAATTTATGTTAATTCTATGTGATTTTTTTCGAAAGACCTTCACATCGTTAAAGAAATTCATATCCTTATACGTAGCTCGTGTTGTTTGCACAATTTAACAATCTTCCCCACAAAAGCTCAAATAAAATTCCACATGATCAATCATTAAAATCTTCGAATTAAGTTTCGCATTGCTATATGTTCACCAAAGTCTTCGAACTAATTTCACACAACCCATTATTGCCTACAACTTAGCTTCTTTTTGCGTGTGGTGTAGGTAGTAAACCAATAGAGCCATATGCCATCACTTTGACATCTTCATATACTCGCACAATAGAATATAAGCTCTGAAATCAGTTCTCGGACTAAACTACTAATCCAAAAAAAGAAAAAACTTTTAATATCATGTGATATTGTTCTCTTTGAATCAAATCTTTACAATTTTTCCTAAAAAATTTCGCCTGTTTAAAAAACATCTTTACACTTTACATGTAACTTCTTTTCATTTTCATTATCATATAAAATATTTGTTCGCACGCACCAAACCCCGCAAAAGAAATAATAAAGAAGCTAAAATATGATCTTTTGTTATTTTGATAAATAAATTTGTTATATTGCGGTCTGTGGATGACGATAGAGATTATGTTTATCAGTTTATCCCGTTAACTAGTGGTGAATGCGACAATATCTATTATTTTTAACTCGAATCTTGTATAGTGTGTGGATATTTTACTCAGAAAATAATATTAATAAGCAAGAGAATTTTCGTCTTTACATAAGTAGATCACGATTTGTTTCTCTTATTACTGAATACAATTAAGTACAAGAATCAAATTGAAAATATGGATAAAATTATAGAGTTTTAAATATAGCTCTGCATAAATAAAGTATTGCTATTAAACTTTTAAACTGGAGCAGTAATATATGCAATATAATTAATTAAGAATCCCAAAATCAATGAGAAATTTGTGTGGTAAAATATGATTTTCTCACTCATTTTTCACCGAATCATAATTCACCGCGAAAATGCGTGATGGGAAATAGATTCTCACGGAAGCAGTGGGAAACTAAACTTCATGATTTTTCGATATAAAAACACTATCATTTTTTCTTTTTTCACCGATATCAGTAGCAATAGCCACTTAAAATTTTTGAGCGGAAAATTTAAATTGGAAAATCCGATTGAAGTTTGCAGTTAGGTGTGTTTGCTGCAACTTGATTGTGATGGGCATAGTCACACAGCATGCATATGCAAAGATTCAAAGGGTTGATGATAAATATAAGAATGTCATTTTCAAGTGGAAAGCTAGCATTCTGCTGTTCTGATTTTGCAAATCTTCAACACTTTGTCTAAGGGTCCCAATTACACCCTTATATGTATACCACTTTTTACTGATTAACATATAATATATGTATATATATTATATATATATATATGCATATTGATTGTGCTTATCAAATTGCCGATTTTATTCTTTCATCATGCTTTCGTTAAGGTTATTGCGTAGCATAATATGGTTTGCTTTTTTTGGAAACCCCGAGAAAACTCACAGTTTTTGTTCTTTGGTTTAGCACTCTGCAGTAACCTGCTCATTGTGCAATAGCTCGCAAATTACAGATAAAATGTAAATCGCACTAGGTAAGCCTTGTCGACGAGCTCACTGAGTGGCAAATAGAGATTGGATTCAAACCCGGGTCTTCCACATGAAAAACTGATCTCCCAACCACTCAATCATGACCTTGCGGGCTAGTATAATGTAGTTATTACTGTAAATAGAGTTAAATATTCATCATCAGTTGCATCATTGAACGTATATCAATCCTATTTCCTTTCGCCATGCATGAAGATTCTTCCGATCTTAATTTGATATATAATGTCTTCGTTTCATTCTTAGTGTATGGTATCGCACAATTGAGAGATTTAATCCATACAAGTTTCATTTAAGATCAATTAATTTATATTTGATCAATGCATACACCCTTAAGTAATTTAATTAGTATAAAGAAAAATAAACTCATTTAGAAGAATTTAAAAAAAAATAAAAATGAAAGAAATCGATCGATCAGATATTATGATGTATATGAAAAGTCAAAAGTTCTTGCATGCTAGTAATGAGTTACAACATACTTCACATTTCTACTTTAATAAAATTATTATTGTAACAGACAATCTTTAAGACTTGAAACAGCAAGTTCAACATAAATTTAAAAATAAATTTATACAAGCTTAGATTCAAAACGAGTAATACCTTTCAACGGTTAAATCAGAACTGTTATAGTAATTATGATTCTTTTTTTTTTTTAAGTGATCGACGAGCGTGCATACTTTAAAGTAAGAAGGTTAGACTACATTTATGTGAACTTCGTTATATCAGGCCCCAATTTGACGACCACCTCACATGTATCCAATTGTCAAGGACTCAATTTTTTATAATATCTTTCATTTTTTATAAAGATAAATTACATTTTTAAAAGTTATTAAAATAAGTCAATTCAAATATTCTCTAAGTATATACTAGTAGGATCGATATTGGTCTCTCCTCAAACCTATTTAAATCACTTAACAATGATTTTCCCCCCTCTTTCATTTGGAAAATGACCTCTTATGACATGACTTAATCAATTATTTTCATTGTTCAGGTAAAATTCAAAAACTCTTTATTTATACAATGACAAGGCTAACTTATACCAGATCAGGGTTCAGTTGATCGAATTCTTTCAACAAAAAATTATACTAATTCATAAATAGAGGGAATTTAATTGTAATCATCTCACGTGTGCATGGCACACAAAACTTTAATATACATGAAAAAACAAGATCATATTGTTACTGTCTTAAAAGGACCACATTGGTAATTTACATATGGCTACAAGACAGAGATTCATGTCTTTGAGGAAAATCTCTTTAAAGTTTTTGTCGTTATATAACCACTATCTCAATTTGCTACCCAGGTAGAACCTAAACCTCTGCAAAATCTTTGTCCTTTACTTGTATATAATTCTAATATTAAATCGATTTATCTTACTTTTATCCTGCTTTACTTTTGGAGATTTCTTAGCTTTGTTTGAAATATTAGTCAATCCTTTTAAGGATTATTTACTTTATTAATTATATTTAGGTTCACATCCCTTTTTCTTTTATTTGAAATTAGGTATATTTAGACTAATTAAATAATAATAAAAACATAATTAGATAAGCGTAAAACTATAAATCGATGATAAATATTGTGGATTTCACATATTTCAAGTATATTTTTTACTCTTTTCTCATTTTTCAACAATAAATTGATCAAAGGACCTCATTTTAGTTTACAAATTCATAAAATAATAAAGAGTTCTTATAATATAAATACTTCCTCCACTTCAAATTATGTGTCGTGTTTTTATTTTACATGATCAAAAAAAATTAATTAGAAATAATTTTTGATTATTTTACTCTAATTTATGTCTATATATATAAAATCTATTTATTAAACATTTACTTCATTAAAGTATTTCTAGTCTTTAAAAATAATTACTATTAACGATAAAATTAAAAAATAATTAATTTTATTTTAAATTTTTAAATTTTTAAATAATAAGTAATTTAAAAAATATTTTTTAAAATTACAATATATAAATTGAGATGCGCGAATAACTCCAACTAATGCAAAATCATACACGAAGAAATTAAAGAGTTAAACAATTTATAATCATTGCTGGGTGCAATAACAATAAAATCAGCCGTTAAGTGTCTATTTCATAATTTAGTAATTAAGTTTATGTTGCTTCTAATTAATGACTCGAGATTCTGCTGTTTTGCTTTTCGAAACAACTTTCTTTTTTTATATATATATAATAAAAAAAATTAAAAAAAGAGGATTTTGTAGTAATTGTTTATGTCCATTATAAATAATGTTCCATTTCATGAACATTATCACGTCATTAATAAAGAGAGAATATATTCTACCAGTAAAAAAAGGTCAGGAATAAAGACTAAAGAGAGGCCACGGCCAAAAAAATATCCATAAAAAGAAAAGCCTAGCTATATTCTCACAAGTCACATTATAATAATAACAATATATTTAATATAATTTTAAATATAAAATTTACGAAAAATAAAATATATATAAATAAACTCTCGATAAAAAAAAAAGTAAATCAAGCGTTATTAAAATAAAATAACGAGATGAACAATATTAAAAGAAAAATAGATAATAATAATAATATGTAATAAAAATAAAATGGGAGAGAATATATACGTCCCCATTTGACATTATGGGAATTGACTTTGGCTTATGTAGGGTTCAATAGCCTATATCATTAGTGGAATTCCAACTCATGTTCAATTGTTTTTGTCTACTCCTTGTCTTTTACATGTATCATTGACACTCATTGCCCCCATTCTCCACTTACCTCATACTCCCAATTTCTATTTTTTTTTTCATATATATATCTAAAACTTTGTCCAAAAGAGTTTTACATAAGAATGAATATTTTTCTTAATTTCTCATTCAAGTTATATCTCTTTACCAATAAAAAAAAATCAAAGCAATAGTTTCTTCCTTTCAAAATAAGTGGTGTTTTTAGTTTAGATAGAATTCTTGATAAATTATTAATTCCTAGAAAGTAAAATATGTTTTCACCTATTTACTCTTAATAAATATCTTGAAAAAGATGTAACTCTTTAGTATATTGTTGGTTATGTAAAACTCTCTCTATTTAAATAAAGGTAAAATTGAAAAAAAAACATCATTAATGTCTTCTTGATTATGTAAAACACCATTTACTTTAAAACGAAATCAAAAAGCTAAAACATCACTTATTTTGAAATGGAGGGATCTGCACAAAATGGTCGCTTATTACACATTTTAATTCTTTCCAGAGTTATGTAACTATTTATTGTTCATCAATTATTCGGATTTTTATATAAGGATAATTATTTTTAAAATGAATTAAAATTTGAAATTGACCTCATAAAGATATGATATTAGAGTTTAACCCAATCTCAAAAAGCTATTTCACGATAAAAGGATTGAACAAATCCGTATAAGCAAATCATCCATCCATTCTCCAATCAATATGCGATGCAAACTCTCTTTAGCACTCCCTTTCATACTCAAGCCCAATTAAAACGTAAATCAAAAACTCAAACATAAATGAACCTGACTTTAATATCATATTCACAGAACAGAAAAATAACTTGTAATATTATTCAAATTGATAAGCAATATAAATATATGCTAACCAAGTAAAGAAATAAAAGAGATCATTCCTACATATCATCTGCTATCTATAAACGGGTTATGTACATTACTTAACAAAGAGTCTTAAGTTTTATTCTGTAACATAAACTATATATAATTTTAAAATGAATTAGAATCTGAATTGAAAACCTTTTTATCATCTACAAAAGTAGAAAAAAATGACAAGTATAAAGAGCAGAATATTGACTTAAAAGTATTCCTTCATTCACAGAGAAAGGAATATATTCACTAGTCTTTTAAATTGCTCGAACCTTTTATTCTTCTTCTTTTTTCATCAAAGTTATAAGCAATAATCCTTAAAGGGCAAAAAGATGAAAATATATTTAGGGGAGGGAATAGTATCTTCAATTAAAGTACTCTTTTGTAGTAATTTTGGCTATTGTTGCAAATTGGATGACTCATGTTGAGTCAATGCCACTTGTATATTGGATATTTTTGTTGAATTAGACAAACAATGCATACGACTCCTCAATAACTTTATGAATATTGGTACATAGGGACTATTTGTTTAGTTTTTTAAACATATTGCTGGGATTTCTTTAATTTTTGCTTTTCAAATTTAATTTATGGTTTTTAACTTTGTTCTTACTACTCATTTAGTGAAATTTTATGGGCCAAAATATCTTTAATTATGATCAAATTTCATCGGGCAAAGTTACTTTCACAAGACAAAATATTTTAGAGAAAGTTTGTCTTAAGTCATAAGTTCTATGGTATTTGATTCATAAAACAAGACTTTCAAAAAACTTGTGCCTTAAGGCATAACTTCTATTACTGCATATACGCCCTGTACATAACTTGTATCACTGAGCTGATGCCTTGAGCATAACTTGTACCACTGGACTTACCTTCAGTTTATTTTTTATTTTTTGCCTTTAGACATAATCTGTGTCACTGCACTTATGTCATGGGGCATATCTGATATCGTGGTCATAATTTCTTTTGCCTTGTAACATCAATTGTGACACTGAAGACATAATTTATGCTTGAGCACTATCTTTTTTGTCTTTAATCAAAACTTGTATGACTGCTCTTATGCCTTGGGGCATACTCTTGTGACACTGAACTTATGTCTAGGACATAACTTTAACTGAACTTATACCTTATGAATTTTCTATTATCTTGCAAATTTTTTTTTATTTTTTATACTGTTAAGGGTATTTTTTACTTTTTTTTTATTACTTAAAGCTTGGAAGGGTAAAAATTAAAGACTAACGATTTTGAAATATAAAAATTAAAGATCATCCCATAATAAAGACATTTGTGTGAATGACTCGTATTAGATTGAGTGGTTTGGAGAACATTGGACTTTGCCAAACTACGGTCCACGGTCCATTCACGTGATTGTGTTGGGTTTGAGGATGTAGTTTACCTTATTTGGGCTTCCCAAATATAATCTTTAGGCCCTAATCTGAACTGAAGATCACTTACAGATCACCAACTCAACAACTGGGCTTGACCCAATGTTTATGCAATCATCTCATAAAATGACTACATCCAAAGGCCTGCCTGAGCGGATCCAATCCATTGCGCTTCGTGGGCCATTCATAATGTCTTTGAAATGGGGGTCAACAATTTTAGTACATTATGAGGTGGTTTTTTTTTTTTGACATTTTTTTCTTCATTTATTTTTGAAATTTTAGATGGTATATCAAACTTATATTATATATGTATTATAACTAGTTAATATTTAAAATAATTACTATTTATAGTTTCACTTTGTATTTAATAGCAAATAAAGAAAAAGTCTCTCAATCTCTTGCTCGCCCTCTATTTATAGTTACACTTCGTATTTACTATTTATGATACCAACCTGATATATATCATATATTGACATTGTATTAGAGATAGCAATTTCATATTAAAAAAGACACTCTTCTATCTTATATGATATTCATAATATATATCATAAATTGACATAGTATCACAGAGGACAAATTCATTTCTTCGAAAGAAAAATAATTCATAAAAAAATTTATAAAAATTAGAGTCAAGTTTAATTTTGATACTTCAATTTTTATGTTAATATTAGCAAATTTTAGTTGGGAAAAAAATAAAAATATATATTCATATTTTAGATGTAAATTTTATTTTTATTTGCATTTTTAAAATATATATTTCTATTAATTTAAATTCTAATAATTTGCTAGTGACTCTAGCAGTTTTCTTAATTCCTTATTGTTGTAAATTAGTTATTTAGTACTTTTATATTTTTATTAACTTAAATATAATTAGCTAGTAATTTAATTTGCATCTTTGGAAAGAAAAATAAAACAACAACAAAGAAAATAAAGAGAAAAAAAACAAAACAGAGAGCAATGATCGAGTCTCCAAGTTATTGGTCAATAAAAACTACTACAACAAATATCGAGACAAGACAAAAATAAAAATAAAGAAAAAAGAAGACAAGACAAAGATAGTGAAATGGAAAAGCAAAGTGAAAGGATACGGGTAATTATTTTGAGTCGTAAAGACAATTTAGCGATTAATTAATATACTAAATAGATAAACAATGCTATTTATTTTACATCGCATGTGTATTTGGTATTTTTTTTTTAGTCATCGTTATTGGGATTTTTTTGTATAAATATAAGTATTCATATTTATTGCGACTAACAAATTTTTTTTTCAAAAATCAATAATTATTGTTTACTAAATATATATAAACTCCGACGTAATTGGTGATACATTGTCTTCTTTTTCACACAAATTTTAATCAGTCATTATTTCTATACTACCGATTGATGGCTCTGCCTCACTAGCGTCGGTCATTGCTCCACCAACAAAAGACTAGCGCAATTTTTCCATATCTTATATTTTTTTATATTTATTTTTGACTGATGTCTTTATTTCATCATCTATTTTCTTTCATATTATAATTTTCCTTCATCATAATTTACCTTTTTTTATGGTCTCTCTCGTTTCTTCCCTAATTTTTTCTATCTATACTTGTATATTATTGCATATCGATATATATATACTTGATATATACATAACGGAATGTGATATACATTTACATACAAGACATTCACGTGACATACACACAATATACATTGATATACATATTTATATGTCGTGTCTATGTTACTGTATATTAGGTGTCATATATTGGACACAATGTATTGATTATCAAGCATATACTATATATAATATATGCACCAAACATATAATCATCTCACCTTCAAACACCATAACTATGATTCATTCCACAAAAATCATCTTCATGCAAGAAAAGGAAGACCTTTACTAATTACTATATATTTAGACAAATACCTTCTTCGACAAAAAAAGACTGTAACTCTGCTACTAATATAAATTTATATAATCTTTAAATATTTGGCTTAAGGATAAAATATAAATTTATTTTTTAGTTATTGTTCAACTATTTTTTATAACAGGTATTGTCCTATTCTATAAATAAATTTTACCGTTGTAATTCCACAAGATTACATATGACACACATTTTAGTAAAAGCAAATGTTATCTTTCATTTATTACATTTAGTACACACTCATACTTATGAAATATTTCATAAATAAATATATATGATGTATCAAAAGTGATTCGAACATATTTTGGTATACACAGGATAAATGATGTCAAATTTAAAAATTTCATGCACAACATTAACACGAGGATGTTGCTTTTCAAGCTAGTGGAGCATCCATTCAACTTCTTTACGTGGCTCATTCCATTGAACTGATTGTTCAACTATAAATTTATTCATACATTAGTGTCACGCGCACGAAAAAAGTTATAAGAGCAATCACTTTTTATTTAATATTCATATTATATTTTAGTCTAACTAACTTATAGAGAAATCTTATTAATTCTATGTCGGATTAAGACTTTCAAGAAATTAAAATTTCATTGATATGATTCAATCACGATCGTCAAATCAATTACAGTAACAATATGATACCGTGAATAAAATTATAATAAACAAAGTACTCCGTCACATCAAAACATAATTGGATTAGGGCATATTTCTAGATTTTTTTTCTATGCTAAACAATCAGTTTTAGTTTTATTTTCTTCGAAATTACAACATGTTAAATTGTTAATTTCATTATTTATTCACCAATAAGTGCAATTCCCTCCCTCTCATCATTTTGCGGCATATAAACGAGGCCATTGGGGGCAAATATGTCAAAAAGACGGTGAGTAGCGAAACCCTAGCTCTATCCATTCCTTACTATATAAGGTGTCACAGGGTTATAGTTCCTCTGAAAGTTTCACATTTGCATTGAGGCCGCCGTTTCCATTATAGCTCCGAGGTAACATTGTTCAATTTTCGATCTATCAACTTTTTAGCAAAATTTTCTCAATTATGTTTTATATTTATAGAATTGTTAATCCTTGTTTTGCTGTTTTATGTATTTGTTTATATACTTCTGTTACCAGCTATCAAATATACAGTGATTAATTACAATTGATTTAACAAGTTTTGGACAATCTTTTAGTAATCTAATGGGTTTATAACTGAGATTTGTTCGTCATGAACTAGATCTGATCCGCTTAGCTTTTGCCGTACATACATTTTAAGCGTTTCTTCTAAACGTCTAGCATGTTACTCCTTTTTGCATCTGGAATGAAATGGTCTCGAGTAAAGTTGAACTGATATAAATGGTTCATATGTTTGGTTGAGGTATTGTTGACTGATTTGTTTTCCAAATTCGAATTTTTATCTCAAAGTATCTGTTTGAAGTACTTATTTTAATATGAAGTGCACAAATTTAGTGCTTATTTTCGCATTAAATATTTTGTACTTATTTTATGTCTTGACTCTTGTATTTTAGTAAAAGTAGGCATGTTGGATTTGCCCAAAATTCATAGGAGTGATAGGAATGTTCTCCCTCTAACAATTGGAACAATTAATCAAGGCTGGAGTCTCTAAAGGGCTCTTTCACCAGGACACCATTGATCGGTGTTTTGGAAAGGAATACAGTTGAGCCCTGAGAATTGGCATGTTCTACTTGCCATAGGCCTTTGGTCAGGGAGCTTTCCTGTTCGTCTCCTAGATTTGGTGTTAGATTCACACGTCTTCTTTACTAGAGCATGCTTTCTTTGATATATAGAGCTCCTTCTTATCTCAGTTTGTAACCTTTTTGGTTGTTGAACTAGCCATGAAATGTTTGCCCCAAAAGAATTGACATCCTTATTTTCACTCTATTTTAAAAAAAATATACATTTTCTAACTTGTTTGATTGTTGATTTCTTCCCACCTTTTTGCAAGGTCCAGTTCTTTCCTATCTTGCAATTTCTTTTTGTTGATTTGATTCATATTTTTCTTTAAACTTTATTATATTAGTGTATTAGCTGTAGTGATTCCAAAGACAGCCTTCCTGCGGAGATGGCATTTATCCTCACTGTAAATATCACTTCATGTGGAGCTTCCAATTGTTATAAAACAAACTTTCTGTTTGACTTGGAATACTTTTTCCATTCTCTAAGCTACATGTTAGTACATGTAGATGTCGTCTCATGTACTTTCCTTAAAGGTTGAGGCAACTTACATGTAGATGTCGTCTCATGTACTTTCCTTAAAGGTTGAGGCAACTTAGCCTTTTCTTGTTCTAGCTATTACAGGTAAGAAGAATGTCACACCGCAAGTTTGAGCACCCAAGACATGGTTCGTTGGGATTTCTTCCAAGGAAAAGAGCAGCACGACACAGGGGGAAAGGTTTTAATTCATATCCTTAATCTTTACTAGTTAGGTCTGCCTTCTTGCTGCTGACAACAAGTTTATTCATCTTGTAGTTAAAATATGGCATAGTCAGTTTTGTCACTTGAGATTTGTCTCAAGGTTATTGAGGTTTTAAATGTTTAGTGACAACACATTTGTCCGTTGGATCCATTTTTTCTAGAAACTCATGTTTGTGAGTAGATATGACAGAATGCAACTTGTATGTCAATTTACGCCTCATGTAGTACATAATGGGCAGAAATCTGAAAATCAGCCTTATGATTTATCCACATCTTTTTGCTCTCTGGTTTTAGGGGTGTGAAATACTGTGTTTGGCCATATCTGTGATTTATTTATTTGGCTAAAACAAATTAGTCTTGCATCTGCAGCTTATAGTGATATCCTGGTTTTTGTGATATTCAATTGTACTGACTTGCAATAGTTAGTGATGACAATTTTGATCCAGCAAGTATATTTATCAAACAACCTTAGTCAGCAATGGATGTGATGTTTAATATGTCATTATGGAATCTAATACTTTATGCTCACGTCTTTGTTTATGCAGTGAAAGCTTTTCCCAAGGATGATCCAACAAAACCTTGCAGGTTGACAGCTTTCCTTGGATATAAAGCGGGCATGACTCATATTGTCAGAGAAGTTGAAAAACCAGGGTCAAGTAAGTATTGCTTACAATTTCAAAGGTTCAGTTGCCAATATGCCAAGCAGTACTAGAATTAGGGTTAAGAAAATTGAATGTGCAATTAAGGAACTAGATTTATACATATTGAAACTTTTTCACCTTGTAAAGCTCAAGTTTTAACCTGATAAGGAACTATGCTTGTACATTGGGCTGCTTCGGAAATGCCCATATTAAGCTTTATTAATAGGATTTTAGGCTATAAATTGCATCTTTGGAGAAACTTATCTTTATGAGTAAGCAAACACATAATTTTGTCATTCATGAGTCGCATTTGTGCAGAGCTCCATAAGAAAGAGACATGTGAAGCTGTTACCATAATTGAAACTCCTCCAATGATTGTTGTTGGGGTTGTTGGATATGTGAAAACACCACGCGGCCTTCGCTGCCTGAGCACAGTCTGGGCTCAACATCTTAGTGAAGAAATTAAAAGGAGATTCTACAAGAACTGGTGCATGTCCAAAAAGAAGGCCTTCGCAAAGTACTCAAAGAAGTATGAAACTGATGATGGTAAGAAAGATATTAATGCACAGTTGGAGAAGATGAAGAAATATTGTTCTGTGATTCGAGTTCTGGCCCATACTCAGGTATTCTCTCAGTTTAGCTCTTAGCCTCTTACTGCACTGTGCCTCTCTTTTGAGGCTTTTTTCTCCTTACCCTCTTCTGAGGGTCTCAGGATCCCTCCCTTCACACTGTATTCTTTGCAGATTAGGAAAATGAAAGGTCTCAAGCAAAAGAAGGCACATCTGATGGAGATTCAGGTGAATGGTGGGGATGTTGCCCAGAAGGTTGATTATGCTTGTGGCTTTTTTGAGAAACAGGTTCCTATTGATGCTATTTTCCAGAAGGATGAGATGATCGATATCATTGGTGTGACCAAAGGTAAGGGATATGAGGGTGTGGTGACTCGTTGGGGTGTGACCCGTCTCCCACGTAAGACTCATCGTGGGCTTAGAAAGGTGGCTTGTATTGGTGCTTGGCATCCAGCTAGGGTGTCTTTCACTGTTGCTAGGGCTGGTCAGAATGGTTATCACCATCGCACTGAGATGAACAAGAAAGTCTACAGGCTGGGCAAGGCTGGCCAGGAGTCTCATTCTGCCATAACTGAGTTTGACAGGTTAGTTTTTAACATGAATACAATATCCTCATATGTGTGTTACTTGGATGTCACCATTCTTAATTTGAAAATTTTCTCATCTTACTCAGGACTGAGAAGGATATCACACCAATGGGTGGATTTCCTCACTATGGTGTTGTGAAAGAGGACTATCTGTTGATTAAGGGGTGCTGTGTTGGACCAAAGAAGCGTGTTGTGACTTTGAGGCAATCATTGTTGAACCAGACATCTAGGGTTGCATTGGAGGAGATCAAGCTCAAGTTCATCGACACATCGTCCAAGTTTGGTCATGGACGCTTCCAGACTACACAGGAGAAGGCAAAATTCTATGGACGTCTTAAAGCTTGAGATTTTGTCAAGACCATATAGACACTTTTTTGTCAGAGAAACTTCATTATGAGATGCTATGCTTGCTTGATTTATGTTTTATTTATGCTCATTACTGTGTCAATTTTGTTGGATTAAATTTAAAGCTGATTATTTTGATAAAGTTTTTATGGACATCTGCCTTCTCAATGTCCAATTACTCTTCTAGTCTGCTGCCCAACATTTTCATTGGGTTGCTTCTTCGTTTCTCTAAATTTCACCAAAGTGATTGGTATTCTCTCTTTTGCGTTAGTTTCTTCAAAATTAGTAGTAACCATTATAAAATGGAGATTGAATTGATTCTTTTCTTTAGTGATTGAACTCAATTTATAAGATGGAATTTGACGTTAACCCCTTTGGTTCCTCCACACTTTAAGGCTTGGTATGGTCTTGTGGCATTCCTTCCATACAGAATATTTGTTTGGTTAAATTGGTGTCTCTTTTTTGGCAAAAAAATTTGATATTATCCAGATAAATTAGGGGTTGGTTAAGTTATTACATATTGTGAACGATTTATATAATATAATATATCTTTCAGTGACTGAAATTGGATGATTTTCATATTTAATGGTACATATTGTTAACTCATTTACCATTAAATTTTCTGGTGTGCTCGTGCTAATCCATAGAAGAATTTAGTTATTGTACATAAAAAAAATGGGCTCATACACGAAAGCTCAAATTTAATTAGTTAAAAATTAAAATACAGAATTGCTCTAAGAAATTGAAAAATGAAAAGATCAGTAGGAATTATAGAATTGTAGGAGCATTATAGTCGGGAAAACTTTGGGTACTTGATAAATAAACTATGGTCCTATGTTAAATGTACTTTATATAGGTACCAAGTAGGCATCATTTCACATGGGTAGCAAGAACGTCAAGATAAATATCATGAGAAAAAGAGAAATGGAATGAGAGTGGGATTGTTTATCTTTTATGTCCTAAAAAGCTAACAAAGGAAACCTACAATGTGCAAAAGAAGCAATTGATATGAATCTCTCCTCCATGAATAATAGTAACAAACTTCCTCTTGGTTTATTATGACAATGTCTTGGGTTTGTTTTCAGTACGCCTCAGCTAATACACGGATATCTACTATATCCCGTCAATAATAACAATATATTCAATATAATTTGTGAGGTCGGGGAGAGTGGAGGATATGCTGCTTTACTCCTATCTTTGTGAAAGGTAGTAATTATTTTTGATAGACCCTCGATTCGAGCATGTCACATATCAAGTATGCAAAATAAATACAATAACAAAGAAACCATGTTGAAAACAATTAATAAGATAGCATGTAATAGCAACAAATAATATAATAATTGAGGTAGAAGAAACAACACATACTAATAAGTGAACTAAACAACACTCGACTACCTACTAACCTTCTACTCTAATCCCTGACTCTACCGATCAAGCTGTTACATATTGTCCTTCAACCTTCTTGACAATTGAAGGCAAATTATACTACTTTATAAGGTTTGGAACAAGTGGTAAGTTTGTTTTATTGGAAACTTGAGATGAAAAAAAGGAGGAGATTAAAGGCAAAGAGGAGGGGGGGGGGGGGGGGGGGGGCAACAAAGGAGAAAATGTTGACAGTGTCTAAACAGTTCTCAACAGTGCTTTATTCTTCTTGGCATGGGCCAACTGGACCCCCAAAATGTCTTGTACCAAAAATTTGTGCTCTTTTCTTGAGATGACCCCAATATAAATAAAGCAGAGGCATTATATTTTCAAAACAAAACTGAAAAAATGAAAATAAATAAATAAATCAAATTTAGGTAGGAGAATCATCTTGTTTAAAACTTAGTTCATCAAATTAGAGTTTAAACTTAGTCAAATGAATAAATGGGATGATTTATTCTATTTTGCAGAAATTTATGCAAACTTTTTTTCACTTTAATTTTCCCTTCCTTTTTCTTGAGAATGGACTTGGGATTGGATGGGGGGAGGATGAAGGGGGAAGAGGGGGGGGGGGGTCTCTGATGGTGTTCTTGGGACATCATACACATCATATCTTAATTAGTTTGGTAATTGTTCTCATAGCTTTTGACAGACAAAGACCTTTTTCTTGTTTAAAAAAATCATCACTTAATGGAAAGGAGGGAAAGAAAAAACAAATGGTTCCTTCCTCTTTCTTCCCAGCATCATCTTTTGTATCCTCTGTGTATTAGATGCGAAATTGAATTAGTTGGACTAGTGAATATGAGGAACAATAAATTAGTCAAGCCACTGAGTATGAAATATAGTACCATTAAGCCTATTTAGCGTGAAATCATATTACTCAAGGCCAATGAGTATGAGATATGGTACGATTGAGCCTATCCCGCATGAAATCAGATTAGTTAGGACAATAAATATGAAATACTATACAATTAAATTGAAAAATAAAATCTTATATATTTTAATAATTTTTATCATTTCTTATTCAAGAAAATCATCATACTTTAGGCCCTTCTCGTGGGGTGATTGATAGAAAGCTTCAAAATAAAAGTGGACTTTGTGCAAATAATTCAAGAAATTTAAGCTGTTGATAGTGCTTCTGACAAAAAGTTGTGGGGTTTATTAGACAAAGATTTTAGTAGGTAAATTGAGGAATAAATCAAGAAAATGGTCTCAACCACTAACCTTTTCTCCTTTTTTGTGTTACATACTTTAAAAAAGAAAAAGGGTTGTTCAGGATTAGTCGGAAACAACTTCTCTATTATGTAAAATAGGGTAATATTGCGTACATCTTATTCTCCTTAGATCCACTTATGAGATTACACTGAAATTTTTGTTGTTGTTGTGTTACAGGCAAAAAAAAACTTTAGTGTTCTTTCTTCAATTGAATCATGGCTCTTCTGGTATAGGTTTAGCTGTAAGATTATCAAAAAACTTCATCTGCTGCAGCCCTTTTTTGTTTTTCTTTTGGTTTTATTCTTTGGCAGCTTTTGCTTATCCTGCCTATCTAGTGGGAGATCATGTTCTTTTTGTTAAGTCTTTCCAAATTTAAATGATGAACCCTTATGTTTGTTATTTGTCCATTTACTTCTATTGAAACTTCATAAAAAGATAACTGACTATACAACATCTTCTTGATTAAGAAAATTCATAATTTTATACCCTTTATAGTTTATGAGTTTTTCTTTTTTGAATATCTTAATTTTTCGAAACTAGTAAAGATCTTGAACTATTTCAGCTTGTATTAAGGCGCTTTCTAATCACGGATCTTTGGAGCAAAGGATTAGGCAGGTAGTATGGGGCCTTCTGACTTTCAATCTCGAGAAGCGAATCAAGGGAAGCTCGAGCTTCTAAGTGAGCTTACACTTACTTTTAGCCTCTTTGATTAATAGGCGGGCAGAGGTCTTGATAAAGGGCTAAGTTTTTGAAAGTTCGAACTTTAAATGACCCATGCTCGGGGCAAACAAACGACATAATATGCTTAATTTCATAAAAAACTAATTTACTATATCAGATCACTTAACAAATAAATACAAATAACTGATCATAGTAAGTGTAAATGATTTTGTTATTATTTGCCATGTCTGCTTCGTGTCTGTATGTTATTTTTAACATTGCTTTGAGCTACATGAGCCGAGTATCTTTTGGGAAAAGCCTCTCTACCTCCACGGCATTGGGAGGTTTGTGTACACCCTCCCCTCCTCAGATCCAACCTAGTGGCATTACACTGAGTTTATTGTTGTTGTTGTATATAAAGCAGTCAACCTGCCACAACACGTAAAATTATACTTATGGTATAATAACTATTTACGCTATCAGTGTATATATGTTAGTCCAAAATACTTAACAAATTTTGAAGTGAAAAACAGGTTTAGATTTAGCTAAGAGGAAGCCATCAATTATGGTATCTTGAAAGTGAATGCTTTTGCAAGCATCAAAGAGGGGTCACACACTTTGCTTTAGGCTCTACAGACAAAGAGGGCCAACACTTTTGAGTTCTTTAAGTTTGCTTCCCTAAATGTACAAACAAAGGTGTAGTACTGATTAAGTTTGGTATCAAGACCATGTACAAAAACAACATAAGAAAAAAACAGGTAAAATAAAAGAAAACAAAACAAAAAGAATTTAACTTTTGTACACTGACGGTGTATATTATCAGGTTAAGATTACGTATAACAATATGTAACTAGTTGTCTGTAAGTCTCTTGATTTGGTAATGTAAAGAATAGAGTAAATAACCTAGACACCTGATAATGTAAAAGTTTGATACTTAAATCCAAACAAAAGTATGGTAACTAAGATTATCTTATAATTTTGTCTTTATATTTCTTTCCAAGTAGGTATAAAGCTACCTAGTTTTGAGCTGTGTCTTTCAATAAAATTGGAGTCATGTGTCTGTCTGTTTCTTTCATCACATGAAACTATAGAATATGAAGTCTTTCTTAATATTGGGTCTTCCTCTTTCTCAGGATTAAATTCCATTCTTTTTTTTTTCAATATATAATTTCTCTTTCAAATATATGTTTATTCATCACATTCTTATTTCCAAGTAGATAACATCACAGAGCAAGATTCAAGGTAATAACCTTAAATTATCCCAGTTTTTCCTCTATTTTTTGCAGCTCACGATTTTCTTGTTAATTTTTTCCTCCTATATATCAAACTTCTCTTCATATTATAAGTGATAATTGGGGATCTTGTTGTGTGATTCTTTTTCAAGCGTGTTAAAAAAATAGGAAACTTCTATTTCAAGAACTGATATCATTTTGGAAAGTGTTACAAAAATAGGTAAACTGGTTGATGATGAAGTGAGATTGTGTGTGTTGATAAAGGGGAGGGTATTCATAGTTACTATTAAGCTACTTCTCTAAGAGATCATCATTTGTATAATAAAATAATAAAAACAAGAAAACATGATCATGATATATTCAGAAGCAAAATAAACCCTGTTGATATCTCTTCACTTCAAAGCTAAAAGCACAACTTTTGCTACCTTGAAGTGTTTTTCTTGTGGCTTTATCATACAGAATGAAAGTTCTAAATCCCCATGATAGATCTGTGCATCATTTGTGAGCTGTGAACATTCTTTCTTTGGTCGGTTTTTTTTCTAAGTCGTCCTATTAGAGATTTATATGTCAGTAGGAAAAAGAAATAGAGAACTCCTGCTTTTGTTTGTCGTTTTGATACCATTATATATATATATATATATATATATATATATATAATATTGGACTGAGATGAGCTTTTATGGAATGACATGGACAGTGAGGATTCATATAGCCGACACGAACTTGTCTGGTATTGAGGCTAACTTGCAGCTGTTTCTTTTTATTGATCAATGAAACAAATGGATTTGAATATGAGAGAATTTGGTTCAGAAAGATCAAATCCATGGAATAATATTCACACAAGTTCAGAACCAAGTCCTTCCCAAACACAAGTAAACAGAGAAGGACAATGGAAGAACTTTGGGACATCAATGGATGCCATTTCTTTTGGCTTTGTTGCTACAGCTATCCTCATATCCATGTTTCTCATCATGGCCATCTTTGAACATCTTTTCAAGCCTAGCCCCACATTCTCTTCACCTCGAGATAGTAGACACAGTTCCTTGGAGTTGGGGCCGATTCAGAAACGCGCAAGTTCACAAACAGTATGTTCCTCATCTGCATTCAAGAACTGAATTGTTTTTTTTCTTCTTTTTCTTGAAAGGGATGTTAAGAAGTTATATTGAAATCTTTCACTTTCCCAAGTCTTGAAATGTTGATACTAGTGCTTTTTATTCTGTTATTTTCAGAGATATCAAAGCCTATTTACCCTTTATTTCTTTATCTAGAGCATTTTTTTGGTTCAAACATCATTCTCCCTCCACTTGCTTTAATCTTTACAGGTCCAGAATAAGCTAAATACTCATCTGCAACCATGTATAGAATCTTTTTCAGAAAATTATAACGAAGAACAAGGCAAAAGCAAAATATAGTTATGGAAGTCAAAGTTCCAATCTGATTAGTGATTATCTCTTGTTTACACAGGTAGCTACACAATATTCATCGGATTATACTGTTTTGATGCCAGGACAACAGTATCCTACCTTCATTGCCAAGCCAACTCCACTGCCTTGTCCAAGGGAAGACGTTTATTGGCCTTCCCATGAACATAGTTTTCCCTTCTCTTAATGATTCTAAAAGACTGATTATTGAGTTATCCTATATATGAATCCTAAAGAAGATTTATGTGACCAAGAAAAGTTCACCAATTGCATAATCTAGCACTCTCTTACCCCTGCTCTGACCTGTAAAATTAGCCGTTGGGCGAAAACTGAAGTTTTGCATATTGGAAAGAAGGAAAAATTGGGGTGACATTTCACTTTTTTTTTCTTTCGTAACATATTTGGTTGTAGCTTTGTCTATTGACTTAGTTCCCCTTTTAAGTTTTTGTCTTTTCCAATATGTGAGATGTGGGGAAGATCTGGAATATTCACTGGGCTAAGTTTTTAGTTTGTTCTTTTGAAGCTCATTTTACCATGTAGTGCTTTACCAGTCTTTTGACTATTGAGCTTATGCACTTATTTCTACTTCCAGCAGTTTTATGTCACTTGATGCTAATTCTAGGAATACGGCTCTAATGTTTTGTGCATGAATCTGGGATGTATATCAAACCTTATACTATTAGTCTCGTGAAAACTTTAACCTCTATTAATGAAGTGACTAAATAAAAGAGGAAAATCGAGAACTTGGATTCGATATTAGTAGTTTATTCAACAGTTATTGGTACAAGTTGCAAATACCCGTGACTACAAATTTTTGCAAGCTAAGCTCGCGTTCCCATCTAACCACCCAGGATTCTTGCTGGAGTTGATCTCAATTAAACAACTATGACTTTCCCTAATTGGTAAAACATCAAAGCGAGCAAGGACAGATTCAAATAGAATTTTGGAGAAGTGAAAATTATATTACAACCAATATTGTCATGATTTACAGTAAGCGTCAACCAAAATCAGAACAAAGATTACAGACATCTCAAAGTACAGAACAGTTGCTTCATCCCCTTTTTTTGGCACTTTCACCAAATTTTGTACAACAGGTGTTTCAACATCGATAAAGTCAGCAACAAACTATGCTGCCACTACTCCCCTCTAGAGTGTGCACTTTGAAGTATAAATAAAAGAGAACCTCTTCTCCAATTACTCTGATATTTCATCATCGGGTTGTATTGCAGTTAGCAAGGAATATTTGACCCTCACAGAGATCCTTCCTTTCTCAACCATAAGCCTTGCACCCGAAACAACCCAATAACCAGGAGTTTCTTGTGGTCCTCGAGTCATCTCAGTAGTATCGACAAATTTCAAGAGCTTAGGGGCTTGCACAGGAACTGGAGGACCGCCAGGGTAAATGGCAGAATTTATGTTCACATCAGCTGGCTGCGGAGGTGGCTTCTGAACTGATGTAAAGTGCTGGCTAATGAGAGTTGATATCAGGCCAGATTTGCGGGCCAACCCAGGGGAACCATCCCACTCAGGGTGCTTTACCATAGTAGCTCCCATGACAGTCGAGAAACGGAGTCTCAGAAAGAGAACCTTTTTAAACCCATAGTCCCCTACTTCCAATTGTGCTCCAGTAACTATGTTCAGATCTTCATCAGATTCAACAGGAGCAGTGCAGACGTGAGAAAAGTTCTTCCATTGAACTTTTTCATAGTATTTGCGATCATATGATTCTCGACGAAAATTGCCATTTGGATCATCTTCAAGTTGGAAGACTTTAGGAAGAGATGAAAGATGCTGCAAATGGACAGCTAAGCAGTTACTCCTTTTACCTTCAAGGTACAAACGAAGCCCGGTCACCGGCCTCTTGCCAACATCAACCTGCAAGAATAATATGAATCACACGGACGGCTTGAAAGAAGGTAATAAGCCGACTAATCAACAGTATTTTCCCCTCCTTTTTCTTCCTTTCTTAATCCCAAGCATTTGGTACAAGATCAAAATAAACTAGTGAGAGCTGCCATCTCATGCTGCTCAGTGGACTCAAGTAGAAGCTGAAATAGCTAGTTAATGGTAACAGTCTTTCTAAAGATCAAAAACAGTTGGCCATGCACTCCGAGCTGCTCCTCACCCATAATAATTCATAGGGACACACATTGTAATTTAAAATGAAGTAGCAAAGATGTTACTGTCTGACATCCTTTGCTAAAAACATCATCTCTAGGGATCATGTGTACTAAATATTTGGAGAAATACAGCCAAAGCCAACAAAATCAAAGGATGTCATAGTTTGAAGTCAACCTCTCAAAATACCCACAAATAGCATGTCGTTTGTTTTATATTCCATGAACTTTTGCAAACAAATTGGAGAAAATGATAAGAGATTTTTTTGTGGGAGGTATAGAAGAGGGAGAAGAAATTTCATTTGGAAGATTGGAAAAGTAACAACTCTACCCCACGAGGTAGGGGTAAGATTTGCTTACACACTATCCTCCCCAGACCCCACATGTGGCAATATACTGGGTATGTTGTTGAAAAGTATAACAACCACCAATTAATTTGGGGTTAGGATTTGAAGTGTCGTCATTTACTATGGTGCTAGTTGGGACATAATTAGATTTGTCTGAGAAGAGAAAGCTTTTTGGAAAAAGATAATAGTTATTAAGTAGGGAATTTCGTAATAGATGACTATCGGGTGAGGTGACAAGCTCTCAGGGGGTGAATTTACTAAAAGAGATTATGAGAGGGACGGAAAAGTTTACAAATTCTGTTGATTATATTGTTGACAGAGGAAATAATAGGATACACTTCAGGAAGGATGTATGATGTGATGGATAACTTTGAAGGATTCATATACACAACAATCTAACTTATCCCCAAGAAACATATTATTTAAGAAGGATGACAAGGGATCACACGGGATAGAAGCTTCAGTAAAGACATCAGGGGTTGAACATTGACAAGGTTGAGGAGTACCTGACGAATACTTATGATAGCTAGTAAGTGAGACTGGCAGACAAGATGATATAGTGAGGGTCAAGAACAGTACTACCCTTTATTGTGGGATCATATTACATGGAGTTAGATGAGGATGGAAAAAAGACAGTGCGGAAGAATATATGGAACACCAACGCCCCAAAGAAAAGGTAGCGTTTTTCCCTTGGAGAGGTGTGATATGCAATGTCAATGGCAAATAACTAAAGGAAGATAACGGGATGGCTTTGAGTTGGAACTGCTACATAAGGAGTACAAGGAGGATATAAACCACCTTTTGCTCCATTGCAGGTCTTCTATAGAAAATTGAGGTGTTAAATTTTAAGGGAGCTCACCGGAGCGGTGTTCACATAAAGCCTGGGACCCAGTAAACTAAACTGCAAAGACGTAAAACTTAAATGCCTTCTCTGTGGACCAAGCGGAAGATCACCAAATACTGGTGCCCACTGCCTTGGCAGCTGAAATTCCAAAAACTGGTGAAGCTCTTCAATTGGTGGTTTATCTGCATAATAAACAACACTTTCATATAATCGTGAAGAATTAAGTACACAACTTCCAGGTAATTACGTAATAAAACATCCGATGCAATTAATACATTATCAAATTCCTAAGGAGCTATCTCTAAAACCTGTGGAAAAAGCCTTTTGAAGGAAAATTCAAAAAGAAAAGGGGTTTAGATAACTAGAATTTGTTTAGAGATTTATAAGTGCTTTCTGAGTGGAAGAAGAATCTTTCTCTGAAATCACCCTAAAACCACTACTTCATTAAACAGTTTAGGGAAATAAGTTCTTGATAAAAGATAACTGTTTGGACAACATTTGAGTTGAAATCGAAAAAAAAAAAAGAGTATTTAAAGTTGAAGTTGTAGACATGAACTTCGCTTGGAAAATAAGTTTACAGAATTGAAGATTTACAGCTGAAAGTGAAAACTAGTATTTCACTTGAAATACACCTTCAAATGCGCGCAGTAATTATGCCAAAACAGGCCAGCCTAACCCCATTTTTTTAATATTTTTTTGCAAGATCTAAAAGATATTCCACAAACAGACGACACATCAATATTTTGAGAAGATGCAGACATATTTAAATCAGCCATCGTCTTTTATCAGCATAATTAGCAGGGCTAAACAGGCACTTGTGTGTCTTGTTTTGATAAAATCATTAATATTTTGAGAAAATGCAAACATGAAGGTGCAAAATTAACAGGAACTCAACAGGCCCTCCTCCATCTTATTGTTTGCCAGAACTATTAAATGTAAAAGGTTCAAAATTAACAGGAACTCAACAGGGCCTCCTCCTCCCTCGTATTGTTTGTACATAGCAGGAAATGTTACATTTAGCAATATGCATTGTACATAGAAGTCTAAAACTCATACCACATACAAGATAGAAGCAAGAAAATAACAAATGATATGCTCTTACTTACAGCGTAAGTACAGATTTATAGCATGACTTAAAAATCCACTTCCTGAGATGCCATTCAACAGTGAAGTTATAGGGATGAAGGACATTGAGATCACATCAGGCTCCTGATCCACACTTTGTAACCACTGATTATGCAGCAGAGCTCTGTTATCACTTCCACCCCTCCTTTTGCAAATACAAACAGTATCCTGTAATTTCAGTAGCCAATGGGCAAATTGACAAACTTGTTTCAGAAACTAAAGTGCACAAAATTTAACATATATGACAAAAACCCTATAACACCTACCTCCTTATGTGCATATGAACCTGATATATTGGGATCGGCAAACCTCAGTCGGTGCTCTCTGATTTCAAACTGAGGCAACATTATCAAATCAGAGAAGTACACAATAGATTCATAACAATTGTGACGTAATAATGTCGTGAAACTTTTTCCCAGTAATCTTGTTTATGACAAAAACTGTGATTTAGGACTTGTCATCTAACATCCAATTGTAAGACAAATGACCTAAAAAGTAAATCCATCTGCAGATATTAAATGATACTGCCTACGCGGCCATAGAAGATCTTATTAAGCCTTTCTGATCCAGTCAAGAGATTTAAAAACAACATTTCAAAAATCAATTCAAGGAGAGAGAAAGGACTTTCCAAAACAAGGAATAAGAAAGGTTGGCAATTATGACCAATCAACCAAATGTGACGAGACATAAAGACCCTAAATTGTTTTGGTGTAAAGCACTTCGAGTCATGAAGAGATTAAAAGAAATAGAAAAACAGAAACTTCAGATTATCTTGTTTCTGAGTCCGAAAGGGTTCGTACATCCATCAATTTGGCCTTCACAATCCCTTTTTCACATGCCAATTAGTCCACCTCCTATAAATGTACAAGTTTAACGGTTCCATGTCAAAGTAAATAAATGTAGATAACTGGCAATGTTCATCTTTTTCCTTGGCTTCATATTCCTGGACAAGGGAGTCCATTTCAAAATGCAGCTCCATAGGAGCTTACCTGTCATGAGATGCATGTGTTAAGTAATATGCTCAAAGGTCATTTAAGACCACCTTTGCTTCTAACAGTAAATAGCACTTCAAAACTGACAACCTAAGTTGGAACTTCTAATACAAGTTCAACCCATTAGATAGAATGGACCAACTAGTGTTGTTTAGACAGTCAGAGATATAGGTGCTTTTAACACATACTATTAAAATTCTACGGCATTTCTGGGTTGTGTTGGGAAAGTAAGAAAAGCGTAATCAGCACACAATCTCCAAAAAAGCTCCATATAAGAATATAATTCAAGTGTAAGTAACTGTTTGTCATGATTATAGAAAATTGGAGGGTCAGATGAGATCCTTAACCTTCTCATTCTGATGTGCCTGCTGGGATTCTATTCCGCCTTGTTCACTTGCACCTGAAAACCTCTTATCTGCCATTGTCTTCAAACGCTTTTGCACGTCAGCAGGCAGAAGGGATGAGGAGTGCTGCTGTTTCATATATATTACATCTTTTCCTCCCATCTTTATACCAACAATGACATGAGTACCAAATTTTTCGATAAACCTGGAGAATGAACATAACTTCAGAACTAGCATGACAAAGTCCTAATAGACTGGAACGTTCCAGTAAACAATGTGTTGCTTTTAATTGACCAGTTTATAAGTCACATAAAGGTGAACCAGATAGTAGCCTAACAAGCAGTTGCATCAAAGCCCTCTTACTCGAATTTGTAACTTGGAGAGCTCTGAGATTCTGATCAACTAGAATGCCTCAAGTAAATAAAAAGGAGCATGCAAAACTCAAAGGACGTTGAGGTACAGTTATTATTTCAGGTGTCATTAACTGTTTCCTTTCCCTTCTCTTCTCTTGCATATATTTTTGGTTAGCATTAAAAAGGGAACAGAATGGTCAAAAGTTGATTAGACAGTAAGGGAAGTAAAAGCTAGAGCCAGATAGAGTATGGATGTAAAGTTGTTTCTTAAAGTGGAGCTTGGATCTTATGGAGTAGTTTTTTACTGCTTCTACGACCAACCTCCGTCAGACAGAAATTCAACCAATGGAGACTATCTTCAAATAAGATATTAAAAAAGATGTCAATGTTTAAAAGTTTAAATATGTAACAAATATTACCTTGCTAATGCCGCAGGATCCCATGTTGATGGAACTTCCTTTTTAACGTAATCACACAGCACCATTTGAGATTTTTCTAGAGCGACAGAGTACAATGTGATGAACACGCCATCAAAAGCAAGGGTTTTAGTATACGCTGCATCCTTCTGCCAAGAACCAGAAAACTCAAACATAGTATTGAAGAGCCCTGAAGGAATTTTACCATTCAGGGATACTTCCTGATTGAACTGCTCTGACATCTGCAGGTAAAAAAGGAACTCTTAGATTAACCACAAAAACCAGATGGCAAAATTTGCAGAGAATATCTACTATGACCAACTTAATAATTAACAACAGATAAGAGATTACAAGTACATGTACAAAAGTGAATTATATCCCCATTTATGTTTTCCTCTAACTCTTCATAGTGATGAAGGAACTAAGGCACAATAACGTGGAGATAGCATCATTCCTCATACTGCGAGAAATTTTAACCTACGGCAACCAGCGAAGATTCTAACCTCTTCACAGAAAAGCAAATAACATAAGCAAAATGATAGCACTGTAGCAACATACAGGTGTAGGAACATAAGACCCAATGACCAAAGGCAGGTAGAAACAAATATACCTGCTGGAAAGAAAGAACATCAGAGCGAAACCTCGTGAGTTCTCCTTTATCACATTTAATAGATTTTGACACATTAGGTATTGAAATTCCACCAGGAAGCACAACCTCCCTACAGTCGCCTTCATCAATTTCAATTAAACGACAGTTATCCGGATGACCTTTACAATACTTGAGCCTCAAGTCCAACGAAATATCATATCCACATCCTATGGACTGAATCGCAACCTTGGCTGCTTCAGCAGCTGGTAACTTCAACGCCATTCGTCACAACATCCTTCTTCTATCAAAAACGACTTCAGTTACAGAAATGCTCAACGTTACTACACACGCAACCTATAAATGAACCATGTAAAACTCCCAGCGTGTTCCTAGACTAGTCAAAAGACAGCTGTAACTGAAAGAATAATCAAAGTTTCGGAAACCTTACAGTATCAATCTAGAAATTTGGAAAATAAAGTTCAATTTCCGGGCTGAGAACTGCAAAATTTTCGTTTTGCACCAAATCAACTGGACAAACTCAACAGCAAAACCCTAGAATCACGCTGTAAAGGTGCATTTCATTAGTAAATAACTGAAGTAGTCGATAAACCTCGGTAATGAATCCGCGAGCATTTCAGTTTAGTACGGACTCGAAACCCTAGCTGAGGTGTATCGAACGGGGGACGTCGAGATCCGAAGATTTCGTATTTGACTTTGAAGTGAAGCTCAGATCTAGAGAAGAGCTTCGAAGACGACGGGCGAGGGATTTGAGGTTAAAGAGGGAAGAGAATCGTGCGCTTGAAATGGAAACTCTGTATTTTACATGTTTTTAGCTCTTTTGGGATTCTTTCGTCTATGAGAATGGAGATTTTAACAGTGACAGGAGTGGAGTGCGGACGTCAACGGAGGGGATTGTGGGTTGACTAACGCTTTACGGTCTAAAACCGCCAATCAGCGAAAGCAACGTGTCTGGACTGGTAATGTTCCCAACTAAAGAGGCAAATTATGATATATACGGCAAAATATTTGTTGTAAATGATAGTGACCATAATTATCGGAGACGCTTAAAATTGTTGAAAAATGATGTCTTAAATTACTTGTTATTTTATTTTAAATTAATTATTATTTTAAAAGTTTAAGATATTTTTTTATTTTATCTATTTTTTTCTGAAGATTACAAAATATTTAATAATTAAGTAAATTTTAATTAAGAAAATATAATTTAAATATAAATAAGATTAAAATAATTAAAAATTCTTCTACTTAGTATTTTTTTTAAAAGGATGTGTAGAATAAAAAAGCAATAAATAATTTGAGACAAAGGGATAAGTGGAGAATTCGATTGAAATAATGTGTGTTTTGAAAAAATATAATAAATACTAAATAGATTTGTCGGATTTTTCATAACTAAAATAGTAAAAACACATAAAGGTGCTCCATTATCTATGCGTTTTTATTATTTTTATTATGAAAAATCTGACAAATTCATTTATTTTATTTTTCTCAAAATCCACACTATTTTAAGCAAATTCTCGAATAACTGACCCTACAACATTCCCAACAAAAGAGAAAAGTTATCATTCACAAAAGAAGAGCAAAATATGACAAGATTTTTAGCCCTTTACAGAAAAATAATAATAATAATTTTATGATTTTTTCAAAAAATATATTATTTTTATATTAAAAAAATTTAAAATATTATGATTTAATTTAAATTATAAAAAAAAAATAAGAAATTTCATTTCCTTCAAAATATGTACATGGACACTTAAAAGTTATTACAAAATGATGGATCATGTCGGCTCTCAATAAAAGAGGGAAACTATTCTATAGTAAGAAAGAAGGGCAAAATATGTACATAGACTGCATTTAATGTTATTGCAAATGATAAATATCATAGAGATGTTTTTATTTTTATTTTTTTGTAGAAGTATATCAGAAATATTCATATGTAACCTATCATGAAATGCAAATGCCGCTGATGTGTCAAATGATAAATCAATGAATGATAAGTGTAATTCTAAAAGAAATTAATACTAATAATTTTTAAAAGTATAAAGTATTTGTTATATAAAAAAAATACGATTAGCCTACTTTTCTTGTGTTGCTGCCTCTCCCATATTGTTACTCCTTCCTCCTCTCCATCTACCCCTCTCCTCTCTTTTTCTTCTTCCTCTGCCTACCGCTGCTCTTCATGCCTTTCCCAATCTTTTTCTTCTTATAAAATCAATTGCCCTGCTTTTGTGTTGCTATTCATATCCCTCCATTTCAGCTTTCTTTTTCTTTTTTTTTGTTAGAGACAAATTGAAGCATAAAGGACTGAATCTCAATGAATCGTAATAGCAAGATCACTCTACCACTTATAAGATTTTGTCGCCAATTTAAATGGTCTGATCTCCTCTCTTCTTCTTTCAACATAGCTCACTTTCCTCCCTCCCTCTCTTCCACCAATTATTATTCTTTCAAGAGTAGCCTCATGTCCCTCATAATTTTCTTCTCCACTTTCCTTTTTTGTATTCGCTATTTCTCTTTTAAAATCTCTCTTCATGTTATTTTTTTCTTACCCTTCGCCCTCCGTTCTAACTCCATCCACGCCTGTTATAGATATAGTTATTTTGATAATTATGTGATAAAAGTTTTAGATGATATTGAATAGTGAGTTATTGAAAGGGTTTGATCGGCGGGTGGTGGTGAGTTTAAGGGTTTGTTTGGGACGGATGCGCGAGGGTGAAGGTGATGTTGTGAGCTTCATTGGGATAAAAAGGTGTGGTCCACTTGAAAATAATTATAAACATAACTATAAGAGTCTTCAAACTCAAAGCTAGCTGAAGGCACACATTTTGGCATATCAACATCATAACTAAAGATAATAGACACATTTCTATCAATTAAGGAGAATCTATTCGATTACTGTAAAGATAAAATATCTATTTTATTGTTAATGATAATTTTAAAGGTTTATCTATGCAATTTGTCAAAATAAAGGGAATATTTTATAAAACAAATATCATTGCAAGTTTGAATCTCAATATTCTCCTAATTATGATTGTCTATTTGCCTAATTAGTCCTTACTATCATGTTAATTGGAGCTCTAATAAATTAATGTCATATCTTTGCTATCTTACAAATTTTTTTAAAAGAAAAGATATTTTTATATCAAAAGTTAACATTAAGGATAACATGGATTAAATAAGTGGAAGAAGATACATGTTTAATCCAAAAATTTGATGTTAAAATTATCAGTCAAAAAGGCGAAAGAGGCATAAATTTTTAACCATAACTTTTATATTTAGTTAAAATATGAATTCGACACGTAAACATTTAGGATAACACGTGACTGATCGAGCCAGTTCAACACGGTAGATCAAGAGTCTGAGGTTATTCCAGGGTAGCGTTCTATGGGCATGTTTCTAATTCATGCCAAGCTCAACACAATGATGATGTTTGCCTTGCTCCAGAGTAAAGCAACTGGTTACAATAAATCCTACAGGAGAATCAATTTCGTGTAATGCAAGATTCATTTTGACAATTATACATCCACATAAATAATGGATCCAACGTGCAAATACGGGGCATGTTTGTATTGGATTAAAAATTGGTAAAATCAGCTTTTAAATTTTTTATTTTTAGCTTTTTTAAGTGTTTGTCAAAAAAAATTTAAAACTGATTAAATAAGCTAAAAGCTATAAGTTGGGAGACCGTAATTTTTTATTTTTTTACTTTTAAATATTTTTTCTTAAAATCTATTTTTTTAAGCTAATCCAAATAAGCTGAATGATTGCTAATAGCAACTTAACATGTGGAAAATGTTATTTAAGGTTAAGTTATAAATACACTCCTTTCCCTTATAAGGCACACACACATGTATGGTGTCATTGCCTAATAGTTCCGCCAAAAAGATTTTTTTTTAGTTCTCTTTTGTTTTATTATATTAGTATTCATTGTTATTTACTTATTTTATTGCCCTCGTAAGCAAGTCATTGGAATTATGAAGTTAATATTTAATCATTATAATATGCATGTCCGTGATTTTTTAAATACAAATTTAGATGTTACATAAGTCATTGGTTTAAAGATGAACAACTTACTCCTCAATTTTTTTAGGCCATCAACCATCTATAATATAGTAACTTACAGAAAGCACTACAGTTTAGGAGTTAATTACCAAATTTAGCTATTATTTCAATATTTATTATTCGTAGCAAAATTTTTATTGTAACACGTTTATGTTTGATGCATCACCCATATAACAAATGCAACTTGTGTTAACTGTATTTGTTCGTACAATGAGTACAACATGTGTCAATTATATTCGTTCTCACAAAGAATATAACTTGTATCAATTGTATTCATTTGTGCAACAAATACAACCAAGGGGAAATACAAAAATATATTGGTATATACAAAAATACAAACAACAAAAATACAAGGGTATATATATGAATACATAACCATAAAAATATAGTCAGACAAGAAAAAAAATAACAAAAATACATCTCATAGCTAGAAAAATATTACATTAATGTTACAATCAGGGCAAAAATTAGAGAAATATAAGAATTTGCTGAAAGATCAAACTACGGGAGAACCAGAAATGAAGGGCTTTCTCCCCTTTCTGTCCAATTCTTTGGTCTTAAAACCGCTAGTTTTAAGAATGAGTCATTGCCCTTCTCCGACTTTGACTGCCCAACCTGAGAGCAGATAGCTAATGCGTTTCACTTGTTGAACATGTTCCTCCTTCAGAAAACAAAAATATAAGAATACATACTAGATCTGAAAATAGTTTTCTCAATTCCGATAAATTCATCCTTCCTCAGAATAATAAATATAGGTGAAATACAAAAATATATTTTAAAACTGAAAAAGATTTCTGAGGTCGAAAATTCTTCTTTCCCGGAGTACAAAAATACAAGTGACTAGATTTATCACCACAATCAATAGTTTGTTCACTACGTCCAGAACAATAATTCTTATTACGGATATTGCTCTACGACAATTAAAAAAAAAACAAAGAAAGAGATGGTTAAACCAAACCAATATGACAGGACTACGAGCAACACCACTTGAAAACTATATCAATCTGACTCATCCTCGATTCATACTTTATCTTTTTCAGATTTGAGTATTGCAAAAGAAAGGAAAGAGACGAAGCTTTGTCGGAATAAGTGGCAAAGAGCATAGCTTGTGGTTGGCCTGCGATGGTTGTTCGCCAGAGCTCTGTTGATCGTCAAAGAGGAGCAGTCGAGGAAGAAAGATAAGAGCTCTTCAGATTTGAATTTTCTATAAAATTCAAAGCAAATTGTTATTTATGAAAGTATAACTACAAATGATAAATACACTATATAAGTTAGTTATACCATGTTATGTTTTCAAGCAAAATTGTGATATATATTATTATTGATTATTTTGATGGTGTATTAAATTTTTTTATAAAGAATCTCCAATTGTGACAAACTACGTTTTTTCAAAAAAATGATGATGGTTCAAATACAGAAAACTCCTCCAAACTTCAAGTAATTATTTTTCTTCAACTCTTTCAAACATTAATATTTTTAGCAATTTTCTCTTTAAATAACATCCAATTAATAAGAACAATAGAAGTGAAAGAAAAAGAAAAAAGAACAAATATTAAAGAAAGCTTCTTAATGAGGTCACGAGTGATTTGCAATGCAAAGGTGTAAACCTGTTTGAAATTTACAATCCGACACTGCTAATCACACCACATATCTAATATTTTAAAAGTGACCAACTTTAAGTACTAGCACATAAAGATTGTCACATATTGTAAATAATACTTGGATTAAAATGTCAAAATAAAAAATGTCAGCTCACCAAAAAATGAAAAAAACAATAAAGAATATACATAATTGTTTTATAACACTAAGTGTAAGTTAAGACAAATTTTTCTTTTTAATCAATCTACGCCATGTCAGATTAACTCAGGTGAATATTCATGATTTTTCGAAGTTAATAGAAAACATATTAAATTAGATAGTAATTTGGTTTTGTATTTCGCTTGAATAGACATTGTTGGTATAGAGTGTCCCCACCCCTCCCCCCTTCCCCCTCCCCTTTCCTTTCTTTTTCTTTTTTTTTCAGTCGGCACATTGGGATCCTCTAATAAAAGTAAATGCTCATGTACTAATAATCAATTTACCAATATTATTACTAATTTAATTAAGTGATTATATTTTAGATTTTAATATATAAATTAACTTATATGACAAAAGTGTCTGATGTAATATAATTTAAAAGTATGCAAAAATCGATTTAATTGATAAATCAAATTGAAAAAAATATTATTGAATATATTGGGATTGAGTTATTGGGTAACGGTCTTTAAACGATATTGTAAATTTTTTTATTGGACTAATGATTTTTTCGATTTTAAATTTCAGTTGATAATTAAATCAATAACCCAATAACATAATATTAAAGTTATTTCTTATCTCCAATTATATAAAAGTGGATTTAGAATTTAAATATAAATTCTATTCTTATTTTTTAAATTCTATTTTCTCCCTGACAAGACATTATACTTATGGAATAACAATTTTAATTTGTAATGTTGTATTATAATTTAAATTGTAGTTTGTTAGTAAAGACATATTCAAGAGAATGACAGTGGATGGTAATTATAAATTTATCTCTTTAAGATTGATATGCGTGTAATTTCTTTAATTTAAATAATGAAAAAATATTATTGGGTTCTTTAAAATCTTTACTTTGATTTAATACCAATAAACATTATTAATACCAATGAGATAGAAGAAGCATATGGATTTCTGTCTTCGTACTTCCACAAGTCATTCAATAAATTTCATTTTAGTAGTTATGTTTAGATAAATAATCTTTCTATTCCCTGAGCTCATATTTATTAGTTCATGACATTTTATTTTAATAATAAATTCTTTGTGAAGATGGTATATATGAACAAAGGAAAACAAAAGAATTTTTAGTTATTAGTTAAACAGAAAATCGAATGGTTAAGAACCTTCCGATTAATTAGCAATAAAAAATAATTATTTTATTAATTTGATTATCATAAAACGAATTTATAATATATAAAATTATATTAAACCGATCATAATCACCCCTAAAATAATTAAATAAATTACAGGTAAAATTATTCGCTACCTTTTATTATAAAATAATTTATGTAATCTTTTAAATAGTTTGACATTACAATTAATATGTGTACCTAAGAATTAAATTTTCTATATAAAATTGCAATTTTTGCAAAATTAATAAAAGTTTTCGAGCTTGCCTCAATTTTAATTTAAAAAAAAAAAAAGTAACGGGAGCCGAAAGGAAAATGAGTAGTGTCGCATTGTAAGATCTTGGACTCCCCGGTCCTTTCATATATAAGCTCCCGGAGCGCCTATATTCTCTTCATCATCTGATTACTCTTTGTACGAGAGCATTGCTCAATCTCCAGCAAGGTAACTGCCGATTTCTCTGAATACTTCTTCTCACTATTTGATCTTTCTGCAACTTTTTTACTTTCGATTTTCGTCGTTAGATCTACGGATTTGTTACTGTCCGATCTGATTTTCCAATTATTTATATCTCAAATCTGTACGAAGATCCGAGCAATTTGGGTGGATTTCACCGTTTTATGCTGTAATTTTAGTGAATTTGTACAGTATATGCCGTATTTCATTGTTTCTAAATTTTATGGCACTGTCGATCCCTAAGGAGTGAGTGAATGATGTTTTAATTTAGCATATACTCATCTGTCGGTTGTTTGAATCTTTTTTGATGTTTCTTACGGGTTTGAATTTGCGTTCAAAATCCAGGTGGTATACGATCTATTGCCTAGGATCTGATACAGCGAAATCTACTAAGCAGCAAAGATGGTAATATTTCGGTTGATAAATTTGTAGCAACATAGTTATGTAGATTGGAGTGGTTTACCATGCTCTTAAAGAAATAGAGATTATTAGCTTAGAAGAACATTGCAATGATAACCATACACTGTTGTCCAAATATGTGCTGCAGGTTGTTCTAGCGGCTTCCATAATTTCTAAATCTGGAAAAGGTATGTCACATTGTGCATGTTCTTTGAAATTGTCTGGTTTGGAGACTAGCGGGATGTTGGTTAATTTTTATGATGGAATTCTTCTTAAGTCAGAGCATGTGCACAGAAATTGCTACTCCCTCCTTTACATTTGATGGGTTTGTATTTGATTGGACATGGAGTTTAAAAATGTCATATTTTCAATGACAAAATGGGAATGTTAAGATTAAAGAGTTTCTAGATATAAAAAAGTGTAATTTTTTTTGTGGAAGAATGCTATTGGAGTCTAAAGCTCGAAATAACATTTGGCATTAGACAAGAAGTTGCCATTTCAGTCAATTTAATATGTAAAACTTGTCGAGACAAATGTAAAAATTGCAGTGAAGGCAGAGGAAATCGTTCCATTTAGTTGTAGCTAGAGGCACAAAGTATAAATAACCTCCAAGACATGTGATGTTGGACATGTAAAATGTGAACTTGCAACAAGACTAGGCTGAATAACATGCAGTGATGTACACTATAAAGGAGTTGGAATGTTTCAGGTTAATCATCATTTGATTGAAAAGAGTTTTGCAACATTTTGTTTTGTTTAACCAGTCTTAATTGCAAAGATGCCGAGGTGTTCACATCGATATCAATGTATTTGATTATGTGTACTGGTGGCACTTGTCGTCTTGTGCTCCAAAGAATATATTTGTCTTTATAAACAACAGTTATTTCATGGAAAAAGATGTTTTTTGTGTTGCTAGTGTATGGGATGTCGTAATATTTGGTGGTTCTGTATTAAAGACATTTATTTCAAGTGAAGTGTGAGAAAAAAAATTTCTGATGCCTAGGACTGCTATTAGGAAATAGTAATGTTTTCTCCTACTTAATTAGTTTGAATGGTATAAGATCATTTAAACGAAATGTGACAGATGCTCCCTGCGATATTCATCTTTTTGAGAAAAGAAGAAAGAAAAAGGAAGAGAAGAGACAAGTATTTGTGCCACAACTGCTATGTTCTTCTTTAGTAGTAGTATAGATGTGACTAATAAATTATAAAATGTTTTCCTAGAAGGGGAGGAAAAGGAAATGATAGTTATGCAGAAGAAAGCAATAAATCATGGAATGCAAACTTAAATTAGAAAGAAAAGGGCAGATAAGAGACAATGTTAACCATTTAAAAAATGAGAACATAGTTGTAATTGTTTGTCTTTTCTAGCTGCTGTGTTCGAACGTAGTGGTACAATAACGACAAAGCTGGGCGAGGGACAAATTGTTGGAACCGCGAAGGGTTCTATTTCCTCAGTTTTGACTTTTTGCTCAACTATGATGTTTCCATCTTCTAATTCCATAGGTGAATTTTGTTTAATTTCAGATTCTTTCTTATATTTTCATGTGAAAGGTAAGAATTTCTGTCCACTATTATACCCCTCTTGTTAGGAATCAGTAGGCCCATGATGCTGTCCTTTTAATAGTTCATTGATTTTCTTCTCTTACCCTTGTGGTCCGGCCCTTCCCTGGACTCGTGCATAGCGGGAGCTTTAGTGTACCGGGCTGCCCTTTCTATTGATTTTCTTCTCTTACAGAAGAAGCTTCTTTTGTTGGTTTGAGGTAGGACTTAGGATGTGTTATTCAATCATTTCTTGCATCTTGATGTCCAATATTCTTCTATTGATGTACTAGGAGGGATTTGCCACTGACCACTATTGACCGTATCATCTCATTGTCTTGTGCAGCTCTTGTCTCGAGGCAGTTTGTTGATATGTCTCGTATTAGAATTGAAGGATATCTTGCAGCTTTTCCCAAATTGGTTGGTACAGGAAAACAGCATACATATGTTGAGACTGAAAATGTGCGATATGTTTATCAGCCGATAGAATCTCTGTACTTGCTCCTTGTGACCAACAAACAGAGCAACATTCTTGAAGATTTGGAGACACTGAGGCTTCTGTCTAAACTAGTATCCTTTCTATTCTTCTGATATTGAAGTTGGACCATCCTGGACTATCATCCTTTCTCTTCTTCTGATGCTGAAGTTAGATTATCCTTTCTTTACAGCACTAGATTGTCTTTATCCATCTGCGTTCATAGAATATTGCTGCTTTTAAAAAGAAGAGTTTGTAATTTCTCCAACCTGCAAAATGTAACTCCAAAATTCAATCTATATAAATATAAAATAAACAAGTTTTCATGTGCATGCTGCTAGAATTTTTTCTGTAAATGGAAAAGTTTGGGCAATTCCTTGACCGTTGTTAGGTGCCTGAATATTCTTATTCACTAGATGAGGAAGGAATTGGCAGGACAGCTTTTGAGCTTATTTTTGCATTTGATGAAGTGATCTCTCTTGGACACAAGGAAAATGTCACAGTTGCACAAGTCAAGCAGTACTGTGAAATGGAGAGCCACGAGGAGAGATTGCACAAGTTAGTTTTACAGAACAAGATAAATGAAACCAAGGATGTCATGAAGCGTAAAGCCAGTGAAATTGACAAAAGCAAGGTAGTTCAGAAGGCACATGTCACCTGTGTTAAATGTTTAATTTCTTCCCTTTTTCATGTCTTGGTTCTATTTGATTTTACTGTTAACATAAGTTTCTACACATTTATTTTGCAGATTGAGAAGAATAGAGGTGAAAAAGGAGGTTTCATGTCACTGCAATCCATGGGTTCTGGAAGAATGGATACTGGCTTTGGCAGCGACTCAGGCATATCTAACACAGGAGGCGGTGGTTTTGGTAGTGGTTCTGGATTTGGTCTAAGCCCTGATGTGGACACGTTTTCCACCAAATCCAAGGGTTAGTATTTGTTCACCCTGTCATGTAACGCGTCTTTAGCTCGTTGCTAGATCTCTGTAGAGGGGGTGCATCAACTGTCTTTGCATGTTTGCCCTCACAACTTCTTTTTTTCTTAGGTTACATATGTCTTTAAGCTGTAGGCACAACCTTTTGATGTTATAGGTGCATATACTGTGTAGGGAAGCAGTACAATTTTGATGGGAAGGAATTAAAGTCACCCTTTGTAATGAATATTAGGTCGAGTCTATAGGGACGACCCAAAAGAAATAGTATGAAAAAAAAAGCTTTTATAGGTGATGAAGAGAATGAAAATTAAGCAGAACGAGAACACAAAACCTTCTTCTGAAAGTTTTCCTCGCAAGATGTATAAAGTTGATAAATGTGACACACTCGAGAAAATTCTCAAGAATTCCTACAAAACCCTTGCCTTAGATACCCCTTAAGGAAGAAGGGAAAATGAGACCTCCTTTTCTTTCTGCTTTTTTCCTTTTAATTGTGAGAGTTGTATATTACTGACTTGCTGTGTTTGTAACAACTTGTTGAGGTGATTTTTTCTTGATAAATTTCTAGAACTTTTCTTTTTGTGTGTGTTGTTTGATGCTCTGGAATGAGTTGGTAGGTCTGAAAAGTTTTGCATCTACATTGGGTTACTCTCTGTTGGCTGCGTGCAAAGCATATGTGCGTTTATCATATGAAATATCAAATTTGCAGGTTCTCTCGGAGAACCTTGAGAAATTGGTGGGAAATCAATTATGAAGATGTAGCTTATGGCATTTTTGTGTATCAGGTCGTCCAGCTGCATCTGCTACTGCTCCACCGAAAGGTCTTGGTATGCAGCTAGGTAAAACACAGAAGACCAACCAATTTCTGGAATCCCTAAAAGCTGAGGGTGAAGTAATTGTCGAGGATGTGAGGCCGACTGTTGGTCAGGCCAAACCAGCTGCTGCTCCACTAACTGATCCCGTCACGTTGACTGTTGAAGAGAAGATTAATGTAACACTAAAGCGTGATGGTGGTGTCAGCAACTTTGACGTCCAGGGTACTTTGTCTCTCCAAATTCTGAACCAAGAAGATGCGTTTATCCAAGTGCAGGTTCTCTTTCGCTTTCTCTCTCAAGTATGCTGAGGCTCGTCGGAAAAGTCTAACATTGTTGTGACTGTGTCAATGTCCAATGTCAACAATTTTATTTATATTCCCTTTCTATGAATAAATAAATAAATAAAATGACACATTATGCATGTAGATGTCCCTGTTGAAGCGGAGTTCATCATTTATGTCCTCTGCAGCCAAACACTGTTTCCACCTTTACTCATTTGATTGCATTTTGATATGAGATTGGCAAGCAATTGAAATTTGAAAGAGGGGAAAGAAGAATTTAATGGTTTTTTCTCCATTTCCCTGCAATATATGAATTCTTCTCTATGAAAACTGTAAACATTTCCAGTATGCACTCTTTATAATAAGACTGAAGACTCAACTAGGCCCCTTTCCATCTGAAATGCTTGTCTAAAATGGACTCTCTAGCTCTGCGTTTGGAAGTCTATTTGACCTCAGAAGGCGGCATTTATTTTTGCTTTGCTTGTGAATTTTGTGATAGTGTAGTTTACTGTTCATTCATACTATATTTTCAGATTGAAACCAGTGGTAATCCAGCAATCCTCTTTAAAACACACCCAAACATGAACAAGGAGTTGTTTTCAAATGAAAATATTCTAGGCCTTAAAGATCCCAATAGGCCATTTCCCACAGGTCAAGGTGGTGATGGTGTTAGTCTTTTGAGGTGGAGAATGCAAAGCACAGATGAGTCAATTTTGCCTTTGACAAGTAAGCTTCATGAATTTCAGTTGACGCTTCTCTTAATCTCTGTGCTGTCTTCTGTGTTTAATTAATATTAATATTATCCTTATCATTGATTTCAAATGTTTTGTCTCAGTTAACTGCTGGCCTTCAGTTTCTGGAAGCGAAACCTATGTGAATATCGAGTATGAAACCCCTGCACAAATTGATCTACAAAATGTCGTAATTTCTGTACCCCTCCCAGCTCTCAGGGAGGCTCCAAATGTACAACAGATAGATGGAGAGTGGAGGTGATCTTTTAACTTTTTGCTCTTTTGCTAGTTTTACACGATCATCCTTTTCATCAGAGATTTTTTCTCAGTGGATTTAAACTGAATCTTACATGGATCTTCTTATCATTGAGGCTTTCAAAGCTGAAATGACCTTTGCATAGAGGCCATGCTACTTTTAAGATGCTAATTTATTTATTGCTTTTAAAAATGCCCAGTTTGCATCACTGCGGCCAGAGCAAAGCAGTTGTTTCATGTTTATTAGTTCATTTGGTTGCAGATAGATAGGATTCTTGGAGAATCATTTGTTTGGAGAGTTCACACATCATGTGGCTCTTCAAAGGAGGGATGGACATCACTTAGTTATTCCTTCCGATGCTAGCTTTCAATTCTGTTTGCTTTCCTTGAAGAAGAAATATAACTCCTATCTTCATTTTGGTTGCACCTCATAAGAACTATCAAATACATTGTCTGGTAGCATGTATATAGTGCTTAAGCGAATGACTGTAGACAAAAACTGAAATGAAAAATTAAATGGTAGCGAGGCCACTGGCTGCAGCTAAAGCTGTATTATTGTACTTGTGTGGTATGATAATATTGAGGAAGTCGGTGAAAATGCAGTGCAGAATGTGTAATTTCATCCCTTTACCTAATAGATAGTTGGCCAAGGCCCGATATGGATTGACCAAAGATATAATCTAATTACTTTTTTAAGGCATAGATGATTGACTGACCTTTTTGACTGGGAAGTTCTATGGAACTGCTGGATTGTGCTGTACAGATTGTTGAATATTCTATCTAGAATTCAATCTTTTTCATCCTCCAATTTGCAGGTATGATTCCAGAAATTCTGTTTTGGAGTGGTCTGTACTTCTCATTGACAATTCGAACCGCAGGTTAGCTTAGGTTAAACTTTGTCATTTTGAAGCACACAGCCAGCAAGGCTTGTTTGTCTTTCTAACATGGAAGTTGGAAACTTTGCAGTGGAGCACTAGAATTTGTTGTTCCAGCAGCTGATCCATCGGTCTTCTTCCCAATTTCTGCACGTTTTACTTCCTCAAGAACCTTCAGTGACGTGAAGGTTTGCTCCTAATCTTCCATGTGATATTGCTCAGTCATTTTGGTATTTTAGGTGGCGTGGCTCTAATTTTGTTCCTAGTTTATGCTGGCCATTCGGCAGCTAGTGTCTGGAGATTATCCGATCCTCTTGCTACATGGTTGTCGTTATTCTTTATTTATTTGCATGCAATCATTATATCTGATCTGCTATTATACATGTTCATTTCCGTGAAAGAGTCTTCTTCTTGTGGTTGTTATGCTTACTGTCTTGCAATCCTAGTAACTGTTAAAACAGTGTTGATGGAATTTGCTGTGTTGTGATTCTATGCAGTTGATCTTGTGTATAGGAAATTTAGATGGCAATTGTTTGCTGGATGGTAATATAAGTAACATCAACTCTAAATATAGCCCCCTGATTTTTTGCTGTATAGAAAGATATACTGAATATTGAATAAGCTCTGAGAATCAAAAGATTCCTCCCTTTTCTCCTAGATTCGCTTCACAGTCAGCTGATACCTTTTTGTAATTGAACTTTGCGTGTTCATTTGTTTTTTCACTATACTCGGTAATCTCCAATGGCTTGTATTACCGTGTGCCTGAATTTGGTTGCTTATCTGGTAACACAATTTGGTTGAAAATTTTCAGGTTGTCAACGTTCTGCCTCTAAAGGGCGGGGCTACTCCCAAGCATTCTCAAAGGACACTGCTGGCCACGGAGACTTACCAAGTTGTGTGACCATAAGGGCAGCATCAAATTATGCCCCTCTAGCAACATTATAGGACTTATTTTATTTCATTTTTCTTCAGACTTGTTTGCCTTTTCCTTGTTCTCCCTTCCAAAAGTTTTTTGCAGAACATGATCATGTACGGAGATTGAATGACTTTGTTAGGTCGAACTTTGTTCTTAACAATTCGACATACAGTTGCCTTATGTACTCTCCATTATTATTTCCTTTTCAAGAACTAAAATTTGAGCTCTCTCTCAGCTTTCTTCCTGATTATTTTGAATTGTGCTAGTTCTTTATTCATTTTTTTCTTTAGATGCTATTCTCATGAGATCTCCCTTTGTTCATTGAAATGATATTTTATTGATGATTCTCTAACATTAAGTAGAACTTACAGTAATGCCACCGCCACAGTAGTGTTTTAGTTTTAGTTTTACTTATTTTTCAGCAAGACACTCCTCTTAATAACTTGTACCCTTTCAAGATAGTTTGAATTTGTTGCTTTCGATAACAGATACGTTTCGCTTTAGAGCTGTTAAATTTACAGAATGCCCGGACTATTCAAACCACACAGAAACAAATGTCTGAACAAGTTAACTTTAATTGGAGCCAAAAATAAATAAATTATGTTTTACCTTATTTTCGGGAGTTTGAATTTGAGCTCAAGACATTTATATCAAGAGTTCAAATTTATTGAATTTAGCCGAATACTACTATCCATTTTTAGGAGGGAACAGGAAAATTCAACTCAAGAATATTGTGCTAGGGGTACTATTCTTTAATTAAAACAACTCATTCTGTATCAGTAGTAGATCCTATATTAAAATCTATTCGAAAAATATAAGGTAAAAAAGATGTTATTTCAGTAAAAAAATAAAAGATTTTAATGAGGCAATGACTCCACAACCTAATGGACAAGGGTATCTCAATCTATTTCTTTTCAATTAGGGGAACAATGAATATAAAATAGCTTAATAAAGGGAAAAATAATTTACCCAAAACTTCTTTCTTTTTTAAAGTGTCAGCCATGTTTCTCTATTTTATATTTGTACACGCACCAAGGGGAGTGAATACAAACCCACATGTGTATATGCATAAATTATTGAATTGAACATAGTAATGGAGTACATCAGTCAACTGTTTTAAAAATCGAAGGGAAAAGAAACTTTTGAGTACAAAGACAGCTGTATCATCTTGTGTGAAATGATGAGAAAATGTTGATTTTGACCCTTTCCATTATGGGCAATAACTTGGTCCCTATTCTCGAATCTCCTGTCACAGAAACAACTGGGTCCGCTTTGATGTGCTATTATAGGATATTCATCAGCTTGTGTATTACCCCCTCCGTTCCAAAATAACTTATCATGTTTTACCTTTCATCACTCAAATTATATAAATTTTAACCAGCATGCCTCTATGCAACCGTGTGAGAGATTAGTTATAGATGATTAATAGGAAAAATAAAGATGGATCGAAGGAGAGGTGATTAGACAAGACATGACGAAATTTCAACTTTCCGAAAACATAACCTTAGATAGGAGATTGTGGAGCATACGGATTAGAGTAGAAGGTTAGTAGGCAGGAGCGCATTATCTTCTTGTTCCTTCATACCGATAGTCGTACTATTACTCCCTCCGGCAGTCGAAACAACCTCTCTATCTTTAAGGCATCGGTAAAGTCTTTGTACACTCGACCCTCCCCCGACACCACTTTGTGACATTACACTATGTATATTGTTATATATATCAGAAGAATTGCAAGTTGTACTACTTTTCATATAATTGTTAAATATTGAAATTATAATTGCAAAATATTAAATTAACCTAATCCAATTTGATTTAGAAGATTAATTATATTGATTTCGAGAAGCGAAATATGACAACTAATATGAGACACGCCAAGTACTGTAGTATTATTTTCATGTCATACTGCAATTAAATTACAGCATACATATGCAGAGCTACAATTCTTTTTTATAATCTAGTAAAAGAAGTAAAAACATGTATCTCACACATGAGTTACTACATAGTTTATTATTCACTTTACCAAAGTGTACAAATCCCTCTGTTTCTTGGTCAATAATGACAGATTATATTAAAGGCAGATCCAGGATTCCAATGTTATGAGTCCAGAGTTCAACATTATACATTGGAACATTATTATTTATACTTATTCAGTGAATTTTTAAACAACACACAATCTGCGCGAAAGCTATTGACCGTAAGTCCTTTAACTGCATCTACCCCTGAATCACATAAGTGGACTAATAATTCATACTACATCAAAAGATTACTTTAATCCTATGTTATCACTTTATGTGAAGGGTGAATTCATCACAGCTTATCTTTCCAATCAACTTCATTTTTTTGTCCTCACCATACTTTCCAGCCTTAAAACCTATCTACTTCATTCCCACATCATATTTATACACACGTTATAACACACACATCTTCTTGGATAGCTTTGAGTATAGAGTCAAAAGAGACGGCACGAGAAAATGGATGGGTACACCAAAATCAATGGAACCAACAACACTAGCAACAAATCAAGATCCAAGGATTTCTCAGATCTCCTATCTTTCACCCAACCCCAGAAAACCAATGAAAATCTTAGCCCAAATCACAATATTTTTCATGATATTATAGATCTTGAATCAATATCCAAAAGCCAACAAAGCAAGAACCAAGAATCCCATGATGACAATGAGAAAGAGAATGAAGATGCCATTGCCAATGAAGAAAAAATGAAGGGCAATAACAACAATATTCCTAGTGGTGTGAAGTTGAGCAGGGCTTGCTCTGTTTCATCAGCAGCTTCAGCAAACAGGTTAAGGCTAGAAAGACAAGGGAGCAAGAGCACAACTACATCATCTTTTCAATCAGTGAAGAGAGTTTTCTCAATGAGAAGATCTTCATCAGTTTCTGAGAAGTATTGCAGGATTCATGATCAGGGATTCACCATTTCATCTCCGATACTGGATGATGTTGCTGAAGCTCATGAGAATATGGAGAAGAAGGAGAAGAAAAGTGGAAGCGGTAGAATCTTAAAAGCCTGTAAGCGCCTTTTTGGAATCTGAAAGTTACCATAAAATGAATCATTTCATTCTTTTTCTTTAAAAAAATATTTAATTCAGTACTTCTGCTTTTTCAAAGTCAAACGAGTTTTGGCATATGGACTATTATGTATTGTTCATCACTCCCCAGTCCACAAACCCAACACTTTGGCCAAGCTCATGAGAGGAGAGAATTCAAGATTTGGAGTCCACGAGTTCAGAATGGATGTGAACTATCATATATTTATAGCATTTATTTCCTTCTGCATTTTCACATGTAAATTGAGTCGGACATTGTGAGTTCAGTTCAGTTCAATTCACTCGCTCTAAATCCCCCTCTGAATTCACACCGCCATAAGAAGAAAGTTTGTATGTGTATGTACTCAAGAGAGGACCTCCTACTTCTATTTTGAGAATGTTAAATCTTTGGCATTTTATCTTTCTCTTTTGTGAAGTTCCTCTTTATATATAGTTTCTTATTATTTTCTGGCCTGTGTTGGAGATCTTCTTATTGAAATGGCACTTAGGTCTAACGTAAGAAATTTTGTAATAATAAGCATTAAAAGTTGGGTCTTAACATCTTACAAGTTATAACTGCAAGTTAAGGTTTGAGTTAATCTGTTCACTTTGGTAGTCATATAAGTTTAATATCGATGCAAATAGAAGTCATGACTTGTGTAAATTTTGAGTCTTCTATTATTGTTAGATGCTTAAACTCCTAATTATCCAACTGTCAAAGTCAAATTTAGATGTTTGACTATGAGGAAGCTGATTGAGATCCAAATCTAGGCATAAACTAATGACTTCTCAATTCAAAGCCTTGCCACTAGTTATAATAGTGACTTAACAATTGTCTGGGAAAGTGAGGGTGAAGTTCTGAGGGAACATGGGTCCAGAAAACAAAAGAAAAAGCAAATAAAAGTATATTTAACAAAGGGAAAGGATAATGAGTTTAAAATAAGTGAAAATATCAACAAGCATGTGGACATTAGACAATGAAGACAAAAATGGGAGTACCAAGGCTTCATTTGGCTTCACTTAGGAGACATTATGAGGCCACAAGCTATTAAGCACAAAACAATATTATATAACTTATCCTTGTCACAGCTATCAAAATTAGACACTGGACAGGTTTTTTAATTCTTCGAAAATGATCAAGAAATGGAGAAAGGGAACTCAATCTAAGACTTGCCTCAATCTGGTTAAAGATTATGAAATTTATAGTGTTGAACACATTTCCACAAGATTTTTTTAATTAAAAAGTGATTACAAATATGACAATACATTTAAGACCAACTGATATAACATTTTCAGAGTAAAAGCTTGTTTTTGAACAATCTATAAAACCAAAATGTATAATGCACAACACTTATAAGGTCACCTTTTTCTAGTCTTCAATCTAAAAAAATGATGCCGCACCCAAGTTCGATCCTCCAAAAATACACTATTTTTGAAGGACGCGACGGGCACCAGATGGCATTTTTGAATAGTCCAACCAACATAGCATGTCAGTACTGTTTGATGAATAAAAGGTGACACTTTGAAGTAAACTGGATCATTAGTAAACTGGAATCAACACAACTAGAGGAAATAGTGTCATATACTCACTTACAATTTGATTAGAAGAAAACGACATCTACTGCATTTTATTTACATACTTTATTGTGTTACTCTTGTGAAGTAAGAGTCACAACTAGTAAAGGTGACATAGAAACATATTCTAATACCAAGCACTTAAGAGCCTCCCAATTTCAAAAGATAGATAAGCATCAAGGCAAGCATAACATATCTGCTTAGAGCTAAGCCGACGCTGATCCCAAGCACTGGTTGTCACTTTCTTGGGCTTCTCAATCTCTATTCCCACAATTTTCTTCCCCAAATCTCGGAGCCCCGCATTGAGGAGTTTCTTTTTGTTCAGCTCCTCTGCCGCCCACTCCCGGAGATCAACCGTGTTCGACACTTCTAGTCCATAGTCCTCCCACAGCTTGTCCACGTCACTTGATATACCAACCCCCACGAATCTGTAGTCGTCGTTCTTTAGGAAGTTTCGGAGTCGGCGGGGAATGTAGGGGGAGTGGATAATTTGGTAGATAAGGCAGGAGTTACCGACACAAAGTTGGATGGTGGCGACAGGGTTTCGTTCGGCGGCGGAGTTGAAGTTTGGGCGCCACTCGATGTCAAGCCCTACAATTAAGCGGTGGAGACGGGATTCGTTTGAGATTTCGGTTTTCTTGATCCATGAGGACACAGTAGAAGGATCAAGAGTGACGGAGGTTTCGATTTCGGTGTCGTCCAAAATGACATCGTACAGTTTGTAGTTACATTTACAGGCCAATTCGTACTCTGCCAACCTCACAACCATGGCGTTCAAAAGCGAGAACTCCACACTCTTGCCGTGAATTTTAAAGCAAGAAATAGTAGTAAATTTAGGGTTGTTGTGTTAAATGATGGGATGGATCAAGTGCCATTTTGGATAAAAATATTTCTTTTTTTGCGAAATCCCGAAAAAATCAATCAAAGACGTAAAAATATCATCACGGCCAGATATTTTACGTTCCTCCGTGTATGTCCAATCCATCTCTATTTTTTCATTCTAAACTCTTTTAAGTTAAATTTAGAGTTTTATTATAAATATATTTATATTATACTGAATATCGATAAAAATATTTGTATTATAGTGAATATATGTATTTATATTATAGTGTAAATCTATTTTTTTGAAAAAAAGTCAGGAGAATATAAATAGAGAGGTTCTCTTCATTGTATTTCATTCGATCAAAGAAAATAAGAACTTCTCTCCTTCTCTCTTTGAAAAATATGAGGTAAGAAATTATTTTTTTTTTGAAATATGTATTACTTAATCACAGGAATGATATTCCTTTGGTGATATTATTGTTCTACGACTCTACCGTCTCAAAATTTGAAGGTCAAGATATTATTTTTCTCTTTCTTTTAATATGGCTAAGCTTACAAAACTTGATTTCGTTGCCCTTCAAAGTTTGGGTAAGAACTACCTTTTATGGGTGTTGGGTGTTGAAATCCATATGGATGCAATGACTCTTGGAGACACCATTAAAAGTGAAAATAAAGCATTAAACCAAGATCGTGCTAAGGTTGTGATATTCTTGCGTCATCATATTGACAAAATTCTGAAAATTGAATATCTCACGATTAAGAATCCACTTGTTTTGTGGAATAAAAGCACTTGTTTTGTGGAATAGCCTAAAAGAAAGGTATGACCACCTGAAGATGGTCATCCACCCAAAGATACGATATGATTGAATCAATCAAGACTATAAGTCTGTTTATGACTACAATTTTACAATGTTTAGAATTGTTTCTCCGTTGAAACTATGTGGAGAGATAAATAATAATGTTCATATGATTGAATATGTGGTAGTATACAAAATTAATTGAGAGCTCCGGAAGAGCTAATGTTTTACTACCCGAAAGAATGAAATTATTGTAGTAAGTCTCAAAAGGAAACTTATAAGTTTCAAAGACATTGAAAAGGGATTGAAAGTATAAATTATGGGAAGATCTAATATCTTCATATACTACAATTGAAGCGGGTTACAAATATTTATGTAAAAGATTATATGTCGTTTTCTTTTATTTGTAGTACATAAATATGAGTATGATGACAAAATCACATATGAAAGTAAACTAGAAGTTTACTGAAATAAAGATAAGTTGGTATAACTGGTTGGTCATCCCGGTTCAAATGTGATGCAAAAACAATTGAGAATTCACGTGGCTATATGTTGAATAAATAAAAGATTCTTCAAGAATTCTCTTGTGTTGCTTGTTCTCGTGATAGAATGATCTTGATCAGCTAAGATTGGAATTATATTTCCTGAAATTTTGAAACTTATAAAAGGGTGAATATGGGCCCGTTCACCTGCTATGTGAACCATTTGCTATTATATAATTTTAATAGATGCATCTATGATATGGTCACATGTGCTTTGATATTAACTTGCAATTGGTTCTTGCAAGGTTGTTTGCTCGAATTGTTAAATTAAGAGCACAGTTCCAAATCATAAAATCATGTTGATAATGTTGATTCATATCTACGTTGGTTTAGTGAAAATTGTATGCCTCCAATTATAGCTAAACCATTGGTTATGAGAACAAAAATCACAAATAAAATTTGGTATGAGATATATATGTTTATTTAACATATAGCAACACTTGAATGCATCAAGCCAACAAGGTTCCCCTATTGTTACACCCCGTAAATTCCCGGCATATACATGGCCTATTCGCGTGTTGGTTAAGAGTATTTGAAAGCCATACATGCTAGAAAAAGTCCCGGAAAAATATCGGACAAGCGCCAAGTCGGCGCGTCGCAAGGCAAAATGCGAGTTATAAATCGCATTTCAGGAACGCAACTTATAAATCGCATTCCCTGAATGCGACTTATAAGTCCCAATTATATAGAGCCTCCAACTTCGGTTTATTTCATTAACTTCATATGATTTCCAGAAAAGTCGCGAGAAACAGAGGAGAGCGTGAGGTATTGATAATTTCCTTTCGATTACGCCGTCAAACGCGGTCTAAACTTAAATTAACCTCAGGTACCGAGGTATTTAGTAGCAGAGAGCATTCCTACGGATTTAGTTTCGCGAAATACGGCCGACGAATCGTCGAGCTACCGAGCTAAGGTAAGTGGAATTGCTCCAAACTAGTGTCTATGTGCTCCTAGCTGTGAAGTGAATACTTCTCCTTTCTGGACTTCTGGAAAATAGCGAGTTTTTGACCGTCTTTCGATAAGCCTAAGTTTAGGCTATAATTTTATCGAAAGTGATGTTGTTCTTCAGAATAAGGTTATATTTAGTACTAATTGACATATTTATGATTGCAGTTGGGAGAAATAGCGGAAGTATTGACTGAGCCTCGTCCGATAGTCGGATAACTCGAGGCTAAGGTATGTAAAGCTAGTTTCTTCGGCAAGTTAGTAGTTTTGGCCTTGTATAGTTCAATAAACTCCATAGTAGAATTCCCGGAATTGAATGTTAAGTATTGTGCAAAGTTTAGTAAACCTAGTTTGCGTTGTTATATCGTATTCAATCTGAAAGTTAGTAAAGCATGCGCTCGAGGGCAAGTTAGTATTTCAGATTCAGTATAGCCTATTACGTGATTAGCAAGCATGTAGTAGAATAAAAGGAACAAATTTTCATAATAAAAGTCAGTAAGGAAAGATCAGATAGACAGACAGTTGTGGCTACAGATTAGCCATTCAGACAGATAGTGTCTTGGCTACAGATTAGCCGTACAGTTAAACAGAGATTACATAATCGGTATAATTAGTAAGAATCAGTTCAGTATAGAAACAAATCAGAATAAGAAGTTAGATTTCAGATAGTCTTTTCAGTTATACATGCTTGCTATTTATATGTGCTATTTGTTTGTTGAGACCTGCTATGGCATATGGGTGTCCCTTTTAGCATCCCCACCGCCCATGGGTTATAGCTGTGTTGATACCAGATTCAGATACCCCACCAGCTGGGCGATGCCGTCCGCCTAGAGGACGATGATGGTCGACCACCATGATAATACGGTCCAGACCATCCTGCTTGCAAGGGTAGTTCAGTTTACTCTGCGCAGAGCCAGTTCACCCTGTTTACAGGGGCAAATCACTCTGTGTGCGCTTGTGACCAGGGGCAGTTTCAGATACAGATTTTTATAAAATTACCCTGTTGCGTGCTTGCACCCAGGGGCAGTTTTAATTACACACCCCGTGTGCACTTGAGCCCAGAGGCAGGAGTCTTCAGACTCAGACACAGTTTATTGTCAGAGGCCAAGGCCTGAGCTACGTACCCAAGGGGACCGGTAGGAGGAGCTCACAGTTATCAGATGAGTGGAGTGACTTATTTTTGGTTGGTTTAGACCCGGGTAGGGGTAAATAGATTGTGTGTTGGTTGGCACCTTCCGGCTTATGGGGGTCGGTCAGGTATTGTGTGTATTTATATGTATACCTATATGTGCTATTAGATACTGATAGACAGTAGGACGACACCTCATCAGGTACGCTCAGTTTAGCTATAGAATAAATAAACTCTCCCCAGTCATCCTCAGCTAGATAAACTCAGCTACTTTCTGCTTTTGTGTCATGTTACTGTTGTTATTCATTTCAGTTGTGTATCTCAGTTGCTTTACATGCTCAGTACCTGTGGTACTGACGCCTAGTGGGGCGCTGCATTACTTGCCTGTAGGTACTCATAGACGAGGAGCGATCCCTCGTGATATCAGTCAGCTATTGAGTATTCAGCTCCTGTCATCCGGAGACTGAATCCAGAGGTGTATTTCGTTTTCTTTTGTTGTACAATACAGGTAGGTCGGGGCCCTGTCCCGATCATTTCTATTGTTATCCCTAGAGGCTTGCAGTCTGTATATATTTCCCTGTGGTCAGTCGAGCCGGTCGTGTGAGGCCGTGCAACTTGTTATAGTTATTTGTTATTTCTGTTCCCGTTGGTCGTGTGTGGCTATAACCAGTTAGTAGTGGTGACCTTGCCGGTCACATAATTATTTAGCGTGTTATTGATAAGTTACAGAGAACTAGACAGCATGGTGGCCTTGTCGGCCCGCTAGGTTCTCCTGTAGTAGTATGATTCTGGTTAGCTGTTTTCCAGGTGCAGGTGGCTATAGGCCTGTTGGCCGGAGGCTGTGTTTACAGCCGTTATATAGCCCTTTGTTTCCAGGAATTTGAGTTGGAGCCAGCCAGGCACCAGATGTGCCTTGGCTCACCATATAGCAGTCTAGGTCCTACTAGGGCACCAGGTGCCAGTCATACCCCCCAGAGCGGGGTGTGACACCTATCACAATTGGTTCAGGGTCAGGAACCAAATAATTTCATCTAAAAATTTGAATGTGCGATATATGATTCAATTGCTCCACCACAACGCATAAAGATGGGTTCCCAAATGAGCTTGGGGGTACTGAAAATTAAGCGTGAGATGAATTATCTAGATCCTCGAGGAAAAAAATGTGAACTTAAAGTTCAAGAGATAATTCACTTGCAAAATATTGCCAATCAATTGTCAGATATATTTGCTGACCCTATTTTATAATTCAGTTGCAAATGCTCCAATTAAAGGTCCTTGAAGGACAAGATTTATGAGACGCCTGAAGCGTGATAGACCAAACGGTTCCAAATGTAGAATTCCTTGAAGAAGGAGATGAGCAAATGATTAAGATGGTCATAATGATGATTCAAGTGCTTTAAGAAAGCACTACGACATAACACTTCATAAAACTTTGGCAAAGGTTCAGATATCTGAAAATGATGAAAAATGAAGAGATCTCAATAAGTTATGTCGCATTAAAATTGATATCAAAATGATCATCGACGATACCTTTGATATAATGTAGCACTCAATATTATAAATATTGACGAGGATCTTGAATTCAAATCTGTCAAAAAGTATGGATAGATAAATAATTGGCCTAATAAAAAATACGCAATTCAAGTATAATGCCAGTGAGTATAAATAGATTCTTGTGACATAAAGATTTTTCGCAAATCCTGGCATTATTATATGGAGAGGTCCTCATGTGGTAGATGTAATTATTTTGAGGTTACTCATAAGTCTGCCAATACATGTAACTTGATGTGCATATAATAAAATTATTTTCATGTCTAGATAGACCTGAAGGATATATGAAAATCCTTGAAGGATTTAAAAGAATGAGGAAATTCTTGGTCCTGAAGTACCATATCTTAGTGCAATTGGTGCACTAATGTATCTTGTTAACACTACAAGACCTGATATAGCCTTTTCAGTTAATTTTCTACACACATGAGCTCTAAAAGAATGATGATATCAACGTTGCAATAGATTCGTTCAAGTGACAATGTGGCTGATTTATTCACTAAGTCTCTATCAACTGCAACTTTCAAGAAGATGGTGCACAAGATCGGGATGCAAAGATTCAAAGATGTTCTAATTAGGGGGAGCTAATACACGTTGTACTCTTTTTTCCTTACGAGGTTTTGTCTCACTTGGTTTTTCTTATAGGGTTTTTAATGAAGTAGCCAAAATGTGTATTATTAGATATGTGTACTTTTTTTCCTTCACTAGATTTTTTCCCACTGGATTTTTTCTAGTAAGGTTTTAACGAGACACATTATTTATCAAATAGACATTCAAAGGGGAGTGTTATAAACACATTTGTATTATAGTGAATGTCTATAAAGGTATTTGTATTGTAGTGGATCCTTGTGTTTATATTATAGTGAAAGTCTATCTTTTGGAGAAAAGTTAGGAGGAATTATCCCTAATTCCCTATAAATAGAGGGGTTTTCATTCATTGTATTTCATCTGATCAAGAGAAATAAGAACTTCTCCCCTTCTCTCTTTCTCTACAATATTCTTGTTATTTCTTTATTATTTCATGACAAGCTTTAATTTATTTTTATTTTCAATTCTAAACTCTAAATTTAGAGTTAAAAATAAAGTGTGAATAGTATAATTTCAAATTTGAAGTTGCACTATTCATCAACACTATTTTTTTAGTTAAATATAATATTATTAGTTATAATAATTAACATTTTTAATTTAACATAATATAAATTGTAAGATCATTAATTAAGTCTCTAATATTCGTATTTATTTATTTTATTAATATTTTTATTATATTAATTTTAAATTCAAATTGATGTATAATTTTTATAAATTTATTTCCGTATATAATATTTTATTTAATATATAAGTTAATTTTATTCAAGGAAAAGAATACGATGTGGTTATTATTTAGCCGACAATATATATCCAAAATGCTCTACCATTGTACAAACTATTCGTGAGTCACGTTCCCAAAAGAAGAAATATTTTACAATGAAACAAGAATCGTGCTGAAAAGATGTTGAACGTGCATTTGGAGTTTTGCAATCCCGTTTTGCAATTGCAGGGCCGTCACGTTTTTGGAGAAAAGAAGTGCTACATGATACAATAACTACATGTATTATAATGCACAACATGATAATCGAGGATGAGTGTGATCTTAATGCACCAATTTAAGATAATTTGAAAAGTCCAACTCTAACAGTAGAAATGGTAGTAGATGAAAATTATCGATTTGAATAATTTTTAGCTCGACATAAAAAAATTAAGGATAAAGATGCTCATTTGGAATTATAATGCATTAATAGAGCATTAATGGGAACAACGTAATAATTTTAAAAATTGAATATTTATGTAGAAATTAAAATAAATATTATCATGATGTAATATTTATTTAATTATATTTCATCAATAATTTCACTTTTATTTGCATTTTTTATTAATATGTATAATATATATTATTAAAAAATATAAGATATAAAATAATTATAAACGGAAAAAGATATGAATTATATAGAATAATTATGTAGAAAAAAGAAGCAACAATTTATTTTATAAATTGAGAAAATTTAATAAATGAAAATAGAGTTATGAGTTAGAAATGGTCTAAGGATCTTATGTTGTGAACCAATTGAGATGACAAATTATAATAGGCCCACGTAAAAGGTTGATTGGTACGAATATTACTTTTGTTCTATGTATTAAAAATACATAATTATTTTTATTTTTTTAATTTAATAAATTAAAGATAATATATTATTTAGTTTTAAATTTATTCTTTCTAATAATTATAATTATTTTTCAATATATTTTCTAAAGCAAACAACAATAATAACATACTAAATGCAATTTTACAATAAATGATAAGATAACAATAAATACCATTAAAATTGAAAAATAACACAGTAGAAGAGTAATAGAAACAATACTGAAAAGAAAAACTGGATGACGCTCGTTGTGTCATTTTTTAAAAATATTTAAATTTATTATATTTAAAAAATAATATTAAAAAATTATTATTTTATTTATTAATTATTAAATAATATGTCATTATTAATATTGAATAAATAAAAATAGGCAAAGATAACATCAATTAACGCCCCGATTTTACTTATCGGCATCCTAATTAGGTCCAAATGATGGCGTAACTTATTTTCCAACCTATCTTCTCTTGTAACGATTTATTTAAAAAAGGTAAAACCCTATATTTATTCTGTCTTCATATCAAATCAAGTAAATACATGATATGTATTTACATATCAAGTAAACATTTAATTTAATATATATTCTTATAAATTAATATATAACTAGATGATTTATTCGTGCTTTGCGTGAAAATAATATATATTAGTAATTTTTTTATAATAATTAAATATTATTATATCTTAATATTTAAATATTTAAATAATATTTAATTATTAAATTTTACTAAAATAATAATAAAATTGATCTCCAAATGAATAAATTTAAACAAAAAATTTTCAATTTTATACACTTAAGATGTGTATAAAATTATCAATTTTTTCATATAACTAGTGAATTAAATGTTAGTTCTCTCATAAGTTTTTACTTATTTGACATTTAAAAAGAGAATATAAAACAGAGAAGAATAAAATAGCAAAAGCGCACAAATTAAATATATCAATTCAAAATTCACAAAATGAAATTATACGTATGTTCTTTTTATATTTTTAGCATTTACATCTTTCTTTATATAACTTGATTAGTTTGAAAATATTTTTTCTTCATTATTTTCTTAATTAATGATGTAAGTTGAAACCTTATTTCTTTTAAATTTTATTTTAGTGTATCTTTTAATTATCACTCTCAATTAAAATAGATTAATATAAAAAAATTAGAAGTGAGATTTAAGAATTACTTTCACAATTTTATCTTTAGAAATAAAAAAAATAAATCAAGCAATTAACTTTGAGGAAAAAGAGAGGATAAATCAGTGATAAATTAAATTTCTAGTACTATTTTTTTTAACTGTACATTCCATCTTATTTTCAAATTTTAAGTTGTAGAAAAAGAAAAATACTCATTTTTCAGTAGCATAAATCATTTTCATCTCTTTTTATTTTTTTTTATTCATCTCAAAACTTTTCATAGATGTCAATCTTACAGGAAATTGTAGTCCACATTGTCAAGAAGTCACGTAATTTCATCGTCAAATATATTTATAAAAGCATATATAATAAAAGAAAGTATGTAAAATTATTTTTCAATTCAGATCAATTCTTTCCACATTGATCTTTTCATCTCTTTTCGATATTAAGCATGACTTTGCAATCATTTACTAAAAACTTAAATTTCTTATATTCTGTCATGTTAACTTCAGTCATAACTTTATAATCATTTTAAAAGGAAGAAAACAACACTTCATATTATAACATAAATTTCGTATGAAACAAATTAATAACTAAAAAAAGATAGAAAATTAATAGATAAAAAATATATACTATTGTAACATTTTCATTTTGCTACTCTAATATTGATTCATCAATGTTACTCTCACAAATAATAAAATCAACACACACACACAAAAGAAAAATGCAAAAGTTTCAACAATATATTATTCAATCAAATAAAAATTTATAAGAATTATAATAAAGTTAATAAGTAATTTAAGAAAATTAACTTAATTCTAAAGAATAATTAGATTTTTTTTTTAGAGAAAAAGGTGATTTCTCACCGTACATAACTGAAGATGCTTGTGAAGATATGTAAAAGATTAGAATTTTTAACCTTCTTTTGTTGAGGTTTAATCTACATAGTTAGTAGTCATTTGTTAAAATTAAAACCAAGTTAATAAGTAACATGTAAGACAAATTAAATAAATTCTAAAGAATAATACGACCAAAAAATTAGTAGAGAAAGATAAAAATAATTCTCACCCGCATCAAAATATTTGACAAAAAATTAAGACCTCTAACCTCCTTCAATTGAGATCTAATCTATATAGTTAGTAGTCATTCAAGTGAAATTATTTAGACAAATAATGATAGACTTTTGGGCTTCCTAAATTTTAAGAAAAAGTGAGAAATAAATAAAAGTAAAGGTAGAAGGTGTAATTAAGAAAAATAAATAAATAAATTTTTAATTTTTTTTAATATACTATATTTAATATAATTAAGAGAGTAATTAAATAAGTTAATTTGAACTTTTAAACATAGCATATAAATGTTTTTTCCAGAAGAAAAAATAATTTTAAAATAAATTTTTTTTAAAAAAAATATGAATGGAGCTCAAAGAGGCATTGGATGCCTCTAAATCTCCTTTGTTATATATATTGATTTAATCTAAACAAGGATATTTTGTGCTGTTTCAGTTATATCCAATAAATCCTCCATGTACCCGTAAAGGATCTTATCCGCGTAACTGTTATTGCAAAAGAGGTGGGCATAAAATACTATAAATACATAGAGGAACTCAATGAATGTAGGCAACTGAATCATATTTATCAACCTTTAATTTCCTGAATACAAGGCTAACTACATATTTTTGTCCCTTCAAAATTCGAATCAAAATTTACACAAATTAATACCCTTGTTTATCCCTATATACCAGAAACTCCTATCTCTCTATTTCCTTTTTTCTGCCAATTTCATTATTGTTAGAACCAGACAATCAAATCTGTGGTTAACCAATTCTATCGTATGTTTATTATTTATTATAAAATAAATACACAAATCTTGAATGTTCTTCTCTTTCTCATCTCAATTCTTGAAAAATAATACTGATATTTTTATTCTTATTCCAATTATCCCTTTTGTGTTTATATATTATTTACCTTTTTTTTTATATCATTTTTTCTTCTTGGGTTTTTGGCATTTGGTTTGGAAATGCCAAGAGAAGGTGTTGCCATGGCGGAGGAACCTGTTTTATGTGGTTCACCACCAAGCTCCCCTAAGAGTAGGATTAAATTTCTGTGTAGCCATGGAGGGAAAATTCTTCCTCAGCCTGCTGATGGCCACCTCAAGTATGTAGGTGGCGAGACACGTGTTATCTCCGTTCCACGAGACATTAAACTTTCAGGTAAGTATTGCTTAATGCATCGAGTTGTCATTTTTAACCATGTCATGTTACATTGCGGGGAATTGGATCTTTGTATTAAATGCCAAATCAACATTCTTTTGGTCATATTTATGTGTTATATTGCCTTTGATAGTTCTTAAAAAATGACATTCTAGGATCAGACAGATTTGGCAGGTATGATGTATCTATGGGGAGCAAAATGAATTTTTTTGCCAGAAATAGGGAAAAGATTCAGTTTGGTGTTAGGGTTATTTTGAGATCATACACCATGAACTCATCTAAATGCCTATAGCTCCAGGAGTAAAAGAAATTTAATTTTTGAATTGCATGTGAATGTCTCTGTTCTTCAAAATTGTAGAGTAGAATCCGAGTTTTCGAGTAAATAACATACCTGTTGTGCCACATTGCAGAACTTATGAAGAAGCTTACTCCTCAAATTGAGGGTGACATGGTTCTCAAATATCAACTAGTACACGAGGACCTTGACGCCTTGATCTCGGTAAAAACAGATGAGGATCTACGCCACATGTTAGACGAATATGACCGTTGTGAGAGTGCAGGGATCCCGAGGCTTCGTGCCTTCCTCTTCCCAGCAAAGCCCGTGGTGGTGGACCACCACACGATGCCACCAGAACCTCTAGAACAACGATACATCGATGCTATTAATGGTATAATCCGTGCTAGGGAAGCAGGGCTGAGGATACAACCACCTCTAAGCATAAGCCATGCCTCTTTTGGATTTTCCTCTGCTTGTTCTTCACCAAGATCTCCCGACAGTTGCACTACTGATGGTGTTATCCATGAGTCTCTGCTACAAAGTATTTTTCAAAATAGAAGCCAATTGCACAAAGTTCAGAGTTCCCCTAGCTTTTACAATGTCACTAACCAGCAGCAGCAGCAACATGGGTTACATCATAACCATCACCATCACTATTACAACTATAGGCAACCAAACTACAATGGTTACCAGTTAAACAAACCTCCTCCTGGTGATCCAATCAAAGGGCCAGACAGGTTGTTTTCTGTTAGGTCTGTTGGTCGAAACGAGGGGTTAAGGTATCAAATGGATCATAACCAACACTACTATCAATCATCCTCGAGGCACAGCCGTGGCAGTGGCTGTTGTACAAAATGTATGCATTATGATGACTATGGCCATTATGGGGAAAGAAGAAATGGAAGCATATCGCCGAGCAGTTACTCAATGGAGATAGGAATTGGTTGTCCTTCCCCAGGTGCTTTTTCTGTGGAAAGAAGAACCAGTAGTCTTTCTCCCAGTCCCATTCCACTAAGCCCTCGATTCTCCAATATGGCTGCCTCAGGAGATACTTAAACACTCTAATGTGCTCTGCAATTCCCACTTCTTTTTCTGCATTAAACTCCCACACCTTTGGCAAGAGTTCCACCCTCCAACCTTTGGCATACGTTACTGTACAGTCAATATCATATTAGAGGGATGTACATCCGTCTTTTGCCTTTTACCTTGGACTTTGTATAATAAATACTGATTGGTTACTCTGGGACGATTATTTTTTACTTGCATTAAACTTGAGCTTGTCATTTTTCTTGATTGAAATAGAAGCACAGTGAAGGCTTAACATATTTCTGCATTTTTCTCAGAACAATGGGAACATTAAAATCGCCCTTTCATATTGCACTTCTACAAGGCAAGGATTGTTTGGTTAGGAATTGTCCATTAATGATAGCATCAGACACGCATATGAGCTTGAAAAGAGAAATAGAACTATTTGAAATCAGTACTAAGAACTGAATTCAAATTCATCCACTCCAATAATAGCAAGTAATCAAAAAACACAAAGAGCTATAGGAAAGGATCCACAAGAAACCCCCCAAAATATAGAGTTATCGGACAGTAGGGGTGAGAGAACCAGAAAGAACAGTTTCTCTAACCTTCTGTTTTTGACCGCTAACATTTCTAAAAATATCCATGGGTACTGTTTCATTTTGCAATCAAGAGTACCCACCTACCTCAACTTTTCTAGCCTCTAGTTCCCTGTGTAAATTGTTTTTGTCGCATACCCCATTCCACCAGAACTTGTCCCCAAAAATCGTAATTGTGCAAAAAGTTATATCCCTTATACACAAACCTAAGCAAGAGTATAAAAGCGGAAATAAAATATAGCCTCAAAACTGCTTCTCAATGCTCACTTGCTGTCGGTGAAATCAGCATCAATTACGTCTCCATCAGGTCCCTTCCCTGATGATGATTCTGAAGGTCCATCAGAACCACCAGGTGCTGGTCCACCAGCACCTGGTGCAGCACCAGGCTGGTTGTAGAGTGACTGACCAAGCTGCATTACTTCTTGGTTAAGGGCAGCCATAGCATCCTTCATGGCCTGAGTTGAGCCCCCTGAGATTGCTTCTTTAAGCTCTCCAAGTTTAGCCTCAACCTTTTCTTTCACCGGCGCTGGTACTTTTTCTCCAAGCTCCTTCAACTGCTTCTCTGTCTGGTAGACAACAGAATCAGCCTGGTTCTTTGTGTCTATGGCATCTCTCTTCTCTTTGTCTTCCTGGGCGAATCTTTCAGCTTCTTTAACCATTCTCTCAACCTGTTCCCAAGCAACCAGAAATCCCATCACTTGTGAGCAGTAAGGGGAATTAAAATGGAAAGATATGCAACATATTGCTTCATATACAACCAAAAGTATTAAAAGCCAATATTAAAAGGAAAAATAAAAAAGGCAAATTTCAGCAACTGATAAAAACACCATACAGCTCTTATTGCAGCTATCTAGCTAGAATTGCTAAAGGAGACGTGATCCTAGGACAATTGGAAGTCAAAAACATACCTCATCTCCAGGCAATGTGCTGGCACCTGTAATGGTGATGTCTTGCTTCTTCCCGGTACCCTTGTCAACAGCAGTGACGGAGAGAATTCCATTGGCATCAATGTCAAATTTCACTTCAATTTGAGGAACCCCTCTTGGGGCAGGAGGAATTCCATCTAGCCGGAAGCTGCCTAAAGATTTGTTGTCCCTAACAAATTCTCGCTCCCCTTGGAGGACATTAATTTCTACACTTGTCTGACCATCAGCAGCAGTAGAGAATACTTCTGACTTTGAGGTAGGCAATGTTGTATTTCTTGGAATGATTTTTGTCATCACACCACCAAGTGTTTCCAAACCAATGGACAATGGTGTGACATCTAAAAGAACAATATCACTGACATCTCCGGCCAACACTCCAGCCTAGAAAAATGAGAAAAATGAGAGGTGCACCAAAATACTAATCAAGAACAGAATACCAGAACCTGGAACAAACAAAGGTCTCACCTGCACTGCAGCACCAAGAGCAACAACTTCATCAGGATTAACTGTAACATTGGGGTCCTTTCCAGTTAATTTCTTAACAAGTTCCTGAACAGCTGGAATACGTGTAGAACCACCAACAAGGATCACCTCGTCAATATCGCTGAACGAGAGTTTGGCATCCCTCAAGGAATTCTGAACAGGAGTTTTAAGCCTAATTGCAGAATAAGAGCAAATAAGCTGACATCAAACCCTCTTATCTTGTAAAAAGCAAGGCAACTTAATCATTGAAATTGATAAGCTATAAAAGTGTGCTATATTGCTGTTACCTGTCAAGCAGATCTGAGCATAGTTCTTCAAATTTACCACGTGTGATAGTGGTCTCAATGTGTTTAGGACCATCCGCAGTGGCTGTAATGAATGGCAAACTGCAACAAATAATATAATTTCAACATAAACAGATAACAAAACCCCAAAGGGGAAAGAAGCAAAATGAAGCTTGAAAACGTCGTAGATACCTGATGTTAGTCTGGGTCAGTGATGACAGTTCCATCTTAGCTTTCTCAGCAGTCTCGGTCAGACGTTGAAGAGCTTGTTTGTCCTTCAGAAGATCAATACCTTCATCCCTCTTGAAACTTGAAGCAAGCCAATCAACAATCCTCTGCATAAGCGGAATACTTCAAAATAACTTCTAACAGGTACTTGTGGTTTAGAGTTACATTGCTCAATCAAGCAACAAATACATTTTCATTAGAGGGAAAAGAAAAACAAACCTTGTCAAAATCATCACCACCAAGATGGGTGTCACCAGAAGTTGACAACACCTCAAAGACACCATCACCAACCTCAAGAACTGCACGTAAATAAATTGTTACAATTGCCACAAGCATGAATTCACAGAGACATGAACTAAGTCAAAGCTACCAGTAGCAAAACCAGCACAGAGGTCATATAGTATAAAGAAACAACACTTAGGAGTTACTGGCTGCAAATCCATTCCTAAGAATCTTTCAACATGTACTTAAAAAGTTACGGGATAAACAGAAGTAAAGAATTAAGAGCAACTAGCCCAAACCTTTTATTTTAGCTTCTATAAGTACCCCCTACAAACTTGTTTAAAACCTATTCCCTCTCCTTTAAATTGTGGTTGCATGCACAGCATAATTATTGGAAACTCAAAACATGGAAATCACCTAACAGGTCACAACAACAAAGCCAAGCACAGAAAGGAGAAAGCAGGGAACAGTTTCATGACACAACCAAGCTAACACCACAGGAGGGAACCATAGTGTCATTATTACCTGATACATCAAAAGTACCACCTCCAAGATCAAAAACCAAAATTGTTTCATTATTTTTCTTCTCAAAACCATAAGCCAAGGAGGCAGCAGTGGGTTCATTAATTATCCGAAGAACCTCTAATCCAGCAATGCGACCTGCATCCTTTGTTGCTGTCCTCTGAGAATCATTGAAGTATGCAGGAACTGTGACAACAGCCTTGGAAACCTTATCATTCAAAAATTTGGATGCATCATCCACCAACTTCCTCAGGACCTAAACCAAAAAAGAGAATAAAATCATTAGTAAGGTAACATAATTATGGAAGCAATAAAACTCCAAAAAGATGGTCAGCTCACTTGACTATGGAATTAAAAGCAAAAACCCAAGAAGAAAGTATCTGAAAGGATGCTCAAGCCTCTATATGCACTCTTGTCTAATCAACTTTGTAAGAGTGTCATATAACTAATGCTTTGTTGGACAGCATAACCATCCAGCAAAAGTCATATGAATTGACGAACTTTAAGATGTTACACTACTGGTGTTTTTGGCATGGAGTAAAGATTATCTAGGAAAATGTACACCTTCTTCTGGCGTATGGAGGAATATTTTCCTGGACTTGTAGTGAATGTTAACTTAAATTATGGACTATATCGTCTCAAAGGATAAATAATGTTCTTTACAATCCCATACTTCTACTCCACATCTCTTACTTCAACCAATACTTAGATATTATTGTCAGACTTCAGTATAAATTATGTTACAACACTATCCTTATACCTAATCCTACACCTTGCAATATCATATATTATCAACTTTTCTACCTACTCCATGCCAAAAGCACCCTAAATTCCAGACCTCAAGGACCACAGTTTCCTAGTCAGGATGGTCAGAAGCATCAACTGCAATTTTCTCTAAGCATTCAATTAATATTAATCTAGAAATACAAGCGAAGAGAAATCTTAAGTGTTAATGCAGGTTTATGAAGAAGACTACAAGATTGCGTATACCTGGGCTGAAATTTCTTCAGCAGCGAATGATTTGCCAATGGCAGGGCAATCAAGCTTGACGTTTCCATTCTCATCTCTGATGACATTGTATGACACCTGCTTCGACTCCTCATCCACCTCATTCATCTTCCTCCCAATGAATCTCTTCACCGAGAAGAAAGTGTTCTCTGGGTTCACCACAGCCTGACGCTTAGCAATTTGGCCAACAAGCCTATCCCCATTCTTGGTATAAGCCACCACTGAAGGAGTTGTTCGCTGCCCTTCAGCATTCGTCACTATGGTGGGCTTCCCTCCTTCCATAGCAGCCACTGCGGAATTGGTGGTCCCCAAGTCAATTCCCACCACCTTCTCCGCCACTACACGCAGCGGCATGCGACCACCTCCATTCCTCCTGTTGGAACTGCTCTTCTTGTGCTTCAATCCAAAGGCTAGGGTTCTATTGTTCAGGTTTTGCCCCAGAAACACAGACTTTGAGGGTTTTCTACTGGAAGAAGATGAAGTTGCGAAATATGTGGCTCCAAGAGCGTGAATTTGAGCTGTTGAAGACGCCATAGTTGAAGCTTGAAACAAGAATTTGGGGAATTTGGGGATTAGAGGAATATGTATAAAGGAAGAAAACCTACTAACCCTAGCTGGAAGAAGAAAGGAGAATTTGGGGATTAGAGGAAAGCGGAGAGAACAAAGGAGTGAGGAGTTGGAGGAGGAGCAGAAGAAGAGAAGATAAGGAAGGAAGGTGAGGGTTAGGTGAGGACACGTGGACGGTTCTAGAATGATCTTTTGGTTGTAGACGTTTGTGATTGAAACTAAAGCTTGTGATTGGCTGATTGCTTTTGGGCCCCCTCGCGAGGCCCAATGGATCCAGTGTATCATCTGTAGCGTATAGGCCATTGATATCTTTTTAACTCAAAATTATTTAATATATTTTAAATTTAAAATATTAGCATTATATAGCCAATTAATAAGTAAAGAGGCATGTAACTATTAACTATTAGGAGTCTACCAAAATCACGCATGTTTGTAATTTTTTAAAATATAATTATTTTATTATTATTATTATTATTAATTTAATATTAAAAAATATGTATTCATTATTGAATTTTGCATATACATCTTGTATACATTTGCTAATTGATTTTAGATTAATATACAAGATTTTTTTCTGCCATTGGAGTGTTGATTCTGTGTATCAAAACAGCTTGTGCCAACATGTGAAGCTTCAACAGATCAACTCCTATAAACAAAAGACAAGAAGAGAACTAACTTATGCCGCCACTCTGCTGTATTTTCCTTCACGAGCAACATAATTGCTTTTGGTTGAAGATATGGATAAGATACAACGTACAAGGAGCATTGTTCGGAGTACTAAAAAAGAAAAGATTTAGGATACAACAGCTTTCATTAGGCAACATAGAATCACCTTGTTAGAAAGTTCTACTGTCAATTCGGGGCTTTCAATCTATCCTGGACCCTTTCCTCACATCTAATATTGCATGGTTCTCGAAAGAGCCATGCCATGCTTCAGTACCCATAAACATCGATGCCAAGCTGATTACCAAATCACGCTCCAAAATGTTATTACAGCCCCCAATGAAACGGAGGGATTGTAGGAGCTCGCCCTTACGAATATTGTTTTTGAGGTAGCGCTCTCCAACCAATATCTCGTCTATAAAAACCTCCAGGCCAACTAATTTGTTCAACGGCTTGATAAGCTCTATCCCGAGCCTCTTCAAGATCCTTTCCTTTTGCTGTGACTCCAAGGACACGTCCCCCGGTGGCAATGAAATTTTCATCTGCATCAAAAGCAGTTCCTGCATGGAATACTTTGACCGAAGAAGCAACTTGCTCTGCTTCCTCAAGCTTATGAATGATTGTTCCTTTCTGGTAGCTGCCAGGATAGCCTTTACTTGCCATTACAACCACCATGGCTGACCCAGGGGACCACTCCAAAGACATCCCATGTAGCTTCCCATGGCAAGCTGCCAGCAAGATTTCGACCAAATCAGACTCTAACCGGACCATCAACACCTGCAAAGCATAAGGAAGAGTTTAAAACTATTTTATGGGATAGAGTAATTACACTGAGCACAATGAGATGAACTAACTTTAATTGCTGATGCTTTAACTAAGCAAATTTGGGAAACTCAACTAAACAAAAAGCCATCCGTAAATTCTGAATCACCTCTCTCACCATGCAGTAATTGATTTCCATCATAGTATACACTAAAAAAATGTCACTCACTCTTTGGGATAATAATCACCCAAAAAAGGCTCAACCAAATGTACACTTCAACCCCTATTCAGCTACTCAAACTGCACTGCAGGTGCAACTAAATAGGAACAATGGGGGTCCATAGTGAGCTAATTCTATAATTTAAGATTGTCTTAGAAGAAAATATATGGTTTAACGTTAAAGAGAGTATAATAACTTCCACACTTAGATAAAAATGTGACGAAGGCATGAAGCTACACTCTAGGAGCGGTGTTCTAATGTGTCAAGTAACTTGTCATCCAAGATAAGAATGCCAAAAGACTATGAGTCTGTATAACAGATCAGATATGTCTAAGTTCATAACTGAAACGAGAGCTCCCACTTACTTAGCAATAACACCTCCAATTATCCACCTCCTGAAACAATCAGCTTCCAGACAAAAATGATTTTCAACCAGTTTAAACAATATCCTTCACTTGTAGGACACAATGGTAATAACACTCTTTCACAAAAAAAAGAAGGGAAGTACACGTTACTTTCGAATGCTTCTATCACTCTATAGCTTCTGAATGACTAAAACACTGTGTACGTAGCAAATACAAATCATGTAATGAACAGAAAGCAGTATGTTTCACATAATATAACAACAACAACAAACCTAGTGTAATACCACAAGTGGGTGTACGTAGACTTTAGCCCTACAACGTGTTAGGTAGAGAGGTTGTTTCAAATAGACCCTTGGCTCAAGAAAAGTGTTTTCAAAACAGGTTTAGAAAAATACATGTTTCACATAATATATTCATGTAGTAAAGGGTCCGATGCTTTCCTAACCGTCATTTGAAACTAGGATCAATGGTACACTAACACAACTTGCAATACAAAAATAACAAGTTTAATTGCAACTGGCAAGCAAATCCAACTAACCTGACATTCTGGATCTCCAAAGCGTACATTGTACTCAATTAACTTTGGCAAACCAGATTTCTTCTCAATCATGAGCCCAGCATATAGAACCCCAACAAACTTGCAACCTTCTTCAGCCATTCCCTTCACTGTAGGAAGAATTATAGACTCCATGACCACTGATTGCAGTTCTTTTGTCAAGACAGGAGCTGGAGAATATGCCCCCATCCCACCAGTATTTGGTCCTGTATCGCCATCCCCAACTCGTTTGTGATCTTGAGCAGATTCCAGAGGTATGGCATGCTCACCATCTACCAGAGCAAAAAATGATGCTTCCTCTCCCTCTAGATATTCCTCTACAACGACTCGAGAACCAGCAGAACCAAAAACATTGTCTACAAGCATAGAATCAACAGCCTCGTATGCTTGCTCTAGTGTCATGGCAACAATCACTCCTTTACCAGCAGCCAATCCATCTGCTTTAACAACAATTGGGGCGCCTTCTTGTTTGATGTACTCTTTTGCAGCGGACGGGTCTGTAAATGCTTGATACTGCAAAAATTGCACCATAGGTGAAGTCAAGAGATGAAATGAACCAAGTAATTTAAAAGCCAAGTATCATAACAGTTTGTTTTATTAAAAGAAAAACAAGTAAATGTAGATGAAACTGGATAGCGAAGAGCAGACCTTTGCAGTTGGAATTCCATATTTATCACATAAGCTCTTCATGAAGTTCTTAGAACCTTCTAAAGCAGCTGCTTCTGAAGAGGGGCCAAAGGTAGGAATTCCTTCCTTAACAAGGTCATTAGCAAGGCCTGCAACAAGCGGAGCCTCTGGTCCAACCACAACCAGTCCAACTCCCCATTTACGACAGAAAGCAATCACAGCTGAACTATCTAAAACATCAAGGTCTGATATGCAAGTCGCATCACCTGAGCTGGAAATTCCAGCATTACCAGGTGCACAGAAAATAGCATCACAAGAAGGGGATCGCCTCAGAGCATGACAGAGCGCATGCTCTCTCCCTCCTCCTCCAATTACCAAGACAACCACCCTTTCCTCTATAATAGCAATTAGAAATGAATCAATAAATAATGCTAAGAAACTTGATGAACTATACACTATATCACAGATCAACAGTGCTAATTATGCTAGTTAAACAGATACTGTATGTGCCTGATAAATATAGAACACCACAAGATGATACTTTAATATTAAAACAAAGGATCTTCCAGCACTGCACGACAATTACAAGCTATTGAATAACAACTCAGAATTACCATTCTAATCTAAAGGGAAGTGAAAATCAAAATTCCAAGAAAAGAAGCATGTATTAACATATCCATTCAGTTAGAGGAAATAGAATCATTTTAGAATAGGCAGAATCATTGAGATTCTGTAATTTCCAAGACATTTAGTTGCAAAATGTTTAGCCAAACAAAGGACAAACATTGAAGGGAAACAAGTAAAGCCAGGTGCTTTATGGATAACACCTACCATCAATAACAAGAAAAACACCCAATTTCTCAGTTTTTCCAATTCCTAAAAACACGTTGGAAAAACAAACTGGAATAGTAGTTCTTACTGGGATTGCCATTCTCCACTGTAAGGGTGTTAAAAACAGTGGCGAAAGATTTGAAAGTATCAAAACCATGGCAAGAACTTCGACGAACTCGAAGATCGAAACAATCCCAATTGCTGGTACCGAAGTTGGAAAAACGCTGTTTGTTTGCCGAGAATAGTTTCGCTGAATGGTTTTGGCAATTGCTTACAAACTTCAACGCAGAAGCAGCTCCCATATTGAGTGACGTACATGCCATTTTCCTTCTTTTCCTTTATCAATTCACCTCTTAAACTTCAATTCACCCAAAAAAAAAAAATCAAAGAACTATAGCTACGCCTATGAAGAAGAGGGAGCAGAGTGCTTTAGGTTTAGTGATGTTTAAGGTAGCAGTGGTTAAGGTCTCCGACGAGAGTGTCCTTTTCTAGAGATGGTGAGGTCGCCGTCCAGGCTACAGTTTCTAGCGATGGTGAGCTCGCTGATGGATGGAAATTGTTAATACTTAAACGACTCTGATCCAAAACTGTGTTAGGTTTAGGGTTTTAGATCAAATTCATACTCTTTTATATACTTTTAAGGACTATATCAGGCAAAGTGAATATATCAAGGACCAAAATAAAATTAAACCCAATACATCAAGGACCACTTTTGTAAAGTGATGGCGAATCAAAAGTTATTGCTCCTCGCCATTTAAAAATATAAAGAAGTATTTTAGATCAAATTTTTAATGTGTCCTAATTCCTAAAAGCCTGTTGATAATCTACGATTTGCAGATACTAGTACAATATCTCTTCATAGATCTGTAATTTATAGTATGGAACTAAAAATATGCATAATATATTAAAATATTTTTTATTTCTATAATCTTAAATATGGCTGTGAGATATTACAATTAGAAGATTGTTAAATTAAGAAAAAAATATTTTTTCAAAAACAAACTGAAAACAATGAAAATGAAAATACGTCCATGTTGACATTACTTGGGGATTATTTGCAGCGGCAGATGTAACATGTATAATAGGGTTCAATTGAACTCATAATTTTTAAAGAGAATTATAAATTTATACGTAAAATTTATTAAAATTATAATAAATAAATGACATGAACCCATAACTTTACAAATATAATGGGTTCAATCTTAAAATCTTAAAAATTTGAACCCATAGATTTCAAATTCTAAACCCCGCTCTGAATTTATTTGGTAGGCTGTATAAGAATAATGCTGAATAGGTTGTAATAGTAAAACTGTCATTGATAATGCCACTGTTAGTTATGCTGAGATTATTTCTTATGCACTATTTGGTTTAGTGTATAAAAAAATAACATGCATGTAAATTTTTTGAAAAAAATATTTGTTTATACAAGTACCCTCCATAGATATTATGGAAAAGGTTTGAGGACAATTGTGTCTTTAACCATATTAATGCATTTATTGAACACCTTGCATTGCTAATACAATGGCCTGCCATATATTAATTATAATTAATGCTTGAAAAAAAAATACCAAACAAAATATTAATAAGACATAAAGTTAATGCATGCATTATTTTACCGTATTAGCACGCAAATTTTTGAAATATATCGAACTGTAATAAGCATTTGCTTAGTAAATAAAAGCGTCTGAAGTTGAAATATTAAGTGAAAAGAATTGTTTGGTAAACAATAATATAATGCTTATAACTATAAGGACAAGGATTTATAAGGTAATTCCTGTTTATTAGAGAATGATTAATAATTATTTTTTTTGTACTTCAACTGGAGGAATACATAATTCTTTCAAAGTTCTACTGTTTGGGATCACAAAGTAGTGTGATTAACTTATTCTTTCGTCATGGAAATGTGATTTGGAGATCAATAAAATCATTAATAGGTACTATAATTTTATAAAACCTTGTTTTAATTATCTTCACAACCGATAGAAAAACAAACTTATTTTTGAAAAATTATTTCCTAAGCAACAATCGCCCCTAGACATCGGTGTTGCTGTGCTCACATGCTACACAAATGAAATTGTCAAACTTTCTTAGGTTAGACACTTTGAATCCCAAAATTTAAAGGTCTCATTTCCCCTTCCCTCCCCTCCCCTCATCCCCAATTAAGAACAATTGCATAAAAGCTTTGAACCAGAAAATAAATTAAACAGAGACCATATATTATTATAACTTTAATGATGCCCCGTTCAAGAGGTTGCCAACTTCCATGTGATCTTTTGTCAATATGTTCACTGCTTTTGAAAGTCTTCCTTGCTTTCTTTTTGGTGAAAACCGTCCAGCCAAAACGAAGTTATGGGCCAACTGTTGTCAGTTTACACCTCGGGAGAACCACATATTCTGTTGATGGCATCCAGAAGATGCAAATAGTACAAAAGTGAATTTATTAGCTCCATTACAGGGGTTCCTATACTAAATATAGGGAGCTAACATAGTCCAAAAAAGTGCCAACAGATTTTCTTCCCATAACCACCACATCCTATTCAAAGCTGTGACTATAAGCAAGGAGTTTGGAGAAACCACAATGTGGATAAAGATAAGGAAGCAAATGAACTGACAATGCCAAGAGTTCTTACATATACATCCCATGCTCACATGATAATAGCTCTTGCAAATTGCAATATCAACAGTCAATTGGAGATACGATTATCAAAACAATAATCCAATTTGCTGAGAACAGCTTTTCTGGTCCCAGATAAATAACATGTGCATATGTGATCGTGTTTCACTGAATAACACATGCAAGGAAATACCAAACACACAGCTAGAATTACCCTTTTTAGGTCTGAAAATTAGCTAGTAATGCCCATGAAGCAAATTGGTGCTTAAGAAAAACTGAAATAATTATATAGAAGTCCTCAGCTTTTCTGCATCCAAACCTAAATCTCACAGTGTTTTCGTATGTATACAAAACGTGCTTTGACATATATGCACAGTATTCATAACAGCTATTGGGAAAAAATTACAAGATGCTCTCTCACATACAAGCAACGGCAAGTCTAACCGCATTGTGAACTTGATCTACAACCACATTTAGCAAGCACTTACAGATGATGTGCAAACACTTCTATCACATTGTACTTAGGGACAGTGGAAGAACACGAAATAGTCACTAGGATCGTAAAGCCATGAATAAGTTCTGCCTTCGAGCATGTTCTGGAACGAGGCGCTGGAGAGTTTCAGTAGGAATTCCAGTGAGCTCTACAAAGGTGCATACCACAATAATGAGGATACATACATCAAAAAAGCTAATATTGAGATATTTGTAAGATATTGCCACTATTGGCAAATTTTGAAAGCTCTATGGCTTGAGCACTAGTAGCAAACATGCAATTAAAATATGAAAAATTTATTTATTTATTTTTGTTTGAATTTGGAGTTTGAAGGTTTATGAGTAGAGACTAGGGACTTCCATTTTTCATCTATTTCTTCAAACGTTTTCAATAAAACTCTAAATCTACTTGTCTTGTCGAACAATCAAGCATAAACACTGAACGGTTACATAATCGATCAAAGCTTAAAATACAACACGACACATAAAAATAAATACGTTTCTCATCAGAAAAGAATTTGAAAAAATATACCAATAGTTAATTTTCGTCTACTATTATGAAATGCGAAATATCAATGGTGTCATACACAATACAAATAACTAAAACCATCACATACTATGAGGAGCTTGTCTAAATATTGCGAGGTTATGGGATTATCTGCTTGGTCATTAACTACGTTCCATTACAGTCATCTATCTACAAACAAATCATCTAGTGTTTCTTCTTCTTCTATTCTAGTTTTTTCTTTGTATAAACAACCTACCCTTTCTCTGAGACTACTCAGAACCTCCTTTCTTTTTTAGTTTATTTTTTCTGAAATATTTTAAAGTTCAAAGATATTCAACAGGGTAATTCCAATAAGAATTGGACACTATGTTTACAGGAGTCAGGACTAGCTTATCAGTGATAAAAGTTAAACTATTTTTATTTTTGAACAGTTGGACATGTATGGTAGTAAACCCCTTAGAAGTGTAGGTGCAACATAAGTTGCAGACTCTTCACTTTCGCCAAGTTGCAGATTCTCCAAAAATACACTACTTTTGGATAATCTGAAACGCACCCTGACATATTTGAAGAGTCCGAGCAACATAGAACATAAGTAGGCAAAGTGCTGGTTGGACATGTATGGTGAATACTTAGATCAAAAGCAGTAAGAACTAAGAACCATGCTGGAGCAGAAACAGCTTAACCAACCAGCTAAAATCTGCCCAGGTGGTATCGAGTTGTGCTTCTTTTTTTTTTTTTTGGATAAACAAAGTTGTGGTAAAACCTCCTTCATAATTAGAGAACATCGTCATAATCAATCGACTACACCTCAATACAAATTAGTTGAAGTCATCTATATGACTCCACTGTAACAATTCCGCCCTATTCGGGCCAAGACAAGCAAAGGCCTTGGTGACCAAAGTCAGAAATGAACTACCCACTAAATGTAGCCCCTCTCTCTCTGTCTCTCATCTTTTTTCTTCTTGTATGTGGTTGCAGTTGAAATCAGGATTATTTAGTTCCAAAGCATCAGTTTGAAATCAGTCGTATTTAATCTATAAGCCACCCACATAATATGCTTACAATGTCGCAAATAGCTGTTTTTGGTGTACGTTACCTTGGGGCTTGAAATTGTAAAGTGGTGGAAGAGGGCGACCATTGGGAAGACGAGTATTAGGATCCCTCAATTCATCAAAGAATGGATGAATACAAGCCTCTAACTGCACGATCAAACCAGAAACTTTCCATATAGCCAAACCTCAAGATAATGAGATTGAATTAATTCAGAATGAATGTAAACTTACAGCAGTGCATCTCAAATAGGGTGAATACTGGAAAAACCGGCAAATCAGGTCAACTGCTTCTGGAGGCAATCGCTTCTGGAAAACCTGCTAGGTGCATCGTGATATTCAGTTAGACTTTAGAGAAAATAAGTTACAAAAGGGAAAGTGGCGACTGAGAAATATGAACTGTCTGTATATGACAGAAAACAATCAGGAAAAAAGAAGCGCAATTCATCAATATATATGGAACAAAAGACATCAAATGAGAATGTTACCTTGGGCTAAATGGAAAGATAATATTGGCAATATCTCACTGGACTAGTTGATAACATAAGTTTCTAGGTGTATCACATTAAATGCTAGTTAAACTCATCACTCCACTAGTACTACAGCTGATGGTGACATGGCGTTATACTTTTAAGTAATATGACATGGTGTACATTCTGATGCACAAAGGCTCATCCAGGCTTGGAAGCATCTCAAACAAGCTCAAGTAGAAGTATTTATATATGTAGGACATGACGAAATCAAGGCTCATTGTAAAACTCTTCTAAGAATATTTCCAATTTGATATTCTAGCTCTGTTTATCCCCACTTAAATCTCAACTCACACTTAATTCTGAATAATTTGGATCTTACAATACCTTACCATCAGACACATGTGAACCAATGGGAAGAATGTTCAGGTCTTTCAAGGTATTTGACAGATTATGATTTTCAAGTATCATATTAGGGAGGAGGACCAACATACGACCATCCCTTAAGATATTCTGGACCCAAGCACAATATGTTTTCTAACTTTTGCCAACAGGTTCTAATTTTTAACACAGACTGCTCCACTCTTAATTCCTGTATTCCAGTGCCCCATCTTTCCACACCATGGAAGGGTGAGTAAAAAAGTTGCCCACCAGTCCCTTTTTCTCCAAAGCAGAAGTTCTCCACTTGCTTTTTTAGAAATTTCTAGATGTTATTTACCATTGTAGCTGCTCTCTTCGAAGAACTTTATACCACTGACTCTTCCCTAGAGATTGTCAGCCCAGATCCAATTACAGCAAAATAAAACAAGGCAAATACAACCTAAAGGAAAATCAAGTTATCAGATAAGTATGACTTTCACCAATACTTTTTTTCAAAATCTGTATTGGCCCATTTTTTCAACGCATGTACTTTATCCAACTTTGGGCTTTTTAAGTTGTTAAGCAGAAAGAAGCAACTTCCAAAACTGTCCTTGACCAACTTTAATTGATTAACATCAGTACTTCTAATGTCATCCTTCATAACTGATTTCAGGGAAAAATAAATCAAATCAAGTAGCCCGTTTCTGGTTACCTACATCTCACTTTCAGTAGAAGGAAGAATAAAGTAAAATCTATGATCATAACCCATTTTTCCATCAAAAAGTAAAAGTGATGGAATGACCAAAGGAGCACATAAGCATGATGCAGTGAACACCAATAGTCGAGCTTTATATATTGAATTTCAGCTTTACTTTACACAACATACCTTGTGCCATGGGTGTGGCTTTATTTGTGGAAATTTAAACTCGGTGTAGTTTGGATTCATGCATTTTATCTCTTCTCTAGTAGGTGTCCCCAGAACCTGCATAAAATTTGAAGTGGAAAAGGAAAGTCGACTTATTATTAAGGCGGATGATCCATTGCAAATACTGACAATCTTAGAGCACTAGATATATGGTTAAATCCCGCCTACATAAGTAGGCTTACAAATAACAATCCATCTTTTTCTGTCAACATGAACAGCTACATAAACAAAAGTCCTCACAAAAATAGAAAGAGGACTCCAACCCCACCCCACCCCAACTCTCTTCAGGGGGAAGCATAAAACAACACTTCAAAGTGTATGATAGCACCGGAGACATGAATTAATGTGTTCATCAACAAGAACCTCTAAAACTAGTTGGGCATTTCAAAAGTTAAAAAGTGGATGAGTGAAACTTCATTGACCCGACGACAGATATTTAGTATAGAACAAAATATATCTTCTTCTTTATAATTGGTACAAATAGAACGAAAGATATCTAATATAGGAAAAAAGCGAATGAGCGCATGTTGCACAAACTTCAACAAAATGCAGGATACGATATCTTTGATTTCTCTGATTTAATGCCCGTTGAACTAAGAAAACTGGATATTTTTCATATACACATTAGGTATTAGTATCACATAGATAATTTATGTCTATGATCATACTGTGTGAACTCTTAAGTCATAGTGTAAACATGATCTCATATTTCTTAATTAATGGATGTCCCCAAAAGGTGACATGCTCTCTTATTTACTGAGGCAAAAATGGTCCAACTGAATTGTAAAGGAAAGAACATCAGCCAAGTATCATTTGGGAAGCTAATATCGAAATAGAAAATTTTCTAAAATTCACCTTTATAATCTCCACTAATTGATCAACCCCACTCTCACCAGGAAACAATGGCTGTCAAACAGGATTTGTTAGAAGTATTAGAACAAAGAATACAACATATGATTAAGAATAGCACAAAAACAATAGGACAGGAAATTACCTGTCCAAGAAGTAACTCAGCCATCACACAACCTGTAGACCAAATATCAATAGCTGTTGTGTATTCTGTGGCACCAAATATGAGTTCAGGGGCACGATAATATCTCGAACAGATATATGACACATTGGGTTCACCTTTCACCTAACCAGTGGTCAAAGAGTTAAGTCAAAGAACTGTAGCGAGTGTGTGATTCTTAAATGCAAAGTGGTCTTTGTGGAGAAAAAATTACCAAAACTTTTGCACTTCCAAAATCACAAAGCTTCAGCTGATGAGTGTGTGGATTTACCTAAGTATTAAACAGTAATTCAGCTTACTGAGAAAAAAATATCGCGATGATAATCAGAAGACACAGTAGCAGTAACATAACACTACCCAAAAATAAGCTGACATCATCATGTATTCTGTATTTCTGACACAAGATTATGCTATTGCATCTCTCTTTCTAAAAGGTCTAAATGTATAGCCTCTTAGACAGTCCAACTTAAAAAGATTTGTACTCTTGATCTGCTAGACACTAAGTTACTTGGTTACTCTAGAGTCTACTCAGTGGCTTGTCTAACAAATAATAGTAAGTTAAAAAACTTTTCAATGCCCTTTACCACTTCACTCATAATGATCTTAGAGGTTTTCCAAAATTGGAGTATTTTTCCGAGAATAGCATATCATTATACACACATCATAAGACCCAAAAATATACAATTTGCAATCATTTATGCGAAATGGTCGGATGTTCCTCTTTTCAGTCCCTTTCCTACTTTTTGCTATAGAGTTTTAACTTTTCATTAAATAGGACATTCTGTGAGTTTTTATTTTATTCTATTGTTTTCTGCGAGATTTTTTGGATGAAGAATTGGGCTTTCTATGAGATAAAGTATGGAATTTTGTTCACTTGGTTTAACCTGATGACATCTATATACACAATACAGAATCATATCAAAGTCTACTACATTAACAAAAAAATACAGTTGATCCAACTAGATTATTAAGTTACAAAATCACACGTGCTCATAATGCATATTAGCTAATCATACTCATTCAGAAAAGAAAAAAAGGGCACCTAATTATCTAATCAAGATTAGAGAACCTTTGATCCAGAAAATCATTACCCAAAGAATGAGGTCCAGAACAAGAAAAAAATAAAACTTAACGAAGTATGCAGTTAAAAGAGCAGAAATCCACTATCATAAAAGAAACACCTAACCAGTAAATTCTGAGGCTTGATATCACGGTGACAGATGCCAATACAGTTATGAATATAAGCCAGCGCCCTGCAAATCTGAGACAAATAAAGGAAAATGGTATAATAAACGAGACATTAAATGGCCTCAAATCAATAAATATCCAGCATTAAAAGTTTGAATTTTCTGTAAGTAGTTAATGGTAAATTTTCTAATAAACAATTCAAAATATTTCAAGGCCATTCTCTCGGTTTCAAAAATACATATGCTTCATCTATGAAAACTAGTAAAGCTAGGTGGACAATCAAAAGGACAGAAGGAAAACAATAGTCTAATGCCGACCTGGGGCCACAAACCTTGAAACATTGAGTTATTTTCAATAGACAGAGTGCCAATGAATCTGATGGATTTTTGGTCCATGTTACAGGTAACATTAATCATAGGTACAAATAAAAACTCATATTAGTCAAGATGGCAATAAAACAACTTACAGGCAAAAACACTAGAAGTGCTCTACTTTCTTTAACAGGCTTTCTGATCTCTCTCAACATTTTAACCATATTTGTTTTCCTTTTTCTGTTCGTACAAAAATTACAAAGTTTGTGATATGCACCAAATGTATAAACATGTTCCCAACTTAAGTATTTGCACCAGGTGACAATTCAATGGCGGACCCCCCACCATGTATCTCCACCCACCCACCCAAAATAAATAAGCTAAATACAGTAAAGGAAGAAGACTAAGCTGTATGCAGGTACTGGACAGTAAACAAGGCAAATAAAACTCAAAACTAGCCAAAGTAATATAGCATAAGCAACATCATGTCAATGTCCACAATGAGAGATGCAAGTCATGCAACTATTGTTCAGAGACACAGAGGTTACATGATCAAGCTAGTGTCTTAACTAATAGTTTAGAGATCCACAGGAAAATACAACATGCCTGATAGGTATAGAGTTTGACATATATCAATGGCATCCTCTGGTTCATTCTGCTGTATTGTCTCGCAATACGATTGACAGATTCTGGAACAAATTCAAGGACAAGGTTGAGGTACACTTCCTCCTTGTCTGTTGTTGAGAAGAACGAGTGTTTAAGAGCAACAATATTAGGATGATCCAACATTTGCATAATCTGCAGTTCTCTGTTCTTGTAGCGTTTATCTTGAAGAACCTTCTTAATTGCCACAATCTCTCCAGTCTCTCTACATTTTGCCTGTGCCAATAGCAAATTTTTATCAAAATAGTATAGAACAATGTAAAGAAAAAACAGAAGTATATATACATACACTTTTTGATATAAAGATAACCCAGAAATTATAGCATTTCTTACTTGGAAAACCACACCAAAAGAACCAGTTCCAACCACATGTTCTGCTATGTAACTTACATTCTGTGAATCCAAATAAAAATAGTCATTTTTCATCCCAACCACATGACAAGTAATACTTCTCATAACTAATTAGAACCTGCTTGGGTTGACCATTTCGACCACCGATACTTGTTCTAATAACATGCCCTGTTTCTGCACCCAGACCATCAATTATATCTGGTTCACTGTCCTGCATGATTATTACGCAAATATAGAAAGAGTGATGTTTCCAGAAAAATAATCATTGAAGCTGTAATACTCCAATAAGCTGAGTGGAAGTAGTATTCTTGAGAGACACAAAATCTACATACATGTATACCAGAGCACTATAAGCAAACAAAAAAAAGCAAATTTACTTGTTAAATCTAACAAAGAAGGGAAAAAAGCAAGTCTCGGAGAGAGACAGCTGCAAAGAGAGAGAATGCAGCTTAGGAGGGAGGGAGAAAGACAGAAGAGAAACCCAGGATTGTTAGAGAAAAATTCAGTTATAGGATGAATAAGGCATACAGTGATAATGATAGACAATTCCTTCGGAATATTGACTTCAGCCCTTAATTATAATTATCATCAAGATTTATGTACTTGTAGTTACCATGTTCATAACTAATCATGCTTCTTGGGGCATCAAACAGAAAAAACCTTTATAGTATAATATATATTTGTTGATAGGTCCATCGGATGGGAGACATCTGGATTTACAAGGATATTTCAACATTAAAATCAAAATTTTAGACTTTCAAATGACTTGTTACCAAGTTCATTTGAATGAAAACAATATAGAGGTTGATATGAAGTGATTCAAGTAAGAATTTCAAATCCTATCTATCCAAAGAGGTGCAAAGTATTTAAGCCTATGAATTTGAAGTACATAGGACCAATGCCTCCATCCAAGGACCCTAAAGTGGATATTGAAGCCAGTAGCAATGTCAAGCAGACTATTCTTGAGAAAAACAAATGCCAGAGAACTCGAGTAGAAATATGATATGTTCAACTTAACAGAGAACCTAATTATTGCTGTGACTAAGATCACTGGTGGTAAGGTCAACTATGGAACATTGACTACTTGATACAGTGAAAATTTAGAAGCTCACCCCGTCGTCATCATCTGCCCTGTCTCTCAACCTCATCTCAAACATCTCTCTTCCCAGCCAGTCAACTGAACTAGATGAACTCTTGAATCCATTAGCACTTCTAGAACTGCCTGCTCCTTCGTGACCAAGGCCAGTGGACGCCATAAATGAACCTTGCAGAAGTCACTGACACTAATCTCTGCGCCTATCTGCATAATTCCTTCTGGTGCAGCCCTCCATCCCATAGATGTTCCTGTCTACCTAGTTTAATGACAAGGTCCTTAACTCAATATAGTTGAAGAGAACTTCTGACTAAAATTAAGCATAATGAAGATAGTCGATATGACCTAAACAAAACCGCTGCAAATAGGAAGTCAATCAGCGGATAAATGCCATATTTAGTAGAAACACCACCAATTTTCAATGTATTATAAAAGAAACCATATATCGATCAATCACTACGCCTCAACACCAATCTAACTCATATTGGATATATGAATCCTCTTAGTATTTGTTTCATTTAATTCAAGTCCAAGTATTCATAAAATAAACAGATATACTTTGCCGAAAGTTAAATAAACAGATCTATATCCCATATGAATAGTCCTTTATTAGATGAAATGAGAGTGAAGAAAGTATTAGCAGAAGTGACGGCAATTGCCCAATTATGTTTAGCAAATACAGAACTCTCATAGCATCCTTAAGTCTTCTAAACAATGCGGAACCTCTCTGACTATTATTCCACCTCATTATGATAAAATGAGCTGCTCAAATTTGATATATGAAATTCAAGGATACGAATTTCAAACTTACATCTTCCCGAGTAGTTTCTCTCCAACAGTTTGCAGTATCATAGTTTTTACACCGAATCAACTCCTTCATACACATACTGATGATAAAACATGAAATTACACAAGATTTTCTACGCAGAATCCAACAAATTAGAAGCAAGTAACGAAAAAAAAAATTAAGAATAAATCCGCATATCCGAGACCGAATAGTTACCAAACGATCGTCTAAGACGAAAATCCTACTTTTTAAGCTCATATGTAGATAGCAAAACTAGAACTGACCTCGATGAATACGAAGAAGTATCGGAGCATTTCTTCTTCAACGATTCCAGCAAAGCGAAACTTTCAGTCAATTTACCAACACAAAATGCATATCAAAATTGTAGAAATTCAAAAGATAAAAGTCAGTTGAAGACTCAGATCAAACGCAGACGAATTACTTTTTCGTTTTTAATTTTTCTTTTGGAGGTTCGTGTTCTGGTTCTTTCTAAAATGCGAGAAATGTGCAGAGAGAGAGAGAGAGAGAGTGTGTGTGTATTGAGGTTTTCGATACTTTTAGAGAGTGACAGTCTTCTCTGACAAGTGAATGAGTAAAGGATGACTCTTTTCTTCAAACCATATCTGTGATAGGAAAGATATTATGCTGCTTCCAACCCCATTTGAATTAAGTAGTTCTTTTTAGATCATTTATTTAAAAAAAATTAATTTTTATGATATTTTTATATGAAATTTTTATTTTTAAAAACAAGAATAATAATCATAATAATAATAATAATATATTTAACATAATTTTATAAATAAAATTTAAAAAAATAAAATATATGTAAATTTTATTTTTACTCTATTTTAAAATAGAAAGACTATTTTCATCTACTTGAAAATATTATTTTCTTTTATTTATTTCGTGAGAGACCTAAAAATGTCATTTCCTCCGCAAATAATGGTTCCAAACTTCCAATCACCTAATCAAATTTATTTCTCTTTATGTTTCGTTTTTATTAAGGAGAAAAGAGAGTTAATGCATTGGGGCATCTAATTTACAAAATATATATATACTTTTAAAAGTATATATTTTATATTAAATACATACACATATAAGCGTGCACAATATTTATCGTCGAAATGTATAGTTAATATATACTTTGATCATATTGATAAACTAGATGGATACATTTATATATTTTAAACTTGGACACATAGAAATTATTTACTTTTCAAAATTAACAGGGCTTTTGACTAAAACACTCTTAATTATGATTTTTCTTTTTTTTTTAAATTAATATATTTATCATTAATTTTGTACACTGAATTAGGAATATATCAAGAGCAATTTAGAAAGAGGGGAGGAGCGGTAATTAAAAATAATTAAAGTATAAATTATTTTAAATCAGCTTGTAAGGCTAAACATCAATTATATCAAATTGGAGGAAATGCTATATTTAGTCAACAACTTCTTCTTATTTTTGTCAAAATATTTTTTTTCTAACACATTGCATAAAGATAATGGAGAGGAAAAAGAACAAAGAGAATTAAACTCATACTTATTTGAGTGAAAAGTTTCCATCAATATCATTAGGATATAGGTCTTAGTAATTATAATATAAGATAAATTAATTATATTAGTTATTTTTTAATATATATTTCATACTATACATTGGGTTCAAAATGTGCAAAACTACAATCATTGCTTTTGATTTAGCTCTCCCTAAATTGGACGAAGCAAAGATCTTTAACACATAGTAGTATATTTGGTCAAACTTTGAGAAACTAAAGATACTTTAATAAAAGGAAAAAAAAGATTTAAAATAAAAATAAAGTTGATTTCAGACCTTTACATGATTGTTCAATTTTGTAAGTAAATTTCTACAAATATTTAAAATTAATAGCTCAAGAATTGGTATTCATATTACAGTTGTGAGTTTAAACTTAATGGAGAATCCATAATTCAAATCATTAGATGTAATCTCATTCTTTTGTAGGATTGGGCATTATCATATCTTGAAGAGAGAGGTACAATAATGCTTCCAAAAGTCATTTTCTTTCCCCTTCACCTCCCCCCCCCCCCCCCCCCTCCCCCTTCCAATTAAAAATATCTCATTCCATTTTTCAAAAAGATGCAATAGTTGTCAATTCTTGTTTTTTTTTAAATAATAATAAGAAAGGAGGAGTAAATAAAATAAGTTTTCATTAAAATTAAATGATTTTATTTTATGACCAGAGGGTGATCTTATGAAACTGTTGGTAAATGGTAATTATCATAGTCAAAAGTATTGAGAAGAGGAAAGTAGAAAAAGAAAATTACAAAGGGTGATTGGGCAAGTTTTAAGTAAAGTTACTATATTGACCCGTAGTTACCACGTTACTTCTTGGTGGTTGCTAATTACCAACTAGCTGGAGTAATATTTTTGAACAACGTTACCAGGTCAGACTTTGGTAATACTAAAACAGTCATGAGTAAAGATATCTCCATACACTAAGCATTTTGCATTTATGTAGAATTCAGCCAAAGATTATACCTTAAAAAAAGGTAATGCATGTAGTTTATGTTAGTAAATTATATTCAAATCAGTAAATAAGAAATTTGGAATAGATTGAAAAGCACAAATTTTAATTAAAACACCTGATACCACATAATTTACTATGTGTCTTTAAGGAATTCAGTTCCCTCATTGTATCCAATATTAAATTCTTCATTTCAAGATAAAATGGATATACATGTCGCTAGGGATGGATATGATATGGTAGAGATCGAATACCACATCGAAATCAAATTTTTTGATTCGGCGATTTTGGTATTATGATATTTGGTGTACGTTTTTAAAAATTTTAATTTTAAGTACAGTATTCAATATTAATAAGAAGAATATGAAAATACCAAATTACATAATTACATATACAAAAATCGTATACATTATTGTTATTATTATACTAGCAAATATATAAAATAGTATTAGTACATAATTGAATTTTTAGATGTTGAAACTCTGTCTACCTTATCTTGATTGAAATGCTTTTTTTTTATGTAATTTATTAAAGACAGAAATTGCATGTTTGTACTTTCTTTTAAATATTTATGCTCATGTAAGATGTTAGTATGATATAATTGAGACATTTCTTGAAAAGCCGAAGTCATAATTCTCTACTATATGAGTATATGTAAGTTAATTAAAGTCGAACAAACTATAGTTATTGATTTACTAAACAACAAAATACGGAAATCAAACTTTAAAATACTGAACCATATTGAATTAATTTGGTATGATAATGATATAATATTTGTAAAAATTGAAAATTAAAATATTACCGAATCAAAATTTTTACTGTCATATCATGCTCACACTTACCTCTCGTAGGAGTAGCGATACCTCAAATACCTACGACTTTATCGAACTCAAAAATAATTACAAATCACACAAAAACTTAATTTTTTATTTGTTAAAAATATGCTGGAGTAGTTCAAAATTTGATGCAAAAACTTAGGGTATATCTCTCTATTTATAACAGGAAATTTGGAATTTAAATGGTGCAAAAAAAAATAAATTTAATCCAAAATATTTCTCAATTAATTAAATTAAATACAGTAATCCAAATCTAATGTCGAACAAGAACCGCGTGAAGAAAGACTTTCTCTCAACTATTTATAAGATAAAAAAAATAATTTAAATATTAATACATTAGTCTTTATTTTCACTATTAACAAGAGATAAAGTTTCTATAAGAAAACTTTGCTTAAATTTTTATTTTTATTTATTAATATCAACAATTAACTCTACTAATTTATTCTGATGCTATGCTTGCATATGTGCCTGATTTCACTGTTCACAAGTAACTTATAAGTCAATATCATAATTATAAAAGACTAGAATTGAGAATTAATGTAACATAGATACATATACATAAATGCTAATTAATAAGATGCAACCAAGGAAAACCAAACAATCATATAACTCCAAAGAGGTGATCCAAAATTTCTTTTTCTAAAAAATGTGCTTTGACCATTTGAAAGTATGCCATGTATAATTTTTTAAAATTATTTTATGAAATATGTTGCCAAAAGGGGGCCTTCTTTTGGAGCTACATAAAAATATAAATAACACAGATCTCATTTTACTTCTTTTTTTTTTTCCAGTAAAAAGGGATTACGATTATTATTATTATTATTATTATTATTATTCACTTTTGACTAAAACTGTAAAAGCATTTGTTTGTTTTGTCATATATTGCATAAACTTATATTTATGAATGAAATTTCGATCGGATGCACCCTAAAAACATAAGGACTAGAAGAATTTTAATCTCTATATTAAAAATTGTTGAAGATTGAAAAAAGTCTCATGTGGGTAGTTAATGAGATAGGTGAACTTTTTATATAGACTTGGACAATTCTTCTCTCATAAGCTATCTTTTGGGGTTGAGTTGGATCCAAGATCCATTTTTAACATGATATCAGAGCAGGACCCATCTCACCCGATGTTCGACCCCCAAATTAAATTGCCCATGCGTGAGATGGGGTGTTGAAGATTGAAAAAAGTCTCACATCGGTAGTTAATAAGATAGGCGAATTCTTTATATTGGCTTGGACAATCCTCCACTCATATGCTAGCTTTTGGGGTTGAGTTAGACCCAAGATCCATTTCTTAACATGGTATCAGAGCAAGACCTATCTCACTCGATGTTGGGCCCGCATTGCCCACGCACCAGATGTCCAGCCCTAGGCGTGAGATCGGGTGTTAAAGATTGAAAAAAATCTCATATCGATGGTTAATAAGATGGGTGGACTCTTTATATTGCCTTGAGCAATCTCTCCTCATACGCTAGCTTTTGGGATTGATTATGTCACACCCCACCTTGGGAGGGGGGGCATGACTGGCACCTGGTGCCCTACTAAGACCTAACCTGCTAGACTGTTAAGCCTGGGCGCATCTGGCGCCTGGCTGGCTCTAACTCACATTTATGGAAACAAAGGGCTATATAACGGCTGTAAATACAGCCCCCGGCCCATTGGCCTATAGCCTTCTGTACCTGTCTTAGCAGCTAGCCAGAAACATAGTAATTCAGGGAAACCTATACGGGCCGACAAGGCCACCATGCTGTCTAGTTATCTGCAACTTAATCATAAAGCACAAAAAGAAGCTACGTGACCGGCAAGGTCACCACTACTGACAACTATGGCCCCACACGACCATCACAAAAGTAAGAAAGAGTAAAGACAACTATACAATTGCACGGCCCCACACGACCGGCTCATCTGACCACAGGGATTTCATACAGAATGCAAGCCTCTAGGAATAGTAATAGAACTGATCGGGACAGGGCCCCGACCTACCCATGCTATATACAACAAAAGGAACTGAACTACACCTCTGAAATTCAGCCTCCGGATGACTGGAGCTGAATACTCAACCGCTGACAGGGAGTCACGTAGAATCGCCTGCTCGTCTAGGAGTACCTGCAGGCAAGTAATGCAGCACCCCACTGGGCGTCAGTACCACTGGTACTGAGTATGTAAAGCAACTGAAATAATATAACTGAAAACAACATCTGAAAGCAATAATATGACTGATGAAGCAGAAGTAGGAGGAATAACTTAACCGTCTGATGAAGTAGATCGTACCTGTTCTTACTGATACCGAAGGAAGTAGGAATCATACCTGCAGGCGTATCATTCTACTACCAACCCACTCGCGTCTAATATAACATAGCATAGCATACATAACATAACATAGCACACACAAACCTTACCCGGCCCCCATAAGCCGGGAGGTACAATCAACACAGAATCTATGCCCCTACCCCGGTCATCCCATCTCCTATAGTGGCTGTAAGCATCATGCCGGTCCCTGGGTATGCACTTGGGCTCGCTGAGCCCCTGACTATAACTGTATCTGAGTCCGAAGGACTCTAAATCAACACCCCGGGCGTACCCGCTCGACGGGGGTGTATAAGGGCCGACCAAGGCACAATATGGGGAAACTGGCATCCCATCTTCGTCCCCTTGCGGGACGGCATATCACTCCGTAGAGCGACGTATCCTCGTCCTCTGGCGGACGAGTCGATACAGCTATTAACCCTGGGCGGTCAGGGATGCTAGGTAATCCAACCCCAATCAATACAATGGTCTCAACTAATCATGCTGTCTGTGTATCTCATAAGCTAAGACTATCAGGTGTAGGGTATCGTATAAATCACATACTGAGCTAATAATAGCAATCTGTAAGTGTTTGATACATACTGAGACAGGTAAGTATAAATATAAATATAGCCTCCTGTCAAACTGTACTGGGGTAAAAGTTATACGAGGAGGTGTTTCTGCTGAAAGCTATACTGTTTACTAAGTTTCTGTGTTAACATAATTTCCTATTTCTAACATGCTTTCTAAACCATATACAGTTACTATTCTATATCTGGAATGCTTTACTGATACTGTACTACCTTGCGAGGTTTCAGCTAAACACAACAATATCTTAACATGGCATATTACATCACATACTGAATATACTGGGCAACCTTAACCACTTACGCCCGAATCTATATCGTACGGATAGGTATCGTACACGTTACAACCCAAAACTTCTCATATTGCACCAATATTCAAAATAACACGATAATCGATTTCTAAACATGCAACTGGTCTGTAAATTACTATACTGCTTCGAGGTTACTCAACTTGCCGAGGAAACTTAACTTTACATACCTTATCTTTGAATATTCGTCCGTCGGACGAGGCTCGGCTGGTACTTCAACTATTTTCTCTCAACTGCATTCATAAATACGTCAATCAATACTAAATACAACGTTATTGTAAAGAGCGACGTTACTTTCGATATAGTTTATAGCCTAAACTTAGGCTTATCGAAAGACGGTCAAAAACTCGCTATTTTTCAGCGGCCCAGAAGGGAGAAATATTCACTTCTCAGCTAGGAACACATAGACATTAATTTAGAGTAATTGTACTTACTTTAGTTCGGTGGCTCGCCGATTCGTCGGCCGTATTTCGCGAAACTAACTCTGTAGAAATGCTCTCTGCTGCTAAATACCTTGGTATCTAGGATTAATTTGGGTTTGGGCAGCGTTAGGCAGCGTAATCGGACGATAATTTATAATCTCCCTTCGTTTTCCCTCTGTTCACTACGTTCTCTGGAAGTTATTAAGTAATGAAATGATTTTAAACCGAAGTGGAGGCTTATATACTTAGGCCTGAACCTGGGCAACGTGTCACGAAGCCATCGCGGAGACCTCACCTCCGTGACACGCTGCCATCGCGGAGGGACTCTGCCTCGGCTCCTCCCGCGATGGTTCGACGGGTTTCTCGTCCGATCTTTTCCCGAGCCTTTCCCTAGCACGTATGGCTTTCAAATATGCTTAACCAACGTGCGAATAGGTCGTCTAAGTGCCGGGAATTCTACGGGGTATAACAGATTAAGCCAAAAATTCATTTCTTAACAAAAATAAATTCACTTGTAATTAAAACTCACCGTAAAAAATAATTATTATCTTTAATTTTTTTTATTTATACATTTAATCAGTATGTAAAGCATAATTATGTATAATTAATTAGTGTGTATATTAATAATATATTATAGATAAAATATATACTAACAACGACTATTATGTATGGTTAAGAGGGTGAGAATTACTAACTAGGCGTTTGACCAAAAAAATTAAATAATTTTCAGTTTATTTTAAATTTATAAAGTTGAAATTATATTTAATTATACTTTTTGTAAAAAAGAAAAAAAACAAGCATTCTACTTTATAAAAATGAAACTGAAAAATAGATTATAAGCTATTTCTTAAATAAAAGTAAAATTTTATTTTGAAAAAAAAGGAAAATTTATGACTAAACGGGTTTAAGAAATATTAAGATCCCAAAGTATTAAAACTTTGAAAACATCAATCTAGTAGGGGCAAACATTATTATTATTATTATTATTATTATTATTATTATTATTATTATTATTATTATTATTATTATTATTTAATTTTTATAATTTAGAGGCAAATAGATAAGGTTGTGAAGCAAGTGGTAGACTTTAGAATACAATACATGATGCAGACATTTTTATTCTTTCATCTTTGGTCACTCAAATAAATGTGGTTCATTATTTAAACAAAAGGCATGTCACGTGACCCCACCCCTTAAACGTCGGATTAAGACATGACCTCTCACGTGCTATAAACACGTGTCATTATTTGATTCTTTTGATCCCATTTTTTGCATTTATCGACAATGTATGGGGCTAATGATAGCGATAACTTGTGAAAACCAAGTTAAAGTAATGAAACCAATGTTTTGGAACTTAGAAGAAGCAATATTGATGAAGGTTGAGGGTGTTTTAGTTACAAGGCGGTACGTTGTGCAGCTGGTTTGGAGTTAAATATTAAGTAGTAAAAAATTAATAAGCTGTCTGATTTGTAGTTTAAAAATTTACATAACTAACTATATATGTATAAATTATTAAAGAATTCATAAATTATTTTATGCATAATAAAAAACAGAATAACTTATACATGAATTTCTCCACTAACTAATAAGGGATGGAGCTAGGGTGTGAATTGCGGTCCTAGTAGCTTTCGTTCCCAAACTCTATATTTGTCTTAAATTTTTTTTGAATATGTACAAATTATTAATTTAGAATCTATTAACTCAAAAAGATTAGAATACAGAATCCATATATTTTAAATTCTGAATTAATCTCTATAACTAATATCAGCATAAAATAATATATTAATTCCCTGCTAACTAATTCCTACTTCACTAATACCTGTATAATTTTTACCGGCTATTAACTGACATCTTAAAATATTTTATCAATAATTTACATATCTCATAATATAATGAGTTCTTCTAATTATAAGCTAGAAGTAAAATAAAAGTTTAGTAAAGAAACAGATGCAAAAGAGGATTTGCTTTTCCACAAATCCACCACTTTAGGCTTTTGGCTTAATTTTTCATGTGTGCATTCTCAATTTCTTTACTAATTTTTTGCCAACTCACTAAAATTAGGACTCTATATAAAATAGAGAAAAAAAAAAGAGAGGCTATATTAAACTGATGAGGACCTTTTTCCTTTTGAGATATTGGCCGTCTCATATTAGTGATAAATATTATTAATTTATAAAAATTTAAATAAAAAATTAATTAACTTTTTTATTTGCTATTAATAATAATAATAAATATATTGAAAAGATAAAGAATAAATCAATAAAAATTATTTTTTATTTATAATTTTCTTTTAAAAAATATGTAAAAAAAATATGATAATTAATATGAAACGAAGCCAGTATTCTCCTAATCTATGATTTTTTTTTATTAAAAAAAACATGGACCATCCCACATTGTTGACTTTTGTTTCACTTTTTTTTTCTTTTTTGGGGAACTTTTTATCGTTTCTCCTACTTTAAAAATAATTAAAGCCGCCCCTCTTCCAATCCACCTACATAACTAGTATTACTAGGCTACTAGCATACTAAATAAGTTTCAAATACTATGTTTTTCATCTTAAATTATCAATCATAATTTTTTAAAAATAATTATTATTTTAAATATTCAAGAAATTAGAAATTTATTTTTCATTTTGTTTTTGAAAATTATAAATATTTAATGAAAAGATGTTATACCCTATAATATAAATGAGTATAAAATAATTAAAAAATTTCTCCTAATTAATGTTTTTTCTTGAGGAACATTAGAAGGGAAACGCGACATATAATTTGAGACGAAAATAAGTAGTATTATGATATCTAGCTAGAATTTGATTAGAAAGAGTGTGATATAAAATGATATTAAGAAGCACGAGTTTGACAAATTTCTTGTTGAAGGATCAGTCCATTTTTAATTTGGAAATTTTGGTACAATAATTTAGTGGTTCCCTAATCATCTTAGCCTACATGTGCTTCTACATTTTAGTCTTTACTTTTAGAAAAAAGGTTACTTTTCTTTCTTTTCTAGATCATGTAGATATATAGGAATAGTAGTACTTTTCCATGCCATTGTTTTGTGATTGTTCTTAAATTTGAAATCGTGTTATTTGATTATTAAGATTTCCAATATTTTGTTTCCTTTTATGTGCATAATTTTATTCAATCCAAAAAAGAAAAAAAAAGAAGCAAAAGGAAACCATAACTTAGACTGGTCCCTCTAAATGAAGGACCTAAGAGGGACTAGATAACATGTCAATTGATTTGTACATCTTTTTTCTTGTACGGCCCAACATCGTTAACAATAGTTCATTATAATAATGTTTTAACATAACGATATGATTTTTTTCGGAGCTGATTTTTCATGTTATATGTTATTTCTTTATAACAATATTCTACCTATAACACCAGTGACATTCGGTATACAGGTATATACTCTTGATAAAATTACCCTTCTATAACCGTCATACTCAAATTTATGTACGAAATATATTATTTATAAAAATAAATATTAAATATTTATAATAATCATGATTAATGTCATACATATAGTTAATTTCAAGTACGAATATCTAAAAGAAAAAAAATATATTAAAATAGCTCCTATCAGTTATGATCGTAACTTCACGAGGAAAGGCTACTACTGTTTGCTTTTCTTTACATTCACACTTCTTCTATTTATTTATTTTTTTAGGTTAAATTGATTAACAAATACATTCTTTTTTGATACACAAAATCATAAACTAGATTTTTGTATACGTTTATTTATAATAGCTAAATAAAATCTAAACATTAAATGTCAATATACATATATAACAATACCTAACTATAGCAGCCATAAAATTTTCACGCAAACGCTGTCACTATAGGTTTGACTGTATAACTATTTGGTATTTGCTACTATATATTATTAGACGGATTAATTTAAACTTGTGCAACATAGAATCCATTAAAAGAGAAGAGCTTTTCATTTGGATATTTTTTCTTTTTTTCAGAGCTCAAATTCGAAATCTTTAGTAAATGACGAACGAATCTCATCCATCCAAATTCCAACCACACTTATGGATGATGTCAATTAATTGACCTGTACCTATTCTCATGGTATGATGTTAAAATTAGGTGTTGATAATGCTAATGAAGTTTTCAAACACAAGAAGGAATGCCTAACTCATATTTATGTGAAAGAAAAAAGCAGTGGTCCAAGCTAAGGTGCATGCGGCCAAAGAACAATCTTTTCAACAATCATCAAAAGCAAAGTAAGAAAAGTGAAAGCAAAAGCATACCAAATCTTATGGTCTAGACTAGAGGGTGACCCTAAAAATTCTCAAACCATCATCTTTTTCAAGTTCTGAGCACACAACAAAAGATTCATTCAACTACATACACTCTCAATCCATTGTATCCAATTCGGGGAATTTCACTATGTACAGGAGCTTCTGAAAGAGCAATAACTTCAAATTTTTTCTAGTTATGACAGGGTATCACCTAAAAATTATTTGGAGAATATAATTATAGTCGTTAGTCTGAAGAGGGTAGTGCATACGCAACCTTATTCTTATCTTGTTAGTGTAGAGAGGCAAGTCAAACGCGTTTTACAGATAAAAACTAGTAGTCTAGTTGTCCCTTTTTAAATCCACAACTTGGTTACTGGAACTCGGGCCATCCGAAGGGGGTACCTTCACTTATTGTTCCAGATTTCATTAGTTAACGTATAAAATACATGTTTTTTTTCTTTTTTTTTTTGCATCTTCACTGTGTATAGCAACTTCCAAAGATTTTGAGAATAAATTCCCAAGTGTATAACGACGACCTTTGACATTACATGTGAATTTGTCGGAAAACCAAATTGGCGTTCACTTCAAATAAGAATCCAGTTTCTGCCTGAAACTTGATCCTCAGCAGATGCTTTTTTGCCAGGAGGGAAACAGAGAAGAGGTAAGAAAACCCACAAAAGTTCAACACATGTGAAACTCTGCAACCGTATACACATAAATTGAACTGCCATTTTTTTGGACAGTCTAGATCAAGATGCTCTTTCATTTCAGCAACACCCCTTACACTAGAACACCCACCCACCCACCCACCACACCCCCCCATCCCAAAAAAAAAAACCCAGACACAAACAACTGACTATCACTTTGAATCCACCTGTTCAATGCTTTGGCAATACCGCCTGCTTAGACGACTATAACAGGCCTCCACAAAGTTGGCAGCAGACACTCAAAGCTTTCCTTCTTTGACAATTTCCAATCAGTAGAGACTAGAACTAACATCGTGCTATCAGCATATGTATGGGATAAATGGGCGCACTTCACACAATTCCACATTTGTATTTACAGTAAAGGAAACCTTCCATCTACAGAACTATATTATTTGATAATGAGCCGATCACAGGAACAAGGATACCCACAGCTCCCACAAAAAGATTACACCAGCTGAAAATTGTGGTGTATACACGTCACTGACATGACTTTCTTCCTTCTTGTTCCTACTCCAGCCATCTTTGATTTAGTAAGTTCAAGGCTACTTTAGCAGTATATACCAGTTTTTATATCACCCGGCAAGTCAAAATATCCATTAAGGCCTTCAAATCCTTCTCTTTGCTCCATCAACTTTGCTCATACATGATGTGTCTAGCAAAGAGAGCTCCAGCTACTAGACATGCACATCTAATATGGTAAAAACCAAGCTTTTCGCTGCAGAAAAAAACAGATACACAGTTGAAGACTCCACCAAAAAGAAGAGTTTCATAAGTTGATTTCTTGATTAAAATTTTCACATGGATGTTCTAAAAATACCCCGAGGAGTTCATCTTAGAGCCAGTTCATTGGTTTTCTTCCTCTGTTTCTTACCCCCTCTTTGGAGTGTCATTGAGATAGATTAAAGCACAATCAAGAATACTAAACCCAGCAGATAAAGACCCAAAAAAAATCCTAATCAACCGCAAGAAGCATAAATACCAATAATGCATTAAACTAATAACTGTGTATATGCTCCAGGACGCATCCGCCAAACACTGGGAGACTACAAAAAGTAAAAAGGAATCAGGACCATAAGTGGAAAGAGTATCTCAAGTGAAAGTTCAACTGATGTTACAAGTATAACCGGGAACTCACTGTACATGTAACTAATGATAGATAAGTGCAAAGGTAAAAAAACGATCACTAGATTATATTGCCTATAAGGCTTCTCCAGCAAGCCTAAAAACATACAACAACCCAGGTCATATCCCTTTAATCTACAAATATGATACTGCAAACTTACAGAAAATGAGAAACATTAAGGAAGTAATCGCCTAAGAGTCCATATTGTTTTGAATCAATTAACCTGCTAGATTGTACTCACCCAAAAGAAATAGGCCAGGATTTTACTACCTTCACACTTTTAGACAAAACCAAAATAAGTTGATAATAACGTATATCCTTGTGCCACTCTTATATTTGAATGACTGAATGCTGCGGTAATCGGTAATCTTTTGATGCCAATCATTTATTCATCCGTTAAGCATTTTCTTGGATACGTATTTTCAGTTATCAAGTATTTTCGTGCAATATCAGGGAAATGGAATCCAGAATTGCTTGGAGACAGAATGATCGGGCAACTTTAAAGCTTACCATTAGAGACAAAACTAAGTACCAGAACTTGACTTTTGGACCCACACTTGTTTCTGCATTAAAATCATATAGCCCATGTGAGAAAATTAGCAAATACACAAAGGGAAAACACATCCGCATATACTAAAATATGAAACATCATAATACAAAAGGCACACCTCATGGGTACCATAGCTAGAAGGACCTCCCCTTCTTAAGGGCTTTCCTTCCCCTACTGAAATTCCATCCTCCCTCATACCACGACGACCACCATGTTTATAAGTACCTAGATCCATCAAATAATGCAAAAGTAATCAAACTAGTCCCAGTGATTAAAAGAGGGAAAAGAATATTGAGCATAACACTTCATATCTAGCAAAGAATCACAAAGTTTCATGAACCATAAACAAAACTAACCATTGTCAAAAGAAGAATGAGAATTACGCCCACTTCCCACAGGTCTAAACTCCCCACCACGAGCATTTGCCAGATCATGTTTTGTTTCACCATGACTTCCTAAAGAAATAGAAAAAGATCAGGGAAAAGAAAACTTGATAAACTCTAGTCCTCAACAAACATGAAAACATGTCAATTTTAATAAAGAGATGTAAGAAAATGACAAATATACTCTCTTTTCAATCCTGATAGAAATGAGAGGCAAGAGAATAAAAAAGGCAGAAAAGTCCCCTTTCAACCAAAATAATTAGAAGATCTAGCATCTGGCAAAAGGTCAAAAAGACTAAACATGATTGATACTAGCGAACAAACCTTCAACAAGATCCGGCACTTCGGAAGATTGAGAGGCAGATGAAGATAAAGATTCATCACTAGCATGTAAACTATCAGAACGGCGAAGAGGAGTCCAAACACCACGATCAGGCCTATCCCTGATCCTAGTGCGTTTTTCCTGCTTCTCAGTGTGGGCAACATGCAAATCAGTGCCAAGAACCTTATCTTCATTAGCATTAGTTTCTCTCTGAAACAACTGCACACTTGGTGGTCTAGGAGGCTTTTTGTCCTTATCCTTGCTGTATTTTTCTTGTTGGGATGCAGATGGAGCCTGATTTTGACGAGCATCCTTGAGAAGAATACTTCTAATGATCCTTCCACTTGCCTCACGACGCTGGTTCTGTTTCAGAGCAGATGAAGTTATTGTAATAATAGGCGCCACATTCTCCTGAATCAATGAACCACTAGAAACCTATGCACAAAAGAAAAGACTGGTAGATTAAAAGTTGCAGAAATATAAACTGAAAATAATCTCCCAGGACACATTTTTGGGGATGAATTGAATCAATCTTATTGATTAACACCAAGTTGGTGTTAAATATAATTAAGCGGTGGGTATAAATATTCTTTTCACATCGATGAAATAAGCCTACACAACAAGGAATTCCCTCTACATCAGAAAACAGATGAAATAACAGAACCTTTGACCTTTAGTAGTGACAGCTCAATAATAAATTTTTTTTTGATAGAAGTAAAGTACCGCTCAATAATAATATTAGCACAAAGTAGCAAGACGTAAGCTTGGGGACAAGGGGGGAGGTGGAACCCTAGACAACCGTGTATTAAGAGGCAGAAACTATCTTTAGTAAGGAATCCAGTTGGCATCTAGAACCTCAACTAAGCTCAAACTACTTCAAGGCCACCTTTTCTTTGTCAAGGTGAGCAGATTATTCTGTCACGTGCATTACAGCATTAAATTATTACACAATCGTGTCAAACAGCATAGAATATCAATGTTTTTTATTTACCAAAAACAGCCTTACAGTGGCTTAGAAGTTAATCTATCGCAGATTAGAACCTAAAAAGGTTTGATGGACCAACTTATATGCACAAAATGTTTCCACTGATCCTAATAACATCTGTTGGAAGTTTGGGGTCAAGAATATAAGGGATAATCTGGGCTGGTTAATTAAAAGAGATTAGCAACAATGATCTTCACCTATATGTCTCTCACTTCCATAGCTTATGAAAGTAAATGGTGTTTCCCCAAGCCAAGGCACACAGGAGCTATTTCACTTTCAGCATGGCAAACCCCCACCCCAAAACCAAACCCAAAAGAAGGAGCTATAGCCAAACATAGATAGCTTGTAACTAAGACACTATTGTCTTAGAAGGTAAAACTTACATTAGGATTTCCTTTTTCCTTCCCCTTCACGAGCAGGATTTTCTTCTTCCCAACTTCAGCAGCTCCACCTGGAACAAATTCAGAGGATTTAGATATTTTAAAAACAATGTACAAAAGTAAATGTCAAGAATGGGAAGGAAAGGAGGTTTACAATCCAAATTTTTACTTCAGAGGTCAACAAGGAAAGAAGGTTCAGGAGGAATTTCCAAGATTGGGAGGAGAATGAGTTTCAGAGATTACTAGCTTTACTTCACAACCAATGCGAGCAAGTCGACAAACACGATGCTTTTAGTTGGCGGCTGGGGAATAAGAAAGCATTCTCCGTCAATCAATTCTATGAGAAACTTCTGGCTGGGGAGGAGGATAGTTTTTCGTATGTATCGGTTTGGATACCAAAGGTGCTGAGGAATGTGTGCTTCTTCTCGTAGTTAGCTACTAGAGGGGTGATTTTGACAGCAGAGGATTTTAGGAAACAGAAGGTTGTTTGCATAAGTTGATGCTTCCTATGTAAGGGGGGCAGGTGAGGAGGTGGATCATATTTTACTACATTGCAAAATAGCCACGAGGATATGGTGGGATATCTTTAGATGCTTTGGCATTCCTTGGGTAATGCCAAGATCCGTGAAGGAATTGATGTTCAACCAAAAGAGTGGAACTAGAAGAATAAGGCACAAGGCTTGGAATGTTACTCCTCTTTACTTTAATATGGATAATTTGGAAGGAGAGAAATAGGAGAGCTTTTGAAGGGGTGGATATGAATTTTGCTCAATTGAGTAATAATCTTTGACCCCTTATTTTCTTTTGGTGTGCCCATGTAATTCCTGTTTGTATAGAGGATTGAGTGTCTTTCAGAGAGAATCATATTTTGTAGGTTTCTCTGTTTTTGGTATATCTCTTGTATACGGGCAGGTTGCCCTTGCTATGATCAATGAAACCTTGGTACTTGATCAAGAAATAATCCAAACTTTTAAACCCTTGCAAAGGAGGGCACAATAAAAAGATTGTACTTTATGCTCGGTGATTCAATTCAATCAAAAGCTACAAACCACCTAGAAAAGACAATCTTTAGCAACAGATCAATCCAGTACATAGATTAAAAAAAGGCATAAGAGGCATAGCAAGGGCTCAAGGACAAGATATAAGAGACATAGCGAGGGCTCAAGGACAAGATATCACACAGACCCCACAGAACACATCATATCTTACACTTGGGAAGTCAATTTAATCAAAAGCTAGCCATCCCTTCGACAAACAATTCAGAGCACATACGCTGCTCAATCAATATCATAAATTAAAAATGTACAAGATTGTTATCTTTCATAAGCTTAATAACACTAAACACTATAACATAACAAGAAAGCAAATCCTTACTGGGGAGAATCGTTTCAGGTTTCAAGTCATCATTCGACACAAGCAGCTGGAAGGAAATAGCCTCTCATTCCTATCTTTTTCAGTGCATCCATAAGGTTCCAATGTTTTTCTTAGAGAATCATGCTATGTTGTAGCTTCTATAATTTTTGGTATATTGCTTGTAAATGGGAGATTATTCCATTATTAATAGAATTAAGCCAGGGACATAGCAACTACCAAATAGACATACTTTGCAAATGACAAGATAGACACCTCTTTTTGAAACCCATCAATCCGTTAGATCTCACATGTGAAATATAATTGCCAATGACATGTCAAATGAACAAAGGGGAAATGACACGTCACTAAACAAAAGTCACTTTTAATTAAAAAGAAAAATGGTTGGGAACACCCCTCACCCCTATTTTATTTTCAAACTCTTAAGCCTTTCCATATTGGTCATTGATAAATATACCTTCAGACCACTTGGAATCCAAGTACCTTCTGTGACCCCTTTCTTCTTGTGTCATCTTCTTCTACATCAGTTCATTTTACATAGGAAACAATCTCAATATTACAATTGTTAAATCCAACTTCGAGGCATTCAAGTAGAGATTTTTGAGCTCTCCCACTCTGAGGCTCTGTTATGGGACTGCTACTGACCCACTTTGTTTCTGGCCGATGATGAATTTGATGACATAGTCCCATTTTGTGCCACCTCGTCAATTTACCTGCTTCCCTCACCAAAGACTTCACTCCCCCTTTGACATTGCCTCGTTTTACTTTGCTGTCTCACTTGTTACCATATATTGATGGAAATTATTGATAGAGACTCCATTATACACCCAAAAGGTGGCAATGGGCAAAAGATATGTAAAAGTAGTATGTTGTTAGTGAGAAAGAAGGAAAGTCCGGGGAGTTGGCAGGTAGAGGTATGATTTCTCTGTCGGTTAAACAAAAAGACTTACTAGCATAAGGTATCAATAATCCATCTTATGCTTTATGGTGAAAGAATTGAGGTGCGGATTTCAAATGTCCTTTTCAGTTTTATGCAAATATTTATTATTTGCCTCGAATGGTTATTGGAATATTGAAGGAGGTGCGAGGGTGAAAATGTGGGGCCCATATAACTTTTTTGGAAAAAAAAAATTGAGAGGCTTTCATGCTTGCAGTTTGCCATGTCAATGTGGGGTTACGAATAGGGGTGTATCTGAACATTGACATACTTAAGGTGACAGTTAGTGCCAACTTTAAGTGTCTACTTATGGATTACCTTACCCAAAAAATGCAGCAGAAAGGTCTAGATTAAGAGCTCTCACCCCTTTTCACCCACACACCTTCGACTTTCCTCCGGTGGTTTTCCAAGAGCACCCTTCTCGGGTTCTTTCAAGTTTCCCTTAACCACTTTCTCTCACCACATTAATGGAGTTGATATTCTCTTTTACTCGTCAAAGCATAAACCAGCAAATAAGCTTCTTTACTTCCAGTCTAAATTCTGTAATACATGTCAAGTGGACAGAAGATCATTGTCTCATTTGCACTAGTCATCCCTCTATTATGGAATTCTTTTTCTTTTTGTTGAATAAGTAACATCTGCAGCCGAATTTCAATCCCTCTATTATGGAATTCTCTTTCTTTTCGTTGAATAAGTTACATCTGCAGCCGAATTTCAAGAACATCATCAGATATTTATGTAACAAGCTCCAACTGTTTAACTACTCCACGAAAACTCAGTAAGCTCAATCCAGCCTTTCCCAATTAAAACCTACTTTTTCCATTTGAACCATCCTACACATGTTGCGCAATTTCCTTAATAAAAAATATTAGTATCATCTAGCATAATTTTATCTTGGACCCAGTTCTACACTTGCAAAAACCAAGACGTTTACTTTTCTACCTAATAAAACCACTTCTTTGGTCTGCTTAGGATAAAGAATGTTGTATCTTCAGCTCATATGAATGAGCCCTTTTTTGCTTATTTATTTGCGTGATAAGTCGAAACATATGCAGCCAACATGGAAGCGGCGGTGAATTCCTCTGCCATTTTGTACTGTCTAACCAAAGCAAAGGTAGAAGTCCACATTATGTAACTGAAAGAGCACATGCTCTCACCATTACAAAGTACCAAAAGAATCTACTTAGCGTAATAACTCCATGCACTTTTTTTTTTGGAAACTGGTAACACATTTTATAAACCACCTGAACTGGAAGAGCAAAATACATCCCCAAATTAACAAAATTAGACCCCCCTATAATAACTCCATCCACTACACATGGAAAAATAACAAACTATTTTGCTGCGATTAGAGATTGCACTGGCCAAAGGGCATTCCATGGAGTTTTTGTTACAAGCAAGGTTAGATGACCCATGACTTGCAGCTAGATCATTAGGATACTCCCACCAGACAAATCCTTGAAAGTGTCAAGAAAGTTATAATTTGCTGTTTGAAACTGTTAGCAGGCCCTGGTAACTGTTATGGAAAACCAGAGGCCTAGGTAAAGTTGCATGTGTGATTGGATTGCCTTGTATGAAGTTTGTTAACTCAATATAACTTGGATTCCCGTAGATAAGGTATGCCTGTGTAACTCGATCAAAAGCGGAATAACATTAGGCAGGTGTTGTATTGTGAAAGGAGATGACAAACCCCAATCTTTTCCTTCTGCATCACCCTATAGCCAATATAACTTGATCAAAAGCGGAATGACATTACGCAGGTGTTGTATTGTGAAAGGAGATGACAAACCCCAATGGCCCAATCCTCTCCTTCATTGCCCTATAGAATCTAACATCAGGAGAAAGTTTATGAATCTTTTTGATGTTCATCAAGTGATACCAAAGATACAGAGATTAGATGCCATGATGAATTTTTTTAGTTTCCTGTTTAGGGGGCTTAAGATTTTCTTGTACTATTGTGTACATCCAGCGCTCATGATGTATAGGTACAATAATATATTTTACTTGCCATTCTAACAAAAGTCTAAAACCATGTCAATTTGTGCTTATGATTATTCCTTGCTTCAAAAAAGAATATGTAAGAAAAAGGGCAGACCCCAGTGCCAGAAGGCTCTCCATGAAGGTTCAGTGGAAGGCGAACATAGACAGCCTTACCTCTCCCATTGGAAAGGTTGGCTCCAAAATTAGAACCCTGGTAGCCGGTAGAAACTCAAGCGCTTCTCCGTTGCTCCAAAGTTCGCCTTCATGGGATGATAATAGAGAAACAAGCATGCAAACATGTGATTACAACTGACAACTAAAATGTAGGCATACCAGTTTCCTCTTCAACTGCATTAGCCACAGATCCAGGAGCAGAGGTACCAGACTTCTCAGCATGCTGCTGATCATCAGGTTTTGGAGCTAGAATATATGTTTTGTCTTTGCTACTCCCAGCTTTAGAACTATCTCGAAGAACATACTGTACAATCAGACAGTTCCATAAGCGACTAGAAAAGAAAGTGACACTAACCACATATGCATCAAAAGAAATATCGCCAAGTAAAAGATACTGTCCACATCATAGTTGGAAATATGCAAACAGACATGCATACATAAACATTAATAACACACGAAGAATAATTCAATCAAAATATCTCCAATCAATTATCAAAGGGAAGGAAAATCAACAGAGGAAAGCTGATACATAAGTCAAATGAGGTATGTAATTGTTTTCACAAGCACATATATCACAGATGCTGCGACTGAGAGAAGATCAAATGCAGATTTGCATGAATAATATAGATAGATCTAATACCAGGAGTGCCAATTATCAAAACGTTGGATTGGAACATGACACTCTTACCATGGTAGTGGAAACCCTTCTCTTTTCAGAACTTCGTTTAGATGCACTTGAGCTAGGACTTCCTGAGGATGTGCCACTCATTCTTCTGGCTGGTCTCCCATTAGATATAGATTTCTGTCAAGGACCAGCAATAAAAACTTAGTATTAGTCCTTTAAACTTGGAGGAAGATGCTCCAATCATGAGCGATACCATCGTTTTTGGTGAAGACAACAATGAGTGTACACTATCCCTGAGAAGTGTAGACAATGTAAAAGATGGTTAATGAAAAAGCTCAGTGCCAACAGATTCAGTCTGCTCACAGAAATCCTGGAGCTCTTACCATCTATTGTCACAAGAAATTGATCTAGAGCAAACTTTGCACAAGTTTCTTACTTAGTTCAGTTATCATTATACTTCTTCCCTAATTTATCGTATTACATTTTAAGCATATCTTGGTAGCATACATAATAAATTCATCAACATCACACTTTTGATTTGGTTAGATCTATTAATGTCATTACAGAGTACGAAATAGTAGACTGACCCAGCAACTTCAGAAAGGAAGGGACCTTATCCTAATTTTCAAATAACTATTTGATGCATGTCAAGAGTCCCACAGGTGAATATTTCCCCCCGCTATCAGCAACTTGCTCATCATTTTATCATCCTCTCACGTTATTTATGCTCAAAACTTATGCTGCTTGTGACCCCTTTTCTTTCTTCTTTTTTTTTTTAATTACTAATAAGTTAAAAGAATGGGTTCACATTCAGCACAAGTTTTTTAGAGTGAACTATGTACCGCCACCAATGGTGTGAATGGATGGTAAATTGCTCGTGACCAAACATAGCCTGCAATTGCAAGAATATACTACTGCTGTTTGTAGCTTACCAAAGAAATTGAAAGGAGATCATAGATCAGGTAACATATTCATGCTTTTCTCCAAGAAAGTAATTAACCCTCAGGCAGCATAGGATATTAAATTGCAAGCTTCTTAGACTCTCTAGGAGCACTGATCTCATGACAGAAGCCAAAATATAGAATGAAAGAGGAGGTACTTTACGATAATTCATCGCGGAATGCTGAAATGTATTTGCTGTTCCTCACATGGTCATATTATACAGAGACAGAAAGCAAGAGCACTCTAATCCATACAAGACCCATTTATTCTCTTTCTCGCCAAGGGAAGGGAAAAGCATCCGTTTACCAAATAACAATTAAAAAACTGTAGAAGGCGTACCCTGTGCCAGCAGATTCCCACCAAGGCAGGCTTGGGGGAAGGTGAATGTACAGAGAAAGGGGGAGTAGGGGGGAGAGAGACAGCAAATGAAAATCCAACAAGTTAAAATTTCATAATAGGAAATCTCCTACCCGGGCTCCACCCTTGGCAGCTCTTTTCTGACGTATGTAATCCATCAAAGGAGTAACTATAGGAGCGTCCTTTGCAGAACCTAACAACCAAAGAATAAGTGAAACTTAAGTTCAGAGAACATGCAATCCACCTTCATACTCTGCTATATCCTACATCTTTCATTTAATAGATTAAATTTCAGTTTGATGCAGGACAGCATATGCATTCTGTAAATATAAACTAACCAGCTCGTTCAGCTTCCTTCCTTTCCAACTGTATTTCTGCACTCGGAAGATTCTCAATAGGCTTTGAGATAAATTCAAGGAACTCCAGATATTCAGGATCTACAAGGGCATGAACAAACTTAACCATGAGTGTGGACTAGAGGAGATAGCGGTAGGTCAGATGCAATCAGCACATTGATTTAGTACCTTTCAAGATGGTTCCTTCGCGGCCATCCTTCTTGGACCAGTGTTTTGGAACACGCTGTGAAGGAGCATACTCAACAATAGTTTTGAACTGAGTGCCTAGTATAGACACACGCTAGGGTGAGAAACATATTGGCCAATAAGAGATGATATAATTGCTAAACTGAGAACTGTCAGGACCCAGATAAAGCAAGGGCTCAAAATTTTCTCGTTACAATTAACAGGATAAAAACTTCTTTAATCCTGTAGCAAAATGTTGGAGTGAATTTAAACCAATTTTAAATATCATCTAGAAGAGAGAAATACCGAATTAGGCCAAATTTTCTTTACCTTTCTCATTTACAAAAACATGTCCATCAAAGAACTCTGCAAACTCGATAACGTCTTCTGGCCTCTTAAATTCAATATAGGCTCTTGAATAAGTTTGATGCTTCTGGCTGCAGGAGAAAATTTGAGGTAAAGGAAACTATAAGGGACACTAAAGAGAAGTCCATCTGCGACAACCTAAAGCATATTAAGTTCATGCTGGCACAATTATCTTTAAAAGAATTGTGACATAGTTAAATAATCCTACCAACTGAGTAAATAATAAATGGACATAAAGATTAACAAACTGAAACCCATCAAGGGCATTGATCCAACTGAAACTTCAGTGAGCGGCAAACTAGGATAAGCATCTAGATAATAATATATGTACTATTAATTAATTAAAAAAAGCATGTACTTTGTACATAAGTTATACACAACTATGCAAATTTAAAACTAGCTAGCCTGTCAAAGGATATCAAAACCATTATTGTTTAACTAGAATAAGATAATCTTCAAAATTGCAGGATTCTACAAAACACGCGAGTAAATATAAATACGATGTACCAATAAATGGAGATAAACTATCCCCTAACACAATGTTTTCTAAGATGTCTAAGCATGCATTGATATGGCTAAGAAGTTAGATGATTTTAGCAATCCAAAGCAAGTTTAAGCATTCAATACAGAGCGTCTTCAAGATTGCCTATTAGGGAGAACAGCACCTCAATAATAAGGTGAGATCATCCCTTATTGATAAAACATTCAACCCCCTCTTTCAAGCAAATTTGAGAAAGGCATACCATTCAGACGAAAATGAGATAGCAAGGATACAATCACAGATAAGGGACTTTAAATCTGCTTTGAAAAAGTGAGAACCCCTCGTAATTTATGACAAGGGAACCACAGCCACACCCAAACTACCTTCAGGTGGCAGGGTAAACCTCGCTCCCGTGTAACAGCATGCGAACAGGAGAGGCAAACCGTACTAGGTAAGCCCTGTGCAACGAGCTCGACCTAGAAAGTATGTAGGGGTTTCGAACCTGAGACACCCCATTAGGGAGATTCCTTGCTCAACCAACTTGGGCAGCATTGCGGGTAAACATGAGAATCCCTCTTACAGTGGCAATCTAATTCAGCATTTTCTTCCAAACAGCACCACGGGAGTTACTCCCTCTGTTACAATTTGTTTGTCTTACTTTCCTTTTTAGTATGTTTCAAAAAGAATGTTTCTTCCCTAGTTTGAACTATTTAATTTTATGATCTCGCGTGGCATGTTTAAGACCACAAGTTTAAAGAGCATTTTGGTACATTATACATATAATTAATTTAAGACTACAAGATTTAAAAGTCTTCTTTACTTTCTTAAACTTCATGACCAGTCAAACTAAGACAAACAATTTAAAACAGAGGGAGAAGTATTTCTGACTAAAGTCTAACAAGTCAAGGCAGTAAAGATGATCACCCTATTCTGCAAAACCATTCAACTCCCTATAAAATTTGAAAAAAGATATACCATCCAACAAAAGATCTCCGACTAGCAAGGACTGCAATAAATGAGAGCTAGGACTAAATTTCGGTTATTCTAGATAAGGTGATAAATTTGATGAATTATTTTCCAGAAAACCCAAACCTACACGCATCCGAAGAAAACAAAATAAGGAAAGAACAGAGGGGACAAACTACAATGCTTTAAATTAGATTCAATGGAGTCCCTGAAAATCCCTCTCATACAGGTGGCAGTATAGTTCACAATTTTCTTCAATATGCAGACATCGGTCATTATCTCTAACTGCAATACCTATACAAGTCAAGGCAATAAAGGCTATCACCTTATCCGACTAAACTACTCAAGTCGTTTGTACTAAATTTGCAAAAAGTATTACCGTCCAAAAGAGATCTCCAAATAACGAGGAACACTAAAGAAGGGAGAACAAGGACAAAATCATAGGTACAGGTAAATCAATCCAGAAGACCCCTAGCTCTAACTGAAGAAAACAAGCTAGGAAAGAATGATAGTTACAATAACGATACGGACAAACTACACTGACAACAATCTCATTTGCAACCATGCTCTTTTCATGCAAACAAAAAGGGAAGGGGATATTTATTGCAGTACTGTTTTCTTTTCTTTAAGGAGTATTCAACTCCCCAAAAAAGACAACCTTTTAACAAAATATGCGGTATCTACGTAACCATTTCAACCAAAACCTCATCTGTCTCTCCAAATATACTCAGGACAGCCAAACCCCAAACTAAACAACAAATAACCAATCAATCAGTGACACTACTGACAATTCATCCAGAACGAACACATAGAATATAAAGGAATATTTGCAAAATATGCTTCCATAACATGATTCTTGGTTTAAAAGTTTGGGAAGTTCACAATCTATCAAAATCCTAAGTGAACACACTTGCTTCAAAATCAATATTAAGTCACGAACTCCTGATAAAATCTTTAATTTGTTTTATGTTCTTTCTTTATTTTCCTTTGTAGGTGTTTGGTTATTTTTACCTATCCAATCTTAATTAGCCCCAATACTATGCATAAGTAAAATGACACAAAACTTGTATTGAAAAACTAAAAAATTTATGATTAAGATATAACAAATATAATTACTGAAGCCATGAACCATATTTAAAAGGAAAAAATCGGGGAAATAAAAACATTTATACATACACACAAAATCTATTTGAAAACCAATAACTCAAAACCCTAACCTGGACTTGCCGGGGAGAAACGAGAACCAGTTGTAGCGACCAGTGAATCGGGAATCAACTTGCTCAACAAGCATAGACTGAGAAATTGTCGGCGGCAAGTGCCGCAGCACTACTTTTGATCGATCTAACGGTCCCTTCATGCGAATATTTTTTTTTGCTTCGATCTTTCCCAGAAATTTTACACCAAAAAATAGAAAAAGAAAATCAGAAATCACAATTCACATCTTCCCTTACAACTTCCACATAATCGATTGACGAAACTCGTATGCCCTAATTTTTCCAATTCCGTGATGAATGTCCATGCATGAGAAAAACAAGAGAGAGAAAGTCTAAAAGGAAGGGATTTAGAAAGAGAATTATAGTATTAACAGTGACGAAAATGGATTTTGTGATGGGAGTTTCTGTATTTATATATAGTACAGATACGAATACTCAGACGCTGTGATGTCAAAAAGGCCTTTTTCTTGAACTCTTGGTGTTTGCTCGGAAAAGAAAACAAAAAAAAAACGTTAAAATATAATATTATAACTTTTTAATTAAAGATTTAAAAAAACGAGTATATTAAATGTTTTTTAAGTCTAAATTTAGAATAATCACCTCAAAAACATTTAAAGATAACTTCCTCGTTATTCATCTTAAATGTAAAATTATAATTAGCATTTAAATGAAGTGTGCAATCACTTATTACTTATAAAGAAAATTACTTTTAATATATAATTATACGATTTCTAATTGACCAATTAAAATAAAATATGTTATACTCTAAACACACACACAAATATATATATATATATATATGTATTATATATGTGTATATATATGTTCGAGGAGAACAAAAAAATAATAATAATATACGGAAATTTTAGAATCCAAAAAAAAAAGGAAAAACAAAATAAAAGCATGTAAAAGAATTTAGGTGTATAATAAAAGATATACTCACAATCATGGTCAGAATATGCATATTCCCTGGGAATAAGTAAACGCAATGATGTGAAAATAAGAAATAATTAAATTTGAGAAAAATCAAGAAAAATTTTTAATTTATTCTATTTTTAAGTTTTAATTCCCAACACATATTTCTATTTAAAAAATTATTATTTATTATATTAATGTGGATTGAACTTAAACATCAAATTTCACATCAATGTAAGAATTATGTATGACAACATTCATAAAGAAATAAAGGTTAAATGAATTACTTAAATTTAAAATCAAATGAACTTGGCCTCCAGTTGTTTAAAACCTTACTAGGTGCTTGTTAAAGGCCACAAAATGCTCGCTTGAGGCGAATAGAATGATTTTAAAAAATAAATTATCAATATTTTAAATTGTACTATTAAAATTGTACTTTAAAAATTTATTTAAAGAAACTCAGCCAGACGTCTCAGAAAGGGTGATGATCTCCCCCTGAAAAGTATCACGACCAGAAAAGATTACATGTTAATAACAGGAAAGGATAATTTGTTGATTTCACATTTTATTCCTATTAGGAGCATGACTTTATTTTTCAAATGATCAATTTCGGCCTTCTAAAAAGTTGAGGTACATTGAAAAATGACCAAATAATCTTTAATATTTTGAATTAGAAATATTCTCAACCGGAATAGGTATTTATTGATTTTTCCTAAATAAGACGGTGTTGTGTTGTTGATGACAAACCCTAAAATGTAAAGTTACAAATTATGAGTACTCATTAATGTGACGTAAAGATTCTCTGAATCACATAATATAAATGTGATTAAGAAAATTAATGAGCAAACTATAAGTGTCATCGTCATAAAAATTATATTATCACGATTGTTCTTATAAACTTTTTTATATTTTTCTTAAAACGATAAATATGATTAATTTGTGCCTAACAAGCTAATAACCACCTTTAATAAATTTATTGCTTTAGTATTATATCATTCGTGTTTCACCATTTGATTAGTGATGTCTTTTATGTTTCCGCAAAAGAAAAATAAATACAATATACAATATTTGATTGATTTCACGATGAAAAGAGAGGGAGGGGGGGGGGATGAAAGTAACAAAACAAAACAAAGCAGAAAAAGAGAGAGAAGAAGAAAGAAAGAAAGAAAGAAAGAAAGAAAATAAATGACCATGTTGATTATTGTTAGTTGAAAATTGAGGATATTTTAGAACTGAAAAAATAAGAACCATCAAATAACATTCAAGATAAGTGAAAATAATAGTTTGTCACGCTCGTAAAATATGAAAATTTTGATATGAATCCGAGAAAATCATTTCAATCTCATTATTTAAATGTCAATTAGATGATGATACTTTTGTCTCATGATAATTGATATACAAGTGAACTATTTCTATTATTTTTTCGTCCAAACGATCATTTATATTAATTGACAAGCAATTCACATTAGCATAAGAGAGTAATTAAAAGATATTTAATTAGATGTTTGGACATGCAATTTTATATCGCGATTTAAAATTTTGAAATAAAATCAACGTTTGAACATGCGATTTTATCTCATAATTTTAAATCATGAGATGAAATCCCAAATTCTCCAAAAAGCTTGATTTGGGATTTCAAATCACGAGATGAGATTTTTCAAATGCAAAATTTAACCTACAAGTTTATATTTTGTAAAAAAAAAGTCCATCATTTTATATATACCAACTATATTTACCAACCATTTATTTAATAAATGTAAACAACCTTTGCCAACTATTATATTGTCCGTGAGGAGATTGTCCGTACTATGTGGGAGGATTATATTAAAGAGCAGTACACTACAACTCATGTTTAATTTTACTTTTTATTGAACTAAAGTTCGATTCTTAAGTTGTATTTTTTTTTTAAATGACTTTGTGATAATGCATTATATTTTATTATTAACTTTTACTTATTTGGTAAGATTGTATAAGAATTTAGGCAATTTGAATAGTTTTTACAACTTATGGGGTTCTTATGTTCATGAGAAAAAAAATACAACTTAAAAATCTCAAATTGCATGTCCAGATAAAACTTCAAATCTCATCTCATATGATTTCATATCATGATTTGATCTCTCATGGCCAATGAGCCCTAAAAATACACATTTTTAGAAGTCTGATATAAAAATATGAAAGGAGCATAATAATGACATGCGTTTTTTAAAAAAAGAAAAGTAGAAGTAGTACCAAACACAATCCATTAATATGAGTTATTTGTTTCACAAAACAAGATTTATAAATACATAATAACAAATGATGTCAACACCACCACTCGTTATCGTTCTTTACATAATTTTATTTACATGAGTCTTATGATTTGGATAAATCTGCATTCAATTCACTTGGATTTTCTACTTTTAGTAACAATCAAAATTATTTGAGGTGTTAAGAATAATTATGTATACAGAGATATAACTTAATTTGTTACACCCCAGTAAATTTTAAATGAATAAATAGCCTAATGGTATGTTGGTTAAGGGATTTAGCACAAAAAAAAAAAAAAGTCGGTTTTCCATCTTCTTCACTATATTTCCAGCAAAAAAAACAAGGGGATATAAGTGAAATAAGAACCCACGACAAACATACATAATTTCCTTCCAATTACGCGACGAAACGCGGTCTAAACTCCGTGCCGGCTTAGATACAGAGGTATAAAGCTGCAGAGAGCAATCCTACGGAGTTGGTTTCGTGAAATTTGGCCGGCGAAACGTCGTGCTACCAAGGTAAAGTAAATAGAATTGCTTTAAATTAGTACCAATGTGTTCCTAGCGTTGCAATGAGCATTTATCCCTTCTGGACTTTCGAGAAATAACAAGTTTTCGACCGTTTTCCGAAAGGTTGAAGTTTGGGATAAATATATATCAAAAGTGATAATTTCTCCCAGATATTAATGTATTTAGTTCTAATTGATATGTATATGAATGTAGTTGGGAGAAACAGCAGAAGTACTGACGGAAATCACATCGGTCAGTAGGGTACTCAGAAACCAGGTATGTGAAGTTGTTCTTCGGCAAGTTAGTAAGTCTTAGCTTTGTGAATCATAGTAAACTCCGTATTTGAAACTCTCGGAGTTGAATGTTGAGAATTGGATAAGTTTAGTAAATTCTGGTTTGCGTTGCCGTATCGTATTTTAGTCTGAAAAATAGAAAAGCATGCGCCAAAGGGCGAGTTAGCATTCCAGATTCAGTATAGCTTATTGTATGATTAGCAAGCATGTTATAGAATAAAAAGAAATAGATTTTCAGAATATAAGCTAGTAAAGTAAAACCAGATAGACAGGCAGTTTCATGGCTACAAACTAGCCATTCAAACAGACGAGATATTGGCTACAGATTAGCCATTCAGACAGATAGTACCCTGGCTACAGATTAGCCAACAGTTAAAGAAAGATCTCAGAATCAGTAATCAGTAAAGAATCAGTTTAGTACAGAAACAGATCAGAATAAGAAATCAGATTTCAGATAGTCTTTTTCAGTTATACATGCTTGATATTTATATGTGCTATTTATTTGTTGAGACTTGTTGTGGCGTGAGAGCCCTTATTGAGCGTCCTCGCCGCCCCTGGGTTGGTAATCGTGTCGCCCACTGAGCGAGTGGGTTTTACGTCACTCCGAGGGGTGGCATGCCGTCCCCAGCTTGGACGGAGGTGGGATGAAGCTTTCCCTATAGCAGTCTGATCAGCATTACAGGTGCACCTCCGGTTTCAGATAGCCCTGTTGAGTTTTGTGTCCAGGGAACCAGACCCTATCTGTTACTGTCTGTACATTCAATTATTATAGGTGTAGCTCCGGTTTCAGATAGCCCCGTTGAGTTTGTGTCCCGGGATCCAGACCCTATCTGTTACTGTCTACACAGGAGTCCTCCGGACCAGACACGGTTGCTTATATCGGAGGCTATGACTCGAGCCGAAGACCCAGGGGGCCGGTAGAGGAGCTCCGAAGTGAGTAGATGAGTGGAGTGACTTATTTTTGGTTGGTTTTGACCCGGATAGGGGTATATAGATTGTTTGCTTGCTTGGTGCCATCCGACTTATGGGGGTTGGTATTGGCTCTTGCCTGTTACTTGCATATTTATTTATATGTTATATACTAGCTACTAGACAGTAGGCCATCGCGTTTACAGGTACACCTCCGCCTTATCAGTACAGAAAGCATGATTCAGTTTTTACCAGTTCCTTCGTATTCAGTTATCTCCTGCCATACAAATTTGCTAGATATGCTATTTATATTCAGTTGTTTCAGCTATATTATTTCAGTTGCTTTGCATACTCAGTACCAGCGGTACTGACGCCCAGTGGGGCGCTGTATTACTTGCCTGCAGGTACTCATAGACGAGGAGGCGATCCCTCGTGATTCCAGCCAGCTACTGAGTATTCAGTTCCTGTCATCCGGAGTCTGATTTCCAGAGGTGTAGCTCTTTTCCTTTTATGTACAGTACGGGTAGGTCGGGGCCCTGTCCCGATCATTTCTATTGTTACTCTTAGAGGCTTGCAGATTGTATATATTATCTCCCTGTGGTCAGTTGGGCCGGTCGTATGAGGCCGTGCAGTTGTATAGCTGTTTAGTATCTCTGTTTTTTTATGTTGGCCGCGTGGGGCCATGGTTTGATAGTAGTGATGACCTTGCCGGTCACGTAGCTGTTCAGTATTCCCTTTGTTGAGTCTCAGATGACTAGACAGCATGGTGGCCTTGTCGGCCCGCATAGGTTCCTGGTTACGAGTATGTTTCTGGTTAGTTGTTATTACAGGTACAGGTGGCTATAGGTCAGTTGGCCGGAGGCTGTGTTTACAGCCGTTATATAGCCCTTTGTTTCCAAAAATCTGAGAGCTAGTCAGGCGCCAGTTGTGCTTAGGCTCGCCAGTTAGCAGTCCAGGTCCTACTAGGGCACTAGGTGCCAGTCATCCCCCCAAGACGGGGCGTGACACAATTAATATAAATATAAAGTATTATGTTCTTCGTTATATAAATATAAATCTAAAATATATAAAGTTGTATTGTAAATGAATCTTCCTTCTTTCTTTTTGAGTATATAAATTTTACCTGGAGTAACTAAACATTTCAATTATACATTCTTTTATTTAAAACATTATTTAAATTATGTGAAAAATAAAATTATGAGAAATTTATTAGCATTGTGATAATATGTAAGACTATCGAGGTCCATTATTAAAAAAAAATAATTAAAAAGTTAAATAGATTATGCACCCTTATAAAAATTCATAATAAAAATTTTCTTCTGTTTTTTTTTTTTTTTTATTTTAATTTTTATTACACTTTCGATTCCATTCATTAAAAGAAGAATTATCGGCTTTATATTGAATTTTTATTTAAAATTATCATTTGAATCATAACCTAATAAAGCATAAATAAAGTATTCTGAAGTTCCTTATGTGTCTACTCACTTCAAAAATGACAGAGCAAACAGAGGTGGAACTTGAAAATACACAAAACAATCATATGATTTTTGCCTAGCTCCTTCCTTAGTTAAGTCATTCGCCACCTTATTTTGTTGGCCAAAACTATGCCGAAGGTCTAGGGTTTCCAACAGGAGCAGGAGCATCAACTATCTACAATTAGAGATAATAAAGTTAAATTTGAGATTTCCTTTCATGAGATATGAGATTACTTTCACGAAGTCCATATTAATTTTCAAAGTTGCAATTGTACCATTTTAAGGTCGTGAAGTAGTATGATAAGTTCAACATAAGCAACCGAAGTTTGTGTAAGATGGTCCCTGAAGCCTGTAACTTATTCATTTTTATCGTTCCGAATAATTTCACCACAACCTTCTTTGAGTATTGATAGACGATGATGCTCCATTGGTATTCAACCTGAAGTAGTCCTTTTCTAGAGAATGTCAATGTACCTTAACTAATTTTTGTTGTATTGATGCAGGCACATGAGCTGCTATGTATTTGTTTTTGATAGCTCTATTAACCACAATTTTAATGGGCATAAGTATATTTGATTGATGAAGCAAATTATGATTACGAGTGAGCCACATATTTTACGAATAAGATGAAAATAATTCAAATCAACATAAGTTATAATGATGGACATTAGTAATATGCTTCATATAATCAAGTCAGTATTTATTCAATTGGTCATTATAATTTAAAGCACCTGCTAGATAATTTCAGAATGAAAGAGCACTATGACAGTAAAGGAATATGTGGTTGAGAATTTCAATAATAATATTGCAAATAGCACATAGGTTATCAAACTAATATCAATAGAATGGAGATGGTTTTTGAAGATAGTCTATTATGATAACAAAAGTCAAGAAATTTTTTTATTTTATTTAAGTTTTTAAAATTTTCAAATTCATTTGAAATTCTTTGAAGCAACTTGAAAAATAATAGGTGAGTCGATAGCTATACAGGGTGAATTTATATTATATATGAAAATATATGTAAATTGATATTAAGCAAAAAATGCGAGCTTTTATAAAAATTATTAATTTTAAATTGCGTAAAATGAAAAACACATATCCATTAAAAATAAGCATGCAAACACAAACAAATCAAATCAAACTGTTATAACTAAAAAAAAAAAGATATTTATCATTTATTTTAAATTCAAAGGTATATTATTATAGGAGATACTTGACAAAAAAAAGAAGAAGATGACATAATGAGATTAAGGTGGGAATAAATGCATCAATTGATTCTTTTTTTTTTTTCGTGTGTAAATTATGCATTCTTATATTTGACATATAATAATAATAATAAAAAGAAGCTAATATAGGGAAAGGGTAAAGGGAAACAATATATTTTTAGCTATATTATATTTTATATGTTGATATTTATTTTTTTCTTGTAAAATTTTTGATTACGTAGAAGATAAATATATAAATTAGTAATACGATAAAAATAAAATTGGAGGGAAAAACAGAAAGCCAAATTTCTACATCAATAAGTTAAATTGAATATAATACGTTTATCAATCTTTCTTTTAATATTCATACAAAATGGTTACACAAAATTAAATACATAAATTCTGTATATTGCTTTTATCAATATTCTAGTTCATTTAAATTTGAATATTACTACTAAACAATAAAGGAACGTGTTATAGTTTAACATTCACTTTTATGTTATGGGTCAAAGTCCATATCTTTTAAAACTAATTTAAATGTATCATTATATACTTACTATTAGTTAAGATTTTGTGATATTAAAATTTGTTACTTATGAGATTTATGTATAAAAAAAGAAAATAAATGTGATGGTGCAAAAAGGTCTACTCCATTTGAAGACCCTTTTATCAGTAGTGTAGCAGCCATTAGTATTTATAGGAGTTTTCCCACTGAGCAGTCCCTTTCTTCCCCCCACAACAACAACTCAAGGTCCAATAAGGGGGGAAGCAGACTTCAGTCTCTCTCCCCACCTTCCCCTTTGCCTTCATCAAACAGCTGTTCACAGTAAGACCCCCTTTGTATTTTTGTATCACAGCTATATTTGTATTGAAAAGTTTGTTTCTTGACTCAAGTTTTCATTGTGTAGGGAGGAAATTGGTTTTAGATGAATATGGAGAATAGAATACCCCCTGGGAGTTACTTCCAGTACTCTCCTACTGGAATCCATGGTCCACTCCAGAGGTCATCTTCTCTTACAGATCGTGAAAGGTCAAATCTTGACTCTGTTCCAGTAATTATATTCTTGTTTTCAATCAGTTTTCGTAGTTTACTGCTTCTTTGGAATGTTGGGTCTGGATCTGTTTTGTTGGGTACTGTGCTTTCTTGCGCATTCTTATTTCTGGGTTTTACCAAATATTTATTGGCTTTTTTGGCTGTCTTCTTCTATTAATTGTCTCTATAGGCATCTTGAGTCTACAAAACCTTGATATTAGCATCTGTATGATCGTAGAATATTGGCTCCTAGTTGTTCTTACATGTGGTGACACTTTAGGATCCCTTTCTGTGGTACAAGTCTCCACAAGGTGCAGGGGCAAGATCCAAGATTTTAAACCAGTGGGTGCAGGGTGCCAGTGAACCCACAACTATTTTAATAATTGGTTCAAACTTAATGTAAATATGTAATTGTGATTTTTCTCCAGCTACACATATTTACTTCAAGACGAAAGCAGTGGTTGTGCCTGCATCCACTACCTTCTATATGCAGCAGGCCTTAACAGATGTATCCAAACATATTATTGTGCCACTCTCCCTATACTCTACTAGCCTCTGGGCAATAGTTGAGACTCCTCAATTGAATAGTACATATCCTGATAGTGGTATTTGTAGCTACTCTTTATTTGATTAAAGTTTATTCAAATTCTCGTTTACCAAGGAAAAATTCTCGGTGTCAAGCTGATTTTCTCAGTAACCTCATGCACAAGGTCAATTAGTGTTTGTCATAAGACAGTTGTATGTTTAACCACGTGTTAAGTCCTTCTGTGCTACCTGATTAGTATCTACACTGGGCTCGCTATTTCAAGCGGTCAATTAAAATATCATATATTCTATTTCCATTACTTTCCGTGTCAGCTCTAGATACATCTCTCCTTATTAACATGTGATTTGGCTGCTTGCGAAATGACAGATATTTGGCAGATTTATTGGGGGAGAGGCAAAAATTGGGGCCATTCTTGCAGATACTGCCTATATGCAGTAGACTTCTAAGCCAAGGTAGTAAATTGTAACCACAAGAACTTTTTTACAATAGTTCTAGGCGTCTTTATGTTGGAGCAGAAGTTTGTTTCTTCTGTTGAAAGTTTTTAAAATGTTTTATCCCAACAAATTGTTGAATTGTTTGATAACGATAGCCTGAATAGTTCATGTATAAGTTAGTCCTGGAAAATAAAAGATCGCATAGTTCAAACACCAGTAGTGGGCGGGCTTATCCTATAAACAAAGTGCTTCTGGATGGTGCAGGTGAGTGGGCGATTGGGCATATACTGTTCGCAATATTCCCATAGCATTTCTGCAAAGAGGCAGTTTCCACCTTTGAACCCGAATCTTCAAGTAACCAGAGGAGCAACTCTACCATTGCGCCAAGGCTTGCTCTCTTATTTAGAGTCGAAGTATATTAAATTTTAATAATATTATGGCATAGATCGCACTCTTTCGTTCTCTCTGACCTCCCAAATGTAAAGAACATGTAATTCAAGTACTTTGGAGTTTTACGAAGATGGAAACATTATTTGTTTCTGGAATGGGTTTTTTGTGAACAACCAATTATTATAAATCAATATATGGCGAAGAAAGTTCTCCTGATATCCCTAAATTGTTGACTTTAAGGGTAGAATCGTCAATCGTAGATGTTATTTTGTTAAGTTTTAGGAACTTTTACTGTCTTGATCAGACTTTCTTATGCAACTACTCTGAAAGAATTGAGTTTTCTTTTGAATTTTTAAATATCAGCAAATGTAAGACTAACCCACGGATTGTTTGGTGCCAATACATGAGTTTTCTCCGCAAATTATTTGAGCTTTCCTTTTGGTGGATGTCCGTAATCTGACCCTGTCACACCGGATGCCTTATTGAATGTCCAATTATTCTGACTGCATCATAGCCAGCAATCAGTCATTAATGGAAAATTTTAAGTGTCATATGATTTTTATGATAAAATGAAGGAGATAAAGTGCAAGTCGGAGGTATATAAGCCTATGATTGGGCAGTGGAATCATAATAGGCTAGGGCTGATTTACTTATCAAACGGACAAAAAGAAGAAGCCAAGGACTGAATTTTATCAATTTGGGGTTTTTGATTGGTATGGAAGCAGAACAAGGAATTCATGATTTATTGGTGCTACAAATAATAATTTACAAAGAGAGAGAAGATTGAGACAAAAATAAAGAATATACTGTTCCTAGGAGTCCTTTGTAATCTCCGGGGAGACTGCTCTAAGTTTTAAGATTTATTAATTGTTATGCACAAAATTAGCTAGAAAGCTTCACCAAAGAGAATCAGAGAGTACAAATCTATTGAATTCAAAGAAACCGTCAATTTTTTGTTACCTATTTCCTAATGTTTGGAGGTATTAATACGGGAATATAAGGCAACTTCTATTGCTTGACTTCTGAGACCGGGAGGATTCTAAACTAAGATGCGAACGCATTATCTCATTTACTTAAGAATCAGTAAGTGGAATAGGAAAGAATTATTCACCAAATGCTAAGTTACCAAACAGAAGTCTCTAAGTAGCTTTTCTGGATGCTACATTAATAACTATAAAAAATTCGAACGTACAAATTACAGAATTTGGTTGAAAGCCTGACCTGGACAAATATCTGATTTCCACTTTGTTCCACTTGTCTTTGGCATCATTATATTTTCCTGGGGAATAATGGACTTTTTGCATCAATACAAAATTTGATGTCGACTTTGACCCTGTAGCCTAATATTTTACTTTCTAACTCGTGCATTTAACATTGGTGAAGCAAGGGCTTGGGACAGTAGTTCTAGGGAAAATGATTCGTTTGGGTTCTCTTTGCATGCTATTTTTTCAAACTTCAAATATGGGTAACATTACTATGTGTTCAAAAGGGATGAAGGTGAATTTGGTTAAAATGAAGCTAAAATAGTGTCTTATGGATGACTTGATGAATCCACCACTGACAGCCTTAGCTGAAATCTTGTGAAAGGTAAATTGATGGAAGCATCCAATTAATTGACTGAATAAGGTTTTGGATTTCTTACTGCTGCAGAAATCATGCGAGCAACAGCATTGTTGTCAAATCAGTTTGTGGATCAGGAAAGGATGGGACAAGAGAGTCCACACAGGTCAGTCAGTCAGCATATGAATGGAGGTCAGATAAATATGGGGGCATGGAGTTCAATGCAAACTGAGGTATGTTAAGCTTCTATCTTTCATGGAGGTTAGCTTACATATGGATGGCTTTTATGGGTCATACTTTTGTATGTAATTATGTCACAACTGTTGTTCTTAATGTGGTCATACTCTTCCAGCCTTGTTCCTATCACGTAATGATTATGAGCTAGAGTTATTGGGATAAAGTTGTTGATTTCAGTAATATGATTTTTCTTGATTCTCAAAGTATGCATTTTTATAGAAGTTAAGTTGTTTTTTTTTTTGGCGACTAACTGATTGTATTACCAAAGTAGCAAAGAAGTATAGAAGTCTCACAATGTTGGACAAGAAGCCCCAAGCACTGATGGGATGGCAAAATAATTTCAATACATCAAGAGATCTGCATTAACTATCTAAAGTAGTCTATGGATAATAGTTGAGTATAGCGAGCCTACTATTCAATTGAGGAATAGAGAGCCCCTGCAAATGGATTGCTTGAGCATCCATCCTTACTAGCACAGCAGGCCCTCTACTCTTCTGCTGAAACAACCTCATGTTCTTCTCCTGCCACACCAAATATAGACAGCATGCTAAAGCCAATCTGTATAGGATAGCTCTCACTGACTTGCCACTAGCATGTCTAATAGCCCACATCACTTCTTCATGCCACTCCAGAGATACCCTTGGATGCCTAGCCATGAGAGCAGCCTATCCCAAACAGCAGCTGAGTACTGGCACTTGAAGAACAAATAGTCCAGGCTCTCATCATTGTTGGTGCAAAGAAGCCAGGACATATCAGGTAGAGTACTTCATTTGGCTAGTCTATAATTAGTTAAAAGTCTTCTCCAAACAGCCAGGTATAATATAAACTTCCATCGAGGTGCTCAGTGCCCCATGGTTATTGCATAGTAACTTCCTTCCCTCCACTTTACATAGTCCACCCTCAGCTTATAATAGTAGTTTGTCTGCTGAATTTAGTCATAGTAGTAAGATCCTGTGCCTCATAGCCAGCTGCTTCCAGAGTTCCTTTGGATTGAGGATCTTCTTGATCATCCATGAGGCTTGGTTATCATGCATATTCCATGAACTGCCACCCTTAATGTAGTAGGTATGGACCCATTGGATCCATAACTTGTCATTTTTCAACCACAGATTCCTGAAGTGCTTACAAATTATAGCTCTATTCCAATCAGTCATGTCTAAGAAACCAAGGCCACCAGCTGTCTTTTGGCTATGTAACTTCTCTTCTTTTTTGATAAAGGTAATATTGTATTCCTTCTTAATGCTGGAGACCTCCAAAAAGTATTAACCAACTCTAAGAGAAGAGAAACAAAAGTATCCTATAGTATTACAAAGAGCCTAAAGCTCTAATAATTGTTCAGTTTCCTCTATACCTTTTTCTTTACACCAAAAAATAAAGTGTTTTAATGCATTTCTCTTTAATTTTCTGGATGGGAGTAGCTATTGGGCTACGTAACTTCTCCCAAGCAATCAAAGCCTTTTTTGAGGTCTTAGCACCCCCTAGTCCACATGACTTTTTCACACAAGGACTCTGCTAAGTGGATCACTTTCTTGGGCAGAATAAAAACTTGTAACCAAAAGATTTGTACAGAGAACAAGATAGATTTGAGTAATTGTACTCTACCAGTATAGGATAGGAATCTAGAGGTCCAGGACTTAATCTTGTCTAACATCTTATCTATAAGGGGCTTGTACTAAGCCACTGAGGTTTTCTTTTAGCTGAGGGGTATACCTAGGTACTTGAAAGAAAGAGCACCTTTTGTAAATCCCAGAAGTTGTAGTACAGCTGCTTGGTCAGCCACATCAACACCTCCAAAACAAATGGGCTCTTCTTAATGTTTGCCAACAAACTAGAAGCATTGGAGGAGGCAGCAAAACAGTCATACAACATAGAGAGAGACTTAGGCCTCATTTGTTTGAACTGAATGAAGGTCTGAATCTGAATGGTTTAAACCTTAGGCCATTAAGTGCACTTGTTTTCATTGAGATTTAAGCACTTATTTGGTTCGTAAGATGTATGTTTGTATGGATAATTTTCACCATCACTTTGTCCACAACTACCAACCACCATCATTACCCACCTCTATCAGCACAACCATCACCATCATTACCATCACCAACCACTAGCCACCACCACTACCACCTCTGCCACCATTGTCAACCATCATTACTGTCGCCAACCACCCCTGACATCACAACAACCACTGGCAATCCCCATGCTTCCAACCACTATTGTCAGTCGTTACTACATATACCACCTCCATCATTATAATTATATTATTACCACAGCCACCATCACTGTTGTCACCACCGCTGCCACCTCTACCATTACTGCGACAAATTCCTACTACCAACCACCTTCACCATCACAACTAGCATCGCCGACAACTACTACCAACACATAGTCAACCATCACCCATTCTTCCGCCACCACTATTAATACCGCCAACTACTAACATCAACCAACTTCACCATCACAATTACCACCACCAACCGTGGTTATCACGTCAATCACTACAACACCAGTTATTTCGATCATCATAACTATCACCACCACTATTACTAGCAACTATCACCACCATAATTACTAGCCACTAATACTAAGCATTACCGCGACCATCACTACAAACCATTTACACATCACTAGCGAACATAAATATTTTTTTTTTTAATCAGATAATAAATTTATTATATTAAATTGACATTTTTTAATATTAATTACTTTTATATTTGAATTGTATATAATGTATGACAAATAATAAGTATGCACATTTAGATGTTGACAAACAAACAGTCTTAATCATTCAGTATTCAGATCTAGAAACAACATCTTAATTATTCAGATGTGCATTCAGATTCAGACGTCTTAATCTTAATGAAAACAAATGATACCTTAAGGTCACTTCTACAAAAAGGGCACAGGTAATCTGCAAACCTAAGGTGAGTAATGCACAATATCTCACACTTGGGTGAAAATTAAAATCAGGTTGCTTCTTTCAATGTTTTCAGCTGCCTATTCAAGTACCCCGTGACTAATACAAAAAGGAATGGGGAAAAGGGGTATCCTTGCCTTAGACCCTTTCTGGCATGGAAAGGGGCATTGGGCACACCATAAATAAGTATAAATTATGAAACTGTAGTGACACAGGTCATAATCCAACTTATGAACTGTGTGGGAATGCTCAAAGCCTTGAGAACCTGCTGCAGTAAGGGCCAGTCTATGGAGTCATAAGCTTTCTTCATGTCAATCTTCAGCATTCATTCTTCCTCCCATACCATTTAAGGAGCTCATGCCTCATAATAATGTTATTAGTGATCACTCTACCCCACTACCAGGGACAAAAGCAGATTGACTTGCATCCACCGATCCATCCATCACCTTCTGCATCCTGTGGGTCAGTATCTTTGAGATATTGTACAACATGATATTGGCCTGTACTCAGTGATCTTAGTGGGGTTCTGCACCTTGGGTATTAGTGCTATAGTAGTACAATTGATATTCTTGAACATTGAGCCAATGGAGAAGAATCCCAAGACTGCATCAGTGACCTCCTCTCCAATAAATCCCATGCCTTTTTTGAAAAAGCATGCATTGTAGCTATCACAACCAGAAGCTTTTTTTTTTTCTGAACATGGACCAGAAGCTTTTGAGTCATCAATTCCTTTCAAAGCTCTTGACACCTCTTCTCTACTAACAATTTCAATAAGCCTCATGTGTTGATATTTGTCTAGTGCAGGCCCTTCCCTCATGACACTAGGATTAATGGCCGGCAACTGTGGTGCTGCAGAGCCAAGTAACTCCTGATATAAACTGACAATTTCATTTATAATATCTTCCTGTCTTGGTAATTGTGCTCCAGCTGAATTGAGCAGACTCTTGATTCTATTTTGGGCTATTCTTGTTCTTCATGCTTTCAAAGAAAAAGGGGTCATTAGCATCTCCTAGCTTTATGCACCCTATACTTCTCAATATTTCTGTTTTTGAGATTGGTAACATAGCACTAAGCTAGTGCAGCACCAGAATTACAAATAAGCTAAGATCCTTACTGTGCAGAAGGAATTTTCTGGGACCCTAGCAAGTCTATCAGGGAATCTGTCTCCTCTTATCTACTTTCTTTACACCCAAAATAGAAGAACTGAATAGGTCCACACTTCATCTAAACTAGTTTCAGGAAAGAGAGGCTATGTTGTAAGATTCAGGGAAGATGTCCTTCAGAGAACCATGTCCCAACCAATTATCACACCACAATAATGTCTGCCTTCCATTGCTAATCATAATAGAGGTATTAGTATTACCATGTCGATAATTCCAGTAGCCTCTGATAGTTCTCCTCACTCCAACACCATAAGGAAAAATGAGAGGTTTTGGACACCAATGACCTATCTGACTATATTTATCATGGATGACTCTTCTCCACAGAGAATTGATCTCCTTGTTGTACCTCCACAACCACTTCATTAAAAGACTTTGGTTTTGAAACTTGAGGTTTTTGATATCCAGGCCTCCACTCCTCTTTCTAGAGATAACATCGTCCCAGTTGACTAGCTGCTATTTGGTATCCGTTTCCTGAGTGAACAAATCAGTGTCATGGGCTCATGGGCTCATGGCCAGTTTCAAGGCCATGTTGCCTCGTGGTGCCTTCAGGCTTTAATGCTTACTAGTTGTTGCCTCAGAGAATTAAGTTGGGACTCAATCCCTCTAAAAGTTTTAATGTTAATCTGTTTCAGGCCAGGTTCGACAAGTTTCAGTTTCTACCATATAGGTTCCATAGGGTCACTTCTGGTAGGCTAATGCCACCATTTTCCACCACCCTAGGAACTCTTCATGATTGGCTATGCAGTTTTAGGAAGCTGAAGGGTTTAGGTCCCTCTACCGCCTCCACAACTATTTTGATTCTTAGAGGAGAGTGATCAGAAAAGTTAGGATCCATGACATGGATTTCTAACTGTGGGAACATAAGCATCCACTCCCCAAATTCTACTAGACACATGGTTATTTGTCCATATTAGCCACCTGCCAAATGATTTCATTTCTATCATACCAGTGTCAAGCAAGAATTCCTTGAAGTCTCTAGTCTCCACCTCCTGAATGGGATTGCCACCAACTCTATCATCAGGGTCTAGTACAATATTGTAATCACCAATAGCAAGCCAAGTTCCTTCTTGATTCAGATGTAACACTTTGAGATCATCCCACAAAACCTTCCTACTGTATGCAGACCGTACATGCAGTGAGGCAAAATGCCAACTGAGAGATGTGGATGCACGCCTTTCTATGAATATATTGAGTAGACATGCTCTCAACTGTATAATTAATATGATTAGGATTCGTAGGATCCATATTCTGTTTCTGTCACTGCAAGTATAGTTATGACACCAAGCCCATCCATTACCAAAGTTAGCTACTATCGTGATGCATTATTCTCCTTAACTCTATGTTCATAGATAACAATTAAAGCTACGTTATTCTTCCCCAGAAACACATTGAACTTCCTGTGCTTATAGGACTTATTTCAAGCCTCAAACATTCCAGCTAACAGATTCTTTGGGTTTGGTTGATTGAGGTCCCCGTCCCTTCCCACCCTCTGACTACTATTTCCTCTGTTGGGCACCATGTCTTTGGGAGGTTCCCCTGGTTTAGAATCTTCAGTCAAGGTCCAAGGGGCTAAACCCATTCCTAATTGACATTAAGCTGTCTAGGTTGTTGAGCACCCCTGATGGATTCCCTTTGACAATCTTCCACTGCTCCTCCCAAGTGAGTGGTGGCTAAGCTGATGCCTGTATGTTGGCAGGAGCATTTTCAAGTTGTGTCACTCTCACACCCTGTGTCCCTTCCTCAGGTCTTTTCCATCAAACTTGCTTGGTGATTATCTTCTCCTTAGGAATTGGAGGAGCTGGAGGAACTGGCTCTTTTGGTGGCTTACAAGAGTGTGCAATCTGTAGGCAAGTGCTAATCCAGGGACCCAATCAAAGTGCACTTTCTGTATAAAAACTCCCCCATTGGGATCAATGATATTACCAGACTTAGGGAGGGGTTGAATGACATCCATCTCCACCAAAATACCAACAAAGGAAATCCTCTCCACAGATGTTGAACAATCATTAACATACAAGGGCATCCCCCAAGACCATTTCTTATCCTGCGAAGGGAATTCATACCCAACAGCCCAAAGGCAAATTTGGGAGTTTGACCCAAAGTGGGATGGCCTGTAATATCTCAGCATGGAAATCAAATTCAGTTGTCCACAACTTCATATTCAAAAAAATGATAGGTCTGTTACTCAGAGTGTGTTAAGTCCCTGAGAGGAACACTTCATCCCTGTCCACTATGGAGTGAAATTTTACTAGGAAATAGCCATCATTGTGCTATAACTCGTGGTTAGTCATGAAGTTCCGTTTTGTAGAAATAAATCTTTCTAGGGCTGCAATGGTTGGTTCATGACCGACTATATACAAAATCAGAGCATCTTTCCACTCATGAATCTCCTTATCCAGTTCATCCTTGCTCAGTTCAATATATTTCTCACCATCCTTGATTGTAGGGGCAACAAAATTGAGAGTCATACCTCGAGCACCCATCTCGTACCAGAGAATAAGTTCTTCCATTCCTTCTCAGCAGAGGGATCTAGGGTTAGTTGTCTATGTGCACCCTCCTCCCCCTTTGTCCGTTGTTTGGACAAAACAACTCCCTTAGCTTCATTGGTCTTTTGCTGGCTAGGCAAAATCTGAACTGCACCAGGAGAAGCTGTCTCTTCTGAGCTCATCAAGCTACTAGGTCCTCCCCCCACAACAGGCGTAGGGTTTGAGGTTTAGCACTCGATAATGGTGGCCAAGCTTCAGGGACAGAGAATCCTTGTTCCGGTACTCCAGTGGAACCTTTCGCACCATTCCCTTTTCCTATAGGTCCTTCCGCACCATTGCCTCTTCCCAGAGCCTGCATGTTCTTCCCGGGTCCAGGATCGTTGCTTTTCCCTTTGCTTGGCTGTCCTCTGGCAATTTCTGGCCAGGCACACACTTGCTAACAGGCGCTGAGAGCTTTCAATAGAACAGTGCTAGCGTGCACCAAGAGCTTTCAATGGAACAGTGCTAGCGTACGCTGAGAGCTTTTTCTGAGCACTTTTAGAAGTTAACTAGTTAGTTGCTCTATCTTTTAGCATACCTTTAATTTAGATATCAATTAAAGTGAATTACCTTATGTGCTTCCTTGGAAACCAGGCCTACAACACACTATTCAAACATTATAATTGACGTTTCTCCTTTATGTGAGCAGTTCTTATACTAAATGTGGAAAGTCCAAGCATTATAATTGATGTTTCTTCTGTATGTGAGCAGTTTTAATACTAGCATTATAATTGATGTTTCTTCTGTATGTGAGCAGTTTTAATACTAAGTGTGGAAAATCCTACATACTTATACCCTTGTGCACGTTTATGTTTTGAATCACAAGAGTTAACTTCCTCGAGATTCTATGTGAATTATTATTGTGTACTTGTAGCTTAATAAATGTAGGTGTTTCAAAAACCATAGTTTGTAGTTTACTTGTAAGAATTATCGTAATCCTGTTACTCCTTATGACAGTTACTTAGCTAGATAAAATGCTTCTGTATGTAGATGCGCTTCAGGAGGATCCATTTTCTTAAGATCAGGAAGTACAAGCTCAATTTTGTAGTTTCAATATCTATTTAGCTTGAGCCTTAGAACACCATGCTTGTCGCAAATGTTAGAAAGAAATGGCAAGCACAGAAGGTGGAATTCTCATGCATCATTGTCGATAATAGTAGCTTTGTAGAGGATGGTATTGATAACTCTGTGCGGAGTTTCAGTATTCAAATTTACTGTTTGGACCTGTGTTTTAATCCTTATATACCATCTAATAGCATTCAGTGTGGGATAAGGTCTGCATACACACCATCCTCCCTAGACCCTACTTGTGGGATTACACTGGGCATGCTGTTATTGTGTTTTTGATGCCATCTAATAAAATCCTCAGATGTTATTATGGACTTCTTGCTGTTTCCAGAAAATGTAATCTATTTATGATCTTGTCCTTGCCACGTGGATTACTTAAAGAAAATGTAACCCCCATTTCTCCTCCCACTTGTTGCTTCCTTGTCAAAGCACAAATAGAACCAAGTTAGCCATAAATAGAAAGGATAAAAAGCTTAGCTCTTTTATTGTAGGAGTTGTTACTCCTACTCCGTGTTACAGATATAGTTAGTAGCTTGTGATAATATATTTGTTGAATCCATCTTCATAGCTTGAAGGAGTTTGAATAACTGCTCGCTGACATTGTTGGAGGATTTACCACTTGATGTTATGTACTTACTACAGGAAAATAGACTTCTCCAGAAAATGGCTCCATTTCAACCTTCTCCTCTGGATTGGCATGTTGTGCAGGGAACTGCAACGACTCCTGTTGTAAAGAGAGTCATAAGACTGGATGTTCCTGTGGAAAATTTCCCAAATGTATGTGAACCTTATTATGGTGGTGTTTCATGTTGCTCTTTTTTTCTTCCTAAATTTTGGAAACAGATCTTGACCAAGTTAAAACCATGCAGTATAATTTTGTCGGTCGAATTTTGGGACCACGTGGGAACTCCCTAAAGAGGGTTGAAGCCATTACAGAATGTAGAGTCTACATCAGAGGACAAGGCTCAGTCAAGGACTCTATCAAGGTATTGGTCCCTTTTATTCTTCTCACTCAATAATTCTTAAAAGAGTAAACTCGACTAAACTTAAGATTTACTATGACTTGCTTCCTGAGGGCATAGTATGCCTGTATAAGAGAAGTGCTCTCTGTCACACACACATACATCCTTTATTTTTGTCTGAAAATGATTGTTCCCGAAATGCTTTGTCAAAATAATGCTTAATACTTGTATTTGAGAGCTAAAGCAAGTATAACCATAGTGGATTTTTTTAGTTTTGGTGGACAGAATTACTTGGTTCTTGTGTTGGTGGAAGTAGCAAGTAGCTAAAGGACTAATTGAGATGCACACAAGCTGGCCCAGACACCACTGTTATCCAAGCAAAAAAAACAGTATAAACGTATCTGATTTAGTGCTGTAAATTAGTTGGTGTGGATGTTATATTTTAACTCCAAATTTACAGGCCAGTCTTTCCAGATGCCACATTCATCTCTTTATCTTTTATAGAGCCATTATCTGACGGTGGTTTGCATCTATCTTTTCAAATCAATTGCCAATTAGATCCTTATAGGCGGAATGGTGATTTACTTACTTGGTCCTAAGAAATCACGTTATGTGTATTATCAGTCTCTGTCTGAAAATTATTCTATTCTACGAGTGTGAAGTTTACTGCCTGAAATGTGCAATTAATTATTTAGGTAAGTGCTGAAAATATCAAATGCCATAGTCATCTCTTCTCTGTAATTATCTCTAAAGAGGTGACAAACCATGACCAATCAAATGCTGCCAACTATTACAACGAGTTAGTTGCTAAGCTGCAGAGAAAGACAAGCAGGAACATAACTAAAAAAATTTATGCACCCATAGGTGTAGCTTGGTGGTCAATGAAACTGGAATGGACAATGGGAAGTTAGGATTCAAATTCCAGCAGAGGCAAAAATTACTAGGTGATTTCTGCCCATTTAAGTGTTGGTGGATAGTGTCACATCATTCTTGTGTTGTTAGGAGGTACTAAGTATCCTGTGGGTAAGTCGAGGTGCGCATAAGTTGCGCCAGACACCACTGTTATACAAAAAAAATCTCGAAATGAAAATAATGCCAACTTTAGGGGGCTGTCTATGTATTTGGCCGCCTGGTAAATGAAATTGACTTCAGATATGGCATTCTCATGTTGCTATAGCAGACATGGCTTGAATCTATAATATTCAAGTGACCTCCATGTGATTGAGAAGAAGGCCCGACACACGATATCTTTGGTCTTCTTTTTCAGTCATAGATAAATTTTTCTAGCAATTCCTACAGTAGGAATAGAATTGTTTAATTTTTAATGTGCCTAGAAGTTCTCTGCAAGCGAACTATGTGCGCAGCACTTCTTTTAGGTTTTGATATCTGTGAGTATATCACTCTACAGGACCTGTCACGTAGAGACACTTGAGGAGTTTTAACTATTTTGATACAATAATGTGGAACCTACTGAAAGACATATTGCAAAGGGTATAGTTTGAAATATGTTCTTTTAATGTGAGCTTTTGAAAGCTTGGCTGCATCTTTCCTTTTTATTCTTGATCCCACAAGTAGAGGTACTTATATCTGCTAAATTTGTTATAAATGTTTTATTGTATTTTATTACTGTTCCAGGTGACATTTGGCCCTTTGCAATGTTCAGATATTTGTTTCATGTTGTATCTGCACTAACTGTATTCTCTGTAGCATTTAAGCACAGACCAAGGAAGTACTGTTGCTTTTATCAGTAGGCTGCAGAAATTGTGGGAGCCGGATGGCATACTATTCTATGCTATGAATTGTGTTTACTGATACCATTGAATATGAATAAGTTCTGAAAGATATCTTCTCCAAGTGACTATGAAAAGTTCTGATTGTTTTTTTTTCCTTGTATAACCAAATAACCTAGCAGACACTGTCGTCATTTTTGAAAAGAAAATAATTGTTTTAGTGTCCTGAATCATTTTGTTGTTAGTTTTAAATTGCTTTCTGCATTGTTCTTATTTCCTCGCGTAGGAAGAGAAATTGAAAGATAAACCCGGGTATGAGCACCTTAAAGAGCCACTACATCTCCTGGTGGAGGCTGAATTTCCGGAAGACATCATTGACTCCCGCATTGATCATGCAGTGGCGATCCTAGAGAACCTGTTAAAGCCTGTGGTACGAGTTAAAACAATATAGCTTCCATTTGCGATCATTTGCTTTCAAGCTTTTATCTAGCCCTTTGACTCTTTTCTCCCTCGCTTTTCCCTGTATCAGGATGAATCTGTGGATGTTTATAAGAAGCAACAACTAAGAGAATTGGCCATGCTAAATGGTACACTAAGGGAAGAAAGCCCAAGCATGAGTCCCCGAATGAGCCCTAGCATGTCTCCGTTTAGTAATACAGGTATGAAACGAGCAAAGACGGGGAGATGACACCTAATTGCTGGAATGCTTATTGTCTAATAGACACAGAAGATAGCTTATCTGCCGCCGGATTAGTAAGACTTTCCAAGTTTGCTTCTGGTACAGAATGCAGGCATCGCTCAGACAGATTCTTTAGATATAGGTTTAATATGTTGTTTCTTTTTTTCTTTTTCTGTAACCATCTTTCCTAGAGGTATTGACCTTTAGTCTTAATCTAGGTTTAGTGGTCAATGTGTTAAATCAATCACAATAATCTGTTTCTTATTCGATACTCGGTGAGATTCATGTATTATTTTAATCAATGCAGATCATCTGCTTCAACTTCTGAATAAATATATTGAGAAAATAGAAGTTAGACATGATATGCTGTATATTTTTAAGCAACCAACTTGCAGTCTTGTTTGTTCAAATGGGGATTCCTTGTCCTTTGATCAGTTCCATTTTTTGTTCCTATGTGGACTTCTTGTTTAAGGAGCAGATATCATCTTAACACATACAAAGAACATAAAAGAAAAAAGGGAAGGCCGAGCGGCGCATCAGAGGGTACAAAAATAAACGTGCACACTTAGATACAGTTCAGCTCATTTGAGCTTTGGTGAAAATTATTCCTCAAATTTTCAAAGCCATCTAGCAAAGCTGCAAATACCTACAAACACAACTATTACAGAGTGAACTTGCGACGGATGAATTACACTGCTCAGTTGGAAGGGTGACCTTCGGCAATATCTGTTATCCATCAAAAACAGAATGCATGATATTTTTGGTTTTGCTAATACTGATACATATTTCTAAAACTGTGAAATGAAGATTTCTCTTGAATTCTGGAATCAATGCAACCCATTGAATCAAGAATCTGAATTTAAGATATTACTTGCATCTGCACGCAACAAGATGATATCAGGCAAATAGTAATTGAAAGCAAAAGCGAGATGCAGTAAACAAATTAGACTGATCAATCTAAATAGTTGACAGCCTTTGCATAATATCACAGCTTGAGCAGATATTGGATACAAACATATAACATATCGACATTCATAATGGAACAAAAAAGGACACTTCCTCATCAGCAAGACCACTTCATGTCCACACAGGCTGACCAGTAACATGATAATATAACTGCCAATTTATAAAAGATTAAAATAAACTATGTAGACTATACCACCACAAGAGTCATGGCCAAATCAAAGAATTATGAGAATCGGGTTATATGCTACCATTACATTCACCATAGAAGTGTGTATTTCACAGAATTGAATATTGAACCCCATCAGAGCATACAGGTACAGGCCTTAAAATTTGTAATGTCATTAAATTCACAGAGCATATACAATCTCATGCTTATAAAATCTGATTAGTTCCACAGTCCAATATCGTTCGCCAAGATAGACAACCTCAACACAGAATAACTGAAAAACAAGATAAAAGAATTTAGCAAAAGGAGAAACATAAAATTGTGTTGCAGTGTCATATTTGACAAAAAGAAAACAAGCCATGTATCACTTATCTTGATACAGTTTTGAGATTAGCTAAAGGGAACTATGTTACTGATAAAGCATAGTAACAATAAAGAGTAGATAGTTTGATTGCCTGCAACTTGGCATAAAAGGAAATAGAAGAAGACTGTACAAAAAGATAAAAACCTTCTACAGAAAATATCAACAGTCAATTGACATTTTCTTTGGAAAATATCAAAGCAAATAAACTTATATGAAAAGATGACTAAAGACTACCCATACACATCTATACAGTAATAAACATTAGGAAGGTGCACAGTGAGTAATATTCGCTCCTTTCTTCCCATCTTTATATGACAAAGTTTGGCAGAGCAAATTGGCTGAAAGAGTTACTTTGCTCAGGTATGACATCAATAGTGCTAGATAAAAGCATTTTTCATATCATGCTGAAATGTTTGTATAAGTTACTTAAGAGACACCAGAACTACATAGTTAAAGTTTAAGCTACAATATTTTCATGCAGTTGATCAGTGTTGGCATTTTGAACATTTTGAGACACCTAAAAAAAGAATGCCTTCTCAAATGGTAAGAAGGGTATGTGCTAACAACATATGCTCATTCACCAAACAATAATCCAAAATTCCATGTAAAAGCTAGGAGTAGAAAGCAGAGCAACATTTCCTCCTTCTTTTAAATTTCCAAGAGAGTACAATAAGGAGCCTCACCTCAGTACATTGATTGTTAACATCTGCCACAAATTTAATCCCGAAGACCCAGCTCAAGCTCAAGCTCATCGTCTTCTTCGAACAACTTAAGCAGACGAGCATACTGCTCTTCACGCTTCTTCTTTTGCCAAAACTTGAAAAGGAAAAAGGATAGAAGCACTATTGCCACAAGGGCAAGGCAGACAATGAGTATAGTTGACCCAGTGTTACTGCTGGATGCAACATGAGTATCATTTTTTGTTCCATTTTTGGAATTTGAAGAATCGTCTGAAAATCCTGAAAGTAAAAAACACACATATAAAACAATAAAACTGTCAAAACCAAACCAAATTCAAGTACACGAATACTTTTCATAAAAATTGTAACCATAAACAGGTTTTTTTTTTTGGACAACATAACCATAAACAGGTTTGATGGAATATGTTCCTGGGTATCTTTGAACAAGGACAAAAAAACATCAAACGATACCAACACCTATGGGGAGCTAGCTTTTTCAAGCACATCGACTCCATGTCAAGGACGAACAAATTGTGGAACCACTAGTTCTAGTTGAGTTCAAATCTTCTCCACTACAACATCGACTCTCCCTTTTATGTCAAAACATAGCAGATGGTGCTAAATTGAATGATATGGTGAAGAGAATGCAAATGATGATATTAGACATATAGGATTAGATATTAAATCCACAAGAAGTGGATGATATATATACACAGTTACCAATTCAAAAAAAAAAAAAGAAAAAACCTACAAGAAGATGATGGAACTGGGAGCAGTCTGGAGTCGAGGTAATGGATGGACGAATAGAAGTGTCTAAGCCTAACTCAATTAATGGGACCATGGCGGGCAGCCAATACTAGTAGATTGAATGCGCAAGACAATTATGTAAGCTTGACTGCGAAAAAATCAACAAAGACAGCGGTCTCTTTCTATAATGCCTAGCTGGGACACATTGATTAAGATTATGGGAATGACTAGTTGGCCATACACAATTTCCTTGTAAATTTTGCAACTTCAGCAACCAACTGGAAGTGCTTCAGATTTTTCCCTTAAAAACATAGTCTTTTTATTGGTGAGTGCTTAGGTGAAATTGTCAGCAGATTTGGCAAATTGATTGGACCAATCCTCAAAGTTTCATTGATTGAGAGTGGAGGTCGTGATTAACTCTAGGCAGAAAAATATGGCATATTGTTCTTACCTACCAAGCTAGCAATAATTTACCAAAAGTCAAATTTTAACATGCAATTTTCATTACCTTTTCATATCTTTTTCCTTCCCTTGATTTCTCCTCCATTGACAACAATTATGAGGTGTCAGTGGGATCAATGTAACAACTGTCTCCTTAAGAACATATTTTTCTCATTGCCCCATTTACGAGCTATCAGGGAATATTCCTAATTGGTGGATATTTGCTCGTAGTTCTACCCAAAATAGTAAAGTATACTGTATACCCTAGGAAAATTGGAAGCTGGCAGAGACAAAGCAAACACAACAAGCAACTTTGAATGCTAAATCAGCAATCATCACCCTCTTGTTTTATGCTTAACAGACTAAGCTTTTGTCTGATAAGAAAATAAAGATATGTATTTCAATACTCCCTCCGTTTCAAAATAAGTGGTGTTTTTAGCTTGGGTACACCCTTTAAGAAACTATTCACTTCTAGAAAGAAAAATGCATCTTTACTAACTTATCCTTAATAAATACCTTGAAAAAGATGTAACTCTTTAATAAGTTTATAAATCTCTCTTCATTTAAATAAGGGTAAAAGTGGAAGAACATCATTAATGTCTTCTTGATAATGTGAAAAACTACTTATTTTGAAACAAAATGAAAAAGCTTTTCGCTACTTATTTTGAAACGGAGGGAGTAATGTTTTAGTCACATGAAGTGATGTCCAAAAATGAAAATTTTGTCCCTTCCGGTGTTTTCCCAGTGAGGAGATGTGAGAGGTGGGCCGTGATGGGCTTGAGAAGAGGGAGAGATAGGCCTAAGAAGTCCTGAGAAGAGGTGATTAGGCAACATGACGCAACTTCAGCTTACCAAGGACATGACACTTGACAAGAGGGTGTGGAGGTCGAGTATCAAGGTAGAGGGTTAGCAGGTTGCCGAGCGCTTTTCTTTTTCTTCCAGGAGTATTGGTTTCATTTTCACGTTTGCTTATTCTTAAATCTATAGTACTACCTATTTGTTTTTTCCATTTTGTTTATCTTATTATCTTGTTGTTGTTGCTGCTTGTTAGTACTGCTTCCTTTTCATCTCTTCTTGAGCTGAGGGTCTTATTGAAAACAACCTCCCTCACCTTCAAGATAGGGAGAAGGTCTGCCTACGCTCTACCCTCCCCAAACCCCACCTGTTGGTATTATAGCGAGTATGTTGTTGTTGTTGCCTGGCTCACCACCCGATGATGACTTCCACAGGCAAAAGTTTATTCAGTCATGCACAACCAGATTACCGTCACATATTTGGTTAACCTTAGAGGTTAAGGGTACTTGTTACATGTCTAAAAGGCTAGATAAATAAGCATGCCTCCTCGCTATTAGCTTAAGCTTCGAGATACAATGGTCACACAGTTCAACATAATATCAGAACAGACTCAAGAGTTCAAGTCTCATTGTCACTTATTGACAAAAAAAAATTTCGTGTGCTTGGCTAAAAAGAGTGTGACTTGCATGTGATGGGTGTGTTGCCTAACCTAATATAATAAACAAAAACTTTTAAAATAAAGTGATCATACAATCCAACAATCCTAATGCCAGTAAACTGCATCGAACAGGTGATAGATTATCTCTAATAATAACCACAGTAATTCATTTAAACCAAAAAAAAGAACCTTGAAGCTGTAATTGAGTTGTTGTAACATCAAGACAAGATTATATTTATTTTCTTGAAGTTTTCATAGGACTCCAACTTTTCTCAAAATCATACAGATAAATGAAACAACGAATGACAACCCTTATCCCAAAGACGACAGTAAAAGCTAAAGTAAATTAGGAATTCTGCATAACACCGGACAATTAGCCCCACTTAGCTTCATATGTACTCAATATTGGTTCTTGTTTATGCTTTTTTCTTTGATTGCAAATTTTTTGTACATTTTCAATTACAATTCTTGAAAGAAAAGAAAAGGTTAAATGATATCCGAATTGAATCAAGATGGATACTTGACTCTCTTATTTCGAATTTCCAAACTCATCATTTCTTTTAGACACAAGGGATCTATGAGAGACATTTACCAGTACGAAATACAAGCCATTAAAATAAAGAAAGCTGTAAAGATCTGGGTGAATGAATGCAAACCTGTGATGAATTGATGAGAAAACGAAAGGAAGAAGAGAAGAAAGGGAAATGATCTCCCAATAGAGACCCCTCTCATCTCCCTGTTTGCCTTTTCTCTCTATGCCTTTTTTCTTTTCCTCCTCTCTCTCGCTATAAACTCCTTTTCTTGTCTAATGGTAATTACCGCCCGCTCTCTGTATGCTTTCCCCTCTGTTTCTTCTTTCTTTTCTGTTATCAATATCAACACACATATTTTTGTCCTTTCTCTTAATATATATATATATACATGTATATTTACCGGTTGGACATAAATACTACTCCCTCCATTGTTTTTTTACTTTGGGAAAAGGGCAAATCACAGAACTATTTAAAATAGATTAAATTTATCTTTTATTATATTTTAAATTAATAATATTTTTATTATTATATTTTTTGTTTAAAAATATTTTTTAATTATTTAAATGGATCAAAAATCCTTTTCTTTTCTAGTGATTGTTTCAAAATAAAAAAAAAGTCAATTTTATCCTTGTACTATTTTAAAATGGGATGATTTTGTTTTTATTCTTTTGATTTTTTTGCGGGAGAGTTAGCTGAATGTGAAAAAATATAATAAAATAAGAAAATCAGTATAAACACATCACATTTTAAAAAGTAAAAAAATGGCATATAATTATTTTCTCTTTTAGTTCCATGCATATTAGGTATGAGTTATTATTTCTGAACATGCTATCGTGTGTTTCGTACAAACTCTAAGAATGATATGATGAAAGAAATAAATTTCAATTATAGCTTGATATGCTTTATTACTTATTTTATCTTCAAGTCATTTCAGATTTCAATCGATCATAATATAATAATTTTTTTTAAAAAAAATAATAAATTAAAAAATTAATTTTTGTAATAATGTCAAAAAGATTAGTATTAAAATTAGTTAAATTAATCTTGTAATCTCTAATAAATTTTTACTCAAATCTTAGAAATTAAGAGCACTTGTCCAAAATTGTAAATGAATGATAAAGTTATCCATTTCAAATAATTCAAAGACAAAATAAACCTATTTTTTCTTATTTTGGAACAAAAACGAAGGGTAATTTTGATCTATTTTGATAATTGGAGGATATTTTTGAGCCAAAAATATAATGACAAAGGTATTTTTGACTCAAAAATATAACAAGGGACAAATTTAACCTATTTTAAATAGTTCAGAAATATTTTTTATCCTTTTTCCTTTTACTTTGGTTGAGATTTTGATATCTTTCTAAGAAATTACTAATCTCCTTTTGTGCCAATTTATATGGCACGATTAAAACTTTTAAGAGTCTTCTTTATCATTATTTTAAATATATCTTAATAATATTTTAAGTTGTTAATGGTTGTAATTTATAATATTTTTTATATAATTTTTAAATATATAAATTTTATTTTAAAAAATTTAACCCTTCTATGTTCAAATTCACAGTCAAATTTAAAAATTTTAAAATCTCGAAATTATAATTATATTACATAAATTGAGTTTGAAAGAGTAATTAAATATTTATTTTATTAAATTACCCTTATTAATAATATTACTAGTATTTTAATTATTTTGGGAAGGATTACTTAAATAACTTGTTTCGCCTATTCTAGTGTATTGTGTTTTTAGTTTAGATACAATGTTTGTTTTGATTATTAATTAATTTTTATTGTATAATATTGTTAAATTCATTGTTACGTAATAACAAGAAATCCCACTTTATGCTGCAACCAATTTGATGTGGTAGCGTCATTATCTTTTTTTTTCTTCTCATTTCTATCTTTTCTTATTATATATTTAAATAATTTTATTTTATTCTTCACCTTTTAAAAAAAATAATTTATAATAGTTTTATCTCATACCCTACTTCTTTTTATAGGTTTGCCTTTCATTATGCTGATATGTGACATTTTATAACGACGAAAATGGATATAATCTTTTTAAACATTATATTTATCAAAACAATATAGTACAAATAAAATGCAATATAATACGATAGATTACGAAATGATATGTAATAACCATCCAAACAAATTGTTTATGTAGGTAAGGGTAGGGTTGAAAAAAAAATTAATTCTCTCTTAATTACTAAAGTGAACAAATAATTTTTTTAAAAAAATATATTGAACAAATAAAAAAGCAGAGAAATGCATATTATTCATATCAAATAATGAATATAATTAAGATACTTTTCGATTTAATGTAATATAAACTTTAAAAATTAAATTGGATAACGTGAGCTATTTTTGGTAAAAGTATACTCAATTTCATACGTGGGATTCTTATAAATATTACTCATCCAAAATGTGCACTTTAGTAAGTCATTTTTATTAATTGACCAACAATTATATTTTTATACATTTTCCTTCTTTCTAAAATTATTTAATTATGTGTAATATGCAATAGCTCCTTTGGTCCATGGCCAAAAATGATAACGATTCCATATTATAAGATGGATGATAACTATTTCATGGCCTTTGGAGGACATGATCAAATGCAAATTGCACTGTTTTATTCATTGAACAAAAAGTTTTATTTTTACTTTTTTTATTTTTTAAATTTATGAGTAAGAGGGTCGTGTATAATCAATCAGATATAAAGTAGGGTTTTTGACCAAGTATAAAGCTCAAGAGTTGGGGAAAACATTGATGGCAATGGGAACGCAAATAGCATATGGTCCACGGCAATAACTTGCATTAGAGGAGCAACTAGAGCAATGCTAGGGGTCTCCAAGGTTAGACCGATTAGCGATGAACACAAGGGAGATAGGTGGTGGAACGAGGAGGTCCAAGGAAAAGTAGAATCCTGTGAAGCTAGTGGAGAACAAAGACGAGGAGGACGAATAGGGAGGGGTATAAGAAGGTGAGGAACGAGGCAAAATTAACAGTTACGTCAGCAAAAGATGGTCGCGTTTGGACGTCTCAGGGGGTGGGGGGACAAGAAGTTGTACAGGCTAGCAAGAGTGAGAGAGAGGAAGGCTCGTGAGTTGCACCAAGTAAAGTGCATTAAAGATGAAAATGACACTATTTTGGTGACGAGACTCTATTAGGCTTAGATAACAAACATACTTTCATAAACTCTTGAACAAAGAGAGAGACAAGAACATCGTGCTAGGTGATCTGGAGCAATCCGAGAGTCATTGAGATTTTGAGTATTGTAGGCGTGTAAGGATTGAAGAGGTGGAGGGGGCTATATGTAAGATAGACAAGGGTAAAATGGTCGGACTAGATGAATTTCGGTGGGGTTTTGGAAGAATGCGGGCAAGGCTGGCTTGGGATATCTCATTGGACTGTTTAATGTTATCCTTAGGATAATGAAGATGCACGAAGACTAGAGGTAGAGTACGATGATCCCTTTGTACAAGAACGAGAGTGACATCTAAAACTGCAATAATTATAGGGGTATTAAGTTGTTGAGCCACACTATGAAAGTTTGGAAAAGAGTGATAGAAGCGAGAGTGAGGAGGTGTGTGCTGATTTTTGAGAACCAATTCGATTCATGTTGAGCTACTCGACTACGGAAGGCATTCACCTTGTGAGGAGGTTGATAGAGTAGTATATAAAGCAGAAGAGGGACTTGCATATGGTGTTCATAGACCTAGCAAAATCTTACCACAAAGTCCCAAGGGAGGTTCTTTGGAGATGTTTGAAAGCTATATGAGTTTTTGTAGTTTACTCTAGGGTAATCAGGGATATGTATGATGACGTTATGAGCCGGGACTTAGAATACTTTTCAATCATGATAGGTTACACCAGGGAGCCGCTTTTAGCCCATTTTTATTTGTGTTGGCGACGGACATACTGGCATGATACATTCAAGGGGAGGTCCCATGGTGCATACTACTTGTAGATGATATAGTACTAATTAACGAGACGTGAGGCAGAGTTAATGTGAGGTTGGAAGTTTGGAGATAGACACTAGAGTCAAAAGGTTTCACGTTGAGCGGGACCAAAACTGAATATTTAGAGTGCAAGTTCAGTGACATGTCTCATGTAACGGACGTGGACGTGAGACTTGACACATAGCTCATCTCCAAAAAAGGCAGTTCTTCTCTTTACATCTACCTCCAAAACAAACAGAAAGGATAATAAAGCTTTTCAAGTATCTGAGGTCAGTAATTCAAGGTAATAGGGAGATTGATGAGGAAATCACTTATCATATGGGGTCGGATGGTTGAAATGAAGGATCATATCCAGTATCTTGTGTGATAAGAATGAGTCACCTAGTCTGAAAGGTAAGTTCTACAAAGGGTGGTTAGATTGCTATGCTTTATGGACAAGAGTGTTGGCCAGTCAAGAACACTCATGTTCAAAAGATGAGAATGCTGATGTGAATATGTAGGCATACTAGGAGAGATAAAATTAGAAATAAATTTATTCCCTGACAAGGGGAAGTGACTCTTGTGGAAGACAAGATGCGGAAAGTGAAGTTAAGATGATTTAAGTGTGTGAAATGGAGATGTGCAGATGCCCCGATTAGGAGGTGTGAGAGGTTTGCCGTTCTAAACATGAGGAGGGCAGAGTTAAACCTAAGAAGTATTGAGTGAATTGATTAGGCTGGATATGGCGCGCCTTCAGCTCGCCCAGGAAATGACCCTTGACAGGAGGATATAGAGGTCGAAGATTAGAGTATAAGGTTAGTAGAAGGGGGGGGGACGTATTTCTTTTCCACACTCATAGTATTAGTGTTCTTCTTCTTATTTTTCCTTATCTTTAGACTTCATCTACTACCTGTAATTATTTAGGCTCGTTATCTTATTTTTTTTATTATTGTTTCTGATTGTTATTGTTGTCTCTTTTTCATTGTTCGGTTCAGCTGAGAGTCTTTCGAAAACAACCTCTCTACCTTCTCAAGATAAGGTAAGATCTGTGTATAGTCTATCCTCCTTAGACCACCTATGAGACTACACTGGTTTTTTTGTTGTTGTTTTTGAAATTCTTAATTATGTAAAACACACAATAACTTTTTTGGTCAGCGATTGAAAAGATAATATTAGTAACTACAACATATAATTAGATGATTTGGAATTAAGATAGTTTTAATACCATCGATGATTAATGGTTCATGTTGATTAGTACTTCCTCCGTTCACTTTTACTTGTCACATTTAGCTTCACGAGAGTCAATTTGACTAATTTTTGGAACTAAATTGAACAATCAATTTTCGTGGTGCTAAAGATTTGAACAATGAAAATAGATGGCGAGTGTTTGATCGAATTAATCAGGTCATATAGGAACAAGGTTTCTAAAATGAGGCATGTAACGGAGCCACTACGAAGAAGTTCCGGGAGTTACAAAGGAAGGTTCGAGCTCATAACTGGGAATGGAAATTGAACTCTATGAGATCGAATCTCCCGTTGTTCCTCATGAGTAGCTCAATGGTAGAACCTTTCCCCTCCCAACCATTTCGGGTTAAGAAGATGTGAAAGCACATTTATCTCTATAAAAGGGGTGCATTCTGAGGAGTGAAGTAGAGCGAAAGTTAATTCAGTATCTTAAATTTAAAATTTAAACTTTCAAAAATAATATAAAAAATACTATAAATTACAATCCTTCTCATATTACTATGATGAAAAATATATCTTAAAATGTTGATCAAAGACCATATAATTTGACTCTCGAGAAATGAAATGTGATAAATAAAAGTGCACGGAAGGAGTACTTCTAAAAATATTATTCCTCAAATTACTTGCTTATTAATGAAGATATTCATACAATTACTAGCTGTGATATTAGTCTATATATATATTGGAGTATTTTCCAGACTTTGATTAGCACACAAGAGAAGAGAAAGAGAATGGAATAGAAGAGATAAAAGACTTTTAAAGATGGATGCAAACACCAGCCCTGCTATGCCTCTCTTTGCTCCTTACAAATTGGGGAGATTTGATCTCTCTCACAGGTCAGTACAATCTATATTACAGGTTATGTTTGATATGAGGGAAAATGAATTCAAAAAAATATTTTTCACGAGAAAGTCATTTTTTGGTGGTTGGTAGTAGGAAAGTCATTTTTCATTAAAAGTTGGGGGAAAATAGCTTCTCCAAATATTTATGGGCGGAAGTCAATTTTCATACAATATCTTTAATTTTAAATTTCATATTACTTGTTTCTACTATAACAATTAGACATTATGATCAACCTCTCGTATTTAAAAATTTCATCAAAACACTCTACTAATTTATTGATACTATCACTAATGTTTAGTATATATAGATATTTGTTTTGAAAAATACTTTCTATTCACCGACCAAATACTAAAAAGAAAAATGACAAACACACCCAAAGTACACCTCAATTTTGTGTTAATCTTTGTTCTTTGGACCTGCATCATATCTATTAGCCTAATATAAGAATTATCTCTTTAAACATAATAACTAACTTAGCTTGTCGATTCAGTCATTCAGACTCTTAACAAAGGATGTTATAACTCTTGAATATTGCAGAATAGTTTTTCCAGCACTAACAAGGAACAGAGCACACAACAATATTCCACAGCAGGCACATGCTACAGAATATTATGCTCAAAGGGCTACTAATGGGGGCCTTCTCATTTCTGAAGCTGCTGCTGCTTCCCATATTTCTCAACGGTAAATTAAATGAGTTTAAGTTATATACACCGTCAGTGTAAGAAATTTTTATACCATCAAATAACTTTTACCTATTGTAGCAGGTAACTAGTCTTTATTTTAAAAATTACTTATCTCACATTTTAAGAAGACTTACTTGTCTATATTCTTTGGGTGCTTTATGTATCTCGATACTATGTAATCGAGCAAAGCACATTTAATTTTCTTATATTTGAACATTATTAAAGGTGCCCAAACATGCCTGGAATATGGAGCAAGGAGCAAGTGGAGGCATGGAAACCAGTAGTGAAGGGTGTTCATAAGAAAGGAGGTGTTTTCTTTTGTCAAATTTGGCATTCAGGCCGCTTGTCTGTCCCTACTATTGGTGGTTTATTATTCGGCTGGCTTCCCTTAGCTACAAGTAAGACTTACTTACATTTTCATATATCGCACATTCAAATTTTCAGGAATTGTCAAGTGGCTGTTTTTTGCGTGCAGGGACTGCTGATGGTCAAGTTTTTGAGAAACCAACACCTCAGCATTTGAAATCGGATGAAGTCCCTTGCATTCTCAATGATTTCAGGATTGAAGCCCATAATGCAATCGATGCTGGTAAGTAAGACCGACCTTTGTCTGCTCTGATACTATATGTTAGACTACTATGTGACAATTTCATACACCTAATTCATTAACCAGTTTCTCATGACGACACAGGATTTGATGGAATTGAGATCAATGCTGCAAGTGGCTACTTAATTGACCAATTCAGTATTGGTGCAAGTAGTGAGGACCGTTGTGGACTCGCCCTGGAAATAGTAGAAGCAGTGATCGATGAAATCGGAGCAGATAAAGTTGGTATGAAACTGTCACCTTATTCAGATTGTGATGCAAAGGACTCAAATCCAGAAGTAATAGCAACTTACATGGCAAATGCACTAAGCAAAATTGGTGTTCTCTATCTTCATATGACTGAGCCAAGAGAAGCAGCTAAAGGTCTTGCTCCCATTAGAAAGGCTTTTAAGGGGACACTTATTGCTTCTGGTGGCTACAATAAATCTGATGGGGACAATGCCATAGATGAGAATTATGCAGATTTGATCTCATTTGGACGTGTGTTCTTGGCTAATCCAGATTTACCAAAGCGTTTCGAGGTTAATGCTCCACTTAACAAGTATAATAGGAGCACTTTCTACACTAATGATCCAGTTATTGACTACACTGATTACCCATCTCTTGAAGTCGCTTCCTGAATTCAATGCTATCAAAAAATAACTATAGTTAATAATGGCAAATTAAGAATTAAGTGACAAATTATGTATTGAACAAATAAAAATGAATATCTATTTTTAGCATAATGAACGACTAAACGTGCGAATTTAAAACGCGATTTAACATTATCTTTTGAATCATCAATAAATTCAATTAGTTTTAACTACATGCAAATACCATTTCATACATGCATTTTACATATTTTTGAAATTCTGACATATTTCCGGCCAAAACTGCACATTTTGTTCTGCAGGACAAAAGAGGTTCCACCATCACTCAATAGGATCTCAACAGTCCTGATCGACGACGAACCTAGTGGAGCCGCCGCCGATCGATTTAATCTCAGGCATAAACTTGGCATGCATGTCAAACGACTCAGTAACAATATAATTGTTATCACAGGATCATTACGGAGTTGTAAGGAATAATTTGAGAGAAAAATAAAACTCTATTACTCAAGAATAGAATTTACAAAGAGATTTTCAAACTCAAAAAAAAAAAAAAAACTCTCAAAACTCACTCCACTCACTAGGAACTACTCTCTTAGAGATGTATTCACTCTTTGGTGGATGATATACAATGAAGATTAACCCTCCTTTTATAGAGGGTTGAGGTGGTATGAATGGAGGTGTGAAAGGGGAAACTTTCTTCTTCAACAATGGTGGCTTGGGTAGGTGTTGAATGAATAATTCAACAATGGTGGCTTGGGTAGGTGTTGAATGAATAATTCAACAATAGTGGGTGAAAAAGAAATTTCTAGATATGTGCTAGAAATCTTTCAATTCTCCCCCTCTAGCCATATCTGGAACAACCATCCCGGCTATGTCTCTGCACAGCTCCAATTTTTCTCGAGTAACCACCTTTGTCAACATATCTGTTGGATTCTCCTTCGTATGGATCTTTACTAGTCTCAACAGTTGTCGATCCATCACCTCGCGTATCCAATGATACCGAATATCAATGTGCTTTGTACGGGAATGGTACATGGAATTTTTGCTCAAATCTATAGCACTCTGACTGTCACAGTGTACCTTGTACTCTTTTTGCTTGATTTCAAATTCTTGGAGAAACCGCTTCAGCCACAACATTTCCTTTCCAGCTTCAGCTGCTGCAATATATTCTGCTTCTGTTGTAGATAAAGCAACACACTTCTGTAATCTTGATTGCCATGAAACAGCTCCTCCTGCAAAACTGTAGATGAATCCTGAAGTAGATTTTCTACTATCAATATCTCCTGCCATATCTGAATCTGTATAGCCTTCCAAAATTGGATAAACTCCCCCATAACAAAGACATATATTAGTTGTACCCTTAAGGTATCTGAGAATCCACTTTACTGCCTCCCAATGCTCCTTCCCGGGATTAGAGAGAAAACGACTCACTGTACCCACTGCATGAGCAATATCTGGCCTTGTACACACCATTGCATACATCAGACTTCCAACTGCTGAAGAGTACGGTACTGATGACATTTCCCTGATCTCTTCCTTAGATGAGGGACATGAACTCTTGCTCAATTTGAAGTGATTGGCTAGTGGAATGCTGACTGGTTTAGCGTTGTTCATATTGAACCTTTCAAGCACACGTTCAATATACCTTTCTTGAGAAATCCATAATCTGCGGTTTTTCCTGTCTCTAGCTATTTGCATTCCCAATATCTGTTGAGCTGGTCCTAAGTCTTTCATGTCAAAAACTTTAGACAATTCCTTCTTCAGCTGGCAAATCTTTGTTGCATCCTTTCCTACGATTAGAATATCGTCTACGTATAGTAGAAGAGCAACAAAATCCCCGTCTGAAAATTTTTGAATGTAGACGCACTCATCTGTTACAGTTTTCTTGTATCCTTGACTTACCATACAAGAGTCAAACTTCTTGTACGACTGTCTTGGTGCCTGCTTCAGACCATACAAGCTTTTCTTTAGCTTGCATACGAGGTTATCACCTGAAACCTCAAAACCTTCTGGCTGCTCCATATAGATTTCTTCTTTCAAATCTCCATGAAGAAAAGTTGTCTTCACATCCATTTGTTCAAGCTCCAAGTTCATAGTTGCGACCAATCCAAGTATAACTCTGATTGAAGTCATCTTGACTACTGGTGAAAAAATCTCATCAAAGTCGATTCCTTTCTTCTGTTGGAATCCTTTGACTACCAACCTTGCTTTGTATTTCACCACTTTTCCGCTACCATCTTTCTTTAGCTTGAACACCCATTTATTTTTCAGTGCCTTCTTCCCTTTTGGAAGTTTTACAATCTCATAAGTGTGATTTTTCTGTAGAGATTCCATTTCATCCTGCATTGCAAGCAGCCATTTTTCTTTTTCCTTATGAGATATAGCTTCATGAAAACTCTCTGGTTCTCTATCTTCGGTAAGCAGAAGATACTCGGATTCAGTATATCTTCTGGATGGAATCCAACCTCGTTCAGATCTACGAACTTCTGGATTGACAATCTGAGGATATTCACCATCATCTGAGCCTTGTGATGGACCTGAAGCTTCTGGTGGAGGGGTTTGTGGCTCCCCCTGCTCTTAACACCCTCTTCTTCCTCTTCTTCTGCTTCTGGTACTTCATCGTTATTTCTCACAAATGATTCTGTTACTACTTCTGGCATCTGAGCAGCAACATTTGACTTCTGAGACATTGTGGGTTTTTCAATGTCTTCTATTGTCTGGTTTTCATGGAACACCACGTCCCTACTTCTGATCACCTTTTTCTCCTTTGGATCCCATAATCTGTATCCAAATTCTTCATCTCCATAGCCAATGAAAATGCATGGAGTAGTCCTTGCATCGAGCTTTTGTCTGAGCTCCTTGGATGCATGTGCATATGCTAAACATCCAAATACTCTCAAGTGTGAGTATGATGGATTCTTCCCAGACCATAGTTTCTCTGGAACTTCAAAATTCAGTGGTACTGATGGTGATCTGTTGATCAGGTAACAGGCGACTCTAACTGCTTCTCCCCAGAATGGCTTTGGCAGCTTAGCCATACTGATCATGCTTCGAACACGTTCCATGATTGTTCGGTTCATTCTTTCGGCTACACCATTGTGTTGAGGGGTGCGTGGGACCGTTTTCTCGTGTCGAATACCATATGTTTTGCAATACACGTCGAAGACCTTGGAAGAGTATTCGCCTCCATTTTCTGACCGTAGACACTTTAATTTCTTTCCTGTTTCACGCTCTACCATGACATGAAACAATTTGAAGTACTCGAACACCTGGTCCTTTGTCTTCAGGAAATACACCCATACCTTTCGAGAAGCATCATCAATGAATGTCAGAAAATATTTGTTTCCGCCGAGTGATTCAATCTCTAAGGGACCGCAAACATCAGAGTGTACTAGACTGAGCAACTCTGATCTTCTCGTTGAAGAGGATTTGAACGAGACTCTATGTTGTTTACCAAATAGACAATGATTGCAAGGATCTAGGTCAACATCTTTGTCAACATTGATAAGCTCCTTATTTATTAGGGTAGACAACCCTTTCTCACTCATGTGGCCGAGTCTTTGGTGCCACAAATTCTGTGAAGCCTCCTTTTCTGCTACGTTGAGGCTATCTGTACATATCTTCACATGAGTCTTGTACAACGTGCCACAAATATGACCTCGAGCGACTGTCATAGCGCCTCTAGATAACTTCCATGTGCCTTTGCTGAAGTGATTATCATAGCCCTGTTTGTCAAGAGCTATACCTGAAAGTAAATTCAGCCGAAGGTCAGGCACATGGCGGACATCCTTCAGAGTAATTGTACTCCCGGAACTTGTCTTTATTTGTACATCACCAATTCCTACAATCCCAGAGAAACTGGAATTTCCCATTTTCACAGCTCCAAAGTCACCGGCTTTGTATGTTGTGAAGTATTCCTTATGAGGAGTTACGTGGTAAGATGTTGCAGTATCTACCACCCATTCTGTGTCCTCTTTTGACACGTGAAAACATGTCTCATAATGTGTTGAACAGAAAGCTACATCTCCAGGGATAGTAACTAGTGTTTCTCCACCCTTATTCTTCGATTGCGAACTGCTCTGGCCTTGCTCTTCTAGCCATTTATAGCAATTCTTCTTCATATGACCCTCTATTCCACAATAATGGCACTTGAATGCTGGTTTTCTACCATCTGTGGATCTACCCCTGCTCTTGCTACTGCCTCTCCATTTGCCTCCACTACTCCTTCGTTGTTTCCCTTGTTGTCTCCCACGATTTTCTGTAATAAGGGCATGGGTCTGATCTGTGCCCATGTCCTTTCTCCTTTCCTCTTCATTGAACAGGGCATCTTTAACCATAGACATGGTAAGTTTTCCATCTGGGGCCGAGTTGCTGAGAGAAACCACCAGCGTTTCCCAACTGTCGGGGAGAGAACTGAGAAGTAGAAGTGCCTGAACTTCATCACCAAGCGGCATCTCTACACATGATAACTGGTTCACCAGGCTCTGGAACTCACTGGTATGCTCGGCAACTGAAATTTCACTTTTCAGCTTCATGTTGACTAAGCGTCTCATCAACAAAGCCTTATTCCGAGCGGTCTTGGCCTGGTACATATCCTCCAACTTCTTCCAGAGGGCATATGCGTCTGTCTCCTGTGCAACATGGTGGAAGACACTATGGTCAATCCATTGTCGGATTTGACCAATAGTTTTTCGGTTTAATTTCTTCCATTCCGACAACTTGTCGGGATTAGGATTTACACCTTTTATTTCTATAAGGTCGAACAAATCTTTACAACTGAGAAGATCTTCCATTCGAGGTTTCCACAGCGTGTAGTTGGTGGCAGTGAGCATAATCATGGCTCCGGAAGATGATGTTGACTCTTCTGTGGTCATTATCACCTTTCAGTGATTAATTCACCGAATTTGGGACTGAAATGTAATTTCTGAAAAAATCTTGCAGAAATTACTGCAGTAGAGTACTGTAAATCGTCTTCCTCCTCAATTTCTTTTGGGAGCTCTTACGACTTCATACGACGTCGGATTTTAGTTCCGAAAATATGTATGAACTCGTGTCGACGAGAGGAATGCAATGGTGTACTCAGAATTAAGTTTTGAGCACTTTTGAAAATCTCAAAAATTTTCAGCCTTACACAATTCTGATGAGCACTTCCGACGAGGCTCTGATACCACTTGTTATCACAGGATCATTACGGAGTTGTAAGGAATAATTTGAGAGAAAAATAAAACTCTATTACTCAAGAATAGAATTTACAAAGAGATTTTCAAACTCAAAAAAAAAAAAAACTCTCAAAACTCACTCCACTCACTAGGAACTACTCTCTTAGAGATGTATTCACTCTTTGGTGGATGATATACAATGAAGATTAACCCTCCTTTTATAGAGGGTTGAGGTGGTATGAATGGAGGTGTGAAAGGGGAAACTTTCTTTTTCAACAATGGTGGCTTGGGTAGGTGTTGAATGAATAATTCAACAATGGTGGCTTGGGTAGGTGTTGAATGAATAATTCAACAATAGTGGGTGAAAAAGAAATTTCTAGATATGTGCTAGAAATCTTTCAATAATGGCGTGGTGGAGAAAACTTGTGGAGTGTGGTTGAAGCTTATTGGGTGTGTGCAAAACTGATGAAGAAGGGTCAATAATGGTGTTATTTTCAGTTTCGGATTTGAGAAGTGTTTCTAACCATGTCTCTGCAGTAACGGAGCCAGGAATTTGATAAAGAGTGTATATTCACTCATGATAACTAATATTTAACATCTTTGCACCACATAGTTTTTTAGTGAAGAGAAGAGTGTGCATCGAGCCGCCCTTGGCCTAAGGTAGCTCCGCACACGTGTCTCCGGATCCTGAACGGAATACCGGACGAAAGTCCTCCGGCACCGGCACTTCCAAGTTAATATTTCTGGTTTATAGCTCGTTCAGGCAAATGGTTCTTCTTCAGGTAGAATTTTTGATAATTTTGCAGTGTTTTAGTGAGAAATAATAGAAGATAGAACACTAGATGGTTCTCTCTTCTGATTTTTCATTAATTACGGTCTTAAAATACAGCATTCTCATGGATCCCTTACAATTAGGGCAAAGTTGGTAAATTTATGATTCATTTGGTTCTTTAAGACCATAACTCAGATATATCTCAATTCGTTCAAGAGCACATTAGGTGGAACACAAACATGCCAACTGCAGCATTCTAAGCTTGACGTTTACCAATAACTCACCATTGCAACATATGATCTGCGTGTTAAATTGTTTATGGTTTTGACCTTTGGAGCACATGATCGGATGCACGGCATTGCCTATTTTTTGGGGCAAATAAGTTATTTTTAAACATTGAAGACACATTCATTTGCAAGTTGCCAATTTTCTTTTAGAGCAAGTCATTTTTATTCATTGACCAACAATTTTGTTTTATATTTTCCTTCTTTCGAAAATTCTTCAATACTAATGTGTAACACGCAATAGCTCCTTTAGTCAATGGCCAAAAATGATAACTATTCTATATTATAAGATGGAAGATAGTTCTGATACTCAATAGTTGATGCTGCATAATGCTTTTAAGAAGATTATGTTATTCTTGAGATTAGTTCCTTAGTTAAGAAGTTATGCCTACAATAAGCTGCAGTATTTTGGTGTAGTAACGGGAACAGACTCCAGCATCTATGACTCCTTTATAATGCAAAAGTAGATGGCTAACAACTCAACTTCTTCATGTAATTGACAAACGGTTCCGTAGTATTCACTATTGACCTTTTATCCTACATGGCTACATAGTATTAACTTTCCCATTTAGTTATTTTACTTTTTCCTGTCTAAAAAACGATGGTAAAATGATTTTAAACGTCTAAATTTTGGTGAGAATTTGCACGTGGTTTCTCAATTTTATTTTTTGATGAATAAAAATCTTCATTGGGATAGCTACCCAAAGGGTATTATTAAGTTACAATTTGTATATGCCATGGTGCGACCACTTAGCTATTACACTTGGACAAATATGCTATAGGACAATGGAATAAGATGGCACTATGCTTAACACAGTGCGAAGTTGAGAAAATAATAGTCAGACTAATTGTTCCCAACAAGTAATAATGTCATATGACACAGGAGTTGATAGATTAGCTGTTTGTGTTGATGCAGAGGATTCTACAATTCCAGTTTCTAATTAATTATTATGTCTTCTCCATGGAATGAGTGAGAGAAAGATAGATATTCACAAATTTCAAGAATCAAGTCAATACAGTTGTGTATAAGGGAAACCTAATCTTAAAATTGCTTCTGTTCAGCATCCTATCGAATTATGAGAAAGTTTGGTATTCAAACTTCATTTGATTCTTCGAGATAGGTTATCACACTTCATCCAAGTGCAACAGAGATATGTCAACTGCGCCATTCTAAGTTTGATGTTTACCAATAACTCACTATTCCTTTGCATGATCTGTGTGATAAATTTACAATTCTTGGCCTTGAGCACATGATCTGATGTAAATTGCCTATTTTTATGGTAAAGTAATTCATTCGTAATCATCAACAACAACAACAACATATCCAGTGTAATCTCACAAGTGGGGTAGTGTATACGCAGCCTTACCCCTACCTCGTGAAGGTAGAGAGGCTAAGTCATTCTTTTTTTTTTGGTAATAAACTGTGAAATATTACCATTACCTGCAAAACTTATACAAATACAAATTTCAGTTCAAACTCCAAAAACAAAATAACCAAGCTACAGTTATTCCCTACTAAGTAAACTGTCTATCCATTCCCTACATCTTCTAGTTTTCCTTGTGCTCCTGATACCATCCAACCGTATTTTGATTTCCTGTTTAATCTGTCCAGCAGCATAGTTGGGATTAACATCCTTGTCCCTGAAAATCCTCCCATTTCTAGCTCTCCATTTCTTAATCATTGACGATATTATCATTTGCAAATTTCCTATCTTTCAAAGTAAAGCTAGTCATTTTTATACATTGACCAAACAATTTTTATTTCATTGTACTTTCTTTTATAAATTCATAACCATGTAAAACACGCAATAGCTTCTTTGGACAACCCATATAGTTGCATGATGGAAGATATTTTTAATGCCCGGGCTGTTTTGAGCTTTTAAAAAGATTATTCCTGAAATTATTTGCTGATCAGCAAAGATATTCATACAGTTTGTAGCTGTCGTATTTGTCTATATATTGGAGGGTATTCTGACTTTGCCAAGCACACAAAGTTAGAGAAGAGAAGAGAAGAGAGAGGAGAGAGACTTTGAAGATGGAAGCAAACTCTAACTCTGCCATGCCCCTCTGTACTCCTTGCAAACTGGGGAGATTTGAACTCTCTCATAGGTCAGAAGTTACATCTCAATTTCATCAGTAACCTTTGTTCATTACCTTCATATTAGCTCTTTAAACGTAATAACTGCCTTGTATATATACACTCTTGATTTAGGATATTATAACTCTTGAATATTGCAGAATAGTTTTTCCAGCACTAACGAGGAACAGGTCATACAATAATATGCCACAGCCCCATGTAACTGAATATTATTCTCAAAGAGCTACTAATGGAGGTCTTCTCATTTCTGAAGCTGCTGCTGCATCCGATATTTCTAAGGAGTATGTAGATTACCCCTCTCTTCCTCCTCCCCCTGCCCAAAATAAGAAATTTTTTCATGTATTTCTATATCATATGAAATCGAGCAAAGCATGTTCAGTTCTAGTTGTACACAAAAATACAACTCCACTTACACGTATAAAAGCCAAGTACATTCTGGGGGATCTAACTTCATTTGTGATTGATACCTAGACATTACTCCCTTATTATTTTAGTCGAATCAGCCAGAATTAAACACAGTTAATGAGATATATACGAGTTGTTTCCATAGAACTCTGGATTTGTTTTAACGTTTCACTAATGATTGACAATATTTCAATATTCTTAAAGGTGCCCAAACTTGCCTGGAATATGGAATGAGGAGCAAGTGGAAGCTTGGAAACCAGTAGTGGAGGGGGTTCATGATAAAGGAGGTGTCTTCTTTTGTCAAATTTGGCATGCAGGTCGCTTGTCTGTCCCAACTGTTAGTGCATTATATTTCTCGATCGGCATTGGTTGGTCCACAAGTAAGACTTTCAATTTATAGTGGATAAACATAAACAAAGCATGCAGTAGTCAAGGCTTTATGATATAGTTTCTAAAGCATCTCTCAATTATATGTTGTTTCTGTCTTCTTACATGCAGGACCTGATGATCAAGTTTATGAGAAACCAATACGTCTTCCTCTGAAATCTGATAAAATCCCTTGCATTGTCAATGATTTCAGGATCGCAGCCCGTAACGCGATTAAAGCTGGTAACTTATATTTTACTCAATCACCCCTTTGATAACTGATCAAATGCACGGGATTCAATTTTTACCAATTACAAGTTTGACGATGAAACCCAAACATTATTATTGAAAAGTAGTTATTTACTCAGCTACGTATCTGTAGTTCATTTTCCAAGCATCTGGTAGCCTAACTAGTTTCCCATATATAAAGGATTTGATGGAATTGAGATCAACGCTTCAAGTGGCGGCTACCTGATTGACGAATTCACGAATGATCAAGTCAATGATAGCACTGATGAATATGGAGGAAGTATAGAGGACCGTTGTCGCCTTGCCCTGGAAGTAGTAGAAGCAGTAGCAAACGAAATCGGAGCTGATAAAGTTGGTATAAAACTGTCTCCTTTTGATGGCAAAAAGGACTCGAATTCAGAAGCACTAGCAACTTACATGGCGAATGAACTAAGCAAACTTGGTGTTCTCTATCTTCATGTGATGGAGCCAAGAGAAGCAGCTAATAAAAGTCTTCTTCCTATTAGGAAGGCTTTTAAGGGGACACTTATTGCTTCTGGTGGTTATGGTAAATCTGATGGGGACAAAGCCATAGATGAGAATTATGCAGATTTGATCTCATTTGGACGTATGTTCTTGGCTAATCCAGATTTACCAAAGCGTTTCGAGGTTAACGCTCCACTTAACAAGTATAATAGGAGCACTTTCTACACTAATGATCCAGTTATTGGCTACACTGATTACCCATCTCTTGAAGTTGCTTCCTAATTATTCACATGCATATTGGTTATGGAAAAAGGATCGCGGAGGAGTTCTGTCTACTACTTGATTAAAGCATTATGTAATGGATAAATAAATTTACATGGTTATGGAAAATGATCATGTTGGTGTTGTCTCTATGTTGATATAAGCATTCCATTGTACAATAAATAAGTTGTCATGGTTATGTAAAGAATAAGTCTCTCTATCTCTGAGGTGGAGGTAAGATTCGTGTATCTCAATCCTCTTCCGATCCCATTTTATGGGATTATAATGGGTGTGTTGTTATTGGTTGTATAAAGAATCATGTAGAGTTGTGTGTACCTTGATGAATACACTGTATGATCTGCTTGTGATTCGGTTGAGGTTTTATTTGTAAGTTTGACTTTTAAGAGTTCAGTAGTCCCTTTTCTCATTTAGCACTAATTACATAATCTTAAAAGAACAAATCCGAACTCTTTTAATTTTGGTTTAAGATTAATACTGCACTTCTAAATATCGAACATGTATTATCTCCTCTACTTTGTTTAGCAACACCTGAGCCGAGAATTAGGGGTCGCAATTGGGGCGGGGCGGGGCAAGCAAATTTTAAATAGGGCGGGACAGGACGAGTGGGTTAGGGTAGGGCAGGGTAAGACTCAAGTTTAAAAAAATTGGAATAGCCGGTAACAGATTATATCCAAAGAACGTGGCTTTCTTGCACAATATCATGTCAATATTTTAAAAAAATGAGAGGATTATCATCATTAGGCATAGTCCTAAGAGAAATGAAATTTTTTTAAAGTATATTTTTGGTTCTTTTATCATAAAAATTTATGCTCATTATTTCGTTTTATTTTATTTGTCTTAATTACTATTTAAATAATTAAAAGAATATTTTCTTTAATCATAATTTTTTCAAATAATTTTTACATATTTTGAATGGTAACTATTATGACTTATAGTCGTTTTTATATAATTTCTAAATGTGTAAATTTAATTTTTTAAAAACTGAAGATTATATGTTCATATTCACACCGAACATTAGTTAGTTTAACCTTCATATCCGAATCAAGCCAAATAAATTATAACAAAGAGTAAATTTTACTTATCAAATTAGAGTAATTTATTTTTGTCAAGTTGATTGATCAAAAGTGAGATGTCTCAGTAAAGTATTTATCCAATTAACTTTCATTTATAGATGGTAAAGAAGTTTAAAAGAAAATTCATGTTGCTAAATTTGAAAAAAAAAAAAGATAACATAAACGGGGTGGGGCAGGACAATTTTTTTTTGAAAAATGCTAAATAAGACAGGGCAAGGTGGGTTAAAATCTAAATAGGTCAAATCTTGCCCCGCCCTAACCTACCCTATTGCCATCCCTACCAAGAATCCTTCAAAAATAATTTCTCTACCTCCACTAGTTAGGGATTTATTGGGTATATTATTGTTGTGTATATAGACTGCAGCAACCCGAATGATTCAGGTAGAAAAAGTGAACAACGGATAGTTGAGGTATGTTTTAATAAATATTTGGTGATAGTTCAAATAGAAAAAGTAAACACCTAATAGTTTAGATAGAAAATTTAAAAAAACTGAACACTCTAAGTGTGTTTTTGATTCTTCACTTCTTATTTTAATTTCTCACTTTATCTTTCTTAAGGAACTTCGGGAGAAGAGTTTTAATGTGTCTTTTTTCTATTTAAATTCAAGATTATTTATATTGAAATTCATATTAAAAAAATTACAATTGTGATATAAATAATTTAAAATATTACTATTCACTAAACGAAAATAATCCTACAAAATATAAAATAAAATAATTTTAAAATTAATTCTAAAATTATAATCTCTTATCCTTCGAATCAACTGACCTGAAAGTTTATAAATTAAAAAAACATATCAAATGTAGATTAGTTTCGGCAGTTTAAGGAGTCAAAGTTTCTTTTTAAAAAAATAAGTAGTACTACGTTTTTATGAAAATAAAAAAACTTCCATGAGAACCTTTTGGAAATTACTTATTTTGTCCAAAAAAATGACATTATATTATATTATGTATAACTACTTAGAAAGACAAAAAAAAGTTGCACTAAAATTTATCCCCCACATAAAGATGGAGCACCCACTGTCAATCTGTCATCCCCGTTGGTGACGCATCTTTTACTACAAGATCAACTTTATTTGCTGCCTGTCTAAAATACGAGTTATTTTTATAATAATGTATTACCTATGGTAGAAAGTTATTTGGGAATAATAACTTTTAATTTTTTTTTATATATATATATTTTGTATTTTATGAATTTTTTATAATAAATTTATATTTATTTTTATTTATAAGAGATTTTTAAAAATTAAAATTTTCTAATTTAAATTGTAAAACTCCAAGAGATTTTATTTTTTCTTAAAAAAAATGAAATACATATATATTACTCTCTAGTTTTTTTTTACTTATTGGGATAAGAATTACACCTCTTTTAAGAAAAAAATTTATAGAAGTTATAATTTGACGAATATAACTTTATTAATTGATGAATTTTTTTAAAAATATATAATAATTATTTTTTTATATTATAAAATAATTTGAATATGAAGACTAGAGCTTGAAAAAAATTATTAATTATTTTTTGAATTTTTGAAATTAGTAATTATTTTGAATGGATTATGTAGATTTTTACCTCCAGTCATTTTGTTTTTGTTTAAACGAAAAGTCTTGTTTGAAAAGACGTGGACAATTCCGGAAGTTCAAAATTTGAAACGCATATCATCTCTGAAATCTCGCACCCCTGCAAGGGCAAATTCGTAATCAGATCCCGATAATCAGGGGGCATTTGCGTCATAAGAAAATTCTCTGTTTCCCTCACGCTTCCTTGTCATCATCATCAACGATCTTCAATCATTCAGAGAGAGAGAGAGATCTCGATCCGAATCGAAGGCTTTACATTACATTTTGCAGTATTGGAGTAAATCTGAATCGGCAGAAGGAGCGATTCAACAGGGCGAGGAAATGGCGAGAAGAGCGGAAGAGGAGTACGATTATTTGTTCAAGGTTGTTTTAATCGGCGATTCAGGAGTCGGCAAATCCAATTTGCTTTCTCGATTCACCAGAAATGAGTTCCTTTTAGAGTCCAAATCCACTATCGGCGTTGAATTCGCAACTCGTACACTCCAGGTCCCTCTTCCGCTCGTCCTTTTTTTTTTCCCTTTGTTCATTTCCTCGAGCGCGCGATTTTGAATAATGCATTTGTCTATACGTAAAAGACACATACTATTTGTTTGATGCAAACTATTTAATTTTCCTTTTTCAAGTACTATGTGTTTAAGATCTACAGATGTACATGTGCATGTATTTGTGTATAGTTTATGTTCTACAAGAAACGGGCGTCTTATAAAAAATTAGTTACCAACGAGTAAATGTGCTTCTTTGTTGAGTTTAATGGAGACTGCTAGTGGAGTATTATATTGTGTTCGCGTGGATCTCATGTTTCTAGTCATGTTGATACGTTAGGGTTTTTTTAACATTAAATGCTTTGTTTCCAGAACTGACTTCCTTGCTTGGTGGCATGGAGTTAGGGTATGGGATGAGATATAGATATGCCATTGTACTTTTTCTTGAATCATACATATTTATTTTATGGGATCCTTGATACCAGAGTCACATGACCTTTCCAGATCCATGACACTCTTTCTGTGCTTGGTTCTTCATTTCTAGGAAAGGAAGGATAAAAGCATTACTATTGATATTTGAAATATGTAAAATAACTGCAGGTAAAATTAGCATTTCAATATTCAATTAAAATGGAGAGAATACAAAGGAACCAGCACTATATATATATATATATATATATATATATATATATATGTTCTATTTTCTCTTGGCTGTACTAATGAACAGAGAGGCAGATCTACACTTTGAAGTTTACGCAGTTCCTACAATGACCTTAAGTTAATATGTGTACAATAATGACTGGATTTACAGTCAAATATCTATAGATACACAGTGAATTTCTTACTACACATACAGGGTCTGGACAAAAACTATTGGGCTCATGAACCCATAGGTTACAGTATTGATCCACCCCTAAATAAAACCGAAACATCATAGCATCTTTTTACTTTTCACTTCCCTTTTGTGTTGGCCATTCTCTGCATTTGTAATTCTTTTTCATATGTGGTGAAGTTATTAAAAATTCTTCCACTTGAGTATGCCAACAGTTTCTAGCACGACATTAACACCAGTGGTGAAGGTGTATCTTTGATCTCTCTGAAGATTTATTTGGCAATAGACCCTCTTCCTCTCCTTATATTAATCTTCTCTAAAATAGTTATGCCTATTGTCTCTGTTTATTTGATTCAATCCTACCTTAGCAGGATAAATAGATGTGTGTAGAAGTCCATGTCAGCAAGACCTCATAATCTTTCCTTTTGATATTATTTGACTAATGATCAGGTGTTATTCAGGTGTTATTCCCTTGTTACCTTTTGTTTTTCATGTAGCAATGATCCGATTTTCTCATGTGGCCCTTTGTGTAGTTTTGGTTGGAAGTAAGTGCAAGGAAAGGGAGGAAGACGACAACATCTTTATTCCCAAAATGAAATGAATATCTTGTGTCTGTCCATTGTTACCAAAGTTGTGAATAGTTTCATTGTCTTGATATTCTCTATTCAGACATTTGAATGCATAAGATATGTTCCTCATTTGTGGTGCAGTCTTAATCTTTATGAACTGTATAAGAATCTTGCAAGTGAAAAAAAAAAAACATGAAGGGTGAAAGAGGTAAAGAGGACAGAAAGAGCAATCTGGCTAGAAGTAATTTTAGTTGTCCTTCTCGCTTAGCAAAATGATTAATATCAAATTTTATGTTTGTTTTAAAGGAGGGACAAGCCCAACTTCCCCCCTCCTTCCCACTAAGGCTCACAACTCTCTGTTTAACAAAAATGACTGAAGATGCTAGATGTTGCAATTGTCTAAGAAACATGTCCTGGTCTAATTGAGTTTCTGCTGAATCCGAAGCTCCTATATGTAGCCCTTTGATATAGAAATATATAATGCCAGACAGTGAAGGAAACCGAAGCCATTATGGTTAAAGCAAATGTTGTTGCATGATCACTTGATTGATTTTGATGCCAACTGTTTATTACAAGTTTCAAACTCGAGGAAACCTAAAGTGTTAATGCCAAGTCTTCTTATACTAGTAAAAAGAAGTTCTTGGGTTCTTATTCAAGAAGAAAAGAATTGTTAATCTCTTCATCAAACAGTAACTTCTACTATTTGCATGTCATCTCTTAATTGTACCTTTTAGTATATGCTCAACTGCCTTTACTTGTTAGTCATTTCTGATCAGCTATTATTTATCTTTATTAACCCGTTACACGTTACGCATGAAACAAATAAGGAGGGGCATTCTACGAATATCGAAGTTTGGAAGACCTAGTACTCTGCATCCTCAGTAACTGGTGCATAGCTGTTAACCTTAATGGGGTGGCCAGGATATCCAAACTAAGGAATAAAAGGCATCTTTGAAGTTCAATGAGGTTAAATATGATTCTGAAAAACCACTCTTGTTCATTCTATGTCTAAAAGATGCCGTTAGTCTAGTCTTTTGTGATAATCCAACAAAGATTCACCTTGATGTACTCCACTGAATAAAACTAGTGTTCTTGTTGCTATGGGTGCGCTACATTTTTTTGGTAATTGCAGAATTTATAGATTATATAAACATTTTTGTTGCTCAATTCTGATATGTGTCTAGGTTGAGGGAAGGACCATTAAGTCTCAGATCTGGGACACAGCTGGACAGGAAAGATACAGAGCCATCACAAGTGCTTACTATAGGGGTGCTCTTGGGGCTCTTCTGGTATACGATGTGACAAAACCCACTACCTTTGAGAATGTTAGCCGGTGGTTGAAGGAACTGAGGGACCATGCAGATTCGAACATTGTGATTATGCTCATTGGAAACAAAACTGATTTGAAGCATCTCCGAGCAGTTGCCACAGAGGATGCTCAAAGCTTTGCTGAAAAAGAGGGCCTTTCTTTCATTGAAACATCTGCATTGGAGGCTACGAATGTAGAGAAGGCTTTCCAGACGATTCTTTCAGAAATCTATCGGATAATCAGTAAGAAGTCACTTTCTTCAGAGGAGCCAGTAACTGCTAACATCAAAGAAGGGAAGACTCTTGTTGTTGGGGCAGAGGAGCCTGCCCCCAAGAAGGCGTGTTGCTCTGCATAGTTGGTCATTAGATTTTTAAGCCCTATATATTGTTCCTTTAATTGTTACTGTTACTTTCTCCTTTTTTCCTTCTATATTTTTGGTCAAGTGTCATTATCCATTTTCATCATTAGGAAGGTACATGTACGATACATGTCAAAATCCTTGTTATAGTATGGCTTTTTAAGAACTGGACCAATTATTTCAATGAATGTTATTTCAAATGACATAGCAATTTATTCTCGTTTGTACCTGGTGCTTCGTCTTATAATTTTCAAAATATTTTATTTCTGTTGACATTATATGGCCTACATTTTGCCCGTACTGTAATTTCAAGTCTAATTAGATCAAGCATATTTATTCAAACAAAACCAACCACCAAGAAAAATTTGAGAATGTTGATACCATTTCTAATTGCAAAATATTGATCTAATTTTTGTGTATTAAAATAAATTAAAGTAAGTAAAAGCAGCCGTTCTAATTCAGTTTAGGTAAACAGAGTTGCCCTATGTACATGCAAAGTACAGTAACTATTCCTTGTATCGCTAGTATTTGTCTCTTTTCTCTCAACAAGTTTTGAACTCGAACCTTGTTAACAAACCTATAAGTAGTTACTGTTGAGTTAGACTCTTCCAACGAGAGGGGGTCCAATTTATTAAATATATATTTCAATTAAGATGTATAATTTAACTTTTTATTAATTATGATAATAATTTAATATTCCGATTGGACTGACATCTTATTTATTTGACTGATTCAACTCTCGAATTAAATTATTAAACAATAAATAATTAATTCATTAATAAAGGCCCGAACATTCATTAATGTGCGACCCAACAAGATTCATTACTAAATCGATAATAATTTAATTATATCAATATACTAATCACAAGCAGCTTGCTACATTAATGACCAAGTAACATGAAGTATGTAATTTTGGTATATGCAAGTTCAGTAATCACTGGGATTTATCTCCCAGTGGGTTTTCGTATACTGTGACGCTATTTGTGTTATTCTTCCAACGAGAATTAAGTCTATAATATATAGGAGCTTACATCGATCACAGATAATTTTTAACATGCCTCTTTCCTAATTTTCTACCAACAATTAGCTATTGACTTGTTTAGAGTGGCTTCTGAAAGCCTTAAATTATTTTTTCTAATCAGCCTTTTCTCCTCAAGAAAAGGAGAAAAGCCTAAAATAAGCGCATCCAAACAGGCTCTAAATCCCTTCCCAATTAGCTTGTTAACTAATTCTCACCAACTTATTCATCCGAAATCCTAATTGCATCAAACAATAGCCATTACATGCAACACCTGAAGCAAAGTTTGAAACGTATTTCCACTAACGGGAAGATTCACAGGACTTTCTAGTTCTAGTAAACATATGTTTTAGTTACAATCTGTTCGACATTTTGCAATTGGAACAGAGGGATACAGCATTGCAACATCAGCAGTTAACCACAACAGTTGCCCTTCTGCTCAATTGGTTGTCCTTTGATTTGAACAGTGCTACCAGTCTTCTTGGTTCCAGATGGTTGGTTACCCATTCTGTAAAACAAAATTTTGGTTCAGCTCTTAAATAAAACTATGTAAAAGACTTAGCTACAAACTGCTAAGAGATGTGGTTCCCGGTGGAAGAGAACTTTTACTGCTTACCAACATTGTTCACATCAAGTTAAATCCATTAATAATACAGTAAACTAGTTCATAGAAAAAATAGCAGCAGCAGTCTGACCATATAACATAGCTATATATATATATAGACAATTTCATAACCCCCTCTAATGCAATCTATCCTGGTAAGCTACAAACATGTCGAAATGTATCACTGTTCAATATTCACTACCCAAATCAGAAAGAGTTTAACAAATTTGGGGGGAAATGATGGAACTACACATTTTGCAGGAATGAAACGTGGAAGGAAATATTAGTCCACTTACTTTTTCTTGATCTCTCCAGCCATTGTTAAGAAAGCCTGCTCCACATTAATGGAGTCTTTTGCACTTGTCTCAAGGAAAGGGATACCTAGTTCATCTGCCAAAGCCTGAGTAAATTTACAGAGATGTTACAAATGCATAATTGCTTTAACTGGGAATATGACATAACTGATAATTAAGTCATCTAGTTAATAATTTCATCCATGCGGCCAAGTTTCAATAGTAAGAATGATTTGAAGACTATCAGAATCACATGTTTCATTACGTCACTATTCTAAACCAAGAAATGGAAAAGAAAGGAATAACTAGTTTTCACCAAGTTTAACATTCCAAAACACTATTTTGACATGTTTACGAACATCCAAAGTAGTTTAGATTGAGGGCTACTTTGCATGTTAACAGCAATTTTCACATGTTGTCTTTTATCATCAGAATTCAATTGAAACCAGAGCAAACAGAAATGGAAAACTTTCAGAATAATTTATCTTCACCAGCAAAAAGCCAGAAACTGACCAAACACCGCCGATTATTATACAGTGACATGTAACAACCTGATTATAGACCACATTGTACCTTCAGAAAGCCTATGCTCTCAAGGTTCACAAAGACAGAACTTATGACAACTTTCTAGGTTGTTTATTTGCCCACGTGAACTAAGTTATAGTGCTCCCTCCCACTCTGCTGCTCAACCCCCAAAATAACTATAATTTACACCTAACTGGTTGCCCAAGTACCACAAGCAATCATGGATACCAAGAGACCGCAGCTTTGTGCACCTAGCCAGATATTTCAGATACTCAGGTGCATTGAGGACACAGATTAAATAGAAGTGTGGTTAGCTCCAGTGACACTTAGTTTTCATGAGGCAAACAAGTAAGCCACAAGGACGGAGGTTAGAATAACTGCTGGCGGATCACTTGTGCCACAGGTATACACAACGTATCTAACTGATGATGGTCTCCACAAGCATGTCCAAGAGATGGTTTGATGCAGAGTCTCAGTGACTGCTAACAATGAGCTAGCCAATTGTAGCAGCTAAAGTATATTCCTCTTCAATTTTCCACTGAGGGGACACAAACTATAGACAATGGTTGCAGAAAGTACTCCAAACATGTGCCTATTACAAAGAAAACGTAGCACAAGAGAATTTACAAACTTTATTTTTTCAATCTGATCAATTTTTTTCAAAGATTTGTCCAACAACTTCATTGAGAAGATAAACACCAAAGCAGGTCGTACCTTTTTCAATCCAAAAGACACTATAGTCTAGATGTTTATTCAGAAAACAAAAACCCTACTTGAGTATAGTAAAGAATTAACAAGTTTGTGGCACATCGCTGGAATTTAAGGGAGGAATTAAATGAAAAGAACATGAGAGAATTGTCAGAATAACTATTAAAAAAATGAGATGATTATCAGCATTTGTCAGCAAGCCAAGTTCAATGGTATAATAGTACCACTAAACTAGGTTTGAACAGTAGAAATGCAAATGAAACATAATGTTTTCTGTTAAAGAGACAACACTAAATACCTTTCCCGTCTGTGTGTCCACGACCTTGTTTTCTACCAAATCGCATTTGTTTCCCACCAGAAGCTTGCAAACACTCTCATTTGCATATCTGTCAATTTCATTCAGCCATTGCTTGACATTGTTGAAGCTCTCCATTTCAGTTACATCATAAACAATCTACCATAATAAAACCACAAATAAGAACACTTCAAGAACAAAGGAAGCCACATGACCATTTTTCTTTAACCAGTATGTCTAAAAGACCATGACATTAAGCTAGAGGAGACAAGAAAAGAAAACAAAAATCTTTACAACTAGGGGTGTCATGAATCTCGAACATCTATCTGCTGGCAAGAAATCGATGGCATGCTTACTTAAGGATGGCGTATATTACCATGCGAACTAAGAAACTATTTTAATATTGTACAAACCACACTGACTCCTCCAAACCCCCGAACAAAGAAGATACACAGTTAACATTAATATTTTTTAGACCTGAGTTTTCACATCCTCTGCTTTTCGAAAACAATAATGGGACAAAGTAGAATCTATCACTCCTCCTCCATCTTACTTTATATGAAACTCTTTCCTTTTTGGCGCATCACAAGAAGTTTGAAACCTTTATTTCGAGAATCTAACTTTCTTCTTTTCCAATTCTACCCTCTTCAAAGTTTCCATCATCATATATTTAAAAGTGATTCAAGGACTTGTTAATTCCGGGACACATGGCCATAACAAGAATAGGTGAGAGAATGGGCTATTAAAAATTGTCAGGATAAAGGAGAATCCAAAAGTCAAAAAAGGTGTACAATGGGTTCAGACTTCAGAGAGACAAAAGTTTGCAAGTACTTTTGTTTTTCTGATGTGTTAATCTTCTCAAAGTTGTTTAACGCTGGGAAGGTCAAACTCCTTGACATAATATGGGTGGCAGAAGTAAATATCAATGTCAATATCAACTAGGAAAGAAGAGTAAATGTCAATTAATTACACCTCGGAGCCTACACACACTACCAGTTACCTTCGTAAAACTTGAAATTAAACCAGCTGTGGTTCAGAATTGACACAACAGGAATCATAAAGTGCGTAATTGACAGAAAATCCTAACCTTATAAGGATATAATTAGAGAACATATGAATATGTAGGTCGTATTTTCAAAAGATTCAAAATCTGAGGCATTGGGGATGCAAGAAAAAGTATCATAAGCAATACGCGAATAGTAAAAAACTGCAGAAGAAATGAGATGCTAGGGAGGTGATGAATTCAAATTTAATCTATTTTTCTAATATTAATGGCCAGAGGAAGTTCCAATCAATGTATTTAATATCTCACAATAATTCCATGCGCTCCCCGATAGTAACTGCTTGTTATAGTCCGGAACCGCTCCTGGCCAGCAGTATCCCACTGCAAAAAAGAAGGGAGTGTGGCATTATAATATGCAACATTAGGATAGAGTAAGCATCAAAGAAGTAGTTGATCAATTTAGTCATTATGCTTTTGAGCAAACGCCAGCTTCCCAACACTGATATCTCTAAAAAGAGCTAAAGTGGATATATGAATGTGCTAATCAAAACATTGATTCTCTTCCTACCATTAAATATTTTACTTTTAGCACACAGTACCAATTAATCAAATAATGGTAACTGCAGATTTATTGCTTTAATCTGAAACTCACCAACATGCTAACCATCAAGAAAGAGAAAACACTGCATCAAAGAATAGCAACATCATACAAGTCAACTTATTGAGTAACATCAATTAGATCTCTGCCATCCATGTAATAAGCTACAAAAGAACACTACAAACACAATGTAGCAGCAGACTACCATTCCAAACTCTGCAGCCTGGAAAAGGCAATAGAGAAAGGCTAATCAATCAGTTTTCCTTTTCTTCACTAGAATGACATCCTTTGTCCTTTCACCTTTTGCCTCTCGTCCAATTTGATCACCTTTCTGTACCCTTATCTTCTCTAAGTCTTGATTCAAAAAAGAAAATAAAAGTTGTGTACGTGCACTTGTTAACAAGACGAGAATCAAAGAATTACTTTCTTATCAAAACAGACACGGATCTAATAAGTCTAACACATGGCAAACTATTCCGAGTCAAAGGATCCAAAGAACTTAAAAGAGAAAACAGTTCAGGTTAGTCCGACCAAGACATGCGACTTTTCGACATTGCTTCGGTTGAGCTAGGCTAGCTAGTGATTTACAAACATCCTCACTGCACACTTTCTATATAATTGTCGCGGTCCAATCAAAAATGTCCATGCCATAGAGAATCAGACTTGCAAAATCGAAATATAACCGAATCCGCCTTTTTTTAACTCATTAGAATGATTCGGCTTTAAAAATAAAAAAGAATTGAATTCCATTCATCCAGGATAGTATTTCAGTAGTGAACAGAAGTACCATGGATGATTTAAGTGATAACATGCCCACAAGACTCTGAAAGTTTGCAATGCTTGAAGCTAGGAAATGGATGATTTGAGATTTATCTAATTCAAATGATAAAGCGCATGGTAAAAAAGGCCTGTAAAACGACTGATTGGCTTCAACATAAACTCAATACTATAAGCTTAGCTTGGACTTGAAAGAAATCATGTTATCTAAAATGCTATACTTACAATTTGCAGCTTGATTGTCTTTCCATCCTGCTCCACAGTCCTAATTTTCTACAAATAAGGATCCAAAAATCATTCCAAAACGTTTACAAAAAAAACTTTAGATTGATAAGTGACATAAACAATGAGAGAGACAGAGATTCTTACGAAATCAACTCCAATAGTGCTAATGTAACTGTCGACATACGAATCGTCCTAAAACATAATCAACCAAAACAACATTATTTTCCTTTTTTCAATAAATGAAAAAAACAACATAATTACCAGATAATCATATCTATAAAGCAAAAATCATTATCTTTAAAAAAAAAAAGGACACGCGTTTCATACCCTAGCGAAGAAAATCAAACAATAACATACGCATTACACAACACAAAAAGTTCATTCACACATACAAATAGACTATAACCAGATGAGATCAAAGTAAAAGAAGCGAACATACGGCGAATCTGAGAAGAAGACAAGACTTGCCGACAGAAGAATCGCCGATTAACAACAGTTTGAACAAGTAATCGCTGAAACCAAAGAAACGAAATCAGTAATGAAAATGAAAAATAATGGAGAAAAATCACATGAATATTGCAGAATCTCTTACTATTCGTTGCTCATGTTTGCTTCTTCCTTTTTTGGCTATGGAGAAAACAGGCTTTCTTTTTTTATTTTCTCTTCTGAGAAGTGAGAGAATTCCTCTTTTCGGGTGTGTTTTCTTGTGTCTTTATTACTCGACTCTTTGGATTTTCTTTTTTCCTTTTATTAATATCATGTTGACGGAAAAGAAAAGAAAAGAAAATTCAAAAAAAAAAAAAAGGTTTAAAATAAAAGATTGAGGAAAATGATTACCCAGCTGTCAATTCATTCCCTTATACAGTTAGACAACCACTTTTCCATTCTTTATTAAATAAAAATAAAATCTAACTAATCTAAGCCTTTATTGTACTAATAATTCAATTAAGTTCCTCAGATTCCTATTTATGCGTTCTACTAATTTAGTGAGTTTTTAGGAGGAAATGAAATTTTTGTCTAATAATTTTTTTAGATTTTTATATGTGTAAAAATAATAATATTTTATATATAAAAATAAAAATTTCTAATAAAAAAATTATAAAATTAAAAAATATATATATAAAAAATTAGAAAATCATTTCTATCTTAGTTCGTTCAATTACAAATATGAATTAATAAGATTCATAAACTTTTAATATCAAATAATTAAATTGAAAAAAATTAGATCATAATAACTTTTGAGATCCTTCCAATTATGCGCACACGCAAAAATGGATACAGTACACCCAAAAAAAATGGATGAATAATATTTTACTTAATTCCTAGTACTAATCAAACTTGTTACGAAATTTTTAGTTTGAGCTTTCTTTAAAAAAAATTATAATTCCACAAAAATTCATAATTGGTATTTTTTGAGTGTCGCACTGAATAAATCTATTCTTGTACAATAGCTTGCAAATCACACAAGAAATATAAATCATACCAGACGGACCTAGTGCAACGAGCTCTGACTGAGTAGATTATTGGTGAGGGAAATCAATCTCAGATCTCCCATATAGAAAATCATTCTCAAAAATAAATTAAAATATTTTTGTTACAAGAACTAGCACAATTGGCAATGGATAGGTTGGCCATGACTACTACACGTCCAATTTGTTGCTACAATAATTTGATTTATTTTTTCAATAAATGATTTGATATGTTGATTATATAGTAAGTGTTATTTTAATTTGGTGGCTTGTCAACATTATTTAAAGCTGTCACTTAAAAGGGAAAATTGTCTTGTACTCTAAGCTTCATTAGGGAAAATCATTCCTTTGCCTCAACTCTAACTATGAATATTCTTCTTCCAATCATTTAGAATATGATCAAATTCAATCCCTTTCCTAATTCACAACATCTTCTCTTTTTCCAAAAAATAAAATAAGATATATCATTCACAAGTAGTTACCCATTTATGATAATTTAAATCGTATTATTATTTTGTATTGAGAAGTTTTTAAAGTTAATTGACGTATGATTTGAAATGAAGTGAGTAATAGATTTATTTTTTTATTCTACTTTACTTTAATTAGTATAAAAAATTAATTTACTAAAGATTACTATTTTTAATATGTGTACCTGACGGCTGATATTTATTATTTATGTGTATCTGACGGCTGATATTTATTATTAGTAGAAAATAGCAGATATATCATAAAATTAATTTAAGTGTGTGCAGACTAACTTGAATACAACAGTTATAAAGAAAAACATATGTCTAAGTCTAACTAATAAGTCGTACATATGCTATTACTGCTGGACCAAAGTCCTAAAAATTTAACTTACATACACAAGTTAAAGTCAAAGAGTAATCCATGTGATTCAAATTTTCCATGGATTTTAAATGTACAGGAGCGGAGCTATTATTGGAGCTATTATTTTGATTACGGATATGATAGAATTTAGTATTTTTTATTTAAATTTTATAATTATATTTTAAAAATTCAATTAAAATATATAAATAATTTATTTGGCTTACAATAAGCTTTTTTCTTTTTAGATTTCAAAATCCGTAAACTTAAAATTTTATATATTTATAATATTCTAACTTTGTAAACGTTTAACCTGGATTTGAAGACTAGGATATTAAAATGGAAGGAAAGGCACATACTTTTCTTCACATCTAATTATACTGGATAGGTCCAAGAAAAAAAAAACTTTTTTCTCATTTCTTTTTTCTTCATTAACACTATTTCTCAATCCAAGCAAATATTGAAATAATATTACATCCTCCTTTTCCCTAAATTTAGAACATAGAGAAAAGTGATCATGCCTGAGAAATAAAGAAAAACTCTCTTGGAAAATATACATTTCAATAAAGTTGAAATGTCAAAGAGCCAAATTTTAGAAATACTCCTAGAATTTCATATAATGCCATTTTTTTCTTACAACTATGGGGAAAATATAAATAAAGACAGATGGATAATATGCATTAGATATGGCGAAAGTTATTTTTAGAAAAAAAAAATTGCGAGGAAATTATTGGTTATCAAGTCAAATGGGGAAAATGACTTTTCTACTTACGGACAAAAGTTATTTTCTCTTATAACTATCTTAACTTTTAATATTATACTAGTTTAGCGCACATACCTTGCACATGTATATATCACATCAATTAATTAAACAAAATATATAAAATGGATATATTATTTCATGTGTAACCCATATTATGAGTACATAGCTTTGAAAAATTACATAATATTACTAAGTAATATATTTGAATTACAAAATAAATACCAAAGAAAAAGTTTAAGTTTCTAAAAATGATCAATGTTGATCCGATTTAGCTATCTTAATAAAGCAATAATATTACTTTCTAAAAAATTATACATGAATTAATATTTAGGATTTTGAAATAAATTGAGAACTTGCTATTTTAACTTTTCTATAACTTCTCATTTTTTTAATCAATAAAATATAATATTATTTCGCAGCTTTTTGAGTTCAAGATTGATATCCTAATTAACCTATAGTTATTATTATTGGAAATAGTTCATGAATTTTATTATTTAAAAATTTGACACTGAATGAATAAAATAATTGAAATTTCTGCTTGATTATATGTCAAATTCAAATTACAAGACTAAGGGATGATTTGGTACGATGGATAAGAGGAAATAATCCTGGGATAAATCTTTAGTAATTCATAATTTCTTGTTTGGTTATACCAGGATTAGAAATTCATACTGAAATAAGTTATCCCTATATCTGGATGGAATAATAATATTGAAATAAATTATCCCATGAATAAAATAATAAAGTAACAAAAATCCCTCTTCAAACCCTTTTTCTACGTTACTTTTCACCTCTTTACACAATATTAGCAAAACGCCTATGTTTCTCTGCTCTTTGGAAGGGTTCTTCTCCTTTTTCTGCTCTAGCATGTTGGATTATATTTGTGCTTCTATTGTACAGTTGTTGCGTGTTTCTCCCTTTACAATGAGGCAGCAATATGATAGTAATTTTGTGTGGCTGTAAAGCATAAAAGACCAATTGCTTCTTTTAAAATGGGTATTTCTAAGCATATTTCTCGGCATACTTCTTGAATAATAAAGGAGGCCAAGACTTTCTGATTATGGTCTTGCTAAGCTTGCAGGTGGAGGGAGTAAGACAAACATGTCACCAATAATGATGGGAACTGGTCATTATATTGTGCTCCAGAGTTTGAATGAACTGGTGAACTCGCTTTTAAGTCAGATGTATATTGTTTTGGAGTCGTTTTGCTTGAACTTATAACAGGGCGTCCAGCAGTGGATGCTATAAGGCCAGCAGCTGAGCAAACTTAGTTGATTGGGTATTTCTAAGCATATTTCTAGGCATACTTTTTGTTCCAGATTGTGGAAATTGATGCTACAAATGTGAATAATTAGTTGGCAGTGCTGGAATATGTTGAAGATATTTACACTTTTTAATAAGAAACTTGAGAATGAGAGCAGAATTCATGACTACATGAATTCACAGTCTGAGATAAATGAAAGGATGAGAGCTATTCTGATTGATTAGTTGATTGAAGTACGTATAAAATTTGAGCTAAATCAAGAGGTGTTGTTGCACTGAACCCTCCAGCCATTTTCCTGTTGGCTTTTCACAATAATAAAAGAGGCTTAGTTCTAGTTTGATCTAACAAAAAGTTGGAGGGTATTTTTGTAAACAAAAAACTTCATGCATGTTATTTTTAATACAACAAATCAAACAGCCAATAAAAAATAATATCAGAATAACTAATTCCAACATAACTAATCCCAGCATAACTTGTGTTCAAACCAAACGAACCCTAAGTTTTCATCTGCATTGAAATTTGAAGGATAAAAGAAACAGAAACATTAACTAACAAGATAAACTATACATAATTTAGTAAAAAAAAATTCTTGTGCTTCGGTGTTAAGAATGCTTTTGAATTAAAAAGTATGATTCGTTATTAATTATTTTTATAATATTTTTATAAAAGTAAATTTTAATAGATTTTAAATTCTACCTAATTTAACTAAAGAAATAAAATATTAAATATTAGGAGTTCTTAAATTTTACAAATAAATAAAGATTTAATAATTATAACTTTAATTAATTTCAAAATCTTAAATATATACGGTCAAAATTCAATCAATATTTCTAAATAACCTCATACTTTTAATATAGGATATAGATATAGATTAGTTCTCTAATTCTTTAGATTATTATCAATATTTAATACTAAAACTGTCATGATAGCGTTATCCAATTAACTAATACTAGTATTATTAATCTTTATTATATATCTTTTCAAGAAGGAAAAATCCTCTAACAAACCAGACAAAGATTAAACATTTGTTTTGAAAAAAATATTTTTCATAGAAAATAAGTACCAAGAATTAAACATAATACATGAAAAAAAAAAAAGTAGCCCATTTATTGGTACTTCTCAATCACCCACCCCCTCAACAAAATGAAAATTTTTTAAAAAATAAAGAAAATCTAGGGGCAAAATGGCATATCCAAGTTGCTCTTATGACTAGGAATTGTAAAATGCCTTAACCTCCCAACTTGTTTCTTCATATATCCATCACACAAAAATTCCCTAGAAAACTTGTCCTCAATATCCCTATTCACATCATGCACAAACACATGTGTCTCTCCATCTTCTCTGTTTCTTGCCATCATCCCTGCTGTATAAATTGCTGTCATTCTCCCTGGTGCTTCCTCATAGTAACCTGTTGGTGCATCCACCATGATTAAATCCCATTTTATATCATAAATTTCACTAGGCAGACCCTTTAATGCAAGTTGGCACATTGAATATCTAGGATCAGATACAGATGTACACTCTGTTCCTCTCCCTGCTTCTATTAAAACATTTGCTTGATTCACTTTACTGTCATATGTTACGTGGTAGGACTCTAACATGGGGAATCTCTTCTTGATTTGTTGTATCCATGCCTCGTCTTCTTCGAGGAAGACCGTTCTCCCTCCATAGTTGAGTGTTTGCCACATTAGGCTGTCATGGCCAAGACCAAATACAAGGAAGTTGCAGGGTGATTTCTTGTCTAGAATCTTGGATGTTACTGATATCTCTTTGAGTGTTTGTTGAGGTGTGATGGCTGAGGTTGTGTAATGGATGAGGGATTTCGATACTGAAGATGGGATTTTGTTACATTTTGGTGATGAACAAGTTCTACTTCTTAATAATGATGTTGTACTTTCACTAGAAGAAGATGTCAATCTTGATCTCAACACAAACAGAAGTAAGAAAGCTATGCAAACACACATGAGAAGGAGAAGCTTTAGGCTAAGTGAAGTATGTGGTTTAGGTCTCATGTTTGACAAGTTTCGTTTACAAAAGCTAGGAGGCAAAGAGAGATATATAAGAAAATTTTGGATGAAGCAATGTAGTTGCTGGTAGATATGAAGAGGTTTGGTAGAGAGAGATCTACTTGATTGTGATGGAGTTCTTTCATATTAAGTGGAATGTCAATTTATTATGGGACACAAGAGCTTTATGGAAGAACTTATAATTACAAACTAATTGCAATTTTTATAATGTTTTCATCAGTGTTATCAGAGTCTATCTCTGCATGGGACTTTTGTAGGAGTACAAGGATTACTCTTTAGAAGTAATTTGTATAGCAGTTGATTATTGGAATAGGTGTTCTAGTTAAAGCAAAGCAGGTCCTATACACTATTACTAACAGATAATTACTACATATTTTCTTGTAGTTGTGGAGAATTTTGAGATTCACACCTTTTCTTTTTGGGAAATTTTCAAAAATATACGGTCCAATAGAATATATTACGCCACTTAGTCCCATAGACAATATTATACATCATTATATTTTGGGAAAGTATTACATAATGCATCGACCTTTTATAAAAGTGATAATAGTGTATAAAAGATGTTTATACACAAATATGAGTTTAACCGGATAACAAACTCAAAATAACATTTTGACCATTAAAGTGTCTTCTTTGGTACTCTTGTGAACACCTTTCTGTACTTGGGCAATGCAACTGCAGAATTGAGGTAGAGCCACATAGTTTCCCCATATCCACAATAACCGAATCTCGAACAACTCAAGTGGATTTCATGAAGTACAGGTCTGCACCTAAATGACAAATGTATAGTTTAGTATTTTCAATGAAATGAACCCAAATAGAGTGAAGTACAAACAGATTCATATAGCCAATCCCTACTACTTTCGCGCTGGTAGCGCAAAAAAAAAACAAAAAAAACATCCCATATACATGATGCAAGAAGAGAATAATCCATAAAACAGATATTTTATCCTGTGTTAGATCCTACCATCATGTTGATGTATCTTAGTAGTATTCCAAGGCCAGATACTGGCTTATGGTTGTAAAATTCCTACAAATTTGAAAAAAAAAAAAAAAGAAGGGGGGGCGGGGTGTGGTGTTTATCCTTTACATGAGGAACTGACCAATGTATAACTGTACAACAATGACACACACCACCAAAAGAATTACCCCCCATAATACAACATTAAAGAATTGCTCTCTTTTCATTTTAAGGGCCGTTACAAGAGGACGTTAGGATATGATTCTGGAACTGTATACTGTGCATTCTGCTAACTGTTACTTTTCATATAGGCAAAAAAAGACTTGAGAGTTCCATCTGAATAAAGCTTTTCTCTTGCTGCTGAGATTTTCTTAGGATAGGATTGGTTTTTGCTTCCTTGATTCATGACACTCCAGCAATGGCAAGAGTTCTGAAATTCATCAAAAAGTTGCATCTTCTTCCTCCTCTACAAGTCATCGACCATTGCTTGTATAGTGTAAGAGCGATTCTGTTTGCCCACTGTCATTGTGTTCCTTTTTCATCTTACTTTTGTCAAGACGGGCTCTCCGGACAGCCTGCTGAATTTGTTTCTCATGCTCTTTGAGCATTTCATCAATGTTTCCACCAGGTGGCATCAAAGGTCCAGAGTAGTGGATTCGGTTCTTCTTTGGAATATAACCCTACAGCAAACAAATAAATAAATAAGGCGCTCTAGTGGATAGAATAGAACTCTGTAATCCGACATGGAAGCTCATTTCTGTGAGTATATTCTCTTTCATTGTGTTTTTCTTCTTTCATTTTTCTTTTTTACATTTTTCTTAATTTTTTGGTGTGGTGCAGGATTTCAACCTTAATCAACTACTGACAGCGGGCCAAAATAGCCAAGACGTAAAGCTAATTTAAAGTTTCTTACCGCCGCAGACTCCTTTCCTGTTGCATGTTTGTCCTTCTTATTGGAAGAGTCTTTCCCCAAAAGAGAATAGGATGAGTCAGAATCATTAAGCTGGTTATACTTTCCAGTCATGTGCTCTTCGGGCCACTGTGAATGGGTATTCATCTCCCTGCTCATATCAAATCTTGAACTACCATGAGCTGCAACTGAATTGGAGAACCTGGACAAATGAGCTGCTGCACCGTGAGGTCTGAAGGACTTATGTGCACTTAATTCTCCAAAGCTTGAAGAATCAAATGCTCGTTGAGAACTCATAAGAGAGCCAAGTCCATTGGTATTTGTGTTTATGGAATTTCCAGAATCACTGACTTGTGATAAATGGCCATTATACAAAGATCCTCTGCTGGGATCAAAAGGGAAACCAGAAGTGCCATCATCTTCACGATTATACTTCTCACTAACGCTTGTGGGATTTAACTGCTGTTTCCACTTCTACATGCCACAGAAATCCAGGTTATATGTAAATCTTACACTCAGCTTAAAGGCGAACACACAGGCATAGTAGTGTAGATAAAGAAAAGCTAAAATATGTTATTGGTGTGTTAGGAAAAAAACCTGTATGGATGCTGGTAACTCAGCATTAGCGTCAGGTGCTGGTACTGCTTTTGACTGTTTTGCAGTCGTTCTATTAGATTCAAGGCCAGATCCTTTGGTACCTCCACCTCTTTGTCTGGAAACAGAATATTGCTCATTTAAATGAAAATGTAGGGCAACGGTCTTCAGTTTAATGAAAACAAAAGATGGTCTTCAGTTCAAGAGAATGTCTTGAACTGAAACTATTTGAAAGCCAGAACACGATATTGGTTAATGACAACAAGTTAAAAGTCATTGAGTCAACGGAGCAATATAAAGCTCTTTAATTTGATTAATGAAGGTCGAAAACTAGGCTGGAATGCTGAACGTCTGGGGGGCCATGACCTCAAAACGCTAGCTGGATGCCTTTGCTTGGGCGAAGAAAAAGTCACTAGACCTTTTATCATAAAATATAAGAGATGCCAAATCCTCAATACACTGAAAATGCAACAAGACAACCTACTCTTTCTTTAGATGAAGTAATAATTTTATTGATTGAACAGGAAAAATCCAGCATACAAGATTTACATAAATCGTAAAGAATAGTCAACAAAACATCCTTAAGGCAAAGATCAGATTAAATAAAGCATAAGTTTAAAAGAAATTATGTTAACCAATCTATTTGTATTAAGAAAAGGAAAAAATTTAGAAGATGCGTACCTTCTTGCTTCCTCATCTCTCATCTTAGCATCAAATTCCTTGCTTGGAGAGTACTCTGGTAAAGATGATGGATCACAAGGAAGAGGCTTTGTTGTGAAGAACTGGAATAAAGAACCCAAAAAGTATAATTATATAAACAGTACAAAGAAATAAAGAGGGTGAAACACCATAAGCAGCAAAACAAAGCACCAGCCAATAGAAACTTCTTCACTGTGCTTAATTTTCAGATATCTATAACCACATGATTCGTATCCAAAACTACATCATACAACATCTTACTAGCATACGCATAGAAGCAATCCAATACAACAAAGACAAGATCTAGAGTTCCAGAAAGGGAAAAAGATTGCTAATATGGCAAGAAATGTCTGAATGAATTGACTTCCTTATTTGAGGAAGTAAAAAGCTCTCTGAAAAGATCAAAACAAGTTATTCACCATGTAGAAACTAAGGGTTTACCTCACTTTGAAGTGCCAAAGTAGCAGAACCCCGATACTCAGGTTCAAAAGCCAGGAGAGAATCCAAAAGTACTAAAGCTGATGGAGGGAAATCCTTGAATGTGTTGGCAAGGCAGCGCTTATATGGCTGTTGAGGTTTAAAGATCGTTGCATGTGGCAATTTTGATTTCTTCCAGTATTCTTCGGATGGTGAACCACAAAGTTTAAAGATCTTATGTAGCTGTTCCACCTGCACAACAAGCTTATCCAATGAGTCCATTGAATGGTCATTTCCTGACCGACAAGGATGCTGATCAGGAAACCTGTCCAATCCCAAGCCCGCCCACACCCCCTTTTCAGGAACACATTTTTAAAGGCACATCGGATATGCACACAATGCTAATACATGCAGAGAAATCATAGCTATAATGGAGAGAAATGCACCTTTTTGTTTGGTTAAATGTGGAATGGTGTATAATGCAGTTAGCAAAATGCAGAAGTTACTAGTGGAGTGACATACATTTCTTTCTTTGATAAAGTGCGACTATTGCACTTAGTTTGCAAGCATAATATGATTCATATTGTTTTGAAATAAGAGATGTTGATAGCAAAAAGTGAACTCTTTCTTGGGAAAGGACTAGGGAGGTACCCTAGGAGGTCCATCACTATTACCATCCTACGTTCCCAAGGTGCCCAAAGGCGAAAACAACATTCACCTAAAAGAAGTTGCTGCTAGACTAAAAATTGTATGATGCACTCAAGTGGCTGGAACTAAAGAGCAAAAGTTAAGAAAATTCTTTATTGTTTATCAACGACATTGTAACATGTGGTAACCTTTATGACTCCATATTCATTACTAGATTCAGCTATATTGCAGACTATTTTAGCTCCTTTTTTTTTTTTTTGACAAGTGACCACTTTAGCTCCTTTAGAAACTTAACAACCAAGGACACACATGGAAAACATATTCCTGATGTGGGTAGAAAATAAAAGGTATCACTTTTACAAAGAGATATGGTAGATTGAAGGTTCAGTATGAACTTTCCTCCCCCTAAATTTGCATAGTTCTTAGTCAGTTATTAACAAGAGAAGATATATCAGTCTATTCTTATGTATAACCAAATACATGAACCAAAACAGTGATTTTAGCCATACCTCAGTTCTTCCTGGCATTATTGGCTTCCCTGCAAACAATTCAGCAACAATGCAACCAGAACTCCATAAATCTACAGCCACTCCATAGTCTGTAGCACCAAGCAAAAGCTCGGGAGGACGATACCACAAAGTAACTACACGACTTGTTAGGGGCTGCCTTTGATTGTTCTGGTAAAGAGTTGCCAGCCCAAAATCGCCAATCTTGAGGTTACCCCTATTGTCGATCAGAAGATTCGAACCCTTGATGTCACGATGAAGGACACCACGACTATGGCAGTGTTCAAGTCCACGGAAAAGCTGTTGCATGTAACATTTAATCTGCAAGATTACAGAAAATATTTTTAAAACCCAAAGAGGGCAGCATATTTGCAACCACCACACATAACAATAAAAAATATAAACAAGAAAGATCAAACAAACTAAGACAATTTTGGTGAGCAACATGCTCTTCTCCAAGATTCTTTCCCCATTTATTCCTCAAATGACGAAAGAGGAAGGAGCAACGTCAAGTTACTTCTCTCAGGCCTTTCTGCCTTCAGTCTATAGACCAAAAAAATAGCCATCTTAACATTTCCCTCCACAAATACCAAGTTTCATCATTTTACACAAATTAAATAGCTTTTCACCAGTGCTTAAAATATGGAGGGTTTAAAATACAAATGAGGCACATATCCAAGTACTTGAATCAAGAATATTTTCAACTGCAAAGAAAAGACGCGTTTCCCCTTTTTTTTTCCCTAAGTATTTTTCATCTGGGACATGGGAAAAATAAAAAGGTGACAAGAAAGAAAGTGAAGACTTTTCATCATTCCATCAGGTCTTAACTTAGCATCTTTAGAACCAGGATGAATGCTGCGCATAAATGATCCTTTGAGTATCCCGAGACAAATATCTAGCTGCCTCTCTCCAAATTTGAAGCATCGATCATTACAACACACTCACCAGAAAACTGAACCATACCCCCTTGAACAAAAACAGACAATGGAGTTGGAAACGGTTTTAACTGAAGTAGAACTCTAACACAGTAAGATTATTTTGCAATTTGCACCAGTGAGATGAGATCAGGTCTGATATCCTTAAGTTGGCACATCTCTATTTCAGTCCATTGTTGAAATTTTGAGTAATTCTATCTAATTGCAAGTAATGTTTATTATGTATATATAACACATCAACCACTTTCTTCTGCTTATAAGATATCTAAGTGACTCAGACTGCAAACAGAAGAACACACCTGAGATTCAGTAAATTTGACAGCTGGTGATGCTGCAAGACCTGCAAGGTCATGTTCCATGTATTCAAAGACAAGATACAGATTGCCTGAGACGCGAGAGGTCACAAGACCTTCAAGCTTCATAACGTTTGGATGATCTAGTCTGCGAAGTATTAGAATTTCCCTAGCCATAAAACGAACACTCTCTGGATCCATGTTGACAAATCGTACTTTCTTCAGTGCAACAATTTTTCCAGTTTCCAGGTCTCGGGCTCGGTACACACTGCTGTATGTACCTTGGCCAATCTGCATTGTTTATAGATAAGAATCAATTGGAATGGGAAAAAAGTGCAGGAAAGAGAAGCAGGTGCATTAATGAGTAGCAGTAATTCTTATTTGGAAGCAAAATAAAATTGCTATTGAGTGGTAACTGCAGTCATGTAAGAAAATTGCAAATTTATTAACTTTATACTGAATTTTAGCAACAAGTGCATGTAGTAGTTTCAGATTCACCTTATCCAACTTCTCAAATGAATCTGCCTTCCGAGGAATCCAGCCTTTGATAGCTTCACCTGCCACAGTAGTCAGCCATGACGGCCATCCAGCAACAACTTGTGCACCATCAACTCCATTCCGAACACTGAATATTCTATTTACCTGAGGTTGTCCTCCAACCTCGGTGGCATTTGTTACGGCTAGTCTTTGCACCTTTGGCACTTCAGGTTTCTCAAAAACTATAGGCTTCTTTTCTCCCTCATCCCAAGCAGGTGGGGTGGAACCTGCACTTTTCTCAATTGGCTCTGTTGATATAAGCCTCGTAGTCGCATCATTGACTCCATTGTCAACCTCCACCAAAGCATCCTCGTTGCCAGATGCAATGAGTCTTTTGGATGAAGATTTCTTTTTTTCTTTCTCCTTAGTTCGATTCCTGCCATTCCTTTTAACAGAAACCCCCTTTGAGCAAACACAGCCCATGGTATCCAAATCTAAAGCTCCCTCTTTCTAAGTAGGATTCTATGGAATCCCCACAAGATCCTATTGTTAACACAAAATTCAATCCATTTTCACTCAGTGTCTCGGGCATTTAGCTGAATTCCAACCAGCATTTCTCTCAAATCACTAGAGACCCCAAATTAACCCCCAACCTCAAATCCCAATCAATACAACAACATATTCCACAAGGCTTCTTGATAAAAGATGCAACCAAAAAATGGATCGATGCCTCAAAGAAAGACTAGTAAGCTTTACTATAAAGTGGGGTTAGGAAAATTTGCAAAAACAACCAAATACAAGAATCCCAACAACCCCAGATCCCAGGATATAAGGACCTTCACCTAACACCAACCCACATTGTAAGAAAATCAAAAATGTAAGTGAAACTAATGTAATTTAAAAGAGAATAACAAACAAAAACTGTATAGAGAAAATGTACAGAAGAGATGATTCAAAAAAATGAATCTCGAGGCAAGAAGCTCCAATTTTGGGGATTGCTTTTCCGAACTTTCTGCTGTGATTTTTTGCAAAAAGCATAGGATTTCAATTCAAATCACGCAGTAAATTGCAACAAGAAAATCAAAGAAATATTTTTTTTAGAAAAAAAAAACAAGAAAAACAAAAAAAAAAAAAAAGGGTTAGCCCGAACCTACAAATAGAGCAATTTTCGGATCTGAAAGATTGTGAATGACCATCAAATATCTGGTCCGCGACACAGAGTAATTAAGTTTCAGATGTATTTAAAAATTCACTCTTGGAATATACCCAACTCCTCTTTTTATAAATAAATAGATTCTTAACCCTTAAGAGACTTAAGAATAGAGGTTTTGAATTTAGATTCTTTTTATTTGCGAAATTATAAGAGAGGGAATAAAAATTGAAAATTTGAGAAGCAAAATAAGGAGAATTTGTTGAGAGAGACGGAGGAAGAACGGACACAAACGTCTCGTGAGGAAGAAGGAAGGCATACAGAAAATTTTCAGCAATTTACTGTGAGGTCCACTACTGGAACACTCTGACACGTGGCAGAAACATTAGGAATACTTTCATATCAAGTGGGACCTGCTAAAATATCTTAGGTTTTAAAACTTTAATTATAAGTTTTGATAGGAAATTAGCGATTATTTATAAAATTTTAATATTAATTTTAAAATCTCAAATTCTTCGAAATATAAGATTTGAAATTTTACTAAAAATAGAATTTGACTCATAAATTTATATTTTATTAAAAAAAATTTGTCATTTTCAATTATTATAAAAGAAAACTCATGGTCAACGTGAATAAATTATTCATACCATGTAGAAAAATCATATTATAGAATAATTAATTATTATTATTGCTGATTTTTTGTATTAATACATCTTTGTAGTCACAAAATATAGACTTTTACTATAATATAAACACATATATCCACATACCTTTGTAGACATTCACCGAAATACAAATATGTTTGTAACAATTATAGAATAATTAATTATTACTATTGTTGGTTTTTTGAATTAATACATCTTTATAGTTTATAAATGAAATATGAAACTATGTGATCATTATATACACAGCTAGATTCATTGTTTATTTTTCTTAACCTATATACATAGTTATATATATATATATATATATATATATATATATATATTTGTCAATTATTTTAAGTTTATATTGTTGAAAGAGAAATGATTTGGATTAATTCTTTATTTATATTAATACATCTTAAAATACTCTTCTACCTTTTTTTTAACGAATTTTGATTTGTTCATTTGGTAAGATTATATAAAGATTATAGAAATTTTAATAATTTTTTCAAACTGTGAATTTTTTATGTTGTGAATTTTTTTTAAAAAAAATAAATTATATGTCAAAACAAAATTTTAAATTCAAATAAAAAATCATGAAATAAAAAATCATGACCAAATGAGTCCTAAGATAATTTCAAACAATTATTATGATAATTACTTATTGACTACCTGATAAGCATATAGTAGTAGTCACTCACATGTTATTGTTGGCTAAATTACATTTAAAGAATTGTGCTTTCAATATTCACTTGGTTAAGTAATACCAATTATATTGATTGTGAAGATAATGTTCGGAAATTAATTAATTTATTGAAGTCAAGTAATATATACTATAAATTAAAATGAGATTTTTTTTAATTTACTTCTACATTTTAGCTATAAATTAAATTATGGATTATAATTTCTTAAATAGTTATTTATTTTTAATAGCTTAATTATTTAATTATTTAAATTTTTATCTTATTTGTGAAAATTTGATCCAGACTTTTTTCTGAGAGATATAATGATTTATTCTTTTTAAATAGTTATTTTGTAAGTAGGCGTTTGGTCATAAAGGGATCTTAGGGAGATGGCAAAATATTTTGAAAATTGGAGATTAGTAAGTTAAATAATTTTTATTTTTCTTTAATTCATATTATTTGAAATTAGATAATATAAATTGTTACTTTTATCTTACTAATATATAAAAGTAGCTTGAATTTTTTATTTTTTGAGTTTTATATATGAATTATTAGGTGTGTGAGTCTTTTATCTGAACTATCAGCAAATGTCGATATGTGTAATAAAAAAAACCCAAAAATTAAAGAATAAAAAATTATCGAAAAAATACTACAAGTCTATGACTACTGATACTGGACAGATAACAAGATAACATTATGCTACCTACTAACCTTATTTCCTATTACACTTCTTCCGTAACCTCTTAAATAAGATCATGTTCTCAATAAATTGAAACTACACAATGTCATGTCTAATATTGTGTGTGTGTGTGTGTGTGTGTGTATATATATATATATATATGATACAAAATAGCATATAGTATTTTTTATAGAGGAAATAAGATCTCTTGGTCTTTTATAATTTAAACAGGAGAAAATAACTTTTCTAGATCACTTATGCGTAAAAATGAGAACCTCTTATTAAAAGAATCATAAAATTAATTTTTTTAAATAAAATGTTAGAAAATTAGTTCTCCTTTATATATATATATATATATATATATGTATATATATATTAGCTTGCTTGACCAAACTTTTCAAATCAACTTATTTTGAGAAATGTTTTTTTTTCAAAGTGCTTATTAAAAAAGTACTTTTGGTGAGAAGTAATTTATGTCTGACCAATGAATTTTAAAAAATTCTTTTGAGCAACAACTAGTGTTTGATCAAGCTTTTGAAAAATGCTTCTAAGTATATTTTTCACAACAGTACTTTTCAAATAAGTGTTTTTGGAGAGAAACTATTTTTTTAGCTTATGAAAAACAAATTCTGCTACTCATTTTTCTCTTAAAAGTTTGGCCAAACACCTCATTTTTTAAAAATAAATATTTTTTAAAAAAAAAATAAGTACTTTTGCCCTCCCAGAAGATTGGCCAAATAGACTATTAGTGAAGATGCGGTGGCTAGAACACCATGGTAATAAGTAAAAATAAATAAAATATATACATATATATATGTATATATATATATATATATATAAATTTCGAGTTGGGAAAATAATTATTTTGAGTGACCAGGCGTAATTCGCCCAATTTTTAACCCGCCCCAGATATGACACGACCCGTTTAAGCTTCCAGAAGAAGCTGATTGTTCCCCTCACTTTGTCTGTCAACCAGACTCTTCCTCTGTCACTCTCGCCGTGATTTTTTCTTTCTGCTGCTCGTGCGTAAGTTTCTCAACATACTATTGCTTTGCGGTGTTCATGTTTATTTGCCTTGGGTCTATAGTTTGTAGATTGTCCTTGTCTATTCTACTTTTCTGCTATTTTCCCATTGAATTAGAGTTGTATCAGATGAATTTGCTTTTTGTATTGTCTGCCTTTTGAGTTCCGGTTCCATTGCGTTATAGCAGTTACAAATTTGATCAGCTTCTCTTTTATCCGACTGTTTCTTGATTCATATAAAAAGGAAAAATTCATAACCCTTTGCGATAAACTCAAAGTTTGCCTTTAAGTTATTGGATTGCTATCATGGATAAATTATGAAAAGCAGCACTTATAATTGTTTATTAATTTTTAAAAAAAGAACAGATAAATGTGTACCTATTAGGTTTAATGGAAGGACAAAGATACTCTTTCTCTAAAAAACAAAAACAAAAAGCACAACATGGGGCAAAGGCAAGAATCTCAACTCCTAAAACCCTAGCTCATTGCTGGAAAACCCCAGAGGAGCAGACTCAAGTAAGTTCACAATTTTGATCTTTAACAAATTCTTGCTTGCATCATTTCCACTTGTTATAATACTAATCTAGTCGAGATGAAAAAAGCGCTTGCTTCAACAGAAGAAGCGAGAAGCGCATAAAAGTGAGATTTTTAGGTCTATTTTAGAAAAATTGTAACGGACTTACGCATCTTCTTTGGTTCTTCCTGCTGCTACTTGTTCTCCAATTCAAGGGTTTCAAGGTAAGTTCTTGGGATCCTCTTTTTTTTTTCTTTTTTTTTCCTCCTCTTATTTTTATTTCTCCCTCTATTTTCTCTTCTCTTCTCCTCTTTTAGTTTAGTGTTGCTTTTTTGTTCTCCATCTTTCTTCTTTGTTTTGTTAGGTTTTTGTTTAGCTTTCCCTGTTTGGGCTTACAATTACTCAGTTTATTCACCGTTTAATTTAAGAATTGAAATATTTGCTTAATATGTTATTTCTATTGAGTTCTTGGTTATTTATCTATGCAAATTTAGTATTTTTCTATTTTTTAATTAAACTTTTAGTTGAAAAAAGGCTTCGCTTCATGCTTCTCGCTTTGGTGAAGCTAGTCTTCTCTTTTTTCCACTTCTAGCTTTCCAAAACACTGTGTCACAGAAATGTCCCAAATAAAGAGGAGCAAAATTAAGTTTGTTATTGCTTTGCCACAAAGCATTTAAATCTGAAGAAATTGACTTTTTCAGAGTCGAAGTTCTAGAACCACCTTCACATATCTTAAAGGCAGAATAAATGTAAAAGATTAAATTAATGCATCATGGCTTTTTATAAAGAACCAACTCATAGGATAAGAGAATATTATTCTCATATGAATGTTAAAAAATTCATGCTGAGAATAATTTATATATAAAATTTAGTTTCAAAAGAAATTCGTGCTGAAAATGTTAATTCTGAGGTTAGCTATAAGAAAATGATTTTCATGCTTCGCAAATATGTTATTCTATGGATACATAAAACAGTCTAAATAATTTACCCCGCCTTCGAAATTTTCTTGCACACATGATCTATGGTGTTAGTCAAATCACTATTGGATGAGAAATCCATTTTATACTGGTCAACAAGTAATAAATATGTGATTGAAAGACAATCGAGAACACCGAAACCAAAAAGAATGCTTTATGAGGGTCTAATTCGGTTGATATATGTTGATTTATTTTTTTTCCCTGTTAAAGAAAAATTGACTCGAACTGAACCATATATACCCCTACTAATATTTATCCTACTGGTTAAGCAACAAAAGATTTGTGGTGTATTTACTGTTTTTTTTTGGTAATACTGTATTAATCTTTTCTGTGGGCCATGATGCAGGGTTCGATTTAATGGCCTACAGAGGGCGGGGTCGGGGGCGTGGATTTGGCGGTCGATTGGCTAAGCAAGTCCCATTCGAACTTTTCCCTGTGAGTGAACTACTTTGTCTCATTAATGTTATATTCTTTACATGAATTATAGTACAATATATGTTTATGGAGTGACATTGCTTAGTGGATTGGATGATGGACAAGGTTGTGATAGGTTAACTGTTTAGATACAATAAAATTGACCTATAATGAATCATCTGTATACCACATAAATAAATCTGTATGGATCATATAGTGAATATGACTAATTTGGGATTGATGCATAGTTGATTAATATAATGTCTTGGAAAATGAGTGAATTTTTCCAACTTTTGAAGCTGTAAAAATGCGTGCCAACGCAGAGACAATTTTATTTTTAATGGGATAGGTAAAGTGGTTTTCAAAAGGACGGTTTTCTCGTGCTGGAGTTAATCATATAGGAAGTTCAGCACCTGCAATAATGTTGTACTCAAAAATGCACTTGGCCGATATGGGAGTTTATATGACGATAAATAGAAAGATGTCTTACACATAGTGCCTGTTTTGATGTTTGTGGTACACAATGTAAATATAAATATCTAGAACACCTGGAATAAATTCATGGAGAAGTTAAGGATTCGCATCATATGTTGTTACTGCTAACAAATTCAGAATAGGAAAGTCTTGTGTAATATATCGGGGAATGTTAAAATTGAACTTTATCGAAGAATATGTTTGTGATTTCACCCATATATCTGGATTATTATACTCCAATAATATCCGAAGGATGAATATAAATTAACTGAAGTATTAGTATGATAGCCTATTTCACCCATACAGCTGGATTATCTTCTCGTAAAGGTAGCACCACAAAGTGGTGGCAGCCAGTACTGTAATAATACTGTAAAAATAACCTTGTACGTTTATTTGGATGTTAATATAATCGAAATTTTTACACATAGGTATATTGGAGAATTTCTTAAGCCCAAGGATTTCCTTTTCCCGTGAAGGTACATATATTTCATTTGTACCTTTGGTCCATCGATTAACTATTTCTGATAGATTCACTTAGTAATTGAACTATTGTACATGTGCCTTTGACATAAGAAGTTTGTGCAGAACTTTCTGTTTTCTGGTGTTATAAGTATATTTCATATTCAAGTGAAAACATTTGATGTAACCCCTGACTAATGTGTCTTATGTGTTACTGGATGTTGAGATCATACCCACTGTTAGTTAGGTTGATATAACCTGGCTCATAATTTTTTGGTAGATGTAAACTGAGCTGATTAGTGTCCTCAATCACGAGAAGCCTGTCAGCTGAGATCAACAATTAAGCTTGATATAGACAGATCTCTTACTACTTTTCTTAAAAAAAAAGATAGATCTCTTTACTACTTTTAAGTTTATTAAGCTGAAAGGTTGAAAATGTTCTTAATTTAGCTTAATGTAGTTGGACAGTCAGTTTGCAGATAACATAATTTGAACCTTTCTACAATTTGCAGGAAGTTGAGAACTTGGGTAATGCCGCAAGTGTCACTGAAAGGATGACGTTGGCAATTTGGCACTCAAAGTTACAGAAGTATTGGAACTCCTCTCCTTACTATTTGGGAGAGGAAAGTGATGTTTTGAAGAGTGAGTTTTTGAAATTTTGAAACTTATACTACTCCTTTTTGTGAGGAAATGTCATACCACGTGTTTAGGAATGAATAAAGTCACTTATTAAGCTATCCGTAAATGGTTGTCACTATCGTTTTGTCATGACCCAAACTTGGAGGGCCATGACTTGCGTGTGATGAGGCCAGCGTCCGCAGAGAGAACTCTTAGGTTGGATTGTATTATGTTATTTCACTTTTTGTTGTGAAAAAGGAATATGTAAACGAATCTGAAATTTTATCAGAATTCATGGAATCCCTCTAAGATTCGAAGAGGGCTATACTTTTGGGTTTTTTGCCCACTTGTACTGAAATTTCAGGACTACCTTTATGCTACAATTGTTACCATTTAAAAAAAAAAGTAAATGTATGGTTGAGAATCCAGACACTGTATTTCAACCTTATCTGATACTCATATTTTATGCATGATGCAATACTGGCAAGTTGTCGTTTCAGGAAGTCATCCATGGACAATTCTTTCAGACAATTTGTTTTTTCCTTTTGATGATTCTTTTCTTACAATTTTTCTCCTGAGAATATATGAAGGTCCACTATGCAAATTAGGGAAGTACATAATTCTTAAAGAAATAAGCATGAGGTCAGGTGGTTCATTTCAAGTACAGTTTGGAAAACATTTTCTGTTAGAATGGTCAATCCTTCTACTTCTTTGAAAATTAATCTCTTTCCTTCTGCATTATCTGATAATGAAATTGCCATGATTATAGATTATTTGATGATCCGGTTTTATGTCCATACTGCATAGTATCAGATTCCTGATCTTGTATACCTGGCATACCCCTCTGCAGGATTTGGCATTTAATGTCTTGTTATTTTATATCTGACATTCGGAACTTCAGATTACTTCATTTTTTACATGTTACTTTATATAAACCTTTTCAAATTTCTGATCTTCTGTACATCACAAATTATGCTTCTAGAAACGAAAGGAATGGATATAGAAAGGTTTTCGGATAGGACCTTGGAGAGGGCCAAGTCAAAGCCACCATTGGCGCACTTCATAAGGATGGATCCTGCCTATGTTCCTGCAGAACTAGCTAAAGGTTTTGTGTTGCTTGATTCTTAAATTCTTTGTACCTGCCTGCTTATTCAGATCCTTGAATCTATTTTATTTGTTTAGTTGGACGCTTTTATGATTATAAATATTACAGGTGGAAGGGAGGAGAAACATGCTGCAAAAAGAGTGCGTTGGAATCCAGAGTCAGGTAAAGTACCATGATTTTTTCTTTCTTTCTTGCTGTTTGGTCTTTGTTGTCTGCATAATTTGTAGCTTGATAAATTGGTTTGTCCACCTTGTGGGCCTAATATTATGTCTCTCACTCTTGTGGATAATAATTCGGCCTTGGAGTTGGATCCTTTGAAAGCTTCATGGAATGGATGTTTGATGGTATAGGCCGAGGACAGTTATTGAAGAAATTTATCTCTGTGACACGAAGCTCAAATACACTCTAGTCAAAATTTTACCTAAAGATTCTGATGTGGCCTCGTGATGTTGCTATGGAACCTTTGGAGGATATCTTTTTGTTTTATCTTATTTATCCAATAGTATATCTAAAACCTGTTTATCTTCCTTCCTATTTCACACAACAGCAACTACGCTTCAGTTCCAATGGTTAGGATAATTGCCTTCCTTTCTGTTTCATATATCGACATTTTATAGATCTTCTGAAGTGTTGACTTGAGTTGCAAATCATGTTCTTTGAACATACCATGCATAAAATCTTTACACTTTGGTAATAGAATTTCTGATTTATAGCAAAGCTCTTTGAATGCTAACCTGGATCAGAACCTCTTGCAAAGCATCATGAGCACATTGCCAGGCAGACGTTGGCTTTGTACCAAATGTACTTGGCGACACCCAAATAATGATCATTTGCAACTAGATACCTGAACATCCCATGCTTGCATATGGCGTAATTGCTTCCAGTTGAGTGAATCAATCCATTCATCAGTAGAAGAGCTCGTTAAATAGTAAGCTGGGTTTGGAACCTTAGTTTAGCTTATGTGCACCAACATGTCTTTGTCAATTTCTGTAGACACAATATACTTAATCAGTTTAGATGCCAAGAAAATAAAAAGAAATAGAAGATAAAACAAAAAGGAGACTAATCCTTACCTTTTCTCAGAAACGAAAAAAAAGGAGCCAATCCTTTCTTCTTCAACTTTATTTTGTATCTTTTCTACTTGAAAGATTTCTTAGAGTGAGATAGCATTGGTTCTATACATCCCAAGAAGCTAATGATATGGTGAGGTCTTATCTTATTGCTGGGGCAAGAGATCTGCTCCATCTTTTTTCCTTTGAACTTTAATTTGTCAATAGACATAGTCTTGGACTCCTTATACTTCTCATTGTACATTGACTAGTTTGTGAAATGATTGTAGAACTTTAGCTATTTACGTGACCCTGCACAAAAGAAAGCTCTTCTCCACTTGTGATATATTTCATTAAGTGGGTATGTGCTTTTGTGGTGGGCTAGGGTTCTCATTTATCTTGTAAGTCATGTGAGTTCTTTTTCGTTTGGACTACAATTACCTATCCAAAAGAAGTTGTACAAGAGCTGACATCACATTGAAAAGAGATGCAGATGCTTTTCTCTCTTTTACCTTACATTTGTTGTAATTTATCGAGCTCATGAAATTGCTCTTTTGGTGGCAGACATGCAAAAATTGGATCTTTTGGAAAAGCTTGATCAAAAGTCTAAGGTTAGACCTCTATCTTTAGCAAATAATGTTTCCTTCGAGTTGTTTTAGCAAAAAATTTAACTCGTCTACTGCAATGCTTATCTTTTGATTGTTATGTTTCTTTTCACTGCGAATGCTTAGGGCGATGATGAAAAGAAAAAAGACGGTGAAGACGAGGACGAAGAACAAGAGGAGAAGATTGAAGAGGAAGAAGAAGAATTTAGTGATGATGGAGATTACAATCAGGTAGGAAAACCTTTCTGCTTCCCTAACTTGACAGCCATATTTAAGGAACTTGGAATCAGAATCTCTGTGATCCTCTAGATTGAATTATACTTGCATTGCTTGTCAATTGTTTGTATGCCTAGATCAACATTAAGTGACATTCTATGAAGTATTTACTGAGCTTAAGTAAATTGAAACACTTGAACAATGTTACAGAATCTTTATGATTACGATGATGATGAAGACGACTACAACATGAATGAAGATAATAATGGTATGGTCCATTTTGCAGTTCTTTTTCTTCTTTTATTTGATGCAGCAGTATTTGTTACTTTTTATTGTCCTTTTGCAATGCTTATGAATCAATACTAAGCAACCTTCGTTGCAGATGACGCCATGTATTGACGGTGTTGCTCGGCGGAGTGGTTTTTGCTTGCCTTGGGAATTTTTTTGCAGTGATGGAATTCTTTAATCAGTGTTATTGGACTTCTAGAAAGCTCACAGGCCTTGTAAATTAGCAGCAGCTACTTAATTTTGGACAATCAAGAAAGAACATTTTCTTGTTGCATCTCAGAGAGGTTCCCTTTGGATTATCAACAAGCTAGCAATCTATGTATATGTTTAGACCTTTTGGTTTAAAGAGACTACATCCATGGGCATGGTTCGCCTGGATGGTCTTTATGCTCCTCTCGGATGGATTTTCTTTTTTATCTTGCTCTAGGAGCTCACTTTTTTGTTTCCTTATTGACTCGAACCGCAATCATTAAAGTTGGATGTGGAGTGTGCTTATCGCCTGAGCCAACCCCCTCTTGTCGAATGGAATTTGATTTATGCAGTTAATACTTTTATCTCTCTCTCTCTTTTAAAAAAATAAACTCTCTTTTTATGTATTTTTCTGATTTATGCAGTTATAGATGCTACTGTCTGATGGAAGTTATGAGTTTTGCGTGCTTTCCGAGTTTGTGCTCTTTTTATTTTGTCAAGAAGTGTTTTTGTCCCAAGAAATTAACAAAATAAAAACAGGAAGAACCACAACCATGAGTCGAGGAGCCAAGTCAAACAGAACAGAGTGTAAAGTGGTTTCATTGTATTCCCCATCTGCTGGTTGAGCAGTATTATGCTCTCCTCAGTTGCCTGATTCTTGGCTATTAATTTTAGGGAAAAGTACATAAAATAGATTAAAACTTAAATTAGTTACATAAAAATGGACCGTTTCATATTAATTAATCCTAATATTTATTCGGATAAAATAATTACAATTCGTGTCCCACTATGAGTTTGAAAGTTTTTCGCGCAAAAAATACCATGACAGTATATGAATATATTGCGATGGTATCATGAAGAATACCATGACAGTATATGAATATACTGTGATGGTATCATGCATGATTAAGGAATATATCCCTGAAGGACGGCTCATTCCTTAGTTATACCATAACAATATATGGATATACTGCGACGGTTGATGAAGGGCGTATTCACGCACTTCATAGACATATTTTGCCCGTACTTTACTACGTTTTGAGAATAAATTATGTGTGTTTGCATGTGTTTATGTTATATATTTGTGAAAATTAGCTAACACATGTGATTAGATGTTTTCAGGACTAAAAATGATGGATTTGAATGTATTTGAGGCTTATGGAATGAAGATGAAAAGAAGCTGAAGTCGCGGGCAAAGGTTGAGTTTGGAAGATGCAGAAACAGTGCACCTCATGGGTTGAGGGAACGACTCGTTATGTCTGGTAATGAGTCGTGAAGTCAGTCGTGGAGACAAATTTTAAGAAAAATCTAGTGAAGGTAATGGAAGACATCACGAATAGTCAAGTGTTGGCACGACTCATTGTGAGAGCATTGGTAGGAATCGTCAGGTGCACTGGAATTTTGGAGAGTTAGACCACGAGGGGCCTAACGACTCGTGCCCATGCACAACAAGTCGTTAGGTGACCCGTTTCCACAACTGGTGACGCGGCAAGGCTTCCAAAAAGGAAAAAAAGTGGATTTCCTACTTCAACTAGGAGAAGGAAAATTAAATCCCAAGCCAAATTCATCAAGGAATGAGGAAAGCATCTAACTACTATAAATGTCACACCCCACCTTGGGGGGTATGACGGCACTTGGTGCCTGCTAGACTCTGAACTGCTAACTGGTCCAGCCTGAGCACATCTGGTGCTTTGGCTGGCTTTGGCGCTATTTCAAGAAACAAATCGGCTATATAACGGCTGTAACTACAGCCTCCAGCCAACTGGCCTGTAGCCATCTGTACCTGTAACAACAGCTAACCAGAAACAGACTTGTAACAAGGAACCTATGCGGGCCGACAAGGCCACCATGCTGTCTAGTTATCTGTAACTCAACACAAGACTGCTGTAATACTACGTGACCGGCAAGGTCACCACTACTGTCAAACTAAGGCCCCACACGGCCAACATAAACTGGAATACAAAACAGCTACAACAGACTGCACGGCCCCACACGACCGACTCAAATAACCACAGGGAATATATACAGACTGCAAGCCTCTACGAATACTGTAAGAAACTAATAGAAATGATCGGGACAGGGCCCCGACCTACCCATACTGCACAACAAAAGAAAAGGAGCTACACCTATGGGAATCAGACTCCGGATGACAGGAGCTGATGACTCACTGGCTGGCTGGAATCACGAGGGATCGGCTCCTTGTCCGTGAGTACCTGTAGGCAAGCAACACAGCGCCCCGCTGGGCGTCAGTACCACAGGTACTGAGCATGTAAAGCAAACTGAAATATGCAACTGAAACGAATAGCACAATAACATGACATTAAGCAAGAAGTAGCTGAGTCTATCTAGCTGAGGATAACTGGGGAGAGTTTATACATTCTGTAACTAACTGAGCATACCTGAAGACGTGTCGTCCTTCTGTCTATCAGTATCTACTAGCACATATCAATATACATAATAATACACACAATATCTGACCGACCCCCATAAGCCGGAAGGTGCCAACCAAGCAAGCAATCTATTTACCCCTACCCGGGTCTAAACCAACCAAAAACAAGTCACTCCACTCATCTGATAACTGTGAGCTCCTCCTACCAGCCCCCTTGGGTACGTAGCTCAGGCCTTGGCCTCTGACAATAAACTGTGTCTGAGTCCGAAGACTCCTGCCTCTGGGCACAGGTGTGCACACAGAGTGGTCTGCCCCTGTAAACAGGGTGTGCTAGCTCTGCGCAGAGTAAACTGAACTACCCCTGCAAGCAGGGTGGTCTGGACCGTGTTATCATGGTGGTCGGCCATCATCGTTCTTTAGTCGGACGGCATCGCCCAGCTGGTGGCGGTATCTGAATCTGGTATCGACACAGCTATAACCCAGGGGCGGTGGGGATGCTAAAGGGTGCCCACATGCCACAACAAGTCTCAACATACAAAACACATACACAGCAAGCATGCTCAATGAAAAATACTAACCATGTTCTCTTCTTGTATCTCAAGGCCAGTTTGTATTAAATAACTGATACTATATTCTGTTTTACACTATTTCTGATTGCTGGACTAACTGCTACCTGGCCTTTATCTGTCTATCTGGTTATATCTGGATATAGCTCAATAACATAAAATGTACCACCTACTACTGGATACAATCTCAACAGATGTAATACGTATTGCCTGATTATCTACTATTCTGATTATCGCATGATACGTAATTAATATACTAGCATGCTTGCTGGAAATTATACTAAAATCGTTCCTGTACGCTGGGTATCGGTTAATAGCCTTTATTCTATTTACTTTCTAAGCTGTACTTCCTGGCTTGCCGAAAGAATAACTTTACATACCTGGTTTCTGAGTATCCGACTGACCGGTGTGATTTCCGTCGGTACTTCTGCTGTTTCTTCCAACTACATTCATATACACGTCAATTAGAACTAAATACATTAATATTCGGGAGAAATTGTCACTTTAGATATATATATTTATCCCAACTTTAACCTTTCGAGAAACGGTCGAAAACTTGTTATTTTTCAGCGGTCCAGAAGGGAGAAATATTCACTTCTCAGCTAGGAACACATAGACATTAATTTAGAGCAATTCTACTTACCTTAGTTCGGCGGCTCGCCGATTCGTCGGCCGTATTTTACGAAACTAAATCCGTAGGAATGCTCTCTGCTGCTAAATATCTCAGTATCTGGGGTTAATTTAAATTTGGGCAGCGTTTAGCAGCGTAATCGGATGAAAATTATTTAATTTCCTTCGTTCTTACTCCTCTCTGCCGTACCCTCTGTTTTCTGGAAATTTTCCTTTGATTAAAATGAATTTAAACCGAAGTGGGGCTTATATACTTGAGCCTGAACCTGGGCAACGTGTCACGGAGCCATCGCGGAGGCCTCACCTCCGTGACACGCTGCCATCACGGAGGGGCTCTGCCTCAGCTCCTCCCGCGATGGTTCGACGGGTTTCTCGTCCGATCTTTTTCCCGGCCTTTCTCTAGCACGTATGGCCTTCTAATATGCTTAACCAACGTGCGAATAGGTCGTCTAGGTGCCGGGAATTCTACGGGGTATAACAATAAATACCCTTTATTTTCATGTAATAGCTTTCAAGCTTTAGATTAAGTTTCAAGTTCAAAAGTCTTCAAGTAGGATTAGAGTTTTAAGTCTCAAGTTTTTAGATACAAGTTTGGTGTCTTACGTTTGGAACTTCGAGACGATTGTTGAATTGTTCTTCTTTATTGTTGCAATAATCAAGTGAGTTTCTTCCTATCAACGTTGTAAGTATTAATTTTTGCTTTTATTTATGAAATCTATTAATTTACTTATAAACATGATAGGCTAAAACCACCACAACTAGGGTTGTGGAAACCACGACAAATTAACACACATAGGTAAAATACTTAGTGATTCTTGAATGGAGTTTATGAATGTATTATTTCTTCCTTCGTTTTAATTGATTTTTAACGGTTGCAACGTTAAAACTTGCCTTATTCTTACTTACCGGACCAAGGAGGTAATGAATAGGAAAAGGGATTACATGCTACATCCCGTAAATTCTTGACATGTAGATGACCTATTAGCATGTTGGTTAAGAGTTTTAGAATGCCATACATGTTAGAAAAAGGCCCGGGGGAAGATCGGACAAGCATCGCATCGAACCATCACAGGAGGAGGCCGGGCAGACCCCCTCCGTGATGGCAACGTGCCACGGAGGAAGCCCCTCCGCGATGGCCAACGTGCCACGGAGGGGGGTGTCCAGGCCCAAGTATATAAAGCCCCACTTCATTTTTTTAATTCATTTTCCATTCTTATTTCCAGAAACCGAACAGAGAATAGATAGGAACGAGGTTTCAATATAAAATTCATCCGATTACGCCATCAAACGCGGTCCAAACTCAAATTAACCCTGGATACTGAAGTATAAAACTGCAGAGAGCATTCCTGCGGAGTTAGTTTCATGAAATTCGGCCGGCGAACCGTCGTCCTGCCGAGCTAAGGTAAGTGAAATTGCTCCAAAGTAGTGTCAATATACTCCTAGCCCTAAAGTGAGCATTTCTCCCTTCTGGACTTCCGAGAAATAGCGAGTTTTCGGCTGTTCTTCGATAAGTCAAAGTTTGGGCTATATATATATTCAAAGTAGTATTTTCTTCCAGAATATCGATGAATTTAGTTCTAATTGCTATGAATATAAATGCAGTAGGAAGAAATAGCTGCAAATTAGCTGAGTTACGCCAAATACTCAGAAAGTTAACGGACAAGGTATGTAAAACCAGTTTCTTCGGCAAGCTAGTAGTTCTGGAATGGTAAAATAGTTCAAGTGCCAGTAGAAGGTTTCAGAAGCCGCATATTATGTTTAGTATAAATTTTAGTACGATATTGGAAACATCATGTCATGTGTAGAGTGAAACTTACTAGCACGATATAAATTCTAGTAGAAAGTTTCAGAAACAGTACAACATGCCCAGTATGTAATTTAGTAAAGTATGTCAGGATTTATCGTGTTCAGCCGGAACTTAGTAGGTAATATAAGTTCTCGTAAAGTATTTCAGAAATAGAATAGTGGCTTAATATGGATTTTAGAAAGCATGTTAGAAATAGTAAATCATGTTTACCATGAAACTTAGTTATACAGCATGATTCTCAGCAGAAATATTATATCTTGTTTCAGTATCAGATTCAGCACAGTATGACAGAAATTATATATATACCATTATCAGTTTCAACATGTATTATATATATACACAATACTATCATTGGCTTCAGCATGTATCGTATGCAGTTAATATTATCAGTTGAGACTTGATTGTATTGTTTTGGGTTGGATTACCTAGCATTCATGACGGCCCCAGGGTTAATAGCTGTATCGACTCGTCCGCCAGAGGGCGAGGATACGTTGCTCTACGTAGTGGCATGCCGAAGCGAATAATTTAAATTTTAAGAAAAAAGAATCGAAACCGAATCGAAAAATCAAAAAATCGACACCGAAAAATCGAATTAGTTCGGTTCGGTCCAGTTTTTCAATTTTTCAGTATTTATGCCCACCCCTACATGCAGGCAAGTAATGTAGCATCCCAAAAAGGGCGTTAGTACAATGTATACTGAATATGTAAGGTGATAACTGTAAATGACTGAAATAAAGAATAAAATATAGAATAACTGAAATGAAGGGATAAAGACCATACCTGGGTAATGGAGCTTCTTACTATCTAATTTATAAATAACTAAAGCAAACAAAAATCTTACCTGGCCCCCATAAGCGGGAAGGTACAACCAGCACAGAATAACCCATCTGGGCCCCCCATAATCCTTGATGAGTACACTTCAGTCTATATACCCCTATCAAGGTCGCACTGGGTCAACTAATAGCTATAGTCGTCCTACCGGTCGCCTGAGTCTGCAACTGAGCCCGCTCGGCCCTTGACTGTTGCTGTGTTTGAGTCCAGTGGACTCCTGATATCTGCACCCCGGGCAGCAGGCTCGACAGGGGTGTATAGAGCCAACCACGGTATATGAGGACCTGGGACCCCATCTTCATCCCTTGCGTACGGTATACCGCTCCATAGAGCGACATCATTTTGCCCCTGGCAGGCGTCGACACAGCTAATAATCCTGGGATCGGTCATGAAGGCTATACAGGCATAATCCATCCCAAACTAAACATGGAATACAGGTTTTAGATAATAACAACAACTAATCACAATAGACATGCTTCTGGTACTCTTACTGGGATTCAAACTGAGTTATCATGCTAAAGAAACTAACTTGCCAAAGGAAACTGCCTTAACATACCTCGTTCGCCGATTACTAATTAACTGGTGAGTTTCAGTTCGTACTCAATTGCTCTTCTCAACTGCAATCATATTAATGGGGGAATATGACTAGTTTCAGTACTAAATTCGGCAAAAATGATAACTTTATATATAAATATTAACTATATTTCAACTCGAAGGAACATGGTCGAAAACTCATAATTTCTCGAGAATCCAAAAGGGAGAAATGCTTACTTGAAGCCTGTGATCGTATAGAAAATAGTTTGGAGCAATTCCAACGACTTTGGCTTGGCAGGGTTATAATTTTCCGGGCGAATTTCATGAAAATAACTCCGTAAAAATGCTCCCTCCATCCTTAAACTTCAATACCCGAAGTTAATTTGGATTTGGACAGCGTTTCGTAGTGTAAACGGATGAAATTTAGTAGAGTTCTTCGTGTTTTCCCTCTCCTAGCCGTATATAACTTTGGGAAATAACTTAAAATCAAAGGGAGGGACTTATATATACTTGGGGCGGTGGACAGGGGTCCGTGGCACGGACCCTGTCGCGCCAATTCAGGGCCGTGTTACGGATCCCATCGAGGAGGAGCATGGTCCGTCACACGTTGCCCTTCTTGGCAGCTTGTTCGGCCTGCTACTTTGGAATCCCAATTCCGTACTCATTCGACCTTTTTCCGGGCCCTTTCTCGTACGTATTGTGCTCTAAAACTCTTAACCAACATACGAATAGGCCATCTAAACATTAGAAACTTATGGGGTGTAATATTTTTCATCATAAATATGTTCACACACACAAAGAAACTATATTTGACTAACAAAAATAGACCCAAGAGTGAAAGTGATCGAACGGTACCTTAGCTTGTTCAACAGAGAAAGCTAAAAACTTTTCCTATACTATAAGATAGAATTTGGGGTGTATAATTAGAAAGAAGAGAGGTTTTTTGTAGTAATAAATGAGAGAAGCATCTAAGTGTGAATTGGTTTAATCTATTCTTGGATTATAGCCAAACGTTATTGACACATACTCAATAACTCTTCTGTCTGTTTGGAACAACTAGCTAGATAGAAGAATGGATAAATTTGTATGTTTGGATCATCAAACCAATATTTTCATCAGAAAGATGTTCACACACACAAAAAAATTATATTTGACTAGCAAAAACAGACCCAAGAGAGAAATTGATCGAACGGTACCTTATCTTGTTCAACAGAGAAAGCTGAAAACTTTTGCTATGCTATAAGAAAGAATTGGGGGTGTAGACTTAAAAAAAAGAGAGATTTTCTGTAGTAATAAATGAGAGAAGAATCTAATTATTAATTGGTGTAATCTATTTTTGGATTACAGCCAAACGTGACTGACACACACTCTACCACTCTTCTATCTAATTAGAACAACTAGCTAGACAGAAGAATGGATACATTTGTCAGTTTGAAACATCAAATTAGAGTGAGAGAGAACGTGAATGGAAAATGGAAAAGATATAATTTGTGAGAAAGAGTATGAAAAAGTTTAACTTGTTCATCTCTTCTTTATCAAAGAATGATGCCTATATATAGGCTAAAAGGATGAAAATATTCTAGCCAAGTGTATAACGCTTGGCTGTCCAAAATCATGCAAAAACAACGATATGACACTTGGCTTGTCCAAAAAAGAAAAACTTTGCTGGATTTGCATGGTCAAAATGCAGTAGATTTGGTGTGTTTAGGACTATGAACCAAACTTAGACCGATAAAATTTAACTTACAGAATTACTGGCGAAATATAATATTTTTATGAACCAATAATTCTTATTGTAAATTAGAGACTTTATCAATCACATTTCGACCTCTGTATTTTGCTGTTTAACGCGGTTTTGCGCCAATAGACCATGCACGTGCCTGGTTATTCATGAGAGCTCTAGAGACTAGGCCAAAATCTCATAGGAGCGGCCTCACTCCACTTCTCATATAGGTGAATTTATCAAGTGTATACTGCTTTTAATACACCATCCTTAAGGACTATAAATTCATTAAGAGTTAGTAACTCGTCCTCCCAATTAGTAGCAGTTCAAGCACTCTCTTTTGGTGCGCAGAGTCAATATCGACTTATTATTGCCCATATGAACCTACTTCATTGGATCTCTAATCACATAGGTTGGGTTACCATCTCTATTGACAATCATATCGGCCTTCACCCCATCTTTTTTGAGGTTTGAAGAATTAATTTTCTTTCCACAGGTTTAGTCAGAAGATCCAGAAAATAACAATAAAAATATAATATTTATATTCGGACAAACTAATATAATTTTTAAAAAAAATTCAAAAGGACTTACACATGATCACAAATAATAAGATCTCCTCCATCTTTACATTCGAAGCACTAATCTTCTACAATTTCTTGTTTGTTCAAAATCCTATTGCTCATCCTCTTCTCCACTTATAACAGAAGGGTTGGTTTCTTATTGAAAGTGAATTACCAGAGACCGATCGATCACTTCACTATAATCAAGAAAAGCCCTTTGTTTAGTTCAGATAGTCAAAACTAAAATATTGATTCTTGGTGTGAATTTTTTCCCTTTTAGGAAAAAAAGAATCAGAAGAGGAGAAACAGTATATACATCAACAAATAAAGAAAATTAAAGCTTGATGATTAGCCCAGAAAATGAAAAACACAGAAGAAGAAAAAGCAGGCCGATCTCTTCTATAGAATGATAATAAAAGTTACAGATTTTCAAATAATTCTGGAACCTAAAAACAAATAATGTTGTTTTGATCATCTGAAATAAGTTCACACACACAAAGAAACTATATTTGACTTACAAAAACAGATGCAAGAGAGAAATCAATCGATCGGTACCCTAGCTTATTCTACAGAGAAGGCTGAAAATTTTTGATACGCTATAAGAAAGAACTGGGGGTGTAGAATTAGAAAGAAGAGAGGGTTTCTATAGTAATAAATGAGAGAAGAATCTAAGTGTGAATTGGTATCTATTCTTGGATTACAACCAAATATTACTAACACACACTCAACAACTCTTCTGTCTGTTTGGAACAACTAGCTAAACAGAAGAATGGATACATTTTTCAATTTTGACCATCAAAACAATGTTTATCACTTGAAAGATTTCACGCACACAAAGAATCTATATTTGACTAACAAAAACAGACCCAAGAGCACAATCAATCTATTGGTACCTTAACTTGTTCAATAGAGAAATATGAAAACTTTTGCTATGCTATAAGAAAGAATTTGGGGCGTAGAATTATAAAGACGAGAAGTTTTTTTATAGAAATAAATTAGAGTAGAATCTAAGTGTTAATTGGTGTAGTTTATTTCTGGATTACAGCCAAATATTAATGACACATATTCAAGAATTCTTTTATTTGTTTGGAACAACTTACTAGACAGAAGAATGAATTACATTTGTCAGTTTGGAACATCAAACCAATGTTTATCATCTGAATGAAGTTCACACACACAAATAAACTATATTTGACATAAAAAAATAGACTGAAGAGAGAAATCAATCGGTCGGTACCTTAGCTTGTTCAACAGAGAAAGCTAAAATTTTTTGATATGCTATAAGATAGAATTTGGGGTGTAGAATTAGAAAGAAGAGAGGTTTTTATTGTAATAAATGAGAGAAGCATCTAAGTGTGAATTGATGTAATCTATTCTTGGATTATAGCCAAACGTTACTGACACATACTCAATAACTCTTCTATTTGTTTGGAACAACTAGCTAGAGAGAAGAATGGATAAATTTGTATGTTTGGATCATCAAACCAATATTTTTAATTATAAAGATATTCACATACACAAAGAAAATATATTTGACTAATAAAAATAGACCCAAGAGCAAAATTAATCGAACGGTACCTTAGCTTGTTCAACGGAGAAAGCTGAAAACTTTTGCTATGCTATAAGAAAGAATTGGGGGTGTAGAATTAGAAAGAAAAGAGATTTTTTGTACTAATAAATAAGAGAATAATCTAACTGTTAATTGGTGTAATCTATTCTTGGATTACAGCCAAACGTGACTGACACACACTCTACCACTCTTCTATCTAATTAGAACAACTAGCTAGATAGAAGAATAGATACATTTGTCAGTTTGGAACGTCAAACTAATGTTTATCATCTGAATGAAGTTCACACACACAAATAAACTATATTTGACTTACAAAGATAGACCCAAGAGCGAAATCAATCAATTGGTACCTTAGCTTGTTCAACAGAGGAAGTTGAAAACTTTTGGTATGCTATAATAAAGAATTGGGGGTGTAGAATTAGAAAGTAAAGAGATTTATTACAGTAATAAATGAGAGAAAAATCTAAGTATGAATTGGTGTAATCTATTCTTGAATAATAGCCAAACGTTACTATCACACTGGAACAACTAGCTAGTTAGAAGAATGGATGCATTTGTCAGTTTGGACCATCAAACCAATGTTTTTCATCTGAAAGAAGTTTACACGCACAAATAAATCATATTTGACTAACAAAAACAGACGCAAGAGCGAAATCAATCAATCGGTACCTTAGCTAGTTTAATGGAGAAAAGCTGAAATTTTTTGATACGCTATAAGAAAGAATTGGAGGTGTAGAATAAGAAAGAAGGAAGGTTTTTTATAGTAATAAATGAGAGAAGAATCTAAGTGTGAATTGGTGTAATCTATTCTTGGATTACAGCCAAATATTATTGACACGCACTCAACAACTCTTCTATTTGTTTGGAACAACTAGCTAGACAGAAGAATGGATATATTTGTCAGTTTTGACCGTCAAACCAATGTTTATCACTTGAAAGATTTCACACACACAAAGAAACTATATTTGAATAACAAAAACAGATCCAAGAACACAATCAATCCATTGGTACCTTAGCTAGTTCAACAGAGAAATATGAAAACTTTTGCTATGTTAAAAGAAAGAAATTGGGGCATAGAATTATAAAGAAGAGAGTTTTTTTTTATAGTAATAAATTAGAATAGAATCTAAGTATTTATTAGTGTAATTTATTCCTGGATTACAGCCAAATCTTAATGACACACACTCAAGAACTCTTCTATTTGTTTGAAACAACTTGCTAGACAGAAGAATGAATACATTTATCAGTTTGGAACATCAAATCAATGTTTATCATGTAAATGAAGTTTACACACATAAAGAAACTATATTTTACTTGCTAAAACAGACTCAAGAGCGAAATCAATTGACCGATACCTTAGCTTGTTCAACAGAGAAAGCTGAAAATTTTTTATATGCTATAAGATAGAATTTGGGGTGTAGAATTAGAAAGAAGAGAGGTTATTTATTGTAATAAATGAGATAAGCATCTAAATGTGAATTGGTGTAATCTATTCTTGGATTATAGCCAAACGTTACTAACACATACTCAATAACTCTTCTATTTGTTTGGAACAACTAGCTAGACAGAAGAATGGATAAATTTGTATGTTTGGATCATCAAACCAATATTTTTCATCAGAAAGATGTTCACATACACAAAGAAACTATCTTTGACTAACAAAAATAGACACAAGAGCGAAATTGATCGAACGGTACCTTAGTTTGTTCAATAGAGAAAGCTGAAAACTTTTGCTATGCTATAAGAAAGAATTGGGGGTGTAGAATTAATAAGAAGAGAGATTTTTTTAGTAATAAATAAGAGAATAATCTAACTGTTAATTGGTGTAATCATTTCTTGGATTACAACCAAACGTGACTGACACGCACTCTACCACTCTTCTATCTAATTAGAACAACTAGCTAGACAGAAGAATGGATATATTTGTCAGTTTGGACCATCAAACCAATGTTTATCATCTAAATGAAGTTCACACACACAATGAAACTATATTTGTTCAAAAGAGAAAGCTAAATCTAATAATGAATTGGGGTTGTAGAATTAGAAAGAATTGGGGTTGTAGAATTAGAAAGAAGAGAGATTTTTTATAGTAATAAATGAGAGAAGAATCTAAGTGTGAATTGGTGTAATCTATTCTTGGATTATAGCCAAATATTACTGACAAACATTCAACAACTCTTCTGTCTGTTTGGAACAACTAGCTAGACTGAAGAATTGATACATTTGTCAGTTTGGACCATTAAACCGATGTTTATCATCTGAAAGAAGTTCACACACAAGATAAAAACTATATTTGACTAAAAAAACAGACTCAAGAGCGAAATCAATCAATCAGTACCTTAGCTTGTTCAACAGAGAAGCTAAAATTTTTTGATATGCTATAAGAAAGAATTGGGGGTTTAGAATTAGAAAGAAGAGTTGCTTTTTATAGTAATAAATGAGGGAAGAATCCAAGTATGAATTGGTGTAATATATTCTTGAATTATATCCAAATATTACTGGTACACACTCAACAAATCTCTTATTTTTTTTGGAACAACTAGCTAGTCAGAAGAATTGATACATTTGTCAGTTTGGACCATCATACCAATGTTTTTCATCCGAAGAAAGTTCAACACACAAAGTAAGTATAGTTGACTAACAAAAACAGGCACAAGAGCGAAATCAATCGATTGGTACCTTAACTTGTTCGACATAGAAAATTGAAAGTTTTTTATACGCTATATGAACGAATTGGGGGTGTAGAATTAGAAAGAAGGGAGGTTTTTTATAGTAATAAATGACAGAAGAATATAAGTGTGAATTGGTGTAATCTATTTTTGGATTACAGCCAAATGTTACTGAAACACTCAACAACTCTTCTGTCTATTTGGAACGACTAGCTAGACAGAAGAATGAATACATTTGTCACATTGGACAATCAAAACAATGTTTATCATCTGAAATAATATCATGCACACAAATAAACTATATTTGACTAACAAAAACAGACCCAAGAGCACAATCAATCGATCGGTACCTTAGCTTGTTCAACAGAGAAAGCTGAAAACTTTTACTATGCTATAAGAAATAATTGGGACATAAAATTAGAAAGAAGAATTTTTTTTGTAGTAATAAATGAGAGAAGATTCTATGTTTTAATTGGTGTAATCTATTCTTGGATTTTAGCCAAACGTTACTAACACACACTCGACAACTCCTCTGTCTGTTTGGAATAACTAATTAGACAGAAGAATGGATACATTTGTTTTTTTGGACCATATAACTAATGTATATAATCTGAATGGAGTTCACACACACAGAGAAACTATATTTGACTTACAAAAACATAACCAAGAGAGAAATCGGTCGATCAGTACCTTAGCTTGTTTACCAGAGAAAGCTGAAAATTCTTGATATGCTATAAGCTAGAATTTGGGATGTAGAATTAGAAAGAAGAGAGGTTTTTTATAGTAATAAATGATAGAAGAATCTAACTGTGAATTGGTGTAATCTACTCTTGGATTTTAGCCAAACATTACTGACACGCACTCAACAACTCTTCTATCTGTTTGGAAAGACTAGCTTGACAGAATAATGGATACATTTGTAAGTTTGGAACATCAAACTAATGTTTTTCATCTGATAAAAGTTCAAACACACAAAGAAACTATATTTTACTAACAATAAGACCCAAGAGCGAAATGGATCAATCGGTACCTTAGCTTGTTCGACAGAGAAAGCTGAAAACTTTTGCTATGCTATAAGAAAGAATTGAGGGTGTAGAATTACAAGGAAGAGAGATTTTTTGTAGTAATAAATGAGAGAAGAATCTAACTGTTTATTGGTGCAATATAGTCTTGGATTAATGCCAAACATTATTCACACACTCTACAACTCTTCTATCTATTTGGAGCTACTAACTAGACAGAGGAATGGATACATTTGTTAGTTTGGACCATCAAACCAATATTTATCGTCTGAAAAAAGTTCACACACATAAACAAACTATATTTTACTAACAAAAACATACATAAGAGAGAAATCGATCAATTAGTACCTTAGCTTATTCAATGGAGAAAACTGAAAGCTTTTCCTATGATATAAGAAAGAATTGGGGTGTAGAATTAGAAAGAAGAGAGATTTTTTTATAGTAATAAATGAGAGAAGAATCTAACCATGAATTGGTGTAATATATTCTTGGATTATAGCTAGACGTTACTGACACACACTCAACAACTCTTTTACCTGTTTGGAACAACTAGCTAGACAGAAGAATGGATACATTAATAAGTTTGGAACATTAAACCAATGTTTTTCATCTAATAAAAGTTCACACACACAAAGAAACTATATTTGACTAACAATAACAAACCCAAGAGCAAATTGATTGATCGGTACCTTAACTTGTTCGACAGAGAAACCTGAAAATATTTGATATGCTATAAGAAAGAATTGGAGGTGTATAACTAGAAAGAAGAGAGATTTATTGTAGTAATAAATGAGAGAAGAATCTAACTGTTAATTGGTGTAATCTATTCTTGGATTGCAGATTTTCTTTCATGGACACTTCTTCCAGACGATTTTTTTTATTTTTGAAGATTCCTGAAAAATTTTCAATATTACTGTATTAGTTTTTGATAGTTTTAGTTTCATAGAGCATAAGCCTTTAAATTTGGGGTGTAAATTGTGGGTGTAAAAGCGTAAGTCACGGACGCAAAAGCTTACGCAAAATCAAAGCTTAAATTTGATTTTTATCTATAAATCATATTTTTCTTATTATTAGTGTAATGATATTTATACTTTATGCTATTATATTTTCATATTGTTATGATTTTTCCTAAAATATATAAATAGATAAAACAACTCTCATAGAAAGAGGCGTAGTCATAAATAGTTTTTTTTTAAAAATAATTATGCCAAAATTGATAGGATAGAGATTTCATAACACTATTTTTATGAAGCAACTTTATTTATATTTTGGCATCACTTTTATGCTATTTATCCTTCTCCTTCTTTGAATTATATAAATAATAATCAGTGCAAATATTAGTTGAGAGTGAGAAAGACTAGTAGATGGGGAGATCAATGATGATTTCATTTTAAAGATTATTTCGTCTATTATCATTTTTTGTGTTGTTACCTTTCTTAAATAATAATTATAATATGTTTTCACTATTATTGGTTATTTATTTGTCGAATTGTTAAAACTATTATTTTTGCTTATTTTCTTAGTAATAAAATTATAGAATTGAAGATGCCTGAGACATACATCCATGTAGATTCATGGAGTTATCACCCCGTGTTTTGAAATTTACGTCTCGCTTCTCTCTCTCTCTCTCTCTCTCTCCCCCCCCCCCCCCTTTTTTTTTTAAAACAATGATTGATATGTAATTATTTGATAATACTTAATTAATTAAATTTGCATATGAATGTAGTCGAACATGAAGGTGTTAATTAAGATAACTTTAACAACAGATTTAAATATGTTTTGACTATGTATTGGTATTGAATATGTTACTAGCTGTTATTGAAATTATATACTTTCATATAATCATATTTTAGAAATGTTAACAACTTAACATATAGTACTTATAAGTTCAAATTTAGATTGAGAAAAATTCTCTTATAAGATAAAGAAAAACTTACATATTTGCACATAAAAAGCAAAAATATTTACATGAGAATGTAACTTTACTTTGATGCCCCTCAGAATAATTACAAAAAGTACCCTATTTTATTTTTTCTTTTTTCGGGATGACGTCAGCGCTGCACCATTTTTTTTGTCTCTTAGCTGTCACTATCATGATATTAATTTATTTCTTTTTCTCTCTTTTTCTTTAATTTATTCTTTTTTAAATTAATTTTGAGTTTTTTGTTACTATTTCTTGGTCTTTTATTTTTATTCTTTTTATTTTACTTTTTTAATGAAAAAAATTAAATACAATAGCTAATTATATTTAGACTAATAAAAAAACATAAAAATTAAATAATTTGATTAAAAAAAGAAGTAATTTACAAAAAAAAATACTAAAATTACAAACTTATTTATTAAAATCAAATTAATAAAAAATATATTTTAAAAAAAAAATTCAAATGATTATTTTTATTTTTTTTCCTCCATAATCTAATTTCGTGCTCAAATTTGACTTCTTTTTTTTATTGATCAATTTTTTGTTTCTCTACTCTTTTTTTTCTCTTTTTTTTTCATTCTTTATCCTTTTTCTCTTATTTTGTTAAAAAAAAAATTCTCAAATTATATTATTTCTTTTGTTTCACCATAATCTAATCTCACTCTCAAATTTAGTTCCTTTCTTTTTCTTTTTTCTTTTTTCCCATTTTTCTTTTCTTTTTTCATGTTATTTATTTCTTCTTTTTTTAGAAAAAAGCTAATTCTTTTTTTTAATTTTTTTCATAACCTAATTTTATCCATTTCTTTTTCTTTATTTTTTAAATTCTACCTTTTAATTTTTTTGATTTCATTGAGGTATCCTCTAATCCTCCACTAAACATTCTTCAGTCCTCCATGATACCATCACAATATATTTATATATTGACATAGTATCATGGAGGACTACTTCACTCTTTCAATGAAGCACTCTTTAGTACTCCGCAATACTATCATTGTATATCTATATACTGACATGGTATCATGGAGGACTGTTTCAGTCCTTCAATAAGACACTCTTGAGTCCTCCATGATACCATCATAGTATATCTATATACTAGCATGGAATCATTAAGGTCAGGTTCAGTCTTTTAGGGAGAGTATTTCTATATATCGTCATAGTATCATTTAGGTCTGCTTTAGTCCTCGATGATAGCATCACGGTATATCTATATATTGTCATGGTATCATTTAAGTCTACTTTAGTACTTCAGCGAGACACTCCTCGGTCCTCAATGATACGATCACAATATACCTATATAATGTTATGGTATCATTCAAATCTGCTTCAGTCCTCAATGATACCATCACAATATATCTATATATTGTCATAGTATCATTGTGGTCTTCTTTTGTCTTTCACCAAGACATTCCTCTGTCCTCCATGATAGCATCATAGTATATCTATACTAGCATGATGTCATTAAGGTCTGCTTCGATCTTTCAGTGAGAAACTTTTCAATCTTCAATGGTATCACCATAATATATCTATATACTGTCATGTTATCATTGAGGTTTGTTTCAGTCCTTCAGTGAAACATTCATCAGTCCTCTATGATATCATCACAAGATATTTATATACTGGTGTGGTATCATTGAGGTTTGTTTCAGTCCTTCAATGAAACATTCATCAGTCCTCTATGATATCATCACAACATATTTATATACTGGTGTGGTATCATTGAGGTTTGTTTCAGTCCTTTAGTGAAATTCCTCAGTCCTCCATGATACCATCACAGTATATCTATATACTGTCACGATATCATTGAGGTCTGCGCAGTTCTTCAATGAGATACTCTTCAACCTTCCATGATATCATCACAGTATACCTATGCGATGTTGTAATATCATTGAGGTATGTTTCAGTCCTCAATGATACCATTAGAACATTATTATATATTGTCATGGTATCATTGAGGTTTTTTTTAGTTCTTCAGTGAGACAATCATCAATCCTCTATGATACCTTCATAGTATATCTATATACTATTATGAAATCATTAACTGTTTCAGTCATTTAGTGAGAAAATCCTCAGTTCTCAATGATGTCATCACAATATCTCTATATACTGTCATTGAATCATTGAGGTCTACTTCAGTCCTGAATGATACCGTCACAATATTTATATACCAGTATGGTATTATTGAGGTCTGCTTCAGTCCTTCAATGAAACTACTCAGTCCTCAATGATACCATCATAATATATTTGTACACTGACATGGTATCGTCGAGGTATGCTTCCGTCCTTCAATCAAATACTTTTCAGTCCTCTATAATACCAACATAGTATATCTATATACAGGCATGGTATCATTCAGGTTTGCTTCGATCCATCAATGAGGCACTTCTCAGTCCTCTATGATACCCACATGATATATATATATCATATACTGACGATATGGTATTATAGAATTTACGCTTAATTTGATATTTTAATTTTTATATCAGTTTTAGCAAGTTAATTTTTATAAAAGTAATTACAAAAAATAGAGTCATAATTTAGATATAAGTTTCTGTTTTCATTTGCAAAAGCAAAAAAAATTATAAAAATAAATTCTTTATCACTTTATATTTTAATAAATAAACTAGTGAACTTTAGTATTTCTTAATTACTTTTTATTGTAGTAATTTTTTTTATATTTTTTTTTATAGTAATGTTCTAATATGCTTATATTTTTAAATTTGTAAATCCTTCTACTTCGATAAATGGATTTACACTTACATAATTTAATTCATCAATATTTTTGATTCGATATCCAACCTTATATGTTTTCCTGTTAATCTATCTTCTTCTTCCTTTTTTCATATTGTGATTTTTTTATATTGTGGAATTGAAAAAGACAATAATAATTGTTATATCAGCTCAATTTATTTATATTCAAAATAATTTAACTTAGATTGTCTCTTTTAGTTGATCTAATATTGATACTATATTATCTACTTTAATTATTTGACATTATGAGATCTAAAATTTATGTTATGTGTAAGTGGCATTCTTCATCTACTCATACATTCACAAATTTCATCTATTCAGTTAACGCGATCTTTTCATCTCATAAAATAATTTTTTTATATGATTATAACTCTTGTGCACAATTTATTTTAGATAATCTTGTAAAGGAATTTCAAAAAGATTTCGTGAACGAAATTGTGCTAATTAACAATTTAAGGCGATATGATTCTCATTGAATAATTAAAGTCTTAATAATTGAAGCTAAATTAGTAAAAGAGTATAAAAAAGGAATAAAGAAAGTCACTCGAGTAACTATAACATTAGTCAATGAAGAGGTAATAATTCTTTTTCGTATTATGTTTTATATTTATATTTTATATTTTTACATATATGTTTGAGTTCTATCTATTTTTATTATATTTTATATTTACATATATATGACTTTTATCATTAAAGTTTAATATTTTGCAGGGCACAGAAGTTCATGCTATACTTTTCAATAATAATATTGAAAATTGAAAAAAAATATTTACTACAAGACATTAAAATCAATTTGGTAAACTTAATACCAATTCTTTATTTACTAAACTAACTAATTATCCATCACAATATTTCAATTTATGGTACGAAAAAATAAACTAAAGAACGTAACTTAACGATGCATTAACACGTTGAATTCGTAAGGCTCACTTTTGCTTCCCTCTTCCGGAGGCAATGGCTTTGATATGTTCAGAACTTTCAGAGCAACTAATGAAGCTCTCCTAATGCAGTATTTCCACTTTTCTCTTCTTCAAGATATGCATAACGCTGAGGTACTTGAAATATTCAACATGTTGATGATTTTCCCAGTAATGTGTACATGAAACAAAGGGAAGACATGCAAGTTTCAAAGACTGTAAAAGGGAGATAAGTTGCATTAAGTTGAAAAGAAAACATATACCCCTTGATCCATTGTCATGAATCATGATAATGCAACTTCAAAATGACTTCATCTGGTTTTTCATATAACAACTAGAGCAGTCCGAAAAAAAAAAAGAAGTTAAATTGGCCAAAGCTGGGGAGTTGCACAAAGCTTCATTACATCTTGCCAACTACCTGAGCAAGGTGCTCCATCTTCCGGTTCACATTTTGACAACTTCAGCAGCAGTTGTCTCATCTGCGCATTGATGCATCTCATTGTCATCCCTCTCATCCTTAGCCAGAGGTTCGAGCTCTACTTCCTCGGGAATATTCTGCTTCATAGGGGTTGTCTCATCTGAGCATCGGTGCTCTACTTCCTCTGGAATCACTCCAGGAATATTCTGCAGCACAAATGACAAGTACGAAGGTTGCTGTAGGAGCTTTCTTTTCTCCAGATACTGGAAAAGTGTAAACACCAACGGAGTTAAGGAAGCACTTTCCTCTTTGCAGAATGGACCAGGATGAAGAACAGTGAGACAACAGTACATAGAGACAAAATTAGGGCATGAAGGATGAGATGATACAAGAGGAACATAGGGGTTAGGATGAAATTGGTGATCACAGATAGTCATGCTGGTGACCAAATGCAGAAGAGCTTACTTCCAAATCTATGCTAAATTTTCCATCCTTGAAACTGGTTTTGGTGTTTTGTTAAATACTATAAATTTAGTCACCAAAAAAAAAACAAAGGGAAAAAGGATATTCATTTCTCCACCCTTTCTCATTTGCCCGATCGATGAGTTTCTGCAACAATTCCAGCTCTCGAGCAATCCTCTGACATTAAAAGTGAAGGAGAAGAATCATTCAATCATAATAAAGGTGTCATCAGATATTTAGATCTTCAACGAATATATTGATTGAAGACAACAATAAAAAGGCCGCTAAAATTTTCATGTTACTGAAATGGAAGCTGAAATTCGTAGAGCAACAAACTATAGGAAATAAATTATCCAAATATACAAGTAACTCGGTAAGATTGAAATCATACATGCTTTGTGATGTCCTCATGAAGGATTTTAGCCTTCTGTTCAAGCTCCACCTGCAGATAGGAGACTAAGTTTATGGTAGTACTAAACGGAATTGGAGTTCAGCTGAATCTATAACTGGAAAACTTGAGGAATTGAGCTTTATATCTTTTCAGAAATGTAGAAAACTAAAATAAAAGTACATCCATCACTGAAGACAAATAGAAGTATATTTAATAGAGGTGACACACTATTAAATATTGTGTCAGAGCAAGAATTTTTTTTCGATTCGAGTCTCACCACAACCCATCACTGAAAACTCCCCCACATTTTCTTTTTTGAGGTAGCGCTGTAAGTTTGCTAAAAAGGAAAGAAGACAATGGGTTTCCGTGAGGCATGCTTTTTATTTGAAATGGAACACGATGATAAAGGCCAGTTAGCAGGCACTGTTACTTGGTGAAACCAAAACTGAGGACATTATCAAGTACACAGGATATTGAGTGCTAGAGACCAGGGACTGGAGAAACTAAACCATCAACCTATTCACATTACAGCGACTCATTTTTCCATCAATAACCTACAACAATAAGGGACAAGGATTAGAAGAAGAAGAAGATTGAGACTTCACTTGCCCACTCCAGTATTCTACCTTGATCAGAGTCCTTTCCAGAACTGGTTAAGAATTGGGTGCCACTAACCCAGCCAAGATCTACCCAGGTTCTACTAGTTCCTTCCCACCAGAGGAGTCACATGACAGTACTGAAGGATACATGAATATGACCAAGAGTAGTCACTCTTAAGGAAAGGACAAATCCTAGAACAAAGACAAGGGAGCATGTGGTATGTTGCAAGGAGCATGCCGCCTGAAAAGCTGAGACTGGAAAAACTAGCTCCCACTCAAAATCCATATTACAAGCTCTAACGCTATATAATGGAAGAGAAATTGGATTGTTTTTTAGGCAACCAGAACTTGCACTGAGCAGTGCAGACGGAGAGATCAGTTTTTGGACAAGTCATCTATTTGCGGGTATTTTATGCTGGAAACAATAGTTAAACATATTAAAGCTTTCTCTCATACAATAATATCTAGACTATGTTTCAACTTAATAGTTATGTCAAACTGCAAGCAAAGAACCCTTACAATTGTAAGCTTTTTAAGAAGGCCCGCTTTCACCTTCTCTCTCAGATCATCACATTCTTCCTGAAAAAAACAGATAAAAATGTCAAAATACATTGAATCGAAGGGTTAACCACAAAAGCTTCTTGATAGAGCTTAGTGACTGGGTAGTTCCACACTGTTAAGATGTTTCTCAAGTGTATAGGAATACATGTAACAGCTTCAAATCAACTAAGAGTGAGATGCTATGTTGTATTCTGGACATACAAAAAACTAGCTTCCATTATGATCTAGACTGCTGCTAGAAACGTTCAATCAGGTTTTTTCCTCAGTTCAAGAAATACTCAAAATGATCCTCAGAATTCTCAACTGAAAAGTAAATGGAAAAGGGAATAATCAGTAGGTACCTTCCTATTGGGTCTATAACTTTTTTATGGATAAGCAATTTCCATTAAAGTAAAAGCACCAAGAGTTGCTCAAAGGACTTTACAATAATTTGAGTGCTCCAATTACACACAACAGTCCAGCAGCTCTAGAATGTTATCAAACATTTATCGCCTAAGATATTTCAAATTACTTCCAATTTGATGATCACGCATAACAACCTCAGGTTTTACAAGGTTGAGAATACTGTTATCCCAAATGAAGCCACTCTTCAGTCACTGAATTTTGTTTTTACCATAACTAGAAAATATATAGGGGTAAGGTCTGCGTAGACTTTACCCTCCTGGGACCCCGCATATGAGATTACAATTGGGTATGTTGTCGTTGTTGTTGTTGTATGGTAACTAGAAAACATATGAAGTTACAATTTCTGCGGTGCAGATTACACCTTGTAGACATTAAAAAGCTATTTTCTTCCATTCGAAATAGAAAAGGATAGCTAATCCACATGCCACACTTCCAATCATTGGCTGCAATTGGATCTTTTCCCAGTGTGAAATCTACTTTAACGCGACTAACACCAAATCTGAGATAGCCAATGACAACATCTCAATACAAGAGAAAACCTTTGATCCTTTTAAAAGAGCAAAACAAATATAACCTAGAAATAATCAACATCCAAAAGTAACAACTTTTTTAGCAGTCTGGTTTTAGCAATTGGAATCTAACACTAAGTTAGCAGAGCGACAAGTATTTGTACATGGCAAGACTTTGATTAACAACATTCAATCTCTGTATTAGTAGAATGATCATATAAATGTTGTGTATATCTGCCTCCTCAAAATGAGCAGTCCAGTGAATTTCTGAGCAGGCATACAAAGATATTCACAGCCGTTTGCTATGTATATAACTGATAAGCTGCAAAATCATGTCAAATTATAGGTAGAGATTGCATAAACAGATGCCCTCAAAAGATGAAGTAAGGTACCTTAGAAAACTCATCATCAGAAAGCATGGACAAGCAAACATCTCTGGCCATATTTGAAACTAGAATGAAACTCTTGCTGTTGCACTTATCACTTGATCCATGCTTGATCCCTGAGAAACACTCGCTTAAACAAGAAGGATGTCAGTTTGGAAGCAAAATTGGAACTCAAGATTAAGATTTCAACGGAAGATAAAATTATATTAAGACTGGATGAGAATAAGATTATGATCATTGCCTTGCCTCTCTCCATCCCATTGACTTGACTTGCTTGCTTTTTTCTCTTCCAAATATACTGAGCTTCTTTAATAGATCAATTTATCTTATTTCATCACGTCATATCTTTTCATCAATCTATTCCACTCTATTCACATATCAAGTTTCTACTTTCAAATTTCTCCAAATCCTATTAAATTTAATTATAGTAACCTATTTAAAATTTTCTCTCTCAACCTTTGGTGCTAGTCAAATTAGGTCTCTTACTCTTCTTTGGGCTGGAGAGAGCAACTTGTTTTAGTTTAGCAACGATCATCCTCCGTCCTGGAAAGGTTGGTATGATCCAGAATCAACTCATCTGATTCTCTATGTGAATTCCGACATAAATGTTTTATCATTTTTAAAATAATATTTACATATTTGAAAACTACATATTAATTACTCCTAATCAGAATTATTTTGGAAAATCTAACCAATTTATTATAACATACCGTAATCAAAGAAAGAAACAATTTGACTCCCCAAAAAGTAATAGTACCTACCATACAACATGGGCAGACAAAGTATAATAAATTGTAAAGAAGGTTTACAGGTTCCAAACAAAATATAGAGGGTGTTAAGAATGAACTCTTCTCTCAATATTAACAACACAGCAATGACTAGCCCAAGGGAAATTCAGTTCATGAAAAGATGAAAAAATGAGTTTCGGATTTCAACTTCTATTTCACATGCTTGAACAGATTATCAATGTCATGATAGAAACAAAAAGTGTAAATAAAGTTGGTTAAGGGAATTGAACTGGGGAAAAAAGGATTTTCCAGGTGTTCTGGCTAGTTAATGTCCAATTATCCAAAAAATTCGTATGGAAGACATGAGCATAATGCAACATTCAGAAATATTCACAGCAGTCCCCGAGGAGGTTAGCAACTATTTCAAGAAAAATCAAAGAATAAAGTCATTTGTTAAAACAACCTGCAATTTGCACAAGCCGATGAGAGTTATGCTGCTCATAATCACATGGATCTAACTTGACCCGAACAAAACTTCCTATAATCTTGGTTTCAATTGACTCAGGCTGCTTGATCATCTCCAGCACCAAGCTCCTCTTCAGGTAAATGAGTTTGATATTTTCAGGAATCAAGGCTGCAAATTGACTTTGTGCTGCAGTTGAATACCAAATGGAGGAAATCTTTTTTTGTTCAACCTTTTTCTCATTTTTTGGAGCCACCAACATTTCTGTGTCATCATCTTCAAGATCATTATCATGCTCATCCTTTTGTAATAGCTCCTCATTTTCAACAAAATGGCTTTCAAGGAGGCTAAATATTCTGTGTCTGTTTATCACTTTCTTCCCAAAAACAGCTTGTAACTGAACATCACAAAGGATCCTTCTCTTTTTAACTGGATGGATAAGGTTATGTTCTTTTACATATTTAGTTACTATCGATGTCACATCATATTGGGATAATTTTTCTCTGGTATCTTGACCAATAAACTGAAGAAAGTCAATTAGAGCTTTTGATCCCCATCCAACAAATTCTTTTTTCCTTGAATTGACTCCTCTTCGCATCTTTGTTTTCGGCTGTGTACATCTTTTCTTTTTAAGCCTTTTCTTCTGAGGTTCTTCATCACTGAAATCTCCATTGTCCGAAGAAAGCTGCTCATCCTCTTCTTCACTGTGTTCATCCTCTTCTTCACTACATTTATCTGAATCAGAGCTAATTTGGCAAATCTTCTCCTTGTCTAGTTGAGCCTTACCAGCAAGAAGACTAGTTTTGTCAAATCCTTCTTTTTCCCTTACTATCTCGTAATACTCCCTGAAAAGGCCCTCATATGTTTCCCGATCTCTGAGGTCTACACTTTCCTGAAAAGCAACAACTATTCATATGAGAAATGGAACAGATTACTCATCAAATTGAGGAAAAATAAAGCAAATAAGAGACAAAGATATGTCCATCAATAAAAGAAAGACTCCTCTAACTGAATAGTGGCAATAACATAATAGTGATAAACACACAAGACGTAATCTCACATGCTCAAACAAAGAAAGTCACTATTAATAGAGTTTTGTGTCTCAAGAAGATTAATTGTGATAATATCCACCTCACATGTTGCTAGAATGAACTCAATCTTCGGAAACCTAGGGGAAGCATAAATTCAGGAAACAAAATGATGATCAAACCACACCTATTAAATACAACTAAGATTTTCGGCCGAGCTTCTCTCATGTTGAATCCGTGTGAAGCCACTCCCTAAGAGACAGTTAACTTATTAAACTTCCATAAAATACAATTCACCTTCCATATAATCTTTCACTTTTTCAGATCACAAATGAATATAGTGTTTTAAAGAGAGACAGATAGTGCAAGTCATACTTTCCTGTTGTCAAACTTGTTGCCTCCCAAAGTTCTTTAAGATGTGGCTTCATTTATCTCTGTCTATCATGAATATTAAACATAATTATATGTCAATGCTGTAAAGCGTCATGCTATTAACTTTAAAGCTGTTTTCCTGGGCTAGTTCAGTTAATAGTTTCCATGGCAAGTTCTCTTTCGGACGTGAAAATAAGCATTTCCGAAATAGTGAAGTAATTAATTAGTTAATACTGAACCAAAAAATACAGCGCCAAAGTAACCATAATAATCATGCATACCCCATCAGAATCAATATTCCTGTCTTCTTCCACAAGCAATGCGAGCTTTAGGCAGTTATTGCAGAACCCATACTTCCCTTTAATAAGGACAAAATCAATACGACCAATGCAGCGAGAGCATACAGCTCTATCACAACAATAACAGTGATAATCCGAACTTCTGTCGCAAATTAAGCATGTATGCCATCCTGGAATGCGGTAAAAGTGATGTTACTTTTCACACAACTATTTTTATTCTATGTAATGAAAAATCAACACACAACCAGTGAAACTAACAAGACAAAAAAATAAGCACCCAACATATAAGTACTCAAACTTAAAATATTTGAATGCAATCTACATTACAGCCCCTTGGGGTGTGCGGCCTTCCTCGGAGCCTTTGTGAACGCGGGAAGCTTCATGCACCAGGCTATCCTTTTAATCTTATGTCTTTGAGTGATAGATATACTTGTCTATTTCATCAAATAGTTATCACAGACTACTAATCCTCTGGAAACCTTGTTTGTCAAAGTGGCGTCTTTGTAATTCCTTGTACCAGACAGATGGTATCAAGGGACTTTGACTACTGTATAACTTAGTGTCCTCACTCTAACAGTATCTTTTAACAGTATCTTTCATCAAAGAAGTTCATGCAAGTAAATATGATAGGGTAAGCAACACCTGGTATAGTGCATGCAATTGCGAGGTTGTTAAGCAAGTTATTAAAGGAGAGCAGTTCATATCCCTTTTCATTCTAGTATACATGGAGAAATGACAAAGACTTTTTTCTAGTGATTATTTTGAAAAATCTCAACACAAACAGAAACTCAAAAATTCAATTGCCTTTTTCGCTCAATACAAAGTGTTCTTTGTCATGCTTAACTTTGGTTAGTCAAAATCAATAAACTAGCAGAATGAGTCATCTTTCCCCACGCATGCTTAAGGAAAAAAACTCTCAGAAAAAACAAAAGGAGAAAGAGTACATTTAGAAATATTAAATTTGCTTGAAGAAGGATGATTAAGAGACTTGCCACATATCCAATGTTCATCACTTGTCAAAAATGAGTCATCTTTCCCCACGCATGCAGGGTGATAAGCTTTCAAACATTTCCTACAAAGTGGAAAATAAATAATTTAGTAGAATTCCATGTAGAGAAAGAATCACCAAGTCACAGGGTGCGTCCGCAGCAAAGGTAATCAGTCACAGTCCACAGGAAGATTACTTACATTTCAAACATTTCCTGCTTATATCATTGATTTTCTTAAGCTTTTAACGTGAAATTTCAAACAAAAAACAGTGCTCATCTCAAAAGATGAATGAATAGAACATGAGGTTAAAGAATTACTGTCCACTCACAAGTCACAATCCACTCTAGCATCCTAGGAATATAGACTTTTTTGTGCTTCATATAAGTCAAGTTGACATCATTGAATCTATAGATCCGGGTTTCACGGGTTTCAGAGCAGTCAAGTTGACATTAGCGAATCTATAGATTTTGTGTTCCATACAAGTAAAGTTGACATATTTCTTTTATTCATCATTAAATTTTTGGATTATGAGGGGCCATTTAACAAATTTTTTACCCAACCCAGCCCATCAGGAGGATCAATAGTGTTTCCCACTTAGCCTCCAGCATGAGCGAACTCCCAACCTACCGGCTGATGCTGGAGGTGCTCAACCACTCGAACTAGCCTCACTTGTCAGGGGGCCATTTAACAGTGTTTGCAAGCAAGCTTGATTTTATCCAAGAAATTTCTGGGTTATCAGACAAGAAAATAACCTTCCACAGAAAGCCAACAGTGACTATTACATAAGAATAAGAAAAACTAAAAAGAAGTTTTTTTTATTTTTGAATAATGGAGAAATTCTGAAGAGTCAGCTTAACCTAGGTATGACCAACCATTGGAGAAACAAAATTTAAACCTCAAAACACATTGGATGGTATCATTTGGGGATAAAATATTTACCACAGCAACTAATGAATGCGAGACATGTTTCTTTTATACCATCATTTATGGTTATGCAAGTTAAATTATTTGATTTGATACACAATCGGTTGCTATTATTTTTTATCTAAGAAAGAACCTAGGGTTGCTGAGAAAGACAAAAATATTCCCCACCAATCCATTCCAGGTGAAAACTATCAAGCAGAGGGGCAATTTTGACCTAAAGTTGGAAAATGATGTCCACGTTTTCATCCAGAAAGTAAAGTCAGAATATAAGAATAAAAATATAATTTCTATATTCGGACAAACTAATAATTTTTTTTTTTATAAACAAAAAAAACAGAAGGACTTGCCCATAATCACAAATAATGAGCTCTCCTCCATCTTTACATTCAAAGCACCAATCTTCTGCAATTTCTTGTTTGTTCAAAATCCTCTTGCCCCTCTTCTTTGCCATTTATAGCAGAAGGGTTGGTTTCTTCTTGAAAGTGAATTACCAGAGACCCACTTCACTGTAAAAGAAAAGCCCCTTGTTTAGTTCACATAATCAAAACTAAAATGCAGATATGGTGTAAACCCTTTTAGAAAAAGAAGAAACAGAAACAGTATAACAGACAAAGAAAATCAAAGCTTGATGATTAGCCCCTCCGCCCCCCCCCCCCCCCAAAAAAAAAAAAAAAAAAGGATACCCAGAAGAAAAAATAAACAGGTTCTCTTAACACAAAATTCTAAAGAAATCCCAAGAATCATAACAAAAATTACATATTTTCAAACAATACTGGCACCCATTAACCTAAAAAAAACAAGAATGTCATTTTGATCAACTGAAAGAAGTCCACACACACAAAAGAAGGAAAAAGAAAAACTTTATTTGACTAACAAAAATAGACCCACCTGCAAAATCAGTACCTTCTTCTTCAACAGAAAGATGACAACGTTTGCTCTGAGATAACATCAACCATTGAAGGAAGAATTGGGGTTATAGAAAGAGAGATTTTTCTCTAATAAAAGAGTCCTATTTTCAAGAAAGAAGAGTTTGAGTGTGATTTGGAGTAATATATTCTTGGATTACAGCAAAAAAATTTACTGACACACGCTCAACAACTGCACAGAAGAATTGACACATTTGTCAGTTTGGTGACGACGATCAAAACAATGTTTAGTAGAGTAGTAGTAGGTGCTTAAAAAAAGATTTGCTTTTTCAAGTATAGAAAGCTTTTGCTTTATTTAAGGAGCAGTATAAAAAAAATACTCTATTTTTTTCGTCAGATTACTACTACTTTATTTATATTTTATAAGGTAATTATAAATTATTTTAATTTATATATATATATATATATTATTGAAGGAATCGAATCAAATTGGCTAAGAATATTTATATTGAAAATTGAAAACTTCTAAGATACATATAATTTTTTAGATACATATAATTTTTTTGCATTCCTGATTCGTGTCTGTCTTCGCAGTAAATTCAATTCTTTATTTTTACTTTCTAGTTTAATTTATAATTTTTATTTTGATAGTTTCAAAAATTTATTTCATGTTAAAAATAATTAGTGTTTTGAAATTTTATTATTATTTAATTCTATTATTGTCAAGATATCTTGATAATATTATAATTAGATCTTTAATTTTTTACACAAAAGCAAATTCATTGTTAGAATTTTATTTATATTTCCTGAAAATAATTAAATTCTTGGATAATGCGTATAATTTTTTTTTAATAAACTACATATATAACTTGACTATGTATATTATATTTTTTCTTTTCTCAAATAGTAATTGATATATTAGTGTTATACTCTAATATGATCAATTTATTGTGTATTTAGAAGTATTTTTATATGTTTAACTAAAACTTAATAAGAATCCAAAATAGACAAATAATTTAACCTTCAATCAAGTGCATTATTTAAATTTCTTATAGCATGTGTGCCGGCATATAATATTATATAAATTATTTAACAAATATATTTATAAAATATTTAATTTTACAAAAAAAACACATATTCTTATACTCCAAAAATTACACATAAATTCGCCCTCAAATCCAAATGCCCCTAGATGTAGAACTTAAGATCAAATGGTGCGCAATATAGAAGTTAAAATCATTATTAGAATCAATTTTTTATTGTCATTAAATTTTAATTAATTAATTTTACAACAACAGGGTACTTCTTTTTATAATAACAATAGACTCATAAAATTATTCTTTTATCATATTAAAGTGGTACTTCTTTTTGTCACATACTCAATTATTTTTTACTTAACTTTTTAAGATTCATGTTGTATTAATTATCTATAATATCTTATAATCCCATTTTCAAATTTATTTTATTTTTATAATATATTTAATATTTACTTTAAAATTTAATTAATTTAAATTTATATTAAAAATTATTTTTTATTGATAAAATGCTCCAATTAATTTTATTTTTCAGCTTATATTAAAATTTTAATTAAAAATAAAAATGTATTTATCATTAAATCTTTGATCCTCCTATTAAATATAATATTTATTACACTTTGACATATAGTTTGGCGGTTTACTTTTTTGGGAGGAACACAAATTTTCATAAACTGTGTTTTCACCGAGGTATATATATTTTTCTCCAAAATTATAAGGGGTTGTTTGGTTGGTACGAGAAATAATGATAATAATTTTGGGATAAAATTTAAAATTAAATTTATTTTATTTTTAATTTATACGGTATGAGTTAATTTTGAGATTATTTTATCTCATTATTTATATTAAAATAGTAAGATTATTATTTCATATAAGAAAATAAAAAGATCTCATATATCATATTCCATGAGATACTCTTGCTTATTCCATTCCGTATAAGCAAATGATCCTAAAGGATGATTTGGTACAAGAGATAAGGAATAACAATCTTGAGATAATTCATGAGATATTATTGCTTATTCGATCACGCTAAAATATAGATACATAATTATTTTCTCCTATATTTAATTAAAAATATTAATTAATTTTAATTCTATTATTCTGTTATTTATATTAAAATGATAAATTCATTGGAACTTGGCCTAAAAGGTACATCAATATATAGTATTTTCCCGAAATTTGAACATTATGTAAAAAAACAACTAAATATTTAATTAAATTGATCAAGTTAATGCTGAAAAGCAAAATGAGACAAATAATACATTATGCTAATTACTTACTTTTAATTGCGTAAGATAATAAAAATCACTATTAGATCGGATAAAATTTTAATATAAGTTAAGGAAATAGTAACAGATATTTATTAATATTTTTTATCTAAACTATCATTAATTATTTATTAAAACATACTTTACTGTGAATTATTTCCTTTTTCTATTTGAACGAGAATGATATTTCGAATAGGAAAAGAAAATAACTGATAGTTGAGGTGTATTTCTATAAACATTCTATCATAGTTCAAACGAATGACCGTAAAACTCGAAAAAAACACAATATTTGAGAAGTATTTTTCAGCCTTCACTACCCTTTACTATCTACATTTACTCACTGATTTAAAACAAGAAGTAATGTTATTCAATGAAGAAGCAACTCAACAGTGTGCAAATAGTACAATTCACATCCCTAAGTAGCCTCATATGTACTAAAGAGAAAAATCCTAACATAATCTAAAAATAAACCAATTAAGGCATGCAGCTCACAATTTTTTTGCCTTATGATCTTTCTCTGTAGCTGCTACAATACTGACTTCTATCTTTTTCTCCATCCATATGCAATACAAAATTCATCTAAGTCTATTTACATCTTCCTCAAAAAACAACAAACAAACTTGCAGATTTTCTTGAAAAAATTTTCAACTAGTTCCTCACATTGATCCAAATTTCTGATGATTCCAGGTCCATTTTCCCTCCTCTTGTTGAGGTCCAGAAATCGCAATTGCGTCTCGTTGAGAATGCGTTCTTACTAATAGATTCATCTTCATCACCTGATGATTCATCTGAGAAATCCATCTCAGAGAAAATTCCACCATCTAAAACACTAGGTGGTGTACTAGCAACACCTATCTTTTCTAAATTCTTGATTTTTTCTGAACTCCTTGAGATAAATGGATGATCAAGCAATTGTTCAACTCTCCACCTCTTTTTACTGTCCCTCTCCAAGCATTTAGCCAAGAAATCCAAACCATCATCAGAAAAATGCGATGGAAACTGTGGCATCTCATTACTACAAGCAATTCTCATCACTGCAGCCAGGGGATTTGTATAAATATCCCCTCCCCATGGGGTTTTCCCCGTCGCCATTTCGATAATTGTACAACCTAAAGACCATATATCAGCACCAAAATCCAACTCTTCATTTCTCAAAATCTCTGGTGCCATCCATAGAGGAGTGCCACCAATGCATTTTGACAAAGATTTTGTACTGCCCTTTGCTTTATTGCCTTTTATTCTCTTTGCACATCCAAAATCTGCCAATTTGATTTCTCCACTAGTGCCTAATAGTATATTCTTGCACTTCAGATCACAATGCACAATCCCATTTTCATGAAGATACTTTAGACCTTGAAGAATTCCTTTAGTGTACAAACAAATAACTTCTTCATCTAATGACCCTCCAAATTTCTCTGCTACATCAGCTAAACTCCCCCCTGTCATGTACTCTAGGAAAAGGCTCAACTTCCTCTTACCATTTGCCTCAAATGACAGATCTTTACCAATGCATTTGACAATATGGGGTGAATCCAAATTCTCAAGAATTTCAACTTCATTCTCAAGACACTTAAATCCTGCCTCTGAGTCTGTAGATTTTAACACGAAAAGTCCCCCGGTCACCTTGTTCATGGACAAATGAATACTCCCACATGATCCTGATCCAATCACTTTTCCTTTCAACCACTTAGTAGGCTGAGGACATGAACATTTGGAAAATTCAGCCATATCTTTTTCCTCACTTTATGTTGTGCACTCAAGATCAAATGACCAATCTTGATTTGTGTGTCACAACCCAATTCACAATCTGGACTAAAGATCTCAAGTTCTCCTAAATTTGATTTAAACTGCATAATGCACAAGTAGGAATCTTGATATCAAAAGTCCTTGTATATTCACAGAAATATCAACAGTATCAACAGGGATAAGATTGAAAGAGCGGTTTCCCATATGATGGAAAACCGCTCTCTTCAAAATAGAAAGATTGCTTCTTTTTTTTTCTTTTTATTCTTTTGCAGTGTTGATGAATTTATCTGAAAGAAGAAAGGAAAGGAGGAGTATGAGTTTTGGATGCAAAATCAAACTTATAAAGGGGGTGTCTGGTGATCCTAGAATTTTGGAATTTATGAGTTCCTATTGGATTGGATATAAACAGACAGTAACTGCCACATTAAATTAAACTAATTTCATGTTCTTTGCATTTTGACCAAAGGGGGAACTTTCTTTGGGTGATGTTCCTTGGTCACCTTTAAACTTTGATTAAATGCGTCTATACAGTAATAAATTATTTACTACTATATTCTAACTGAATTTGTTTCAAAAATACTATTTGACATTTTAGAAAAGCAAGAAGCATTTATTATTTTTTTTATTAATACACCCTTAGTATGCTGGTTAACAGAATGTTAATTAAGTATAATGTTAATTATGTGAAACGTTTAAGAGAGATGAGTGACAGTTTATATAAATACTCTTACGATTAATGTTACTAAATGTCTTTCTTCAATTACTTGATAACAGCATAGGGATTCTCTACCCTCACTTTAGTTTTGTTAATTTTTCCTCCTAATCGAGTAAGACTCAGCACTTGCAAATTGATAAAACCCGATGAACGAATTTTTCATCCTTCTTCAACTTTTGAATCGTCGAAACAAGAACTTTATGTGAGAGTATCTACTTCAAAGGGAGACACAGTAGTTTTCAAGCAGTGTTAGTTTATTCTGTGTACATATTTTAGAAATTACTATCTACATAGATAGAAACTGAGAAAAGTGTAAATATATATATATATGAATCACTTTATATGAAACCACAAGTTGCCAATCGACATGAATTCTGTTTTAGTACAAACAGATGCATCATTTATAACTTGGCTTTTTCCACCAGTTATTTAGAAGAATAACGACAGTATATGCACAAGGAATTGGATCAAGAATATTTGTGCTGGTATCTGATAATGCAGGCTCTTTCAGAAAGCCTCTATTAGCTTGCCATTCTTTTACAGGTGTAGTCGAAAAGGACCTGAAAAACACTTCTAGCGTCTTTCTCTTTAGGCAGCTTTAGAAGACGAGCTACCGTTTGAAAACCAGCATGTTGCCTAGACAATGCATCTGCCTCCAATGTTGGCTTCATCTCTTGCTTGGGAATCTTAGGTGGGTTTAATGCCCATTGCATTGCCCAGATTGCCAAAGGACGCATGTAACCCAGAGCTCTGTATTGACCTTCTGTGTTCCAACCTTCTGGGGTCTGAAAAGCATAGCTGGAAACAAGGAAGAACAGATTTAGCAAGCAAGGAATAGGGAAAAATCCCACAACCTCCGAGAGTTGCCAAATACTGATGTCAATGTTACAAAAATTACAATGATAGAGTTGGAGCCTTCTTGAGCCAAGAGTGTATTGGAAACAACCTCTCTATCTCACACAAGATAGGGTTTAAGGTCTGCGTGCAACCCATCCTCCCCAGATCCCACTTGTGGGATCACACTGGCTTCTTGTTGTAGAGTGGGAGCCTTCTTAGAAGAATGGGAGCAGATTTGCTACTGAACCAAAGCTACTGGAGACCTATATCATCAATCAATTGGAGAGGAAGCTTTTTTTTTTTTGGTTGGGGGGGGGGGGGGAGGGGGGGGTGGCGGAGTTCTTATTTCAGTAACCCAATGATTAGAACTACAATTCCTACTTCTATTTTTTCACAACTTAAAATGCAGTTATCACGGTCGATTCCCTAACTAATGATTCACAATTTGGCTCGTAATAGAAGATGTTCAACTTGGTCTATGGAAGAATTTGAGCACCCAACCTGAAACCTTACTGCAATGGGGGAAGTTCTTGTTTCAGTAACCCAACGATTAGAACTACAATTCCTACTGCCATTTCACAACTTAAAATGCAGTTATCACAGTCAATTCCCTAACTAATGATTTCACAATTGGCTCATAACAAAAGACATTCAATTTGGTCTATGAAAGAATTTGAGCACCCAACCTAAAACCTTACGGCAATGGGTGAAGTAGCTCAGGTATCTTAATCCCTTTGAAAATCCTTGCACAACCGACAAGGGAAATCGAGCACCCTCAGCACGTGTAACCTAATTCTAGGATTGACATATGGACCTGAAGACATTTTTTAAATTTTTTTGGGGAAGACCGGAGTAGACTTGAATTGGAGAGAGAGAGAGAGAGAGATAGAGAGAGAGAGAGAGAGAGAGTAGGCTCAATAGAATTGGGTCTGGAGGCATGAATACTTGTTTTCTTTGTTTCTTCTTGGAGAAGTTTGAAGGGTAGACTTGAAGTACAGAGAGAGGGAGAAGGCTCATTGTTTGTAACAAAGTAAGTTTAAATTGATGGGTTGAATTGAGAGAGATAACCATAGCAAACAAAATGTAGAGAGGAAGCGACAGTGAAAGTTGGCTTACCAAATTTTCGCTCTGACACCATGTGATAGAATTTGAACATCTAATCCAAAACCTTAAGGCAATGAATGGAGTAGCCAGGAGATTAAAATCCCTTTAGGGACAATCATATCATCTAACAGCCTCAAATAAACACGATAACAAATACCCTATACCACTAGCCAGGTTTTTGCTCAAATATTCGTAGTCCATGACCAAAAGCTTATAAAACATGAAGTTAGCTCAAACAAATGAAGGAAAGAACAGGATCCTCACTTACCCAAAGCCATCTTCAGACCAAGCAGTTTCATAGACTCCAGCTGCAGTTTTAAATCCCGTATCCGCCATGTCTTCATGAATCATGGCTGCAGCTACAGCATATGTAACTCCAGACCATATCTCCCTTGACTGCAAACTAGATGAGTCAGGTTCTCCATTGGGTCGCATCCCATTCACTGCTCCTCGCCTCCCATCCTTGACCTTCATGACATTGAAATTGAACACTGTCTCAAGTGCAGTTTTAGCTTTTTCTTCATCAACAATTGGTTGAAGACCACATGCTCGAGCATACCTACGAATAAATAAAATGGATATCATGAAAGAAGAAGAGGCATCATTTACATAATCAACTGCATTACCTATATTGGTAACAGATGTCATAGGCATGCATCGCAGACACAAGAAAAAGGGTGCAGAAGAAGAATGATCTGATAAATGCAACGACATAAAAACAAATGTTTAAAAAGGCTCCAGCTATTTTGGGTCAAGCAGGCTAATGGATGTGATCTGACCCACAAGGCTATATAGGGTTTGCCACCCAAGATAAAGAAACTGAAATAAATTTACATTGCCATTTTTCCATATACTCAAAAATAGAAAAATATTTTTATTTTTGTGTCTGTATATTGTGTAATTATAATTTTCAACCTAAGATATGAGGACTGGAAGCTGCTAGTAAGAAACTGAAGTAAAAGAAGGGTAATATTATGTTTACAATATTTATTCTTTGGTCTTGATACATATATAGGAGCACGTCGATGCATACCATTGTCCAGCCAATTGATCAGCTTGAATGGATGAGCTTACGGCACTGCCACTATTGTCATAGTTAAAGTAAGAACCATTCCACAATTTTTGATAAACTTCCTTTGCTTTTTGAAACTTAAACCAAAAGTAATCTTCAGAACCCTTGTCACCTACTTCTCGAGCTAGGGCTGATGCAGCCTGCAAAGCTGCCACCCATAGGCCACCACAGTAAGCACTCACACCAGAGACAGACCATACATCATATGTTTGATCAGGAAATCCATCATTTTCTATCATCCCATCCCCATCCTTATCAAATTGGTCCATGAAAGCCACTGCCATATAAACAGATGGCCAAACAGCTTCAGCAAACTTTTTGTCACCTGTTGCAACAAAATCCCTGTAAACTTGAAGAACAAATTTTGGGTTCAAATCCTTCCACCTATCTGTGTTATACAGGCAATAGTAATTTACTTCAAACCATGGATCATCCATTCCAATATCATGAGGAAGAGCGCCAAGGACGTTCCTTGTCGCTGACACTCCATCATCCAAGAGCATTCTCCTGCTAGGATCATGCATCATCACAGCAGCTGCAAAATCTCGTTGTATGCTAAGTTCAAGTTTTGGGAATAGCATAGTCAAAGCAAATGATGCGTAAAAATGAACATCATATGTGTTACACATATAATATTCAATTCCTTCAAGGTAGAGAAACTGGCCAACATTTTCCTCTCCCTTCTGAAGAAGATTTGTACCCACAGCAGCATTTACAGAGACAGGATTTTGAAGGTCCTCAATTACCGAGCCCATCCTTTCAAGAATGAGAACAGCAGTGTCATTTGCATGGGTTAGATCAGCACTTCTCTTAACATCCGAACTAGATCTATCTATGGAAAATCTTTTCCCAATTGTTGATAAACTTTGAACTGGGGCCAATCCATCTACAAATAAAATAAAATAAAAACATGAATCAGCTACACTTAGCTTATTAAAGCACCGTTAAAGCACATGGAATCAAAGCATACCTGTCCAAATTGTCCCTCCTGCATTTAAATAATAGAGCTCATTGAAGAGAGTTACTGGGTACCTGCAAAATCCACAAAAAGTTAAATCTAAAATATGGTAATGCATGGTGCACACAATAAAATGAAAGTTCACCATTCGGGGAGCCTCTTGTCTTCAATAATAGGTTTCTGCCATTGTTCTATTTGTGACTCCCACCAAGTATGCTCTGAGTCCCATCAAGAAAATAAAATTTAAAATTTTTTTGTATATGTATATCCGGAGGATCTTAGGTAATTGTATCAGTAGAAGAAGACAAGGAAAAATATTAAATGGAACCCCATATATCAGAAAGTCCATGTTCAAAATATTAGGAGGACAAGCTTTACCTTGGATAGCATCACGTGCAATTTCTGCAGCAGCATGACCCATAGTACCATAAAACTTTGTGTAGCGCCTGTTCATAGAGCAACATTAATCAGGAAAAGTATAAGAAACATGTTATTTCATGCAAACTAGGTTGAGAAAGTTATAACTACTTGCCTGTGATAAGTTCTACCACTTGCAAAATTAATTTCAGGGCAGGCCCATGCCAATGAGAATGTCGCACTTCTTACATCAGCTGCTGGAATAGTTAATGAAGCTGCAACTGCCGCTCCAACAAGTGATCCCGGTTCAGAAGGCATTGACATTTCCTCAGATTGAAGGTGGTCAAAGGATCCATGCTATCACAGCAGAAACAGGTCAAAGTCTGTCAGAATGCTTTTTTTTTTTCCTTTGATAAGTTCTAATTTTATTAATGATAGGCAAATCTCTTGTATACAGTATACTGAAAGAGAGAACCTACAAAAGAATGATATTAAAATAAAGATAAGGAAAAGAACGGGAAAAGCAATTGAGAAACAATTATCTTTTTTCAATATTTCAACATAGAATGGGTTCGAATCGTGTATACTTCCCCTTCAAGGTGGACATAAGAAGTGATATAAATTTAACACCAAAAGAGAAATTCAAATAGAGACCATGAAGAACTCATTGCTTGCTGAGTCTATATTCTATAAACTAATATTCTATTCAAAACAGCTGATAGATGTTCTCAGGAATTCTTCAGAACCCTTGGTAATAATGATGTGAAAAACTGCTTTACGTGCACAAAGTAAGCAACTAGTCATCCAGCAATAGGGGAAACTTCAAACACCAGAAGCAAGTTTAAATTTGCAAAGGCCATCCAGGAAGATAGCTCGAAGGGGACAAAATATCAAAGAGCCACACAAAGACAAGTATAAACAATTTCAAAGAGTATGATGCAGAGAATGAAATTGTTATGCCGCTTTTGCAAGCACCAAGACTAATTTTAATCTGCAATTAAAATAGAGTTTGGACCTTCTAAACTAATTAGACAGTTCCCTTCTATGTATTTCTGGCACTGGGTCAAGTAGCTGAATAAATTGAGATATGGTCATCAATGAAGCCCTTTGGAGTGGTTGGGTGGGTTGGCAACACATAGGATTTCTTGCCTTTTTTCTAGCTTCTTCGCTGAGGGAGTAGAAAGTATGACTTTGGGGATTCTCCCCCTGCTTTCTCTCTCTCTCTCTCTCTGCCCCTCAAAGTGTGAGAAAGATGGTTCATGAAAATTTGGAAGTGGGGAATTCAGTAGTCAGAATTCTGAGCTGTCAACAATGTTATGACGTCATAAAAAACTAACGAGTTCTCACAACTGAGGGGTTGGAAATCAAGAGTCCCATCAAATGATCAAAAGATATGCCGAAGACACATACATAGTATCTTAAATCACAAAAGACATTAGCTAAAAATAGAAAATAAACAAAAACGATTAAAATCATAATTCATATAGTGGGCAATGCATGTGTGATATGCTGATAGGAAAGGTCCAGATCTGGCACCCCCCGTGAAAACGAATCTGAATATCGTAAACAAGTTAGTCCACTTTTAAGCAATCACGAACACCTTTTTTACTTCATTCCACATGTCTTTTGCTGTAATTCCCTGGGAGTCTCCAGATATCACAAAGAAAGGGCACTCAGAGACGTGAACTGCATCATTTTCCTCTGCTGCAATTGCAAAAGTTACAGAAGGCAGTTCTTTGGAAGTCCTGCATTCACAGAGTATAGTAATACAGATTTTCTAGAACACTCCAATGTTTATGTTCAACTGTGAAAAAACTCCTAATCAAGTCTCTCATTTTTCTTGTTCTTTTTCTTTTTTGTTTTGTTTTTCTTTTCATTTTTTTCTTTATTAAGAAAATGAAACTTACATGTGGTGCAAGAGTACGCCTTGGACTCCGTCTTCGGTTCTAAAATCAATCATCAATGAGTAAGTTATTGACAACAAATAAAAGAACATTTTCAGAGATAAGGTTAAACATTTCCTTTAGTGGATGGGAAGTGTCTCCCCAGACTACCAAGTCAAATATTCCCAAGAAAACACTCAGTTTTCCCGTTTCTATTATCTTAGTGTTACGTTAATTGGCACATATTTCAAGAATAAGGCTTAAAGTTGCAAGTGAAGTGTCTTTAAATCTAGAGCCGAGATTAATGAATGAAGCGTGTCCTGCGTAGGCTTTCCCAAATTGTATTACCATTTAGGATTTGGAAAGATCTTTGAGGGTAGACTTCAGAAATGTCTACCTTTTGTTAAAATAGGGAACATGTCAGGACCACAAGTTACTTTTTGACTTTTCACAGATGAAAAAAGGGTGAAACCATACTGAGAAATGTAAAGTAAGTCCATCTAACTATCTGAACATGAATTGTTGGGCAAAGGTTTCAATTTTAGGAGAGATTAGGGGAGATCTCAAAAAAGAAAGTGCACATTTACTTTAGGACATGGAAAAACTGATTAGCAATGTAATAAATTCATAAAGTAGCAACAATGTAAAGTTTCAGCTTCAGAAAACAGGCAACATCTACTGATGAACCAAAAACAGAAGTACAATAAAATATTGGGACTTAAGACTAAGTCATAACCTTGCTAAAAGTGATCTGACCTAAACTTTGAATTGAAATGATGGCCAGAAATTCCAGAATCTCCACCGGCAGAATTCTGGGAACACAAAAAAGAAAGAAGAAAAAAAATGTTATACTCACTATCTTCCCATTCTTAAGAACGAGTAAATCATACAGGAATATCAAAACATGGAAAGAGATGGATTAGCAGCATTCATAATCTGAATTCGGAAATACCGAGTAAAACCAAAGTCATGCAAGAAAACTTACTGCCCAGGTGAAAAGCAAAGTGACATCTGCAGACGTGTTTCCCAAGTTATGCAGCTGAACAAAATCAAATTCAACTCGCAAAGTTAATGCTACAAGATACATCTCCACCAGAAAAAATGGAGGGCTAAAAAGGGATGTGAATATTTCCAACCGTGAAAGTAAAGACTGCTGTAGGTAAGCTGCTCTCTTTGTAGTTGTGGGGGATAAAAGGGGAGATCTGACGGCATACTATCCTGAGTGCTTGATCGGGTTCCCCTTGATAAAAGTTGAAAATATAAGACAATCCTTATGAAGCACATCAAACTAGAGAATATATTGGTAAAACATAAACTTACCATCATATACAGTCCACGCTCTTGGATAAAGAGCATGATATGAAGAATTTTGGCCACCCAAATTCCAGTCCCAAGATCCTATTCCAGAAGCTGAAGAATCACTGTTTGCTCGCAAAATATCAATGACCTTACCACTGAATCTCTTCTATAAATATATACTCAAGATATATACAACTTTTTTTCCCTTCAACTGATTCTTCGACATTTTCAAATAACACAACTTTATCATCAGAAAATTTAAAAATAATATTATGAGAACGCAAGACAACAGAAAGAAAATTAAAAACATCTATAACCAAAGAAAAGAATAGCTCCTTACTTTGGAGTTCTTGGGCATAACACAGTGGAATACTTTTCACCATTTGGACGTGTAACAAATATCTGCAATAGTAATCCATAATCAAATGAGGTCACGTGCTGAAAAAATTAACAGCAGATAAGGTTTTTCCTGCTTTTGTTTTTGCTCTCTGTCTCTTCTCCTATGATTCATTAACATTGATCAGACTTAATCCTGCTATTTCCTCTTTACTGCACATGCAAGCTCTTAATGACTGTCAAAAATCATACAGCACTGCTGCAGGGACAATTCCCTGCTTTTCAGTTTTAAGAACTTTCAGAATCTAGATATGTTAAGTAAAAAATGTTATATTCACAGAGGCAATCCTTGAAGAAACATAGACCACTCCATGAGTGATAATAATCTTTTCTCTTTCCATTATAAAGTGGAGCTTTGATATTTCATATTTGCTTGACCTTCTTTATCATCCAAGGAACTGTACTCATGCATAGAACTGTTAACTCATTGGTAAACTAAATTTTTTGCATGATTTTTCAAAGTTTACTACTTCTGCATGTATGTACATTGGATATTAGTTAGACCAAGCTGAAATATACCCGAGTACTTTTAGAACCGAAAAATGATAAGGTCAATGGGGCTTGAAGTGAAAAGAAAGAAGCGAAGCAAGCACTACTTTGAAATAAGGCGCACAATTTACAGGAAATTAAAAAATATCAAACATCTTTGAGTTTGGTACAGCAAAAAATATCAATTAAATATAACTAATTTCAGCATCCAATACTCTCTCGTGGTCTTTTCTATAACTAGAACTATTCTGAACCATCAAAACTAATCTAACCCTCTCTACGAGACCAAAATAATCTCTCAAGAAAAGGAGTCTCATTAACAGCGGAATGTGCTAAACTTATAATATTTTTCTTTGATTTTAAAAAGCCTTCTATAGGTAGCCAACACATATACATTTGGTCCATTAAGGACAAGCTTTTCTGACAGCATCCTAGGAGTATTTCCTTTGGTGCATTGTTCGAATGGATCTTGAATAATGCTATGTCTTCTTTTTGTTTTTTCCCCACAAATCAGGTTATTCTTGGTCCAATTGAAACACCTTTTCTATAATTCCACCCTTTACAAAAATGCAGATATTAATTCAACTTCATAAAATTGAGATTCAGAGAAGCGATTGATTCTCATTGGAATCACTTTGTGCATTTGTTTGAACTGCAAACTTCTCTAAAGCACAAATCTCAACTATGAAGTGATAACTCCTCACTTCACACCATTTCATCGCTTTAAACAACGAAGCAATGAATTCTAACACTGACTTTTACCCTTCAAAAGATGACGTGCAGTGTAAAGTCTACATGACAAAACAAACTCTAAAACCAGTAACAATGTAAAATAGCCGAAAAGCTGCTGGGGTGTTGAAAACAGAATTTACAAAGATCAGAAATATAAGCCAGAGAAAGGCCGATATAGATAATCAAGGTTATAAGCAATAAAGGTGTATGTACATATCCTAGCCAAAAATGTTCAAATGCCCTCTGGAAAGAATGCAGCAATAACACAATATTTTCCCCCCTGGATTTGTCCGATTTTATCAGAAGAACACTAGAATTATTTTACCCTAACATTAGGTTAAATTTTGATTATTTAAGCATTTTTTATAAATTGTGTTTTTTTTAATTAAAGTCTTTCTTTTATCACTTATCTCCATTTTAATTAGAACTAATTATCCATTAATGTCAAATTAAGCATTAAATCCTACTTGTGGGATTACACTGGACATGTTGTTGTTGTTGTCATTAAATTAAGCATTGATATCTCAATTTTTTTTCTTTATGGCATCTTTAATTTTTATTTTCCTTTTACTTAGCTCTCTTTATTATTTTACTTTATCTTTCTTTTTCTGTCTTTCTTTCCACCCTTCGTGTACAACCTCATGCCAACGACATAATCTGGCAAGGTTAAAACAACCTTGCTACACCACCATTGTTCTTCCCATCGCTATAACGAAGAACATATGGTCATGAACACTCACTAAAATCAGCTAACATTGCCAATATGAACCATCCGTCACCACAAGTCACGGCCACAAAATCCTTGAACACCATTCCAAACTGACTTGGGTCACCCATTAGAAAGTCAAGAATTACCCATGACACTAAGGATATTGACTTCTCAGATTTTCTCAAGCAGCTCAGTGCTTCTGACAGAGGAAATGTGCAAGTCTCTCTTGTACCGTTCAGGACCCGAGAGAAGCTCTGAAATTGTTGTGGAAGGATAAATGGACAACTCTTTCCCAAATAGCTCATAGATATGTTTGACGATCCACTGCCACACCCATCCAAACTGTGGAGTAGGGAAGTGGAGAGGAATTTTGTGGTGTGAGTCAGAAAGACTAGACAAGGTTGATAGTTTGGGTGGGGGTATTTGAGGGGGGAAGGGGAGAAAGGAGGATTAGAGGAATGGGGGGTAATCTAAAGTAAAAAAATTGTTTTTTTTGGTTTTCCATTTTTTTGACACGTGGCACCATGTGTTAGACATGCACCTGTCCTATAGTGGTCTTTGCTATATAAGGTGGTCAATGATCTTCTTACAGTGATAAGGAGATAATAGATCCCCGCGAAGTTTTAAATATTCTTCTGGAAAAATGAGACAAGTCCGTGGGGGAAAAGGTATTTTATCCCAACAAGATTGCATTAGTTAAAGTGGAGTGTGACCTGCTCATTTGAACTCCATCATCGAATTTCTTGTTTAAAAGTAGCTAATCTGACGTCTTAAGGGAAGAGCATACACTTGTGAAATGACGTCTTAAAGCAGTTGATAGTTATATAGTCATACTTCATAGAACTTACAGAAAATTGGTTTGCCAGAACTGGTTTATCTTCACATATCCTAGGAAAAATTTGCCACCGCAAAAATTCACCTTTGAAGCTTCTTCCTATGCTTCCTGCACTGAAAGTCTTTCCCTTTAAGACAACAGATACCAAATAATTCAGTTGAACTGGCTTTAACAGATTAGCAATAGAGTACATATCTTCTTAATCAAACAGTTCGCAGACACGTAGGATAATTAACCCATTTTTATGGTGAATAGAAAAAATAAATTTGTGCTGATCCATCATACGATATGAATTCATTAACATCTTAATAAGAGCAGTGTACAGTGTATCGATACCATAAAAGTGTATAATAATTTTGTACAGAGAGAATGGATTATCACGCAAATACGACGAAAATGTTAATAACAGTAGGTGCAGCAAATTTTTTCTTTGACTAAGCAAAAGATTCTGATACTACAGCAATTGCATCTCTTGAAAAAAAAGAGTCTAATATCTAGTATCATACCCCATACCACCAATAGGAACTCCTTGGCATGATGAGTAGACCCTTTTTATGAAAGGATTGATAAACAGACCATCCTGCAAGACAAAAATATAGGTGACAAGTGCATCTTGTAATTAGAAAGATGATGATCCTTAAACTTGAAACAAAAGGAAATCACCTTTCCTTTGGCTTTTTCTTCTTGTAGATATCTCCATAGACGGAAACCTAATGGAGCCTACATGAAATAAAAAGCACCACAAGATAACAAACAATGAGTTCAAGGTAAAAAGGATAAAATTTTCACAGGTATCATAATACCAACTTAGGCCTCTGGTGCATGCATTTTCATGTAGCTATGCTGTTATTTGATAAAACGTCTAACTAGCTCAAAGTTCATGCATGGAATTCAATTACAAAATTCGCTTCAAATACTTCTATAGATAGGTACTAATCAGCCCAGAGACATGAGTAGGATTGACCTGAACACAAATCCAGGACTAGATCAGCAAAACTTCCAAAAAGCTAAAACTGCTATCACTTGGCTCCTAATTTGATCTAACGGCTTAAAAACATGCTTCTTGACTGTATTCACAAAAGTATGGAGCTCCTGAAATTCTGAAGTATTTCTCAATATGTTCAACCGGTATATCTGGTGAAACTAAGGGAACAGTGAAACCATGAGAATTAGATTTTATTCACATACCATAGAAACCATTTCTTTCAGCTTAAGGTTGAATTCTGAAAGGGAAATATCATCACGGTTTAACTTGCGCTGCCAAGTCAAAGATGGAAGTTTAGCTGGGTCAACTTTGACCTGGAGAAAAGGGGGAAAACGAAAAAGTCATCAGCAGTACATTAGGTCCCATGTTGGTGGTACAGACAAAAGCTTCAAAGATCTGAGTATCTCTGTTCTATAAACTGCATGTAACTATGTAACCATACAGTTGAAAATTTATGTGGTAGGTTCCATGTTAGTGCTACATACAAAAACTTCAAAATCACATTTTATTTTCATGTAATGGAAAAGCACTAGATAAGGCAGTCATTTTCAGAATTAGCAGACCAAATTTAAATGATCTTTTTATAGGCAAATCATGGATAAAACCTTTGCATTTATCATATAAAATCAAATAAACAAGCCAGACAATTCAAAACCAAAAAGCTTAAATACTGGTGTCCAAGTACAATTTCTTAAAGGAACTTGAGTAACAAAACTAACAACAAACATTTAATCAATAATTCAAAAAATCTTAAGGCATAGGCATTCAATGCATAATTTATATTTAGGCACAAAAGGGTATTACAAGCCTATGGTCACCGTAGAATCATGACGCATAGCAGCCCGAAACCCCATAGACCCAAGTGACAAAAGTGAAAGATAATAAACATAACAGAAATTTATAATCAAATAGTTCACACGGAGTACATTACTTGTCGAATGTGATGTTCTAAATATACAAAACTGAAATTGACGGAGCTCATAAGTTCTTTTTTTTTTCTAACAAAATCATACACAGCAGTCAGACCTTAACGTAATAATCTCTTTTCATATAGTGTAACTCCTTCTAAGTAGTTATCCAGTAATAACATAACACACGATGCTTGCATGGATTTTGACCACTATCAGAAGTTAATAGACAACAGCTCTTGTTATTAATCATTAATCACAAATAAGAGCAAATAAAGGATACAGGCCTTGACCGCAGCAAAGTGTTTTGCATAAGGGACCTAATGAAGGTGCCGCAATTGTGCCTTGTTGCACCTAAGGCATATGCGGTTCATCGAATTTCTCATTCCATCACAATTAATTTGGTGAAAAGAGAAAGAAGCAATAATAAGCAAAGAAAAGATCCTTGCAACGCACACTATAACAGGGAAAGCAAGTGGTGTACCTTGCGATGCTTACAACATTTTCCTTCTCCTTCATCAAATCCATTAATCAACATATCTCCTGTATTGGACAAAGAAATATGATGTCAGTATATTCAAAGCATCAAGGCCCTAATTTTCTTCTCTCAAGTTCTGTTACAGCAAGATATAGGGTTTATAAATAAATGCCACTGGTAGAAAAATACATATTTCGATAAGATCCCAGTTATCATCATGTCTCTGTTTTGTCATCAACCAACAAGTTGCAAGCAACTTTTCAGACACCGGTAGAAGAAAGTCTTATATCTAGGCTATATTGCCAAAACTTTATGCACATCAGCTGTTTGAAAGTCTAACAAGTTCTACATTTCACCACTAAAATCTAGTCCACAAGGAGAATTAATTACGCGCTATCAGCTGGTTGAAAAGTCTTAACATGTTTCACACTTCATCAGTAGAAGAAAGTCTAATCTAGTCTACACAAAATAAGATTTACACTTTATCATCCAGTTCAATAGTCCAACGTATTCCACATTTAACGAGAACAAGAATGTCTCTAATCTAGTCCATTCTAAAAAAAAGAGTCTCTGATCTAGTCTATATGGACAAAAGTATAACGCACCATCAAACTCTCCAAAAATCTGACAAGTTTTTCTTAACAAATAAAAGTCAACATTTTTAGCGCTTCGTTCTTCTTCTCTTTTGAATAATAAAGGTAAGAACAATATATGCTAATAAGCTAGCCAATATTTTCTAAGCAAAACCATTAACAAGAGCGTAAAACAAAAAAGAAATTCTCTCTTGATAAGATTCTCCAACTACTACATTTGTGGAATGCGTCACTCGAGAATGTAAGGTGATACACAATGGCACCATTTGTTTTAAATGTAAAGAGTAAAGCAATAAGTGACAGAATTGAAAATGCCCCACCAGTGCATTTTCAGCACAATATAAAAGTACATAAGCTTGCAGCTATGTAGATAGCTAACAAGGCAAGAGCACCAAAAATCTCGCCAATCTAGGTATAAAACCAGAGTGATAGCAACAATACTGTTGCTGTTGTATTTCTTAGAGCAATAACATTTTCGAAATACAAAATTTATAGCATCTGCAATTGTCCATTTTCAGACAATTTACACAAAAGAATGTCTACACCTTGTTCAGAGATCTTGGATATTTAGCTCGTCAATGGAAATACTTATTTACATTGTTGCAGTACCATGTTTCAATATACCATGAGAAGTATTTGATTTTAGTGTAAACAAATTTTAGTGTGCTCTTCTACATGATTCTGATATCCTAAGAGCACCTATCACTCCTAGTCCAAATGGAGCTTATCCCGTGTAAGAAGTGCTCTTGGATCAGAGGACTATAAAGAGAGAGGTCACATAAATATAAAGCCTTTCCTTGCATTTATGTTGTAAGACTGTTCCCACATACATCACCAAAAATTTGTTTAGAATTGGATTTTTGCTAAGGTTGAAAAGATAAACATCTATCCAGTATACCAACGATCCTTCTATGGGAATACCCCCTTTTTATTCTCAACCATTTCCAAGAAGCTCCCCTGCTCGCCCAGAAGAAGATAGACCCACCACTATAGATTTGTCAATCCTTAGGCTTAGCCGAAGACATAACCCCTTTGTGAGGGAGAAGGTATGGCCTATTTTGCCGAGTTGCTTAGAGAGAGTTATCTCGCGACCCTGAGTATTCTCTACCTACCCATCTGTGTCTGTTTCAGGCACAGCTACCTTCTTGCTCAACAACATTCCAGCTTTTCCTAGGAGTATGGTATTGGTTACTTCAGAGGCAGTGCTTGGTGCACTCAGTCAGAACAAGAAAGGTTCCAATTTCTCTAACAAGCATAAACTGTAAGTGCTTCATTTTTCATTGCAAATTTTCTTTTCTTCTAATAAAATATACTATTCATACTCTTAACAAAGAAATATGCCTATATAGTTTTTTTTCCATGCAAAGCACTTCCATTTACTATGATCAACACCAGCGCCTGTACTTAACTAGATAATCCCTCCAAGTATTCAACAGTGAGAAATTCAATTTCAAATTTATCGCATCAAAATATCACAAATTCAGAAGTGAAATTAAAAGAGGGAATGCTGCAAAAGATTAAAATTATTTATCAACTCTGAATTGAAATGCATGAACAACAGGAGAAAATTGGATCAGATAGAACCCTAACCTGAAAAAGTAGATGAATCAGTCATAGTTCAGAATCCAACAAGCATGGAAATAGACGTTGCGTATTACCTTTTTGCTATCTGCTTACTGGAGATCTTTAATCAGTCAGTTGAAGTCTTTAATTTGACTTTCGCCCCTTAATTTATTCCCTTTCTAAATCAGTCCCTCTCACTATCTGCTTTTTGTTTAATATTCCCTCCTTCCTTTGCAATTTATTTATTTTATTAGAGGCGGCAAAATCAGTCCATTAAATTATAATTTGTTCAATTTATTTTAATTTGAACTCATAATTAATTCACCCATTTATTAGTTTAGCTCATTTCAGTTCAACTTATTTTAATTCATTAAAGTTTGGATTAATATCTAGCCCAATTTGATTCATGAGAAATCTAGCGAAAATATTTTATTTTATTTAATATGTTATATTTGATCATAATAAAAAAAATATTAATTTTATAAGTTATCAAAAGATTATAAAAGAATAAATAAAGCAATTAAAACTTAATTAGAGTTTGACGGGTTGAGGTTATGACCCGCATTTTAACCCATTTCAGTCCAAGTAACTTTTGAACAGGTTATTAACTCAGATTTGACTCGTGCAAATTCAGTTCAATTCATCAATTTGACACCTATAATTTTACTAAACATTTAGACATGCAATTTAAAATAATAATTATAAATCGATATTTGGACATATAATTTTGAATCATGATTTGAAATCTCAAATTTTTCTAAAAACAACATTTGAGATTTCAAATTGTTTTTAAAATATAAATCTTGACCCATAAGTGTATATTTTATTTTTAAAAAAGTCCATCATTTTAAATTTTATAAAAAAAAAAACGCATGCTCGGCGTAAAAAGATTGTCCTACTATTGTGAAAGGATTATATTAAAGAATAATTAATTACCACTATTATTAACTTGTGGATCTTTATAAAATTACGTTGTATTTGCAAATTTGAAATCGCAAATATTTATTTATAAAAAGAACATGAAAATATTTGATTTAGCAATGTGGCGCCTTATAAAATTTTGATATCTTATTTTGTGAACTATAATTTACTCATTCGGTAATATTATATAATAATTGAGAAAATTTTAATAATTTTTATAACTTGTAGAATCTTCTTATTTATTTAAAAAAATATAACTTAAAATTTTAAATTATATGTATCGACAAAACTTTAAGTTTAAATTAATCTAATATCGATTATAATTTCAAATCATGTTGGAGCTTTAATTATCCTTTTAATCGGTTAATTTTTTCTTTTCTTTTTTCTTAACTAATTCTTTTTTTTTTATGTCACGCTTAAGTTTTTTTTTTGAATATATATATTTTTTAATTTCGTCTCAATCAAAACGATAAAAACAATTAAAATTTCTACGAAAAGTGCAAGAGGGATCAATGGCATTTCTGAGAATCTGACATCATTTAAGGGTAAAACTGTAATTCTATAATTAGGGTTAATCTGGCATAATTATTTTTTTTTTTGGTACTAATTTTTTCAGTTTCTTCCTCTTCTCCGTTGTGTGTTCCGATTTCAGGTTTGCTTCTCTTTCAATTATCTTCTTTTTTGCTCTCTGTCTTTTTCTCTTTGGTTGCCTTTTCGAGATCTCTTCATACTTTCCGATTTCATTGCTGATTTTCTTTTGTTGTTGCCAGCAATAATATATGAATATTATTTTCTTGTGGGCTCATCGTTGAAGCTACCGGTCCAGAAAATTTCGGCAAGGTAACAGTCGTTAATTCTTCTAATACAATCTATTCACTCACTATGAGGCGTAGGAATAGGCTAAGCACCTTCGTGATTATACACTTCAGTTGAGTTCCAACTTTTCATTAATTATTATCATGTCATTTTGTCATTCTTGTGGTTTCATCTTAAAGCCATAGGATCGGCTATGGGTTTCAATTATTATTGTTAGTTTGTTTCCCTGGGAGCTGTTGGTTGAATTTTCTTACTGTAGATAATATTAATGCAATTCCTGCAGTGAATGTGAGCAAAAAATTGGACTTTTGGGATGTCGAGAAAGTCAGATTTGTTGGGCATGCACTTTGTATCAGATGTTCTATCTATGTGCAAAGAAAGTTGAAACTGTTTGTTTGTTTTTTGTATTGCAAAACAACATAAAAGTTATGTTCCTATAGTTGTTCATCAAATGGGTTGTAGTCAGTAGGTTGATGCATGGGTTGATGCAGGTCTTTAACAGTTGGGACTGGGATGATACAAAAGACTTATAGGAAGCATTGGCAGGCTATTCCTTTATTCATAATTTAGGTCTAATGGAGGGAGCAGAACTATCTCTTTATGCACAGTTTGGGTCCTGAAAGAAGCCCAACAATTGATAGACTAAAAAAATTAGCTCTTCTATGCACCAACCCAAATATTTACTTACACTTATTGTCTTTTTAGTCTATAGATGAGTATGTAAATAGTACAATTTACTGATAGATTTCCTTAGCTATATGTATTAGCGTAAATTAGCCTCAAGGCCAACTATTATATGTCTTTATAATTGCTCCTTTTTGGTGCTTAAGTTGTAATATTAAAACATCCTTGCCTTTTCTCAAAACTGGGCAAATTAGAAAGAAGGCATATTTAGATGCCTTTAGAGTTTTAGTACATATTGGTTGATGGTGAACAATTCTTACATGTGGGTGTGAGTTTCTGAAAATTGATGATTTATTCTGTGTTTAGATTTGGTCAACTACTGTGGAGGGTGTTTTTGGTTTTGTTTCACTGCATTACGGAGCGTTTTACATTAGGGAAAAAACACAAAACAGATCCCATAGTGTAGAACAATAAAAAAATTGTGATATATTGGCCAAATTTCCTTCTTGCTATGTGATTAGCTAATTTTGAATTTTTCTCTTAATCCCGTATTTTAAGTTTTTTTTTTTTTTTGTTGCTATGGTACTATATATCTTCAAGTACAACCAGTTTTGAATCTTTACAATATGCAAGTTTTTTCTTTACTTTATTCCTCTATTTTTATCGGAAAGACGGGTGTCTCAAGCTAAATTGGGGAAGGAATCTCTCACAAACGTAAAGGCAGGAAAGAGAAACAGTATAGGGAAAGTATCTTGAATACTCATTTGTATTCCATATAAGAGGGTTAGAAATGTCTATCATTCCATGTAGTTTTCTTAATTCAAGGCTATCAGGTTAAGAATTTTGGGCTTTTCTATTGTATGATCAAATTGAGAGAACATTTGCTCTCTTTTAATGTGTATTTATTGACATTATTCATGCTGACTCATGCTCTCCTTCGAATTGTTACTGCAAAAATTCAATTTGTTAGGATGCTCCGTCTGTTTTGTTAGGTGTGATTTGTTATTTTCTTTCTTTAGTCATTGATATGAAAATTGCCATTACTATGTTGATGAGTTTGTTTTGCTAACTAAAAAAATGTGTTGATGTAAGTAGTAGAATATGTGTGAAAGAAAAGTAGAAATTCTAAAAAATCTACCATCACTAGATAATTGCAAGAAATATCTCTCGGAATTGAACATATTGCTAGAGAAAATAAGAGAAGGAACTTTATCTTTGAGTATGAATCAAACTGTGAATATTATGAATTTTGGTAGAAGAAATAACTCTTAAGTATACTTGTATGACTTAATTATTCTTCTTGTGGAGCGACTACTAAACCAAAATACCTTCGCGCTTGAATGTTAAATGCATATTTGTTGTTCTACCATTAAATGCTTTTGAAGTCTTGATTTTCTTTTGCATTGTAGGGAAGAATGGAATAATTGCATTAGAACAACAGTTCTACTTTGAAAAGAGAGTAGACTAGCCCATCTTTATATTAGGTGAGAATGATGTCAGCATATATTTCAATTATGTAGCATTCTTTATTCTGAATACTCATGTCCTTGAGATATCTTTCATAGTATTATTTTCTCATGGGTTTTATTTAAAAAAATTCTAAATTATTTTGAGAATCTTTCCTATTGGTTAACTGGAAAGGTTTATTTTTAATTGAGTGAATCTATCTAATGGTGCAAGTTTAATAAATCTTTATCAGAACTTTTCCAACTAAACTGTGAAATTCAAATGACATAAAGTAAGTTACAATGTAGTCGTACAGAATATATCAATTGTTTGGATGACAATTTTGGACCATTAGATGATCTTGGCATGAGGAAGCATTTTATCTGATGTTAGAATTTGTACTTCAAAACTTTTTGTGATATCACGACTTACTACTATTTCAGTTATATACAGTTCGACTTCATTGGATTTACAAGAAGCTATAGAAAGGACTGTGTTTGTTCTAGGTAGAGTCTTGTTAATTGGTGCTGTCACAATTAGAATATTGCTTTATCTTGTAGTGAACCAGTGGAAAGGTCTGAAATTGACCTTTTAGCCAGCAGAGTTGTTGTAATATAATACAGTTGTAGATTTATTTTTCTGTTTGATCATGCTATGCTTAAACATTTTTATTTCTTTTTTTCTGAAGATCTTTCTCCTTATGAAATATGCAATGTTTCATGGCCACGGATAATACTATCTTCAATTGTGACTTTTATATGCTTTAATAGGAATTTTAGAGGGTTTCAATTTTATGGACTATCTGAATGATAGGTGAATTTGCTGGGACTGCTATTTCTTTTTATATGCACATGGTTTTGGTTGGCCTGAAATTTGACCAAGTGCTAAATTGATTCTAATTTTTGGTGGACTCACACAGGATATATTGTTATTATAATGACATACATTGTATGGGAATTGCTTAATATGCCAGATCAACCCTTGCCAACATATTATTATGGAGATAACATTGTCGAGTACATCTCCTTTGTTTTTTTCTTTTTCAATCCAACTTTTAGACCAATACAATGGTTGATGCACTCAATTAATAATAGGATAAATTCTTTTGTAATATAAAGTTGTACAATGCAAGATTTTAATGTATGTATTCGATTACATTATTTTCTACAATTTTAATATTGTTGTTCTTGATCATCTGATAACTATCCAGGTGGAAACAGTCAACCATCTAAGAATATAAATGTTGGGCCCGTGCATGTCCATCTAGTGTAGAAAATATTATCCCAATTTCTGAAAATTGGCAAACTCTGTCTATCCGACAGAAGCTCCATCACATATCCGACCGTCAATCCTCTTCCTGGCGAAAGGTATTCTTTCTAATTTGAATATAAAATGCTTATTCATGCAGTCCTAAATTGGCCTATGTGATACATATCTTGCAGTTTTAGATCAGAAAAAGCAATTAGGGCTTCTAGTTTTCAATCTTCTTCTGCATTTAAATATTATTTTCCTATTTGTGCCTCATATATCAGTTCACTGTTTGTACTCTTTAAAGATCAACAATTTTTTATGTGACTGAAAACGGTAGTTGTTTATCTTCTTTTTTTTTTTGGAGGGGAATTGGGGGGGGGGGGGGGGGGATGTTACAACAATCTCCGTCAAACCTATCAAAGGTAAAAACTTTAAAACTGGTTCGCATTTCCAACTGTTTCCGGTGGCTAAAAGTTTAAGCTTGCTTGTAATGGGGCTGTTTTATGTAGTACTATATGGAATATGGCTCAGACATTTGTCAGTTTATCTCTTTCAAAAGAATAATAACATTGTTTGCTCATGCTATATATGAGAATAATTGTTGGTTTAGGACGTATGTGCCTTCTACATAGGAGGATCTAGGATTTAGAATCAGTGAGTTTGAAGCAGGTGCGGTTTACTTTATGCTATTTTTGCATGTAGATGTCGTCTGTGCCAAAACAGGTGCAACCGGCTGCAGAAGGCTTGCTCAGACCCAAGTGTAGAAAGCTAGATCACCTCTGCTCCTACACTTGATTTTTTATTGCCAAACCACTGAATATTCCTCATACATTTAAACAATGTAAGTGCCCAATGGATTTAAAGATAAAATGACCAGAATGTCATGTCACGCTTGAGATTTGAACCTTTGACCTAAAACAATTTTCGAACCCCTATTGCCGCTTTACTAGAATTTTTCCTTATGTCAAGGGGATTCAACAGTTTATATATAACCCTTAAAAAAACGTTTTGTTCCCTATTTATGCAATATAATTTTCCAACAAAGAGGATTTAGTTGAACCCTTGGCTCTATAGAGCTACGCCCCTGTAAGTGCCAGTAGAAGTTTGCACTCTTCCTAGTGCATTTGCACAGCCTCTTATCAAGTTACAACTAGATTAATAATACATTTTTACCTTTGCTAGATCAAAAAAAGGGTACAATGGAATAGCTGAATTGGGAAACTCATTTGGTGCTTCAGGCAAGTGCTAGTGATGCCTTGCAGGATGTTGACTTGTTTGAGATAATTAGCTGAAGACTTGCTTGAACATAGGAAACTCCTTGAGCGTGTTGCATCTTTTGTTGCTGGGGATGTGGAAAATGTATTTATTAAAGCTGATGAAATGTCAATGCTGTGTTTCTTTTCTGGCTTGGTCCAGTGTTGGTTTGTTTTTTAGAAGGAAACTGATCTTTCAGTGTAAGATTTGCTTTTGGATAATGTAGGCCATAAGTTGAAACTGGACATACATTATTCCCCCCTATATGAATCATAATATTTTTTGAATGTTTTGTTCTTGTGCTAGTTATTTAAGCTCTGGTCATGGTTCCTGAGGTAGACCCAGATCATGCTCTGATGATTGAAGAAAATTATCCCAACACAATGCTAATTGATCCAAAAAGAGATCGCTTTCCGTACTGCATCGTATGGTCACCACTTCCTGTTCTGTCTTGGTTTATCCCTTTTATTGGGCATATAGGGATTTGTAGGGAGGATGGTGTGATCCTGGACTTTGCAGGGCCAAACTTTGTTTCTGTTGACAATTTCACATTTGGGTCACCAACTCGCTATTTCCAAGTAAGCAGAGAGCCGGTATGTCTGCTGGCTCTAACTGGTTTTGTTTTTGTGAAGGACCTCCCTTACTCTTATCAAACTGTCACTGGCTTGTTGTGCCCTTCTTTTTGGTTCTACGTGCATTTTTTCCATCCAAGCAGATCTAATAACTTTATTATGTGATTGAGTAGGATTCATTGATTTTGCTATTTGGTTTGATTGGTCCTGATGCATATTCACTTTGTTTTCATCGCTTTTATGGCCGACAGTGCTGCTCCCTTTCTCCTTATTCAGCTGAACATACGGGTGAATATGTACAGAACCATGACAAATCTGGAAGCAATGCTGACACGTGGGAATCTGCCCTACGGAAGAGCATTCAAGAATTCCAACACCAATCTTACAGCATTTTCACTTGCAACTGCCACTCTTTTGTAGCTAATGGTTTGAACAGGGTGGGGTTTCAGGCTGGTGGATGGAATGTAGTCAACCTGGCCATTTTCATTTTTCTCAAGGGACGTTGGGTAAATAAAACATCTATTGTTAAAACCTATTTACCGCCTGTCGTTGTGCTTGGTTTAGGACTCATCTTTGGAGGAGTGACTTTCCTTTCTTTCCTGATGATTTTCATGTTTGCTCTTATTGGTTGGTTTCTCCTCGGCACATATTGTTTCAAGGGGTTGATCCATGTGTAGTAGTCACTTGGGATTATTCGATTCCTCTATAGTCTGGCACTTGTAATTTTGGACATGATACAAGTAACTTCTTTAGTTGATATACTAAAATATCTGAGAGCTGGTGACTTCAGGTTCTGTATATGTAAAAGATACTCGGTTGGAAAAGCTGGCTTCTGTTCCAGTTAAAAAGATTTTTTTTGAAAGGTACCCGGCAGAGACAAGAGGCTTGATTCTTTTGTCCAGGGAAAAGAAAATGAAATGTGAAAACTGTAATTTTTGTGGGGATTTTATTCAAGAATTCTGTTTTTTTTTTCTTTCAAAACTTATTTGCCATCGTATTGTTACTGTAGCATAAGATTGCACCCAGTGAGAAGCCCTTTTACATGGAAATGAGTTAATAAGATATTAAGAGATTGGAGAGAGATTGTTTGAGCAATATTATTGCTAATGGTTCTAGCTGGTTCTTCCAAATACTTGAACAGTCTTCATTGGTATTTTTGCACTATGAATAGATATATGCAAGAAAATAGATGCTTTTTAAATTAACGTTGCACCCCCCCCCAAAAAAAAAGAGAGAATAATTATAATGACAATGCAAACAGGAATTTGTTTCACAATCAAAATGTTGAATCTTTCTGAAAACTTAGCTAACACACATCATATGATCAACAGATGAAGTAGCTATTACTATTCACATCTATTCACCCCTATCGACTATCAGCTATCTTATTGTTTCTCGCACTTTTCATTATCACTGTCTTTCTCCGAACTATAATCCAAGCTTATATTATTAAACGACTTAGTACAATTACCCCTAGCTTGATTGTTCCCACACATAAGAAATATTTCTTCAAACATATTAATTTTCTTGTTGATGAACTTATCAAGAACAGGATTCGCCTATAATACAATAATAAAAAGAAGAAAAAAAACAGACTTAGTCAACCAATTTAATATTCTACAGTTTTGGGACAAAGAAATAACTTTTAACAGATTCTCAATATGCATCTTCTTTACATGACAATTTTTGCAATACAAGGATTTGGTCATCTCATTCATTATAACAACTAGCTGATGAACAAGGAAATGATTTATTACCCAAAAAAAACAACAAAAAAAAAAGACTGAAGAAATTCTTTATTTGGACATAAAGTTAAAACAACATTAATGCATAAGTAATGAACATGCTGCTACTAATACTGGTTGTACCCTCATCATCTCTTCCAAGACCACTTTTATTTAGTAGAGTTTGCACTGTATTTCATATGCTTGTAGTGTTTTAAGATGATAAACAATCTATTTAAAGTTATTACTTAATGGCTTTTAAAACACGACTAAATCATGAGATGATCTTAAACTGATTAGTTGATTTATTTCCTTGCTTCATTTCATCAGCTGAGATCTCCAAACATCAAATATTGATGTCGAATATGAGCTGGTCGAAAATGAGTAAAACAAAAACGGATAAAACATTTGTTTCGCTCGTATTTAACATAAATTAAAAAGAAGTTATCCAATAAACAAATAATATGAATATACATATTAACCGAAACTACTTCAACAATGACTAATTATGCTTTCAAAAAAAAAAAAAATTAACACGATTGTATTTATTATTTATAATAACATATATGACCTAAAAAGTAAATTGTCGTTCTACTTTTTTAAGCGGCAGATCGCAATGTGCCGTTACTAGTCTTATTCTCGTAGCATCCATCCTTTCACTTATTCTCACATTATCTTAAAGAAATAAGATTCCTTTTGCCGTCCCACTGTCTTGTTTTTTTAGGCGGCCTTGTTGTAGTAATAGGTGAGAGTATTTTCCGTAAACAGAATACCAAGAAAAAAGCAACTGGTGACGGAGAGCGCAAAAAATAAACTGGTATAGGCAGTTATAAGCACGTAAAAGTGACAAAATTCCTCCGACCGACAATGGTTTCCCAATCTATTACTTTCTTCTTTTTTTTTTCCAAATAACATTCATATCAAATCCTACTTATTTTTCAAGTTAGAGCTCAACCGAAAATAGTACATCCAAATTATCGGACACAGTAACGCACCAGCAACCCCCAAAAAGAGTGTCGAATTGCAAAACTTTTTTATTACCTTCTAGGAAAACATTAAAACACAATGATTTTCAGAGAGTATATATCTTGAAATTTAAGCTGTTGGAATGTCAATTGAAACCCAGAGAATTTTGATGTGGCAATGAATGACAAAATTCCTCTAAGACTGGCTTAACTCAACCAGAAGAATGGACCGACATTTGTATGTGGTTTTATTTAAACGGACAACTGCCTTACAAAATATAAAATGTGAACCGCTACCAACGGACAACTCCTGACCACTAGGCAAAAGTATTATAATGTTCCGACATCATCTTCATGCAGTTGCTTCTTTGAGATAAGCTATGAGATCTGCCCGCTCCTGTGGCTTCTTCAACCCAGGGAAAACCATTTTCGTCCCAGGAATATACTGTACAGAAAATGCCCCTCTGAGTCAGCAATTAAGCATAGTGAAGATGTAAAAAAATATCAATGTGTTCCTAGGCATTCAGTTGTCGCTCAAGTTATACCACAGAAAGCTAAAGAGCAACGCCCACTGCAGCTAATCTACAGCGAGAAGACAGTATGACACAACAAAATGTGCAAATCAACACAAAGGGTTAATCTAAAGGGTCACCTACACTTCACAGCAGCAATTGATTTCAACTAGTTTTGAACCTGCAGAAATAAAGCTCAAGTACATTTGGGAAAAAAAAATAGTACACTCCCCATGTATACGTGTCACCATGCATGCTTTGAACTCATACGTAGCTTTCCCACAATTATATTCGTTTCTAAAATAAGACAGTATCATAATCCCAGTTAATTTCTCTAAATAGATACAAGATACCATGACAAAAAATATAACTAGACTCCACTCTAACCATCCCTCTTTCTACTTCTCCTTGTGCGCATATTTTCACAAAATATGACCACATCCGTCTCTGTGAACAAGACTGAAACAACAAAGTTGGAGGCCTTGAGTCAAAAAGCTAAAGATGATCACGAGGCTAAGGTCTTTCTCTATTTCTGTGTTACTCAACCTCAACTTTTCATGGTCTTATTCTACCTTGGATTTTTTGACCGGAACACTGTTAAAGACACAGAGTAAATAAATATATGCTCCCCTAACCACTTATCTCTTTTGATTAGATGATCACACACTTCACCATGGTACCGAAACAAAGTTTAGAATCAAGTCTACTGCCCCCCATTATCAAAAGATTTATTAACAAAAAGTGTGCCCACACTTCAACGAACACCTTTAATGTAATTGAAGGCACTACAGCAATTGAGTGACTACAGATTAATGCATCTTCAATCTCACTTAAGTGAATAGCCAGATGCTGCTATCTCAATGCGAAAAGCAATATCAAGCTAAGTGCAGCAGAAATTACAAATTGCTACCAAAATTTTCTTATGTATACTTGTCTAGAGGTGCAAATATCTCATCTAAGACTTGCATCTTTATTGATTTGATCATTTTATGGACCCAAATGTCATTTTTTAGATAAAAGATAAAATTCCATATGGAGACAAAATTTAGAATTAATCATTTTTCTCGAGTCGTATGAAGAGAAAGCATCCTATACGTTTCCAACGGGGTGTTGTTCATCTACATCTATCCCAAAGGTCATTAACTGACTTTACTCAGATATTTCTTATCAAAATGAGGGATTCATTTCCGACGAAATCAAATCAGAAGCTATTTCTGCACCCCTGCCCGGTAGTCTTTCTCCATCTCATCTAATTTCCATTCCAAGAGTAGGATCTTGATTCAACTTTCTGCTGAAAGAGCATATATAGGACAGTGCTACCATATTAAGGTAGGTATCCTCAATGTTCTATCTACCTACCGGTCACATTATTTTCCCACATCTTAGCAGTATCTTGATGTACATGTGTGATGTGTCCTTTACTCAAGTAGGAAATGGCATTCAAAAACCTTAGATCCTAACTTACCGAAAAATTAAGTATTAAAGACATTTTGTCAGGATGATCTTTCTCGTCTGATAGGGAAACTTGCTCTGCTGAAGTCCTATTTTAGATAGGTTACAGATTTCGCAAGCATAATCTACAATTTAAATGGTTAGTAGCTTCACTCAACAAAAGAGCCTATTGTTTTAACTATATTATTGCAATAGCCTCCCTGCTTCACACAAGGTAGAGGGGCAAGGTTGTGTAGACCCACTCTCTCCACAAACCACTTGTGGGATTCTAGTGGTGGCAAATGGACAGATTGGATCCAATTTGGGCGGATTAAAAAGGATTCAGCTAAAATGGATTGGATTGCAATCCACCCATATGAATATGGATTAAAAAAAACGGATTTGCCACGATATGAATTGGCTAAAATGGTCCTAACCCACTTTAATTTGCTAAAAGCCAAAAACTTAAACTTCTAACCGAGTTATTTGAAAATCAGCTTTAACAATAATTTTTTTTTCACATAGTACAACCCCAGAAACGTGTTTCACAACACAATTCTTGTTAGTTTCCTTCAGGGGAAAATAATGACAATCAAAAAAAAATTGTAGAGTAGAAGTTTGTTAATATATTCTTATTCATATTTAGAAAAAAGAATCTCATCATTTTTCATCAAGTTTTGGAAGCTAATATTTTGTCCTCCTTTGTGTACTAATCCTTTTTTATTATTTGGTCGGAGTATTCACTAAACCTCCCATCAATGGTGAATTTTTCATTATAAAAATAGTCAAAGTCAAATGAAATGAAATCCTAGACTCTTGAAGTCTAAATCCCTTTGTTTTTTATGAGACAAAAGGATTATTATTTTATATAGCTTTACTGTTCAAATTATATTTCTAAAAGTAGACTAAATAAAGTTGACATGTAATATCACAAAATTTAACTCTTCTAAAAGCAATATTTGTTTTTAATATGTATATACAATTTTCATGTTAGTCAAAGGTAAATGATGTGTGTGGAAGAAAGGAAATGCGGCAGTATCATATTAATCAAAAGACACAAAGGAAAATTGGAAGTTGGTTGGATCGTAACAAAGGAGATGAAATTTGAGAAAAGGAAGAAAAAAGATATTGGAGAAAAAGACAAAAATGGTGATTTATCCTATGCGTAATAACAGTAGTTACAGAAAGGACCCAACAATGGAGCTACAATATCCGCAAACTGTTATACAGTGATGCTCTAATTTTGGGTATCCTAGAAGTGAGTTTGTACACGGATACCAATATCTGAATAAAAATAAAATGAAGCCCATATTTACCCAACTGAAATATAAGTGATCCAACTCATTAAAATGTGAGCTGATTTTATAAATATGGGCTGAAATTGCCGGCTCTAGGGGGACCACACAGGGTATGCTGTTGTTGTATAATTGAAGTGCTAGCACCCAACTATAGAAGGGATTTGAGGAGATACAAGAAGGAAAATAGAGAATCAAAGAGAGTCAGGAAGAACAGGTTCATTCACTTGCTCATCAACTTGAAGCTATACAAGAAGTGACAAAGAGGAGCAATGATTCCCAATTTTGAACAGGGAGAGGGAGGGAGGGAGGGGGGAGGGGCGGCTCCTAAAAGCTTCATCCCTTGGTTACTTACAGGTTAAATACCAGGAGAGGCTGTCAATTCAGTTTCTCTTCCTCACTAATACTTTCTTGCTCCCACCTATTCAAATGGATCTTTCCTATCATTCGTTTGAATTGGTGCGGTCTAGAGACTCAAATGTCATAAGAAATAAACAGATAAGACACACAAGACCAGGTAATCTCTAACAGTAGCCTCAGATGATGAGGAATATCTTTTATTTTAATATCTTACACGTACTAGAACCGTTAAAGATATCCATTGCCCACCAGGGGACCCAGAAGCCACTCAATCCTGATAACCTTCACAGTCAGATATTCAAGGAGAGAACTCGATGAAACCAAGGCTGCCAAGCCCCAGTGGACTTGACTTGAGAGACGAACCATAGGATCGATGAATTAATAGGTGAGACTCACATCGATTGGACCTCAACTAACAAATATGCACACTGACTGACTAAGACCAAGGGAAGAAGCACATAGAAAAGAGCTAAAGTTAGCTAGACAAATCAGGATAACATACAGAATAAGCTATATAGACAGCTGAAATCCGCCAACACTAAGATTATCTTTAAGGAGGCCTCAAAAGCAAACAGAAAACACATATGACTGAAGCGTTATACCACTCTCCACACCACAAAATCAAAGTCATACACAAGCATAGATGACTCTTACCTTCTTAGGATTGAGCAAGTAGTCATATAATGTATTTTCTCCCCAGGTCACAGCCATGTTTTTGTTTGCAGCAGAGTACGAGTAACCTGGAGTTGTACCAGATTGTCTTCCAAAGAGCCCGTTCAAGTTGGGTCCTGGATTTGGAATAAAATTGGCCGGATAAGGAAATTTTGAATGTGCACAAAGCAGACTTAATTGCTGCCTCTTTTGCAATATTACATGCACAGGGAGGAAAATGCATAAAGTAAATTTCCATGCTCAAGCATCAATCGTATGAGAGAATACAGCAGAATGGAAGAGGGCAATGACGGACAGAGACGAAAAGTGATGAAGACTAAAAATATTTAGAACAAGCTTAAAAGAATCTACATTCTACAATATTGTGAATGCTATGCCTCCTAAACTACTTAAACTATCACGCATGCACAATCCCAGCACTTGAAGCCAATTCCACAACTCATGCACACCTGAAGATAATCAATCATCTTGCTAGCACAGCTAAATTTAAGTTAAAAGGGCAACACTCTTACAGTAAGTCACACATCTTCTGGTATAAGCCCATCCTTGCCTAACTCTTAGGAAGGAGAGAAATTAAAGAACAAGTCTCATACCCCAACACCACGATTTTCTTTTATTCTCCACTTTTTGATTTGTAACAAGAGGTACACATGATAACATGATATAAAATTGGAATATAAAAGGGCAACACGGAGCATGAAGCATCTAGCATTCACACATGCTCCAAGAAAGGGAACCCCCACCCCCCGCCCCGCCCGGAGTGATGTAGACAATCTACCTTGACACAAGGGTAGGGTGGCTAATCCACGGGCTCAAACCCGTGAACTACAGGTCGTGACTTTTAACTTTCTCAAAGGTTCCAGTTCATATAAATTTCTTAAATATAATCGAAAGAAACTTGGAAATTACGGCAGAAATTTCCAATTGCTAATTCCCTTGCATTCTGCATTTTATTTTAATATCCACATATAAAAGTTAAAATCATGCATGTGCATCTCAAATAGCACACTGTGGCACCTTGATCGACCTTTGACTTCTACCAACTACAGATTTACCGTTTCGTTAAAATTATGTGCAGAAGATCTCAAACAAAGCTGTGTATCTTGCAGCCATATCATCATCACCACCCTAAATTAGTTGTACAAATGTAATGCACTCACAGCTCTATCAGAAAATATTGCTTTTTATAATGGATAAAAATTAGGAAATTCTAGAAGCAAACGCAATAAAAAATGTCAAACTAATTAATATACTTGAATTTTACTCCATTGAAAACCTCATCAAAGGAAACTGGTGCACGAGAATATTCACTAGTTGCATCCTTATTGCGAAAACTGAAAAAAGAAATTATTTAAACCGTAACCCATATGACTTATTAAGTTACTCCTCTCGTTTTCTCTCCTGGACTAAACCCCTTCATCTTCTCCTCTCACTACCTAAACCAATTTAATCCCCATCTACAGGTCAGGTCTCAATAACACCATCGCATTAGCAGTAAGAATAAAATCAAAACAAACATATGCACCACCACAAAAGACCAAACAAAACAGCTACTTCCATAAGATTCGATCAATGGCATCTAAAAGAATCAGTTTACACATGTGAATCCACCAATAAAAGCTCAGATCTGCGCGATGAATAAGAAGCTGAAAATCAACAAAAGAGCAAGAACGCCGTAGGAAATCAGAAAACAAAAAATCATGCATAATACCATGATCTTATACTCAAAGAGATTTTAAAGCAAACGACATACTAATATAAGAAGTAACAATCAAACGCGTCAAAAATGGGTCTAACATTTGAATCTAATACACAGAAAACTCAGATCCATGATAAACAATAAGCGGTGAATAAAAAGTAATGATAAAAAACACCATAAAAACTCAGAAAACATAAATTCATGTATACAAACAGGAAAAAATATATATGGGTATAGCCAAAAAAAATACCTTGTTTATGACCAGCTCCTTTTTCGACAGTGTGACACTGAGCGCATTTGGTCTTGAAGATCTTCTCTCCGGCTTTAGGATTACCAGGTGGTGCTTCCCCGAACGACGCCATTTCTACGACTTTCAACACACACGCAGAGTGAGAGGAAGTTTGGCGGTGCAAATCAGGCGAAATAATAAATAAGGAAATTTCTTCCAAGTGTGAGGGTTCTCATTCAACAAAAGAGCTTTTCGGGTTTAGTGGAACGTGTCGCGAGGGCGGCGGCACGCCTCTATTATTTTTAAATGACAAAAGAGCCCCTCGCTTGTGGTTTTATTTACATCCCGTGAAAAGCGTAAAATGAACACCAGGCTTTAGCTTCGTTCCTAACGAAAAGTCGAAAATGGAGAAATACTGCTCGGTTTGAAATCGGGATATTCCAAAAATTATATACTTACTATTATGAAATTAAAATTATAATCTATATAATTTATTAAAATTTTTATAAAATAATACTGCCTAATATAAAACATTATATTAACATAACTTATTGTCATCCAGCTCCTCATCTATTGAACTCTCGGCTTACGCAATGATCGGATCGGAAGAACTCTTTTCAACCGCCCATGATTGAGACAAACGTAAATGAGAAGAAATTCTTTTTCATAGTCTGTTAATTTTCTTCTTGTTGCATCTCGTCGATACGATAGGTTGATTTACCTTACTAGTCATATGCCCTAAAGGTTTACTATATTATATTCTTATCATTTTTTATTTTTTTTTTGCAATAATATTAATACAATATTATACACTTACCGTACACAATATATAAATCTTATATAAAAATATATAATAGTGTATAACGGGTGCTTATGCACACCACAATATTATATAATATTATACATCTTATACAAAAATTGTGCTTGGTCTCATACAAATTTCAATTACGAAACTCCATTCGAAATAGGTCAAATCATTTTTAAATGATTTCAAAGTTTAATCACAATTTTAAAATGACACCACCAACAAATCACAATCATTTGTCAAAATCTTTAACAGATTCAAAATATATTTGTGAATTTTCAAGCTTTTAAGATTTCAATAATAAAAATTGTTTTTAATTTAATTCATATAATAATTAATATTTAAATTTATAATAATAAAAAAATATTAAAATTATACATAATTTCGACTAATGTGAATACAACAATTTAAAAAAAAAAAAAGGAAGAAGAAATAAAAAAGGGGGCAGAAAGAAGTATCGGGGGGGAGAGAACGAAGAAGCAAAAGAAAAAAAAAAGGAAAGAAACAGCACCAAAAAAAATAAATACTGAAAAAAATAAAACTAAAAAAATAATAATTTTATTTGAAAAGTATTAGAAGCGCGAATAAAAGTCTCACATTAATAGTTGAAAAGATTGAGAAGCGAGATATAACGTATAGGATTTCTTAAGGGTCGTCCGCACAGATACTTCTATTTTGTGATTGTCTTTGATTTTTAGCTTTCCCTTCAAATCTTAAGTAACAAAAAAAAAAAAAAAAAAGAGTAAATATACTTGGGTGGTGAAAAAAAAATCACAATGTAAAAAGGTTTAAGTTCAATTAAAGATATACTCCAAACATAAGTTCTATTGCACAAGTTATACCCAGAACATAAATTTAGTGGCATAAGTTAAGGCTGAAGGCAAAAGAAATTATGTCAAGATATAAGTACAGTGCCACAGGTTATGCTTAAAGGAAAAAAAAATTAAGCTCAAGGCACAAATTATTTATGCCCCAATGCAAAAGTTTTCTAAAAGTCTTGCCCTACAAATTAAATACTACGTAACTTATGCCTCAAGGCAAACATTCTTTAAAAAAGTTTATCGTGAGAAATTAATTTATAATTAAGGATATTTTGACTACAAATTTTCATTATATGAGTGACATGAACACAAATTAAAGACTCATAAATTTGAGGGATAAAAATTAAAGACCAACTCCAAATAAAGTAGTCCGTGCAAAAACTTGATCTCTTAATAATGTAAACTCTATCGTAGATAATCATGCGGGTTTGACCCAAAACGAGCAATATCATACCTTGTTAAGAGTGATTTTGAACTGATTTTAACCAAGAAAAAGTCATTTAAAAAAAATACATTTCTAAAAAGCACATTTCAAAATAAATAATTTTAAAAACTTGATCAAACAAACTATACATCATTAGAAGCACTTGCCAGAAACATTTTTGGACAACTTTTTTTAGGGTCACAAACGCTTTTATAATTTCAAGGAAAATTTTTGAATTAATCATTACCTCATACGTTGTTATGATTTTTTTTTTCTTATAAAAAAGATAAATAATATCTAAATTAATAACTATATTATTAATCATTTGGTGGATTTAATCATATTTTTATTATCGCGCAAAACGCGGAAAATATTCACTAGTATAGTTTTATAAGTAAGATCTGAAAAGAATAGGATGTACACAGCTATTTTCACCTTCGTGAGGCAGAGAAATTGCATATTTAGTTATATTTTATTACATCTTATCTCTTAATTACAACACTAATACATATCAATGTAGTCATATAGGTGAGGTTTGAGGAGGATAAATATACGAATTTTTTTTTTTCTATTTTTACAGAATAGTAAAAATATTTTTAATAGATCTCAATTAAAAAAAGAAGATATCCGAAGCAATAAAATATGACCATAAAATATTAAGATATAAAGTAATAAAAATAAATAACAAAATGACTTGAGGAATAAGAAACTATGGCAATTGCTAATATTACAATAAAATAAAACTTTTAATTAGAAAAAAAATTAAGAACAATTTCTTAACGATAATTGTTTTATAAATCCTTATTATGAAATAATTTGGCGTATTTTAATATTATAATTTTTTTCTTGGCAGTATTATGTTTTATATTATTACTTATATATTTTGCAAATTCAAATTTAGTAGTAAATGAAAAAATGTTGACAAAAAATCAGAGTCTGCAAATACAATTTACAAATTGCATTCACTGAATGCACTTTATAAATCGCATTTGATAAATGCGTTTATAGCCAAAAAAAGCAATTTAATTTTTTTCTTTAAATTTATCGTATAAATAAATTAGTTAAACATTCAAAACTTGGGATGAGATAATACTAACCATATGAATCAATAAAAACTTTTAGCATAATATAAGACTCGCATGGACAATGGAGGATTCAAGATTTTAAAGCAGTGAGTGCTATATATATTTAGAGCATGTGGTCAATTGTAGTATATGATTAATGGATTTAATTGAATAATATATTTTCATCACAAAATATAAAAATATAAGTAAAAAATTATTAAAATATCAATAAATATAAATTTTGAATTATCATATTTAAAGTTTATAACCGACTGATAACGCACAATCGCTATGACTATGGTATAAGTCCAAAACTTTTTTTAAAACTGACATTAAAAATATTTTAATGCAAAATATAATAAATCTTATTTCATATTTATTAACAAACTAAAAATAAAAATATCTGTAATTACATAATTATTATTGATGTTTTCCTATCTGAGGGAAAAAATAGATACTAACATTATTGCTTGCACTAATTTTATTTTGAAAAATAACTATTCAATTTAAATTGAACATAAATTATATAATTTAATTTATCTACAAAAATATAATAAACAATTTTTTTACAAAACAAAATCTTAAACTGTAATTCACAAGAAAAAAATAAAAATAAAAGGAAAAATTACATAAAAAATCATAAGAGTAGTAGATTATAGTAAAAGGAATTAAAAAAAAAAGTCAAAAAAGAAATCAAATAAAGAGGAGAGAGAGAAAAAAAAGAAAAGAGGAAGGAAAATCACTAAAAATGGTGCTACGTAGTTGTAGGATTTGATCCCACGACCCAGAGATCAAATTGATTAGTTAATTTCCTTTCCAACCAAAGCACCAACACTTGTTTGTATTGTGGGTGCTTGTTCTATTATTTATTTAATTCTTGTGAAATTAGAAAAATAAAACGAATTTCTTCTTGTTAATTTTATATAAACATTTATGAATTTCACGTCACGAGTACTAGATGCTCGAGAACTCACATGGACCTATGTGAGTCCGTCCCTGCGCATGGATAATAGCGCTAATATGATGTAATAAGGATAAAATAATAAAAATAACTCAAACGAATTTTTTGTTAATTACTTTTTCTAGAAGAGTGAAACAAGATATACACTAGAGAAATGATTAAAATTAGTTTTCAAATCTGAGTTTTAAAACACATTCAAGAGTATATTACATGTCGAATGCATAGAAATAGTTAAATGTCACCAATTCATCACAAGTAGAATAAACATGTAGTTATGTATTTGTTACCTGCAATAAGAACAATAGTAACAGATAATCAATTAGTAACACTGCCACTAGCAGACAGTAATGCATGAAATTTAAGCTGTTTGTATGTCGACTGCCCCATTTTGTTCTACGTAACGTAAGCACGTATTGAAATCCAGAGAATTTCACAAGAATAAGTTTGGGGAAAGCAATTGGTCCATAGAAGCCTAATAGATAGAACAAAAATTTCAACTAGATAACAACGAACTGGTACAGGCAGTTATAAGCACGTAAAAATTTCGATGTGGCAATCAATGAAAACTCTCTTAACAAAAATCCTCTCAAGACTGGCTTAACTCAACCAGAAGAATGGACCGACATTGCATGCGGTATTATTTAAACAGAAAAAATATGCCTTCCAATATATATAAAATGTGAACCGCTACCAACGGACAACTCCTGACCACTAGCAAAAGTATTATAATGTTCCAACAACATCTTCATGCAGTTGCTTCTTTGAGATAAGCTATGAGATCTGCCCGTTCCTGTGGTTTCTTCAACCCGGGGAAAACCATTTTCGTCCCAGGAATATACTGTACAGAAAAATGCCTCCGAGTCAGCAATTAAGCATAGTGAAGATGTAAAAAAATAGTATCAATATGATCCTAGCACATCCAATTGTTGCTCATGTTGTACCACAGACAAAGTTAAAAACCAACTCCCGTGTAGCTAGTTTACAGCACCAAAACGGTACGACACAAATATGCAAATCAACGAAAAGGTTCAATCTAAAAGCCACTATACACACTTTCACTTCACTGCAGTAGTTGATTCAACTAGTTTGAACCTGCAGAAATAAGGCTCGCGTGCATTTTGCGGGGGAAAAAAGTATCATACATGCTTTGAACTCATATGTAGCTTTCCCACAATTATATTCGTTTCTAAATTAAGACAGTATCATAATCCAGGTCAACTCCACCAAATGGATACAAGACATCATGACAAAAAGACACAACTAGACTCCACTCTAACCAATCCTCTTTTTACTTATCTTTTGTGCACGTTTTCACAAAATGTACCACATACATCTCTGTCCACACTTGACAATGTAAGCAACAAAGTTGGAGGCCTTGAGTCAAAAAGTCAAAGATGATCAAGGGGCAAAAATTTTCTCTGCTTTCGCTTTATTCAACCCCAATTTTTCATGGTGTTATCTACCTTGGATTTTTCAATTTGAACACTCTTGATGACACAATTAAATAAAAATGCTCTTCCCTAACCACTAATGCTTTTCGATTAGATGATCACAAGAATGTCTACATGCTTTGTCCATGGAAAAAAATAGCAGAGACCCACTCATGTTTTTTTTTTTTTTTTTGGGGGGGGGGTAATTAACAAAAAATGTGCTCCATATTCCGACGAGCACCTTTAGTGTCATAGAAACACTAAAGCAATTGAGTGACTACATATTAATGCATCTTCAATCTCACTCAAGTAAATAGTTAGTTGTTGCTATCTCAATGTGAAAAGCAATATCAAGCATAGTCAGATGTTGCTATCTCAATGTGAAAAGTAATATCAAATTATGTGCAGCAGTAATTAAAATTGCTACTCAAACTTTCTTATGTCTACTTGTCTAGAGGTGCAAAGATCTCATCTAAGACTTGCATCTTTAATTGATCTGAGCATTTTATGGACCCATTTGTCATTTCTTAGATGAAAATTCATGCAGAGACAACCTCCTATCAATCATTTCTCTCGAGTTGTATAAGGAGAAAGCTTCCTATACATTTCTAGGGGTTGCTCATATACATCTATCCCAAAAGTTGTTTACTTCAAAAGTTTCGTATCAAAGCGAGGGATTCATTCCAGGTGAAATCATATCAGAAGCCATTTCTGTTCTACCATTAATTGTTGCTATTTCCGCACCCCTGGTCAATGGTCTTTCTCCATCTCATCTAACTCACATCCAACATGGAGATCTTGACATCAACTTTCTGATCAAAATGGCATATATCTGGATAGTGATGCCATATTAAGGTAGGGTTTCCTTGATGCTCTATCTACCTACCCATCCCCTTTTTTGCAGATCTTAGCAGTATCTTGACATATGTGCATCCTTTACTCAAGTAGGAAATGGACGTTCAAAAACCTTAACATCCTGCCTGACTGAAATAAATTTAGTATTGAGGACATCTTGTCTGGATGATGTTTCTTGTCTGAAGGGGAAAAATCCAAGTTAGTCCCACACTTACAAACCAACTCTCAATAACCCAACCGCAAAATAGGTTTTTTATTGGTATTGGGTTATCCGACTAATGGTTGGAAAATAATTTGGAATTTTATAGTTAATGGCGGTTTACGGTTTATCAGTGTGGGGGAGGATTGTTCAATATTCTTATAGATTAAAACCATTAATCCGTTAAAAAGTATTAAATTTATGTTTCTACCCAATTAATATGAAGTATCTCTATAAACCCACTTCACTCAATTTTCTTCGCACAGTACGCTATGGTTCTCTGTAACTGATTCTTCAGTTACTTTTTTTATATGCTTAAACAATTATAACAAGTAATCCTACACTTTAGATTACAGCTGGATGCTTTATTTATGAAGAACTTGGATCATGTATTTCCTTAATATAATTTTGATTTTAGATACTTGATCAGTACCTCAACATTCTCCGTTTTAGTTCTCTGTTAACTGCATCGAACAATATTCTTTAGTATTGTTTTAGTTTCAGGCTATATGTTCCTTGTTGTATAAGTACATTATTACTTTAACCGTCAAACCAACCGATAACCGCTAAACCAATCTAAACCAACCAATACTTATCAGTTCAGTTTGCGATTTAGCACATTTAAAACACCATTAAGTGCATATATCCCACCGGACCACCAGATAAGCACCCCTAGCTAGAAACCACCTGTAGAAGGGCTTCAAGGAAAAATAGGAAGGGAAGGAAAAAACCAAAGCGGGTCACTTTTTATTTTTATAAGCAAACATGGTTCAATCACTTGCTCATCAACTAGAAGCTTCACCAAGAAGTGACTGAGAGGAGGGATGCCCGATTTGTACATGAGGGGGAAGCCCTTCCATAAAGCTTCACCCCTTTGGTCATTAGCAGGTTAAATACCAGGCCAAGCTGCAATTCAGTATTTCTCTTCCTCACAATTACACTCTTTCTCCCACCTATTCAGCTGGATCTTTCCTATCAGGACCTCTTTTTATTCATTTCAATTGGTGAGGTCTAGAGATTCAACTGTCATAAGAAATAAACAAATAAGACACACAGAACAGGTAATTCTCTATCAGCAGCTTCAGACGATGAGGAATATCTTTTATTTTGATATCTTACACGTACTTAACCGTACAAGATATCCATTGCCCACCAGGAACCCTAGAAACCATTCAATCCTGATCGCCTTCACAGTCAAATATTCAAGTTGAAAACTTGATATAACTTGAGAGACGAGCCAAAGGGTTGTTGAATTAATAGGTGAGACCCACATCAGTTGGACCACAATAAACAAATCATGGCATATAAAACCAAGGTAAGAAACACAGAGAAAAGCGCTGAAGTTATCTTAAGACAAATCCAGATAACATACAGAAGTAACTATATAGACAGCTGAAATCCGGGGAAACTAATTATTTTCAAGGAGACCTCAATAGCAAACAGAAAACACATATGACTAAAACCAATCTCCACACCACAAAACCAAAGTCATACATAAGCATAGATGACTTTTACCTTCTTAGGGTTGAGCAAGTAGTCGTATAATGTATTCTCTCCCCAGTTCACAGCCATGTTTTTGTTTGCAGCAGAATATGAGTAACCTGGAGTTGTACCAGATTGTCTTCCAAAGAGCCCGTTCAAGTTGGGTCCTGGATTTGGAATAAAATTGGTGTAAGAAAAAATCTGAATGTGCACAAAGCTGACTTAATTACTGCCTCTTTTGCAATATTAAATGCACAACAGCACCAACAACTTCAACATACCCAGTGTAGTCCCACAAAAAAAGAATCAAGATAGGGATAAATTGTATGCAAGGCAGAGAGGCTATTTCGGATAGACACTCGAAAAATGCAAAAAGTACATTGCATTCTCAACTATCAATAATATGAGACAATACAGCAGAATGAAGAGGGCAATGATGGACTGAGATTGAAAATCTTTAGAACAAACTTAAAAGAATCTACATTCTACAGTAGTTTGAATGCTACGCCTCCTGAACTACTTAAACTCTATCATGCACGCACAATCCGAGCAGTGGAAGCCAATTCCCCAACTCATTCACACCTGAGGATAATCGAACATCTTGCTAGCACAGCTAAATTTAAGTTGAAAGGGAGACACTCTTACAGTTAGTCACACATCTTTAGTGTATCCACATCCTTTCCTAACTCTTAGGAAGGAGAGAAATTGAAGAGCAAGTCTCATAACCCCAACACCACGATTTTCTTTTTTCCTCCGCTTTTTGATTTGTTTAACTCACAAATATTTCAAATTAATGAAGATGTACGTATGATAACAAGATATAAAATTATAACACAAAAGGGAAACACGGCTTCACCAACGTCCACGCACGGACAAAGAAAGGAAGCACCCGGGGGTGTGATGTGTCAAGAGTAGAGTGGCTAATCAACGGGTTTGAACCAGTGACTTGTATAGGTTACCATTGCTCCTAGGCTCCCCTTCGTATAAATTCAACCGCACAACTTGGAATTATGGCAGAAATTTCAAATTTCTAGTTCCCTTGAATTCTGCATTTTATTTTAATGTCCACATGTATAAGATAAATCATGCATATGCATCTCAAATAGCACACCATGGCACCTTGATCCACCTTTAACTTCTAATAACTACAGATTTACCATTTCATTAAACTTATATGCAGCAGATATCAGACAAAGCTGTGTATCTAGCAGCCATACTACCACCACCTCCTTAAATTAGTTCTACAAATTCAATCACTCACAGCTCTATCAGAAAATTTTGTTTTTATAATGGATAAAAAGGAGGAAATTGTAGAAGCATACGCAATAAAAAGGTGGAGCTAACCGATATGCTTGAATTTTACTTCATTGAAAACCTCATCAAAGGAAACTGGTTAACCGAGAACATTCACTAGTTGCATCCTCTATTGCAAAAACTGGAAAAGAAAATTACTTAAACTGTATCCCATATGACTTTCTCTTTTGGTTTTCTCTCCTGGAGAAAATCCCTTCCCTCTTCTCCTCTCACTACTTAAACCAATTTAATGCTTATCTACAGTTTAGGTCTGAATAACACCATCGACAGTCCGCATAAAACCATTGAAATCAAAAGACCAAACGAAACAGTTATTTCCACAAGATTCAATCAAACGCATCTAAAAATCAGTTTCCACATGTGAATCCACTAAGAAAAGCTCAGATCTGCAGATGAATAAGAAGCTGCAAATCAACAACAGAGCAAGAGCTCCACAGGAACTCAGACACAAAAAGACCATGATCTGATACTCAAAAAGATTTAAAGCAAACAATATCCTCATATAAGAAAGTAACGACCAAACGCGTCAAAAATCCATACACTTGGATCCATGACAAATGATAAGGGGCGATTACAAAATAAGCACCAAGAACACCATAGAAACATCAGAAAACGTAAATTATGTATAAAAACAGGAAAAATACATATAAAAAAAAAACCTTGTTTGTGACCAGCTCCTTTTTCGACGGTGTGACACTGAGCGCATTTGGTCTTGAAGATCTTCTCTCCGGCTTTAGGATTACCAGGTGGTGCTTCCCCGAAAGAGGCCATTTCTCCGACTTTCAACAGACGCACAGAATGAGAAAGATTTAGAGGCGAAATAAAATACTAGGAAAATTCTTTTGAAGTGCGAGGGTTTTGTATTGTATTATAATTTATAGAGGGTTCTTATTCAGCGAATGCAACTTTTCGGGGTTAGTGAAAATGCAATGCGGAACGTGTCTCGAGGGCGGTGCCACGCTTCTACTTTTTAAAATGACAAAAAGCCCCCTCGCTTAAAGAATTCTACACTATTTATATTTTAGTTTTACATCTGGAAGTTTCCTTTTATTTAGGTCAACAATTTTGACCATTAAAAAGTCCGATAACTAATTTACATATTCATATATATTCAGAATAAAGGCTTTAAGTGTACTAAAACCCGTTTTTGAAGTTGTTATTTAATTAATGTTCCGCCTCATAATTTTATTGCAAGAAAAATTTGATAGCTTTAAATATTCGTATCGTAAAATGTAGCGATGTTTAAATATGATTTATTATAGTAAAATTTAAATATTTTTAATTGCGGTGCATGTAAAAAATAGTTAAATCTGTATTTTAATCATGCATACACAACTGAACTCCATGTAAAAATTGGCTGGAATGGCATGTGTTATTGAATTTTTTTTGCAAAAGATATAATTTTTTTTTACAAATTTCAACACCTAAATCTACTCCAAATAAATTCAAAGTTAAAACATAAGTTTCATGTCTCATAAATAACAAACCTCAATAATTAATTTGTCATAATAGCAACTTATCTAACAAATCCATTAACACCCTTTTAATTTTTTGATGTATTTATGTTCTTAGTCATACATGACTAGAACACATGTTAAATTGACTAAAATGTCAGTTATATGATGTATACATACACATTATTGTACGCTAATATCCAGCATTAGGTAACTTTCAAGTGATAACACATACTTCTTTTTTCGCTTCTTCTGCTTCTGCGTTCAGACACACACACACAAACATATATATATATATATATATATATATATATATATATATATATATATATATATATATATATATATATATATATGAGGCGGGTAATACTTATATGAGGCAGCCAAAAAAAGATATCCAATGAAATAATTGTCCAAATAAACCAAATAAAATAAAATAAGAAGGAAATTTGATATGATATAGCAAATTTATGCTATATATTTACCATTAGCGGCTGATGTTTAAAATAATTGCTAGTTCTAGTTGTGGCTACATTTTGCATTTAATAGCAGATAAGTTTAAAAAGTCTTCTAATTTCTTTCCCCCTCTCACTCGCTTCTCTCATGTCTCACTCAACTCTCTTCCTCTCTCCCCTCTCACACTTGTCTCTCTCTCTCCCCCCTCTCACACCCCTCTCTCTCCCTCTCTTTATATATATATCTCGCTTCTCTCTCTCTCTCTTTGATTTTTTTTTTAATTTTTTCGACTGTATTTATGTATTTTGAAGGAGAAATTGTTGGGCAAATCTTTGTATTTCTGTACTTTGCCGTTGATTTCACCTCAGAATTTTTTTTTACAAATACAAGTGATATAAAAGTGAATGAATACAAGTGAAATTAGAGCGAATGAATACAAGTGATACAAGAGCGGACGAATACAAGTGAAACTAGAGCAAACGAATACTGCCCCTATATTTTATGTTTGTTTGTATCCTCGTATATACATGGACTATATTCACCGATTAAGAGAACGCATACAACCTATGATGACTATATCCATCGAGATTGTATGCGTTGATACAATCATTGGGACAAATAAATAAAAGTGATATAAACTGGTAACAGTTGATACATTAGAACGACTGAATGCAAGTGAAATTAGAGTGAATGAATACAAGTGATACTAAAGTAAATGAATACAATCCTCTATTATTGTTATTATTATTTTGTTTGTATCTTTATATGCATATGGACAGTATTTGTCAATACAAGTTGTATTCATATGAATACAACAGATACACTCGTCTGAGATGGAGAGGCAAAAGAGAGAGGGGAGAGAGAGAGGGGGGGGGGGGGGGGGAGAGGGAGAGGTGAGCAAGAAAGGGGAGAGGAGAGAGGCGAGCACGAGAGAGAGAGAGAGATTGTGAGAGAGAGATTAGAAGACCTCAAACAATTGTTACGAATGATAAATACCTAATAACACCATTCCAGGCCTCGTAATCCTTGAATTTGCTATATTATTAATTAGAGATTATCAAGCACACTATTAATGAGAGTCAATCTCCCTTTGTCAAAATATACTGAAGCCACCATGAGGCTATCCTCTTTTCAAATCTACCAATATTATTCCAAACCTCAAAAATTTTGAATTTTGCACTTAGTAAAAGGCCTAGATAAAACGCGTGAAGCGATCCAATACTGCAGTCCACAACCCCCAAAACTCTTGAAAGTATCTCACATGATTGATCAGATAGATAGATAATACCTTTTATAGTATTAGCATGTAGACATGATTTCAAGCTTCCTTGATTTTAGTCTCTAATCCAAGGCTTCATTAGTTATTAGAACTGTATTTCTGACCTGTCTGCTTTTAATAAAGATACTCTAAAATTTGGAGATCATTAATTGTCAGTGATACTAATCCTTTATTATTGACATGCACAAAATCATTGACGTTTACTTTCGAAAAGTGTCACATTAAATTTGTATAACACAAAATTTCTCTATATATTCCTTCTAATCAGCCTCATGAATGACGAAATTTAAAATAATTTTGGTAACAGGTAAAAGGGAGGTGAAGACTTGATACTGAATTTAAAAAGAAAAAGAAGAAAGAGGACACATAGAAAGTTTTAAGGAATAGAATAGAAGGGGAAATGAAAAAATTGAATGGAGAGGTAATTTTCATCATAATATCTCTTGTACAACCCATTTTTCTTCATTTTTTTTGCTTTGTTCCTATGATATACATTTAAATAGGAAAAGTTTAATCAAACAATATTTTACCCCCTCCGTTTCAATTTATATGATGTAATTTAACTGAATATTAAGTTTAAAAAATATAAAAAGACTTTATAATATACTAAAGTTATCCTTAATATATATATATATATATATATATATATATATATATATATATATATATATATATATTGAGTAGAAAAATATATATTTATAAACTTTTTATTAAATAAGTGAGATTCATATATATAGAATATTAATCATATAATTATTACATATTTATTTAATTAATAAAATATATAATTTTTAAATCGACTAAAAAAATGTATTATGAAAAGTGCAGTAAATATGAGAGACCATTAAAATTATCAATTCATACTAATAGCCTGTTTGGCCAAAAGCTTCTAAGAGGTCAAAAACGCTTATTTTTAAAAAATAATGTCTTTGGCCAAGCTTTTGAGAGAAAATAAGTGCTTTTAGGGAGTAAGCTAAAAAAATAGCTTTTCTCCAAAAACACTTATTTGAAAAACACTTTTGTGAAAAATGCACTTAGAAGCACTATTCAAAAGCTTGAACCAAACACATTATAACTAAAAGGTATTTTTTAAAATTTTTTAGTCAAACACAAACTGATTCTCGCAAAAAGTACTTTTTTAATAAATACTTTTAAATAAAACACTTTTCAAAATAAGCTAATTTAGAAAAAAAAATTCGACTATAAGATACAATAATAACCTCTAGATAATAACTAAAATATTCTCTTCAAAAGGTAGAATAAACGACTCTCAATCAACGGATCCACATATTATTTATTCCTTCTTTTAATATATATGTGGGCTAGCCAGCCGTATTTCTTTACAACGAAGTTGTCTATGAACTGACCAGCAACTTGTTATTTATTTTGAGTTGTCAATTGAATTTTCTTTTATTTGTTTTTTACTATTTGGAAGATAATATGGTAAGCTGTTCGTTCACATTAAGTCATTGTTCTACAGATTTATTTTAAGATGGAATTTTCACGCTCAAAGTTACATATTCTTTTTTCGTTTATTACCTTTTTTTTTTTTTTTAATTTCATTGACAAATGGATCATATTCATGAATCTTACTTTCAGGTTTACAATCACTTTTAAAAAATTTTTTATACTTAACAAGAGTGATAATTATCTACGTAAACAGTGTGATATATACATGCCATGCATTTTGTTTACCTGCTGCAAACATCGAAAGCAATTAGTTTTTCCAGGGTCATAAAAAATTATTTTTATGTTAGATATACTTTTTTAATAAAATTACTCTTGTGGCTTGATTTTGAACACATATTTATTTTTAAACAGTTAATTCTTATGTTCCATTGTTTATTATACTATACCTACATATATATCTCAATTAAAATTTATTTTCAATGTTATTCTTTTATCTGACTCACTTTTTACACCCGATATAAACCCAAACCAAAACCCAATTTAAGTACCCTTTCCTATCATCACTTTTTCCTCAAATAAACATACAGAGATAAACATCTAAATATTCTAAATATCCTTTGTCTTTCTTTCTTTTTTATATCCAAACACCTATTAAAGTTCCAACTCCATCTTGAACTATTACATGAAAAATGCCCTTAACGTTCACCATCTAAAGGTGAAAGGGAGGAAACTACCTACCCTCTCTCATCCATCTTTTTATCTTGAACCTCTTTCAAAATCCCAGATAGGTACATAAGAAAACACTCTTTCTTCCACTTCCCCTCCTCTTTTTTTTTTTCCTAATCATTTTTTGTCAAATATCCTTACCCAACTTTTCATTTGAGAAAAAAACAACTTAGAATCTCGTAAATATGTGGGCGTTTAGTAGTATTAGATCAAATCATGGATTTAACGAGTACTCAGTTGATGAGGAAACCTTGATAATTGTCAGGAAAATGCAACCAGTTTACTAGTTAAAACCTTCCAGGAGGATGGCAAAAGGGCAAACGAAGGTGAATTTGTAATGGTTTTTGTATCCTTAAGCAACGGCAGCCATCAAACCTTAATTCCTTCTGGGGCAAATTGTAGTTCATATAATAACAGCCATTCTCCATAGGTGTGTCTACTACAAACTATTTTGGTTGACATTGAGCTACTAAGAATACACAAATAAACAACACTTTTTATACAAGCACATTCTGTTAGATTTATCCTCTCAATCTTGTTCGCAAGTCCTAGTTATTAATCAAAAATGTACCAAACATCAAAATCACTCAGATAATGAACACAAACAATTTAAAACCCAAAAAGAAAAGGTGACCTTTCAGTTATCCACCACCATGAAAGTAATAGGAGAATACAAGAAAGATACAGCCCAAGAAACTATAAGGGACCCTGAGCTTGTGAAGGTGGAAGCATAGGCCAGCGAAGAAGTTGAGGGGAGCCCGGAGGCGTTGAGTGCTGACTAGGAGAGAATACACTTAGTTCCACAAAGGCCACCCCTGACGTTTCATCCTTGTCCGTTGTTCGAAAGGAGATCGATCCTCTCTTTGTTGAGGCAGCTGAATTTCTCCCGGGACTGCTGACCATACTTCCTCCGAGAGTGCTTTGGTTAGCAATTAGAGAAACAGTTTCATGTTGTTCATCACTTAACCTTCTCCTAGACTCTATATCCCTCTCTGAGATCTTCTTCAGTGCTAAAGAATCCCGCACGGGCATGATAATGAGCATGGCCATGCCCATCCCAATACAAAGAAAGAAGGAAACAAAACCGACAAATGCAAGAGCTTGAAAAGGTAAATGTTCTGGCTGAGTTTTAACAGTTAAACCGAGCAATAGAACCCTTATAGGAAAGAAAGCAGAAACTGATACAACTAGCATGTATACTCTCCTTTGCAAACTCCTATTAATTACCAAATGCAGGATTCTTCCACCAAGCCAGAATAAATATGAAGTTAGCATGATGGCAAAAAGACCAAGGCAGAAGATGCTCAACAAAGGATAAGTGCACAGGGCAACATCAACATCATTTTTAGATCGCACGAATGGACTAGTGAAATAATGTGGCAATCTGCTCATGTGGTTTTTCTTAAGTTGCGGTCCAGCCAAAATAAGTATGAGCTGTACAGCAAAAACCGGGAGGCAAAAGAGGAGTATATATCCGACTGTTTTGCCATTCCATTTCTGGCTTAAAGTTCCTGACTTCTGTAAGGACGCCCGCAGGAGAAACACAACTGTGAGGTAGAGGCAAGGTTCTGCAAAACCTAAGCTCGAAACAATGTAACACTTGCAAAGAGTTTCCTGCCATCTGAAGCTAAGAGCATTCAACAATCTTCCGTCACCTCTGAGCAAGTTCAGTCGAACAATCTCTCCAAATCCCCACCAGAATGCAAACAATATAAATGTAATCCGGATGATCCAAGGACCATGAAAATAGCCAAGCTGAATGTAACCTTGCCCGCGAATCTTTGTGTGAAAGTAGATCAAGTACAAGATGCAATACAACCCAGCAAGTACCAAAAGTGAAACAAGAATAATAGTACATACACCTAGTGCATCAACAGCAACTCTCGAATGGGGCATTACCCAAACCACAAATTGCACGCATGCTCTCTGACAGCATGGAGACCTGAAACCCCTCTACCACATGAACCCTCGCTCCTCCTCCTCAGCACAAACGAAATCAGAGATTTAACCTTGATAACTCCTCTCAACCTCAAAACTACCATATATGACCAGTCTCAAGATCTGATCACCAACTACCTCGCACACCACCAAAATACCAATTCCAAACCCTCCTCTTTTTTCACACTTCTTCAACAATGAACTCTACCTATGTTCACGCCAATTCAATGTTCAAGGTTATTGCCCTAAAAATCGTACACAAAATCATCACAATCTACACATATAAAAGTAGAAACTGTGCATTTACCTTGAAACAAACCCTAAAGCAAAAAAAAAATCAACAAAAGACAGATAAAAACAACTACAGGTACATGAAAAAAATAGATCAATAGAAAGCTTACAAGACGGAGAATCTTGATCTGGAGAGCTCAAATTCTGAATCTTCCCGTATCCAGAGAGAATCGCGAGAGGGAAAGAAAAAAGAACCCTAAGCACAGAGACGAAAAAGAGAGAGAATTGATGGAAGAGAGGAGTGAGGGAAAATGGGGGAGAAGATAGAGGGGGGGTGGGGGTAGTGTGGGGGAAGGGGAGCTTTGTTGGAAACAGGCTGTCGCCAGCGAATAAACCAAACCCAGAAATGGAAATTATTATTGAGATTATAATGTAAGGAGTAATTTTTAATGGGGACATACAAAAATAAAAGAAAATGAAATACTACTAAAAATAACAGGCTGTATACAGCTGGATTATACCGAGCCTCTAGCTTTGTAATACTCCGAGCCTACTTGGCAACCTGACCGTGATTTTTCCCCTCGTATTTTTTTTTGTTTGGTTTATTTCCTTTTTTTTTTTTGTGTGTGTGTTAAATTAAAAAGTTAGAACAGTGACAGTTGCATAAAGTTCACACACACCCTGGAACTTCCTTATATTTGTTTTTTTCTCTTTTTTTTTCCTTCTAAAAATTGGGATAAAAAAATGGAGAAGAAATTATTAGGTAACACTCGAATCCTCACCAATAAAATAAAAATTTAAATAATTAATTAATTAAATTATTAAAATTTATTTCTTATATTTGCTGATTTTATAGAATAATATAATATTTAGTTTTAGGAAAAAGAGTCAAAAATACATCTCTAATTTAGTATATTAACTAATTTTGCCCCTGATTATACTATAAGGTGAAATATATTCCCGCCGTTAACAAAGTAAATAAAATTGCCCTCAATCAGATAGAATACCTCAAATTAACTTAAAATACCTAATTTCAATTAATACCCATTTTTTCTTTAAATTCGAAGCCGACTCACTAAACTAAATAAACTCATTAGGATTTAATTATTTAAAACAAAACAAGTTCTCAAAAATTATTCAAAGGAAAAGCCCAATAAATAAAAGAAGTTCGATCATACAGTTAATTCTCCTCCAAAAATGTTGGAACAAACAACGTATAAACCAAATATTTACCAAATTTCATCATATTAAGAACAATGAAGCCTGCTTTAGTAAATAGTTGGTTGCTATTTTGTTTGTTCTAATAGTTTTGGAGGAGAAATAACTGTATAATCGAACTTCTTTTATTTTTAAGGTTTTTTCTTTGAATAATTTTTGAGAACTTATTTTGCTTGAATAATTAAATCCTAATAAGTTTATTTAGTTTAGTAGGATGTGTTCGGATTTAAAGAAAAAATAGGTAATTTAATTGAAATTGGATATTTTAAGTCAATTTGAGAAATTCCATCCAATTGAGGGACAATTTTATTTACTTTATTAACGACAAGAATATATTTAACCTTATAATATAATCATAAATAAAATTAGCTAATATATTAAACTAGAGGAATTTTTTTTAACCTTTTCCCTTTGTTTAGTGTATTGAGAATAATCAATACAATATGATTTTGAAGATTGTGAGAGTTGAACACATGGTTAGCTTTCATTTCATTATAAATTTTAAAAGTAATTCTTTAAAGAATTCAATATTTATTTGATTATAAAATTTATTTAGCTAGCGTTTGATTAAATATTTTAAAAATAAATATTTAAATATTTATTTGAGCATATGATGTTTAAATATTTTTAAAAATTAGCTCAGATAAGTATTTGGGACTTTCAATAGTAAAATTTTAATTATTTTTCAAATAAAATGCGTGTTGAATATTTGGTCATGCCTCAACAGTGCACGTGCATGATCCGTGGCTCAATTCTTCTACTTGAATATTAGGCTTCAACTCCTTTCTAATTGAATAACAGTCTTTTTGTTATGACATTGGCACAAATCATAATACGCATCTAATTCAAATATAACACGCGGTCAAAGTGATAATTGGAGATTAATCGAAATAGCTCATAAGTGTTGAGATTAATTTTTATAAATAAGCATATAGAGAGAGAAGAGAAAGTTCAGAGTTTTGTTTTAGGAAAGATATTTTTGAAAATTAGAAAAAAAATATTAAGGATACATAGTAAAATATTTGGCCAAATCAAAATTACTTATAAGCTAAAAAATAATACTTATAAATCAATTTAGCTCACTTATAAGTTTAGCCAAATACCCTCTGATTCCTAATACTTTTTCTTTTTTTTTTCTTTTTCTTTCGACATGAAAAAAAAAAGATTTTTTTGCCTCGGGGTGATAAAAGGAAGAAATAGTTTCTTAGCTGAGTATTAGCATATGGAGGGAAAGAAGTTTTGGCTCGGTAGATATCAAAACTAAATAAATTTAAAATTTAATGTCGATGAGTTAAATTTTAGAATTTCATGTTATATTGATATTATTATAAATGTTATCCTTTGACCCTTGTGTGAAAAATGATGTGTAAAGTTTGACCCATTGAACTTTAAAATTTGAAAGGGAAGATTAGTTTAAGCCATGAAAATTTTTCTGTAGACATGTGATACCACCAAAGAGACCCACAACTCTTGTCCTTTCTATGGTGCTGCTGTTGCCTTTTACAATATTAGTACAGTTGGGGGGGGGGGGGGTGATTGCATTAACTATAGGTTGAAATTTTGGCATCTAAATATCAATGCCTGTTTAAGAAGTGGTGTTAATGATCAACCAGTTGTGGACTTCTATAAAAGGGAGGAAGTCTCAACTTTTGGCAATTGTTCATCCAACTGACCATCAAAACAAGTTTAGAGTTTACTCTTCCGTAGTGTTTTTAATTTGGACATACTCCTTAAAAAAAACTACACATTTTTAAAAAGAAAAATAATAATATTATTACCTACTTACCTTTAATAAATATCTTGAAAAGATGTAACTTTTTAGTATTTCTTGATTATGTAAACTCTCCTCATTTAAATAAAAGTAAAACTAAAAGAACATGATTAATGTTTTTTTGATTATGTAAAACACCACTTATTTTGAAATAAAATCAAAAGGTTAAAACACCACTTATTTTAAAACAGAGGGAGTAGTATGCACTCCAGACTCCAAGTTCCAAAAGAAACTTGGCTTACAACTTGTAGTAGAACAAAATTCATTTCTAGTACTTGTTCTCCATAATTCAGGAACACAGGAATTATTGATTTTTCCGCAGTTCTTTTCTCCTTCACATTTGCTTTTTCAAATATCCAAACAAGATCTATATTTATTATTATCATGTAGGACTTTTTCATGTTTTTCTTTTCCCATATTACAGTCTTTCCAAATCTCAAAACAGATAACAGAAAGGTGATATAAAACTCAAAAGAACCAAACTACTGCACTTCTATTTTTTCTAATAACTGTGGTGTCAATACCAGCTTGCCCACCTCTACTAATTTCACAGGGTACCTGCAATCTCCCACCAGTACAACAACCTTCTATCAGTTCACGTAATCAATTCAGTACACTGATTTTGACATTTTCCAGGCACCCAAATAGAATGGTCGAATAAATTGCTCCATTGATTTATTAGTTCTTGTGTCTATACATCTTATTTCACTTCATCTCAGTTAAATAGTGGAGATCAACGAAAACATCAGAATAGACAAGCGACAATTCTATTCACCAATCTTTCTCCAATCGTCTCCAACCATTAAACTTTCTTTCGTTGAAGTATTGCACAACATTGATTGTCAAGATTGCATTTCAGCAGTTTCTTTCCTGTAAGCCCGGAGCCTCTCCTTCAACTTCTTGCTCTGTTCAAAATTTGCTTTCCTCTTTATAGCTTTCTGCAGAAGGACATCTTATTTCTTTTAATGGCTCATACATGAGGAACATTGAAGAGAATATTTTCAAAGACATAATTCCCAATAGGTAAAAGCAAGAAACGTTACTTCCTGCCTGAAGCACCGGTCAAGCTTTATTTTCAGATCTGTGCATTGACCAAGGAATTTCCCTAGTGGGTGGTCTGTATGACACGTCTGAAACTCTTCAATTATCTACACCAAAGAGACGCCATCTTTATAGTGAATTTGAGATGTTTTGAAACTTATTTCTTGACATTTACCAATAAAAAGAACAAACTAATCAGCAAGTATGATCTACACCACCCGTTGAGACTACATGCCAAAGCGAATAAACACATCCAAAGAAACAGCCATTAAAATCAATTTCTAACAAGAGAGAGAGAGAGAGAGAAAAAGAGAAGGGAACAAAAACACCAGTACAAATATCTGACCATAAATTGACAAAATAAAATGAGCAATCGGTGCTTCAAAAGCACAAGATTAACTTATACCAAAAAAAAAAGAAGGCAAACTCTGGTCCTAATTTAACAATGTGAGGAACTTACATCAGCACATAAGGGGTGCCTATGTAGAGTCAAAGGTGGATGCATTGTCTTCCCTCTGAGTGCAAAACCTATAGAAGTAAGACAGGTTTCCAAATAAATATTTCCCTTCTCCATAAATTAAGGAAATAGCATAAAACAAGAAAGAGTAAGACAGAAAATTACCGAAAATTACCAGATAACCCACAATAAGACAGAAAAAGTAAAGCATCAGGGAGACAAGTTTTTTTCCTATTAAATAATTAACAAAAACTACAAAGCAAGCCGTTGTTACGAACAAAAGTCGAGTTCCAGAAACTTATTGAGAAATAACGGATCAGTGAAATTGCCCAGGCATTAATTCAATTATGGAGGACAGTTATACGTACAACAAACAAAAGAAAAACATCTTCTTTAAAGTTTAATTACACATCCTTTTCCCCTCAAATTATCTTATTTCTTTCCCACCAAATAGCAGTTGGGATCAAGTACCAGAAACTTCTATAACAATGCATAATGATTCTGTAAAAAAAATACTTTTTTTAATAACTTGTTTGGAGGTTGTTACCTATTGTATTGTATTGTTAGTTTAAATATAATGTTTGTTTTGATTGTTACTTAAATTTTATTGTATCGTATCGCTAAATTCATCGCTAGATAACGACAATATACTATATTGTATCCATTGGAGTAGCTGATTTGCCTATCTTTGCTTTAACAATTGGTTACATTGTTGATCGATTTTGGTAAGTCATGGTAGCAGAAATTATGGTTCAATGGTTTAGTTAAGCATTAAAATTTGCTGCAAAAGCTAAGAGACGTCAACAATAAGGCAGAAAATATAAAATACATTTACATAATCTTTTGTAAATGTAAGTTTAGCCGAACAATCTCTCCAAACCCCCACCAGAATGCAAACAATATAATGTAATCTGGATGATCCAAGGACCATGAAAATAGCCAAGCTGAATGTAACCTTGCCCGCGAATCTTTGTGTGAAAGTAGATCAAGTACAAGATGCAATATAACCCATCAAGTACCAAAAGTGAAACAAGAATAATAGTACATACACCTAGTGCATCAACAGCAACTCTCGAATGGGGCATAACCCAAAACACAAATTGCACGCATGCTCTCTGAAAGCGTGGAGACCTGAAACCCCTCTACCACATGAACCCTCACTCCTCCCCTCAGCACAAATGAAATCACAGATTTACCCTTGATAACTCCTCTCAACCTCAAAACTACCATATATGACCAGTCTCAAGATCTGATCACCAACTACCCCGCACACCACCAAAATACCAATTCCAAATCCTCCTCTTTTTCACACTTCTTCAACAATGAAATCTACCTATGTTCACGCCAATTCAATGTTCAAGGTTATTGCCCTAAAAATAGTACACAAAATCATCACAATCTACACATATAAAAGTAGAAACTGTGCATTTATCTTGAAACAAACCCTAAAGCAAAGAAAAATCAACAAAAGACTGATAAAACAACTACAGGTACATGCAAAAAAATAGATCAATAGAAAGCTTACATAGAATCTTGATCTGGAGAGCTCAAATTCTGAATCTTCCCGTATCCAGAGAGAATCGCGAGAAGAAAAAAAAAGAACCCTAAGCACAGAGAGGAAAAAGAGAGAAAATTGATGGAAGAGAGGAGTGAGGGAAAATGGGGAAGAAGATGTTGGGGGGGGGGGGGGGGGTAGTGTGGGGGAACGGGAGCTTTGGGGTATAAGATGAACTTATACCCCAAAAAGAAAAAAAAAAATTTAAAAATGATGAACTCTGGTTCTAATTTAACATTGTGAGGAACTTACATCAGCACATAAGGGGTGCCTATGTAGAGTCAAAGGTGGATGCATCGTCTTCCCTTGAGTTCAAAAACTATAAAAGTAAGACATGTTTCCAAATAAATATTTCCTACTCCATAAATTAAAGGAAATAGCATAGAACCAGCAACAGTAAGACCAGATCATCCACATACTACAAACAAAAGGAAAAACATCTTCTTTAAAGTCTAATTACATCTTCTTTTCCTCTCAAATTATCTTATATTTCTTTTCCATCAAATAGCAGTTGGGATTAAGTACCACAAACCTCTATACCAATGCATAACGATTCTGTAAAAGCATTTCACATTTTCTTTCTTATTTTCAACTACTCTCCACTTTTCTGCTGATTATTTTTTTTGATAACAGTGGTGTCCGGGCCAGCTTTCGCACACGTCGACTAATTCCACGGAATACCATCCACCTCCCCAACCGCAGGTATCTAGTAATTCTATCCACCAAAAGTATGACAAATGTGAAGAAATCACTAAGTGTTTTTTGTCAAATTTGAACTTAAGACCTCATTGTTCTTGACCCACTTCATTGACCACTAGGCCACACCCTTGGGTACCACTTCTCACCATATATTCCACATCCAAAAGATTCTGTAAATGTATTTTATATTTTCTATCTTATTGTTGACGTCTGTTCACTTTTGTAGCTAATTTTAATTCTTAACTAAACCATTGCACCATAATTTCTGCAACCATGACTTACCAAAATTGATCAACAATGTAACCAATTATTAAAGCAAAGATAGGCAAATCAACTAGTCCAATGGACCGAACCATCTCAATTTCTCAAATATCTAAATGAACACAGTGAAAAATGTAACTCATTCTCCCACAATAAACATGAAAGATACCCATAGTCTTCCGCTCAAGACGTCCATTGATTGGAATGCATTTCCCTACTTTTAGTTCCTCGAATAAATCATATATAATTGGTCAGGATCTCTTTGACCTAGAAAAATCATAAACTACCTCATGGGGAAAGAGCCGCATCATATCAATACCTGTTTCTTTGGCTATAAAGGTTCGAATTGTGTTTATGATCGTAATATAACATGAATGTTAGCAGTTGCACTGATCTAATACCTCTCTGTGTTTAGTTAACGTTTTATAACAGAAATATTCATCTGTTCATCAAAAGATAACCTTAATACTTCAGTACAAACTCAAAACCCTAACACTCTCAAAACTCGCTATCACAAACAAATCAAATTAATCCCTAATGCGTCTGGAAAGAAGGCAAAGTAAGAATTACCTGATCGGAGAAGACCGGAGATAGCGGAGGATCACCGTCGCCGGAAAGAAAGGGGCTGCAGATAAAATTAGGGGTCCGAATATCGGACTCCTCTTTTCCTTTTACCCTTAATTTTGTCTTAAATATTTTATATTTGGGATATTTGGTTTCTTTCTGATGTGGAATGTTTTAAGCCTTTAATTTATTTTTCTAGAATTAATAGCAAAATGAGAAACCTATTTTTTTTCAAAAAAATTCTTTGTGATTGAAGACTAAATTAATTACATAATATGCTTAATGGATATTATTTTGGCAACCAAAAAGAAAAAAAAGAAATAAGAATATTATTTGACAAATAATTTTAGAAGTGTAATAGGAAAAAATTGATATAGTATTAAAGTTTAAAACTTTAAATGGTTAAATGACTTTATTATAAATTTGAAGTTGGGAGCCATTCTTTTTCAGCTAGGAGATATTGTTGTTATGTTTTTCAGTTACGAGTCATTGTGTTAGTCTATTATTTATGGATTTTATGAATCGGAACCAACACCACTATATTGCGCTCGAACAGTTGAGCGAAAAAGAGATTGAGAAGAAACATATCAACTTATTCTGAATTTTGAATACCAATTAATAAGGGATCGTTTGGTATCTGGTTTGTACGTGAGTTATATAAGTATTAAATTCTGCACAAGTAATACTACAATTAACAGGTAGTTAGAAGAAGATAAGTTATTCATGTATAATATTAATACAGTGTTTGATTTGCAATTTTAAATGCCGTATAACTAATACATATACAAATTATGAGCGAGTATATGTATTATCTTATGTTGGATAAAAAGTGAAGTAATTTATACATGAATAGCTAAACTCTCCATAACTAATCCTTATATAAAATAATACATAAATTTTTTCATAATTAATTCATATATTATTAGTACTCGCGTAACTCTAACCAACTACCAAACAAGCCCCAAGTACGCAACCACATTTTACTGTAAAAGCCAAATATAAGCATAATATATTTTACATAGGATGTCCTGTCTCAAGCAAGATTTTATTAATTTAATATTCACAATATAAGATTTTTACTTATTAACTTAATATTCACAATGATTCAGAATTATATTCACAATGTTTAAATTCTGAATCTTTCAGTGTATGCTTAAGTAATTTTTATGAGATTATCAACTATTTTAAACTAATCACTATTTTATTTTTATTTTATGTGTAGAAAAATTGAACACCTTCATTAACAATGACAAGAAATTGAACAAGAAGAAAGTGTTGGTCGTAAATGAGCCATAGAAATTGTGAGAAAACAACTTATATTGCTGCACACAAAAGAAAGAGTAACAGCTAATAACTGTAGCCTTTTTCATGTTTTTCTCCTCAAGCACAAAAACTTTACATATCTGTCTTAACAGATCTTGTAAAACATAATCTGCAAATATGTCATTTTTAAAGGGTGTCAAGCCAGCTCCCAACTCTTTACACACTAGCTAGACAAGTTCCCCCTGTTTCATCTCTTTTGTCCCTATTTTCTACAAGAATTCTGGATGTAATCAAACTATTTAACTATAATCAAAGATTTCTCTGATTTGAGGATAGCTCTCTAACACCTTGTGAACAAATTGGCTGTTCTCTTATCCTCGATAAAAGGATTGAAACGTTCTCTGTTGCAATGTCAAGACGTTCCCTTGACTTTGCTGATTCTGTTACTAGAGTAGAAACCATACTCTGCAATAACTGAACCCTCTCGGTGTGGTCACTTTGAGTATTCTGAAGAGCCTTTGTTGCTGGTGTACTGATTCGTCGCCATCGATGTGGCAGATATCTTTCTGGTATTTGGAAGCAATTTCCTGTTGAGAGAACACGGAGAGCATGGCGACAAAGTATTCCAGAGAACTCAAATTGATGGCAACTGCAGCTTATGATGCCCTCTCTTGGAACCCAGTAAACTTTCCGTCCACCCTCAAGTTTTGTATGATGTCGGACAAGGAAACCATCTTCCATCTGGAATGATGCATAATGGGCAGCCAAAACAAGTTGTTCTTGAAGCTTAGAGAACGCAAATGGTGTCAGAACTGTAGCAGCATGTGCTTCCATGGGAGCACCTGTTTTAAGGCATATATTTTGTAGATTTTGCTGCATAGTCTGCTGCTCTCCTGTTTGATCCTTGAAATCAACTGTAACAGCCGCCTGATAATCCAGACTATGTAATTCAAAATAGAGATCACTTTTACTCAGTAAAAACACATACCACCCCCCATCAAGCAAAGTGTGTACAAAACCCTTTTTTTATTAAATTAATGTGTGCATAAAACTATACTGAATTCCTGACCTAAAATAACTCAAGGGGAGGGGAGGGACGGAACAAGCAGATAGCAACAACAGCATTCATGAAATTCATCATGACTGGCAATTTTCTTCCTGGCACTCGAGAGTATAGATTATCAGGAAGCAAACACAGTGTTCATACATCCTGCCAATCTTAACATTATGAGTAACTTTGATGTTGTAGTGGAATCAAGCTTCACCTGAGATATCAAGTCCCAAATGCTCATCTGGCTTTGAGGTGGTCAAAAACATTTATGTAGTACTTTTAAGAACATTTTTACCACTACCAATAAAAATAAACAGCAGTGATATTAAGGTCTAGATAACATACTTGTTCCACAAAATGTGCTAGCCGGGTTTGTGCACTCAGAAACCGTTGGATAAAAGCATTGATTGACTTTGAGTGGCCTGCTGTGGTCATACCAGCAAAAAAGTGGCTCCTAAGGTATGGCAGCGCCCACAGTGATCTCAAGGCAAATAGACTCGCAATATGCCTGTTTGTATGCAGTCCGAATAAGTTCACCATGTCTCTCCAACCCAACTCAAAATCCTCCGCAGATTCCAAATTATAGAGTCGATTAAACTCAGCCCTCCACTCGTTGTAGCGCTCTCCTAAAACAGCATTAAACCATGATGGGAACTTTGCCACGACAAGCCAAATGCAAAGAGCATGCTTAGTCGTGGGCATCTCCAAGTTAATTGCCTCTTTGAGACACATATTTTGATCAGTTAGAACTGTTTGTGGAGCCTTTCCATTCATGAACGCCAAGAACACCTTACACATTTGAAAACAAAGTATCAATAGAGATTCTGAAAAATTGTTAATATACTCATTTGCAGACACCATTTCATATTATCTTGCATATTCTCCTCTCGTTTTTCAAACTTTCTACTCTCCCTCTATTGGAGCAGGAACGGGTAGTAAGCTGAGAGACATTGAAATATTCCTATATCGAATTGTTAATACCACAAAAACTAAAAAAATATTAACTGAGATAATAATAAAATATCAATATTATTTGATCTGCCAAAAAGAAAAGAAACTGTTACAGCAACCATTTTCCTAATAGAAACTACGTATTGAAACCATAACATTCCAGGCCTCTCAAGACACATTTCCATTATAGCAAGTACACATATATTCAATCTTTTTAATGACATATATTCAAATTTCCTTAAATATTTACAGAGTCTGATCTTTATAAAACCAAAAATGTTATATGGGAGTGAATGCTGGGCCGGGAAGGTCCAAAACATTCGTAAAATGAGTGTTGTTGAGGTGCGAATGCTAAGAATAATGTGCGAGTAGAATATACAGAATAATTTTATAGGTGCGAGTATGGTGAGTAAAGGTGTTAAAGAGGGAATGAGGTAGACCTAAAATCACATGGAAGTAAGTATCTTACAAGACATACAATCTATTGGAATCCATGCAAATGGACAAGGCACAAGGAAGAAAAAGATCTATACAGGCGGTACCTAATAGTTGGCGTTATATTTTAGTCACATTAGTACATTAACTTAAGGTCTTATGTTTTCTAAGAATCATTTAGTCCTATCTGAGATTTATATGCCACTAGGAAATATAGAGAACTCCTGATTATCCACCAGGTTTAAACCATGTGCGACTTACACTTGGGATTTCCCAGTTATCAAAAAAATATAGAGAAAATCTAATACTTCATGGTTGGTAGGTATTATTATTATTATCATCATCAACATCATCATCATCATCATCATCTATGTATAATCTGGGTCTAAGATGAGCTTAAATGGAATGAAATGTGCAGTGAGGATTCATAAAATTGATCCCGCCTTGCTTGGGATTGAAGCATACTTGTTGTATTTATAGAGTATGATCTAGCAGTTAGTCACTGCTTCTTACCTACAAGCATTGACTGGACACATAATGAATCATAACATGAATTTGAATCAATTATTATTTGAAATCCAGATGTCATATGCGTAAATATGCTAGCTTTTTATTCTATGTTTTCTTTCCATTATTTTTTTTGCTTTTTTCCTTTTCGGGAGAGCGTGGGGAGAGGTAAGGTTTTTAAAGAGGGGTAGGGATCTGAGTAAAAGTAAAGGCCTCCAAGTTGGCCAGTGTTCAGAAATCAGAAGCATGACATTTTTATATTCCACTGTTTTTACCTTCAAAGCCCAAGAGTAGGATCTCAGTGTTTCCTCGCGAAGAAGAACACAGCCAAAGAAGCATGGCATACCATAGTTGTTCAATCCAACCCATATACCTAGTGGCATGTCAAAAGCAGTTAACCGATGAGTTGTATCAAAGACCACAGCATCACCAAAAATGTCATATGACTGGATGGATGAGGCATATGACCATGCAATATTTTCCAGTCTGTTGTTGGAATCTAGTGAAAAATCATACTTGAAATTGGGATCTTTTTCCTTAATGTTTCTACACATTCTCAACAAATCTATGCTTTCATCTTCAGGATCCACCTTCCTGAATGACTGAAGCAAATTTCTGACATCCTTCTCAGTAAATGGCAAATAGCCAGGTTCCACACCCTTCTCTAGCTCCATAAGCCGCATCATTTGCTGCACTGAAATTCCTGTTTTTGCAAACATTAGAATTCGGCTCTTGTCTGCATCTGATATGCTGCGATATGCAGGAAGAAAGCGGACTTGGTTTGGTTCTAGAAGTTCGTGATTATGGTGGTTCATGAAACCAGTCACTCTCCATTCAGGCAGTCCTAAGTCAGTTGTCTTGCTTATCCGCATATATGCTTGGCATCCACAGCGGGAGGATTTTCTGTTCCTCTGAGGCTTATTATCAGTAGCAGCTTTCACAGGAGTGTTACCTGCACGATGGCAAACAAAATAGCGTCTTGTAAGTCCTTTGCCCACACCATCTTTCCCTTCTGTGCGGTGACGCCTGATTGAAAAGCCACAGCCTTTTGCAAATTCAGTATAGAATTCATAAGCAGCATCATGTGTGGGAAATCTTTGTCCTATGTATGGAACTGCATCATTAGTTGTCTCCAGAGACAGCCTTGTTTGATCAGGTGATTCCTCAGTGCTGCTTGTATCATCCAAAGATAGAGATCTCTGATCTGAGGGATCACCATAAAGCACCATCATCTGCCCAGCCTCTTCAGACATTATAAACTTGTCAAGATACAGCTCACTACAAACCTAGAACCATATCTAGTTTTTTAAGTCACTCATATACAGTAAGACTTCACCAAAATGGTTGTGTTTAATATGTTACAACAAATATGCATTACCAAAACATGTTACTAATAATACAGATATGTAGACTTAGCTTAACTAAATATAGAAGAGGCACTAGTCAAAGCGAAAGCCCAAAAAGCACTAAATGAACAACTCAAAGTTCATTTTGGAAAAGATTAACAACGCTGCTCATATGGGCATGTCATAGCAGAAACTGACACACATGGACATTTATAAACATAAACAAGGGAATACCAAAAAGACCACTTTCAACAGATAATATTACATCTGCTTTCACATTCTAAATATTGTTTTTCACCACTAACTCCACTCAGAAATCAACAAAGAAGTTACCCTTGACTCTTCGACTGAATTCATATAATCTAGAGATAATTTCTACTGACCTTGAGTATTTCCCAAAGGACAAAAGTTTAGACTCATAGGCCCCCCTTTTGAACTACATATATATACGCACGCGTGTAAACATGTATGCCTGCACATTGATTGCACACAGTTTGACACAATATAAATTGGTGAGTCAAAACAAAATTGGTGAATTCCAAAATAATCGACTTAACTTCACACTAGAACTAACATGATCCTCAAAACATCATCTTTAAAAGAGAAATACTAAAATTGACAACGTCTGTTCGCAAAGCTAATGGTATGAAGAAAGAAACGGCAGTATAACACAACATATATAGACCTAAAAAAAGCTCAAAAATCTACAACCAAAAGTGCTCAACTTTTACAAACTTGAAAATTGCCTCGCTAAACGTAATACAGTCTGAGAATCGACCAAGTCCGAGTGTGATTGTTAACGGCAAAACCCTATAATGTTTACAAAAATCATTTGTTAAGCAGAAGGCTTTAAACATTCAACACAGTATTGTATGTAACGCAGTTGAAGCACTGAACAAAGCATCTAAAAATTCAAACAAATGAACTTGTTGATGATTGATTACTTACAGAATCAGAGAAATGAACCAATTGTTTCATCTAGTGCACCATTCAATGTTTGTATCCATCAAAGCTGCTGCCGAATTTGTAAACACGCGCGAAATGGCGTTGTGATTGATTGATTATCCGTTGGGAGTTTATTTGAAGAAAAAGAACAGAGAACGAAACGTTTAAAAGTGAGGAAGAACCCTAATTTGCGCAGGTATGTGATGAGACCCTTTTATACCCGCGGCGCACGTTTAAGAGATTTGGTCTATTTTGTTAACAAGCGGCGCCGTTGTTAGCCCAAACGCTGTTTTTAAATATAATTGGTTTAAATTTTTGATAAAATGCCCGAAATAGAACCCGTTTGGATTAGCTAGAAAAAAATGACGTTTAAATATAAGTTCTTGAGATACTTTTTGAGTGCTAAAATTTATTTTATAAATTAATTTTAGTTTAGGCGTCTTACGCATGATTAATAAGAATATATTTTTTTAAATAACATAAATAATATACAAAAGATATGTTTGTGTAACAATATAAGAATTTAGAAAAAAAATAAATTGATAAATGATCATACGTAAGTGTTTCATCCGAATTGGTTGTTCTTTCTTCACTTTGTTTTAATAGTTGCTTCATTGACAAAAGTGTTGTAGAATCAATATTTGACTGAAGAATTAAAAAAATAGTTCATTTTTAAATAAGCACTTATATTATTATAAAATTTATATTTACTATACACTATTAACAAATTAACATTTAATATAAATATTATCACTATGAAGATGCATTGAATATAAAACTGTATAGTATATTAAAACATATAATATAAGTTATTCGTTTAAACAATTAGTTGTTACGAAATTATATTATAATTTATTACTGTTTTGTTTTGCCGTTAATAAATTGATATTATATTACAAATGCATTATTTATTTGTCGGTGATTGTTAAGTAATTGTTATACCATCAAACTAAGAAAGACTCGTCAAAATTAGTGAAACCAACCACTAATGCTTGCAATTATGATAGGTTATCCATATTACACTCTTTAGGTTGCAACTCATTCTCGACCCTCTTAACGTAAAATGTTTTGTGCATGAGTTGTCCTTTTTTCAAATTATATTTTCAGAAGTTCTCAATGTAAGATTGTTTTGCATTACAAATACAAATTTATTAAATGCTTAATTATTTATTAAAAAAGTAAAATCTTAATCATTTTTAAAATTTAAATATTAATTTTTTATATATTTCAAATAAGGAAGGATTTAAGATATAAAATTTAATTAATTATAAAACTCTAAATATTTAAAAAATAATAATTAAATAACTATTTTGTCAATTGTGAACTATATTTTTAAAGGATAAAAAAGTTAACGTTATTTTGCTAGGGGACTTCGTACTTCAAATATTTGGTGATAAAATTTTAAACTTTTCATTTTACCTTTTATGAGAAGATTTCAGCTCATCTTTTTTATTTTAATCTAAATGTCTAAGAAATCACCTTTACATAAATCGAAAGGGAAAAATAATATAGATTTAACTAAAGAGAGTGAATAATAAGATCACTTGATTAATTGAAACAACTTAAAGTATATTGTGTTTCTATATTTTTCTCTTTCTTTCTTTGATTATACAACCTTAAAGAGAGAAAAAAAATCGATACAAAATGAAGGTACACTCCTTAATTTATTTTCTCGTATCGCGAGTTAAAAAACTATGATGAATAATTAGTTAGTTTAATGAAAAAAAGATTGCTAGAGGTTAACAAATAGGATTTTTAATATATAAATCATATTTGATAAACACGATTTATATATTGCATTCAACAAACACAATTTATAAAGAGCTAATTCAACACACGATTTATATATCGCACTCATCAAACATGATTTATACGCAATTTGGCAAACTCGATTTATAAATCGTATTCGACAAACACGATTTATAAATAGCATTCACAAACATGACTTGTAATTGCATTCGACAAAAATGATTTGTAATAGCATTTGACGAACAAGATTTATAAATCGCTAAATAGGATTTTTAATATATAAATCACATTTGATAAACATGATTCATAAATTGCATTCATCAAATACAATTTATAATGAGCTAATCCAAAACAAAATTTATATCGCACTCCTCAAACACAATTTATACACAATTCAGCAAACCCGATTTATAAACCACATTCAACAAACCCGATTTATAAACTGCATTCAACAAACACGTTTATAAATAGCACTTGACGAACACGGTTTATAATTGCATTCAATAAAAATAATTTGTAATAGCATTTGACGGACACGATTTATAAATCGCTATTTAGATTTATAAAAATCCATTCGACTAACATAATTCATAAATCGTATTCCACAAACATGATTTACATCATTACAACTTTAATTAATTTCAACGTCCTAAATATTAAGATAATAATTAATTAATAAATAAAAATAGCATTTTTATCTATTGTAGAGTTTTTATTAAGGGCAGAAAGTTCAATCAACATCTCTAAGAGGTTTTATGTTTTTAATATAGTTATAAATAAGCAGTTATGTGTTTGGATAAAATTATAAAAGTGCTGAAGTTGAAAAAAAATTATTGATGTGTTTGGTACATAAGTGCTATTAGACATTTTTTTAAGATCAAAATGACTAAAATACCCTTAAAACTGTTAACACTATAAAAGTGAATTACTATGATATTTTTAGTTCTAAAATAATTTAAATTTAAATTTATTTATATATTTTTATTTAATTTTAATATAAATTAATTATTTAAGTTATTTTTAATCTTTAAAATATATAATTTGAATAAAAATAAAATTTTGTCAAAATAGATATCTTTTTAGATTTTTAAATATATAATTTAAAATATATATGTTTTCAGATTTTTTAATTTCTTTTTCCTAATATGCAAAAAAAAATTGCAAAGTTTTGAGTGTCTTTTCTTTGATTAATGTTCGGTCTCATTTTGACAAATGATGTTACACCCCGTGAAAGTTAACGATTAGTAAGCGTACGCGTGGGTTTGAGATGAATAAAGAGAGTGCGACGCATGGAGGAAAAAGCCCGAAAGTCAGGTCGAGCAAGGCCAACACGACGTGCCAGCCAGCAGCGCACTGGCCAGCACGGCGTGCCATGCCTGCTGGCGCCTTGAGAGGCGCGACACGCCAGGCCCCCTGCCTCAATGGAAGGTGCGGCGCGGGGCAAAGTTGGCGCGATAGGGGGCGCGCCGCACACCCCCTGCCACCGCCCTAATATATATAAATTGTCCCTTAGTTCAATTTTAATTCATTCTTAGACGTTAGCCACAACCAGACTTGAGAGAGAACGAAGAAATCAAGTGAAATTCATCCGTTTATGGTACGAAACGCCGCCCGAATTCAAATTAACTTCGGGTATTGTAGTTTAAGGTCGTAGAGAGCATCGTTACGGAGTTATTTTCAGGAAATTCGCCCGGCGAATCATCGTCCCATCGAACCAAAGTCGTCATAATTGCGTCAAACTAATTTCTATACGATCACACACTTCAAGTAAGCATTTTCCCTTCTAGACTTTCGAGAAATAACGAGTTTTCGACCGTGTTCTGTTAAGTTGAAATATTGTTAATATTTATATATAAAGTTTTCCTTTTCGCCGAATTTAGTATTAAAACCAGCCCTATTCTCCCAGTAACATGCTTTCAGTTGGGAAGAGCTGCCAAATACGAATTGGAACTCGTCAGCTAATCAGGAAGCAGTGATTGAGGTATGTTAAGGCAGTTTCCTTTGGCAAGTTAGTTCCTATAATATTATAATTCAGTTTAAATACCGGTAAGACAATCAGAAGTACTTTAATCACAAATAGTTGTTGTTATTAGCTGAGACCAATATTTTACGTTAGTTGGGATTTGATTTGCCCACATAGCCCTCCATAACCAACCCTAAGGTTATTAACTGTGTCGATACCCGCCAGGGGCAAGATGACGTCGCTCCAGAAAGAGCGACACGTCATCTGCGAAGGACGAAGATTGGGTACCAGGTCCTCATACGGTCCATTCCATGGCTGGACCATTATATATACGTCGTATCGGCACCACACCCCCGACGAGCCTGGTGCTCGGGTTGCAGATATCAGAAGTCCACTGGACTCAGACACAGCTATAGTCAGGGGCCGAGTGGGCTCAGTTGCAGACCCAGGGGACTGGTAGGACGGCTATAGTTACCAGTTGACCCATTGTGACCTTGTTAGGGTTATATAGATTGAAGTGTACTCACCAGGGCTTATGGGGGCCCTAGGTGGGTTGTTCTGTGCTGATTATACCTTCCGTCTTATGGGGGCCATGTAAGGTTCTTGTTTGCTTTAGTTATTGATAGACTAGATAATAGAGAATCCAGCTACTCGGGTATGACTTTTATCCCTTTTCTTTCAGTCATTTTCAGTTCTATCTTTTATATTCAGTTATTTACAGTTATTGTCTTACATACTCGGTACATGTTGTACTGACGCCCTTTTGGGGCGCTGCATTACTTGCCTACAAGTACAGATAGACGAGGATCAGATCCCTCTTAACCTCCAGCCAGAATTAGCAGAAGAGCTGGCTCCTTTCTTCCGGAGCTTGTAGATAAAATGTTGTTCTTTTGATTGTACAGTTTATGGGTAGGTCGGGGCCCTGTCCCGACCATCATATTACTCCTAGAGGTTTGCAGGTTGTTTCTATTTCCCTGTGGTTAGCTATTGTTGGCCATGTGGGGCTCGTATGTGTTTTATCTCGTATGTTGGCCGCGTGGGGCCCTGTTTAGCGGATAGTTAGCGGTCTGGTCGGCTATAGCTTAGTTTAGCGCCGAATTTAAGTTTTAGTCATAACTAGACATAATGGTGGCCTTGTCGACCCGCATAGGACTCCATGTTTCTATGTGTTTCTGGTTAGCTGTTTTCTTGTGACAGGTGGCTATAAGGCCTTGTCGGCCGGGTCTGTGTTTACAGCCGAGATATAGCCCGTTATTTTCTTGATTTCAGAGTTATTATTAGCCCTGCATCAAGAGTGCTTAGGCTCAGTCAGACCCCAGTAGGGCACCAGGTGCCAGTCATGCCTCCCAAGATGGGGCGTGACAATTTTTTTTCTCATTGACTAGTAAAATGCAAAAAAAAAATATATATGAAGACGAAGAAGAGGAAAGAAAATAACTGTTGGAAAAAATGAAAAGGATGAAGAATAGAAAGAGGAAAGAAAACAACGGCTAAATGAAGAGAAGAAAAGAGAGTTATAGGGTTTTACGAGAGTGAAGGTATTATTGAAATTATAAAAAATTATGGGAATGAAAAGGTAAATAACTTGGTCAAACTTAAATGACTTATAAGTCAAAAATTAATAAGTAGGTATCTGCCAATTTTTTACTTTTGACTTTTTTAAAGCACTTTTTGATATTACCAAACACTACAAAAAGTTTAAAAGAGTTTAAAAGCTAGTCAAACCAGCCTTTAAGCTAAACCAAACACCCTCATAGTCCTTTTGTCTTTGAGTTTAGACTCAAAATAATTCATATTCTTTTACTTGGACGACTAATAATGGGAGAAATGATTTCCTAGTTCTTTATAATTTTTAGTTAGTTTTATGACCTTTTTACGTATAAGAAATCATCATTTTTTATATAAAAAATTTTAAAAAATATTTTTTTCTATTTAAATTATAAAAGACCAAGAGATCTTAGTTCTTCCTAATAATCCCTCATTCTTTGTAAAATAGTGTTATACCCCGTAGAATTCCCGGCACCTAAATGACCTATTCGCACGTTGGTTAAGCATATTTGAAGGCCATACGTGCTAGGGAAAGGTCCGGGAAAAGATCGGACGAGAAACCCGTCGAACCATCGCGGAAGGAGCCGAGGCAGAACCCCTCCACGATGGCAGCGTGTTACGGAAGAGAGGCCTCCGCGTTGGCTCCGTGACACGTTGGCCTTGTCCAGGCCCAAGTATATAAAGCCCACTTCAGTTTTAAATCATTTAAACACTTATTAACTTCCAGAAAACAGAGAGTAAGCAGCAGAGAGAAGGTAAGAACGAAGGAGATATTATAATTTTCGTCCGATTACGCTGCTAAACGTTGTCCAAACACAAATTAACTTCAGATATTGAGGTATTTAGCAGCAGAGAGCATTCCTACGGATTCAGTTTCGTGAAATACGGCCGACGAATCGTCGAGCCACCGAGCTAAGGTAAGTGAAATTGCTCTAAATTAGTGTCTATGTGTTCCTAGCTGTGAAGTGAATATTTCTCCCTTCTGGACCTCTGAAAAATAGCGAGTTTTCGACTGTCTTTCGATAAGCCTAAGTTTAGGCTATAAACTATATCGAAAGTGACGTTACTCTTTAAAGTAAAGCTGTATTTAGTATTAATTGACATATTTATGAATGTAGTTGGGAGGAAATAGTTGAAGTGCTGGCCGAGCCTCGTCCGACAGCCGGATAGTTTGAGAATAAGGTATGTAAAGCTAGTTTCCTCGGCAAGTTAGTAATCTTGGTACAGTACAGTAATTTAAAGGCCAGTAGAATATTCAGAAGCCATGTATGGTGTTTATTACGAATGTTGGTACGATATTAGAAACATCATGTTATGATCAGCGCGAGACTTGCTAGCGCGATATAGATTTTAACATAAGTGTTAGGAACTGCACAGCATGCTCAGTATGTGATGTGATACAGAATGTTAGGATATCATTGTATTCAGTTGAAACCCAGTAAAGCAATGTAATATCTATAAGACATCTCAGAAATAGAACGATAAGTCAAAGTGAAGCTAGAAAGCATATTAGAACTAGTAAATCGTGTTACTATAGAAGCTCAGTATACAACATAATTTTCAGCAGAAATACTATATCATGTTCAGCATTAGACTCAGTACAGTATGGCAGGAGATTATATCTACATATATATACTATTATCAGTCTCAGTATGTATTAAATACGTACATATCGCTATCACCAGTTCAGCATGCAGTATGTACAAACACTTTATTATCATTAGCTTCAGTGTGTGGTATATGCAGATAGTATTACTAGTGAGACTGTTGTATTGTTTGGGGTTGGATTACCTAGCATCCATGACCGCCCAGGGTTAATAGCTGTATCGACTCGTCCGCCAGAGGACGAGGATACGTCGCTCTACGGAGTGGCATGCCGTCCCACAGGGGACGATGATGGGATGCCAGTTTTCCCCATATTGTGCCTTGGTCGGCCCTTATACACCCCCATCGAGCGGATACGCCCGGGGTGTTGATTCAGGAGTCCTCCGGACTCAGGTACAGTTATAGCCAGGGGCTCAGCGAGCCCAAGTGCATATCCAGGGGACCGGCAAGATGCTTATAGGGTTATAGGAGATGGGATGACCGGGGTAGGGGTATAGATTCTGTGCTGGTTGTACCTCCCGGCTTATGGGGGCCGGGTAAGGTTTGTGTGTGCTATGCATGTTATGATATGTTATACTGTGTTACAGTAGATACGAGTAGCTCGACAGTAGAACGATAAATCTTCAGGTATAACTCCTACTCCTTTCAGTATGATTAAGAGAAGGTATGACTTACATTATCAGACATATAATCTATTCCTTCTACTTCAGTTTCATCAGTTATATTATTGTTTCAGATATTTCTTTCAGTTATTACTTTACATACTCAGTACCAGCGGTACTGACACCCGGTGGGGCGCTGCATTACTTGCCTGCAGGTACTCATAGACGAGCAGGCGATACCAAGTGATTCCCGTCAGCGATCGAGTATTCAGCTCCTGTTATCCGGAGACTGAATCCCAGAGGTGTATTTCATTTTCTTTTGGTTATACAGTAAGGGTAGGGCGGGGCCCTGTCCCTATAATTTCTATCGCTATTCCTAGAGGCTTGCAGTCTGTATATATTTTCCTGTGGTCAGATGAGCCGGTCGTGTGAGGCCGTGCAGTTGTATAGCTGTTAGTACTCTTTCTTTCTTTTATGTTGGCCGTGTGGGGCCATAGTTTGCCAGTAGTGGTGACCTTGCCGGTCACGTACCTTTCTAGTACTTCAGGATTGAGTTATAGATAACTAGACAGCATGGTGGCCTTGTCGGCCCGCATAGGATTCCCTAAATTGATATGCTTCTGGTCAGCTGTCAGTACAGGTACAAGAGGCTATAGACCAATGGGCCGGGGGCTGTGTTTACAGCCGTCATATAGCCCTTTGTTTCCAGAAATGTGAGTTAGAGCCAGCCAGGCACCAGATGTGCCCAGGCTTAGCAGTCCAGCAGTACAGGTCCTAATAGGGCACCAGGTGCCAGTCATACCCCCCAAGGCGGGATGTGACAAATAGTGCACTTTTAGTTCCATCCCAAATAGATTATAGTAATATTTTAAGAGCACGCATATGGTTATTGCGAAGAAGATGATGAAACATCTTAACCATTGTTTTCAAAAGTGCATTTGTGGTGTCTCGAGACAGAGCGTATCAAAAATATATTGGGGTTCAAATAAAAGATGTAGATTTATAAAATATACACTCTATAATTTGGGTGTAAATGTGTACAACTCGAGCGTTAAATATGATTTTTATTATTTTAAAAATATTTTTGCTATAAATCATGTGTTTTTAATTATTGATGTAATGATATTTATACTTTATACTATCATATTTTCATGTTATATTTATTTTTTCTAAAATATATAAATAAAGAAAGCAAATCTCACTTGAAAATAATATTATCATAAATAGTTTTTCAGATGATTATGCTTGAAATTAATAGAATAGATTTTTATAGCATTATGTTCCGAGACAACTTTATCTATATTTTCTCATTGCTCTTACACTTTTTATCCTTCTCCTTCTTTGAATTATGTAAATAATAATTAGTGTAAATATTAGTTTAGGGCGGGAAGGACTAGTAGATGTAATCGATAATAAAGTGGATGATTGTATTTTAAATATTATCTCAACCGTTATCATTTTTTGTGTTGTTATCCTTTCAAATAATATTTATAATATTATTTTTATATTACTGATGAATTATTTAACTTTATTTGTAAAATTATAAAAAATATTAATTTTTCTTAATAATAAAATCATAAAATTGAAAATATATGAAATATACACTCTGTAAATCTATAAAATTTATGTTTCATATTTCCAAACTTACATCTCACTTCGTACTGGATAAAACGCTTTATCTCACGTCCCAATCTTTTAAAACATTGATCCCAACAATGAATTTACAATTCAAATTTCATATATGTGGTATGAAACATCAATTCTTTTTAATGAAATATATATGGGCTAGTTGCCTGATGACTGATTTTATTTTATTAATAAATAGAACTACAAAAATGTTAACTGGAACATTAAAAAAAAACAGTAAAGCTAAAATTTAAAACACTGCAATATTGGATAGTTTTTAAATATTAGCTTTAAAAGTGGCTATTGGTGCACTTAATCTGATACACACCCTTTTGTAAAGGCCCATTCCATGAAATTAAGCCTAGCATCCTTCAGAGTGTCTAATTTTAATTTTTTTTAATCCTTGCTTAGTAAAAAAATTTAAATGACCTTAAGTTAAAAAAATTCATTGGAAAGTACTTATGTTATCCATCAAATATAAATTCTAACTTTTATTTATAAAGCAGAATTTGTGGTCAATTAAACACGTTCACTGTCTTGAAATATCAAAATTTTATAGGTAAAAGTTAGAATTTATACCCTATCTGCAACAAAAACTTTTCTTACCCTATCAGATATAAGTTCTAGCTTTTGCTTATAAGATAGAATTTATGGTCAATTGAACAGATTTATTGTCTTGAAATATCTTAAATTACTGCCTAATTAATAAAATTAATTTATGTTCACAACTTATACCCGAATGGTTACAAAAGTTTTTCTTAATCATTTTTTCGAATAAGAGACTAGTTTTTTAAAAAATTATTAAGTAGAGCCAAAATTCAGGACCAGACCTTTTCGGGGTCATTTGTGAACTTCGCACGGCCCATTCACTGTTAATGCTTCCAGTTGAAGTTCGGCGTAAAGCCCAAGAAAATTTGGGCCGAATGAAAGCTAAACAGCGAAATCAGTGTTCTAAATTCGGACTAATGTAAATGGATTAATTATTTAAATTTAATAATATAGATTTAATGAAAAGTTTATATTTATTGAGAAATTCATCTAATCATGCTACAAATGATGAACTCATTGTAATTAGCTTAGGATCCATTGAATGCTATTTTATCCTAAAAGACTTAAATTTGTGTGTAGTAAAAATAACGTGAGACGTCAAGTCAAATTAAAAAATTAATAGGCCATCTGATATATGCAAGTGATATAATATGTAAAGTATAATGAAGTACAAATTAAAATTCAAGGAATTGCAAGTCGAATCATCTGAGCACGGAGGTGGAATTAGATTTAAACTTTACGAGTTTGAAATTCTAGCCATTTTAAATTATTGAGTTCTAAATTAATATCTTGTATATATTGATTTTTTTTTAATAATATAGAATTTAAATTAAAGTTACTGAATTTACCTGAAGTCGTATCCCGAAGGCTAACTCTACACCAATTTGGTCGTGCTAGTTGTTTTGAGATCATCATTCATAACAACAATATAAACTCAAGATCGAGGTCGAAGTTCTTGACCTAAATTCTAGATTGTAATTTAAGATTAAACTCAAATTTTCTTAAATTTACTTATGACGAATAGAAACGCGTAAATTATAGAAAATATAATATTTAATTTATTCAAAACCAAATATTATATTTAGCATTCTATTTTTCTTGTCTTAATTATGTTCAAGGTGATATATTTTGTTACACAGATAATAAAAAATTGATAATAACATAAATAAAAACAAAAGCAATTATTTAAAAAATCAATTATATGTACAACTATCACCAAAATGCTATAGCCAATTCCGACCATGGCATAAAAAGAATTAAAATTACTAATTAGCATTATGGACCACCCTTAACGTCTTATCGCACCAAAAATAAAGCGCATGACCACTGCCACTTTGTTCTTTTTATTTTTGGCATAAGACGGAGGTTTGATTAAATTCAAATTTAAGTATTATATAATTTATTTTGAGAGGTGGTGTTTTTTTTTTTAAAAAAAAAAAAATATATTTTATATTAGTATTTGGCTACGCGCATTGCGCGTGTATTATATCAAATATAAGTATAAAATTTTGTTAAATCACATTAATATTATGAGTATTGAATTTGTGTTCGAATTGGCAATTTAAATTTTTTTTTTATTTGAAGACCAAAAATAGAATTGTTCATTGACTTAGCAAAAATAAAACAGTATGTATATGTGCTTGAATAGAATAAACGCAAATCAGATTTATAAAAGAAACAGATAAAAAATTGTTGACCTTACTAAATTTCTCAAAAAATAATTCTAAAAAATGTACAGTTTGTAAATCTCAAAGTTTAAATTTTTGGCATCACCGCTATTCATTCAATTGACTTTCTTCCATATGCTGACTCTTTCTTGACATGCATTTCTGTCTTTGTGTCCTGGACGTGGATACATTAAAATGTAAATTAGATAACATAATAAGTTAATGAAAATATATTAATCACGAAACAAATATTTTCCGATAAAAGTGATTATTTTAGTCGCGATAAAACAAATATAGTATAACATGGCAAAATAAATATTGTTTAGCAAAATAAAGACAATTGAGAAATAATTAAATAGAAAAAGTAATTAAAACACAGTTTAGAAGACTTCACATGCTCAAGATCAATGACTTGATTACATCACAACATCAACAGACCTCCATTGCATCATCTAAACAAAATGTCACCAATTAAAATAATGAAAGAGAAGACTAACCATCACCAACAGGGACGCACTTTGAACACGAAAATATGTCATTGAGCTTTTTCTTTAAGTAATGAATGAATTAATATACTTTCCATCAGGAACTTGAAACATGAAGGAACTAAATATTGAATAGACATATTAAAGATTGATATTAACAGACATTTGTAATAGATAAAGAAGATTAAAGTAATTTCAAATTTAATTGATTACAATAAATAACATTAATTTTAGAAACATGAACCATCTTCGTATTATTCATCTTTTACATTATACACTTTATTATTTTTTGAAATGTAAATTACATTTCAGTAGATGAATAAGTTTGAAGTAAAGGGTAAATATGATCGTTCAATTTTTTATAAATATTTTGGTCTTTTAACTTTAGACGTAGGCGCTTCCCACTTTTAGTATAATCATATTATTATATAAGTGGAAAATCAAAAAATAAAAAGTTAGATTACCATGAAAGTAAATTAAAGATGTATGATATATAAGCAAGTAATAATGACATATTGAATAACTATTTACCCTTCAATCTAAAACTATTCCTATAATATTATATATACAAAAAACTAAAATTGTGTAAAAATAAATATTATTAGCCCATTAAATATTTCACAATGAATTATTTAGATGATGATGAAGGGGTAAACCTATTTATTATTTGAAGGGTATATTAATCTCTCAATATTTGGAGGTTATTTTAATATTTTAACTTTTCACTTTTTGTCTTCCCACGTATTATTATTATTATTATTATTATTATTTAGGTAGTTAGTTAGTTATTATTTATATTTATTATTTATATTTATTATCTATATTTATATTTATATTTATTTATTATTATTATTATTTATTTGCTATATTTATTTATTATTATTTACTTATTTATTTTAACTTTTCATTTTTTGGCTTTTCACTTATATAGTAATAAATATATAATTATGATATGATACGATAAAATATTAATATTTAATTATGTATTTATCTAAATTTTAATTTAGTGAAGAGGCAAAATGGTAATCTAACTTTTCACTTTTTGGCTTCCCACTTACATAATAATATGATATGATGATGATTTTTACATATTATTTTTATTTCTATTTTATTTATTTATTTTATTTAGTGAGGGTTAAAATGATAATGCAATTTTGAAGTTAGGAATTTTTCACTTTTATTGTATTTTAATTTAATTTATTTTTATTGTTATTTATTTATTTTATTTAGTGAAACTTCTTTAATGACACTAATATATATATATATATATATATATATATATATATATATATATATATATATATATATATATATATATATATATATATATATATATATATATATGTGATTGTTAATACATATTCCTATTTAATATTTATTATGCATAAGAGTATATATAATTTTTGCATGACTAAATGCATGTATATCTTAATATCGTGAACCAAACTATACATTAATTATGTAATATTCTTTTTCTTATACGACTTATCAAATGCTACGGTAGTAATGAGAAAATCATTTTTATTAACTGTTCCAAACATTGCATTGTTTTGTGCCGTGCGGATTTAGTATTAAGTGAATTTAATAATTTTTACTATGTATTTAATCTTAAAAATTTATTAAATATATAAGAATTTTAGTTGGGAACACAACAACAAAGTGGAATGGTGGTCTCTATCCACATATTAATTTTTAATCCTTCACTACACGACATTATAATTTTTCCCCTAAGTATGAATGTTGTTTAATTTTTTGTTCTTTACTAATCCTATTACCATAGATAAAATTATCATTTAACTATTTTTTTAAGTATTTAAGGTGACATCGGCTATTGCAAAGAAAAATAAAAAATTGAATGATTATAAAATTATATCAAATAGAAATATATGTATCTAATAATGTTAATGGGGGTGGTCTACATTCTCGCAGCCCCTAATCAAGTTAATAATATGACATAATTGTCATTTAATTATTTTTTTAATATTTCAAAGTATGAAATCAACTAAAATTTAGTTTGTTAAATATTTTTTTTATGTGAACTATGCAGAAAATTCTATTATTAATGACTTGGTTGATTCATTTTTTAGCAAAGTATAAAGAAAAATAAAAAAAAAATGTAACAGTTTGTTGAAACAAAAAAAAGAAATATAGAAATTTGTTGATTTATTCTTATTTGAATTATGTAGGAAATTTTAATATTATGGACTTTAAACTCAATTAGAATTTCTTAATAAATTATTTTCTTATATGTATACAGCAGTACAACCCAATGAAATCCCACCAAGTGGGTCTGGAGATGGTAGAATGTAATGCTGATCTTATCACTACATCAGAGACAAAGAAGTTGTTTTCGGTAGATCTTCGACTTTAAGAAAGACAGATCCAACAGTACAATAGCAACACATAAGCCAACATTTAATATTAAAACAATAACTAGTTCCCGCACCACAAATACACAATAACAATACACTAAATGATAAACAAGTAACAATAGGTAGAAACAGACAATGAAAGACAACACATTATAAGAGCAATACTAGGTCTACCCCTGAGAACAAGAAAGAGTATCTCATACACTCCCTACTATCCTGCTATCCTAATCCATATACCTCATACCTTCATATCTAAGATCAAGTCAACGGTAAGCTATAAATGAGTCATTTCCTTTCTAATCACCTCATCCCAATGCTTCTTCGGTCTACCTTTACCTCTCCTACAATCGTCTAAAAACAACCCTCACACCTCAAGGCACTCATACACCTCCTCTTCATATGCCCGAACCACCTCAGTCTTACCTCGCGCATCTTGTCCTCCACCCCAACCACTCCCACCTTGGCCCAGATATCGGCATTCCTAATCCTATCACTCCTAGTATGCCCACACATCCATCGTAACATCATCATTTCCGCAACCTTTATCTTCTATACATGGGAGTTCTCGACTAGCCAGCACTTCACCTCGTACAACATAGTCGGTCTAACCACCACTCTGTAAAACTTGCTTTTAGGTTTTGTCAGCACCTTCTTATCACACAAAACTCCAAAATCGAGCCTCCATTTCATCCATGTTGCACCAATACGGTGAACAACATTCTTGTCGATCTCTCCACTTCCTTGGATAATAGACCCAAGGTCCTTGAAACTTTCTCTCTTTTGGATGACTTGCGTACCCAGTCTCACTTACTCGTCTTTCTTGTGCATCATGTCACTAAATTTACACCCTAAATACCCCGTTTTAGTCCTGCTCAACTAAAGCCTTTAAACTCAAAGGCTTGTCGCCAAACCTCCAACTTAGCATTTACGCCTCCACGAGTCTCATCAATCAGAACTATGTCGTCTGCAAATAACGTACACTAAGGCACCTCACCTTGAATCCCTTGCGTCAATGTATCCGTATCCAAGGCGACTAAAAATGGGCTAAGTGTTGATCCCTGGTGCAACCCCATCACAACTGGAATATGCTTCGAGTCTCCTCCCACTATCCTTACCCGAGTCTTGACTCCATCATATATATCCTTGATCACCCTAATGTACACCACCGGCACCCCTATAGCCTCCAAGCATCTCCACAAAACATCTTTCGGAACCTTGTCATACCTTTTTTAGGTCGATGAATACCATGTGAAGATCCCTCTTCCTTTCCCTATACTACTCCACCAATCTCCTTACAAAATGGATGACTTTTGTAGTCGAGTGCCCCAATATGAATTTAAACTGATTTTTCAAAACTGCCACGCCCCTCCGTACGCTACTCTCCACTAATCTCTTCTAAACCTTTTTATATGTATAATAATAATAAGTATTTCATATTATTTTTTATGATAAATTATATGAAAAAAAGTTGCACAGAATATTATATTTATTTTTAAAATAGTTTTACATTATATTTATTTTTAAAATAGTTTTACTTTTTATAATATATTAAATTTAATATACTATTATAAAATACACGTGCAGTGTATTTTTTTTAATTACGTGAGGACATCATTTATATATTATGACCACTTGGATAATTTTGATTTTCATAATCTGAAATGGCTGACAGATAGGATATATATATATATATATAATGGTTTAAAACCGCAAAAGCCAAAAGATGTTTGATTTCCCTTTTTGATGATACTTTCACCACTGGGCCCATACGTACTCTGATAAAATGATTGTAATTTTTATGTTTTAAATTTAAAATTTCGAATTCAAATAGGAATAGAAAAAAAATTAAATTAGAAACTATAATACATATTATTTCTCAATATTAATATTGAATATCGAGCAAAAATAAAAATAAAAGAATTGCATATGTCTATTAAACTCACACAAGGTAATCGTAAACTTAATTTTTTTAATCCTCAACTTGTCACGTGGACTCGTCTCTTTTTAAATTATTTTTTAATTTGTTGGTTGTATATTACTTATATTTTTTCTTTTTCAATTGATGTTAGTCATAGGCATTCGATTAAATGTTTTTTAATAGTTCATTTACGAATCTAAATGCACCCAAATAATAAAATTATGTAGTTTCATTTAATTTAAGTTTGTTTAGTGCATAAACGATCCATCCAATAAGAAGTTAACCCCTCTATAATTAAGAGTTGTTTTTTTCGTTTTAATTTTATTTATTTGATACGAAATTTAGTAAATGAATGTTTTTTTTAAAAAATTTAGTAATCTTAAATTAAATGTATTAAAATATTTTTTAATTTTATCATATAAAATATATCACGTAATAAATTAAAATATTCTTTAACAAATGTAAGTGTGGGTAGTAATAGTCTGACACCACTTCCAGAATTTGTTCTTACTTGCTTTAACAACAAATAGTTGTTAAGTGTTTCTTTTTCCTGATTTGCTCCGATGGCGTTTCTCAAAAATAATCTTTTTACTTTATTTAAATGTATATTTTTTTTTTTAATTTTACATATAAAAATTTATTAAATTTTTTATTGTTGTTGTTGTTGATCTAATTATTTAATATATATATAAAGGAGAAGGGGCTGCACATGTTTCTTACAATTATTCTCATCACAGTGATTTGTCAGTGGGATGTTTTGGAACAGTGATATATATGATTTTTCTTACTAAGAATTTTCAATTTTTGGTCACCGTTAATAAAAGGATATGTAGTTGACCATGCATTAAGGGTGCAATGATTTGAAGTTTTTCTTACCTTTTATGTTATTATAATTGTTATGCTTGTTAATTAAGTATGGTGGGTCAAAAAACCCTTTGGAGAGCCTATAAGAAATCATTTCTTTTAAGTATCTTTTCATCCATATTACTATTCAATAATACATTCCCTTTTTGATAAGTTTTATGCGAAATATATCGATGATTTTTTAAATTTATCAATAGATTTTATTTAAATATTTAAATTATAGTTTGTTCAAATTAAATATTTATTACACCCCGTAAGTTTCTAACATTTAGTTGGCCCATTTGTTTGTTAGGTAAGCGTTTTAGAGTTGAATATGTACGAGGAAGGGCCCGAAAAAAGGTCGAACGAGCGCGAAAACGGGATCGCACAGGAGGAGGCCAGACCAGTTGCCCAAAGGGGCAACGTGGCAGGGAGCAAGCTCCTCCGCGACAGCCACCGTGGCACGCCCGATATTCAGCGCATTGGGGTTCGTGCCACGGACTCCTGTCCACTGCCTCAAGTATGTGTGTATGTATATGTGTATATATATATATATATCATCCTTTGATTTTAAGTTAAACTTTATATATATATGCGGCCAGACCAGTGAGGATACGAAGGAAATCAATAATTTTCTTTTGTTTAAGCTACGAAATGCTACCCAAATCAAATTAACTTCGGGTATTGAAGTTTAAAGCTGCAGGGAGCATTGTTACAGAGTTATTTTAGCGAAATTCGCCCTACGAATCGTAACCCTGCCGAGCTAAATTTATTGGAATTGCTCCAAACTAGTGTTAATACGATCAAAGGCTTAAAGTAAGCATTTCTCCCTTCTAGATTCTCAAGATATTACGAGTTTTCGGCCGTGTTCTGTTAAGTTGAAATATAGTTAATATTTATACATAAAGTTATCGTTTTCTCCGAATTTAGTATTGAAACTAGCTTCATTCTTTCAATAATACGATTGCAGTCGAGAAGAGCAATTGAATAGGAGTTGAAACTCGTCAGTTAACCAATAATCGGCGAACGAGGTATGTTAAGGCAAATTCCTTCGGCAAGTTAGTTCCTATGGTATTATAACCCAGTCTAAATCCCAATAAGAGAATCAGAAGTACGTAATCATGAAGAGCTGTTGTTATTAGCTGAGACTAGTATTCTACATTGTGTTGGGATTTGATTTGTCTATATAGCCCTCCATGATAAACCCCAGGGTTATTAGCTGTGTTGACGCCCGCCAGGGGCGAGATGACGTCACTCCAGAAAGAGCGGCATGCCGTTCGCAAGGGACGAAGATGGGGTCCCAGGTCCTCATAGAGTCCATTCCATGACTGGACTATTATACATACGCCTTATAGGCACCACACCCCCGACGAGCCTGGTGCCTGGGGTACAAATATCAGGAGTCCACTGGAATCAGACACAGCTACAGTCAGGAGCCGAGCGGGCTCAGTTGTAGACCCAGGGGACTGGCAGGACGACTATAGCTACCAGTATGACCCATTATGACCTTGATAGGGATATATAGATTGACGTGTACTCACTAGGGCTTATGGGGGTCCCAGGTGGGTTGTTCTGTGCTGGTTGTACCTTCGGGCTTTTGGGGGCAGGTAAGGTTCTTGTTTGCTTTAGTTATTGGTAGACTAGATAATAGAAACCCAACTATTCAGGTATGACTTCTGTCCCCTTTCTTTCAGTCCTTTTAGCTTTATCTTTACTACTCAGTTATTTACAGTTATCGCCTTACATATTCAGTACTTATTGTACTGACGCCCTTTCTGGGGCGCTGCATTACTTGCCTACAGGTGCGGATAGACGAGGACCAGGTCGCTCGTAGCTTTCTGTTATACCCCGTAAATTCCCAGTATATAAATGGCCTATTCGCGTGTTGGTTAAGAGTATTTGAAAGCCATACATGCTAGAAAAAGTCTCGGGGAAAGATCGGACAAGCGCCAGGTTGGCGCATCGCAAGGCAAAATGCGACTTATAAATCGCATTCCAGAAATGCGACTTATAAATCGCATTCCAGAAATGCGACTTATAAATCGCATTCCAGGAATGCGATTTATAGTGTCCATTATATAAGCCCAACTTCGGTTTTTTATTAAAATTCCTTATAATTTCCAGTAGAAAACAGAGAGTAATTAGAGAAAAGGGGAAAACGAAGATCTCCTACTAAAATTCGTCCGATTACGCCGCCAAACGCGGTCCAAACTCGAATTAACCTCAGGTACCGAGGTATTTAGCAGCAGGGAGCATTCCTACGGATTTTGTTTCGCGAAATACGGCCGACGAATCATCGAGCTACCGGACTAAGGTAAGTAGAATTGCTCCAAACTAGTGTCTATGTGCTCCTAGCCGTAAAATAAATACTTCTCCCTTCTGGGCTTCTGAAAAATAGCAAGTTTTCGATCATTTTTCGATAAGCCTAAGTTTAGGCTATAATTATATCGAAAGTGACGTCATCCTTCAGAATAGTGTTGTATTTAGTACTAATTGACATGTATATGAATGCAGTTGGGAGAAATAGTTGGAGTACTGACCGAGCCACGTCCGACAGACGGATAACTCGAGGTTAAGGTATGTAAAGCTAGTTCCTTCGGCAAGTTAGTAGCTTTAGCCTTGTATAGTACCATAAACTCCGTAGTAGAATTTCTGGGAGTTGAATGTTAAGTATTGTGCAAGTTCAGTAAACCTAGTTCGCATTATGATTTCATATTCAGTCTGAAAGTTAGAAAAGCATGTGCCCAAGGGCAAGTTAGTAGTTCAGATTCAGTACAGCCTATTATGTGAATAGCAAGCATGTTGTAGAATAAAAAGGAACAGATTTTCATAATAACAGTCAGTAAAGAAAGATTAGATAGACAGACAGTTTTGGCTACAGATTAGCCATTCAGACAGATAGTATCTTGGCTACAGATTAGCCATACAGTTAAACAGAGAGTACAGAATCAGTATAATCAGTAAAGAATCAGTTCGGTATAGAAACAGATCAGAATAAGAAGTTAGATTCCAGACAGTCTTTTCAGTTATACATGCTTGCTATTTCTATATGCTATTTGTTTGTTGAGACTTGTTGTGGCATGTGGGCACCCTTTTAGCATCCTCACCGCCCCTGGGTTATAGTTGTGTCGATACCAGATTCAGATACCGCCACCAGCTGGGCGATGCCGTCCGCCTAGAGGACGATGATGGCCGACCACCATGATAATACGGTCCAGACCACCCTGCTTGCAGGGGTAGTTCAGTTTACTCTGCGCAGAGCCAGTCCACCCTGTTTACAGGGGCAGAACACTCTGTGTGCGCTTGTGGCCGGGGGCAGTTTCAGATACAGATTTTATAAAATTACCCTGTTGCGTGCTTGCACCCAGGGGCAGTTTTTATTACACACCCCGTGTACACTTGCGCCCAGAGGCAGGAGTCTTCAGACTCAGACACAGTTTATTGTCAGAGGCCAAGGCCTGAGCTACGTACCCAAGGGGACCGGTAGGAGGAGCTCACAGTTATCAGATGAATGGAGTGACTTATTTTTGGTTGGTTTAGACCCGGGTAGGGGTAAATAGATTGTGTGTTGGTTGGCACCTTCAGGCTTATGGGGGTCAGTCAGGTATTGTATGTATTTATATGTATACCTATATGTGCTATTAGATACTGATAGATAGGAGGACGACACATCATCAGGTATGCTCAGTTTAGTTATAGAATAAATAAACTCTCCCCAATTATTCTCAGCTAGATAGACTCAGCTACTTTCTGCTTATATGTCATGTTACTGTTTTATTCATTTCAGTTGTGTATTTCAGTTGCTTTACATGCTCAGTACCTGTGGTACTGACGCCCAGTGGGGCGCTGCATTACTTGCCTGCAGATACTCATAGACGAGGAGGCGATCCCTCGTGATTCCAGTTAGCTATTGAGTATTCAGCTCCTGTCATCCGGAGTCTGAATTCCAGAGGTGTATGTCGTTTTCTTTTGTTGTACAATACGGGTAGGTCGGGGCCCTATCCCGATCATTTCTATTGTTATTCTTAGAGGCTTGCAGTCTGTATATATTTCCCTGTGGTCAGTCGAGCCGGTCGTGTGAGGCCATGCAGCTTGTTATAGTTATTTGTTATTTCTGTTCCTGTTGGCCGTGTGTGGCCATAATCAGTCAGTAGTGGTGACCTTGCCGGTCACGTAATTAGTTAGCATGTTATTGTTGAGTTACAGAGAACTAGACAGCATGGTGGCCTTGTCGGCCCGCATAGGTTCCCCTATAGTAGTATGTTTCTGGTTAGCTGTCATTACAGGTACAGGTGGCTATAGGCCAATGGGCCGGTGGCTGTGTTTACAGCTGTTATATAGCCCTTTGTTTCCAGAAATTTGAGTTAGAGCCAGCCAGGCACCAGATGTGCTTAGGCTCACCAGATAGCAATTTAGGTCCTACTAGGGCACCAGGTGCCAGTCATACCCCCCAAGGCGGGGCGTGACACTTTCAGCCAGCATCGTCAGCATAGTTAACTCCTTTCTTCCAAAGTTTGTAGACAGAAGGTTTATCTCTTTTGTCGGTGCAGTTCATGGGTAGGTAAGGGCCCCGTCCCGGCCATCGTATTATTCCTAGAGTCTTGCAGATTGTATCTATTTCCCTGTGGTAACTGTTATTGCCGTGTGGAGCCTTGTTTAGCTAATAGATTAGCGGCCTTGTCAGCCATAGTTTAGCGTAGCCTGGATTTACTTTACAGTAATAACTGGACATCATGATGGTCTTATTGGTCCTCATAATATTCCTTGTTGTTGTTGTTTTTGGCTAGCTGGTTTCCTTTTACAGGTGGCTATAAGACTTTGTCGGCCGGGGGCTGTGTTTACAGTCGAGATATAGCCCGTTGTTTCCTTGATTTAAGAGTTAGTGTCAGCCCTGCACTAGAAGTGTTTAGGCTCAGTCAGCTCAGTCAGTTCAGATCCTAGCAGGGCACCAGGTGCCAGTCATGCCTACCAAGGTGGGGCGGGACAACATTCACATGCTAAGATGCTCATATTAAATATTTTTAGCTTAAATTTTTAAACTTTTTTTTTTACTTGTGTCACTGCTAAAAGAATATTAAAAATTGATCCAGAAAACCACCCTCAAGAGGTTAAATTATGGAGGTCGAAAAAAAAAAACCGACCTCCAAAGGATGGTATCTCGGGAGGACGATTTTTTCTATCTAGGGGGGGGGTTGTTTCATCAACACTATATTAACATACATTCCCACCACTAGACCATTGATGCATATTGGTTTAAGAGTATGTTAATTTTTACTTATACTCTTTAAATTAATATTTTCGTGAAAAAAAATGATTTCCGAGATCGGTTTGCACTTTCCTGATTTTTGGCGGTATACATAACGACTTCGTGAGTTCAGTTTTTTCGAACCTCCTTTGAGATCTTTTTTTGATAATTTTTTAATAGTGTGTTTCTAAATGTTTATTATGTAGTTATATTGATCACATAAAATATGTTATATCCATTGATTATACACATCATAATAAGTTTTAATTGAAATATACTTAAGTTTTTACTATTTACTAAAATTAATGCGTTTAATTAAAAAAAAATGAATGTATTTCAAGATAATGATGCATGCATGCCAACTTACTACAGTACACTCAAACAAGCTAGCTAGGAGATATATCTCCTAATGATTATGAACACCAAAGACTTATAACATATTGAATTTTAAAAGTATAGTTTAGTTATAATTACAATTTTATATACATATATATATATATATATGAAAAAGTGTAAATTGTTACACAAGAATTGGGAAAGATAGTGCCTTGTTCATGGAAGACAACTCATTCATGTCACATGCACATTTATGTTCTTTAATTTAATTTGAATTTGGTATATTTTGCCTCTTGCTTGAATTTTTGTTAACAAATCCATTTTCACATGGGAGGAAGTTAAGATAATTTAATATGAAATTCCTTTTGCAAATAAATAAAAATCCAATCATTGATGAGGAAATTTGTTAGGATTTTCAACAAATTTGGATCAATTACCACGTGAAATATTTACCTCGATCATATTTTTCTTTGACACGTTCTTAACTGATTACAAATAAAAACCATATTTTATTAATTTATTTTTATTTTTAATATAATTAATATTATTTATTTCTAAAAATAATTAATTATAAGAAAAAATAAGAAAAATAATTAATCATATTTTAATTCTGTTATTGACAAATATTTTGAATGGGATATTTTTAGTAGTATGACAACTCATATGAAGGAGGGAGGGAATATAATTTTAAGGGTGTCTTCGATATGAGAAAAATATGATTCTTTTTTCGTGTTTCATTGCTAAGATATTTTGAAAAATATTTTATTTAAAGAAATAAGTTAAGTTTCTTGAAAATAAGAAAAATAATTTTTCTAATAAAATAGAAAAGATAAGTCACATTATCTCATTCCAACCTCCACAATCATCCACCACCCCCAACCCACCCACCACAACCCCATGCGCTTCCCCGTTCCTCAATTCATAACACCCATCACCCTACTCCTACCCCATCTTTATAGTCTTATTTTAAATATATATAAATATTTTTAAAATAATAATTTTACTTGCATAACTTTTTTTAATTTTTTTAATTTAAAAAAAAATATTTTTGTCCCTACCGAGTACACCCTCAATGTACTAAATATAAAAAAAAATAGAAAGTTTTGGGGCAATAAACAGTTAATTACCTGACCCAATCGGAAGAATATTGGGAAATTAAAGAAAGTAGACTTTATACACTAGCAAAATTAACAATTACAACAAATTGCCACTCTTTTAATTTTTTATTTTTATTCTATAAAAAAACTTTATTTTAAGGAAAAATAATATAAAAATCACGTCACTTTATTCCACATCTGTTCCAATTAAGTTACGTTAGCTCCACTGTTCCTTTCTTGGAATATTTATTTAATTATTTAATCATTTTATTAATTTTCAATCCAAATCAACAAATATTTTATCTACTAATTAAGGTGTTGGCGTGTTGCTACTTACTTGGAATTAGAATCAATATTGTGAAAATTTTGTCAGATTAAACCAATAATATCCAATTTAATATAAATAATTTCCACTTATTCCTTCTAAGAATGTCAAATGAAATACTAATTAATTAATTCCATAAACATCAATAACAATAATTGTATCACGAAACTACCACTAACACCTTGTTTGGATTATCATTTCCTATTGTTTTATAATATATTATATTATATTATATATTTTATATTATTTAATAAATATAATATATTATTTTCTATCATTACATAATCTTATACATCAACAATCTAAAGATTAAATCTATAAAAAGAAAAAAGAACATAAGAGTGTTTGCAACAATTTTTTTCAATAATAAAAAATAAATTACAATCATAAACTACTTTATTTATTAATATATTTCTTAAACGTAGGATAATTTAAACTTCATTAAAATATACTTGATTTTCGAAAAACATCGAACAACCTTAAAATTTGAAAATAGATTAAATTTATTTTATAAAGTTATATTTTAAATTGGATAAAATTAGAATCAATATTTTGAAAATTTTGTCATAACTAATAAACCAGTAGTAATATAATATCCAATTAATATAAGTAATTTACACTTATTCCTTGTAAAAGAATGTCAAACAAAATTTTAATTATAAATTCCATAAACATCAAGAACAATAATTGTACCACGAAAGTACCACTAACTCCATCCAACTGCCACATCACCACATTAAAAAAAAAATTACTATCCTTTTGCTTCTTACAGATTCCATTAATTTAATTTAATTATCATTTTATCAAGACCATTAAATTTTTTTTCCAAAGTAAGACATTCATTAATATACTTTTATATTAAGTAATAAAACAACTGGATCATTACTGTTCGGTTCCACGACCGCCGGTGGGCTCCACTAACCACGTGGAAATACGACAAAGCGAGTACACAAGTTTTTACCACGCGTGAGAAAACGGGTCAGTCACGTCCAAGCACGACAATCCTATCCACCGTGTAACTCTGTTTCAACTTTTCAAGAATCATTTGTTTCTCTTTAGAAATAAAAAAAGACAAAAAAATCCCAAGTTTTTTTTGCTTTCTGTAGTCTAATAGGTTCAAATTATATCTGTCTCTTGCTTAATTTAAGAAAAAAATACTTTCTCTTCTCTCTGTCTTTACACCTATACATATATTCAAGAAAAAAGAGACACTTTCTTCTCTGTTGTTTTCTTTGAAAGGTTTGAAGAGGGAGCGACACCGTTTCAGCGGTTTTGAAAGTGATTGAATATGCAAAACACCCTTTTAGTTCATTCTTTCTTTAGACTTTGGTTTCTATTTTGATGCGTTGCTTTCCTATAAGGACTATTGGACTTATATTCATCTGAAAAGTTCCTAAAAAAAGTTCATCTTTTTGTCCTTCCTCTTTCTTTCCCTTTTTTTTTCCAGCATATCTGATAATAAACACCCCTGTTTTGGATAGTTTTGGAGCTTCGTTCATGCAAAAATGAAGTCTTTGAACACTGTAAGTAACCCCTTTTCTTCTTTATTGAAATTGTTTTGGTTTAGTGGGTGGGTGGTGGGATTTGGGGGTGGTGAGAGGGGGGGGGGGAGTTTTCAAGTTTGCATATATTCTATGTTATGTATATATTTTTTACGGTTTCAAGAATTCAAACTTATCGTTTCTCTGTCCTTTCGAGGCTGTTTCTGTCTTTTTTATGTTTAAGTGGTGACTTTTGGTTTGTTGGTTTCCGGCTTTTGAGGTTGACATGGTTAATGCTGTTTCTGGGGTTGGTAAAAAGCAGGGAAAGAGTAAACAACACTAAAGACTTGATTTTTTTTCTTAAGAAAAGGTTTTCTTGTATTTGCTCTGTTTCTTTCAAGTTGAAGGGAATTTAAAGGAGAAAATAAGTATTGCTATTAAATTGGGAAACTTAGAATTGTCCCATATGGATATAGGTTGCATGGTTAATGCTGGTTCCGGGATTGGTAAAAAGCATTGGAAGAGGAAACGAGAGTAAAGATGGATATTTGAAAAAGAATTCCTTTTCTTTTTTCTCGGAACAATGGGGATTTGAAGGGAAAAAAGAATCATTAAATTGGGCAAAGTAGAACACTGTAGCATATTGATATGATAGGATGGGTCAATGGTGTGCTTTCAATTGAATGTTACCATAGTTCAATGGCTATCTGAACTTCCATCTTCTCTAAGTATTTGTGAATGGAGGAGTTTAATTGTTATATTCCTGCATCTATTTCTCTTAGTTTTTGTATTGAAAGTTAAGTCCGTTCCACAATTGATGCACGGAAGAAGCAAAATTGAATTTGTGCATCCGAAAAATTGAGGTTGCCTCCTAATGGATCACATTAGGTTGTGTATTCATTTAGGTTTTAAGAGTTAAATTTTTTTTAAATTTGGCCCCTGGACCTAATTAAAGTAGTTATTGGATAATGATATTAAGATTATGAAACATTTCTAACTTGCGCTTAGATACTTGATTATAATATTAGGATTATGAAACATCTCTAACTTGAGCTTTGTTATTTGATTAGTACTTCATTATGTGATTAGCGCTTTGCAATAACCAAACACATATGCTAGAGGACAAATATCAATTGGATAATCTTATATACAATCTGCTGCCTCTTGGAAACCACTTCATTTTGCTTGATCAATTTCTGTCTCCCACAAGGCCTAAACTCTTGAAGCTCCAGTTTCTGTGCAGCAAACCTGTTAACGATTTATTTACACTCTATAAGCATTGTTCATAAAACCTCTATGGCGTGTTACTAATCTGGTGTTAACACAGGATACTTCACCAAGTCATCCTGGAAACTCACTTTTACCACTTCAAACAAAAAAGAAATGAGTAAATGATTCATCAAGATACTCTCTCTACTGTCTACCCCGGTTCTGATGTCCAAGGTTGACTTTGTATGACTACCAATATGAGAGTTTATAATTTCTCGGTTTAAAGTTCTTTTTTTTTTCCTTCTATTTTGTGAAAGGTAAATCAAAATTTGTCTATTTAAAGTTAATAGGAAAAAATGAGCAGCATATAATTATCTTTAATATACAATAATATTGGAGTGTTTTCAGTTCAAGAAAGTGTATATGTAGTTTGGATGGGGCAAATACTAATTCTTGTATTCTGATTGCTAAATGTTTTAAGCTATGAAATTTGTTTTCCTATTTAACAAGGTCTCTTGTGCTCGTGCTATTTTTCAGGTTTCTGTACCTGATCCTAAAAGTAGGTCATGTATCTGCAGCCTCTTCATGACTGTTGCTTTAATTTGTGGTGTCTACTTTACCGGAAGTGCTTTGATGGCCAAGGATTTCAGGGTATGATGTAGCTAGTTTTTTCTTTACCTACTTGAATGATTTGGTTGGTTGAAGTGTCAAATTCGTTATCAACTGCACTAACCCTGTAAAAGCAAGTGAACTGGCATCAAAGGTGTCGTTTGTTTCAGGATGGATGGACTATAATAAATTTTTCTGTTCAGATGCATTTTGGAATTTTTTAGTAAGGGACATTTAGGTTAATGTTAGGGGACTAAGCAGCTATGTTATTCCCTCTATAACCAAACTATTTTGTGTAATGTCTCAGATTTTCTTTTAATATAACAGAAAATAGGTATCTGGTACGAAAAGCTTTAACTACTAATTTGGTATTTGCAGGCACTTTCAGGTTTTACAATTAACCGTGCAAAGCAGAATGGACAATGCGTAAAATGCGAGGTTTGTTTCTTCAGAAGACAGCTTTTAGCAGTTGTGTTATTAGCTTTTCTGAATTGTTGAGAAGCTGCCTAAATTCTAGTTATACTTACCTAGTCTACATCAATTCACATTCACAAAATACAGAAGGGTCAGCTGTTGAGTCCTTTCGGATTTACATCCAACCTTTAGCTCAGATTATCTCACTTAACCTTGGCTACTTGGAAAAAAGAAAAGAGAAAAAAAGGAACCTTAACTTAATTTACCTCAACTAAAGGAAAAAAGATTTTCCAAAACCTTGAAATATCTTCTATTCCTTTTATCCCAAATTGTCTATGAAGGTGTATGGTCTAACTTTGGGTACTCTTTCTTGTCAGTCCCCAATTTCCTTAATCCCAAACTTGCCTAGTCTTTTCCCTTTCATTTTTGTTACTTTTCTTCTTCTTTTTTAAATTTTATTTTTTATCTAAAGTCTACACCTAGAAACTGAGAAAGTCTGATAGTGAAAAGTGAGTCTGACTGCGTTTCTCCTTCGTGTCCTCCCTTCTATTCAGCTTTTTTGTGTTCTACAGCTTTATATTTTGCTTCTTTTATGTTACCATATGAACTATCTGTTTGATTGTTGGGATTTGTTATTATGTGCACTAGACTTTGTGAGGTTCTTATAGTGCTTTGATACTCCTAGGGATTTGAAGAGAGGGTTTTGTGAAAGTCGTCTCTTTGCTCTCCCTGATTTCCTTCGCCTATGCTTGCTACCAAAGCAAGAACTCGACGAATAAATGTACTGTGTGTTTTACTTACTTTTGGATTTATATTAATGGGTCATGTTCCCTATAATTTACTTTATGGAAAGGGTTAAACATACTGTAAGAAAGCTTAAGAGGCACAATTTAGTTAGAGATTTCTCTTTATGCAACATATTTCTTAGTTCTCTTTAGGACTTCACCTTTGAGATGGAAGATTCCAAGTTGATGTCTGAAAAGATCCTGGGAGCAAGCACATATTTGAATTCTGTAACAGGACATTAGATTCATTGCCAGATCATTATTTCGACTCAATTCTCTGATGGAAAGATTTTTTCCATTCTGTCAACACATGTACCCTCCCTCTGTTCTGCAAATTTGCGTAAAATACACTCATGCATTAAGGAAAATAGTTCAGTTGAGACCAGTGAACTAATTAGTGAGATAAAAAGAATATTTTGGTTTAGACGAGTTTAACTGATGTATTGGGAGTCTGGAACACAAGTAATTTGGCTGAGACTAGTCTAACTTCGATTATAATGGGATATGCAGTCCTGCAGTTACAGGATTCACCGTGAATTAACCTCCACACATCATTTTTTAGGTACCACCACCAAGACAGGAAAAACAAGAGAGTCGCACAACAGAGAATGTGCAAAATAATATATGCCAGGTTTGAGAACCAGAGCTATTATTTAATTTGGCCTTTCATCTTTGGCTTCTTTGGAGGTTCTCATTTTATTCCTCACAGAAAAAATGCAGGCCATTAGGGAGTGAGGCACTCCCAGAAGGAATTGTTTCTAAAACGTCAAACCTGGAAATGCGCCCATTGTGGGGAGATGTTGAGGTAACTAATGATTTCAGTCTATAATTATTCGTGAGTTCTTTTAGCATTTAACAGTTGATTATCTTCAATCTTTGGTTCCTTGCATGGGAATGATTATGGTTTCATGGATCATCCTTATCAGCCTTAGGTCCTTTATTTTTTCTTCAAACTTTCATGGAAAATTTAGGTCTTCAATCTTTGGTTCCTTGCATGGGAATGATTATGGTTTCATGGATCATCCTTATCAGCCTTAGGTCCTTTATTTTTTCTTCAAAATTTCATGGAAAGTTTAGGTCTTGACTGTGATGTCAAAGGAGGTTATGAAGGCCAGGTACAATTATCCTTTGGCGGTAAAGTGAACGGCTGGGAGGAATATTGTTGTCAATGTAGTGTCACTCATATAACACAAATCTTAAATCATATGCCAATATGTGCGGGCTCTGTGTGTGTGTGTAATGTATGTAGAAAATCTATGCTATATCCAGTGTACATGGACTACTCGAATTTCGGTCTGTGAACTGAATCTAAAGAAATATGGCAATGATTCAGGACCTTTAAATTGTCTTGAACTTTTACCATATTATTTTCTCTGTCCCCAAGATAAATTATTTTACTTTCTCAACTCTTTCTGATATTTTCCAATGTTACATTGGTTGCTTATGATGCAATATTTTCGTATTCAGAAGAAGTCTCCACATTCAGTTAACTTGTTGGGAATTGCAGTTGGCATAAAGCAAAAAGAGTTGGTGAACAAAATTGTTAAAAAGGTTATTTTTCTTCATCTTCCGCTTCCTGCTTAGCTTGTAAATGCTGTCTTAGTTTCTATTTTTCTAAATTGCTTTTGTAACTTGTTGCAGTTTCTTGAACATGACTTTGTTGTGATGCTTTTCCACTATGACGGTGTGGTGGATGAGTGGAATGATCTGGATTGGAGTAGTCGTGCCATACATGTCTCTGCTATAAACCAAACAAAATGGTAAAGTCAGTTCTAATCAAATTTCTTATTGCTTGCTAGTTGCCTGCAGTTTTTCACTCATTCACCCCTCCAAAAATAGGTGGTTCGCGAAAAGGTTTCTGCACCCAGATATAGTTTCTGAATACGACTATATTTTCTTGTGGGATGAGGACCTTGGAGTTGAAAACTTTCATCCGGAAAAGTAAGTCTGTCGTACAGCATGATCTTTAGTATCATTGTGAACATACATCACTTGAACTGCTGAATTCAGAGTAGAGCAACTGTTGGATACTTAAGTGTACAGCCGATCAATTACTGCATATGTTTTTACGCTTAAAAAGGATGAGAACAATTGATGATTGAGCAGATTCAACGAAGATCTTGGTGTGATGTAATGTTGCATGCAAAAAATAACCAGCAAAGATTAGGCTAGTTGGCAATAAAATAATGTTCTCACTGCAAAAGTCTTTTTCCAGGTATATATCTATTATTAGAGAAGAAGGGCTGGAGATATCACAGCCAGCACTTGATGCTAGTAAATCAGAGGTACATCATCATATTACTGTGCGCAGAGGGAGATCCAAGGTGCACAGGTTAGAGTCATATTTTTTTACGGTCCACTTCATGGGACTGCAAGTTAATCTTATAGAAGTTGAACTACTGTGCAGCAGAAGCCTCCTTATGCTTATGAAACAAGCTCATGAACCAAAGTATTTAACCCCATTTTGAGTTTGAGATACTAAACCTAAAATTTGCCGTTCCTTTCCAATTAGAAAATCAAAAAATTGCCGTAAACCTTTATTTCATACGTAGCTGGTGATAATGTGTTTTCCTGCAACCGATAGGGACATCTCTCCGCTCTAGCATTTGGAAAAAAGTAAAAATCCTGATATTATTTGTGTGTTTACTTATTGCATGTACAATGTCTCATTCCAAAAGCTGACCGGTAATTTCTTTGTTTTGATAGGAGGTTCTACAGATTAAATAGAAGTGGCCGAACATGTGATAACAACAGCACAGAACCTCCTTGTGTGGGGTAAAGAACTGCAACTCTTTTTCTCTTCAATGTAATATTATCTGATAACAAGTTTCTCTGAACTAAATCTATTTGCTCTGACACTCTTCTTCTTTATGGCTCAAATGTCTTAGTATACTTAGAAATCAAAACAACCTTGATTTTTCATTTTTATTAAATCTGTATGCAGGTGGGTAGAAATGATGGCTCCGGTATTCTCAAAAGCCGCTTGGCGTTGTGCGTGGTATATGGTCCAGGTATGGGAACTTTTATTAATTTCAAGTGTTAACAAGCTAATCAACCAACTTGTGTGTGGTAAATACAATTTCTCGAAATGTTATATTAGTTAACTCAATCGAAACCATAAACAACTGTTTGCTTTTTTGTAGTCGTCTCCTCCATGATATTGATAGTATATGCAAGTTAAAAATGTGTGCACTGTTAATCTAGTGCTCTTTATGGCTATCTATTGTCCTTGTGCTTATGTACCAAGATGTTTATAACATATCACCTTACCTTTCCGAACGTCACAACGACCTGCTAAGTGATGATATACTAGTAATGTTTAACTGGTAATTTGCAGCTCCTTCGTTTGGTCGTCTTTAACTAGTTGTTCTTTCTCTACAGAACGACCTGATCCATGCATGGGGCTTGGATATGAAGCTTGGTTATTGTGCGCAGGCAAATTAAATAACTTTCTTCCTACTTTCCATCTCTTTTTTGGCATGATTATAACATGTATTATTAGTTCTCAGGGTGATCGTACCAGAAAAGTTGGTGTGGTTGATGCAGAGTACATAACTCATCTGGCTGTCCCTTCTCTGGGTGGTAATTCAGATGTAGAAACGGCAAGTAGTTCTTCCCTTGATCGATCATCAGTCCTCTGTTTGCAATTTTTGATGAATTTTTAACACTGAAAAACAATTGAATTAAGTGTATGGTTTGTCTTGTGTAGGTGATCAAAGAATTAGATCATTCCCTGCAAGGGAAGAACTTATCTGATTCAGATGCAGCATTGGTAATGATCATCAGATCGTACATACATAATTACATAAAGCCTTCCTTTTGTATTTCATCTAAATTGAAATTCCTTTCGGAATTGCAGGCTGCTCCAATTGAGAAATTTGATAATCGGTCTCTGGTAAGTTCAAATTCTACTTCACTAGTTTATCAAACCCGAGTTTGACAGTGAAGTCTTAATATATTTTTAACAATCACTTTGCTGTAGAATCCTTTCTTCTCATGTTCCTTATATTTAATGATTTAAGTTCTATACACAGACATTGCAAAACAAATACTATCAGTGTAATTTAATCCACTATAACAGAATTACCCTACATTTTAAGTTGTCGTTTCCGGCTTACTCTAGGAAGAGTACTCACCTGTCTTTATAGGTTGAGCCTAGTTTAACGGTATAGAATATTTATACACTGTCATGTACAAAACTTGAACTATATATCAAACGACGTTATGCAGGTGAGGAGACAATCGTATATCGAAATGAAGATTTTTCGAGATAGGTGGCGTAAAGCCATCAAGGGAGATCAATGTTGGGTTGATCCATTTCAAAGTCAAGAAAAAGGCAGAACAGCCACATACACATAATGACTTTTCTCATAAGCTATATATACATTCAGTTGTTTATATACATTGTATACAGAGAAGCCCTAAGAGTAAATACCATACAAGACTGATAGAAATATGCATCAAGAACCACAGTTACACACAGAAGGGGGAACTCAACTGATGCTGTGCAATCTCTGCTGCTAATGTGGATGTGGAAAATTCACTCATCTTTCTTTTTCTTTTTTTTCCTTTGGAGAATCATTTTTCTTTCTCACATACAAATTTTTGTGGTATTTGTAAATACCATTTTTCCTTTTCCTTGTGGTTTTTTTGGTCTAAGAATAATATGCCAAGGTGCTGTATATATTAGATATATGTTTATGACATTCAATTTGGTGATTTGTTTCGGGTCAATAATAAGATTATTGCTGCTTAAGTACTTCCTACTGCTTCACTTGTTTTGTATCCTGCTATTTTGCCGTCATATTATTCTTGCAATTCTACATCTAAAAATAGTTCTTTTGAACTAAGGATCTATCGGAAATATCCTTTCTATTCATAAAGATAATAATAAGATATGCGTACATTTTAGGGAAAAGGTCAAATTTACCTCTATATATTCGAAAATTGGCTAAATTTATCTTCTGTCATACTATTGTATCATATTTACCCATTGTTATGAAAGTTTTCATTTACAACCATTTAATTAAAAAAAATTTAACTCTAACTTAAATAACCTATTTTTTTAAAAATAAAATTCATATCCTAATTTAATCGGATCTTACCCGACCCGTCTTAAATAATACCCAAACAATTGATTTACTATTGGTTTTGATATGTATATATTGATTATTAGTTTAGGGAACTAGGGGGACCATTTTGATGATTTAGATTTTTTTCCGTTCCGAAAGAAGCGAACGGTGATTGATTAGTGTATAGGTAATCCAAAAATTATATCAACCACAGACTAGCATTTCCTTAGTTAAACCTCGGTCTCCATCATCTCTTTTTCTGCTAAACTCCCCCTCTAGGGTTTAAGCTCAGACATTTCGACTCCTCAGTGTTTCACCTAAAACCTCACCGCCATGGCACTCTATGCCATACTCCTCCGCTCTCTCCGCCGTTCCTCCACCGCCGCAGTCAGAACTCAAATCATACCATCCTTACACTCTCATCCACCACCTCCTCAAAACCCTAAGTTCCTTCTCCCTCAGCGATCATTTGCTTTTTCGTCTGCCGAAGAAGCCGCCGCTGAACGGCGTCGTCGAAAGCGCCGCCTCCGTATTGAACCACCAATCAACGCCCTCCGCCGTGATCCACTCCCTAGGGGCCCTCCTTCTCCCGATGACCCTCGATCCCGTCTTCCCGATACCACCTCAGCATTGGTGGGACCTCGGCTTAACCTTCACAATCGCGTTCAATCTCTCATCCGTGCTGGAGATTTGGACTCCGCAGCTGCTGTTGCTCGTCACGCCGTTTTCTCGAACACGCGGCCGACTGTATTCACATGTAATGCTATTATCGGTGCTATGTATCGTGCCGGACGGTATAATGATGCTAAAGCTCTGTTTCAGTACTTCTTCAATCAGTATAATATTATTCCGAACGTTGTTTCATACAATCATCTGATTGTATCACATTGTGAAGCTGGTGAGGTTGATGAAGGCTTGAAAGTATACGGTCATATTCTTGAAAATGCGCCATTTAGTCCGTCCGCTGTGACATACCGCCATCTTACGAAGGGATTAATTGATTCTGACCGTATAGCTGAAGCTGTGGATTTGCTTAGGGAAATGCTTAATAAAGGACATGGTGCGGATTCTTTAGTTTATAATAATTTGATATCGGGATTCCTGAATTTGGGTAATTTAGAGAAAGCGAATGAGCTGTTTGATGAGTTGAAAGAGAGGTGTACTGTTTATGATGGGGTGGTGAATGCTACTTTTATGGACTGGTTTTTCAAGCAGGGGAAGGTAAAAGAGGCTATGGAATCATATCGATCCCTTCTTGATAAGAAGTATAGGATGGTTCCTGCAACTTGTAATGTGCTGTTGGAGGTCCTGTTGAGGCACGGCAGGGAAACTGAGGCGTGGGCATTGTTTGATGCAATGTTGGACGATCACACACCACCAACATTCCAGGCTGTGAATTCCGACACTTTTAATTTAATGGTGAATGAGTGTTTTAGGTTAGGGAAGGTTTCAGAGGCATTGGAGACCTTCAAGAAGGTGGGGAAGGGCCTCAAGACCAGACCTTTTGCAATGGACGTTGCAGGTTACAATAATATGATAACAAGACTTTCTGAGCTTGAAATGATGGAGGAAGCAGAAAAATATTATATGGAGTTGTGTAACAAGTCATTGAGCCCAGATGTCACAACTTATAGGACAATGATTGAGGCATATGTGAAGATGGAGAATGTCGAAGGCACATTGGAGAAGTACACTAAGATGGTGGAGGCAGGGCTGAGAGTCATTCCGATCTATGCCGAGAAGTGGTTTAATTTCTTGATTGAGAATGGCAAGGCTGCTGAGTGCGTTCCTATTCTCACCAAGATGGGTGAGAGAGAACCAAAACCTGATGTCACTACTTATGATATTGTGATTAGGGCACTCTGTGGGGAAGGTAATTATGATGCAAGTTCCAATTTAGTAATTCAGATGATAAACTATAGTGTTGGTCTCACCAGTTCCCTCAGGGAGTTCTTGTTAGAAGCTTTTAGTAACCAAGGTCGTCGTGAGGAGATTGAAAAAGTTTTCGCTACAAAACCTACTTACTTTCCATCTTCTAGACCAGCAGGACCATCTCGAGGAAAATTTCCATGGCTTTCAGAACCGCCGAGACAATCAGCAGGATCTTCTCATGTTCCAGGTACTTTTGTCCCACCTTTTGACACATTTCATTATTTTGCATTTTCCCTAGCATCATTAGTTTGAGAGCATATATGTTGAGTTCGAATATATACTACTGAGTGGTTGGAATGTCATTGATATTTACATTTTACATAAAAAAATTAAAACCAAAATGATTGAAGCTTTTAGTAATTTTCTTGGCCTAACTAACCTTATTTTTGTAAAAAAACAAAAAACTACTACACAATTATTTATATGCAATAGCATAACTAGAGTTCCTTTTTCATACAAATTACTTTTAAAAGAAGTGTGCTAACTGATAGAATTATTATTTTAGGAACAAAGATATCTTACGAGATGTATACACTTTAGTGACTTGTTCAAATTATTTTTTTAGACACTATTCAGATTAATGAATATGTAGTCCACATGATCTAAAGTGGTTGACCCAATTTCACTTCATCTTATCTAATGGAGTAACCTTTACTTGATGTTTTCGAAATAAAATAAAATCTTGTCTTTCTGTTTGCGTTTTTCAAAAGGTTAACAGAGAAGAGATTTACATTTTCAAATACAGTTTGGTCTGCATCATATGGTTCCACCTCATAGGCTCATTTATCTCTATATATTTTTTATTCCTTAAATTTCAAAGAGGTCTCTCATCCAATATTTCCTTCTATGTTGTGGGTTTTTTGATACTTGTCAAATTTTAATGGCTTTATGCAGGACAGCAGACATCACCAACTTCTTTATCATCACAAGTGCAAGGTCAGCCTTCAGCTCATAATTCAATGTGGCAACAAAATTCACCCCCCTCTTTTGTTGGACAGCAACCAGCTTCACCACCTTCTTTTATTGGAGGACAAGGATCATCACCAATGCAAGGCCAGCAGTCAGCACCTAATCCAAGGTGGCAACAAGCTTCTCCACCCTCTTTTCTTACTGGACAGGGATCGCATCAAATGCAAGGCCAGCAGTCAGAACCTAATCCAAGGTGGCAACAATCTTCAACACCCTCTTTTGTTGCTGGACAAGGATCACATCAAATGCAAGGTCAGCAGTCAGAACCTAATCCAAGGTGGCAACAAGCTTCTCCACCCTCTTTTGTTGCTGGACAGGGATTGCATCAAATGCAAGGCCAGCAGTCAGAACCTAATCCAAGGTGGCAACAAGATTCACCACCCTCTTTTGTTGCTGGACAGGGATCACATCAAATGCAAGGCCAGCAGTCAGCACCTAATCCAAGGTGGCAACAAGCTTCACCACCCTCTTTTGTTGCTGGACAAGGATCACATCAAATGCAAGACCTGCAGTTAGCACCTAATCCAAGATGGCAACAAGCTTCATCACCATCTTTCATGGCTGGACAAGGATCACAGCAAATGCAAGGTCAGCCATCAACTTTTGCACAAAATCCGCATCAGGCTGATACTTCTTTTATTCAACAAGGGGCTTCACCGCCGTCTTTCATGGCTGGACAAGGATCACAGCAGATGCATGGTCACCCATCAGCTTTTGCAAGAAACGTGCAACAAGCATCACCACCTTCTTTCGTTCCACAACATGAAGCTTCATCGCACTCTTTCATGCCTGGACAGGGATCACAGCAAATGCAAGGTCATCCACCACCTTCATTCGTGCCAGGCGGAGCTTCTCATGTGCAAGGTCAACCATCAGGTTTCACACATGTTCCACAATGGTCATCACCACCCACTTATATGGCAGGACAAGGAGGACACCATCAAATTCAAGGTCAGTTATCAGGTTTCGCACAAACTTCACATAAGGCATCACCTTATTCCATGGATAGACAAAGAGCCCCTTCAATGCAAGGTCTGACATCAGGACCTACTCATACTCCACTAAATGAAATCTCACACACATCCCACGTACCTGGGGAAAATGTAAGACATCAAGCAACAGAAAAGACCTCATCCCAAGAGGACAATATTGAGCAATACCCCGAAGTGGCACGCCAAGGGAGAATGTAAATTGGGAAGTATAGTTTCTCTGAGGGGGCATGCTTTTGATGCAGTGATCTGAATAGAAATGCAGGAATAGGAAACATCTTGATGTCAGATGTCACATGCTCTCATGGTTGATTTGACTATGGTCATGGATTATATGCACAAATAGAAATCATTGACAAATTTTGTAGAGACAATTGATGGTCTTAGGGTGATACTTGAGATTTGTGTTGCTCATAAGTGATCGCGGTGCTTGGTGAAACAAATTAAATTGTAATTTTGGTTGAGAATACACTTTTACTTGCTCTACATCTTGTATGCTGGAATTTTCCCCTTCCATATTAATAAAATTTATTGGCCTTATCAAAAATTGTCTTCGTCACTTGCTATTCTTTTTATGATGATTTTGATGATAATCATTCTTAAGTAGTGTATATAAAACATCTAAACCAGTTAAAAAAACAACTACTATTCATTCACATATCTGTAAAAGGCAATGTAATTTATCTGTGTCTCTGCTGTTGTTTACCGCAGAGATGGATTATGTTCAGTAATGACCGCAGATTGCTGCTTTGGTACTTAATTTGCAACGTCTGGGGTCTTAGGTTTCAGGACTTGAGTTCCGATGAACTTTCTTTGGTTGCTAAGAAGAAAATAATGTTCAGCATAAGTTCTATTAATTGACAGAAAGTCAGTTCCAAGACTGGTCTTTATACAGGTGAGAAGCTTTCTTTTAGAGCTTGTTATATATGTTTCTCATGTCGTCTCAGCAATCAGCATCATGTTTCTGGAATCAGAATCTTAATGATGAAAGGATTTTTTTAATGTTGGCTGATGATATGCTTGAAGTGCCCAGAATAAATACGCGGCAAAGGTTTCATTACTGAAAACCACAGGCTGAACCTTTATGGAGATGATGCTGAGGTGTGCAAAAGTTTCTTCTTTGTCTTTTGGCTTTCAATGATATTCCCAGATCAAATGTTAGTTCTGTGATTCATCCTGTTGAGCCGAGCTTAAATTGGTTTTGATGATTAACAAATTACAAAAGAATACTTGGAGATACTAGTTATGCTGCTAACTGGATTGCAAGAGTGTTATGCAGATATGGAAAGAATCAAGTCCTTAGTATGCATTTCCCAAGTAGAATTCCTTGAAGAACCTTTTTTTATGCATTTCCCAAGTAGAATTCCTGGAAGAACTTGGTTTATGGCCTACACGTGTTGCAACAAGGAATTCGTGGACAACAAGAAAATATTGTTGCACTTAAATAAAAGGAAAGACGTAGGAATAGGAGTGAGGTTGGCCTATAGATTATTCTTGGCAACGCCTCCTTGCAACGGAGTCCGGCACTGACACGGACAAAAGAAAATTTAAAATTTTTAAAACGAAAAATGGAGTTTTTGATATATCAAAACGGACACCTCGTTGCTTCAGCAACAAGGTTCTCATAATTTATTTTTAAAAAAAGAAAAAAAATCAATGATCGACGAGGTTCATAATTTTTTTTTTAAAATTAAGGGTCAGCAACGAGGTTCTCTTTCTATTTCCATCAAATTTTGCTGAGGCAACAGTGAACATTGAGATTTAGTAGTATTTTATTTTTTTAGTAGCATTAATCAACATTAATTGTCTCTATTTAATGTGAACTTTTATTAGTAGTATTATTTGATTAATGTTGATTAATGCTACTAAAAAATAGTAAATGAACTTTTAACGTTTAAAAGACATCACATCATATTGTCTTTGAGTTAAATCTCAATGTTCATTGTTGCCTCAGCAAAATTTGATGGAAATAGAAGGAGAATTAATTTTTTTTAAAAAAAATAATGAACCATAACAAAATTAAAAATAAAAAATAAAAAAAGAGAACCTCATTGCTGAGGCAACGAGCTCCCTTAATTTTTTTTAAAAAAAAAGAAAACAGACAACGAGGTCCCTTAATTTTTTTTTAAAAAAAGAGAACAGTCAACGAGGTTCGTTGAATTTTTTTTTTAAATAAATTATGAGAACCTCGTTGCCTCCGTTTTGGTAGATAACAAAATGCATTGTCTATTTTGAAATTTTTTAAAAAAAATTTATTCGTTTCGGTACCGAATTCCTTGCAACGCTGGCCAACATATAATTTAGCATCACCACTACCAACATCAAAATACTGAATGTAATCTCATAAGTGGGGTTCTAAAAAGGGTACGATGTACGCAGATTTTATCTCTACCTTTACAGGTAGAAAGGCTATTTCTGATAGACTCTCGCCCTATTTGGGGTCACCAAAGTTGCTTATTCTTATGACATGGTTAGTTTCTCAAACACGGCACTGTTTTGCAGCAAACCGTAAAAGTTCAAATATCACAGTAAAGATGATTTCTGGTACAAACCTAAACTGCAGATAAAGCTAGAAAACATCTTGGATATCATTAGCATCCCCAACTACAACGAGATAGTGGCAAATTTAACGTCTGCACAAGAAAACTAATCTCTCCCCTCAATTTTAAGGACCTAAATCCTCTCCAAGAAATTCTAAACCATGTACTACAACAAGAGTAAAAAAGAACTCATAATGCAGAGCTACACTTGTGAGAGCAAAGGATCTAACATCAAAATTAATCACAAGGAAAGGGTGAAAAAAGATACCCTTAATCTTTCAAATATCCTCTTCAGAATTCCATCACTTTGGAACTCAGGTTCAGTAAAGGTTCTAGAGCACTTGGATCAAACTTCCTAGCAAAGAGGTAACAAACATGTGTCTTCTCAGAGTTATATGCACATGCTGTTCCATTGTTCCTTATCAACTGTAAGAAACCTTCAGTAATATTTACCGCGCTGAATGTTGCAGGGTGCGGTCCCCCTAAGGACCAGTCAACATACGTCACTGTTCGGTTTGCATTTAAAGGTCCATGGAACAATCGAATAAAAGTAGGAATATAGTGCTCATCTGGATAGCAAGCAGGCTTGCAAAGTCTTCTGAAGATATCGTAGTATTTGGTATCTGAAACTATTCTAACAGCTAAAGTTCGATTCATCTCAAACCATTGCGACCCTTTTCGCCAATCAGAAAGTTTGATATCAGGTTTCATGCGGCGGTTATAGCGCCCACGCCCATAGCGAGAAGGATCATCATATGATTCAACAAAACTATGAATGGATCCTATGAGATACTTGTAGACAGTTGGGAAATTGTAAACTGGAATACAGCTCTCAGAAAGGAGGATAAACCGCTCATTTGAGAAGTCGAGCAGAGCATTGGCCAATAGCCTCCTCTCAGCATCAACAAGTGTTACTGATCCCCATTCAACATGCTGAAAAAGAACAAAATGGTTAGCTGACTGCTACACTGTTACATCAAAATCCCAAAGATCATTCAAACATTAGAGAACTAGTGGATTAAATTCCAGGTAATTATGATCTAAATATGTTAAGTATGCGCACACACACGCAAAGGATTTCAATTCATTTACACAACTCTGTCCAATGTCCCCCTGCTCTGAATCTACATCCTGCATGATTTTCCACTCCCTAAAAAGACATGCAATAGATTGAGAGGACTTGAGTTCTAATATTGATACCTTGAGTTCTATATTGATACCCAAATAGTGATAGACTACATTAATTCAATGTATCAGATAATAATTGTTCCTTCTTCGCTTTACATTGCACAAGTTTCCAAAGAGGAATAGTGTTTGTATTACAGACTAAGTTGCTCGAACTCTGTGTGGGGTGCCCGAGACGAGTGCCGATCTGAAGGTCGATCCTTGTAATCTAAATTTTATGATTCGGGGACACGGATCCAAGTACAGATACGGGTGCGTAGATTCGGCTAAAAATTATTCAAATATGTCTAAATTATGAGATATTATGTGAAACTTACAAGGTACTACAAGGAAAAAATATTGATCAAGAGGAGGAAAATGACTGACATAGAAATTTTTATATACAATAAAATACTCCATTGTCAATTTGACCTTAGCTTTTGTTTTGATTTAAGAAATCACTGTATAAGTCCCGAATTTCTCCATTGATTTTGGTTAAAGTACCCAAATTCAGTTAACCAAATCCGGTATGAATCCCATACCCACACCCATGTCGTGTCGACACGAGTGCAGCACCTTAAGTGAAGAGTCCAGAGCAACTTAGAAGTTACAGATGTCTATAACAAAAACATGAAGAGCAGGGATGAGACTTGGAGCGTGATAACTTGACTTACCAGGACATCATGGAAAAGAAAGAGGTCTCCTGGTGAGGTCTTATGAAATCTTTGAGTACACAAAAAGCAAGAAAGAAAGCTCCATGTTTCACCCTATCTGAACCAATATTTTATGCCCAGCCCATCTCATAAGTATACCAAATAACTCAGCTCTTCTTAGGGGTTCCAGTAACATGGCTCAATAGCTTATATTTGCATTCGTGTCATTAGTGACCTGGATGATACTTCTCCTAAAACCTAGGGCATGAGTTTGTCTCGCTCATTTGTTCATAGCTGAAAAGCTTGTTCAAAGAGGTTCAATGGTTACAGGGTTTCACATCTTTAGGAAGTGAAATTCCAATTTCCTGATCCTTCATCGGTAACCTTAATCCTTTGAATTTCTCTCTGATACCATTTGTAAGACACACGTAAGAGTGTGATCAATGTTGAAATTAAAAGGAAAGAACAATATCAAAGATTGCAAAATTAGAAAATGTTGAATGAAAATGAGTTTTCGTTTTTCTGATAAGAGCTCATTGTATTCATAAAACATCACTACCATCTCCGAGGATATGGATAAATGCTTTCTTGATGAATTCAGTAACTTCTCTACCTAGTTGCACCGGTTGCATTTATATAGTTCAGTAACTGCCTGCCTCAATTAACGTCCAAACTAACAGAAATCCATATGGGCACGAGGACAGAGGAGAAGGTTAGAGTGACTATTGATCTGCAACTAACGGGAACTTCAGCTTTTGGCTCCTCACTTGAACTATGTACAAGACTGCAACCTGTTGCACCGAATATTTTGCCTCTCCTTCTCATCAAACCTAATCTTAAGTAAATAAAGCCGTAGCCCGGATTTGGTTTATGAGGAGCCGAAAATGGTGTTACATATATACTTTTTACATGCACTTACTGGATGCAGTCCCATAAAGGAAACACCTTTTACGTATATGAGATATATACACATGTATACGCGTTATTTTTTTGGCAGAGGATAGTGAGGCATTAGTAAGAAATTTTAGCTACGCATCAGCAATCCAATCCATATAGAAGATAAAACAAGGATCCATAGCATAAAAGGAGGTTAAATACTAAAAAACCGATTCTAATTCTATATATTCCTTTCTGATTTTTATGCCTTTATCTCAGCAGAAAGATCAAATGTCCCATCCATTTATTTTCTGGTATTCAAGCAGGTTGGAATATGTATATCATAACGGCAGATAAGTTTTGGGCCATTTGCACCAGCATTTTAAATAAAAAGAAATCCAAGCCCATATGGCATAGGGCTGAATCTCTTCCATTTACGATACCCTGTTGACGTCGGGCTTCCAAGCCCATATCTTTTACTTTTAACTGTTTCCCCTCTTGATTATTCGCACCTGTTTCATCCCCTTTCATTATCCGTGATTCTGAGCATAGCTCTGTTGTATCACAGGGTTACTTACAGAAATGGAAATTCTAGCAATAAGGCCTCCCCCCTGATTCAGATCCCATACTATATGATCACTCTCCGAACTACAGTCTACGGCTAGAAGAGCATTTTTTTTCTGATAAATGTATCTACCTGCAGAGTAACATAGACGTGTCTCCCTTATATTACGAATGAAAAGGCAATGAGAAACAGTTCTGTCTTTGGTTTCCAACTCGCCATTGTAAATTTATTTGCTTGGAGATTATGTTACTGAATCAGCAAACCAGTCATCTTACTTCTATGAGTCTATTGTCAATTTTGGAGAAAACAAAATCACGGTCACAGAGCTCAATAGTTCAAACAATACAACATTGATTTCCAACCTTGGTAGTAAACAGCAACATTTAGTAAACGTTCTAAAGCATCTTTTGATTAATTTGCCTGAAAATATTGCGATATGAGAATGTTTCACCATATATTATTGCATATTGTCACAAACCAAAATATTTCCTCGAACTCCTGAGCGACAGCTGAACAATCTAACACTTGCATCAAGAGAACTCACAATGCTCTTTTTTGAAATTTCAACTTTTAAGCAGCTAACTAAGTATTTTGCAACCTTCTGAATCATATCTTGACAATTCAATGTACTATAATGTTCTCTCTTTACTTCTCACCTAAGAATGAACTTTATACTATTAAAGAACTTGAAAAGAGAGTGCATTTCAGCATCCTTCTCAAAAGTTGGTAGAAATCATAAAAGCTAGCATGCATCCTTATGCAAATATAAGAGCCATCTCTAACTATAGAACAGACTCCATGTGAAAACAGAAGCAAACTAACACATTGTTTTATGAATAAATACAAAAACAAATATGGCCAAAAGGCATGCATTTGCCAAACTAGCACACAATGAGCATGAAACAACATCAATATAACAACCTAGAATTCATGTCAGCAAGAATCATACCTGACTTGGAATTTGCCGCTTGTAGAAAACTGAGGTATTAGAAATACTTAACACAAACCCTGGAAGGGCATGCATATATATAGAGTACTTATTCACATCCTGCCCTTGAAAGAACCTCTCCCACAATGGTATCAATGGTAACTGTCCCCTAGTCAAGAACATAAAGGCCACTTTAGGCACTCTCTTAAATGGAAACTCCTCCTTGTAAGGCTCTAATGAAGCCCTCCAAAACAATTCATCATCTGACATTCCATGAATCAAAATCTTTGGCCTAACAAAACTTTCCATGCTTAAACAATCTTCCTTCTCACAAACAGAACAATTTCCACTATCCCTGGTCACTGTATCAGCCAATGCATTATTTGCAATAATCTGTTCAGCTTGAAAGGTAAAGTACCTATCAATATGCGAGCTTGAAGTCAATCCAATAACTACTCCAACTACAAACACAATCAAAGTTGACAGAACCCTTAGAAGACTAACTGTCGAGTCTCTTGTTACTGACACCGGCAATCTGCTCTCTAGGTCTTCCTTTTCTCCCCTATCCCTCATCTTCACCTCCTCTTCCTGCAGATATTCTCTATTTTTGACTCTCAGGTTTCCAAGATCATCTAAATTTCCAACCTTCCACAAGCAAGATTCGAAACCCCAGTTCTCCGAAGTGAGAAAATCGGCCAAGATTCACAGGGAACGGCTTTGAACTTCAAAACTTTAGATACCGAAATGGATTTTCCATTTCGCTACTACATTAAGAGCAAATATCAAAATCCAATTCCGGAATCGAGTAATTCGGCCAAGGCACCAGAATAATCCTTCGCATTTTTGAATTGGAGAAAACCCAGATGAAGTTTTACTACCGTATTACAACCCCTTTAAATGATTGAACTCGTCTACAGAAACAAAACAAAACAAGAAATCTTGATTGTGATCTACAAAATCAAGCAAACGGGAAAGAAAAAAAAAAAAGAAGAGAAATTGCTGATTCAGAAAAGCTGAGTTACAACTAGAAAGTGGAATTGACAGAAACAGGAAAATTGGACGATCGGAGGAAAAGAAGGGAAAGTGAAGGGGCAAAAAAGTGAAGCATTCGACACACACACGCACAGTGATATCTCATCTGAGACAGAGATATATATATAATAATGGTGTATTTTAATTTGCTGCTGAGTTTAATGATGTCTTTCACTTCGAATATTGCGCTCTCCAATTTTGGTCGTTTCTCATGGTGATGGCTTTGACAACTTTTGTTCTTTTCCCCACCATTTGTCACGAGAAGAACAATGAAGAAATTTGGACAAGGAGGATTAAATTACTCACTCCGTTTAATTTGGGATTAATTAGCCTTTTGATCCTTCCGCACATTGATAAAATTATAAGTTCGGACAATTGACTATGTGGTCGTTTGGTTCCGCCGGATGTAATATGCAAGGATATCTAGCTTGATTATTATCATTTTTATATAAATAGTAAAATAAAATAATTTTAAAATTAATTAATATTTTATATTAAAAATTAAATATGGGATAAGTTAATTTAAATTTTATTTTGAAATTATTATTTAATGTAATAAACAGGGTCTAATGCTATTAAATCTTAACCTAATTAAAAGGGATGAGTTTCTGTTTTTGTTTTCTTTTATATAAGAAATATATTATACTTTCAAATATAAAGTTACTCATATAATTTAACATAAAAATCAAAAATTAAATAAATATAATAATTAATAATTCATTAATTTCGATCATAAACAAAATGATTAAGAGTATAACTTATAATCAATTGAAGTTTAAATATAATTAATTAAATATTATAATATTTAAATTTTAAATTTATAATTAAAATTATTAAATTAAATTTATTTAATATTTTAAATTTAAATATTTAAAAATTATACAATAAATACTATAGATTGTAATTTTTCTCATATTAATATAATTATATATATATGTATATATATAATTTATGCAATTTAAATCTTAAAAAATAATGTGAAAAGTAAATATGAACGAAGAAAATAGTAAATTATTATTTTCAACGCCCTAAAGCAAAAAATAAATTACAACTACTAATCATTAGAGGTTTCTTTTCAACAAGAGAATTTCATACCGCAAAATAATTAAAAGAACAAAAGAATATTTTAAGAAGTTTTTAAAAGTCCTTTAAGATTAACTAAATAGAATTTTTTAAGTGTATTTTAATATTAAATGTGTCATAATTAGTAAAAATAAGACAAAGAAAATAGTATCATTATTTCTTGTAATTTATGTAATTATAATATTATTTTCTCCTCATTATATTTTATTAATTATCTCATTAAACCTCAAGAATATTATGGCTGGATGATAAAAAATCTTACTGCAGTGTGTTTGAATCTTCTTAAGAAGAGTGAGATATCCGCGCCTCAATCTCAACTGTAATTTACAATATTTTCGATCGTAAAAAACATTCCACAAATGAAGCAGTGCCACATTTAAGATTTTTTCTGGCAGGGAAGTAGTGGAGATATCAAGGGAGACAAGTGGTAATTATTTTATTTTATTATTGCTAATAAAGAATAATGTCATATCTTTCTAGCTAATTATTTAATTAAAGAATAATGTAACCTCTTTCTAATTATTTAGTTTAGTGCATTACCACTACTGAAGCATACTCACTGCAAGCTTCTCTTTGGCCATTTTTCTGAATTTTTATTAATCCTGAGTCAAGATGGAATTTCCTGCGAGATATATAATTACATGCATTATTTATAAATTATTTCGCTTCTAAAAATATAATTATTTTTATTCTCTAAGATCAATCTCTCGAGCCTCATATCCATTCTATTCTCCAACATGTGAGTTGCAATGAGGCGTGTAATGATCTGCAAGAAGTTGTTAAATAATAATGGATAATTAATACCTTGCATCTAGATGTAAGAATAAATAAATAAATATATATATCTTGTATATATTTTAATAAATAAATTTAATTGAGTTTGTAAAGTTATATTTTCTATCGAATTGAGTTTGATTGAGCTTATTAAAGTATTGAGTTGATCTAATATAATTGAAGATAATTTTATAAATGATAACTTAATTTTTATTTTATTGAAAAGTTACTAATTTATTTATTTTTTTAAAATAAAAATTACTCAATTTTTTTCAAATATAACGAAAAGTCAAATGTTTAGGGACAAATCATTCGAAGTTGAGTCCTTTGGATAGAGATATGTAAAGTAGGATACCTATTTACATGAGTCATTTAAAATAAATAAAAAGTAAGAGTTGGAATAAACAATAAGTTTATTTAATTAATAATTCAATTCCCAATTTTTCTTGGTTGTATCTAAACGAAGGGATGGATTAAAATTATGAATCGGAAAGTACAATGCGTCGAAAAAAAAGATTTATTGTTTATTTGGTTTAATATTTAAAAATTAATTTTTTTTATAAAAAGAAAAATAAAATTTTGAAAGTGTCTTTTTTAAAAAGGTATTTGGGTGGGAAATCGTTTGTATTTGACACATAAATTTAAAAATTTAGAAAAAAATTATTTCTTTAACTTCTGAAAAACAATTTTTGATATTCCTCCAACAACTTTTATTTTCTCCAAAAAGATTTCTCAAACATATCATTAAAAGAAAATGCACTTTTGATTTCTCAAAAGCTTGACCAAATAGACAATTAGTCGTTTGGCAGGATGCATTAGGAAAAATTATATATATATATATATATATATATATATATATATACATATATATTAGTTTTATGTATTGATTATATTTTTTCTTATACGTATTTTCAAATTATGTTTATCTAATTAGTTATACACTCGATATTATGCTATGTATAACTAGAACATGGCAAGTCATGATATGATGCAAGAGCTTTTAATGCATGCATCAGCATAGTTAAAGATATAATTATCTGTCAATTTTTTTTTTCACATTCTTTCCACTTTATTTTGCGAAGGATATTTTTGTAACAAGTAATTTGTATTAAAAATTATACAATGCTAGTTATTTTTAGTTTGTCAAATGAAACAGTACATAAGAATTAATCTCAATATAATTAGTATCAATATTATTTATATTAATATTATTAATATATTTTATTTAATATTATTCTTATACATTCTACCAAACGAATTTTTAATTACAAATTAAAAATTCATTTAATTTTCAAATTAAATTAATTTTGAAATATTATATTCTATTTTATTTTCTATTATACCGTTACTATTTAATATGTGAAGTATCCCAATTTGATAACAAAAGGCTAGTTTTCAGTTAACACGGAATACTATCTCCGTTTTAAAATAAGTGTTATTTTAATTTAAAAAATTACCTTAAAATAAATATTATTTTAAAAATTTAAGATAAAAAGCTAATTATTATTTTTTATTATATTTTTATATTAAAAATTAATTCTTTTTAACAAAATTCAATTTATAATATATATTTAATAAATAGGGTAATTGAGTAAATAATATCTTATATCTTTTTTTCTAATAAATATAAGATGAGTTAGATGTGAATATCATATCTACCAAAACAAAATATATAAATGTGAGGAAACGTCACGTCAGATCAAGTACTAATTGACAAATCAAGAAGGTTCATTTTTTAAATACTAATACATATAGTTTGGAAATAAATGCAATTAAGCGCAGATTTAGAAGTTTGAATATGTATTCAATTGAATTTAATAATTTTATTTAAATAATATATTTATGTTAAAAATTTTATTATAATATTAAATTTAGAACTCAATTATTAATACGTAAAAATAGTTGCTGAATGCAGTAGGGCTGTAAGTGCTCCATAAGGTTCTTCTGCTCATGAACGAATTAATTACATTTGGCACCCCTTTTATTATTCCCATAGCCAAAACTTGTGAGTGAGCGATTTCTGTTCATTACCTAGCGTCAAATTTTCACCTGTTGTCCCTCTTTGGGACATTACGTTTAGTAAAATGACCATTTTTTTAAAAAAAAATTATAGACCTTTTAGATTACACTTTTAAATTTTTTGTTTGAGCAATATAAAAATATTATGAGAAAATATTAGGCTATGAATTAAAAATTTATTAATGTTAGACGTCAGTGTAATAATTTTTGAATCTCAAGAGACTATATTTGGAAACATCTAAAAATAGTAATAAAATTTAAATAGTGGCCTAAAAGATCACATTTGCGTAAATCGGCTAAAACTAGTAGAGCAAATACGAAGTTTGACGGTGAAAGGCCATATGACTTCAAGGTCCATATCCATTTTGAACCGACAGCCAGCCCATTTTCTTGGGGCTAAAAGCAGTCGTATTAACCTGACCCAGACGAATTAAGGCCCATAATTTAACTGAAACGGGGCGTGAGGCTTAAGCCCAACCGGATTCTCAACTTCTTGTAAGATTTTGTTTTCTTAAAATTCTTATAAAAAGGTTGTATTAGCACTTCTTGACAGGAGTATATAAAGGAACTCTTAGCGTTTACAAAGCATTAAAAGATTTATTAAAGTGAAAATTTCATATATAGTGATAGTCGCACTGATGAATGAAATGTTTCATACTGGTGAATGAATGGAATTCTCTTCCTTTTGAGCTAGCAATTAAAGTGTGAGTTTGGCTTAAGACCTAATTTGATATGGTATCAGAACTTCTACGATCTTGATAGAGAATCAAATAGCTTTCATTATCGGTAAGCGACACTAGTCAATTTGTCGCCCTATCTGGCCAATGATATATTGACAAACGTTGGATCAATCATCGATACATGAAAAACAATCATTTTGAGAGGATGGTGGGAAAAGAGATTGCAAGTTTAAAAAAAGAGCAAGCAATTGTAGTACAAGAGAAAGGAACAATCCTCTCAGAAAGTTGGAGAAGTTTTTGATATAGATATTTGTGCAAGTATTTTACGGTTAAGAAGCAACTATATTTTGTACAGATCGTGTATTAATCTACTATAATTATAGGATACTTTCCTTTCACGAATTATTGCGTTTATTCGAGTAATCTACAAATAACGAGAATCTCTTTTTTTCCTATCCCTATCCAGATGAGCCGAAACTAAAGCTCTTATTTGGATTGAAAAAACGAAGTTAGGTGTTGGTGACAAAGTGCATTAATATATAGTAGTTGAAGACAAGTCTTTCAACAAAATTTGATGGTAGTGACAAAGTGCATTAACGGTATAAGTGTTTCAATAAAGTTTGGTACTGTTAGTGACAAAGTGTACCGCCAGTAATTGGAAACAAGTGCTTCAACAAAATTGGTGGTTGGTGAGAAATAGATATTAGAACAACATCAAATTTTGAATCAACTCTTGATATAAGCGACTTAAAATTACATTCATTCACCGATATGGAACATTTCGTTCGTCATGCAACCATAATTACAAAAAATAATGACATTTTAGGTAATTATAAAATGTAGCGAGATATTGATATTGCTCATAGCATTTTGCTAGGAAAGATGAGGAGGAAGGGGCAGTGATGGTGGTGCCAGCGGCATTGTTGTGGGGTTGGAGAGGGAGGATCTGAAGGGTGATTATATAAAATTGAGATAATCTTGAAAGAGGTTAGCTTAATATGCATTTATTAATATAAAATTCAAATTCTCGTTATATATGTATATTTTTTTTTTAAAAAAGTATTACTATTTCGAATAACTAGAGGTGCTTAGTTTGCTAAATCACGTAATTTTTTTTTTATTAAGACATCACAAGGTATAGAACCTGGTAGGGATGACAATAGATTAAGGCGATGTGAAGTAAGAATGAACTTTCACCATTTACAACTCTATTCAGATGATTGTTGCGTATTATATTGTTTCATAATGTATTGTAATATATTATAATGTATTGTATTATATCGTATCATATTGTATTGTTTAAATGAATCCAACGTTCAGATAGATTATATCATTTTTCATTCGTTACATAATGTCAATCATCAATATTTTGAACAATAAACCTGCAAGAAAAGTAGGATACAGAATAGCGCTATTATAAAAAAAAATAGGATAAAGTATAAAGTAAAATTATTAAATAATACGGAAAGAGAAAATGAGAAAAAACAAAATACAATAACAAAGCATCCAAAGAAGTTGTTGGACTTGTACGCAACTTAAGTGTTGGTATTACATATTCCCATTGATGTGGGCAAGAGAATGTTACTTCTAATTAACCTTTTGTGAATCATAAGTTTATGTAGTATAAATTATTGAATTAGGAGATTTTTTAATTGGAAAGAGGGATTAATCCCCATCACATATATTTGTCTTGTTCACATCGAACCCAGAGAAAGTTTACAAGATTAAGGCATAAAATAAATGGTGAAAAAATATGTTAGGTCTTTTTAACTAATAGCCTCCTCTTCCCTTTTTTTTTTTTTAATCCTATCCTTTTCCCAATGACTTTTATTACGTAACAAGTGTCCATAGTGGTGCCATGTGATAAAAGTAGTGAAAAAGTAATTTCATAAAGAAGTGATAAATCTTCTGGACCCAACACCCACAACCAATCAAACCTAACACTGAAACAAATAAATAATGCAAGATAAGTACTCCTTCCTCCCAATAATAAATTTTCATGTTTCGTTTTTGAGAATAAAATTATTTTTAATAAATTGTGTAAATTTTAATTAAATTAATATAAAAAAAATTATAATTTATAATAATTTTCATATAACTTTTTAATATCTTATATTTAAATCACAAAACATTAAATTAATTTAATTTAATTTAACTTAAAATTTTAATTTTTAAAAAAGTGAAATGTGATATTAATATAAAAAAATATGGAGTAAGTATTTTTACAATCGATCGAAATGAAATAAGAATTTTACTAGTGATATTGTTATAAAACATATTTGTGTTGTAGTGAATGTCTATTAAAGGTATTTGTATTGTACTAGATATATGTGTTTATATCATTGTGAAAGTCTATCTTTTGGAGAAAAGTTAGGAGAAATTATCCCTATAAATAGAGGGGTTCTCCTTCATTGTATTTAATCCAATCAAAGAGAAATAAGAACTTCTCTCCTTCTCTCTTTCTCTACAATATTCTTGTTCTTTCTTTATTATTTCATAACATGTTATCAGCACGAGTCTCTGCCTTGAGCACTCACTTTGAAAGATTTGAGGTAAGAAAAATCAAAGTTTTCTTAGAAAGATGAAGGTTAGTATTTCTTGATATTTATGTATTTACTAATAACAATATCGATTTTGTATATGAACTTGAGGAACGACTTATTGATTCACTTGGCAATTCATGCCTCATAATTGTTCCAGAAGAACAATATTGTGAAAAATATATTTGTTCCAGAAGAACAATATTGTGAAAAATATATTTATTCCAGAAGAACAATATGGTGAAAAACATACTTGTTCTAGAAGAACAATATTGTGAAAATATATTTGTTCCAGCAGAAAAATATTGTGAAAATATGTAAGAGAAATCATCTATGTTATATGCATACCTCGATTTGCTCCCGAAGTAGCAATATCTTAAAAGAGGTTTAAGCTATCATACCTTATGTGGTTAAGGCATATTTTGATGATCATGTTCCATTCCTGAAGAATGAGAAATTGAGAACTTTGATAAATGTTACAAATATAGATCTAATACAGATCTAGTCCCTGAAGAGAAATCAAAGCATCAAAAATCCATATGGATGCAATGGGTCTTGGAGATACCATTAAAAGTGAAAACAAAGCATCAAAACAAGATCGTGCTAAGGCTATGATATTTTTGCGTCATTATCTTGACGAAATTCTTAAAATTGAATATCTCACCATCAAGGATACACTTGTTTTGTGGAATAGCCTAAAAGAAAGGTATGACCACCTGAAGATGGTCATCCACCCAAAGGCACGATATGATGGGATCCATCAAGACTATAAGTCTGTTCATGAGTATAGCTCATCAACATTCAAAATTGTTTCAAAATTGAAACTATATGGAGAAACTATTTTGATATGATTGAATATGTGGTAGTATACAAAATTAATTGAGAGCTCCGGAAGAGCTAATGTATTACTACATGAAGGAATGAAATTGTTGTATTAAGTCTCAAAAGGAAACTTATAAGTTTCAATGACATTGAAAAAAAAATGAGACTATAAATTATGGGAAGATCTAATATCTTCATGCTACTACAATTGAAGCGGGTTATAAATATTTATGTAAAAGATTACCCGACGGTTTTTTTATTTGTAGTACATAAATATGGGTATGATGATGAAATCACATACGAAAGTAAATCAGAAGTTTACTGAAATAAGTTGGCATACCGGTTGGCCATCCCGGTTCAAATGTGATACAAAAATAATTGAGAATTCACGTGGCTATATGTTGAAGAAATAAAAGATTCTTCAAGAATTCTCTTGTGTTGCTTGTTCTCATCATAGAATGTTCTTGATCAGCTAAGATTGGAATTATATTCCCTGAAATTTTGGAACTTATAAAAGGGTGAATATGGGTCCATTCACCTACCATGTGAACCGTTTGCTAACAGATGCATCTATGGAATGGTCACATGTGTTTTGATATCATTTGCAATTGATTTTTGTAAGGTTGTTGCTCGAATTTATTATACTAAGAGCATAGTTCCAAATTATAAAATCATGTTGATAATGCTGATTCATATCTATGTTGGTTTAGCGAGAATTGTATGCCTCCAGTTATAGCTAAATCATTGATTATGAGAATAAAACTCCCAAATAAAATTTGGTATGAGATATGTTTATTTAACATATAGCAACACTTGAATGCATCAAGCCAACAAGGTTCCCCTATCACAATTGGTCCAGGGTCAGGAACCAAATAATTCCATCTAAAATTTGAATGTGCGATATATGATTGAATTGCCCCACCACAACGCACAAAGATGGGTCCCCAAATGAGCTTGGGGAGTAAATGTTAGTTTTTCTAACATTAGGGGGAGAAATGATTAGCAACTGAAAATTGAGTGTGAGATGAATTATCTAGATCCTCGGGAAAAAGAAAAGTTGCAAATGCTCCAATGGAAAGTCCTTGAAGGATAGAGTCTATGAGACGCCTGAAGCGTGATAGACCAAACGGTTCCAAATATAGAACTTCTTGAAAAAGAAGAGGAGCAAGTGATTAAGATGGTCATAATGATGAGGCAAGTGCTTTAAGAAAGCACCACGACATAACACTTCATAAAACCTTGGCAAAGGTTCAGGTACCTGAAAGTGACGAAAAATGAAGAGATCTCAATAAGTTATGTTGCATTGGAACTGATCGTCGACGATATTTTTGATACAATATAGTGCGCAATATTGTAAAAGATTGTGAGGATCTGAATTCTACATCTATTAAAGCATGGTGATGTAGAAATAATTATCAAGTGAAATGATGCGTATTGATAAGCATAAAGCTTATTGGACCTGTAGTCCAGACACTAGAAGATGTCATGCATTTAAATATTAATGAATGCTATCACTTGATAAAATTTATATGAAAATCATGAAGGATTCAAAATGCCTGAAGCATTTACAAGTTTCTTTAAACTTGTTCATAATTCTTATATGAGGAAATCCTTGGTCCTGAAGTACCATATCTTACTGTGATTGTTGCACTAATATACCTTGCTAATACTATAAGGCATAACATTCGGTTAATTTGTTAGCAAGTCTGGATCTTGTTGATTATGCTAATGCAGGGTATCTATCTGACCTACACAAAGCTCGATCTCAAACTGGCTACGTGTTCATATGTGGAGGTACTGCCATATCTTGGAGATCTATAAAGCAGTCTCTGGTAGCTGCTTCATCAAATCATGCTGATATAATAGATATTCATGAAGCAAGCCGAGAATGTGTGTGGTTGAGGTCCATGATACATCTCATTAGAGAAAAATGCGGTTTGAATTGTGACAAAGTACCCACAATTTTGTATGAAGATAATGTTGCATGCATAGCACAACTAAAGGGAGGATTCATAAAAGGAGATAGAACGAAGCACATCTCGCCAAAGTTTTTCTACACACATGAGCTCCAAAAGAATGGTGATATCAATGTGCACCAGATTCGTTCAAGTGATAATGTGGCTGATTTATTCACCAAATCTCTACCAACTGCAACTTTCAAGAAGATGGTGCACAAGATCAGGATGCAAAGATTCAAGGATGTTCTCATTAGGTGGAGTTAATACGCGCTGTACTCTTTTTCCCTTGCGAGGTTTTGTCCCACTGGGTTTTCCTTGTAAGGTTTTTAACGAGGCAGCCAAAATGCGTATTATTAGATATGTGTACTCTTTTTCCTTCACTAGATTTTTTCCCACTGGGTTTTTTCTAGTAAAGGTTTTAACGAGGCACATTATCTATCAAATAGACATTCAAGGGGGAGTGTTATAAAACATATTTGTGTTGTAGTGAATGTCTATAAAGGTATTTGTATTGTACTAGATATATGTGTTTATATCATTGTGAAAGTCTATCTTTTGGAGAAAAGTTAGGAGAAATTATCCCTATAAATAGAGGGGTTCTCCTTCATTGTATTTAATCCAATCAAAGAGAAATAAGAACTTCTCTCCTTCTCTCTTTCTCTACAATATTCTTGTTCTTTCTTTATTATTTCATAACAGATATACTATTATCAATTATATTATTGAAATTTTCGCCTTGTGTTGTTGTGTAATGGTTACTATATAGACGTTTTTCTAATTACTCCTTCCTATTCTAAAATTAGTATCATTTATTAGATGTTTTTTAAGAATTGAACATTGTTAAAAAGTAGAGGTAGATGTATCAGTGTCGACGTGGATTAAATTAAATTCATAACTTTTGATGCGAAACATAAATTTATGTATAAATATTTATTAAAATTATATTAAATAGTAAACATAAACCTATAACTTTAAAATATAATAGATTTAATATTAAAAATATCTAAAAATTATACTCACAAATTTTAAATTTTGAAATCGTCTCAAAACTAGTTCTGTAATATAAAATTATAGTTAAAAATAATCATTATTTTTCTTTGAATTTCAGCATAATTATCCCGCTTTAGGTGGACTTGATTGGATTTCTGATGATTAATTTGTAGAGATTTAGGACCCAAAGATTTATACATTTAAAGTAATTCAATAATTAGAGTTCATGATTTTGATTTTTATTTTCTTCCTTTATTTTTATTTATTTATTATATTAATATATGTTTTATATTTAATATATTAAAAAAATATATGTATGTATTATTATTTTTAATATTAATTATTAATTCTTTACATTATTTTCAAAATCTAATATGAAACATCAATTAATATAAATTGCATGATTAAATATTTATATTAATTATTATTTTTATAAAATATATAAAATTTAAATTAAACAAGTAAAAATGAATCAAAGATAGTAATTAGTTTATTTATGATAGCAAATTTTGTGACAGAAGGTGCACATCTCAAAAAGGATATCTGAGAGGAGCTATCCAGATTGTTACTCCTGTAAAACTTACCAAACAAATTGAGATTAAAATTAAAGTTTTAAAGTCACAGTATTACTAATAATATCTACGTGAAATTAGTTATTTATAACACCAAATCAAATAATTCTTCTTTACTAATTATAAATTAAAGTAAAGAAATACATTATAATTACTAATTACTTTATACACAGACCCACACCTTGCATTTATTTGTTTAGAGTAATTTCAAGTGTGAATTAACTCCCCCTGGTTAGTGCAACAAAATGCATTTTATTGAAAACAAAAATGGACTTACAAAAAGTCGGTAATATATGGGGACCAAAAACATTATTTTTTTAAAAAAATTAACCACTAGCAATCTTACACGTGCACGTTTAGCCTAACTCTCTGTCTCATCGATCTTGATTCTTGAATATATAAAATTAATCACAGTTGACTAAATTAATGATGGGATCTTAGAGTTGAATTAAACAGAGAAAACGTGTTCATATAAGGCTTGTAGTATTTTATATTACTCATCAATTTCAATTTGATATGAAATTTTTAAAAAATAAAATAAATTTTAAATTAAAAATATACTCTGTAATTTTTAATATGTCATTTGAAAATGTAGAATTAAAAGAATTATTTAAAAAATAACAAATTTTAAAAAACAAATTAAAACACTTGAAAAAATAAAAAATAATTTTAGAAAATATAAAGAAAGAAAAAGGTTTAAAATGTATGTCGGATGAAAAGGAAAAAATCGAACAAAAGAGAACGTTGGCCTTTCGATTTTGATAATCTTTTTGAGGCCTCTTTTATTTTAATTTTTATTTTACATTTGGTATAGCATTTGCTTTTCTTTGTTACGATAAGTTCTCATTTTCAATGTTAACATAGGAGCGAAAAGTCACTTAATTATTTGAAACTCAGTTAATTCAAATTCACACATTATATAATTTATTTCTAAGAATGACACTTTTGAAGTAGAAATTTCATATTCAAAACTTAAACTCAAAATTTCTGATTAAAAATAACGAAAATCACAAGCATATCAAAAAAATTTTGGAGTCTCATTTACTGATTGACGGATTCTGGTCTCGCCATATCCTCTTCTCTTTTTTTTTCCCTTTAAAATGGTTACAATTTCTTTTATTTATTTTGTTTCATTAAAATATTTTTTCTAAATCAAATTTATTAGATTCGACTAATTTAAATTCTCATAGGTAAATTATTTTCTTTTTGTTACAAAAAGAAAAGGTTAAGTTTTTGAAAATCTACTAAACTTAGAGATTGAACAATTAAAATATCTTTTCAGAAAAAATAATTTTGAGAGAACTTATTACAAAACAAAATATTTGTTGGAGCTATAGTTGTTTCTTTATCCCAATTTTTTAAAATCTCAGGAAGTGTATCCTCTAAGTAGTCTTATTATTTAGTAATTGTTTTATGATAAGCCTAATATAATAATCATCGTATAATTTGTCTCTATAATCCAATTGATCTGCGTTTTTCTTTTTAGGTATAGTGAAAAAGGAAATTAAATAAAAAAATTTAAATCGTTCATAAGCAGCATGATTTAAATTTACTTGGAGAAGAAATTTCATGTCGTTTAAAATATTACTTCAGAGTATTAAAGCTTTTTTTTATAATTATTTCATTTATTAATTTATTAAAAAATTGACACATCGATTCTTTCACTCGTAGATATGTCTAATCGTGGTTTTATTGATATACAATAAATATCTACATAATCTTCAATAATATGTTGAAGCGAATGACAATATAGGCCATGTTCATCGAATAAGCTTGACAGACGATAGAAAGTATATTTTCACGTATGACGCCTTTGTAATTCATTTGGCTTGCGATATTTATTCCTTGATTAATGTTTCATAATTTTGGTTCGTATAGTTCCACTTGCGCGTTCACCATTTGTGTATGATATTGCAATGTCTTACTATAAATATGGAAGTTTATAATGACACTTAATTTCTTTTCTATTGTAATTAACTCTACTTTCTCCTCAATAATGGAGAGCGAGAATTCATATTATCGATTATACTATACTTTTTATGTCTTATAATAAATAATATTTTTTTATTTTCTATTCTATTTTAAAATAAATTTAGTATTTTATATAATTAAAAAGTTATTAGTTTAGTTATTTTAATTTTAGTTTTATTTAAATATAAAAAATTTACATAATAAAAAAATTATTAATAAACTAATTTCTTTTTTGAGAAATTTTCATAAATAGCACTATCCTTGAAACTAATTACAAAAATTAGCGATATTTACTAAAATTATACAAAATAGTAACTTTTTTTTTACTTTTTTTATATTGTTTCCTATTAGGATCAGACTTGTATCAGAGTATCAAACCCTTAAAACTCTCTTTAATGTATACCATCTGTTACACTGAAACAACGCAATAAATGTCATTAAATTCAAACCCTTAATTTAATATTTTATGGTATGGTAATTTGGTAATTACAATTTATTCGACTTCGACTTATGTATATTCATATAATAGAATTTTTTTGATTTTGATTTAAGAAACGTTTCAATTATATCATACTAATACCTTACAATATGTAGAAATATTCAAAAGAAAGTATAACTATGTAATTTTTTTTGTTAATCAGTTATATAAAAAGATATTTCAATCAACATAGAGTAGTCAAAGTTTCAACGTCCAAATAATTAACTTTGACTAATATTCTTTGATATATTTACTTGTATTAAAATAGTACACATAAATTGTAATATATGTATTTTGATATGATATTTAATATTTTGATATTCTTCTTATAAATATCAATTTTTTTAAAAGCACATGATAAATACCATAATAAAATAGAATAATACTAAAATTATAATATTGAAAATTTTGTTTTGATTTTTATATAATATTTGAGATCTACCATAACATGCCCGAATTTAAGAGGCTAGACCCAGACTTTAATTTTAGACAAGTTGGAAACGGAAATAGGTTCAAATATTCGGGAGTCGTTTGGTTAAGAAATAAGTTATTTTGGGATAATTAATTTTGAGTTGGGATAATTTGAGATTGTTATCCAAATCTCAATGAGGAATAAGTAATAAATAATTTTGCGACTAATTTTTAAATGGATTTATCTCACATTTAGTTAGAATAAAATCTAGGAATAACTTATCTCGGTATTAGTTATCCTTGGATAACTTATTTCACACTGAGTATGAGAGAAAAATAACACTATAATTTTAAAATTAGTTATTCTGGGATAACTTTTCTCACATTGAGAGTGAGATAAAAATAACACTATAATATTTTCATATTTTATCCCAACCAAACGTGAAATAAACTCATACAAAGATTAATCTCAAAACTATTTATTTTTTATTCTTCATTAAAAATAAAAAACAATCTAAAATTATTCTAATTCAAAATTAATTATCTCAAAATAACTTTATTTACCAAACGACTCCGGCAATAATTTATCTTTCTTTAACAGCGCATTATTTTTTACTCTTTTGGGAATCTGTAGAACGTTTGAGCAAAAGAAAACAAAAGAACTCTACCTAATGTGAAAGACACGCCAATAAAATGTGAAACGACGTAAATTTATTATTTCAAATAATTATTTTATTATTGTTAAAAAATAAAACATGACTAATTATTTTTATTTTTTACCGTTATTTAATAATATAAAAAGAGATTAGTATAATAAAAAGTAATGCTAAATTACAATAAAAATAAGTAAAAATAATTTAATTGAATTATTTTTTAACTTATATTTTTTTAAAATATAAAAAATATATAATAAGTAAAATAAATCAAAAAAATAATATTAAAACCGTTCAAAAAAAAAAAAAAACACCACCCTTTGTGACGTGATAATCAGAAAACATTCGTTTATCAAGTACAAAAGTGAAAGAAAATATTAACTTTCAAATAATGGCAAAAATATATATATATATATATATATATATTCGTAACTTGTAGGAGTCCAAAAAAAAAAAAATTTAAAGAAAAAGGAAGTGACTTGACAAATAATGTAGTTAAATTAACACTTTTAAACATTGTTCTGAAGAGTGATTAGCAAACAATTATTGCTATTTCCTTTTGGCTATTTGGCCTCCTCAATATAGAAAGTTGTGGCTACAATTATTCCTAGTCACTTTTCACTATTGGGGGACAAGCTATTTACCTGTTACTTTCTCATTTATTTTTATTCATTCAGTATATTAAAAATATATATTTATTCATTTATAAAAAATAATAATTTATTATTTAATACATTTATTCATTTTTTAAAATTAATAATTTTTAATATAATTTTAAATTTAATTAAATTTTAGTACAAATATCATAACATCAACGTGAAACACATGAATTAGCTTAAAATACGAATATCATCGGAAAAAGCAAACCATCCTTCTCGACTCTTGTGATTGTGTTTCCCCCAAATTGTCATTAGGTATGGACAGTCAAAATTAAACCTCTGCTTGGGGCAGATAGACTGACAGGGACTTAACTTTACAAGAATTATTAATGGTTAAAATTTAAAAAAAGACTTTTTTTTTATGGGAGGGATATAGGTGCTATATTATTTATACTTTTATTACTTCTTCATTTTTTTTGTTCGATAGAAAAAGATTTTTATATATTTTAAAAAATTAATAGAGATTATAATTTAATTAATAATTTATTTTATTATTTTTTAATTATTAGAATAAAATTTGTATATTCATTAAAAAAATTTAATATTAATTAATATAACTCTATTAATTGATAGACACTTTTGAAAATATATAATAATTATTATTTCACATTTTAAAGTGACTTAAATATTAAGAATAGAGTTAAAAAAATAATTAATTATTTTAAAAAATAAATATTTTTAATATATCTATTAAGTAGAAAAAAATGGAGGGAGTATTAATTAAAATAGAGAAACTTTCCGGGCTCTGAAAATGGTAGATTGGGAGGCTAAAATCTAGATTAGCCACAAATCTTTTAGATTTACTGTACCATCTCTATTATGTTTTGGATTAGTGAAAGAGTAGAAAACCACAATATGATTAGAGATTTTATAACATTAATAGAAAGAGGAAAGTCCAATTAACATACTCCCCTCCATCTCAAATTATATGTCCTATTTCTTTTTTTATAGGTTCCTTTAAAAAGTATTAATTAGGAAATACTTTTTAATTATTTTATGTTTATTCATGTTTTAGGATATATATTCTCTTCATTAAATATTAATTAAAGGATCAAAGACACATCAAGCTATTTTGATTTTCCAATACCTGAGTTTCCTATCCGCATTATTCTATTTGTTCATTTTTATTTATCTATATTGTATTTTGCATACTTCTTAAAAAATCATAATTAATATCAATATTTTACAATAATATTCATATTAATTGATGTATAATTTTAGGTCTTAAAAATAATTTCGGGAATAAGTAATTAATATTTAGGGTAAAATATGAAAAAAATAATTGTCTTTTCTTGATATGTTAAAAGTGATAAGTAAAGGTAAAAAATAGAGTAAATTTCACGGACGATCATTCAACTTTATGTTTATTACTCAAAAATCACTTTTATTTAATTTGTTACACAAAAATTATTTAACTTTGTCTCATCTTTCACAAAAGTAATTTTGACAAAATATAAGTAAAATCCTACCTAAAATGAGCCATTATGTTTGAATGTAGGTTCAAAATGGTCCCTTAAATATACTTTTGAGCAGTTTTGAAACTTTAAACTTGCAAGATGTGAGCACATTTGATCTCCATCAAATACTTGAGTTAATTTTATAGAACTTTGAAAAATATATTTTAATATGGACTCACATTTAGATGAGTTTTCGTACTTTAACTTTTTTAGTTTATTGCAAGATTTAGTGTAACTTTTAGGTGTAATTTACGCAACTTTTAGAATAATTTTATAGATATCTCCCCAAGTTTTGCTTAATAACGTTAACCTTCCATATGATATATGATACAAACTTACTTTGGCTATTTTTATTTTTGTAACAATTCATTTAACGTATTTATCACCAATGCAAAATTATATACTTAAATTTATTTTTCCATACTAATACTATTTTGTTTAATTAATTTTATAAAAATATTTTATTAATTTTTGCTCTTTCGTTTATTCTAGTCACTATTACTGCTCAATAAAAATGAAGAGTAGGTGTTTCCTCTCTTTGTTGTCGTGGACACAAATTTAAAGGTATCGATTGTACAAATCCTAGTAAAAATGAGGTTTAGTTGAAATCAATTTATTTATGAAATAATTGAAATATCAAAAGTGAAACACTGTGTATTCATTTTTTTAAATTTTCAGCATGCTATCATTTTTAATTTTTAACAAACTTTTCAGTTCTATCCTCGGCCTCACCAAAAAATCTCCAATCCAAAATTTTTTAGATTTTTTAATTTAATAATAAATAACTTTAGTTATTTTAAAATTTTTAAAAACTTTTTATTTACTAAAAATAATATAGTTTAGGTCGCATATTCAATATGTTAATACTAATATTTACAGAAACTATTATATAAATAATTTAAAAATTATATGTATCTACTTAATAAATGCATAGATAGTATGAAAAAAAATAAAATTATTTTAAAAAGAAAAAAAAACGTCTAAAAATTAATTAAATAAAATAGTATATTGGTAAAAGGTAAGCAAGTGAAAATGTAAATATTTACATTAATGATAAATCGATTTAAAGATTTTATTTATTTATTTATTTATTTATTTATTTATTTATACTTATTTTTCAATTTTCATTAAATTTATTAGGTAGAGTTTGATAAATATATGAAATAAAAAGGGCTCATTTTTTAGTAAAATAGTGGACCAAAAATGCTCAAAGAGTATATTTAAGGGACCATTTTATATCTACCCTTAAACAAAAGGGATATTTTTCTTATTTTCTCTCACATTTTGCGTAAAATTTTAACTAAATTTTGGGAAAGTTACTTTTGTAAAATATGAGGCAAAGTTAAATGATTTTTGTATAATAAAATAAAGAATAATAAGTTTTGAGTAATGAACACAAAATTGGATTACCACCCATGAAATTTACTAATAAAAAATATATTATTGGAATAGTAACAGGTAAAAGTAAATAGAAGAAGTGTCAGCAACTATTCATCAAAACACAACTCGACTACTGGTTGTTTTCTTTTTCTACCCAAACGATCATGATACTTTAGTTAGGAAAGGGAACAACTTATAGTTGATTTGTGTTTTGATAAATATTCTATTGGCAATAATTCATGTAGGAAACTCATATATTTAATATTTTAGGTATAAAACTCACACAATCAGAGTTGTTTTGACTATTAAGTTATTTGTATTGAGATATTTATAGTCTTTAAAGACATTTATTACTAAGGATGAAATAAGAAAAAATAATTTAATTATGTCTTGAACTTCTAAAATATCAAATAATTTGAGAAAATTATTTTTAAATTCAGAACAAATATTTTGAGACAATTATTTTTTGAAATCATGACAAATAATTTTTAAAATTCTATTGTTTCGATACTTAACCTTCGAGAAAATAGTACTTCGTTCCTTTCAAAATAAGTGGTGTTTTTACCTTCTCATTTTATTTCAAAATATACACAGTCAAGAAGACATTAATAATTTCTTTCAATTTCACTCTTATATAAATAAAGAGAGTTTTACATAATAAAAAAAACCATTAAAGAGTTATATGTGTTTTAAAGATACTTAATAAGAGTAAGTACATCTTACTTTGTAGGAATTAATAGCTTTCCTAAGAGATGTGATCAAATTAAAAGTATCATTTATTTTAACTTTTTTTTTAAAAAATAAATAGTGTTTTACATAATCAAAAATACATTAATGATATTCTTACAATTTTATCCTTATCTAAATAAAGAGAATTTTGCATTAAAAAAAATTAAAAAGCTACATCATTTTTAGTTATTTATTTAAAATAAATTAACAAAAATATATCTTATTTTTAAAAATTAGTAATTTTTTTAAAAAATATTTAAATTAAAAATACTATTTATTTTAAAACAAAGAAAGTAAATATGAGTTTTATGTCTATGCGCAAGCAAGCAAGTATTGCTCCGTTAATTTTTATCTGTACAGTATTGATTCAACATATCATAATTCAGCACATTATTTAAAAACGTAGTAAATAAATTAATAATATTTTATTATATTATTTTCTAAATATAATAAATTTGGTATTTTTAAAAATACACTGATAGATGATTATATATAATAAATTAAAAAAATAAATTATTTCTTTATTTCTAAATAAAACAATTAAAAATAAACTTCAATTAAATTTTTATTTTTAATTAAAAATTTTAAATTTAATTTTTTGCTAAATAAAATCAGTGTTAGGAAATATTTGACCTTTAATACGATATTTTTTGAATTGAATATTCTCAATCTAGTAAAGTTTCAATATGAATATGAAATAACTGAGTGAGAGAAAAAAAGTATTTAAACACTTAAAACATACCGGTAGCGCTTATTATATCATATGAAATAATAAAATATAATATATATTTAAGCGCTTAAATATTGCTGGTGCCTTCTGAAGAGTCTCACTCTTGCAATAATTTAGTAGTCTTTAATGTGATTTAATACCATATGATATAATAAAATATAATACAAAATAAAACTTCAAGTTCACTCAAAAGGCACGAGCTATTTTTTCTTGACCTTTTTTCTCTTTTGTGTTGTGTGGCTACTCGTATATCTTTACTCGGTTTGGTGGGGAGCAATAATATTTTCATCTAACTCATAAATTTAAAAATAGTTGATATAATTTTTACTTTATATTAAGTATCAGATTAGTTACAATTTTTCCATTCTTTTAGATAATTGTTTTTTTTTAAAATAAAATTTTTACTTATATTTTTGTTTTTTTGTTCCATAATTCTTTTTCTTAATGCCAACATTCATGATTACGAACATATTAAAACATAAATATATGCACTTGATTTAGAGAATAGGAGTGCATTCAAAGATAATTTAAGCCATGAATCATGATAACGAAGCTGTTTTAGGTAAGTCAAAACGAAATTTTTTGATATAAATTTGAATTAATCGAATTTTACGCGAATAAATGAAAATTTAGCTGGAAAAAAAAGTAGTTTTGTAGAATCAATATCATTATACCAGTGCTACATTGGCATTATGCATAAAGTCATTCTTGTGCTTATCTTTTATTGCTTTCCATTATTCTTTTTCTGGCTCTAGCCAAAATTGGAAAACCCAGTGTGTACTAGCAGCAAAGTGGGACATGTATTGAAGTTGAACTGTAATATCAATATAGATTGAATTGCGATGATTGAGATCTTTAAGATTTTGAATATAGATTGAGGTGTGATAATTGAGATCTTTTTATTTTTAATTAGAGATTTTGAATTTATATTTTAAATATAAAAAAGAGTTTTATTGAAAGTGCCTTCTAAAATAAGTCCTACAATGCATGAATTCGAATAATAATATAAAAATAAGACAATTTCTTGACATTTTCACCTCTTAATTAACTTTTTATTTTTCATCCCTTTTTAATTATAACTTGTTAACCAAAAGCCTAATACGTCCAGTATTTTTTGTTAATCCACTATTATGGAACACAATTTTAATTCATAAAATTTTCAATGCGCACTTTACGTAAGATTAGGTTAACCTAAAATACTTTTCCGACATTTGGTCTTATCTAACATTTTTCTTTTTCTTTTTATTTTTATTTTTACTTTTGCTTGTGTAATTTTAAAAATAAAAAAAAAGTTTATTATTTTAATTGTTAATTTATTACTATTAATTATAATTATTTTTAAAAAAATATTTTATTATATTTAAAGATGAATATTTTAAAATTATTACTTTTTTTATTACTTTTTAAGAAGGGTGTGAAATAGATTCCTTATATAGTATCGAAATAATGTTGTCTGTATATCCCCAAAAAAGAATTAAAAAAATTATAGATTTTCTCTAATATTGAATCTGAAAAATATTAAGGCCACTACTTCTCCAACACATGTTTCTTATTCCGTGTACAGAAAAAAAAAATGGAAATCCAATTCAGATTGATATGTGTATATATATATATATTATATGCAGAGCGCTGACTGTTCACAAAATCATCACCCTTCACGCAATTCCCGCTTCTTTCTTTCTTTCTTTCTTTCTTTCTGCATATACATTATATCAAAGAAAATTACGGCAAGTCTTAAAGATTAGTCGATTTCTTGAAGGTGGGGTTTATGTATAGATTCATGAACAGTAATATATAGAGAGAAAGAGGAGTTTTTGGGAGGTGGATTAATGATGGGAGATCAAGATGACATAGAAAATGAAGGAGGAGTTGGGTTTATGGTAATGGAAGATGGCAAAGATTTAGAGAGGAACATTTCAACGGTTTCTGAGAGTGGTTTTAGAGAGCCATTGCTTATTTCCAAGAGTAGAGTCAATAATACCTCACAAATTGCAATTATAGGAGCCAATGTTTGCCCCATTGAAAGTCTTGATTATGAGTATGAATCTGATTTCTCTTAGCTTTTATCTGGTAATTGGTTATTTTGTTCCCACTGTAAAATGTTATGGGGTTGTTTTTTTTCCCCCTAATTATTTGATTGTTGAATCTTCTTGCACATTTTTGTGAATGTTATTTTTGGTAAGTCAAACGTTAGTACTTTGCATAGTGTTATCTATCTTTATTGAATGTCTGATCATTTGGTTCAAAATCTTGTCCCTCTCTATTTTGCTATATGGCTGTGCTCCAAGTTTTATCCTTTTTGTTTAGCTAGATGAGTGAATCAGGGGATGATAAAAGAATGGTCTTTTTAGCTAGGTGATGGCAGAGAAGGAAAAAAAGGGAAAAAATAATAATAATAAAAGGAGGAGAGCTCTAGCAAGAACCGTTTATGCCTAAATCTTGTAAGCTCTATTGTTAATACAAACTGGAGGGTCTGTTTATAGTTGAAATCATCCTCATTGCTCTAAGAACAATGTAGCAGGTCGTGGTCCCCGTCCATGTACTTTGAGGGCTGAAATTCTCGGTGAAGTGGTAATGGACATAGTCTCATGTTGCTTTAAAACTTTTGTGTTGAGTTTGGGTTCTCGACCTTCCGTTCTAGTCATTGTTTATCGGTTTGCGTTATGGTATTATCCCTGTGATACTGCTTATATAGTTAATTAATAAATGCTGATTTAGAGATGTAAAACATCTACTTTGTAATAGCTCCATCCTTTTTAACTAGGAATAATGAAATGAATAAAGCCGTATGGTAAGTACTGTTACTCGAATCGCTTGCTTCTGTTATTGGTAAGTACTGTTTATCGAATCGCTTGCTTCTGTTATTGGTCAAAGAAGGTACAAAGTTTCCGGCTTTGATATTTCGAATTACATATACAATACTGTCGTAAGATCTTCTTTGCTCATATCTGGTGAACAGGTTTTAACTTAATCTTTTCATCTGTCCCGAGTCACTGGAAATATCTAAGGGTTCTCTGATTTTGGCATTTGCTAATTCATTTTTTGCAGTATTGTTGAAAATGACCTATTCAAGCAAGATTGGAGGTCTAGGAAAAAGGTCCAGATATTTCAATATATATTTCTAAAGTGGACACTTGTGCTTCTTATTGGATTGAGTACAGGACTTGTTGGTTTCTTTTTAAACATAGCAGTGGAAAATATTGCTGGCTTCAAGCTTCTGCTCGCTAGTGACTTAATGCTTCAGGATAAGTAAGTACAACTTCCATCCACGGTAATAGCTTCTCAATATCTGTGGTAACTTTGAACTGATTTTTCTTGTATAAGACACAAACACAAATGTGGAATTTGATGAATTTTCATTATATCAGAACTTGCAACAGACACGGTTTAAGTTATTTTAAAACCGTGAAAGATGCAATTGAAGGTTTTTCAAGACCGAGTTGCAGCTTCTGAGTGATGCCAAATTTAAGATGCCTTAGGAGCCTCAATCATCTTACAGCCTAATTGATTCTGACGCGTGGCAGTTTTATAGTATGCAAACTTCACAACAGAATAGCAAAGCAATTCTGCACACTTTTCTTACTACTTCAAAAGAATAATTGTTGTGCATTAGGAATAGGAATATGAAAAGACGTGAAATAAAGCAAAAGTAGTTACCAATTGTAACAGCATACTAAGTTTTTGAAGTTTCTTCATCTTACTTTTGGATTGAATCTTTAGGTGTTTGGGTCTTTTATACTGGTAGTTTAATTCTTAAAAAATCGCATCTGGATGGGAACTGAGTTAAGTTTATCTCAATTTTCCTTTTAAGTTAGAAGGAAAATTTGAGTAATTAATGTAGATTACTCAGTTCTCATTGTTTCCTGGTGGTGATGGTCCAAGCAATTTTTGATATCCTTTCTGGTTAGAAGGATAGTTACTGGTTTGTTTCCTGTACTTCTTTGAAATAACTTCTCTTTGATTGCTAAACTTCTTTGAAGTAACTATAAAGTGATTTAAATTCCCCTGCAGGTATTTCCATGCATTGGCTGCTTTTGCAGGTTGCAATTTGGTTCTTGCAACTTGTGCTGCGATCCTATGTGCATTTATTGCACCTGCAGCTGCAGGGTCAGGAATACCTGAAGTTAAAGCATATCTGAATGGCGTGGATGCTCATTCCATTTTAGCTCCCAGCACTTTATTTGTGAAGGTGGGTCTTTCTCTCTCCCGTCATGTTTCCATATTTGAATGCCCACATGGGTTATAGGGCATTCTTATCAAACTGCTGTAGGGATTTTTATTTGTGAAGGTGGGTCTTTCTCTCTCCCGTCATGTTTCCACATTTGAATGCCCACATGGGTGATAGGGCATTCTTATCAAACTGCTGTAGGGATTTTGACCTTACTAGTCACAGTTCAGATATCAATGCTTAGTTTTCCAGGCATGACAGTTGAAGATGTAACACATAATTAAAGTGAGATGGTTGAAATGGAGGATGCTGCAGATTATTATTCGATATAAGATGTCTCACCAAGGAAAAACATGTTCTGTATAATGGTTCCAAAACAAACATTGATATATGAGAGTAAATGTTACTCAAGGGTGTGACCTAGTGGTCAATGAAGTGGGTGAGAATCATGAGGTCTCAGGTTCAAACCTCAGCAGAGACAAAAAAAACACTAGGTGATTTCTTCCATCTGTTCTAGCCTTGGTGGACAGAGTTTACTGGTACCTGTTATTGGTAGGAGGTGACAGGTATACCGTGGAATTAGTCGAGGTGCGCGCAAGCTGACTCAGACACCACGGTTATAAAAAAAAAAGAGAGTAAATGTTGTATCTCTAGACCGAATGTGTCCTCAAAATAAACATCATAAAAGTGCAGATGTTTTTCTTTTCTTTTCGATAAGAGAAATGCAGATGTTAAAATGGATATGTGGATACAGGAACTAAATTAAATTAAAAGTGATCACATCTGATAGAGGGTGCAAGTAGTATACATAGAGGATATACTAAGAATCACTGGAGATGGATTAGTCATGTTCCATGTAGCGACCTCGTGCACAAGTGCTTAAGTGCAACGGTATGGTGCATCATTTAAAACAAAAATGCAACATTATGGTGGTTAAATGTGGTAAAGAAAGACGAGATAAACCTAATATTACGTAGAAACAAATTGTTTGAGAAACCTAAGATCTCTTTGGAATAAATGCGAACTTAGCTTAGAAGAGAGCGTAGGTCCAGTGGTTGTCATTATTTTGTACCTCTAGACCGAATGCGTCCTTATTTGCATTGGAAGGCAAATAATTTAGTATTGGAATGAGATTTAGCACGAGCAAAATGGAATAGATAGAGGAGTTGTATAGACGACCCAAACTAGTTCGAGATTGAAGCCTAGTTGGTTGATTGAAGTTTACATGCACCTTACCATAAAAGAGAACAAAGAGGAAGCAAAAAAGGTTCTTCAACTTACCAATAATAAGAATGTAAAATGTTGGAGATACTGGCAATTGTGGTACTCTTCCATGAAAAGTATTTGAAGAATTCCGGTCCATCTTGATTAAGAAAAAGATATATGGATTAGGATAATAGATTTATGAACTTGCTCCATTGTGTTCAAGACATTTAATAAAGCAAATATCCGCATGGTTGGGTATTCTCTGTTAAACTCTTTCAAAATTATGGAACAAACTCAACGGTTGTTACAGATAGGTTAATTTATATCATTTAATTAAAAAAAATGAAATCTTATAGTAAACCATTGATCTAGCTAAAGGAGATGAGTTGGCTGGCCAAAGGCTTGTGGTGGTGAGGCTCTGGGTTGAAAATCAGGGACCAGTAAGAGGTTAATTGTGCAGTGTATGTAGGAGCGAATGGATGGCTGTGATGGCGGAAGGGGGAGAGCTGAAGATGTACTATGAGAGGAAGAACATGGCTAGTATACAGGAAGGGACGGGGCAATACCCCGGGGAATTAAAAATGAGCTTCTGTATAAACATGGACTGAATGTGCAAATGGTTGTAACTAGAAAATCTTTCCTAGCCATAAGACTCAGAATTTATTATCATACAATAGAAGGCCTCCAATTAATTGTTTATTCATCATTCATAGATGTATATGTTTAAGAATTATATTTTAAAACTCTATAAACATGCATATTTCATATGCTACTCCAGTCTAGTCTGTTGTTTTGCCTTACCACGACATCAAAGAAGTAATAATAGAATGAATTTCCGAAGAGGAAAATTGATTGACTCAGTTATATGACTTGTTTTATATTCATTATCAAACTGTTCCATTGAATTGATAATCTGTCCATGCTTCATTTGTTCATCCTTCTGTTTGGTTTTTCTGTCTGCAGTATTATATTGAACTATCAAAATTTAGATGTGGATGTTTTAATACTTTTGCTGTGTATAAACCCAATTGTCATTCCTCTAGCAAACTCAAATGATACTTCTGCTTGTGGTTCTGTGGTTAGGAAGTCTTTAAACCTGTAATGCTTTATTTTAGCATTTGATATTCTCATTTGCTGAAAGCCATTCCTGGAAACACTAATTCATATGTATCTTACACCTGGCAGATAATTGGTTCTGTTTTGGGTGTTTCTGCTGGACTCGTTGTTGGCAAGGAAGGACCGATGGTCCATACTGGCGCTTGCATAGCAAATTTACTTGGGCAGGGTGGCTCCCGAAAATATCATCTGACATGGAAGTGGCTGAAGTATTTCAAAAATGACCGTGACCGCAGAGATTTGATCACTTGTGGTGCTGCAGCTGGTGTTGCAGCCGCTTTCCGAGCCCCAGTTGGTGGTGTTCTTTTTGCTCTAGAAGAAGTAGCCTCATGGTCTGTCTCTCTCCCTTCTTCCTCTCTCTCTCTCTCTCTCTGTATTTGATTTCTTAATGAGGTTAAAGTTAAAAATCTTGGTACTAGTTCCTACTTGTATTAAATGGATGATCTATGAATTGGTAAATTGAACAGGAAGAACATCTGTGTAGTTCAATGGGCTGATATGTGATGGGCATTCCTAACACATGTTTTGGTGAATGAATGCTCAATTGCAGTGTGACTGTGAATCAGAACCTTTTTTAGTTTTCCACTCTGCATATTCATTTAGACAATTGATGGCCTTCTGTGCAGTGCTATGTGCTGATGTGTGAAGGGTATTCCTTACACGTGTTTTGGTGAATGCATGCTTCATTGCATTTTGACTGTAAATTACAACTTTTCTCAGTTTTTCATCTCTGCATATTAATTTAGACGATTGATGCCATCCGATGGACATTGGACAATGCTGGAGAAGAACTTCTCTCGTCTCCCGTGGTTTCAGGAAGGCATTTTAAGATGTTAGAGATTTCGAACTACTAAATTCTGAATAGAAGGGGTTTCACTGTGAATAATCTGAATTTATTGTCTCTCAACCCACTCATGGAGAGTGGGAGTTACTGCATTGATAAACTGTGAACTTAAGGTTTCTTAGGTGTAGTTTGCAACTATGGACTCCAGCCCATTCCCAACGATACTGTCATTCAGTCATTGTTTGATTTAGATGAGAAAACTTGGGTTGATGCATGTTAGATGTGCTGTGTCCATAAAGTTGTCAAAGATTCAACTTCACGTGGTTCTTTATATTACTTCGAACGGTTGATACCCGTCCTTTGACGTTTGCTTAAGAACTCTCTCCATTTTTCTTGGTTTCAGGAAGGCAATCTTACATGTAGAATTTGTGAAGTATCAAATTCTGCTTTGGAGGGGTTTTTCTGGAAATAATTTGAATTTAATATCTCTCTGTCAACCACTCAGGGAGAATGGGAGTTGCTGTATCAATAGGCTTTGAACTTAAGTATTGTAGGTATTGTTTGTTACTATGGACATACCCATTATACTTGTTTGAATAGATGAATAAAAAACTTAGATTGATGAATGTTGTAAGGCGGTAGATGCGATGTGTCCTCCAGAGTGTCGAAGGTTCAACATCATGTGGATCTGTGTGGCTTTCGTGAACCTTCTAAAGAAAGCATACTAATAATCCATTTGAAGATGCTGTCATTCTCCAGTTCTTTTCTTGTTGCTTACTGGCTTGTAAGTTGTAATCGTTATAAGAAGGCTTGCAGTCTTAAATATTCAACAAGTCTATTTCATGTTTTAGGTGGCGAAATGCTCTACTTTGGAGGACTTTTTTCACGACTGCTGTAGTAGCTATGGTGCTCAGATCTTGCATTCAATTCTGTCGAAGTGGGAAATGTGGACTATTCGGTCAAGGAGGTTTGATAATGTTTGATGTGAATTCAGAAGTTCCTAATTATAACACTGTAGATGTACTGGCAGTATTGTCAATTGGAGTTCTTGGAGGCCTTTTGGGAAGCCTTTATAATTATCTCGTGGACAAGGTCCTCCGGACCTACAGCATCATTAATGAGTAAGTCTCTTAGTTCTGCTGGCGCAATGTGTTTAGTTACCTCAAGTCCTTTATTCCTGCTACTAGTGTTTACTAAGCAACTTATCAATGTGCATGTCCTAACCTTAGGAAATTAACTGCTATTTTAAGAAGTATGTGAAGTTGTCCTAAAGCATGTCTTGCGCTTCTTTTCTTTATGCTGCTGTATTTTTCCCCTTTTGCGCCTTTCTTTTTGAGATGGGATTTGGAGTAGATAAATACAACTGTTCTATAACGTGGGTTATGGTGGGTAAAGAGGCAGATCTAGGATTTCAACTTTATGAGTTTGAGTTCGGAATTCTACCAGTCTATTTGATATAGTAGGTTCAAAATCTATCTTTTTAAAACTAATTTAGTCCATATTTTAACATACACAGGGTCTGAGCAAAAGCTATTGGGTTCGATAGAACCCCATAGCTAATGCACTAGGTCCACTTTGGTGGGTAAACTGTAACTTGTCAGGACATATAATCAAATCTCACGAACATTGGTTTTAAAAAGCTAACTTTAGATGGGTCCTATTTTCTATCAAAACCTATCTTGATGTTCTTCCTTTCCCAAGTTATTTGATGCTTGTCAAGGATATTCTTTATTTATGTATATTTTTATATTTTATAAATGGTATCACTTTTACACTGGTTTATCTATTTTAATTTTACTATTTGAATCTTCTTGGGTGCATGAGTTTGGGTTTTTCATAAGGAATGTAAGAATTTGAATATTCTTTGTGCTTGAGCTTTGGCTGCTACATTTGATTTTGCCATTTAGCTGATATTTTGCAATGGATTGCAGGAGAGGTCCTGCTTTCAAAGTCTTGCTCGTAATGACCATTTCAATTCTGAGTTCTCTTTGCGCGTATGGTCTTCCATGGTTTGCAAGTTGCACACCGTGCCCTATAGGCTTGGAGGAAAAATGCCCTACTGTTGGTCGTGCTGGAAACTATAAGAATTTCCAGTGTCCAGCAGGGCATTACAATGATCTAGCCTCCCTGTTTATGAATACCAATGATGACGCCATCCGCAATTTGTTTAGTGCAGATAATTCAAGCGAATTCCACCTTTCTACACTTTTTGTCTTTTTTGCTGGGGTATATTGCCTTGGCGTTATTACCTATGGAATCGCTATTCCATCGGGGCTGTTCATTCCTGTCATACTTGCTGGAGCCTCATATGGACGTTTTGTTGGGACCGTCTTGGGTTCGGTCTCTAATCTTAATAATGGCCTGTTTGCTCTCCTTGGAGCTGCCTCCTTCCTTGGTGGTACTATGAGGATGACAGTATCACTCTGTGTCATACTACTAGAGCTCACCAATAATCTGCTAATGCTTCCATTAGTGATGCTTGTTCTCCTTATATCAAAAACTGTGGCCGATAGTTTTAACAAGGGTGTCTACGACCAGATTGTGAAAATGAAAGGTTTGCCTTACTTGGAAGCACATGCCGAGCCATACATGAGGCAATTGGTCGCAGGAGACGTTTGTTCTGGGCCTTTAGTAACATTTTCAGGCGTTGAGAAGGTAGGGAACATAGTACACGCGTTGAAGTTTACTAGACACAATGGGTTTCCCGTGATTGATGCACCGCCCTTCTCAGATGCGCCAGAGTTCTGTGGACTTGTTCTAAGGTCACATTTACTTGTTTTGCTCAAAGGGAGGACATTCACGGATCTAAATGTACTGAGCGGCTCCAGTATTTTGAGGAGTTTTCATGCATTTGATTTCGCGAAGCCAGGATCAGGGAAGGGGCTTAAGCTTGAGGATTTGTCCTTCTCCGCAGAGGAGATGGAAATGTATGTTGATCTCCATCCTATCACAAATACATCTCCATACACAGTAGTGGAAACTATGTCTCTGGCCAAAGCTGCAATCCTTTTCCGACAACTTGGTCTCAGACACTTGTGTGTCGTCCCAAAGACTACTATGGTAAGTTTATCTTCGCCCTTCTCATCATCCTCAGCTTACCTGATTCTTTGCGCTGTCAACATATATAAGTTAAATCCGGAAAAAATCACCATATGAATTCATGTCTTGACATATAATTTGATCTTTCTGATGTTTGTTTTTCTGCATTCAACTCTACAATACTGCTAGTTCTCAAGATTTTCTTCTCTTTAAAATTTGCAGAGGAATCCAATTGTTGGAATCTTGACAAGGCATGACTTCATGCCAGAGCATATAAAGGGACTGTATCCACATTTGGTCCATCACAAGTAAACAGGAGAAACTAACTCTTTTCAACAGTTCAACTTGGCAATGTCCAACCATTACTATTTAGACAAGTGTTATGCAACACTCCACATTGAGCTCTGTAAAATCTTCCTAAATTTTCTTTGTTAAATAAATAGAAAGAGAGATCATCTTAACAGCACATGAATCAATTACAATTTTTTTTTAATTAAAAAAAATAGTAAATTGAATTGCTAATCAACAAAAAATATGCTCAGACAGATACCATAATTGATAATTTTCATAAAATTCGTTAGCGAATGAAATCGTGAAAATTTGTTGGCAGTGATCAAGAAGTATAGCGCGTTATCAACAGAACTCTTTCTAAACCACTAGAGACAGTCACCTACAATAAAGTCTACCTATGCAACATTGTAGAGAGACGTTCGACTCCACGTGTCTGGTGAAAGTTCGAAGTAGCAAGACGAGTGAATGAAAGCGCAGTAAGCAGCAGTGAATACTTTTTCCATGGAGACAAATCCCTCTGGCGGAAACGTTTCCTTTATCACTATAGACTGAACTCGCTGTGAACCTTTTCGATTATTAGTAGCGGCTCGTGAAGTAGCCCTCTTTCTTTACAAAAAAAGGATACATGCCCCTTTCCTTACAGTCAAGTGGCTTTCCGCTTCTCTCTCTTTATTTTGATGAAAGCCTCAACGCTCGCGTTCTACGGGAAACTTTTTTGACTATTTACCTTCGCCGGAAGCAAAGGACGAAAACTCCAAAACAAGTAAATAAAGGGTGCTTGTGTTGTGGTTTTGAGTTCCTTGGCTTGCGTTCTAATAGTAACCACAGGAAGAAAGCGGGGAGCATGGTCCCTAGTCTCGTTTTTGTTACTATATTAAAATTTATAGAAATTTTGCTATATTAAAATTTATGGATGCTACAACCCTTCCTATATGATAGAAAATGATTCCATGATCCCGAATCGATCTTACCTGGGATCGCAAATCCCAAGTTTGTCTATGAAGAGCGGATCTAATTGTATTAGTGTCTATAATTGATTTCTTCTGTGTAATACTAATCGATAGGACCTCATTGGTAAGTAATGCTTGATCATTGCCAACATAAAGTATAAATTTTAGGTCGGTGTTTATGTGCATTTTGATATTAAAATATAAAATATTAAAGCATATGATATATTAATCAATATAAAGCGGAGAAAATGTTATTATTTCTGGTACAATTTATATAATCACTAATGATATAATTTACCTCTAATTATCCATCATCAACTCATGTTTTACAATATCTCATCAACTCATGTTTCACAATATTATTAACTCAGTATTTAATTTTGAAAGAATTTTTAGAGGCATTTCTTTTATGAATTGAGATATGAGAATTATAATATAGTGTGTGAGAATTATGAGAAATGTGATAAAATATCATATTAGTAGTGAAATAGAGAATTAAGACGAAGAAAAATATTCTAAGTTTTCAACTAATTCACTGTACAAAAAGAGATTAATTTTATATTAAAGGAATGTGTTATTTTCCTGAAGTTTTGAATTCTTCAACTAATCTGGAGTTATTTGAGTCATATGTTGTTGGGCTGTTATATCATAAAGGAGGACAAGTCGAGAGTATTACTGTTGGATCGATACAAGTTATACTGCAATGGACTTGTATCTCTTTAAAAAGAGTAAAATTTTGCGCGTCAATCTGAATATTATTTTATTTATTTTGTTCATTTTGTGTTTCTAATTTATAATATATTTATCAGTATTTTATAATTAGAAAATATATCATATTTAGATTTATTTTAAAAAAAATTACATTACCTCTAAATATTAAATAAAATGTGCATATGTATTTTAAGGAAAAATACATGGATTATTAGATGACGTAATGATTAATAATTAAAGTTATAAAAATTCCACAAATGGAGGAATAAAAAATACAGATTGCTTATTAGTTGATGATATTTAAGGGACTAAACGTGTAAGTTCCCATGATTTTATAAATCAAATAATAAAGTTCTTTTTTCAATTTAAAATTCAAATATGTAACAATTAATTTTTTTCAAAATTATCCTTTTCTTTAATGAGTTTTTCAACTATTACTAGTTTTCTTTTTCAAAAATAATATTAACAAAATTATTCTTTAATTAATGTCATTAGTAATTTTTTAAGAATGTGCCACACTTTTAAAATGTTCTCCCTGTGTTTCAATTTATCTGTCTTATTTTTTTAAAAATCAATTTAAAAGAAAATATTTTTTTTAAAAATAATTTTTTAATTTTAATTTTATCACACGATATATTTAAGATCTCAAAATTTAAAAATATTTTATTATATTTATATATCTTTAACTTAAATTTATAAAATTTAATTTTTAAAATTTTTATTCTCATAAATCAAAATAGTATAAATAAATTAAAATTGAGAAAGTACTTATGTTGAATGGGGGAGAGTATTGAAAATCGTAAAAGCATAATGCAGGTGGTGTTCCTCCTTACGTACAGGCGCATATTAGTCGGTTGATATTTAATTTGTAGTAACTGCCGAGATGACAGTCCAACGATCAAATTGTAAGGAAAAATTTTTTCTCTTCACAAAATAATAAAACCTAATACCAAATCAGAAAAGCATTTCCATTATCGCCATTTTCGGTATCTGTTAAATCTCCAACAACTGTCCCTTCATCGCCGTGAACCTCCATTTGACCAACGGCAAATATTCCATCAACCAGCTCTATAGTTCAACCAATTTTGAGATTATTGTTCGCGATTTGCAACTGCATTGTTCTGTTGCAATTTCAGTGACCTTTGTTAGTCGAAGGACATATAATTTAATGCATTTATGCATGCAATTGTATGAATTTATTGGTGTACGAGTGATTTGGTTGTTGTTGGAGTAAAAACGGCGTAGTTTTGTGTTGTTTGATTTGGTGGTGAGGCGGATCAATGGAGGCGATCGAGGAATTGGAGCAGCTCGGTGACGCGATGAGGCAAGCGGCTGCGCTGTTAACCGACGAGGATGTCGTCGATGACGCTGCGGCATCGTCTAAACGGCCTTCAACGTTTCTCAATGTAGTGGCAATTGGCAATACCGTAAGTTTCCTGTGCCATTACCACATGATTTGTGATTGTTTCTGTGATCTGTGTTATGTTTTTCTTCCTTAGATGCGCAATACAATATCTGGTGGGAATTTTGGAAGCACTACATACTATTTTTCTATCAAAGAATATGTATTTGTCAACTTGATGTAAATATGCGTTTTTTTTTTTGCATACCTCGGGATATATCTGGTTTGTAGTATTTGCACTAACCTTCTCATGGAACCAGCAGTTGCATACTTGGCTGACAATAACAAGCATATGATTATCCAATAAATTTGTTAGCCTTTGTCTTATCAACTTTGGTTACTCTTATTGTTAAGTTTAACAAAGATAAACCCATATGCACAAAGATTTCCTTTTTTCTTGATCATAGTCATACAGAGTTATTTAACAATGGCTTTAACTTTTAACATTTTTTTTACTCTATTTAGGTTCCAAACTGAGTTTGAATTTTGTATATAGACTAAATATCTGTAGTAATTTTTACGAATCATTCCCAAAATTGTGAAAAGAATCTTCAGGTTAATTCGTTCACTCCTTGTTACTATGTGGTTGATATATCTGATCTTTAACAATTTTTCAGGGTGCTGGTAAATCAGCTGTATTGAACAGTCTTATAGGACATCCTGCTTTGGTTAGTTTCTTCTACTTAAAATTTCATTTTAACTGATAATTTCTACAAATAGATGTATATGATTATATATTGCTGCAACTCTCTGTTCATACTTCCATATTTTTTTTACATTGGTTTTGCCCAGCCAACTGGTGAAGGAGGTGCTACTCGTGCTCCTATATGTATTGACCTTAAAAAGGATAGTTCCTTAAGCAGCAAGTCAATTATTTTGCAAATAGACAGTAAATCCCAACAAGTCTCTGCAAGTGAGGCCTTTTCCCAAGCTGCAATATCCTCTGTACATATTATAGCAGTTCTCTCTGAATCTATTTTCACAAAAGGCTTATAAATAGGTCATACTCTGATTATACTTGTTCACTCTTTGGCCCAACAAAAGGTGCTCTTCGCCATTCTTTACAGGATAGACTAAGCAAGATCTCAAACAAGAGCCGAGACGAGATATATTTGAAGCTTCGAACTAGTACAGGTGTGTCTACTTTGGAAGTAGTATGCTGTTTTCTCTTTGTTTTTGCCGTTATCTAGTCTAGTAGTAGTATTCCACACTTAGAAGGATACTAACTCCATTATTGGTTGACGTTATTTTTCATTTGGAGTTTTCAATCCCAGGATTCTTCTCATTATACTTGTTATTTGATTTAGTTGAACTTTGGCATAGTACATGGTCCATATACTAGTTTTGCAGTGCACCTTAACTGTAATGGGAAAAAAACTATTTTGTTTTTCCTATGTTGTTAATTTATTTGATGTTGGATCTCAGAAGTTTGGATTGTCTTGTACTGATGTTTCTCTGTCCAAATTGCATGAGCAGATAGTTTTCTACTTTTCTTTGTTGTTTTTGTGGCAAATTTTCTGTTTCAACTGCCTTTTATTTTACCTTGCTGTACAGCTCCTCCATTGAAGTTGGTTGATCTACCCGGAGTGGATAAGGGATATCTTGATGATGCATTGGTTAGTGAAAGATTGCGCATCATGGATTCCCTATAATGAAATTTACTTTCTTGTAGGAGTTTAAAGGCTGTTCTTTTTTCCTTACAGAATACATATGTTGCGCGCAGTGATGCCATATTACTAGTTGTTATTCCTGCTGCTCTAGCACCAGAAGTTTCCTCATATAAAGCACTTAGACTTGTGAAGGAGCATGATGGAGAATGTGAGTTGTACTATCAACACTTCAATTATTAGTTTCAAAGAGATAAGGTTTTCCAAATAAATATGTCTTTCACAGCAAATTTTCTTCACTTCTCCATATCTCATAATCGCTGAAAGCATATTTTGCTAATGCTTCAGGTACAAGAACTATAGGTATTATTAGCAAGGTAGATCAAGCAGCTTCAGATCCAAAAGTTCTTGCAGCTATCCATGCGCTATTGCTAAACCAGGGACCGCCAAGCACATCCGATATCCCATGGGTTGCTTTAATTGGTCAATCTGTTTCTATAGCCTCAGCCCAGGCAGGAAATGTAGGCAATGATAATTCGCTAGAAACAGCGTGGCGTGCTGAGAGTGAAAGTCTTAAATCAATACTAACAAAGGCCCCTCAAAGCAAGCTTGGTAGGCTAGCATTAGTGGAGACCCTTGCTCAACAGATCCGTAATCGAATGAAAGTCAGGCTTCCGAATCTCCTCTCTGGGTGATGGCTTATTCCATTGTTTCAATTTCACTTTCTTTATTTATATTTGGTAAAGTTAGTTTCCGAAACACATTTTTCAGTTTTTTCTCAGTTTAGTTTGCATAGCTACTATATTAGTGATTTCTTTTTTCCATTCTTTTGCCTCCACAACTTATGTAAAAGTTGCAACAGGTTGTTCATTGTCGTATGGGATATTTGAGTTTGTAGTCTCGATCTTCTCCCTTTTATCTAATTTTTTCGGCAAATGTTTAATCCTTACTTTATAACTCCTGCAGGCTCCAGGGAAAATCTCAAACAGTAAAGGATGAACTGGTCAAGTTTGGCGAACAAATGGTTAATAGTGCTGAAGGTACAAAAGCTTTAGCCCTTGAGCTTTGTCGTGAGTTTGAGGACAAGTTTCTCGAACATCTTACAACTGGAGAGGTGAGTCTTGGAGTAGGAAAAAGAATGAAATCCTAATGACTCTTTTACAGTTTATAATCATGATATTGCTAATATGTTGCGTGAAGTTTCTGTCAAAACAATTTGTCCAATTTAAAAGTGAATTGTCCTTTGAGAAATCAAGTGCTAGTATGTGTTACTTGAAGTGAATACTACCTTTATTAGTTTTTGCCTTCTTGTTGGTATATGCTTATCGACAAGCCAGTGGGAAACCTTTCTTTTGTTGAATAAGTCAAAAGTATTTTTTGATGGCACACCAAGAGGGTGTCAAAATATGTCAAGATTGATTGCGTGGTGCAGCCACATCAATCTATCAAGTTTTCTCAAGTACCTATACAAAAGAGAATTCATCTATCAAGTTTCCTTTTCAGTTTTTCTTTTATTATGTTAACCTAGAGGCCCCTCTGGCAATTGGGATCCATGATTGGTATACAGAACCATGTGCTATGTTAGTTGTTATTTTGGTTAGAAGTGTAATTTCTTTGGCTATATACTTACTGCATGTACGCTAACTCTGTAGGGCGGTGGTTGGAAAGTAATTGCAAGTTTTGAAGGCAAATTCCCTGAGAGGATTAAGCAGCTTCCTTTGGATAGACACTTTGAGTTAAAAAATGTGAAGAGGGTATATTTCTTGATCCATCATGGCTTCAGTCAAGTTCATCGTTAATGAATGATTCCTTATTCTTCATTTTCTCAAGTGATCCTTTCATGTTGATTGAAGGTTGTGCTAGAAGCAGATGGCTATCAACCTTACCTTATTTCCCCTGAGAAAGGGTTAAGGTCTTTAATAAAAGGTGTATTGGAGCTGGCTAAAGAACCTTCAACACTTTGTGTTGAAGAGGTGATCCCTATCCGATATTATCTTCTTTAATCAAGGCAGCTGTTTGTTTTTGCTTACCTATTCAGTAGTTTTAAGTGTGTCTCATTATCCTCCTCTTCCCCAACTAGTTTCTGATTGAGGCATAATAATTGTTGCAGTTGTTGTGCTTTCCCTGTTCTTGACAACCACCAAAAGGGAAAAGATGTAGAGAATCTTTTTGCAATATTTATGTTTTTTTCTGGGCCTCGTGCCACCATCTCATATCATTTCCCCTTCCCCTTATGATCTTTTAGTCTCTTTGATCGCGGATCTCAATTATTTGGTTAACTGGAAAAATGAAAATTTCTAATATTATGATGGAATTGTAGCTCCTGTAAACCTGATACTGTTAAGACAACGGTTGTGGTTATTAGGACTTGTTGACAGTCTCCGCCTCCAGCCTTTTGATACCCTTCCATTGTTTCATTAAATAATTTCCTTGGGTAGTACTGATTTTTACTCCTATCAACTAGTTAATCAGAAATTATGCAATTTTGGCAATATAAAAATGTCGTGCAGAAGCATTTTGTTTTTGTTCTTCTCCTTTCAATAGCTTGTCTGGCCTTTGGCAATACACTCATGAAAAATGAACTCAAGTTAATTGGCAACATTTATCTTAAGACAGTTAAGTTAATCAGAAAATTTGCAATTTTGGCACTAAAAATTGTCGTGCAGAAGTATTTTGTTTTTGTTCTTCTAATTTCAATAGGCTGGATGGCCTCCGGCAATACTCATGCAAAATGAACCCAAGTTGATTGCAACATTTATCTGTGCCTGAGACAGTTAGTGAGAAATTATGCTTCCTTGAACATTTCTCCAAGGGACTGTCCAAGTTACTTCTGCGTGTTCCTCTTTCTACATTCTAAGTCACTTTAGAAATTTTGGTAGGTGCACCGAGTACTTGTCGATATTGTCTCGAAAGCTGCTAATTCAACACCAGGTCTTGGAAAGTTTCCTCCTTTTAAGCAAGAGGTAACCATTATGTGGATCTATAATTTGACAAGTTGAGTCTTGTGATATTATTGGCTTCTTATGGAAATAACTCATCTTAGGTAATTGCAATTGCGACTACTGCTCTGGATGGTTTTAGAGCTGAAGCAAAGAATATGGTTATTGCCCTTGTTGACATGGAGCGGGTTTATGTTCCCCCACAACACTTTATCCGTTTGGTGCAAAGGCGGTATGCTCATAATCTGGCTCCTGGTCTCTTTCCGATATATTATAATCACACTCATTTGTATTTTATTCTGTTACCTTGATATGTAACAAAATTTCCAGAAATAATCAGGTTTATGTCAAAATGTCTAATAATTATATTTCCAAAATATTACGATGTGGCATAGCCTCATCCATGGGTTTTACTAGTTTCAACCTGTAATTGTCTGTCGATTTTGTTCTAGCGTTTTTGTAAAGCAAGTGGACATTGAGTCTAACTCAACCTTAAAAGCTCATGAGGTGAGTGTTGTCCAAGATCATCATATAAGGAGACAACAACCTATATCCTCAAGTAGTATGAGACTCTACCACATTCCCACACTTATTGGCTGAACATTTGGAGTGTGGACAACATAATATGGGAGTCCAACATCGTAACAATAGGGATGTCTCACACTAATACCATATAAACAAATTAGACCTTCGTCCTAACTCAACCTAAAAATCTAGCCCACAGGTGAGGATTGTCCATATTAGGAAACAACACATATCTTCAACTAATGCGGTACTGTGACAATATCTTTGCCACAAATCTTCCAAGAAATGATTATTTGAGTCTTTGTGATGTTCTTATTTTCAAAGATTTTTGTCTTCCTTTTTCTCTTAGGTGTTCCTTTTCTCCCACTAGGCTGATGACCAAATACATAGTTGGGCTAGCTTGGGAGATGACTGTGGGTGAGCCACACCTTTTATGGTTGATACTTTTGACACCGTCTTGGTGTGCTATAAAAGAAACAATTCACTGATATCCAACTGAAAAGAAAAAAAATTCCATGTAAAACATAATTAAATTTTCATCCACGGGTTTAGGGAGCCTCTATTATGTGATTTCATCATGGCATCATCATAGCTCTGTATGATTGATTTTTCAATTCTGAGTTTTTTCCCTCTTTTTGGTGGAGTTCAGTCTATGGTTGGGGTTCCTTAATTTGTGAGATGAGCCTATTTATTCTGAGATAAATAGGTAAGTTAGATGTATTTCTGTTCTTCTGTTAACTGCAGTGGCACAATGATCCAAACCTGCACAGGTTAAATTACTTGCTGTGCAGAGAAAAACAAAATAGTTTATGCAGACCACACAAGTGGTTAAAGGGTAAAGCAAGAGCTGAAATTCTCTTGTGCTTCCAAGAGAATTTAGTCTCAAGGTGTAATTGAACTTTTTATTTTTATTATTATCATCAAGTACCGTTACTTTTGCATGATAAAAGAGAAAGACATCATCAAGGCCTGCTTCATATTGATGTTATCTCATCTATAAAAGTTGATTTGAGACACAAGCTGAATATGGGAGAAAAAAAGAGTTATAACCCTCATACTTCCACTGGGAGCACCCAGTGAATAACCAAGAGATATCAAGGACTACTCTTTTGGAAAATACTGGGAGTGAGATGTATGTTCTTTTATGATGCAATTTCATGTTTCTCTGATGTTTCTGTCCTTCACGTTTTTGCTCCCGATTATATGTTTTTTGGTGAATGGTAAATCTTTGGTTTCTCCAGGATGGATAGGCAGCGACGTGATGACGGCCTGAAGAACCAATCCTCCAAAAAGGCAGCAGAGGCAGAGCAATCCATGTTGAATAGGGTACGCCAGTCTTTCCAATGAGTACTGAGTACTCATTGCTTGAGTTCCTTACCTTCTGCTGTCCTGAAGCTTTGGAACTACTTGGGTTTTCTCTTCTTCTTCTTCTTTTTTTTTTGATGAAGTAGTATTATAAATGGCATCAAGAAGATTCATACAGCAAAATAGTTACAAAAGAGTGAGATTGTTAGCTCTGTTACAAAGAGACCTATGCTAAGGATAAAGAGCTAATGAAGTCCAACAACTTCAAATGAGAATCTACATGGGATAACTATCCCATTTACACAAATCTAAAAGACATCTAGCCTTAAGCGAGTGGTTTGGAGTTGATATACCATAAAAACGTCTTTTATTCCTCTCATTCCAAACACACCAAAAAATACTAGCATGAATCATTTTTCAGACTTGTCTGATGGATTTATCAACTTTTCCTGAAATCCAACTAATGTAGGCATCGTTAATACTGTCATTCATGACCCATCTTAAGCCGAAAATTGTAATGAACATGTTCAAATATCAGTAGCCACTGTGCATTGTTGTAGGAGACGTCTGTTGGTTTCAAAGTTCTGTTGACACATAAAGCATCTGTTAACAGTTTTCATCCTCCTTCTACTGAGATTGTCTCATTTCTTTTTCTTCTTCCTTCCATGGTTATTATGAGTTTAAAAAGCTCTCCTAATTGCAACTAGTTTTCCATATAGGCAACCAGTTCCCAGCCTGCAGGTGAACAAAGTAGTGGAAACTCAAAGTCGGGGAAGGATAAATCAGCTCAACAAGATAAGGATTCACAAGAAGGACCAGTCTTGAAGACTGCAGGACCCGATGGGGAGATAACAGCAGGTTTAAATTACTGAGCTTTCACCAAGTTTTGTTGATCTAATACAAGATAAATTCTTGGCTCTCTCCTTTTGAAGCTAATAGGTATGAGAGGTTTTATATGAGCATGATTGATAAACAATTAAACACATAGAAGACATGATAAGCATTCTATGATCTTGATACAAAATGTCATTTAGCTTTTCTATTTTGCCTTTTTTAGGGGATGCTGCTTTCATCCTTCTGGACACTGTAGTCTGAAGTGAAGGAAAAAAATTATTGATTTATCTATTTTGTTTAGGCTTGTCGGAGTATGCTGTGCAAGTGTTTCCCGTAGTTTGTTGCATTTAACAAGTGTTTTCCGCTGCAAGAAGAGTGTAGACTAGTTTTTGTTGGGTTTTCAGATTCGGGTAACCCAATGATAATCATGATTTACTAAAATTTTCAGTAATTTATTTACTTAGCAGTTTTACTTGCTAACTATAACGTATCGCCCTTTAGTTGGTCCTCTAATACTAGCGCCAGGCCTTATGCCAATGTTAGGTGAACAAAGAAAAAGAAGAAAGCAAAGTTAGTATACTTAATAATGTCTGTAGTTGGTGTAAGATTTTTGATAGAATTATTTTTAACTTTTTCCTTAGGTTTACTCGTGAAATTTTGACTTGTCGTTTAGGAATGCAGTTATATAGATATTCTCTACATTTGCAAATTGCAATGCAAAATCACTTTTATGATGGCCAGAGAGTTGAAAATAAGATTAAGTAGAGCAAGAATGAGTGAGATTTGATAGATCCTGCAGTCCATACAGAGATCGCCCATTCTTTCCAACTATGTCTTATACTTGGCATTTGAATGTGGTCTAATCTGTATGGACCAGTTGCCCCATTAAGTGGATCACAAAACTGGAATAGTAATTGCCTAGACACTGTTGTTGCTTCACATTTTGCCATTACGTCTCCCATTCATATGCCTCTCTTTAACAATGCTGTACAACTAGATACTGTTGGTGCCAAGGAGCTGAAATTTGGCTTTTGAAAGTACCAAAAATAACTTTAGAGTCAATCTCTAGAATGATGTATGTTTAACCATGTGAGACATCAGTCTAAGCTCGAGAAAGTTGCACGTTGTTCTGCAAAATTATTGTTGCCCTATCCCAGAGGTACTGCAAAAGCCATAAGCATAACTGTTTATATCTCTGCTACAGCTAGTCCCTGTCTCTGCTTAGGACTTTGATCTATATTAACTTTGATCAATTGTTTTTTAGGCTTCTCTGAGCTGACACATTATTTTTTATTCGACGGGTGAGGTAACTGATTAGTTCACCAGATCCCTTCCTGAGACTAAATAGTGTCACCAGCTTGGAAACACTTAGAGTTCATCCATCTTATATAGAATAAAACTTGATATTACATTGTAGAGAATAACATTTTAACAAATCCACATTTACAAGCGTACCTGCATTTCCATATTCACTATAGATCATTATTTGAGTCGCCATGAGTGTTGTATTATTCTTGTTTTGTGATTATGACTATGCTCCTTGTGAAGCGAGGGCTCCTTTTATAGGAACCTCGAGTTACACGAGATAAGACAAGTATTCTAATTTGTAGAATTCGTAATAATTACTATTTACATTATTCTTAATGATTCTCTTGGCTTTCAGCATAATAATTAAAATAATTCATGCAAATATTTTAACTACTCTCCTGATATTCAACGTGTCTTCTCAAAGTCAAGGTGGTGAAACAACTTGACTTTGCTTATCTTGAAATCAAGAAATACTAATTTAGTATAATAGTTAAACAGTTGCCTATAAAGTATCACCAAATTAGTGAACAATCACTAAAAGAAAGTTGTGTTGGAATTCGTTTGCTTGGAAAGCTGCTGATAATCACACAGCTAAAGTGCTTCTTGCAGCACATTCAGAAATGAACATATTCTCAGTTACCAGAAGGAGGTGTGGTGATGAAAATATCTAAGACATCCCTGGCATAGTTTGAATTGGAGGTTGAATAGTAACTGAAAGAATCATTGGGACGGTGACGGAAAAAGTTGCTAGAAAGTGGTTGGAAGAATAGCAGAGTAGTGGCTGGAAGAGGTATTGCTGCAAGAATGGCCATAAGAAGAGGTGCAGAATCGCTAGAACAATTCCAGAAAAATACAGTAGTAAAACATGGAAAGAAAACAAACTTTGGCTTCACGGATTGCGTTATGCAGAAGTTACCTAAGTCTCTACTGAGATCGGAAAGGCATTGATATCGTGTGAAAAGAAAAATAAAGAGAGAAAACCCCTTTTGCTACTAGCTGGAACTATTTTAGTGCTTTGTGTTTACAGAAATAGAAATCTTATTTTGGAAGTACATGAAATAAGAAATCTTTCCTAATTTCCTGAAATTCCCAATAATTAAGACATAACCACAAATAACGTCTACATGGCATTCCCAATAATCCTTTTGACTTCCCTCAATAGCATTTTCATTAAGAATATTTGGCACTTTTTTCTATTGATTCTTGACCTTAAACATGCATTATAAAGTATTAAATAACTACAAAACATTAAGAATATTCTTGGGTGGTTTTATTAGGAATTTTATATTCTGGATTAGCCTCCTTTTTCTTGCATTGAGAACTTATAATCACATACATTCCTCCAAGCTAATGTGATTATCTGGAGCCTTTGAACCTTAACATGGCTCCATCTGCCTTATTTGAATTTTTACTGTGTCAAAGTCGCTAAATTTGTTCTGCTTACACATAGCTTCCTCCTACATGCAGGGTTTCTACTGAAGAAAAGCGATAAAAAAAGTGGTTGGAGCAAGCGATGGTTTGTTTTAAATGACAAGACCGGAAAGGTCAGCATTGTAGCTTTTAAGTCATTCTAACATCAGCTGGTGATAATCCATTGCTTTACTGGACCCCTACTTATATGTATGTGTTCCTTTTATAGCACTTCCTTCTGGAGTAATTAATTATAGGAACTTACCATCTAGTTTGAGAACAATAATGGAGTCAACAGCTCATGGCAGAAAGGAGGAAAAATAGTAACTATAGTCCGAGTTTACTGCAAGTTCATATCTTATTTGTAGTTGCGTAATTTATATTAAGCAGTGAAAAGATGTTACTACTTATATTCTAGACCAAATAATAAGCTGTTTCCATATTTTGATACTATTAAATCAAATCCCAAAGTAGTTTCTCTTCAGCTGCATTTGGCCCTATTTAAATGGAAAGTTTACTTTTTCGAAGTTTTTCTTTTCTCTTTATGCATCTTTCCAATTTCTGTAGAAATCATAAACTGTTCTGTTCAAAATCCTAGAAGAAACTTATATGTCCAAACCCAAACTTCAATTGGAAGAATTTGGAACATGAACCATCCTCAAGTAGGGTATTATATGTGCAATAAGAGTGTGAACAGAGAAAAACTGGAACATTTTTGGACCCTTTCATTGGTCACTAATATACCTGTGTACTACCAGTAATAGATCTTCCAATATGAAATGAATTAATATTGTTCTCCCTGTTGGTCACCTTTATATATTTCTTGTACATGAGATTTGTCCCCCTAAAGAGAAAAATAGCTAGAATTGAGCTCTCTTTAGTGGTATATAATGTATCAATGTCTATGTAAGTAGTGTAAGATAAACGAGCCTAATGAAACTTATGTCAGGAAAAAAAGAGAAGGAAAAGATAGTTCCAGGGATTGACATATGTGGCATATTTGAACATTCTTTTATTTTTTCTTTTAAGAATCATTCTTCTTTAGAGTTGTGTGTAGTGAACAATAAGTTGATTATAGCTTTTCTCTACTTTTTGATGAGATCTAGCTTTTCACCATTTTCTCTCATTATAGGATGTAGATTAGATGGTGGCTATCATACAAGGCAATATCATCGCCATAAGTAGTATTTAATTATTTGGATGTTGTGCCTCATCAAGTAAATCAAAAGTAAAAAATATTCTAGCAAAATATCTGAGATATTGTACCATTTAATTTGTAACACTGTTTCATAGCTTTTAGTTATGCTTTTGCAGCTTGGATATACCAAGAAGCAAGAAGAACGGCATTTCCATGGTGTAATTACTTTGGAGGTACTAAAATGCCAATTGTTGTTTTTGGGATCTAGTTCTATTGATATGTACTTTTTCAATTTTTGATAAGTACTTTGCACTCATTATTTATAAATTTATTAGAAAAGCCTTCTGTGAGTTTATTTTGTTTATTCCAATTGTTACTCTGTTAAGATTGCTGGGTAAGCTTTGACAATTTGACGGTCGCCTTAACTGGAGGTATTTTATATTCCAAGTGTGTTTTTCAGCTGTTTTGACACTTGTGTGCTGCTTTTCTTTTTCATTTGATACATTGATAATTTTTCTGGCTTCAGTTTGTTTCATCTAGATTGTTCTTTCCATGTTAAGGTTATATGCAACAAACTACCAATACGTATTACACAGCTCTTGCTCAAAACTTTAGGGGCATGTTATGCTTCATGGTTGTATGCATCACTGAAGGAAATTTTATTCTTTTCATGCTCTCTTATGCCACGGTGAAGGTTGTCTTTAATTTGTCAGAAAAAAGTAGGAAAAAAAAAAAGAAAAAATAACTTTACGAAGGTTTTTGTGCATCGGATGTAGAGTTGTGTTAGATCCAGGAATCACATCATGTGAAAATCAAATATTGCAAGAGTCATATGACATCAAAGTCAAGAAAATGAGATGAGCCACCTCTAGAACTATAGGAGTAACATTTAGGGTTTCCACCTGCTTAGCTTCTAGTTTTATGAGCACATTGTTTCTTTGAATTGATTGAGATATTGGTAAATAAAAATGCACATTAGCTTATATGCTGCAAAAAAAAATGGGCTTGGTCATAGAGTCTAGGTATCTCTTTGTAAGTCAGATTTTTGATAACATTGAACTTCACAATTCTCAGGCTTATGAATCAAAATCTTCTGACCTGTAGCCTAGTGGTGCTGCACTTATCATAATTCTATAGACATCTCTCTTCTTTTCTTTACAGAAATTGTATATAATATTACTGTAGTATCTACATTTCGAGATTGATTACTTGTTGTATCTTTGTCCGTGTCTATCATGTGCAAGAGAATCGAGAAATGTTGTATTGAAATTCATGACCCCTTGTGTTAGAGTTATCAAGTGATCCCACTCAAATGAAGAATCTGAAGAGACAGACAGTCGTTTGCTTTTCGTGTATAGATTATGGGGAATGAGAATAAATTTTTTATTGTTAACTTGGTTTGTCGTAGTCTTTAACTTGCTGATATACGGATAATAACCTCATCCTATTATTGATTTGGTGCTGTTTATCCCTGGGGTTTATACGTACAATATTGCTTAGTTTGTATGGATTCTCAACTTAGCTAATAATGGTATCAGCAAGACACAAATCAGTCTATAGAATGGAAGTCCCCTGGGTGATTCAAGAGCAAAAGGATTTGAGCAGCTATCTTGGCACTCAAGGTGGAATTAGCAAATCTCAAAAGACTATAGCTAAAAGTGTGATTGATTTGTTTTTCCTTTTCTTTTTCATATATTTTAGTTGTAGAGATAGGTTGGGTAACGGAATAATAATAAAGGTGAAATGCAAGAGATTTATTGAAGTGTGTGGCCACCTAAAAGCTTAACGTGTTCAATGGTGAACACTTCTATTTACTTAATTTTTATCTACATCGTGCTCCCTCACATGCAGATCCAATTCTTTTTCTCAGTACAAGCGTGCAAAAATATTTTGTTGACGGTGGTGATTTTTGAACTTAGGAACTCTGCCTACTTTGGTACTCCATTGAAGTATACAACCACCTCTTATAAAAGTTTAAACTATTACTGAAGGAACACTTCTATTAATTTATTTTAGATATTCGACAAGTGCTAAAAGAGAATTCATGCGCCAATTGTGGCATTATTAACATATATCCATACATGTCATATTGACATGACATGTGGATGTATATGCTATATGGTCAATGCTGACACTGTGTGTTCTTTGATGGTCCCCTATGGAACTATGATTTCAGTTGGCAAATGCAGCTTCATTTATGTGTGTGGCATATGTTCATTGATTCCTAGGTTACCAATAGTTGAATGCACTCTCTGTTTGATTATCTGCCATAGTCATGCAACAATTTTCAAAACAAAATGCTTCAAGTGTATAGTTAAAGGAGAAAATGCTCAATAAACATATATCTTTGATTTTTCAATTCTTTAAGATACTAGAGATTACTTAAAATTCAGTTCTAGTTGGGAAGGAAATTTCATACTGATTCTTGTATCCATGGAAAATTTCTGAACATAATGCACTGATCAGCAACTTTTTGCGACCTTTCACTCCTGGACATGGGGAGCAGAAAGGAGATGCTTTAATTGTTCATGAAGAGGTTGAATTAAATAAGCAATTATCTGTGCTTGAAAACTATTTGGAGAAAACCACAAAATGACCCAAATCTGTATTCCTTCATACTAGATATTACATTCTATCTATTGATGTTTCTTAAAAACTCACAGTGAATGGCTGCATTTCTACATGGATTTTGGGTCAACTAGAGAAGTTGTAGCTGTATCTGGCTTCGGTTCTGATTGTTGTGTAATTCTATGAAGAAATGTAAATTATTTTTTATTGAGTTTTCAGAGATTATCAAGTAACATCAACTGATCAACCTCTATATTCATTTCAGCACTCTATACGCTCATTTTATTCTAAGACTAAATAACTTGTCTTTTAAGGGAGGTACTTTAAAGCTAGAAGTTCTCTAGATCTCATACTCATCCCCATTAACAACAATTAATCCTCCATTTCACGTAGATGGTATCTCTTATATGGATCTTTTGCTTCCATTTTGTTTCCTTGTAGCTAAATCCATTTTGAGAGATTGTATATCTTTTGAAACAATTTCCCTCAGTGTGATTGTGGGTCTACCCCATCCCTATTTAGCACCTTCAATTATCATAGTGTTGCACCTGTGGATCAACTCATATGGAGATTTATGTGGGATATGGCCAAAATTTTATCTTCTGTGTGTGCTTCTTGCATCCTTCAGTTGAATATGATCATTTGTAATCTTGTACGACTGACTGGCTGCACATCCACTTTAATATTTGCATTTCTATAGCATTCATCTTCTGGATATGTTGGGCCTTTATCTTATCATTTTTTAACATCTATATGAAACTTTCAGGAATGTAATCTTGAAGAGGTTTCTGAAGAAGGCGAAGGATCATCAAAAAGTTCGAAAGATAAAAAGACAACTGGGCCTGATGGAGGAAAGGCACCTAGTCTCGTGTTCAAATTAACAAACAGGGTTCAATACAAGACTATTCTTAAAGGTGGTGCATATTCCTGCTTCCTTTTTTTTTTTTTTTTTTGCAAGGAATTATATGGTTTGTTCTTTCATTTTTTACAACCAAATTTTTCTATATTGCAGCCCAAAGTTCTGTTATTTTGAAGGCAGAAACTTTGGCTGAGAAGACTGAGTGGTTAAACAAATTAAAAAATGTCATAAGTTCTAAAGGAGGTCAAATTATTGCTGATTCTGGTCAACAATCTATAAGGCAAAGTTTATCAGAAGGGTCACTCGTAAGTAGCAAAATACAGTTTGTTAAAGACTCAGATAAATTTATTTGCAGTTTCTTCCTATAAATTTTCCTTCAGTTTGCTTCTTCAGACACAATTTCTTTAGTTTACTTTACCAGATTACTGGCATTGTTTTCAAATGTTTTACTGCACAAAACTTTTTAGTGCAAAGAGTATTCTTCTTGTCTTACCTTTAAAGAATCTCTTCAGATTTTGACTTCTTGATAAGATCATTTAATTTGTGCGCCAGCATTTGATGGAATATTCTCTTTCCACAATTTCCCTTGTCAAATATTTTACATGGAAAATACTTGGATTATTTGCTACTTAGGACACGATGACTAGGAAACCTGCAGATCCAGAAGAAGAACTTCGATGGATGGCTCAGGAAGTACGTGGTTATGTTGAAGCTGTTCTCAACAGTCTTGCCGCTAATGTACCGAAGGTTAGTCTAGTGTAATCATTATTCCCTGCACTTTTGTTCTCCATACCCTGTTTAACTTTGGATAACTGGATTTTCAGGCAGTTGTTCTTTGTCAAGTAGAAAAGGCCAGAGAAGATATGCTTAATAAGTTGTACAGTTCTGTCAGGTTAGCAGCAGCTGTATTTCCTTTCAGGAATCACGGATACTAAGAACTCTGATTTTGACCACATATGTATGCTGAGAATCTTTTTTTATATAAGAAAACAATCTCACAAATTTTACTTTACGTGAAACTGATCAACCCAGAATATCTATGGCATATGAAAGTGTTATACATACAGGCTTGTCTGTCTTAACAAACTCTCTTTACTGTTTGTTATCTTTACTTCTTTCTTATTATCTTTTGACTGCACCCTGTGTATCAAAATTTGGACTGTAGCGCGCAAAGTAGAGCAAAGATCGAAGAGCTACTCCTGGAAGACCATAATGTGAAACGTCGGAGGGAGCACTTTCAGAAACAATCCGCTCTTCTTGCTAAGGTCACTCAGCAGCTTAGTGTTCATGATAATCGAGCAGCTGCTGTGTCTAGCTACTCAGATAGTGATGGAGCTGGTATTTTTCATAGCCTTTGATAGCTTTTACTTGAAGCCTTAACATTCAATTCTTTAACTGCTTTCCAGCATTTTAATATGTTGCCATCTTAGAAAATCAAAACTAACTCCTGTGGTATAATTTTCTGCCTCCATAAAAATAAAAATAAAAATAAAAAATGAGTTCCTCTAATGTGTAATTCACCATGACCTAGCACATGTATTCTCATATGAGTTGAATGACTGCTTTCGAATACGGCAACATAGTATTGATGATGCCAATTAGAAAGAACTAATAAAATTCCAAACATGTGCCGTCTGGTTAACTATGTTGGATATCCATGCCTGGACCACGAGTTAAGAGTGTATTTAACTAGTAGAATATTTGCTAAAGTTGCACCGATTTGAAGTGGTTGACATTTGCCCTTGCAAATTTCAGGGAGCCATGATAAAAATTAAGGATGTATATGACTAAGATATCCCCAAGAAAAATTTTATCTTAGTTCCACAGGACCACAATTCAGTAAAAGATAGGTCTAGTGACCCTGGGACACAAACCTTATTCTAATACCGCAAGCTGAAGTAGCTGGCTTCAAATCTTTTTTTTTTCTTGACAATAAAAAATGGGTGTGCCACTTAGAACTCCAGAACAATGGTACGAGCCTATAGAACAGATGCTGTTCAAGTAAGGTAAGGTCATAGCTGACATCTAATCTTGTGGGCTCTTAAATAAGAAATGCAATAGATGCAGAGAAATATGAAGATTTTAGACTGTTTACGGTGTGAAAGATAACATGGTTGAAACATCACTGCACACCATTGCCCTTAATCTGCGAACTTGTCAATTAACAGCATAAGAGAAATAGCTGAAACAGAGCTTAGAGAGCTTGAACCTATTGTTTATGAACCTTAATATAATCAATGCTGCAAAATGTACGTTGTGGACCACTGTGCTTCAATTTTCAATTCATCCTCTTTCTGTCCAAGTTTATTTGTATGTACGAAGGGCTTTCTACAAACTTGGTTTATCACCAATATTCTATTTACCCTTTTAATGCCTTGTACTTCTTTTTAATTTATAACTGGGAATCATATTGACACATCTGCAGAAAGCGCCCCAAGATCTGGAGGACAGTCATCAGGTGATGAGTGGAGATCTGCATTTGATGGTGCTTCAAATAGCCCTCAAAATGGTGATGTAGGGTCTAGAAGTCGTCGTACACCTAGCCGGCTGCCACCTGCACCTCCTGGTTCTGAATATAGATCCTAGACACTTGATTCATATTATTGGCAGCTGAGGAGGTTTTGGTTCCTGCTCTCTTCTTGGGCTCTTGATTTCGTCGGATTTTGTCGCCAGATCTTTGTATACATAGCTTCCACATTTTAGGTAATATTTTAGCTATTGGTCCGCTGGTCTCCATTTGTCCATTCACCAACAAAGAAAAAGTTTTCCAGTTGCTGCTAAACATAGGAATTTCAGGACGACTTCATGTATAATTTTGTTTGGGTGGGTGGCTGTCTCTAGTGTTGGTTGAGCTTTAGCTGGCTTAAATTTTGACAAGGTTGCTTATTGAAGTTGGTGAAACACTTTTATGGTAGACAATACCTTGGTTTATAATCTAATTTGGTGCTTTAAGATTGCATGTTGCATCCTTAGGTTTGACCTTTAGCTTAAACTTTCCGCACCTTCCTCCCCTTTTCTCCAGCAATGTAGATCAAACTTCATGGAAAAAGTTTCGAAGTGAATCTTTTTTTTTTTGTCACAGTTTTATAATTGAATCATTATATCCTTTCTCACCTCAAAGTTTTTGTTGATCATTTGCCCGAGTTTTGATCGATTGCAACTTGTTACTTGCTGTGCTGGATCATCTCGTCTCTTGGTCTCGAGTTACGGTTTGTGGCAGGGGTGGAAGATAGACTAATGTCTAAAGAGTGATTCTCTTTTATTTGAGATGCATATAAAGATATTTCCTTAAACTATAATGTAACACAGACAAGAAAAAGTGGTGATTGTACTGAAGCACAAGTAACGGGGGAAAGAGAAACTCAAAAATGTTAAAAGACACTTGAGATAAAATTAACCACAAAAACGCAATGTCATCTCTCTAATAATGATCTTTTCATGAATCGATATGCCTAAACAATAAATGATAATCAGAACTCCGATAAAGTGTATGACTAAGATCTAAGAACAATATTGTGAATACGTATTGAAGAAAATGATTCTATACAGGATGAATATTGATCATTTTTCTGTACATGGCTAAGATTCTTGCTGCATTCTAGTTGGATATTTACAGTTTCTCCAAGTTTAGCTTTTGAATATTGTGAAATAAGCTGCAGAACAGCTTGAAAGGGTCTTATCTGTCCTTAGAAGACTATTAACGTTTTAAACAGAAGATCAAGTGCCAATTTCCCCAGTAAACATGGATGGGTGCTTCTACAATGAACTGCTTAACACAGCCAACAGAAGACGCCACTCTGATTGGTGAGTTATAATAACCTTTCAACAGGGGAACAATAAATTTGGATGTTAAAACACCTTAATCAATTCCATACATTCTCCTTGAAGGGACCAGAATCCTGTAATAAATTCATAACAAGTTTAACCTGTAGGAAGATACAAGAAGGTGGAGATCAGTGAAAGCTACAGTATCCATATAAATGTGGCTCCATCTTTAGAAATTTGGAGCTAATCTTGAATAAGCAACTTAACGCCTTTATTTCATCAAGCACATAAACATATTGCTTAACCGATTCACAGATTTCTGTATAACTATCTGAACTAAGCTTACAGCGGGAGGATTTTGGAGGGGAAGAAACACAACAAAAGCAAACTTGTTCAGACTTATGGGAAGAGTTTAAAGAAAGCCCATAGGGGCCTGTTGTCAGACTCTTTCATCTAATACACCCTATTCATTTAATACAACCAAAAAACAGTCGATAAAAAATAATGTCAGCATAACTAATCCTAGGATTACTAATACACCATATTCAATACTATTCTTATACATCCTACCAAACTAATTGTGTCACAGAGAAAAGCATATTGACCATCATATTGTTACCACTCAACCTCAATAAAGTAGTGTCTAATAATTGATTTCTAGACTCATATCCCGATGGAGAGCTTTCACTGCCTTATGATTGTCAGTAGACAGCTTTATATACAGTCCCCAAGATGGTCACTTGGCATCATAATATGAGGTCGGAATATCTGGAACCTATTGGCTTAAAAGGACAGGAAATTACAGTGATACTGAGAGTGTGCCTTCCAAGATTCCTGGTATTCGCTTAGGTATACAGCTCTGCAGTTTCATTTTTCTACGTTCAAAACAACCTTATGACCTCGTCGTTTAGGTGCTTCTGCTTATAAAATGTGTCCTTTACCTATTATGGGAATATAAGTTTTTCATTTTCTAATTTTCCTTCAAGCAAAGAAACATTTGAGAAAAAGGCAACAGTCATCCGAAAGGCTTTTCATAGTGAAGAATAATCACCTGAGCAGTTTCTCGTACCAAGAAATCATCAATGATTCGCTTAAAATCCTCATCTAGAACATAGTGACAGCTATAAGTAGTCACTGGCATATATCCCCTTTGAATTTTGTGTTCACCCTGAGCACCAGCCTCTACTGTGCTAAGATTGAGTTCAATCGCCGCGTCTATGGCCTGAAAAACAGATCAAGGGAACTTAGATATGAAGTTTCAAGCAGGAAAACATTAAAGACTCAAGAGGAGCCAGATTTACTTCTGCACCACTAGAGGCTAATTCTTGAAAACATACGAGTCTACACCATGAAAAACACAAGTAGCTATCTCTATGGACACTGTTGTCACAAGTCAAGAAAACCTGCATGCTGCAAGGCACATTCTTTTCTTATTTTTAATTGATGGTTTGAAATACCTGGTAATAGCACGCTTCAAAATGCAAATTCGCATAGTAGGCTCCTGGGAGACATCCCCATAGTCGTCCATACAAGGTATCTCCTCCAATAAGATTAAGGGCTGCAGCTACAAGCTCATCACCTTCTTCCGCAACAACAAGCAGTACATTGTCACCCATCTTTGCACCCATATGATGAAAAAAGTCTCTCGTTAAATAAGCAGTACCCCACCTAAAGAGACAGAGAACACAGATTAGATAATGCAGGTACTGAAAAACAACTGTAAAGTACACTAAGTAGAATAATATAGCTGACAAAAGTTGAGTTGAGATAGTATCATAAAGAGAAAAAGCTAATGGTCCAAAGGAAAGAACTCCTACTTGTTATCGGTTGTATTTCTGTAGAACTTATAAAATGTGTCCCAATGGCTGGCCTGCCAATACCAATAGACAAGCATGAGATGAGAATTTCAATTTTATTCAAGGACATAATAATAGTTGCATGTGACTCGGGGTTCATGTGCCTTAAAACAAGAAATCAGCCGTTCACATACGGAAGGTAAGGTGTTTCTAGATTCACAATATGTCTAGATTCATTGTTTTTATAACTGAACATTGTAGCCTATTCTATAGGATATATTCTAGGATATCATCCATTTAATTAGGAGGATAATTTAATTACCTTGTTATGTAAAGAATCATCACATTGTTCTACTAGATTAAGACCTTGCATTAGAGTGCCTATTTGTACTGTCAATATTCAAGCCTTTAATGCATCTTTATTCTTCTTTTGTTCTTTATTCTTCACAAGTAAACAGAAAACCTAACAGCAGGGTCAAAATTGCCCCAAGATGCATCTTTGAATTTGATCTGTGCTAACATAACAGGCTAGATAGAATGATCATAGCAACGAAACTGTCAGCTAAGCTCCATTACTTTATCTATTAAAGCTTGAAGCTAAAGTAACATAATCCTGAATCTCTCACTCTATCACGACAATTACATGTCAAAGATAGAAATTTAGTTCCAAACTCAATTCGTCAAATTGCTAATTTAGAAACTCTGAATCTACTTCTCCTCAGTTTAACCTGAGATGGAAACATACAGAAAGTATGTAAAGATCCAATTTGGAAAATGAACACTAAGATAAATGTTAGTTCTTTAGTGAACAACAAATATCCCTCTAGATCGGCTCCATTCTTTGAATTTTTGTTTGGTCCAACATGGCCATTATTGTGTGTAGCCCAAGTCTAGTCTTTTGGAAAGGAAGAAATGTAGGGAAGAAGTCTTTCTTATCCGCTAGAGATCTCGAAAAAAGGCTTTACGCTGGTTGATAGGAAAGTATAAAGGACCAAAAGCAATACCAAGAACTCCGTCAATCCGCCTTTTAATGATAGCAAAGCTCTCCCATTATCATCTCATGCTAAGACCGTAGATTCAAGGAAAAGGGATCAACAAAAATACAGGCAAGGGAGCATATCTACTAATTCTTTGAATCCAGTTAGTAAGAGGGATCTTGAACTAACATGAAACGCTAAAAGCTAAAACAACACCCAGTAATCAAGTTAATAGAAAGGACTCAAGGAATAGCTTATAAAGGATCATATCTAATATGGCAAGGATGGTATGATTCCTTGATCAGCCCCTATGGTATCACATAGTTCTCAAGCAAGGAACACAGATTTGCATCAGTATGTATGGACCAAATTGAACAAGTGATAATACATCACAATAAATGCTGATGCAGTGACCAAATGAACATGCGGCATTACATCACAATACATAAACTGCTGTTACTACCCTCAAGAAAAATATACCCTATCCCAAAAAAGCCACCTATGCTCAAGTAACTAATTAAATGGAACGTCAAAAGCGAAAAAACACACCTTGATTTCAGATCCTCTTAAGCGTTTCATGGTCACATTTTGGGCCGATATCTGAAATAAGAAAAGATCTTATGAGTTTTTGTTTTTTTTTTTTTGATAAGTTAAGTTTTATTAAGAAACAGTACCAAGAAAGTACTGCAGCCAATGCAAAAGGCAGGACTTGTTTTACATAACATATTCATGGATTCTAACAAGTCCAGCATATCATGCAAACCCAAAACTAACTTCCCTTTCATCCAGAAGTACAAATTCTGCATACATCTACTTAACAACGGATATCATCTCCTTTTATCTTCAACCTCCTATTTCTTTAATTCATATAGTTCCATGCAATGCACTGAGGGATAGTCATCCATATCTTCTTGTGAAATTTGCCAGTATACTATGTCTTCCAACAACACAACAAACTTTAGAGATCTTGTGAGTATTTTGCAAATTTGAAGACATTGAGCAGAGAGAGGAGGTAAAAGCTGCATTTAGCTAATGATGAAACTAAAAGGAAACACTATACTCCTCTAAGGAAAATCTTCATGTGATAGAAATACATAAGAACACGGGATGACGAAAAGACGGCACTGAAGCAATATGCAACATGTATCCATACAGCCATGCCAACAAAGTGACGCTGCAGATGTGGCAAAACTAAAATAACAATAATAAAGCCTTGTTTATACAACAATAATAGATTTCTTCTTCATTGTATGAGAGTAAATTTAACATGTTCCTAGCAGGATTGGATATAATTTAGATGTAAGACCAAAGCCTTCTAGTCATTAAGTTTTCTGAAGCAGGGAACTTTATATGTTCAACATACTGCAAACATGTTCTCTGTCATGTGATATATTCTTATGAACTGCTCTATGATACAACTTTCAGCATGGGCATGTACGACCAAAAGGGCATGTCTAACTATAATTATACACCATGTTCATTTTTAACTTTCTCCAAGCTTAGACTACTGATAAAACCACTAAAAGGGACCCACCAGATGCACCCAAACCCTCATCCCAGAGAATACTCGCATGGTGAACTTTCTAAAATTATTATTGACAAAAACTACATATAAACATGTTTGCAGTAGGATTGGATAAATTCTAGATGTAGGACCAAGTCCTCTGGTCATTTGGTTTCCCAAAGCAGGGAACTTCTGATGTGCTGCATATTGCCGACTTGTTCTCCTTCACATGACATATTTTAAAGAACTGTTTTATGATACTGTGTTTCGGTATGGAGATGTGTTACCAAAGGCATGTCAAATTAGATTTCCTTTTAGATATAATACTTTTCTTCATACAGCCTTTCTTGAAAACCTTCTAGAACTATTGACCAAGCAATTTTAAAGTAAAAAGAACACTGTTTCTACAAACCTTCTTGCGTTCTTGGCGAATGTTTTTCCTCTTACTCTGCTTCATGTCCATCAAAAACTCATCAAAGCTGAACATGAAAGAACAAACTTATAACAATCAAAAGAAACAAAAACTCATTAACATGATGTAGTGGTAAATATGAACACAGAAGAAGTGTGGACAAAATGTAAAGGCCTCTGGTTTTTTTCTTTTAGAAGGAAAATGTAAAGGTCTGCGTAATGCTCTTCAGATGAAGCAAACCTCAATTGGTGGCTTTTTCTTTTTTTGGAGATTAATGTGATGCCCTCTTCAACTTGTGCACACCTCGACTAATTCATTGGGCACCTTTTACCTCCCACAAGCATAGGAACAAGGTAACTATGTCGATCAAGGTCTAGAGAGATGAAAACAAATCACATAGTGTCACTTGTGCGAGATCGAACCTTGGTTCCCAATGTCATTACAACCCTAACACAGGGAGGCAACTCCCTTCCATGGATTTTGTGATAGAGGTAGTATCAGTTCTAGAAGAAACCTACTTAACCGGATTAAAAATAAGGCCTTACTTATCATAAGCGTCAAGCTCCTTCATCCACACATCAACCAGGAGATGAGGCCTTCTGAATCTATAGTAGATAGGATGTAATATGACCAAATGAAATAAGATCGCCTACTACGAAGAAGAAAAAGAACAAACTACAAGCTACAACTACGTGAAATTTGTTTCTCTAAATTTCAAAGCAACTATCTCAAATATGAAGTAGATCTAAATACTCACTTTTTGTAATTACGATTTTTCCAATGATACTGCATTCCAATCCTTTGCAGAAAACCTTTCTCCTCCAACTTGTGCCACTCATTTGCAGTGGGAAAAGTAATATGTAGAGATGAAACATTAAACTGTCAAGGTAAAATGTCATTACAATACAGAAAAATGGAGTACTTTTAGGCATATGAAATTAATTAATGCATCCCAAGCTATGATTGTTGACTGAACTTAATAAGAGTTCCAGAACAGTTATTTTACTAATAAAGGCATGGGCCACATGGAAAAATATGAAATAGTGTACTAGATTCCCCAGTTAACTAGTCAGCACGAATTACTGAATGTATCATTAAAGTATGCAACTCAAAAGTAGTACAATTCAAGAAGCCAAAAAGAAGGAAATATGTTAGGATGAGCGCAGCAGAGAGGAGCTAATTCATAAGCTTTGTCGCCCAAGAAGTAACTCCAACCAAATGAGAATTTTGGAGATTTTAATGCCCCCATCAGAAATCTTTTTCCAATTTGAGGGGGATGGTACAGGGAATTATACAAGAATGACGCCCCAACAACACATTTAGCACGCCTTACACAATGTGCCTTGACTTTTGTCAGACATGCACACACGTTCTTTTGATCACACTATTCATATGGGTTTTCCTTCTTAGGGAGTTTGATTTATCAAATTCATGACCTTAATTCTCAACCAAGTTATTTGACATGCTTTGTCTCATAGGATGCACGTAGGGAAAGGTAGAATTGCAACTTCCTGAATTGTCTTCTGTGCTTGTCTAGTAAGCTTTAACAATTAAAGGTAGCATTGACATCACTAGAAAGTGGCATACACTTAGAGATCTCCTCCACAGAACAGATTTATCTTGGCTTCATATAACTTACAAATCTTCATCAAGTCAGACAAAAAGAAATGACACCTTCCGTTAAATAAGGATAACAGAAATATTGGCTTTAATATGCGGATAACATAAGCAATGAGCAACAATTAATAACAATAAAAAGAATCAGACTTACACTGATGAGTTTAAGAAGTATTTATGAAATCCAAAGAATTACTAAGTGTGTTTGGACACAAAGAAAAGCATACCTTGACTGCCAAATCCTTCATTGCAGAGACCAGGATGTCAAAGACTTGATCTCTATGTGACGTGTTACGGACCAAGATCCTCGGACCAGTAACTGGAGTGAAAGGCACCGAGCATTGCAGCTTTGGATAATAGCTCAAACCATAACTGTAATAGGCATTTGCCCAAGAATGATCGAATACGTATTCACCATAAGAATGGCTGCAAATTTGGATCAGAAGGAATTAGCCAATGCATGTCCAATGCATGTCCATTACAAAAAGTCAAGAAATTATCCAGCAGAAGTAAGTGAAAAGCATAGTCCACATATGGCAGATGTTGAACCTTTTGAGATAGAGAGGAACAACACCTAAAATATTATTACTTTCATCCTCAGCAATGATGTGCTGTGGTATCCAGCCAGTTCCCTGTGAGAGGACATAAGCTTTTCTTCCATCAAAATGAGGTCATAACAAGGACAGAGGCAGCATAAACTGAAGATTATGAAGATAGCAGAGATACATGATTAGATGCTTAGGTCTCTCATGAGTTGATTGAACGAGAGTTAGGCTCGCAGCTATTCCAACAATGATATAGGAAGATGTGGAGAAAATATTACTTTAAAATGGCTGAGAACAGACCAGCATAAATAAGCAAAACAGAATATTGGCCCCAACTGATATTATTGAAATAGGCAGGCAGAAGCAACTTTTAACTTATCTAAAACACCAGTAAACACAAAAGAGACAGACAAAGAGAGAAAAGAGAGAAACAATGGCAGGTATACTGCTCTTAACCATGCAACAGATAACCATTATGCATAGCATTTTCAAGTAGAAGTCGTCAAGGTAATGACTGATAACCTCAACAGCCGAGCCAGACTCCTCTAAGCTCGAAAGAAAACCATGTGAGAGGAAGGGATTAAACTGCTGAGGACCTGTGGCATCAAGACTGCATGAATCCCACTTATCTGGCGAAACCCCTGAGATTGAGGAAACCACAGAAACGGATATCTTTTCAGAAGTCCCTGTATCCCCCTAAAACAAATAGAAATCCGGAGACAGTTGAAGTAATATCACAAGAAACTATCACTATAACTACCATAACTTTCAAAAGGAACACAATATAAATACTAGTAACTCTGTACGTTGTGTTCTTGATTTGTTTTGATAATGTCACTGGTATGTTTCGTCTACCAAAAAAAAAACGGAAGGGAAAACCCAAGAAATACCAGTGAGTCTGCCCCTGATAAAGTGAATTCCCCAAGTGAAAGAGCCTTCTCAGCAGGCTTCACACTTCTTCTTGAACCCCAAAACAGTGCTTTTACTTTGAAAATGCAAACTGAATTGTGGGTAAAGTGCGGAGATGAGGACTTCCCCTACAATACAAACAGAAAACAAAAACAATTAACCCCGGTTGTTCAACCTAGATATCACTAATATGATTATTATAGGACTAAGAATCGGACTTGAGTTTCTAATTTTAAGAAAGCAAAGCTACTCTGAATGAACTCAACCCATTTAAGCTTTACAAAGAAGAACCAACTATATTAGATAATCAATTGATTGAAAGAAACAAATATAAAGTGGAAACTAAGTCAATTTCTAAACAGAAAATAGTTGTGTGTGTGTGTGAGAGAGAGAGAGAGAAGAACGAAGAAGTACAAGGTGGAAAGGAACATGGCCAAGAAATGGTGAAGAGGGAGCTGCGCCTGCAACGGCCATGGCTTCCCACAAAGTAGGTGATGCGATGCGTGTTCAGGAATGAACCACTGTTGTTGATTTAAATCATTGTATTTATTGCGTGAAATTTTAGCCACCAAAAAGAGTAGCAGACGTCACCAAAGGAGCATTTTAATGGTATTTGGATTTTTGCGAACAACTGTTGTCTGTACTTCTTCGACTATAATGCATCATGTATTTTGAAAAGTGAATAAACAAGATAAAAAGATGCAAAATTAAATAAAAATGTCCTTTTTGTTAATTGTTTGATTCAAAAATGACTTTGGTTCAAAAATACCGTGATTATTATTTTTAGATTAAAAAATATTTTATTTTTAATAAACATATTTTTTTCTTTTTTTAAATATATTTTCATGAATAGTCCCCTACTCTGATGGTCGAGTTAAATATTGTCCTAGTTGCAAAATTTTACAGTAATCACTCTTTCGGTATGTATCTGGAAATACAAGAACAGGACATAATAAGATCGTGTTTGAATAATTTTTTTATTTATTTTTATTTTTTTACCTTAAAAATAAGTGTTTAAAAATACTTTTTAAATTTATCCATACACTATAAAATTACTTAATTTAGCTTTAAAATACTTAAAATAAATCAATCGAAACAGTTATGTTTAATGAAGTGACATAAATAAATCAAGTTAAAGTCGGTCAATGTCAACAAAGGAAGACTTTTTTTGCTTAAAGGTATTGAAATATGAATATCGAAATAATATTATTGTTCAATTAAAGTCTTAATCAAGCTGTAAAATACCAGCATCACATTAATTTCTGTTTTCTTTCTAGTTTTGTCCATATAGTATTTGATAGATGTAATGTTGGCCATTTTCTTCCTTTATATTACGTCCAAACAATAAATTAGAAAAGGAGCCAAACCAATTGCTCCAAACAAACAAAAGGCAAACTGTAGTAGATGACTTTCTTGAATGAAAGAATGAACCTCATAATTATATCCCCATGTGCTCTAAAAGCATCATATAGCAGAGCGGCAGTAACTACAGGGACCAAGTACCGGTTATTAGGCAAATCTGGTTATGTTACAAGTTTTTACAACAACTATCCCTATTTTAAAGTCAAATTTGGTTACGTTACAAGTTTTTGCAACAACTATCCCTATTTTAAAGTTATTTTTTTATTTTTGCTCTTAAATTGATGGTCTTCACTTTTACCCTTACACCTCATTTAATGATAATTTTATATCCAAATTATGCTTACTTATGACTTAATTTTGCTAGAAGACATAAATTAAGTGTTAATTAAAACGTAAGACATTCCTTTACCTTAATATCTTCTCAAAAAGTTCGTGGGGCACAAATTAGCCCTAGTAGGTACAAGTTAATTCTGCTAAATTTAAGCCCAACGCACAAATTCTTCATTCATGCGATTGATTTTATTCTCTAGGCACAAATTCATGCTGCTAAAAACTTATGTCTCTGATGTATAAACTGTGTGAATTTATCCCATGAGGACAAAAAAAAATTGAAAAAATTTGTCTTGCAAATTTTGTTTTTTTTCTGTTACGGGCATTTTTAACCATATTTTTTATACTTAAAAATGCAGAAGAACAAAATTTAAAGACCGTAAATTTGAGGGACGAAAACCAAAGACCACTTTAAATAGGGGCATTTGTGCGAATGCCCCGTGTGATATAGTGCGACCTACTAAAATCAAACAAATAGACAAAATATACATAAAGCCTAAACTCCCTTGGGACTTCCCTCTTAGTTGCTCAAAACATTACAATGTTTCGAATATCCTAAACTCACAAAAACATAAGACAACTCTCGGAGGGGAAAATGATATCATTTTCGATGGAGTAAAAAAATGATGGTTTCCATCGTTCTGCTACTTACCAAAGCTAGTATTTCACTTAACTGCGTAAACTTACACCGAAAGAGACGCCCCATTATCAGCTATGGTTAGATTTAGTATCATATTAGCTGCCACTGGAGCCCTGACAAGGTAGAAGGATTTTAAACATTAGCAAACTTCTGGAAGAGCATGAAGCTCATCTTGAAGCAAATGCAATTACTTCAAACTTAAAACCCAAAGTGTAGCATTCCAAGACAAACTCCAAATAACAATTGAATTAAAATGTTAAAATTGCAATCAAACAGCCAAAGCAATCATATATAAGTAGTTCTTAGTTCTTGACGAGTTTGAAGAGGGGGGGGGGGGGGGGGGGGGTGAAGTGGAAAGTATTAAGTACCATGACTCAGGTGTCTGGTAGAGGGATGCTGAATTGCCAAAGCACGACTGAAGCATGTCCGTGTAAATGACACCAGGATTAAGTGCAACAGCTGCCATTCCAGGGGGCAACTCCTTCGCAACTGACCTTGTCAAACCTTCTACTGCCCATTTTGAAGCACAATAAGGTGCCACCTGTGAAGATTTAATAATCAAGTCTTAAAAATGGCCAAACTCAGAACCCCTGGAAGTGATATAAGCTAGTAATAGAAATCTAAATAAATAGGCTTTACCATCATCCATATGTGTCTGGTAATGCTACATACATTAAGTTTCTTCCTCATTAACTTCCAAATTTTGAAGTGCCAGTTTAAAAGTTCACATTTGGGACCCAAAAACAAATGTAACTTAGGTTGTTAAATGCTTAAAGGATCAGGATTTGAGTTCCATGGTCACTACAAGTCATCTAGTGCCAATGTTCTCAAATGTCACCCAGATTAACCTAGCAAATTTAAGTTCATCAACTCTTTACATATTTTGAAATCCCTTAATTATTAGAACAAGATCCAGGATATCTCTGACGTGGCACTTTCTAGCGACACAAAATATGTGATCTGATGCACAGGTGGCATACAAGAACCATTATGTTTGCAAATAATCAGCAATATGATTAACAGACTGGTGTAGAACTACGAGAACTTATGGATAAAGTTCTGGTGATTTCAGTAGAAAGTGGGTTTTACCTGTGCCGCGCCAGATCTTCCCCATGCAGAAGACATATTTATGATCACTCCTTGCTTCTTCTCAAGCATTAGCGGAATAAAGTGACGCAGAACATTTGCAGTTCCTTTCAGGTTAGTATCAATGACAGAATCAAACTCTTCAGCTGACACTTCCCAAAGTTTGTTGTTCCTATTAATAGCTCCCGCACTGTTCACTAAACAAGGTTCATATTTTAGGTTTGTTTGAATGTGAGATAACAAAGACCAGTACAAACTGTAGAGTTTCAATTTAAAACCATAAAAGCATAACGTGCAAATTCAGCAAACTTCAACAGGTTGGGTGAGTGACATAATCATTCAAGGGTTATATTAGGTTATCCCAAATTAACACATCAAAAAGACTGGGTCAACATGGGCTAATTACCGGCCCATATAAACCTAGAGCTTTGTCATATCACACTGTCGTCCAAAAGAAAGAAAAAAAAACAAACAAACAAATGGCTTTGATGAAACATATAATTTTACTTTAATTATTGCACAATGAAACATTTTTAAGCAACTCAACTTTACAGCTATAAACTAGAAAAACATAAACAAATAGAACTGTAGTATTGAGATAGGCGGTTTGGACTATAAGCTGCTAGTCAAGCCATTTTGATCTAACTTATTTCGACCCAAACAGACTTTGAAGAAATAGGGTAATTGGCCCATTCATTGATTCAGCCAATTTTTCTACCTATATCAACTCAATATACCTATTCAACAGTCAACACTCCTAGATAAGAGTAATATACATCTTAACTTCCCACCTTTATTTTATAGCTAGAAACTTACAGTCAATGAAACAATCAAGCACAATCCATCCAAATCTAGATAATGAACCTCAGTCATTTACAAGTTTTAAATTTAACATAAAACACAAATTATCTCCCCAATCCTTGCAACTCGACTTGAGACACATAAATTTTAAAGCATGTGTCAACAGGCACATTGACTAATGGTGCATGCATATACAGCTGGAAACTGCAGCATTTAACTTCAAGTGCATGGCTGTTCTGTTCAATGCCACACTAATAATGCAGCAAATGCTTAATGGCAAAAGGATGATGGCACAATATGGCATAATACAGACTGATGACCAGCACAAAGCCTATGGCTACATTGGGCAGTCTTGAAACAGCTCAGGAAATACAAATAGAGAATATAAGCCACTTCTACAATGAGAAGTCAGAAGCACTTCTTTTACCCTCTTCTCTAAGTAGAAACCAGAACCAATATGCTTTCTGGATGCGAAGAAATTTTGATTATCACCTTCAGAATAATTTTGCCATTCTTAAAGAAAAAATATCATCAGGTAGTGATGCATTATCAAACGTCAGAACTCCAGTATCTAAATTAGTATGTATGTGAAGATTAATTTCAGATCCTCAAGGACAAATATACTTTTTTGAGAAAGAAAAAAGTATACTTGTCCTTGAGGATCTGAAATTTTCACAGACATATATTTTCATTTATCACTGTGAAGATCTGACAGGAAACTGAGAAATAACATCCTTAAATAGGATCAACTTTCTCCAATTTTTAGCTGGTCCATCACAGAGTGCTTTCACCTACAAGATATTCTTCCTTTAAATTAAAAGAACTCCCAAAACCTCAGGAAAACTCCTCTGAAATATTAAATAATAAAAAACCAATTCAGTGCTGTTGATAGAGTGGCAGGAATAGGATTGCAGTTCAATATTTGTAACTGGAGCAGAGATATTAGGTCACTATGTTCTTCATCAAAAAAAAATTTAAAAAAAACTGTACAGCAGCAGCAAGGTTGTAAACCAAGTACCAATGATATCCGGAACACTCTTTTTCTCCATAACAGCACGTGCAAACTCTTCAACACTGCTATTTAGACTCTGAAATGCCAAGGAAAAAACACAAACTATGTCGATAGATGCATGTAGGCTGATCAGTGATTTTGTCAAACAAATTAATAAAATTATATAATTATACGCACAAACACTCACATATATTCATTCTTGCAGTCAACCAATATTTTATTCACATTAATAACATTCAACTATGACAAACACCTGAGCTTTAGATGAGAGTAACATGGAGAGCAAGCACTCAGAAATATAAACACGGCACAAATTATTGACTGAGGAGGTGCAGAAAAGCTTGTGCTCCATCTCTCCTTAACCAACAAGGGCTTTCACCATTAGTACTGGACTACTGGTGTCTTTTCTTTCTCCACTCATCGGGCATCCTACAACTTCCGAATACAACACTGAATAGCTTGGCAAGTCATCCTACGCCAACCTGTCCAACACACTCCAAAATTCAAACCTCTATAGGGATACCAACTGGTCCACAAGCTTTTCTAATCTTAATATTTTTCATGGCATCCTTAATCTCAGCCAACCAAATTCTACGATGGTAACTAAAGAAATTAAAAAAGGGAATTGACGTATCTTCATAGTATACTCGGTCAATTAAAGTTGTCATCTGAGTTCTTTTCCCACATCATTTTTGCCCCATTCGAGACCTATATCCCTGAAGTCAATCAATATGTGCCTTTAATTGAACTTTGGGACTCAGTTTCTGTCAAACTACCTTCTCCGTGAACTTCTCTGCAATTAAATAAGTAACAGAATACACTATTTGACCCGATACTTTATATTTTCCTTGTCTTCCATTCAACTGATCCTGCCAGTCTTCCACTCAATGCATCCTCGTTGTTTATAAACTAACCATACCCAGAACAGCCAAAACAGCACTTCAACTAAAGTAGTTAATATTGGTAGATTTGTCCTCCCCTTAGCCTCCAGCTCTTATTTTCAGCCGAACCACCTGTGCATATTTGTAACTTGGATTTGTCCAACTATATTCCCCCCGATGTCTTGTTCAGCTAAAGAAGTAACAAAGATGCATTGAAGCAATTCGTATCCAGTTTCAGACAAAAAGAGCTTCTTCTCTTTTCCCAATCCTCTTCTATTAGTGCCTCTTTGTTGCTTACACTCCTCTCTTCCCAATCTTCTTGTATTCGTGACTGTTCACAGCTTAAACTAAAAGTACATGCAGGAAGTATAAACCTTACTCTATATGAACATATAAATCCTAATTTCTGCAACTGCTGCTGAGTTTCTAACACATTCCAAAAGAACCACAACAAACAACATTACAAACAAATGCTAATCCTTAGACAATGACCAACTCGAGTAAACTCTTTAACTGAATGTGAAGATGTGAAATAGAGGATTACCACATCAACGTTCATGAGGAGGTGTTTGTTCTCCGAAGCAGAATAGGTAGCGGAGGCGAGCTCGGCTTGAAGGGCATTGAGCTTGTCCTGAGAACGGGCGCAGCCGATGATGCAGTGGCCTCTCTTTGCCAATTCTAGAGCTAGGGCTTTGCCCAACCCTCGGCTTACGCCAGTGATTAACACCGTCCGTTTCGCTCCTCCGGCTGATCGCGAACTGGGATTTCCTGCCGGGGTCGGCGTTGGGCGGTAGTGTCATCAGTCACGTCTTTTTTTAAAAAAAAAAAATGCAGAAGAAATACGGTTCTTTTCATTTCCCGGCTTGATATTCTGAGCAATATTATAACAGAATCCCTACTCTACTTGATTTTTTTTTTTTCCCGCCCTTACAGATGAGTGCTACTTAAAGTTAAAAATAGCTTTTAAAATATTTATGTGGTGTTTAGGTAAATTAAAAAAATATTTTTAAGCAGGTATTTTTAAATTAAAATAATAATAATAAACAGCTTTTACAAGTTTAAATATTAAATTGAAAAAAAAAATTATAAAAGAAAGAGATCGAAAAAAAAATCGGGTAAGAGAAAGGGATTAAACTGTTGAGGACCTGGCGAACCGTCTGAGATTGAGGAAAACACGCAAATGGATCTCTTTTCACGAGTTCCTGCATCTCCCTTAAAAAAATAAAATAAAATAAAATAAAATAAAATAAATAAAGAGAAATCCAATGACATTTGAAGTACTCCCTTGGATTCATATTAGTTGTTAACGTTATTAAAAATATTTATCTTAATTTATTTGTTACTTCGTCTGTTATTTTAGTTATTATGTATAATAAATAATCGTCAATTTGAAAAATTAAGAGAGAATTATTTTTTAAAAATTTTTATTTTTAATATTAATTATTTTAAAAATAAAAAACACCTAAATAAATACATAAAAATTTATAATGAATATATTAGAAATTATATTCATAATTATTTTTTAAAAAAAAGTGGTGCAAAGCTTTATTGCGACAACTAAGTAGGAATAGAGAGAGTATTTTATAAAATTAAAACGAAACTAATTATTTTTGTTTCATTTTATTCTTAGTATTAAATGTTGTTGAAATAAGATTAGCTTAGTTTTGTTCATAAATAAAAAATGCAATTTATTAGAAAGATAATAATAAAGTAATAAAAAATATGCTTTATTTATAATTTCTTTAAAAACGTGCAAAAATAAAATACACGTCAATTCATTTTAATTTATGTGATGTATATTGATTGAATACGAAATTTAAGAAATACAAAAATAAAATTGAAAATTGTGATCTAAAATAAGTCATAGATGTTTGTATGGATATAAATCATCTCATTAAGGGTGAAATAGGTATTTTAAAGTTAAATTATTACTTCCGATATTTCTTTTTAATTGCTAGATACTAAAAATAGTTGTTTCAAAATAGTTGCTAATTTCAAAATTCAAGAAATAATTGATCTTTTTTTTTTCTAACTCTACCCTTAGTACCTTAAGTCACATCAGAATGTAAAAAATAATTATTATAATTTTCAAAAAATACCTATGAGTAATCGTATTATATTAGTCAAATTACAATTTCTATTTTTTCATAAAGGGTATGTAAATCTTATCTTAGCAAGTAAAAAAAAACGAAGAGAGTACTAACTATAAAAAAATGTCTTTTTTAAAAAATTTAATTAAAAAAAAAGTGTATGACGTGAATTGAGACAGAAGGAGCGACAATTAATACGAGACGATGAAAGTAATATCACAAGAAAGTATCACTATAACTGTCATTTTATTTTATTCTCTTTGGTAGAAAACATCAGATTATGACTATAACGACTACCGTAACTTTCAAAAAGAACACTATTAAGTAATTATAAAATGGGTTGAGACCATATTGTTTTAGGTTCAAATTAGTAGCATGTGATTTCTTTGGTGTTTACATATTTATCTTGTAACCAAAAAGGGGGAAAAGAAAAAGGAATAACCCAAGAAATACCTGTGAGTATGAAAGAAGGTTGTCAGCAGGGTTCACATTTCTTGTTGAACCCCAAAACAGTGCTTTTACTTTGAAAATGCAAACTGAATTGTGGATAAAGTGCACAGATGAGGATTTCCCCTACAATACAAACAGAAAACCAACTACATTAAGCTAATCGATTGAATGAAACAATTTTGAAGTCGATTTCTATGAAGAAAGAATACTTACAAGGTGGAAAGGAATATGCCCCAGAAATGGTGAAGTAGGAGCTGCCCCTGCAATGGCCATGGCTTCTCAGTTCTCACCAAGTAGATGTGGGACTGACCACTCTCATTGATTTAAATTTATCTATTTATTGCGTGAAATCCCAGCCACCCAAAAGTTGATGGGTTTTTTCTTTCCATATCTGCATTATTTTTTATTGAACTTTCAAATGAAAAACCAGATAAAAATGAATTTTTATTCTTTATATTTTGTTACAACTTCTCTAAGGAATTAATTAATTGGGAACTCGTTTGCTGTGAAAAAATATCACAAATTTTAAGAGCATATTTGATCATTTTTCATCTAAATACGTACAAAAAAATTTAGTATGATTCATATGAACCCTCTTTAACACCATGAACTGCCCTCTACTGACAAGTGCTATAAAAGTCAGTTCTTATTCTTATTTTCTGTTATACCTGCGAAATATTAGTTGAACAAGACTTAAATAGTTTACGTCATATGAATCCCACTTTGGAGCTTGTTTTTACCGGTTTTGAATAAAATATTGTCACTTCAAATCAGAAAGGTATTGTTATGTTTTGAATTCATTCAGTTGCAAAATAAAATATCAAAAAAACTGGCTACAAACAAATAATTTCTATTTATTTTGGATTCATTCGGATGGATCAAATTATTTATGATTGAGATCATATGAATCAATAAAATCAATTCACCTATTTAATTAATACTCCACATATATTATCTTTATATTTTTTATTTAAATAAAAGGGTGAGTTTTAACCAGAAAATTAATGTTAAGAACAATTGGGGTCAACAGAGGGAAGGACAGACATTTTTAACTGGGAAATTAATAGTAAGGGCTAGTGTAGTCCAGTATATTGGAAGTGGACAAATTTAAATAATTTTCAATATGTTAGAGACATTTTTTATTACCCTTTTTCATTGACTTCATAGTTTTATACTTCTGATCGTTTTTCCTTTTATGATAGACTCAATGTTTAGAAGAGCCAAACCAAACCAATATACCCTTATGATCCGACCTTTCCGGACCCGCGCATAGCGGCCTTTGCCCCTTTAGAAGAGCCAAACCAAACCAATTGCTTAAATATATAATGGACTTCTTTCTTGAAAAAAGAGCCAAAGCAATTGCTCCAAGCAAACAAAAGCAAACCGTAGTAGTCTAGTAGAAGATACTGTTTGAATGAAAGCAGCACTTCATAATTATATAACAGCAGTGTGGCAGTAACAACAGGGACCAGGTACTAGTTATTAAGCAAATCTGGTTATGTTATGGATGATTAGGGAGACGACCATCTGATACATTAGCAAAGAAAACAAGAAAAAATGCTCTGAAAATATGACCTAATTGATCAAATAAATAGACAAAATTTACATAAGCCTAAACTCCCTTTGACTCCCTCTTAGTTGCTCAAAACATTACAAATGTTTCAGACATACTAAACGCACAAAAGCATAACACAATACTGGGGGGGGGGGGGGGGGGGGGGTATATCATACTCGATGGAGTAAAAAACTGGTGGTTTCCATTGTTCTGCTACTTATTTTTAAGGGTATATCATACTCGATGGAGTAAAAAACTGGTGGTTTCCATTGTTCTGCTACTTACCAAAGCTGGTATGTCACTCGACTGCATAAACTTACACCGAAAGAGACGCTCCATTATCGGCCATGGTTAGATTTAGTATCATATTAGCTGCCTTTGGAGCCCTGACAAGGTAGAAGGATTTTAAACATTAGCAAACTTCCAGAGGAATATGAAACTCATCTTGAAGCAAATGCAACAACTTCAAACTTAAAACTCAAAGTGTAGCATTCCGTGACAAAGCCCAAATACCAATTGAATTAAGATGTTAAAATTGCATTCAAACAGCCAAAGCAATCGAATATAAGTAGTTCTCAGTTCTTGACAAGTTTGAGGAGGGGAGGACTAAGTGGAAGGTATTAAGTACCATGAATGAGGTGTCTGGTAGAGGGATGCTGAATTTCCAAAGCACGACTGAAGCATGTCCGTGGAAATGACACCAGGATTAAGTGCAACAGCTGCCATTCCAGGGGGCAACTCCTTCGCAACTGATACTGTCAAACCTTCTATTGCCCATTTTGAAGCACAATAAGGTGCCACCTATGAAGATTTAAAAATCAGGTCTCAGCAATTTTGGCCAGACTAGGAACCCCCCGAAGTGATATAAGCTAGTAATGGAAATCTAAATAAATAGGCTTTATCATCATCCATTTGCATCTGGCAGTGCTACATACATTAAGCTTCTTCCTCATTAAGTTCCAAATTGTGAAGTGCCAGTATAAATGTTCACATTTGAGACCCAAACACAAATGTAACTTAGGTTTTTAAATGCTTAAAGATCGTGTTTGAGTTCCATGGTCACTACAAGTCATCTAGGGCAAATGTTCTCAAATGTCACCCAGATTAACCTAGCAAAATCTTTACATACTTTGAAATCCCTCAGTTATTAGGAAAAGATCCAGGATATTTATGACAAGGAACTTTTAGCGACATAAAATATGAGATCCGATGCACAGCTGGCATACAAGAACCATCAATTTTGCAAATCATCAGCAATATGATTAACAGACTAGAGTAGAACTATGAGAACTTATGGATAGACTTCTGGTGATTTCAGTAGAAACTGAGTTTTACCTGTGCCGCGCCAGATCTTCCCCATCCAGAAGACATATTTATGATCACTCCTTGCTTCTTCTCAAGCATTAGGGGAATAAAGTGACGCAGAACATTTGCAGTTCCTTTCAGGTTAGTGTCAATAACAGAATCAAACTCTTCAGCTGGCACTTCCCAAAGTTTGTTGTTCCTATTAATAGTTCCCGCACTGTTCACTGAACGAGGTTCATATTTTAGGTTTGTTTGAATGTGAGATAACAAAGACCAGTACAAACTGTAGATTGTCAATTTAAAACAATAAAAGTGTAACTTGCCAATTCAGCAAACTTCAACGGGTTGGGTGAGTGACATAATCATTCAAAGGTTAAATTAAGTTAATCATTAACACATTGAGAAGACTGGGTAAAGACGGGCTAATTACCAGCCCATATAAACCTGGAGCTTTGTCACATCACACACTCACCCAAATAGAAAAAGACAAACAACTGATTTTGATGAAAGATATCATTTCAATTTATTGCACAATAAAGCATTTTTAAGCAACTCAACTTTACAGCTAAAAACTAGTAAAACATAAACAAATAGAAAAGTAGTGTTGAGTTGGGCGGTTTGAACTATAAGCCGCTAGTCAACCCATTTTGATCTAACTCATTTCGACCTAAACAGTCTTTGAAGATATAGGGTCATTGACCCATTCATTGATTCAACCAATTTTTTCTACCTATATCACCCCAACATACATATTTAGCATTTCTAGTTAAGATTAAATATACATCTAAACTTCTCACCTTTATTTTATTGCTAGAAATTACAGTCAATGAATCAATCAACCACATCTCCATCCGTATGTAGAAAATGAACATTAGTCATTTATAAGTTTTCAATTTATTATAAAACACAAATTATAGACCCAGTCCCAGCAACTCGACTTGAGACAAGTAAATTTTTAAAGCATGTATCAACAGGCACATTGACTAATGGTGCATGCATATACAGCTAGAAGCTGCAGCAGTTAGCTTCAAGTACATGAGTGTTCAATGCCACACTAAATAATGCATCAAATGCTTAATAATGGCACAATATCGCATAATAGAGACTGATGAACAGCACAAGGCCTATGGCTAGACTGGGCAGTCTTGAAACAGCACAAGAAATACAAATAGAGAATGTAAGCCACTCTACAATGAGAAGTCAGAAGCACATGTTTTACCCTCTTCTCTAAATAGAAACCAGCTCCCTCGATGCTAAGAAATTTGATTATCATCTTCAGAAATAATTTGCCATGCTTAAAGTAAAGATATCATCAGGTATTGCATAATCAAGGCACAAACCGTCAGAACTCCAGTACCTAAATTAGTATGTATATGAAGATTAATTTCTTTCTCAAAAAAGTATATTTGTCCTTGAGAATCTGAATTTTCAGACAATTATGTTTTAATCTATCACTGTGAAGATCTGACAGGAAACTGGGAAATAACATCCTTAAATAGGATCAACTTTCTCCAATTTTTAGTCGGTCCATCGCAGAGTGCTTTCACCGACAAGATATTCTTCCTTTAGATTAAAAGAACTCCCAAAATTTCAGAAAACTCGTCTGAAATATTAATAGAAAAAAAAACAATTCAATGATGTTGATAGAGCAACAGGAATAGGATTGCACTTTAATACTTGTAATGGGAGCAAAGATATTAAGATCACTATATCCTCTATATATTTTATTAAAAAGAAAAAGGAACTGTACAGCAGCAGCAAGGTTGTAAACCAAGTACCAATGATATCAGGAACGCCCTTTTTCTCCATAACAGCACGTGCGAACTCTTCAACACTGCTATTTAGACACTGAAATGCCAAGGAAAAAACACAAACTACGTCGACAGATGCACGTAGGCTAATCGGTTATTTTGTCAAACAAATTAATGAAATTGTATAATTATACACACGAACACACACATATATTCATTCTTGCAGTCGACCAATATTTTATTCACCATAATAACATTCAACTATGGCAAACACTTGAGCTTGAGATGAGAGCAACATGGAATTCAAGTACTCAGAAATATAAACAGGGTATAAAGTACTGATTGAGGAGGTACAAAAAAGCCCATACTCAACTTCAAACATGTACTCGTCTCTCCTTAACCAACAAGGGCTTTTACTATTAGTATTAGTGCCTTTTCTTTCTCCACTCATCGGGCATCCTACCACTTCTCAGTACAACATTGAATAGCTTGGCAAGTCATCCTACGCCAACCTGTCCAAGGCACTTCCAAAATTCAAACCTCTATAGGGATACAATTTCGACCACAAGCTTTCTAATCTTCATATTATTCATGACATCCGTTACCTCCGGCAACCTAATTCTACGACTGTATCTAAAAGAAATGGGGGCAACTGGCGTATCTTCATAATATCTTGGTCATAAACTTGTCACTTGAGTTCTTGTCCCACATCATTTTTGCCCAAACCTAGGTCTACAGTCTTAGATTCAGTCAATTTGTGCGTTCAATTGAGCTTTGGGACTCAGTTCCTGTCGAACTACATTCTCCATGTACTTCTCTCCATTTAAATAAGCAATAGAATACACTATTTGACCCGAGAGAAATAGCCTTTACATTTTCCTTGTCTACCATTCAGCTCATCTTACCAGTCTTCCACTCAATTCTTCCTCACTGTCTACAGACTAACCATACCTAGAACAGCCAAAACGCCACTTCAACTAAAGTAGTTGATATTTGTAGCTTGTCCTCCCCTTAGTCTCCAGCCTTTATTTTCATTCTATCCACTTGTGCATATTTGTAACTTGGATTTGTCCAACTATAATCCCCAGGATGTCTAATTCAGCTAAAGAAGTAACAATAATGCTACTTCCAACAGTCTACCTGGGCATGCCATTAGGGGCAAAGAGTAAATCTAAAACCATATGGAATTCAGTGCTGGAAAGATGTGAAAGGAGATTAGATAGTTGGAAAGGTCAGTACCTATATTTAGGGGGGAGATCGACTCTAATTAATAGTGTACTAGATGCTTTGCCTACCTACATGATGTCTCTTTTTCCAATGCCAGTGAATGTAATTAAGAGACTTGATTTCATGAGAAGGAACTTTTTATGGTATGGGAATAGTCCAACTAAGAAGATCCACTTGGTCAAATGGGAGATTGTCACTAGAATTAAAAAAGAGGGAGGGTTGGGGGTCAGAAATCTGAAGAATCAGAATAGAAGCCTGATGATCAAGTGGCTTTGGAGATTCACAAGTTCAGATCAAGCATTATGGAAAAGAACCATACTATCTAAGTATGGCATGACTGACAAATGGGTGACTAATGAAGTAAACAGCCTATATGGAGTTAGCCTGTGGAGAGCTATCAGAAGCCTTTGGCCCATAATACATGAAGGATCCACTATCCAGGTAGGAGGAGATGGGGAAAGAACTTCTTTTTGGAATGATGCCTGGCTAGGAGAGTCAACTTTGAGACAACAATT